>OZ024815.1:35380095-36683218 GCA_964017055.1 Chloromyia formosa
CCAAAGTGTATGTACAGTTGTATGAAAAAAAAAGAAAAAAAAACAAATTCATTGAATTGATATTTAAAACTGTTTTAAACAGTGTTTAAAACACCGTTTTAAACATTTGTATAAAACAGATGTTTTTTGGAGCTGTTTAAAACATTGTTTAAAACAGATGTTTTAAACAAATGTTTTAAACATTACCAACCCTGGTATCAAGACAGTTCTGCAAAAGAGCTGGTGTGATTCCATCCACTCCAGGAGCCTTAAATGATTCAAAGGACTCTATTGCTCACTTGACTTTGCCGTTGTCGAAGATCGTCTCTGATAGGCTAAGTAGACGGTCATCCGAAACCCGATGATTACAGGTGTGTGATTCAGAAATCGTCCTGACAGTACCGATCCTGGAAAATGAGTATAGTAGTAACTCAAGAGGGACCATCAGTGTAAGATCTGTTTGATCTTTTTAGTAGGTCAACCCCATTTGCGGAGTCCTTGAAGAGAGTTTAGTATATAACGCAACAGCCAGGTTGTGATATATCTTGATGTTAAAAAAAATGAACAAATTCCTGGATATGAAATTTGCTCCAGTAAATACCCATTCTGATCATAATCAAGTTTAGTCAATTAATCTTGAGATTTTAAATATGAAATACTATTTGTATTGAATTGCGCGTTAACTTGTAAACAATTTAGTTGATGTTTCGTTAACATAAACCGATTTCGGACGGTGCATGTTGCTAGCATGAGCCTTCTGCCCACACAGCCGTATTTTCGCGACAAATCAGGAATAGGTATGGCTTATTATTAGGCCCCACATTACAGGGGGAAAATAACGCAATCAGCCATGGCCACCGCGGGATTCGAGCTCGCGAAGAAGCGGTATGATGAAACATCAGACTGACGCTCCTACGCAGTGATCTAGCGGCCTTCCCATCCCACGAATTGTATATCAAAACACAAAATATATCAAGGCGGTCGAAGTAAAAAACTTTCACTATAGTTTAAGTAAATAAAATCGCTCAACTAATATTGAACCGTGAGAACACTAACCATAGATTGAAAAAGGCGGACGTTTGAATGGCCATTTAAGCCTATCTCTTCATTTCAATTCATTGAATGCAATACCTTTCAAATTGAATTCTCATTTAAAACCGCTCATCATTACAGCTTGCGGGGATTCAATTTTATGAAATTAACTTTTCAATATTTCATAATACCTACTATCCACAATTATTTACACGACAGCAATAATTTCCGCAAGATAAAACTTTGAATAATGTATTATGACATGATGTCTACTATTCTAAATAACATGGGGAGATGGTTCCAAATGCAATGAAAATCCTGCTCCCCTTACGTTTACATGTTGTCAACGTGTATACTACAATATTATAGTACTCAACTTCTTCAAGGAATAAAGGGAGTGTTCGAAAAGCATTGATAATGTCTTTAATAGTTTTCCACTGTTTGTAAGGGTCGGACCAAAACGGCTCCTCGGGGAGATGTATAACATAGATACGTGTATCGTGGTTCACTGGCGCGACGTCAGGATATACTAACGTCATATATATCTACTTAAGGTGTGACTTCACATCCAGGTTAGTGCTCCTCTCTGCTGCGGGACACTGATAAAGCTTTCAAGTAGATGAAATATGGGTTGTTAGAAGTTGGCGTAGCGGAATCATTGTTATTGATATTACAATTAGAATGTTGACAGAGTATTTAAAGCGATATCATGATATAAATACTTAGGAATTCGTCAAGCGGGATGCAAAAGATCAATAAAAAGAGAGGAGCCAATTTTAAATTTGATGTCTACAATGACGAAGCGAAGCTATTGAATATTTTGTCAGCATCTGAAACATCAACTTTCCTTTTTTAATGTTATCTATGTATTTGAAACCATCTTTTCTCATGATAGCACACAATAAATGCGAAGCTCTAAAATCTCTCAAGGATCCAAGAGCATTAACCACACATTCCGGTTACCTTGTCAATATGGGACAATCGACCTTATCAAGAAAATATCTCCATGGAATTCCATGAACTTTTTGCTCTATTTCAAGTAACCGGGAAGAGAACAGAAATAGACAGATACACAAACATGTGAACATGGGGTAAGGAAATTGAAAAATCACGAAATTGAATTCGATATGAATATATTGATTTTATATATTGTAGATATATAGTACATATTAGATTTTCTTATTCAAAAATGGATGTTTAATGGATTCAATATGATTTGATTCATGTAACTCATGGGATGACATAATACAAAGGTTGAGTAAACCCACCTTTTTGGGATGCTTAAGTTACAGAGAATTTAAACTGAAGGAAAAAAAAGTTCCATTCCAGCAAAGCATAATCTAACCCAGCTTAGTGAAACTTCCATTCCGTTAACCGCTTTGTAAGAAAAGCATATTAAATCGATTTTCCTACGCGACAAAAAAGGAAGACTTACAGAATCCAACTGAGTTCAATAATCAAACCATTTGAACGTAAAAGACATTCATTGTAGAGAAAGTTTAGACCTAGAGATGTATCCGATAAACCATATTTCATTATATTTTTTTTCTACAACCCCAATTGAACTTCTAAAAATACAAAAATTCCAAATTCCAATTTCACGGAATGGAGAAACGAAGAACAGGACGTTAAAGACGTACCTTTTAAAATTCAGGATCACAGCTGACCTTGGGAATAAGCTCTTGCAGACTGAAACAAAAAGCTCTCATAAGTCACTCTCATGACGTAATCCTTGTAACAAAACTGAAATTAGCTCTCATAGCAGTATTATTATGCGAGCATTACTCTTGTAGAGTTACAAAGATTTTAGCTCTTGTAATGAGATCACACTCGTGTTATAATGTACTCTCGGTGAGCTTTCTTTATGGGCGATTCTAAAAGAGTTATGCTCACTTATAAATGCTCTCACCATAGCCCTTATGTCTCACTCCAAGGAAATTCCAACAATAAACTAAAACTTGAAACTTTGTATTAGGTTGGTGCAGATGAAATGCCGGATATTGTAATGACATGAAGTTGGCTGCGATTTTTATGTATCAAACTGCCACCAGGCGGCGCTAGTGATTTAACATATTGAAGTATTAATACTGCCACCTTGGCTTATGGAGTCATTCCGGTTTTGCACTTTATGAAGATCGGTGAAAAAAAAATAAAAAGAACATGGAAGCTAGTCAAAAACGACTACTTTTCCTTTACGAATACGAGGAATATCAACAGGGAATTTGGACCTGATATGGTTAACGAACGAACCACTCAGCGGTGGTTCGAAAAATTTCGATCCGGAGATATGAACATTCGAAATGAGCCACGTGGAAACCCAGGACCATTGATCGATAACGACGAGCTGCGTGCATTAGTGGAGTCTGACCCCCGCCAAACCATAAGGGATCTTGCGGAGAAATTGGGCGTGTACCATTCGACAGTTTACCGCCACTTGCAACAACTAGGAAAAGTTAAAAAGCTTGACAAGTGTGTTCCGCATGCTCTTACCAAGCAAAACATGGCGTGTCGAATGGAGATTTCCAGTTCTCTTCTCTCCCGCAACAGTAACGAACCGTTCTTGAACCGAATTCTCACCTGCGATACTATACGATAATCCTCGCCGATCGGCCAAATGGCTAGATGCCGATGGGGCTCCAAGACACATGCCGAAAGCAAGACTTCATCCAAAGAAAATAATGGTGACTGTTTGGTGGTCTGTAGCTGGATTTATCCACTATTCCTCCCTGCAACCTGGCGAAACAATCAATGCTGAGAAATACTGCGCTCAACTGGACGAAATGCATCAGAAATTGACAGTTCAACGACCTTGCTAGTCAATAGGGATGGAGTTATACTGTTTCATGACAACGCACGACCTCATCTAAAAATTGAACGAGTTGCGCTATGAGACTCTTCCTCACCCACCATATTCACCATACCTCTCGCCAACAGATTACCATTTCTTTAAACATTTGCATCACTTTTTGATGAACAATGAAGCAGCTGAAAAAAATTGCCTTCGAGAAGTTTCTTCGAACCAGAAACTCGGACTTCTAAGAAACAGGAATAAATACGCTTGTATCTTGTTGGGAAAAGTGTTTCGCATCCGCTGGTACCTATTTCGATTAATAAAATTATCTTTATAAAAAGTTACAGCTGTTCTTCCAATGCTATCAATTTTAAAGGTTAAGATTGCTGTCATTTACGAGTAAAAAAACATTATCAAGCTAGGTCAAGCATCTTATTGCTCAAACATAAAACAATTTTCCAAGCTTATTTCCCGAAACAAAATGACGACTTCTTTGTGTTCATCTGAAGACCATGTTTTATTACCTTCAATGTGAATCATTTTCAAATTTTCAAATCCAAATGTATCAGAAAAATAATACCGTTGGAAAGGCAACCATTAGGGCAAGTTTTGTCAAATTTGCAGATACACCACTTCAAAGTACCGTTACAAAATTTTCAATAGAATTTTCGATGAAAAACAGATTTTGAAATTTTTTCAAAGTTTGGATAGTTGTATCTTTGAAGTTACGGTGATTTCCACAATTAGAAAGAAGTTATTTTAATAAGAAATTTTAGTTTTAGAAAGTGATGTCAAATCACAGGTTCGGTGATTGGCAAGGTCACTGTTTTGACGAAAATCACGGAAACAATTACATCTTGGCAACGGTTAAAGATATGCGAATTTAATTGGAGCCATTATTCCTCGAGCTAAGTGTTACACTATCAGTATTGACCACTTAACGCGTGACACCCTGTATAATGCATACCAGGAAAACAGTCAAATTTTAACCTAGTAATCTTCATGTATAATACCAACAAAATAAAAAAAATAATACATAGATACTCGTACCTATTTTTACTGTTACCCAGTCTGTTCGGAAAAGAAATAAGTGGGCCAAATTTATCATGGAAACTTATTTGATTAATTAGTCTTGATATCCATACATTTATTGATACTATAATCAACGTTGCGAAGTCATATACTAAGGCAATGCCAAAAAAAAACAATCATTAATGAATAAATCCTAGCTGTATCAAAGAATGGGTAACATTTATCACAGTAGCATAGTAGCTACGTATTTAACCCAATCATATTATGTAGTAGCTATCATTACATATGGAGGTGTACAAAATGTAACAGTATACTGATGCATACTGCTTATCACTCAAAAATTCCTTCTTACTTGTTTGCAATCGACTTCAGCAAAACGGTGTCTCGCTAAGCAAACCTACATTCGCAATCCATCATATTGATTTTGACTCATTGCCTTACCTGAAAGAAACATGGAAAAAATAAGCGTGAATTAGATTTTTAAATCCAAAACATAATTAATTACAGTTTTAAAAAACTGAAAAAAAAAAAAAACATTATTCATGGTGTAGATATAGCTCTGATATATAATACGAGTATTTATGAGATAGATGAAATAATTATGCGAACATATTTTATTGGAAATAACAAGCTCTTCATGGGGTTAAATTCAACAATTTGTTCGATAATTGTATGTTGAGTTCTAATTAACAGATCGCCATGGAACATATTCTACAGAATTATATTGGGTTGGCAACTAAGTATTTTCGGTTTTATAGTATAAAATAAAACACTTTTTTTTAACAAAGAATAGTTTTTAATCAATTATATATTTTCCATTTTGCTCAATGACCTTTTGCCATCTTTCTTTCAGCTGCATGATTCCGCGCTCATAAAATTTCTGGTCCTTATCAGCAAAAAACTGAACCAGGTGCGAGTGGAGGTCATCTTCATTTGTGAAAGCTGTGCCATTCAAAAAATTCTGCAAACTTCGAAATAAATGGTAATCAGATGGTGCCAGATCAGGGCTGTATGGGGGATGTGGCATCACTTCCCAGCCAAGCTCCAATAGTTTCCCACGAGTTGCCAAAGATGTGTGAGGCCTTGCATTATCATGGTGGAACACTACACCTTTCCGATTTGACAATTCTGGCCGTTTTTCTTTGATTGCTTCATCCAGTTTCATTAGTTGTTGACAGTAAACATCAAAATTGATCGTTCGGTTCCTTGAAAGCAGCTCAAAAAACACAACACCTTTGTAATCCCACCAAACTGACAGCATGATCTTTTTTTGGATGCAATTCAGCTTTCGATGTGGTTTGTGTTTTGTGTTTGCTCCATGATCGTTTTCGAACTTTGTTACTGTACAGGACCCATTTTTCATCACCAGTGATGATTCTTTTTAAGAAAGGGTCGGTTTCATTTCGTTTAAGGTGCATATCGCAACAGTTGATTCTTTGTGTTAAATGAATTTCTTTCAATTCGTGAGGTACCCAAATATCAAGCATCTTCGCAACCCCTCGAACAGTTATATGACGATCCTCTTCAATTATGACTTTGATTTGGTCATCATCAACTTCAGTAGGCCGACCAGAACGTTGCTCATCTTTGAGGGAAAAATCTCCAGAACGGAATTTCTTATACCAATTCTGACACGTGCGCTCTGTTAAGCAACCAGCACCATAAACTTCACATATCTCTTTGTGAGCCGCAGCAGCTTTCTTTCCTTTACGGAAATAAAAAAGTAAAATATGCCGAAAATGTTCGCTTCTGCACTCCATTTAAAATTAACCCGCAACTAATAGCTTTAATAAAAATCACGCACTACTTGCTTCTAAAGTTACGTCAATGTGACAAGTATCACGTGACAAACGGCAAAGTACAGCACTAACATATGTTATACAAAAAATTAACGCAACGCTATCTATCAATGAAAACCGAAAGTACTTAGTTGCCAACCCAATAGTATGTATGTAGTCCGATTTGATACCACCACAAGTATGAAACGAAAGCGAATGAAAGCAGACTAATGCTATCTAGTTACTCAATCGGCAATGAAATTATTTAATAAAAAACAATGGAAGAACCTATTAACCTTCTTCTGCAATTGACAAGAGTAGTGTAATGTACACTTGGAAACAGAGTGTAATGAATTCCAGGCGAACTCCAGACACCATACAAGAGGATAGAACATATTCACAGAATCTTCTGCCTCTCAGCAATTGCAATAGATCTTCATAAATTAAAACGTTCGCTATGTGCGAGGGTGTACGGCATAACTTCAGATAACGAAAGTAACAGTATTAGTACATTATATTCTTTAATATAATAAAATTAGAACATTGCACTTTTTAAATTCCGCAGCTTGATTGGGCAGATAGAAGTTAGAAATCATATAAGATAATAATACGGCGGATTACTGAGCCAGCGTGTAGGCAGAAATCATCGAATCAAGGGTGAGCAAAGGGGGCTGGTACTTATACTTAACCGTACACACATAACAGTACGCCCATAACCGTAAAAGATCAAAATTCGTAAAATTCTACCCTGGCGATATTGAAACAGTTTTGGGAAAAGGATTCATCTGGTTGCTCCGTCATTCATTCATAAATGCGGAAGTTGCTTTATGAATATATCTTTGATTGTTTCTAACTGCACCCGACGAGGGTTTTTTCAAAACTAAAAAATATAATAAATCTAATCTCGCTCTCTCTCTTTGGTTCCTGTTAACCCCTTGTGGGGCATAGGGCATTAAACACGCCTACTTTCCACCTCGTCCTGTTCATCACCATCGCTTTCAGCTCACTCCACGATTTGCCTATTGAGGCACCCTCTCTCTTAACCAATCTTCTCCAGGTGTTACTAGGTCGTCCAACACGGCGACTTGCGTTGATTCCCTGCAGGTTCCAATCGAGGGCCTGCTGAGCAATGTTGTTCGGCCCTTTCAGAGAGTGTGACCTATCCATTGCCACTTTCGCCATTTATTGGAAGTGTCTATCCTGTCCTGACCAGTAATAGTAAGGAGGCCGTCGTTAGAAATGACCTCCGGCCAATTAATATAAAAAAATTGGTCAATATAATTTGAATCGTGTAATCGTGTATCAAATATCGGCGCGATTAATAACTGCCTGTGAGTACTAATAGAGCTCTCACAGTGCTCCGAGCTTGCAGGTGCATGCTAGCAACTGCACTTCTGAAAAGTAGATATGCTATTGAAACGTCAACAAGGCATAGAAATGCTAGAGATGATGACGCGCCCATGCCCCTGGAGGGGTCAAGGCAATTAGAGAGAGATTCGAAATTTTAAAGAACGAATGCAAACAAAAACTCGGAAGAAAGAAACATACACTAAAATACCAGTATTCCACGTTATATATAATATATATGTTACTTGAAAACTACATTCCACACCATTGGTCCTATCCCACTTCATATGCTTATAGAGTGACTGGCATACTGAAAGCCACAGCATAAGGGTCCGTAGCACCAAAGAATAAAGATAAAAAGTACATTACATCAAGAAGGCGCACTCCATACAATTTCAAATAAACATCGCCGTGCCAAGACGGACGGCTATAATTCAAATTAAATTTGCCTTTAGAGCGATAGGGGCGAAAATAATAATAACCTTCAAGTACCGACGCACAGTGGAGTATTTGTATCAAAAACCTGGCCCAAATTATTAAATGTAATTTATCATGTGGAAATACATAAATAAGTAATTTATTTTCAGAATGTATTTTAATAATAATTTATAAAATAAAGAAAAAAGAAATAGAAAAAGAAATATAAATGTAAATAAAGACTATAATTCAAAATTAGTCATCGAAATGCACAACAGTGCGTCGACTTTATCAACTCAATTCAAAATATACCTATCATATAGCCTAAATTTCACTTCTTGCTCAAAGAGGTCCTGCGGTCCATGCGGCTCAAAATACCTTCAACAGTATTTCAGGGCATTGGTCTCATCATCCTAATTAGAAAATACTCATATTGGCTTGGTTTCACTTCATAACCAAGAAGGTCCTTTTGTCCCGACCAAAGAACTCAAAATGCCTTACAAGTACTTCAGTGCATTGATCTCATCACTCCTAGTCAGACTGTTGCCTGGGTTTTGTGTCCGTTTGACTTCATGTCCAAGAAGGTCCTGTCATCCTCACGCCCACCAGCAGCACCACCAAAACGTCATCGGGTTATGCTTATCGTGCGTTTACACGTGAACATCTCGCCGAATTTGAATGTGAATACAATAACAATAGCATTATATTCGCCGAACGGAACAGGCAATGTTCCCATCCATCCATTTCCCGAGAACTTTTTCGCCGAATATTGCTACGCGTCTTATGGAAAAAGCATTAAGACGACAAAAGATGCATTCGGCGAATATGTTCAGAGCTGTTCGGCCGCGTGACCAGAATGAATTTTCACTGGAGTTTATTTCAATAGACGAATGTATCTGAAACTTGGCCATGGAAAGTAAAATGCCGTACAATTCAATCCAATAGATAGAAACTTTCATTCTTTGGCGATAAGACCGATTTCCAATTATCCATCCGGCCGCCTTAAGGGCCTGTACGGCGGCCTCAAGGCGGCCTGAAGCAGTCATACACGATCCGGAATTCCTCAAGGCCGACCAGTTTTTGCGGCAGAAATTCCGGATGGTGTATGGTGTATTCTATATTCAGACAAACCGGAAGGCCGGGCCTGATCAGTTTTTCCGGACAGGAATTCCGGATGGTGTATGTTCGGCTTTTAGAAAAGACTTAGGTGAAAAACTTTCTGGTTTTAAAACACAAAAAGTACTGTTAGATAAGTCGAAAATTAAAAAAGCCGGCACCGGGCTGTACTAAGGGCTACCCAAGAAATCCACGTACCAAATTTGGTTGCGATCGGACAACGAGAAGTTCCCGAACCAATTATTTGAATATATGGGACGGGCTAAAAATGCAAAAATACTTAAAGGTCCAAACATGTGGAAAAAGAAATGGGGGAAGAAGGAGGGACCAATTCTTTTATGGTCATTTGAAGGAAATATTAAAATAAATTTTCATCTTGGAAAGATAGCTTGGGACGCCTGGAACATGTATAAAAACAGTTTCGTCTATTTTCTTCCTCCGAAGCAATTCGTATTTTTTGTAGTTAAGTAGACGGTTAAAAATTTTGGGAATTTTTCAAGCCAAATTTTGAATTTAAGCGATTTTCAATTAAAAAATTATTAGATTTTAAGATATCCGAAATCTTGAAACATATTTTAAGTTATTTTGCATTAGATTCCAATATTCGATTTCAATCGACTTGAAAGTCGATTTTAATAGAAACACATTTACATTTCCACAGATATTATCATTTTTTTTCTTTCTCCAACGAATACTATTCTTTTAAGCACACTTTTAAATGTTGTTTTGAAGTCAAGAATGATAAAATTATTATTTCCCTTTGTGAAAAGAAGTTTTTTAGGGTGCAGTAATAGGGGAGTAATAATAGGCGTGTTTTTTTGTACTGCGGTGCAGGTTAATTGGGGGCTATCCGGGTTAACTTACACACATTACACAAACAACTAGGGTATGTTGTTTGTGTAATGTGTGTAAGTTAAACCGGATAGCCCCGAATTAACCTGCACCGCAGTACAAAAAAACACGCCTAACATTTGGCCATCTTTTTTAAACCATAATTAGATTCTTTTATGTAACTGCCACCATACTGTAGCTCTTACCTTGCCTTATATGAAAAGGCTACCTGGTTCGTTGAAGAGGAGCGGAGCTGTATGTTCGGCTGTACGATTGATATTACAGGCCGCACTCAGTTCATCGAGTTCTCATTCATGGAAGTGATATAATACGCACGGCAGTTTACCGATAGACATGCTAACGGACGAAGCTCAAGGAGCCAAGAATAAAGACTATAGAAGATTCTGCTTTCATAATTCTAGAAATATTCCAGAACTACAACGATTGAGGATGTCATTAACATGCTACTCATGCTACTGAAGATAAAAATACTTGGACTTCACCCTGAAGTTACAAACCTACTAGTAGCATAAGTTAGTATTTACTGTTTACTCAACTCATATACATATTATTTTATATATTAATAGGTAGGTAGGTAGGTAGTGAGGGCTGCCGTATATAATACAGCACACTTAGACCAGATGAAAGTCCCTTGTGTTACCCTGGAATTAAATAATTCCTTCCGTCAATCAAAGTTAAACCATCTAGAGCTAATAGCAAGACGCAGGAGCTGACTCACATCCGCATTAGCTAATTCTTCCAGATCAGCATAGGCATATTCCCCGAGAGTTGACCTTCTTCTAAAAGCCAATACCGGGCAGGAGCAGAGCAGATGAAAGATACTTTCCTCTTCATCCACGTCTCCGCAGCTTCTGCAAAAGTCATGGTGTGGAAGCCGGAGCCTCCTCGCATGCTCGCCGATGACACAATGACCAGTAATAATTCCTACCACTAGTCTAATATGTTGCTTTTTCATAGACAGCAGTTTAGAAGTACGGTCTATGTTCAATGATGGCCATAATTGCTTTGCATTGTGGCTGGTACTACCACTAAGCCATCTCAAGTTAGTCGTGTCTATTGCTGTTGCAGTTAGACTATTTTTACAGCTGGAGATGGGCATGGCGAGACCCCGACATATCTGAAGAGTTGCGTCAGTTATACCGTTCCTGGCAAGCTCGTCAGCTCTGCAGTTACCAGCGAAGCCGCTGTGGCCCGGTATCCAGCATATTATAATATTATAGAGTCTCCCCATCTCCGTAAGGCAAGATTGACAGTTCATTACGGTTTTTGATGAGACTCGATAAGAATTGAGGGATTTTACTGCAGCTTGGCTATCAGTATAAATTGTGATATTTGTTGCTGCTATAGCCTTGCGGCCAAGCCACATCACTGCCTCTTTAATTGCATGGAGCTCCGCCTGAAACACACTACAGTAGCTTGGGAGGCGGAGTGACAGGTTTAGGTTAAGCCCCTCGGAGAAGATACCAGCCCCTACCCCCTCCTCGGTCTTGGAGCCATCCGTATAGATACATAACGAGTTAGTACTGCAAGTTGGGTCATACGTTTCCCAGTGAGTACGGGAAGGAATTGAGCACGTATAATTTTTGCTGATCGTGATTTTTGCTGTGCAGTAGTCCGTTAACGATGGTATGTCCACATTTTTTAGAATTGATGCGTGACCGGTGTATGATTCTACCCAGCAACCTGCCTCCCGTATGCGGATGGCCGCGTTTGCGGCAACTTGTTCGCTTATAATGTCCAAAGGGAAAAGGTTGAACATAATCTCTAGAGCCGCGGACGGAGTTGAGCGGAGGGCCCCGCTGATAGCCAAACAAGCCGCTCTTTGAACCTTTCCCAACAATTTGAGATTTGATTCTGTTCGTAGGGCATTCCACCAAACAAGTACCCCATGCAGTAGTATCGGGCGCAGGACTGATACATAAAGCCAGTGGAGTATTTTTGGTTGCAGACCCCATGTCTTTCCTATAGCCTTCTGCAGCAGTATAGCGCTACGGTTGCTTTATTGACCCGTTCCTGAACGTTAGGTTTCCAATTGAGCTTATATATTAATAAAAAATACAAAATAAAAACAATCTTTCCTTATTCATAAAATTAAAAAAAAAATTCTCAATACTCAATTTTAAATTAATATAATATTATTAACTATTGTGCGATTAATATCAAAAAATTGGTCTCTATGTTGCTTATCATTTGACAGTTGTTTTTTTAACGGGGTGTAGTATAGTGGTTAAAGGTTAATACAGCTGTTCAAATTACTGTTTCAAAGTATGGATAAGATGGCATTAAATCTATTGTGTACTGATACTGTGAAATCGCATACCCAATTCATATGCACAAGAAATTTGTACACCGTGCACCTTCTTGGTTTACTCTCTATTTTTTGGTAGGGTGTTCAAATAACTATGAGCATGTATGTATGTATTAGTAAATTTATTTTATTATTATTTTTTTATATTGATTAATGAATGTGTGTCAATTTCATTGTTTCTAAACGATTCGCCTACTGAACCAAAACCTCATTCATCAAAACAACAGTTGATACACTTTTTTTGGTAAAAAAAAAAATCAGAAGCAAACGGACAAGACAGGAACATGCAACACGTTGAAGAGAAATAAAAATCGCACCGTAGACAACCAGTCATTCAATTATACTAAATTCTATTGATGACTAATGATTTTGCATTTACTGCTCAGTGGTGAGTGGTGTGGTGACACAGATTCTTTCGACATTCAGTCGACAGATTAGTAATAGGATGTGTTTTTGCAATTCTCATGCTGATTTCATGATGTTCGTCATTTAATTTGGTATAATGTTCGAAAACATTTTACCAAGCAATTTTCATAAATGTTTTCTGTTATGAAAATGTTTCCAGCATACACAGCTACATGGTTTTTACTGATACGTACATACATACACACTTCCTACTGCGTACTTCCCCACCGACGGGAACATAATCTATAATGAGCAGCAAAGCAATACTTGAAAATGCTATTACAAATTACATATTTACATTCTATATAATGTCTTGTTCACATCGGCGCAAATGTGTAGATTTCGCCGGGTGATTTTGAAAACCACCGAAAAACGTTCACACTGCACTACACTGTGATTTGCCAAAAAAAAAAAAAATCCTTCACTAGCCTTACAACTTTGTATCTGGTTTTGCTGAAAAAAATCGACAGAACTAGCTTCCTCCTCGATGGTGACTATCCGATTAGACCCCTTTTTTTCTCTTTATAATTTTACACAAAAAACAATGCTTCTCAAGCGTAAACTTTTTTGGCGGCGGCTGAGAGTTCTTGTCAAATTCCAAGCTGTTCAGTTCATTCAGAACATTTTTGAAGTGATTTTGGTCTTGATTTTCTACAAATCACGATAAACGAGATGATTTCGATCTGTCAAACAGTATGGAAAACCGAGATGATTTGAGGAGTGATTTTGCATGAAATCAGGAAACTGGGCCTAAATTACGTGACTTGGCTCTGTATGAACATAGCATAACAACCACCATAGCTTATGGCTCTCATCTTCGACGTATGTAAATTACATTTTGTAATTACATGTTTGCATTAACATTAATAGCGTTTTAATGTAAAAAAAAAAATGAAAATAGAACCTGGGTAGGTAGCGCAGCAGACTCCGTTGAAATCGGTGTATCGCAAAACCTCAAAAAGGTGGGTGGATTTAATTACTTTTCCCAAATTATGAAAATATGTAGAACTTCTAAATATGTAATTCAAATCCTTTTTTTTTCAATGTATCAAAAATTGGCTTGAAGATTTGTCGTATTGGACAGCAGTACACGATATTGGAAAATTTGGCGTAATTGTGCGGTTTCTTATTCAGATTCGGCGATGTCACTACCAAAAATCGTGCCGTTCGACACCTTTGGACCTCTTTTTGTAACTGAAACGTCGTGTTTAACATTTGTCACCATCAGCCTAGCGAAATCTTGCATGTATTTATATCCGCAGATGAAAAACGTGGCGAGTTTTATCTATGTGTGAGTTTTTCCGTTATCGCTGTGTAAGTTCGCGAGTTTTATCTACCTAATATGTGTGAGTTTTTTCGTTATCGCTGTGTAAGTTTTTCGTTCAAAAACCCACGAATAGTAACTTTGTTTGTTTTTATAATTTTGACTTCAGATTTGCAATCAGTGATCTTAAAAACCCCCTGGTAACCAGTTTCAACTTAATATCATAATAATAGGAAAGTTTAGCTAGTTTTTTTTTTATTTTGTGATTGGGCCCACTGTGCGCGCCCGAGTGATCCCACTAAAGTCCTTCTAAAGGCTATGGCGACCGGTAGCTCAGTGCGTAGAGGCATCAATCCCATGTCTGACTACCGGCGATTCAGGTTAGAATCCCGTCCACGACGACGTTCGTGGCCATGAATGTTTGTGTTGTCTTCCCCCTGTGGTACGGGCATAATAATAAGCCACAGCATTTCGCGACTTGTTGCATGTAGGCGGCTAAAAGGGGCGAGCAGGAGTTGCATGCTGGCAACTGAATTCTCTGAAACTAAAATAGTTTATGCCAACGAAACGTCAACTGGACCGCATGGAACAGTTGATGCGCTATGCCCCACAAGGGGTTAGGGCAATTGAGTATCATTAGTGGTTTTACTCGTGACAGTATTACTCGCTTGTTTTACTCTACCCTTTGTGATACATTGGCAGTATGGCTCGTCAATATTACTGGAAGGTTTTTCTCGTTGTTGATACCGAGTTGCTATATTTCCGATTTACTTCAAACAATTTATTGAATGCACGCCACTTTAAAATTTTATTCTTATATTCACTCAATTTATAACACATAACGCATTGCTAAAAAAAAATCGCGATATAGCGCTCGAAAATCCATTTTGTTAATATCCAAACGATTCACTATCAATTGTTCGAACTGGGAAACTGTCAACTAGGCTCGCAGACCTGATACACTGTCGGTTTACGCGAGCCAAAATTGCAAGCAGAAATGACGAGCCCGAGCCAGTCTGGCGGAATATAAAACCGCGGTATTGCGGCTTAGTCAGGGCAGCACGCACATAGCATTGTTGTTGTAAAATGTGATTTTGACAGTTGTTACAACAACAATGTCATGTGCGCGCTTCGCGGGCTGCTCTGCCTACGCCGCAAGATGCGGGATATGAACGACAACACTTTAAAAAGCTCTTCAAATGCCAACTACCTAGTACGTTTCATTGTATGAGTAACATGCTTGCTATTCGGCATTACCCCTTCGTGTACTGATGGAATCCAACGCATATGCAACTACTAGGCAGGCACTCTTAATTCGTATGGAGTCACACTTCTTATTAACAATCTCTATTCTTTGGTAATAAAGTAGTATAAACTACAGATCCCAGATTGAATCAGAATAGCACTAGACACTGGACACTGGAATTCAAAAAAATCCACTGTGATAACGTCGATGGGCTGTGAGAGAAAATTGAGAAATATATATACATATATGTATACTACAATATATATATTGTATATTTTTGACATGGATATATCTTATCGCTTGGGTCATCCTCAAAAATTGTCCGTCAAGTAATATGTATATCACGATTTTAAGGGAAGTGTAACTCCGTTAGCTTTCATCTCACGAAAATCGTTCACCACTCGTTTCGTTGGAAAGCTCTCAATTTATCTCAACAGCTCGTGCCACCGAATGCGTGGAAAACGTTTTGTCGAAGATATCGACGTAGGTTTTTATCAAGATCCCAGTATCGTTAATTATACTGGATGAAATCATTCAACAAAACATGTTCCACGTATTCGATAGCCATAAGACATATCCATGTACCGATGTATCTGGATACTTTCATTTTTTATTTTTCTTCCACAAGCCACTGACGTCACGAAAATACCGTGTAATTTTTACACAAAACAAACAAAATTTGACTCCGTTCAGTTTGGATTTCGCACACAAGCATCATGGCAGTCGGGTTCTGGCTCGAGGATTTGTCCACCTTAAATGGAACAGTTTAAAGGCAAGTTAAATTAGGAGTACAAGATAATACAGAGCAATTCAATTGAGACCTACGGTGGTGACTTCGGTTTTATTCTGCATACCAACTTAATATGTGTCTGTAGCTAAGCTTGACAACACACCATGCATTTTTTTTGTTGCTACCCGAAACACTGTCGGTTAAGGTTAGAGCCTTTGGCGGGACAAATACATACTTATACATATATGCATATTATATATAAATTACACTGAAAAAAAATCTAATGATGCTAATTCCTAGGGCCATGAAACGTGAAGAAAACCAACTCCGAGGCCAAAACTCATTATCGAGAGGGTCGAATAATTATCATTATTGTTTTTTAAACCAGTTAAGAACAATTTTCTCAATTTTTCGAAAATAGGCGCGTTGTGGATTATTCGAGGGTTCGCATATATCCTTTTCTTTGTGAGTTTAATCAGTTGGGGCTTAATACGGCTTTCGCAAGTTTTCGCCTTCGATCTAGACGGGCTTGTCATTCAGTTTTCTGAATAAAGGGCCAATAGCTCATCTCCGATTCCTAGCATACGAAATGTCGTCGCGCACGTGTAACATAAGAAATTAAATGACGTGACTACTTACGCGCGTACACGACCACGATACTGTTCGAATCATCTATCTGCAAAGATTGTTTTTCAAATAGAAGAGAAAATGTGCTAAACTAGTCCACAACAACTACTACAGGCGAACTACGTAAAGCTTCATGCTAACTGAATTAAGTAAATATGCAAACTATGGGTTTTGAGGTGAAGACACCTCACCAATATGGTTCGTTACGGAGTATATTACTCAAATCCATGGGTGGACACTGCCCATGAACACATTCTAGGAGAATTACACAACCCATCTCGGGTGGACCGATCTCGCTAGAATCCATACTGGCCATTCAGACCTGGACACCACAACCCGTCCGGGTGGAACCGTCCCCTCTGAACCATCACAGGATGATAAACCGACCCATCACAAGTGGAACTATCATCACCGGGGACACTAGCTCAAGATGACTCACCGGAACTTTCACAGATGAAGTCATCTTGCCCTGAGTAGTGCTATCGCTAACTAACCAAGCATACTCGGGATGGCTCACCGGTACTTCCCCAGGTGAAACCATCTGCCCTGAGAACTGGTATCTACTAAATCACTAAACCACGCATACTCAGGATGGTTCACCGGTCCTTTCCCAGGTGAAGCCATCTGCCCTGGGCAGTGATATCAACTAACGACCAAACACTCATCACAGGTGTAATGGCCTCACTAGGGCAATCACATGCCAAAAGCACAAACGGCACAAAAACACTAGGCACCATTAACATGCACTATAACTAATTAAGCACAAAATCCCAGTGATCACTCACCTTCTAAACCTGCAACAGGAACAATCTCAGTTCAACCACACAACAGTGAAGCAATCCAAAACACAAACACAACACTATAAGGTTCATCTCAATTCTTCATGTGCTGACCCATAGCCTAGACCAAAGATATTTATTTGGTCCTATAAACAAAAAGGGGCATAAACACTTCCTTTTGAAGTGGAAATTGAAAAACATGCGTGAAAATCGACACAGTTCGGTTTTCAATGAACTATTTTCTTTATTCCTACGTTATCTTTTACACACGAAATCCAAACTATGGTGGCTCTTTTTAATTTGCATTACAAAGTCCTACTAGACTGACAACTTTTTTTTTTAATCACTTTTAATAAACCTGACAATTACTCTCACTATCGCTTCCTTTACTTTGCCAAACTTCACGCGAAATACCAGAACTATCTACACATCCAAGCATGCTAATACGACATTATTTTTCTTCACATATTCTATATAAATAAAAAAACAGTTAAGCTTATAAACTGAGACTATGTAGAACTAGGGCATAAACGTGATACACTTGTCCTTATAAAATATCATGCTGGGGATTATTTTTGCCTGGTTCAAAAGATAAATACATAATACGATATCTCGAACAATACTTTATCTACACACAAACATGCGATATACGACAGAGCCACGACTTTATGTGACTTTTTAAATAAACACATACACAACACAACAGCTACTGATTGTTTTCCATGTTTGATAATAAAAGAAGCAGAGTAGCGATTTAATTGAGTCTTCAGGCAGTGTTTTAATAGGTCCTATAGAGCCAGAATATTATTTTTGGAAACAGAAGCCGAGCACATACTTTTTGCTTTAAGCTTTGCCTAGTCTTATTGGGACTGGGATAAAAGAAGAAACTTGTAGCAATGGAGAAACAGCAAGAAAGAAAGAACGTAATAGATGTTTTTCATCAACACTCAAAACTTCACACTTACTAGGTACGCAGCTTACATCTCTGTAGCCTCTAAACTCTAACTAAAGGCACCCATTCACTATCAGTTGTTGAGTATATTTCTACAGGAAAACCAACGAGATAAACTGATGATAGTTACTAGTAGTGTATTACACTACTACGTACTAGCACATTGTGTATAAAATCTGTTGGAAAAGCTGACGATATTTCTAAAAAAAATTAAGATAATCGCCAGCGACTCAGAATATCGTCAGTCATTCCTTCAGTTTACTGTCAACGCTTCACATGATCTTCAATTATTCCTACAGTTTCTCTTTAGCGCGTCAGTTATTCCTACAGATTTTCTTCAGTTTTTCCTATAACATTACCGTCAGTTTATTCTAAGATTCTCGTCCATCCTGTAGAAATATCGTTAGTGAAGGGGCACCTTAACAGATGAGTTTAGTTAACATTAATTAACATCGAATTCGAATCGAAACTCTTGAACTTCTCGAAACAGATACGTACATACGAGTACATCATACAAATTATATAAGATGAGATCTTAGCTATGTCAAGCTGCGTTTTTTTGGCAGTCCAGATCAAGTGCAGAACAACAATCGCACGCAATTCACTAACAACCAGCTCTATCCAGAACAATTTTGTTAGTGTAACGCGTGCAATTGTTGTTTTGCTCTGATCTGGACTGTTGAGAAAAAAACGCTGCTATTATTGAGACTGTACTAGACGCACTCGCATCTTCGGAATGGAGACGATGCATTTTTTATATAGAGCTCCAAGAAAATATACTTTACACAAACAATACCTTTAAATCCAATAAAAATAATGTTATGTGGCGTTCAGGTAAGCGAAGTAACAGATAAAATTAACTGATGCCTTTAAAAAACCTGCCTTGAAGCTTATACGTAGCAGCTTTGAACGTTAATCCGAAAGCATGCTTTCTTCTCAATCATAGATACATAAAATAGAAACCGGTTTCATTGGGAGTTTTGTAGTTGTATAGTAAATTCAGATTTCTTTACATTCATTCAAACGAGTAAAGTATCCATCATTGTCGACAGTTGCAGCAGCACATCAGGTGTAAGTTACTAAATAATACTTGTATTAAAGGTGTATCTGTAACAGATTAATTTAATAAGTCAAAAAAAAAAAAACTATACTTTTTGACTTATTAAATTTATCTTAATAGTTATGTACATATATGATTCATCTATAAGTGACTAGTTTCGAGATATCGAATATGTTATTTATACGGCATGACAAAAATGCATAATCATGTTTGAAATGCGTTGATAATAATCAAAAAGTGTGTCTCACTGGTATGGTATAAGGTAAACAAAAAAAAGTTCTTTGATTAAATCAATGCTATCGAAAAAGGTCACGACTTTTATTGTGAGCCAAAAAACGAGGACGCGCTCCGTGGCCGTGTTTGTTCGGTCACAGCTCTACGATCTAGAGAATGTAGGTTCGGTCCTTGGCGCGAACAAAAACTGTAGGTACTAACATAACTCCCAGTGCGCTCCGAGCTTGTCATAAAGACGGTGCGGATAGGAGGTGCATAGAAGCAACTGCACCAAATACGCTATCGAAACGTCAATAAGGCATAGATATGCAAGAGATGTTGACGCACCCATGCACCTGGATGGTTCAATGCAATTAACAATTAAGAAACAAGTGAAATTCTGATGCTAGCACATAATTCATGTTACATATATACTTGCATTTCAGGATTTTTTTATT
Source organism: Chloromyia formosa (assembly GCA_964017055.1). Classification (NCBI taxonomy): domain Eukaryota; kingdom Metazoa; phylum Arthropoda; class Insecta; order Diptera; family Stratiomyidae; genus Chloromyia; species Chloromyia formosa. The sequence goes on from OZ024815.1 coordinate 35,400,482, forward strand.
TTAAAAAACAGCAACGAAGCAACGGACGAAATAAGCGGAAAACTGCATTTCACTACAATGCATGTTCTATCGTTAAATATTATACAATTGGTATGAAAATTGGCAAACATGTAAACCGTGATGTTTTTTATCATTTGACAGTTTTGTCATTCTCCCAGGTTCAAATAAACTAGAGGGCGAGGCGAGCCATGAATGATTATTTTTAACTTGCCATTTTAAGAAGAAGAATTTGCAAATTCTTATGATAATCGTAGAAAATATTTTTTCCAAGTTTCAAGCTTACTCATTTTACTCACGCCCTCCCCTCCAGCGTGGGTAAAAAAAATATTCATGAAAGTAAGGAGACAGCCGTAAGGACTATTTAGGAGACCTCGGTATAATTAAATGAAAATAAATAAATAACTGGAGCAGCAGTCCAATTTGAACCATGGCCTCGAGATAAGTTAGCATCATCTCATTTTCTAGATCGTGACAGTATGTCTTGTGCAGAGGTGTGTGATCAGCAACACGCTCAACCGAATTATCATATTTACCCCATACATGGGTACTCATTTAACAGCTGAGTCGGCTCATAGTCCGTCACGTAGTTAAGTCCCCTTTTTTTATCGAAAACTACCGCATTCAGTAGGAATCGAACCGGGGCCTAGTGCGCAGAAGGCGAACCGGCTAACCGTTGCGCCATCCGGACTATAATTAATGCACACTATTTGGAAGTCATAAAGAAATTGAAAAATCTTTGGGCCAAGTGCATCCTCCTAAAGGGGACTGATGAAATACAAAATAAAAAAAAAAAATTAAAAAAAAAATATTGTATAAAAATATATAAAAATGTATAAAAAATATATCAAAATATATAAAAATTATATGCGTGAATAGGTTTATTTATGCATTCGAAAAAGTTATTGATAGTAAACTATCGCGACTAATCGGCTCACGTCAATAATCAAGAGATCTTCATCGTTGTAGGAGCCGAAATGACATAACATAGCAGGTTGCGAAAGGATCATAATTAAAATAAATAACTGGCGCACCAGTCCAATTTGAACTATGGCCTCGAGGTGAGTTAGCATCATCTCATTTTCTAGATCGTGACGGTCTTGTACAGAGGTGTGTGATCAGTAACACGCTCAACCGAGTTAATGTACCCCATAAATCGGTACTCATTTAACAGCTGAGTGGGTTCATAGTCCGACACGTAAATCCCCTTTTTAAACTTCTTCCACTTGACTTCAGTTCCCCAACGTTGCGTTGGCATAAACTGGTTTCAGAGAATGCAGTTGCCAGCAAGCACCTCCTGCACATCCATGGCCACGAACGTCGTCGTGAACGGGATTCGAACCCGAAACGCCGGTAATCAAACATGACACTGATGCCTCAACACACTGCGCTACCGGCCGCCCCATGACATGCACGGAAACTGGGCGACGATCTGCTTTATAGCCAATCCTACTATTAACAAATAGACGCACAGAGTGATTAAAAAAAATACGCAGGAATTTAATATTATGTATCAACATTCACAGAAAATTGTTTCAAAACATTTCCCATCAAATGAAATTTAAATTCAAAGTTTTTATTTATATCCTTACATCAGCTCTCATTTTCCTCTCTAGGTCACAAATTTGTATTACATATTTACTCAGACATGCAATGAAATTCTACAAATATAAACACTACTATCTACTATCCCATCTCAAAAATATTATTTACACTTTACCATGAATCCAAATTTAACAACATGTGCCGGGCTCTTAAAAGAACTGATCCCAATCCCGCGACTGATTCCGATCATGGCACTTAGAACATGTTTTCTTGACCCCATCAACGGCTTACAAGATACCTTTCCAATTACAAATTCACAAACTTGTCACAATTTTTTACTTTTTTTTTGTTTTTAAGCCACGCAGAGCGTTGTTCTGCTTTTACGTTTGTTGGTAATTGATGATCGTGCTGTTATCATCTGTGAACTGTCAATATCGCTGTAGATCACCAAATTATCATATAAAATAATTTTGTCATAAATAACATGTGAGGGAATTTGTTTAACCTGATCAGAACTTGAGAGGAATGCGTTCGTAAGAGAGTCAAAAATCATGATTTCGGATCAATCTGGATCGGCTCTTCCAAGAACGCGGCCAATGTCATCACAATGCACGAATGTCGACAACAAGATATTTGTGAAAATGACTGATGAAATCAAGTCTTGATATTTAAACTTTGGCACAGTTTCTTTAATTCGACACTGTAACCACTTTGGAGAAAGACAACAAAAAAAAAAAACAAATACATAATATGACGGATGGCACCATCCAAGAATTGTTGATATTATACGAACTTGTAATGGAGTAAAATAAAAATGACTTTACGCTTGTCGTGACCCCAATCAACCTACAAATTAACTTAATTGTCGATGTCAAAAAATTGTGTAGAGATGTACGACCAACTTTTTTGTGCTATTTTGGTGCTGGGTCTAGTTAGCACATTATATTCGTTAGAGAGATGACTGTATGAAGTGGCCAAGATTTGTTCAACTCGAAATTATAATATTTTGTAGAAAGTGGTACACGATAAGAATTCACTTTGATTAGATTTTCTTCGGAGGAAATAGGATTGTTTTGTATACATACTCGTGCATACGTACATATAATAAATATATTTCTATCACATAGCTTCAAGCGTATTTCACGCAATGCCTTTGGTTTCCTTTTAGTTATCTTAAATCCTAAGACTATTCGTTTGCCAAATTCGGACGATTTTTGAGGAAATCTATCAATAAGAATCAGTTTCGCATTATAATCACCTCTGAGTTGTTAATCCAATGAAAAACAAACTGGGAACAAGGTCGTAAAGCAGTTCCCCTTAAGCGGAATCCACACGCCACGACTTATTATCCATCATTTAGTAGCAATGACATCATTGTCAATGGCTGCATTCAGAAGGTACCGAGCAATCGGAACCGCTCGCAAGCAGTTCCGCAACTAGTGGGTTATGCAATCTCTGCCTGGTGAACGTCACTTTTGTTGTCACAAACTACTTTTGTTGTCACAAACTCTCTATATGAAAAACAAGGAGAAAGAAGTAAAATAAAAGCGTAAGCGATGAGCAGATATAATTCTTGCTCGGTGATCATTTGATCATGATCACTTGAGCAGAAGTTGCTCGGTCTTCTGAACCCAGCCATAATCGTTATCATCTTATCGAACGGTGTGACTGGAAATCAGACGTTTTGTTGAATTGAAGATCTCCCTTAAAAAATAAAACAACCTACAGTCGAAACTTGCAAAGGTACAAAACAAAACTCATACACTCCGCGACTAAATTATTTAGTTATGTATCAACACATTCATTGAACAAACCACGTTGACCACTAACTTGCAAAGATAAGAGGGGGATTCACGCTCCCTGTCGTAAATATCGTAAACGTTGTATTCGTCCTAAACTTCTGTCATCCCAAAAAAAAATGACAGAAGTTTACAGCTTTAAGACAAATACGACGTTTACGACGTGAGCATGAACTCCCCTATGAATAGAACGACAAATAGCATCTTCATTTATCGTCCAATATCGAAAAATGAATCTCAAACTTTCGATGCGATTGACAACGATATTACGATTTATGGAACCATCTTGGACACCTTTACGAGTAGATGCGTTTCTTGTGGGATTTAATCCGCGGCGAATCCGCAGCGTCAAAAATCAGATCACGGCGCGGCGTCTTACGAGAATGTTGACACATCGCGCCTCAAATTTCCGCCGCAGATTTTTTCGCGTCGGTGTGATTGATGTGTATTTGATGTTTGACTTCTATTCTTCCTATCATACATCGTGATAGAACCTTTGCAAATTTCTACTGTAGATAATAGATGCTACAGAGCAGATTAGAGCAGCGAAGACGAAAACGGAGCACGCCTTTGCTGGGAGTGTGTATTGGTTTAGTTAGCATTCAAACGTCAACCCAAATTTCAAGAGGAAACTTAAATCCGTAATACAGATAGAACAAACAAACTATCAGTCGACATCTGGAAGCCACTGATGACGGGGAGGGGGCGAAAAGGGACCCAAACGTTAGTGGTCTGCTTCGGCTATCCCCCAGAATATAATAATAATAATAATACAGATAGAATCGGACAAATTTCCTTTAGGCAGCAGAATCATTTTGTATGTTCACTATTCCATATAATTACAATACATAAAACGAGAATTTTACTGAAAGGAAATTAATTTTATGTGCTCCCCAAACTGTAAACTGCCCGATAACTTCGACACTGGCGCCACCTGCATTTCAAAATAGGGCGACCGGTAGCGCAGTGCGTTGAGGCATGTCTGACTATCGGCGTTTCGGGTTCGAATCCCGTCCACGACGACCTTCGTGGTCATGGATGTTTGTGTTGTCTTCCCCCTGTGGTGCGGAGCATAATAATAAGCCACAGCACTTGTCACAGGTAGGCGGCTAAATGGAGGATCAGGAAGTGTATGCTGACAACTGCATTCTCCGAAACCAGTTTATGCCACATGGAACAGTTGACGCGCTATGCTCCCCAAGGGGTTAGGCCAATTCAGTAGTAGCACAGATCAAATTGTTTGTGTAATTGTGAGGTGTTCTGTGTTCTCCCACTCTACTCTGCTCGACTGTTAAAAAACGCACCTAGTACTGTTTTATTTTTTAAAGGATATCTTCAATTCGAGAAAACGTCCGATTTTCGGTAATACGCTTCGATTAGATGACAAGCATAATGACATGAATGTCGTTGGTCGTTGCTACAAAATGATGGAGAAGTCGTAGTAGCGTCTGGATCGCGCTTTAGAATCATATGTTCATATACTTACAACCACAAACCAGATATTGAATATGCATATCGATTCAGCCATGTCTTACCTGAAAAGAAATAAAATGTAAAATTAAATTTCGAATTTCAGAAGAAACAGAAAATTTTACGATTAAAAGCAGTAAAAACGATCAAACTGTTTACCATAAATTTGAAACTCAAAAGCATGGATGCTGGTTAATGTTCACAACTTTCTCTTCACACTGAAGTGCCAAGATTTTATGTTCTTTGTATTGCGAACGATGTAAACTTTTGCGGTGGTCATTACCATTACAGCATAAATGCATACTTAAATTGATAAATTTTTTAATTTATGACATAATTCTTCCCAAGGTAATGTGTGTTTGCACATAGAACACATTATATAGGTATATGTACTCCCAACATCATAGAAGTAGTAAATAGGTTTGTGGTTTCAATCAAAGATTATAGCCGGGTTCTTTTCACCCGGACAAAGGTGCATTTCCATACAAAACGACTGACCGGTCTATGATTCAGGTCTCGTATTGGATCACATTTGGATCAAAGTTGAACGTCAACTACTTCTTTCTCGGAAATTCGCCCCCTACACCTTTCTATACTGAGCAATAGCAATTCACGTCTTATACCTTTTTATATCGAGCCAGCAATTCGCCCCCACCACTCGGCGAATTATTGGTATGGTGGATTCTTGAATTCGCTCGTCACTGATCCAGACCGTTCGATTCATTCTGAATCTTGGTACGATAGTCTCGAACACGGCTAATGACTTTAATAGAAAGGTATAAAACGCCGACTAAAGCTTATCGGGTCATCTTCAGCTATGCCAAATCGGATAAGATAACGAATTTGGTGGTTATAAAAAATATATAAGTATTATACATAGATATGTAGTATATTTGCTAAAATACTGTTTAGTCGAAACAATAAACTATTTCAATTCAATTTCTCTTATATCTCTTATTTATTTCCAGCGTCTTTTTAAATTATCTAATGTCAGACTCAAGCGACTTGTATAAAAACTCATATTTATTTTAATTTTCGATGGACAATCTACACTTCCCCAACAAGCTTCTAAAAGGAACGTCTTTTACGATCTTTACCTGGAGGAAATCCAAGATTATTATACGAGTAGATACTGATTTCGTATATACCTGCATAGATGAAGAAAAAAATCAATTCTTCACTTTAGTTATGACGACCCAAACTTGTTTTTGTCTGAATTTGAATACGATAGTACATAATATAAGTCAGTCATCATGTGAAGAGATTCATTAGTATTCAAAAGCGATATCCACGTTAGGCGAGCTTATGTATCAAATCGTGTTCTTATGAAAGTCGTTAGGGGAATATGGGGTAAAAATAATGGTCGATAGATGAAACGGAAAAGAAAGGATTTTCGGGATCCACTGTTTCCAGAGGTTTTTGCTTAAAATGAGGATAGGAATTATTTATAGTGTCAAAAGTTTTGGTCTAAATTAAACAAATATTTCATAATTAACTTTTTGGGCATATCAATACCGTTCAGCAGACACTTCATTGCCCTCAATCTTTCTTGAAGTTTTCATATTTCTGAATCGGAATCTTTTTTTGCACCTCCAGATTTGCAAAAAATATCCATTAGAAAAACGGTTATTATCTGACATAAAGGCACAGGTATTCGGCACTCGACGAGTACGAGTATTCGCTGCACAACAAACAACTTGAATCTCATGTAAACACAAAAAAGGTTATAGCACGGGAGCTAGCGACACTTTTCGTTGTCATGTTTGTTAAAGCTTGGTCTATCACCTTACTTGTGAATAACTTTACCTGAGGTGCATGCTGACAACGTGCATGCCAATGAAACGTCAGTTAAGCCACATGGAATTGTTGACGCGTTATGCCCCACTAGGGGTTAGGGCAAATGGGTAATAGCATAGCCTGTATCAACAAAATGAACTCCTGCCACTTCAATAAAGGGACCACGACGCGGACCATTTAACAGCGGACTTCTTTGATCCTGCTGACGCCAGGTCCAGTCAAATGGTTGGCGCATAAGTTTTTCCACCACCACCTTAAGTATTAAACTAATGGTAATTTAACATTAACATCAAATGAGTTTTTTTTACATAATTACGTCGATGACATAAGTAGATTGTCAGTACAAGCAGCAGGAAGAAATTTTTTTTCTTACTAAAAAGTAAATAAACAATAGATAAAGTTTCAGAATTTTAACATTTTTAAAAATTTAGGGGTATTTTTGTAATATGTGATGCTGATAAGCGTTGTCCCACTGGTGATTTTATGTTAGTAAAGCGTTCACGACACGAATAAAATAAAAATTATGTTTTAACAAATGTTTCAAAAAATACATAGTGTCGCAAGCTCCCGGACTATTATTTATGAGCTAGAGCGACGGGGAACTGCCGGCATTTTTCTTCAGAATCTTATAATGCCACCTGCAACATGCAAGCTTACAAAGCCAATTCAAGGTAAATCAATGAGAATACTGGTACTTCTCATTTGGCAAGATAAATACAATAATACGGGCAGGGATCGTCCAGGGATCGGATTAAAAAATAGGAATGAGATTGGAGATATTTTTTGTATTTAGTTTGTATACATTAATTTTTTTTTAATTTTTTTTCCTTTCATATGTTTATGTAATTGATTTTTTTTAATTATTTAAACGCATATCTATCATATTCTTAGTTATGAAAAGACAAATTTGTTAGTCCGACCGATCTACATACAGTGGTGGAAATTTGAATAGGTTCACCGGCAAAAAGTGGCATTTTATGGAAAGGGTAACCACGAATAAAAAGTCTTTGATTTGAGCACGATTTATTGTTATTCAATATATAAACTTCAATTTACCGTTAATTATTTACATTTTCCAATTTAATTATAACCTGGAATATTGAAATTATTCAATTTGGGGATTTTGTGTTTCGGGATTCTGTATTTGGGGTTTATGCATTTGGGGTTTATGCATTTGGGGATTATGTATGTGAAGATTTTGTATTTGAAGATTTTGTTTTCGGGGATTTCGTACTTCGGGATTTTTTGTTTGAGCATTTTGTAATTGGGGATTTTGTAATTAAGGATTTTTCTTCATTTGGGGATTTCGTGATTGCGGATTTCGTATGGTTCCCTACCGAAATATTAAACTATTAAGGCTGAAATCGCTAAACAGTCATTTTCGAATTTTTGCTCATAGCCACACTAAAAATGAGCCGAATTGAATAATATTAATCATCTTACAATTAGTGTCACCATACACTGTCGAACTCGAACACGAACCTAGTACAAGTGGACCGGTTTTCTTCGCACCTATGTGAAGTGTATGTGTGTGTCAGAGGACATTTATACCAGGTTCGTGCTCGAGTGACAGTGTATGGTGACTTAGACACTTAGACTTGAAATAAATAAAAGTTTTTTATTTGGAGCATACGTTTCAAAGATCTGTGGGCTCGAAAGTTGATAAAGTGTGATTTTTCTCTAAAGAATAAAAAATTGGCATTTTGTGACTGTCGATTTGAACTATACTGCTGAACCGAAATTCGACTTTAAACAGTGCATTAGACGCAGAATTTAACGCTGTTTAATTTTCGTCCTTTCAAATTTTTCGATCTGAGGCAACGGTTTGAAGTTATAAGGAAAATACTAAAAAAGGGTTGAAATTTTTCGGATTTTCACCTACCTAAAGTTAAGCTTGACTATGTATGATCTATAAAAGGGATTAAAATTATTGCAGATCTTTTTAATTATTTTCTCTAAGGTCCAAGAATTGACTTCATTTTAATGGCCAATATGCGCATGTGAAAAGCCATTGCACTCATCCGTTGCAATTTGCTTGTTGTAGTATAATCTAGTACAAAGTTAATATTATTAACTTTAGTATATTAGTTATAAAATGTAATAGATCAAACATGTAAATTTATAGTTCAATGAATTATAAATAAATCAGTACTAAAACTCAACATGGCGCAGCCGGTCATAAAAAAAAAAGTGTCGTCGGTAAATTGTCACTAGTATTTACGAAGTAATCAACAAAATAAATCAGAAAATATCGTGAACAAAAGCGGAGATCCAGGGAGATCTGTTTGAAAATAATAACAAACTGACACTGACCGAGCAGGTATAATAAACATGGATTTTTCAAAACCCGCATGCCTTATCTTGAAAGGCAATATTTGTGAAGAGTGGCGAAAGTTCAAACAATCGTTTGAAATATATTCAATTGCAACGAAAACTGACTGTGAGTCCGAAAAAGTGCAAATTGCTCGATTTTTAAGCTGTGCTGGAGAGGAAGCACTGAAATTATATAATACGTTCGAACTCGAAGAAGCCGAGAGATCGAAGCTATCGCTTATAATGGCTAAATTCGAAGCATATTGTAATCCGAGGAAAAATATTATTTATGAGCGGTTCAAATTCTATAAACGATCGCAAAGCGAGGGAGAGCCGTTTGATCAGTTTTTAACTGATATTACGAAATTGTCAGAAAGTTGTGAGTTCGGTGAACAACGTGAAAGCCTAATTCGAGATCGGATTGTTCTTGGCATCGCGGATCATAACCTACAATCCCAACTTCTGAAAATCGACAACTTGGATTTGGCAAAAGCGAAGGAAATGTGTAGAATATCGGAGCTAACAGAAGGGCAAGTTAAGGAGATGCAAAAGAAAGAACTGCTTAGCATAAAAGGGAATTTAAGTAAAAATAATAAGAAAAACAAATTTACTAATTCTAGTTTTTGTAGGAACAAGAATAGCAATGTAAATCCGGGAAGTTCAGGACAACGAAATGAGCACAAATCTGAAAGTAATGTTTGTGGACGGTGTGGCAGCAGACATCAATTTCGAAATTGTCCAGCATATGGAAAAAAATGTCATAAATGCGGGTTGGCAAATCATTTTGCGAAAGTATGTCGAAAAAATTCCAAACAAGAGAATAATTCTCAAAATAAGGTAACTAATTCTAAAAATATAAGTGCTGCGGCGATTAATGTCAAGGAAGATGATTTTGGATCTTTGTCAAGTGGTGATTTTTACATTGATCAAATTAAAAATACAGGAGATAATAGACAGTGGTTAGCGACATTATACATTGGTGATAATGCGATAGAATTCAAATTAGATTCGGGGGCAGAGATTAATACATTGCCAATTAGCTTGTGTAAAAAGTTAAATTTGATGGAACGTTATGAGTCTATCCCTGTGAACTTGGAAGCATATGGAGGTTCGAAAATAAAAAATTTAGGTTGTGTTAAACTACCTGTTAAACATAAACATGATACTCATTTATTAGAGTTTATTATAGTTGATGTGAAAGCTAAACCGATTCTAGGTTTGAAATCCTGTGTTGACTTAAAGTTAATTAAAAGAATTAATGAAATTGAAAATATTAGGCGCGATGAATTTATAAAAGAAAATAAGGAAGTTTTTTCAGGTGTTGGTAGATTTCCTGAGAAATGTACATTAGAAATTATTGAGAATATCGTGCCGACTCATAAGCCACCCAGAAGAATACCCATTTCTCTTAGAAATCAAGTAAAAACTACTTTAGACAAAATGGAGGAAAGAGGCATAATTTCTAAACAAATTTATCCGAGTGCGTGGGCTCATAACATGGTCGTGGTGGAGAAACCGGACAAAACATTACGAATATGCCTCGATCCTAGAGAACTTAATAAATACATTAAACACGAGCATTTTGAAATTCCGAAACTAGAAGATTTGTCGATAGCTATGAATGGGATGAAATATTTCAGTGTAGTTGATTTGAAAGAGGGTTTCTGGCAGGTAGGACTTAACGAAAATTGCAAAGAACTAACTACATTTAGTACGCCATGGGGCTCATATCATTTTAACGTACTACCATTTGGCATAAGTATTGCACCTGAAAAGTTTCAAAAGTTGAATTCCAAATATTTCGGAGATTTACCTGGAACTTTCATTTACATAGATGATATACTTATTGGAGGGAAAACTCTCGAAGAACATAATGAAAATTTGAGAAGAGTTATACAAAGAGCTAAAGAATATGGCATTAAATTTAACGTAAACAAATTGCAATATTGTGTGCAACAGGTTAAATATTTAGGGCATGTACTCAGTGAGGAGGGACTAGCACCAGATGCCGAAAGAGTATCTGCTATCAAAAGCATCCAAGACCCTAAGAATAAGAAAGATCTTCAAAAAATACTAGGCACTATAAATTACTTGCGTCCATTTATACCAAACTTGGCAGAAATCAATGCACCCTTGAGAGCGCTTCTTCACAAAAACACTGAATTCGTTTGGACCACGTATCACTCAAATGTTTTAAAAAATATTAAAGAATTAATAAGTAAAGATACAATCCTTAATGCGTTTGACCCTGAGAAGGATATTGTAGTTCAGAGTGATGCTTCTAAAAATGGCTTAGGATGTTGTTTAATGCAAAATCAGAAGCCTATATACTATGCATCAAAAAGTTTATCAGAATGTGAAATGAAGTATTCTCAAATCGAGAAAGAGCTTTTAGAAATTGTTTATGCTTGCACAAAGTTTCATGTATATATATATGGGAAAAAAGTAACAATACATACTGATCATAAGCCATTGGTTGCGTTGCTTGACAAAAATGTGAGTCAGATTCATTCGAACAGGCTTCAAAGGATGAAGATCAAACTTTTGAAATATAATTTTGTTGTTAAGTATATACCGGGAAAGTATTTACACTTAGCAGACATTTTATCAAGAAATGCAACTCCTGATAATGAAGTTAGTACAGATTCTATTTTCAAGGATGTGGTACATACAATTAGTATGAATACAAAGAAGAAATTAGTATTTCAAGAGGCAACGAAGAAAAGTATTCTTTTCTCACAAATAATACAATATTGTAAAGAAGGATGGCCTGAGTCGAAAGAAAGAGTTACAGATATACTAAAATTATATTGGAATCTCAAGAATGAAATATATTTTGAAGACGATTTGTTATTTTATGAAAATCGTATAATGGTTCCACCTGAACTTGTAAATACAACATTAGAATGGATTCATCAGTCACATTTTGGAATGTCCAAGACCAAAAGTAGGGCCAAAATGCTTTTCTATTGGCCTAGAATGAATCAGGACATTGAAAATGTCATAGCCAAATGCCGAATATGCGAGAAATATGCAGCGGCAAATTCTAAACAACCTTTACTTAAATATCCTATACCTAAATATCCATTCCAGAGAGTAGCATGTGATATTGCTCAATACGGCGGGAATAGTTATTTTATTTTACAAGATTATTATTCAAAGTGGTTAGAAATAAAATTGCTCAAGAACAAAACGGCAAGTAGCATCATAGCAGCATTAAAAGAAATTTTTAGTACACATGGTATTCCTGAAGTGGTAATAGCCGATAATCAACCTTTCCATTCAATAGAATGCCAACAGTTTTCAAAAATTTGGAATTTTGAATTTAACTGTACTAGTCCGAGGTTTCCACAAGCAAATGGACTTGCCGAGAAAGCGGTTGGTATAAGCAAAAAGATTATTAAAAAAGCTACCGAAATTGGTACAAGTTATGAGCTAATCCTATTAGAGTATAGAGCTACTCCAATCACGGGAATAGGATATTCTCCTTCTCAATTATTAATGAGTCGTAACTTAAGAACCCAACTTCCAATAAAAACAGAACTTCTTTTACCCAAAATCTGTCTAGAAGTAGAACAAAAACTTGAAAGTAGACAAAACAAATACAAACAATATTATGATAAAACAGCACCAAGAAAAGAATTAGTATTAAATCCTGGAGATAATGTGGTTTATAGAAAAGATGGTCGTTGGGAACCAGCTACTGTTGTAGGAAGTCATGTTTCTCCTAGATCTTATGTAATAAGGAATGAAAGAAATAGAGACATTAGGAGGAACACAAAGCATTTAAGATATTCATCAAATACTCCCAATTTTAGAAATGAAGTTGATAATCAAAATAATAGTAATGCAAATGGGAGTCAGAATGAAAATAGAGCGAGTCAAAATCTTCTTCCTGACACTAGTAGCCAACATTATGTAACAAGATACGGTCGCACAGTGAAGCCACCTAACTATTTTGGAAATTAAAAAACTCAGTTCTAATAAGATCGAAGTCCTGAACAGCCTGAATTAAAGTATTTTAGTGAATAAGAAAATATGATATGTTATTTATCAATAATACAGACTTTATTTAGATTGTAAAAAAGGTTGAATCATCATTTGAAAAGAAAAAAAAGAATGAAAAATGAATTCTATGAAAAAAAATAAATTTATAATATTTTGATGAATAATACATACTAGTAAATATTGAACGTCATTTATAAAAAAAAAAAAAAAAAAATGTAAGAATCAAAAATATTATTTGAAATTGTAAAGCTAACATTGGAACATACATAACTTTTTATTTTTAAACAAAATTCTAAAAAAGGATGGAAGATGTAGTATAATCTAGTACAAAGTTAATATTATTAACTTTAGTATATTAGTTATAAAATGTAATAGATCAAACATGTAAATTTATAGTTCAATGAATTATAAATAAATCAGTACTAAAACTCAACACTTGTGTCTTATGATGGACCTGCCATACATTTCCATTTCACTCAAGCATGTTTTGCAATTATGCGTTATTATACACTTATAGGGACAACATTATATAATAAATAGGCGAAAAGTCGCCGGGCTTTTACATATTTTGCACATGATCCCAGAACCAAGCGCTCATCGGGTATAGTCTACAGGCTCGAGCGCACAGCAGGTAGGGCGGAGCACTACCTCAGATAGTCGCTTTATCTTCTTATATAGCCTTGTAGCGGAACCCCACTTTTGCATCTTTGTTTTCAAATAAGATAGAAGGTACAAGAAGCATCAATACAAGGGATTATTTCGGTTATATTTTGTTTTTCAAACGCATTTTTCTCAAAATGACTTTTATCACATTTGCGGGAAGACTAACTCAAAAAGTAATGAACTGATCACTATGAAAATTGCAAGTCTGATTCTTTATAAAATTAAGAAGAATATGAACCAACATTTGGGATGATATCATATTTTTAAGGGTGTTTTTCGCGTAACTAGTGAAAAAAATTGTGAAAATTGAAATAAATTTTTCCAACACCTGCAAAATCTTTAATTCCCATTATTTTCACCTGCATTCAGGTTAATATTCTTAGAAAATAAGTTAATAATGTAAGATTAAAACCTTTTTGATTTCTGATAAAAATTGGAGTCGCTACACGTCCCGCAATTGGAGAACTCTTGTTACGGCCTTCAGCGGACATAAGTGCATAACTTTGCTGTTTTTGGCTTAAATTATTCAAACAAAAATTCACAAAAAAATAATTTTTTAATTTTTTTTAATTTTTTTTTTTTAATCTTAATTTTTCAATTTTTTTCCTTATTTTCTTGTTCTAATGATTTATACTGAGTGTTTGGTGTGTTTAAAACTGATCAAAACGCTGTTGCACACAGAGCGAGCGAAGCGAGCGTTCATGTTTGTGCGATATTGAGGGTTGCGATCCCTTAAGCCCGGAGCGAGCGTAGCGAGCGGAGCCCACGCAAGGGGATTTGCGAATATTTCAATTTTCCATGCCTCCAATATTCCAAACACTCAGTATAAATTATGAAAAAAAAATTAAAAATAATAAAAAAATTAAAACTTAAAACAAAAATTAAAAATAAAAATTAAAAAAAATTTTTTTTTTTTGCAAATTCTTGACTTTTAGAGTGACGCGAGTGAAAAGTGACAAAAATCCGAGTGAAAAGTGATTCCCCCAGCCGGGGCCCCGGAAACTAAAAGGTTGCCGCCATACACAGAGGCAGAACATATTTTACAAAGCCTTCCCCAGAATCATATCTACCTCCATATTTGGCATAAAATATTCTTTGGGATGCCTTTAGCCTACAACACGATATGTGTAACACCTACACATGAACATCATAAAGGTCTGTTTACTAGACACCACTCTGTGTCGATCGCAGGCGATGATTAAAAAGATTTTTACAAATAGTACTGTATGGCTTGATCGCTAATCGCGAACAATGTGCGACGATCGTGTGCCTAGCAAAACGCACCTTAATCACTGCTAATAAATTGTTTTATAATAGCGTTTGGTTCAGTTAACAATCAAGAGCCAAATGTTGCACTTGAATTTTTTTTCATACTAAGCATTATCCATTTATGTATTATTTCATAGGTAAATTCTTGCACGTGCTTCCGTTGAATAGGTCGAGATAATGATAGATAATAATAAAAGATGCCAAGAACGAAGAACCGGTATTAGTTATGCAGTGAGCATTCGTTTTAGGATTTCACCTAGTCAGCGTCAGACTATAGAAACGGTAAGAAGACAACGACCCATTAGATCTCAATGTGACTCTCTATGACGCTGTGACGCTCCTGCTGTTCTTTTAGCTTTTTTCGTTTATTCTATACCTCATTTCAGTACCCAAATGCCTTAAGCTAGCTGCCTGGTCGAGCAAACAAAGAATACTTTATGCCTGTTACAGACAATGGCCTTTGGCTGTCAGTTGGTATCTTGAATCTGGGCAGATAGTGATTTGTGGCGATGATGGCTGCCAGCAATTGGCTCAAAATGGCTTTAAAGCTATTTTCCGCCAAAGGCCATCGCCACTAACCGCTACACGCGTAGATACACAATATCTTCCAATTGCCAGTCATGGCTCATTGTCTGAAGCAGCTATTAGTATCCATACGTACTGTCATTGCATGGTTAGTGACGAAGTAGATGAGGTCGCATCACATCTATTTACTTCACTGACACGCATTCTACGTAAACGCCATGCTATTATGCTTCCTAACGTGTAACGGTTTTATGAAAGATATTTACATAATAATAGGGGAATACCGGGAACTGTCGAAACCGAAGAAACTTTAACGAGAGTAATGGTCGTAAGCAATTTACACTTATCTTACCCGTGCGTTTTATAACTCAGGTGAGAAATGCATACTCAATGCATAAGTAGCTCTCTTGTCGAACGATACGGATATGCACACTTGTAGTTTATATAGTTTTGAATTCTTTTAGATACATCGATGATGGAGTTTACCTCATTGTTGTTATTTTGTGTTTGCGTTCCGCAGCTTCAATGAAAATGGTTTGATTAGGCGGATAGATGTATGTACGTCTCAAGCCTTTTTATATATTTTTTTTTTAATTTCGAAAAAAAAAAAACTTTTTGGTATTGGCAATTGAAATGCTGCTACAACATACTCCAGATTAGATTACAGATGAACACGCAAATGCAGACACCTGAAGCCAATAATAAATGCAGTGGTTGGAAAACTGCGTGCAGCTGGGGCTAAGGTCCGTTTTGCTAGACACCACTCTGCATCCATCGCAGGCGATGATCAAAAAGATACACACAAATAGTGCTTAGTGCTCTATGGGTTGATCGCTAATCGCGAACAATGTGCCACGATCGTGTGCCTAGCAAAATGCACCTTTAGAAATTAAATCTGATGATGAAGAACAATTGGGATTAGGAAATTCAAGGCACGATAAAATGACTCCGAAAACTAAAATACAAATTTAATGAACAAAGATGACGCTACCTTATGTGGCCCACAACACCAATTTAAACGATTCGTTTCTCCAAAACAAACAAGTTCTCTCCATCATATGGCCAACGTTTAACAACCTAACTAATCAACACTCTACCATATTGGATCAATAAACCGGCCTGACCTTTAGAAACCATTACTAGAAATCACATACATAAAAACAATTTCCTTCATATACACCAAAATCACATAAGAGTATGTATCGAGTTCTCTCGTAATGACATAACATCCTCCATCATTGTGGATTGGCATGGCATTTAATTTATTCTGAAAATAAAATGGCACACAATCTTGTCATACATTGGAGACGGAACGCCTAACCTTGATCTTGCGTGCTTCAATCAGTTTGAACAAAAAACCTATGAGATCATACTCCACACTATAGTCTGTACTCAATTCTAGCTGTTGTGGACGTCGCCTTCTTAGCTTTTAAAGCATTTTCGATCCAATCAATTATTGCATTCAGTTGGTGCATTCAGGACATTCCACACATATTCTTCCACATCAGATATTTTATCTTATTATCAATTTTAATCGGTTACTTCCAATTTATATTTGCAACGACCGGCCGGCTTTGCCCGGTATGATAGTCACTGAGGCTTCAACGACCAGTTTCAGTGTATCTGGGGCTAGAAAATCCATTTCATCCGAGCAATAATGCAAAAAATCACGTTTTCTGTCTGCAATTTTATTAAGTCCTCCATTAGATTGAACCTTTTATTTTGCAATAGCAGTTGATTGTGCCGGAGGGGAGAAAACTGAAAAGAGAATGTGTAGTATGCCGCCTCGTGGCCTGTGCTTTAACGACCATGACCATAGTCTTATTCTCCTTCTGATCGTACCCGTGTAGAAAAAGGAGTCGAGGAAACGTAGAAAATTATCCGACATTCCTTCATATTTTAGTTGATTCATGGCCCGATAAGGCAAGGACAGGTGTCTGTTTTCTTGTAATTTAACTCTGAGATTTAATATGGATTATAGATAAAAAAAAAAGTCTACGGATAACGTAGTTTTCCTGTAATAAGCGTGTCGGAAGTTCTTAAACAAAGTGAAAAAAGATAGGTTTTGTGGATAATCTACCTGTAAGAGGATTTTCTCGATGATATATTTTCAGAACGCATAAAGCCCCCTATCGAAAAAAAAACCTGTGGGTGTGGGGTTTAGAAAAGTCCACAGCGTTTCACTGTTGCACAGTGTTGCGACTTATTTTTATCCGACAGTGGTAGATATAAGTACTTTGAAAATAGTGGTAAAAACTATTGTATATTACACTTTCATGAATGCAGCTTAGAGAAAGAGTATCAAGTTCGGATTTATTCTGTTCATATGTATTATGTAAAACAGAAGTTCGATGGTTTAATTTTTCCTCTTAAGATGCTCGACAAAGCGAAATACTATACTAATAAAACCGTGGTAAAGACCAATAAAATTGTGTTTCATCTAATGCTTCGTTTACACGTGAACAGTGAGCAAAGCACTGAACATTGAAAAATTGCATTGAAAAGCACTACTGTTCTTACATCTCCAACATGAATTCACGAGCATTTGAGCTGTTCCCACAACGAACGACTCAAATGCTCGTGAATTCGTGTTGGCAACGCTTCGCGTGAAGGGTATCATACCTTCGGCATCCTAGCCGGAGGCTAGCTTGTTTTTTGTTTACAGAGTTGCACTTGGAAGAAATCATAGTTGTACGATTTTGAAGATTTTTGAATGTACGATTCTGGTGTGGAAATTTCGAATGTACGCGTACAAAAAATTTATACCTATGTATCCCAGTAAACATTTTGGAGATAATATAAATGAAAATATCCTAATGACATCGGAAATTTCGCCAACTATCTCATAAAAGATAAGATAAAAAATTTCAAGCGTTCTTCTTTCTGCAGGTAATAATTAGATGTCTTCATTGCAATAGTACTGCAAGATAAATGAGAAAACATTCTCTAAAAACTATCTTTTTCCAGGATAGAAACAAGATAAATTTGTATACGCGATCAAAAAAAATTGGCAATTAATTCATTCATGTAGTATATAGTGCGGATAGTGCAACGGTTTGCATATTGACCTAAGCATTGGGTCCCTGGTTCGAAACCTACTGATAACGACCGGTTTATTTAAATAATAAACAAAGAAGATTTGGATGGCAGACTAAGAAAGGGAGGGGAAGTGCGCTCAGTTAAAACAAATACCCAATTAAAAAATTGGAATACAATTTTTTTAGCTTATTATTTGACCTTGGGGCGACCGGTAGCGCAGTGTATTTAGGCATCAGTCTCATGTTTGACTGCTGGCGTTTCGGGTGTGAGTCCCGTCCACGATGACGTTCGTGACCATGGATATGCAGGAGGTGCACAAACATCCATGACCATGAACGTCGTCGTGGACGAGATTCGAACCCTAAACGCCGGTAGTCAGACATGAGACTGATGCCTCTACGCACTGAGCTACCGGTCGCCCCCGTTTGCATATTAGAACTATTTATTTATTGGCATATAACTTTCTTGTTAGAATTCAGATCTCTAATTAATTAATTTTTACATTTCCGTTTTTGATAGTGCCTCCTTTAAAGGTCGCCACACATGATCGCGCAGAACCACGACCGAACTCTCATCGAACTCAATTTGAATTTAAACATATAATCTCAACATACTGTTGATTTTTAAAATTTTAAAACAATGTTAAGTATGTTGTTAATTCCATTAACACCTCCAGGGGCATGGGCGCGTCAACATCTCTAGCATATCTATGCCTTGTTGACGTTTCGATAGCATATCTACTTTACGGAAGTGCAGTTGCTAGCATGCACCTCCTATCCGCGCCGTTTTCATACTGACAAGCTCGGAGCACTGTGGAATTTCTATTAGTACTCACAAGCAGTTTTTGAATGCGCCTAGATTTGAACTCCGAGCTCTATATTAGTATCGTAGAGCGGTAACCGAACGACCACGGCCACCGAGCGCGAGGTTTATAAGGTATGGCCACACGTATCGAATGTAAAACGAATATATACGTACATTAGGAACAAGAGCTGGGCCGGTAAGCAGAAACTGTTACCGGCCCAGTATGGCCCATCCCTGCACCAGGCGCTTTAGTGCGCTTTCACACGAAGAGCCGCACGGCTCTCGCTCGCGAGTGAGAGCAAGGCGCGTAAGACTGAAATGCAAAGGCTACACTGCAGCCTTCACACGGGGAGCGCGAGCCTTTACGTCGCGCGAGTGAGAGCCGGCACGGCTCGTGCATCTCGAGCCGTGCGTCACGGCTCTTGATTGAAATGCAAAGCGACGAGTGCCGGCATTCACACGGGAAGAGCGACAATGGCTCTCGCTATGCTTTCAGTTGCAAATTACGCGTTGCAGACGTGTTGTGAGTATGTATCTTCTTTACCGTTGACGGCGTCTTCGACGACAAAAACACCAACGTTCCAAAGCATATTGGGTCCATCCTAGCGGGTAGCGAGGACTGAGGAGCGAGAGCCTTTGTCGCTTTTCCCGTGTGAATACCGACACTTCTCGCTGTGCATTTCGACCAAGTGGCGCGACGCGACGGCTCGAGATGCACGGCTCTCACTCGCGCGACGTAAAGGCTCGTGCTCCCCGTGTGAAAGCTGAAGTGTATTCTTTTGCATTTCAGTCTTATGCGCCTCGCTCCCCATTCACGAGCGAGAGCCGTACGGCTCGTCGTGTGAATGAATGGAAGGTGGGAGCGGAAAAGGCTCTCACTCGCGAGCGAGAGCCGTGCGGCTCTTCGTGTGAAAGTGCACTTAAGCATCGATTCGGTTGATGTATACGAAGAGTCTAACAAAAGTTCGCGTACATAGTTAGTGCTTTTTTATTAGTATTTCACAAATTAAAAAATGTAATCCATAGCTTATGGTTTTAGTATATTTCATTCCAATTTTCATAATTCTTGTTAAAAATGCAGACGAGAAAACGAAAAATTTAAGAAGGAAGGTCGGTAGAAACACCGCTGCCAATACAGAAAGAAATTCGATTTGTCATTCTCTATGGATTTCGACGGCAATTGTTGCCAATACAAAGATTCGACGAATGCCAAATTGCATATTAAGTGGATGCACCATCTCTAGTAAGTGTTTCCAAGTGGTATAAGCGATTCCAAGCAAGACATTTTTTGTGGAAGATGAGTCAAGTGAGGGTCGCCCAAAATTTGCCACCGACGAGAGAAATGTTGCTCTCGTGAAGTCAAAAATTGACGTAGATGCAAGACTAACATAATAATTGATTGGTAATGATTTAGGCTTAAATGTCATGCATCACGAATCTCACACAACTTGGGATACACCAAGAAATATGACCGGTGAGTACCATGAATGTTGACTGACCCCCAAAAAGAAGCATGTGAGCATTTTGTCACATATTTTCTTTAAAAACTTGAAAAGAGGAGGTGCAGCAGCTTCCATAAAATCGTCACAGGTGACGAATCTTGGTTTTATAAGCACGATTCGGAAACCAAAGAGAAGTCTATGGTATGGAGCCTGGAAGGTGCCAATTCAAACAAGGCAGGAAAAGTCAGCAACAAAAGTGGTGGTATCGATTTACTTCACCAGCGCAAAAATTGTAGCTGCTATTACCTTGAAAACTGGTCAAGCGGTAACTTCTAAGTGGTATATAGAAACTGGCTTACCAGAAGTTTTAAAAAATTTACTAGACAAAAAGGAAGAGGGGATCTGCGGTGATACTTCCTACATCACGATAATGCTCCAGCTCATACTGCTCAAATCACAAGCAACTTTATTGCGCTTTCTGGTAAAAATATGCCAGAATGATATGGAATTTATGTTGAAAACATAAAAAGTCGTGAAGATTAAGAATTTGAAAATTTTATTTTTATATATTTTTTTTAAAGCCCAACTACGTGATCTTTGTTAAAACCCCTCGTAAGCTCTCATTAGCTAAATGGCGCTAAAAAAGTTGTATGGGTGCGCGTATCTTTTCGCCCGACCATGGTTTAAGAGAAACACAGACGCGTCTACCTCAAACTTTATCCCACCTCTTATAAAAGTAAATACATACATACAGTATGTACACAAACAATGGAAGCGTCTACGTTGAAAGTAAACTTTTAGGTCAACTTTACGACTATTATCACATAATCATACGCAAGACAGCAAAACATTGCTTCTAGCAGTGCATTTTTCTGCTGCCGAGAGAAAATGTAAAACACAATTATTGCTTCTTTACTTTGTAAACAATAAACAATGGGAATCAGAATCACAGCTTTGACTATAGCTATGTGAATTGTTTAAAAGCAACATTGTGTCGTGTCTTTAAAAAGCAATTTCAAGTTGCGTGCTTGTCATTTAAACGCCCTCGGAATAGTGACAAAAAAGTGAGGAGATCGTTCATATAAAGAAAAGACAGGAAATGGAAAAAGAATTAGAAAAATCAAATTTTGGAATGATTTCAGTATCTAATATTATATTTGACAGATAAGGTTACACCCATTGCTTATTCTGACAATTAATCCAAAAGATTTTCTTTATTTCGTCATAGAAAACTATTTGAAATTACAGTGGTGGACGTCGCTTATTGTAACCACTTTGGGACCCAACCGTTCTGATAACAATGACTGGTTTTATACCAAACAGACGGATCTAATCGACAGGTCTAAGGTAGACAGTCGACTTTGGGGCTTTCACACCGAGCAAGTCATTCTAACCGACAGACAGTATAATGACAGAAATTAGGCTTAATCCGCTTAATCGAATCTATTAGGCTCTTAGATCGCAGTCTACTCTGTGTGAATGCTTCAATGCAAACTCATCCTGTTCGTACTTCGCGGCTTCCCCCCACTAAAATTTTCTGTTCACATTTTTTAAACTCTTTTGAATTCAGCTCATTAAATGTGGAATTTATGGAAGCGGTAGATACCTAATAATAAGCAATATTGTTTCTTTAAAATTGAATGGAGTATCTTATCACCTCGCCAGTCTACCAGAGCTGCAGGCACGTAACTTAGACCAGGAGCTGCCTGGAGTTGAGTATTAATTATTTATTAGTCCTCTATAATTCTGACTTGTAGATATTGACGAAAAATGATAGTTTACCCGGTAAACTCAGTCAAAGTTGAAAAAAGTAAAGTCCATTAAAAGGCCTCAAAATCGCTAACATACCATCATAAACGCAAATGGAAGTAAAACTTCACTTTTTAACCCTCATCGCTAGTTACACGAGAACGAGAGTAAGAAAACTCGGTTTGCAACCAGCTGCGTTGCGTTTGACAGGATTCCCAAGTCACAAAGAAGTTGCAGTTTCAAGTTGCATTTGTATTTTGTTGTTGAACACAGACCACAAGAAATCGGAACATATGTTGAAATTGTGACGTTCGTGGTAGTGGAAAAGTGTAGCCTTTGGATCGGGGTAATTGTTCACTTTATAATGTAATAAAAGGTGCCGAGTGACGGCGGAAAATAATTTGACAGGTAAGTAGTCTGAAAATTGAAGAAACCCCGTGTGTTGTAAATCAATCGCACCGCGTGCGGACAGAAGTTGCAAAATGGTTACTGCATTGGAAACTGGTTATTGCAAATCGGATTTCAAACCAGTTGCATCATGTGCGGAAGGCCTGAGTTTCATTTCCTTATTTCTTTAATTAAAATGGAGACCCCTCCTGAAAATAATGATACATACTAGTTTCACATTTTTTTCCCGACTTTGAGATGTGGCATGAATTAATTTTGACATGGATATGTCTTATGGCTGGGGGTCATCCTAAAAATGTGTCCGTCACGCCAGATGTCACGATTTTCATCCGGCTAGCAGAAGTGGAAACAAGCCAACTGCAAATGTTTCCAAGTGCCACATTCAAGGCACTGGCTGAGTGGTATATAGAATGCACGTTCCGTTGGGTATCTATCGAGTGTGGTGTAGGGTAACAAACTACAAACGACTTTTCCTTGGATTTGATTCCGAAATTTTTTTAAATACTCGCGGGACTAGTAAGAACTAAGTGATTATGAATTCTTTATATAAATCGGCCAGACTGGCAAATACCACATTATTTTTTATGTTCGTTATGTGTATCCGAATTGACTAATTTGAGTTCTACTTAGAGGACTGTTTCGATACAAACCAAAACAAAACAATAACTGATTGACGCGACAAAATAATAACTGATTGACGCGCTTCGTAACCGTGAGGTCTGGGTCGCCACTCTACGATGGTTGAATCTGGAGTTCATTTCCCCGGTGCATTAATAAAAAAAAAACCTACCTGTGGGCATTATTAGCACTTCCACAACATTCCAAGATCGCCAGTAAAAGGTGGCTATACGGACAGGAGGTGCACCATCCGAAATTTATATGCTAACGAAACGTCAAAAAGACATTGCTAGAAAAGTTGTCGCGCCCATGCCCCACTGGGTGGCTTTGGGCAATTAGCAACTGATTGATGTCAGTAGTTTATCGTAAAATGCCAGTACTGAATCTAGATAACGTTATTTTTCAAGCAAAGTATTCAAATATAGCACTCTAGGTTGAAATGTCAATACAACAATTATACTCGTAAAATTCTACTACAAAGAATAACATACTTGCTGTAATATCATAGTTACATATGTATGTGGACGGACATACATGTTATTAAAATGACGTGTCATGCTTACCTGAAAAAAAGAGAAAAAAAATTAGAAATTCAATACATACATACTTTTACTTGCTTGAAATCAGAGGATAAAGAAAACCAGCGATTCTTTTAGATTAAGATTACAAAAAAGATAAATTTGGAGTAGCAGTTCATCTATAATATAAATGAAACCGGAATATAGAGGGCTACGCCCGCAATCCGAGGGTTTTGTAGCAAGCGCTTATTTTGGTTATATAAATATCGGCTCGTTGCTCTTCTTGATACCACTCAGATGGACAAAAAAAAACATAATTAAACTGTCTTACCCACTTACATTTTACATGCCAATTCATATTACGTGATTGTAACGAAACTTAGAACATATTATTGCCTAAGGTGTTGGTTATCGTTGGCCATCAGTACTTTTGACCTCGAACGTGTTTAAGGCATACAGAAGTGTGCTAACTGTAACTACAGAAATAAACTATTACTTACCTATTCTGAGAAGATATACAGATTCCATTATTTTCCATTTTATATGCTATTCGGAACCCACCTTCCTGTACGTTTTCATAATTCTAACAGTCTCGAGATGCCAGGGGGGGGGGGGGGGCAAATTACGAACTAATATTTTTTCCTCCCCCACTATTCCCCTTTCTACAAATTTCAAGAAAATGCGAAAAAATGGAATGTACTCAACATTACCTTTCTCACGACACCTCACTTGCCTATACCAGTCGAAAAAAAAAATGTTGAGCTTAATTTCGCCTCTATGTGGACCCCTCCCTCCTTCCACTCGGTAAAGTTTGCCAATTACGACGTAGCGCCCCCAACTAATCTTCACCCTTTCAAAAATGATTAATTAAATAACTGCAATTCGCACTACGAAAAACAACATAAAAGTAGTACTCACACCTACATATGAGGCCGGTAGGTGTAATTTTTGTGTGGATAGTGTCAAAATGCCTAATTTTAAATGAGTGTACTATTATTAAATATTATGTGATTGTAATGAAACTTGAAGATATTATTGCCGATGATGTTGGTTATCATTGGCCATCAATATTTTTGACCTCGGCTGTGCTTAAGGCGTGTAGGGGTATGCTAACTGCAACTATAGAAATGTACTATTATTAACCTTTTTTGTTGAGATATAAAAATTCTACGATTTTCGGTTTTCTACACTAGTAAAATGCCGCCTTTCTGCAAATTTTCTAATTTCTAAGTATAACGGTATCGAAATGCGAGGGGGGGGGGACAAACTCGGATCACATATTTTCCCCTCTATCTCTTTTCCCCTTTTTTCAAATTTGATGAAAATACCGGAAATGAAATGTACTCGGTGTTACCTTTCTCATGATACCCCACTTGCCTATACCAGATGAAAAAAAAATTTTGACCTTCATTTCCCCTCTATGGGGACATCCCCTTAAAGTAAGCCTATTACAACGAATCGCTTTCTCCGGCGAATTATAATAATTCTACATACTCCCACAAAATTTCATGTATGTAGCTTCAGCCGTTCGTGAGATATTTCATGGACAGACGGACAGACATTTGACCGATTTCATAAGGGTTTGTTTTTAATACAAAACCCTAAAAATCTACCCAATATCTAATTATGTGTACACATTTCGTTACCATATAAAGAAAAAATCGGTTGTGGTAAAACATGCAAGTTGCTGGCATACATACCGCCTTTTGCGACAAGACTGGACGGATATCTCGACGAACTTAACAACTTTTTCGTCGAAAAGAACTTATTATGTATAAGTTTATCAGTTCCGAAGTCCTCCGCTACCTTGTTCACCACATATACATACTAAAAAAGTGAACCAACAGCTGAATATCGCAGTAGATGGTAAAACTTTTCCCACCATCAACCATCCAAAAATTTTCGGTGTCACCCTTGACAGCATGGCCACCTCGTCGGCCCATGCGTCAACCATTAGTGATAAGATGAGAAGCAGGAACAAAGTCCTCAAAGCTTTACCTGGCAGTTCCTGGGGGAAAGACAAGGAGACCTTACTAGCGACATATAAATCTATCGGGAGATCTGTGGCTAACTATGCGGCTCCTATCTGGTCTGAAAACCTGAGCGACACCCATTTGAAAAATACACAGTCCTGTCAAAATGCTGCTCTTCGGACTGTGACTGGCCGCCACCTGATGTCGTCATTTGATCACCTACACCAGGAAACCAGAACGCCCTTAAGAACCCACAACACTCTTCTTGCTAAGCAGTACTTAGTTGGCTGTCATCGGATTGACCATCTAACAACAACCGCGAGAGAGAAGTCCAGAGATTCAAAAGATTTCCTTTCGACAACGCCAGCTACAAGTCAATGTCAACACTGCACAGAGAAGAGGGGCTTTCTTCGATAGCGGACCTCAAACCAAATAGGGTTCTTGATGCACAACCACCTGCCATATCTTCGGACGAACTACGCTCAGAGTGGTGTTCGCGTCTGAATTTGTACCTGTCCCGCATCGATGACAGCATTTAGAGCTCCCGTCCAGCTTCTGGCGTGACTCCGCATGATGTTGAGCACATCTTCAACTGTCGTGCAGCTCCTACTCGCTTAAGGCGAAATTCACACACACGACACCGCGCTACACGACTACTTGAAATTTCAGTCGAGATACACAGCATCAAATGGGCGGATTCACACTCATCGCTCAGCATGCGATACGATCGACTATGCTTGGCTATTGTGCGTGGCTGCGTCGGAGCTGAAAATGTAGCTAATCTGAATATCGCCTTATACCTATAGCGCTATGGGAAACCCTATTGAGCCAGCTGTTTTTCTCCACCGGGACCTAGAGAAGAACAACAGTACTGAAAGTCAAAATTTATGACACACGCATGTAGCAGAGTTCCGAAATTTCTACAACAACAACAAGACTGGACGTTGTAGATTTTTCCTAGCCCCGTAACCACAGAGGACATTATCATAGGTGAAATATATCTTATTGGAAGTCACCAAAAGACCAAAACTCGGTTCTTCGTAAATTCTCACATTATATGGTTATATTCAACAGGTGTAACACTCCAGAGAGAGGGAGAGAGAGCTTTGTTCACCATTAAGTAGCAGTTGCCAACCAGTGGATTGTTAGTCGAACATTGAAAACACAATATGACATAATGTTCCCAGTTGAGAAGTTCGCATTTAATCAAATTAAGACAACCAGTCGCTGCCTTTTCTTTACGGCTCTATTAACCTCTCATCAATAAACTATTTCGTCGTTCGACAGTGCATTCCGAAATGATGATCATCATCTCCGGCCTCTAAAGAACAAATTAAAAATGTTGCCAATGAGATAGAACAAATTATTCATGAGTCGCGGCAGAGACAGTGTAACAGCTCAATTATTAGCTGCATGACATCATTACCCGACATCATTCTGAATGTCAATGCTATAATCATAAAATAAGAGAAGCTTTACTTAAAAAGTTAATCAAAGTGCAATTTAATTTGTTCTTGTTCTTGTATGTTAGCATAAGATATCATCAACAATTTTACATTCTATTTTTAAATTCGGAATTTTTTTTCTTGTTTTCAGCAGAACTCAATAACTGAGCAAAAATTATAGTTATTCGAAAGTTGAAATATGTACAAATATTTTCTTTCCTCTTTTCTTTCCAACAGAAACAAGAATCCAAATGAGCTTAACAAACAACACTGAACAGAAACCATTTAGCATCTTTTTTTATATTTTTTTAGAAAAAAAAGATTTGATTTAAATCTTTTTAAAAAGTTACTTAGATTCCATTCGAGCGAGAGGCGACTGAATTCAGAGATAGTCAAAGAATTTGAAAGTAAAAACAAAAAGTCAAAGATTTTGAAAGTAAAAAGTCGCTAAGCGCCATGAAACACGTATGGTCTCTGGTCTTCTGTGATTTGATACTATTATTGATAGGGAGAACAACAAAATATCTAATATAAAAAAAAGGATTCACAATTTATAAACAATTTTCTTCTAAATCTCAATTTAATTATGCATTCATTCTTAATTTTACAGAATCTAGTGGAAACATAAAAGAACATCGCCAAAATGGGGATATTATTTTAATAATTATCCATTCAGATGGTCATCCAATGAAAAGTATGGGCGTGGCATTTGTGTCAATGGCAAACGATTTTGCTTTTAAGTATCTGAAGCTGAGAACGAATAAACTCGAAATAAGTTTGGCAAAAGAGGAACAAAAATTGTAGGGATACAATCTCGACAAGAGCTTATACAAACGATAAATGTAACCCCCAAATTGAAAATTTCCCGGCAGCGAAACCAAAAATGCTCTACTCTCATCAAGGATACATATCACAGCTTGTCGTCGTCAATCTATTCTAATCTATATCATGCACAGTCAGTGGTAATTCGGGTTCGGATTTGAATTTGCCATCTACGAGTACTTGAGTCTAATGACACCCGCTTTTCCCCCCAAAACAGACTCTCAGCCCGCTACGGATCAATAAATTAAATTCCTAAAAATATATTTTTGGGAGATGGTATCGTTGTCTTTTCTGCTGGTTAACAGCTTTTCCTCAATTGTTTGTGAGTGTGTGCACGTCTGCCATATGAAATAGAAAACTTTGTGGGAAAGTTAAGCAGATGCGCCAACAAAATCCAGTTGACACTTGAGTGTCGAGTATATGTGAAGATCCTAGACAGCAAACAAACTTTCGCTACGATTCTTGCTGAGCTGTCTAGGAAGATGTTTTTGTTGGTTTGTTTCCAATTATTTTTGTTTGGCTACAATTCAATAGATACAATGGAGAATATCTGCCATATGGAGGAAAGATGTTAGTATTCTGCTTTTAATCGCATTTTTTCAGTGGTCGGTGGATGTTTGGTTTTTCATCAAATTAATATTGTATGCTATGAGGTCAGTGGTGATGGCACGCATACTTATTTTGGGAGGACGTATCAAATATTTAGGTTAATGGTTTCCAAAATTGTCAGTTGTCTATGCGTACATAATATTGTATTCAACATGTAATTTTGTTGTGGTTGCAAAAGAGACTGCACATCAGCCTTACAGGTCTTCTGCTGGCGGAATGCTACTTCTAATTTCTATTGTGTAAAGTGCCCTCTAACAAATTTGATTGTGAAGAGCGGATGTGTATATGCTGATGCCGCATGAGGTTATACTGATTTTTATGTTTTTATTACGAGAAAGTAGGATTTCGCAACCACCCAGATTCCAACCGAAATAGTACGAACTAGTACACTACATTATGAGCGGAAAGATTCACAAGAAACGTTGGCTTGAACAACACATTTCGTTCATTGTCCTTATCCAATTCAGCTCGCAGATGGCATTTTGGTTTACCCTATCATATTTTATGAAATAAACTAATAATTCGATTACAACCAAAAAAAAAAACAAAGCAACACCTGCCAATAGAACCTCCGATTTCACCCTGATAATTAAAAAAATCAGGAAATCATTTAATATTAAGCAAATCGTCTTTCATGAGTGAAACAAATTTCAAGTTATAAAGATTTTTCAATATGTACGGGAATAATAAATGAAACCGGGAAGTAGATGACTTCGCCCGCAAACCGCGGGTTTTGTTGTGTCCGATGCCAAGAGGAAATAAACTGTAATACGACTGGAGATGTTTAACTATTTATGTTAAGGCAGAATTGCAAATTGCTAGCTTGCATTTAAAAATGACACGGAAATTTTTCCCCTATTGGGATAAATATTGGATAGTGTGTAAATATCTGTTTCACAAAGACGATATTCGCTACGTTCAGGTTTGATTGTGTAGTATATACAATAAATTCAGGTACATATTAACCATGGATAGAGGAAATTAATCGGAAAAATTGGTGATTCATTTACCCTATTTAAGGTTGTCGATTTCTGGCAAATCATGATTTCTCTCCACGATACGCCATCGTTGCTTCAGCGTTGCGGCAACCTTGCGTCAATGTTGTGGCAATATTGATTATGTCAACACCAGAGGGTTAAAAAAAGCCTTTAACAACACTCCAGTGCACTGGCCTCATCACCCTGATTTAGACGACACCCGCATTTCCTAGATGTCACTTGATGCTATGTCAACGCCAAAGGGTTGAAAACTCCTGCAACAACACTCCAGTGTATTAACCCTTATTCAAACGACACCCGTATCTCCTTGATTTCACATCATATCCGAAAATGTGTGTTTATGTCAACACAAAAGAGATAAAAACGCCTTCACCAACACTCCATTGCATTGGCCTCATCTAACCCGATTCAGGCGACACCCATATTTCCTACAAGTAGATTTCACTTCATGTGCGACGCGCTTGATAACCGTGAAGTCTCAGTCACCACTCTACGATGTTGCATCTAGAGTTTTTATCAACGGGATCGAACCCATGTTGGGTTCGATCCCGTTGATAAAAACTACCCGTGGGTATATTTGAAATCCCACAGCGTTCCAAGCTCGTCAGTAAGACGGCTCGGATAGAAGGTGCATGCTAGCAACTACATTTCCGAAATCTATATGCCATCGAAACGTCAACAAGACAAGGCATTCCTCCTGGAGGGGTCAAGGCAATTTACAACAACAATTCTTGTCCGTGAATGAACTTATGTTAACATCAAAGTGTTAAAAAAGACTTCTTCAACATTCCGGTGCATTGGCTCCATCACACCGATTCAAAAGACACCCGTATTGGCTAGATTTCACTTCATGTCCGAGAATGTACTTATGTCAACACCTAAGGGTTAAAAACGGCTCTGACAACACTCCAGATTTTTTTCCTTCTATATCATCACCCCAACCGGATCGTTCCATTTTTCTCATACCGTATACCCTATTTTCAATTCCCTTTAGTCCTGACTAAGAGACTCATCACCTTTCACAGTGCTCTTGTACACTCTCCTCATCAGTCCGATTCAGAAGATTGCCGTGTTGCCTAGATTTCGCTTTATGGCCAAGAATGTCCTTACGTCCTGATCAAAGGACTCAAAATACTTTCAACAGTACTCCATTGCATAGGTCTCATCACCCCCGTTAAAAAAATACTCATACTTACTACAATAGGTTCAACAAAGAACAGCGTGGCGATCATTACGCTACGTTACACAGAACTTATGCAGACCCCAACTAGAAAAATATAGATGTCAAAGAAAGAAATTTAATTATAGTTAGAATCAACGCCCAGCCCAACCAATCTTTATTCTTTAAAAAATGGGAAAGTAAAATAACTGCAATTCGCACTACGAAAAAACAACATTCAAGTAGTACTCGCACCTGTGCATGGGGCCGATATGTGTAATTTATTTTAAGGATAGTGTCAAAATGCTTTAAAGCTAGGCATTTTGACACTACGAACTACAACAAAATCAGCTGCAAATGAATATGCTGAGAGACCGTACTAAGTGTCACCACACACTGTCGAACTCGAACACGAACCTGGTTGTACCAGGTGGACCGGTTTTCCTCACGTTTATGTGAAGTGTGTGTCAGAGGACATTTGTACATACCAGCTTAGTGTTCGAGTTCGACAGTGTGTGATGACACTAATACAAAATAGATTTATGGACAGTAGAATTCCGCCAAAAAAATCAGCTGATTTTGCCATAATTGTGGTCTGAAATAAGTTCCACACTCTATGGCTTGATAATTTAATCGACGTATGGGAAAACGAAAATGCTTATCGGGCTGTTTATAGCTTCGATTAATTTGTGTCTTTGTTAGTTAACAACGAGTTTAATCGGACATTGAGAAAACGGGCCATAGAGCTTTAATTTATCGTAGCCCCACAAGAAAAATTCTAATGGCGTTAAATTACATGATCTCGGTGGCCTGTTGACGTAGAAATGCGATATGACCCTGCCGTCAAATTTATCGTGCAGAAGATCTATTGTTGCATGCTGTGTTGGAACCATATATTGAGATTCGTATACGAACGCTACAAAAAAAAGCTCATCGACCTACACTTCTCGCCGGTTACAGTTATGGCGCCGCTGGCCGGCTACATTTCATCATTTTTGAAGAAGTGTAGGCCAAACACCAACCAGTGACTTTTACTTAATTCGTTTGCAACTGATGTGAATTGTTATCACCCAAAATGCGACAATTTTGTTTGTTGACATAGCCATACATGCAAAAATGAGCCAAATGATTTTCCTGATGATATCGCGGTCCACTTTCAAATACATAATAAGGTTCTTTCTTCGTATTTACCAGTCCGGTTTCCCTATTTATATATGCGAACGCTAATTTTGTGATGTGTCTCCGGTCAGTATCCCCAGCATAAAACGAAGGACGACTGTGTTTGTTTCCAAATTAAGGATCATTTTCTCAATGTCTGGTTAAATCTTATCCTATACCTATAGATAAACGCTAAACGGCACTCATCTTCCGGTTAAGAATTTATCGGACAATAATTCCAATACGGGCTGCTGAGATTTTGACAGTTGAACTGTTTACATTTGCACATTCAAATGAGACAATTAAACTGGTCACGAAGAACAGAGTTCTGGATATTCATTCGTAGGAAACGGATCTGAAACCAACTCAGCCGAAAAATAATGCTGAGAGTTGGCACAGACGTAGAATAGAATAAAACAGGTGGCAGAATTCCGCCAAGAAAATCAGCTGACTTTCTAGTGCATTAACTGCGCTGTGGACTGCATTATCATATTTTGAGCGTTGCATGCGCTAAGGTTAAATTTAATGTCCCGGATATCTAACTGGCAATTTAACCAGACATTGAGAACACTGGCCTAAGACTGATATTCGTTCTTTTAGAACTATATGTACCCGTTATTGAAATGTTTAGCACAAAACTCGTAAGATTGCGTCTGAGATTAACTTGAATAACGATAAATTAGAGAATCATTCTTCTCACTGATAAATATATTCTTCTTCTTCGTCATATTAAAGAATAAACTATATAAGCTGGAAAAGTGAATATTTATTGAAGATAAATTACATAATTATACTGTCTCGTTACATAATAATAAACCAGTTCAGAATTTTTAAAATTCTAGTGGCGATGTAACTGCTCAAGACGCAATTAAGAAAATCTGGATAAGCAAACACCAAAAAACCCGTTTTCTTCTGCATCAAGTCATCCAAATATGCTTGAAACTTCCATTTCCAACAAATGACAAATATGAACGAAACAAGATAAATGCTAAAATGAAACCAGTGATCGAATTGGAACCATGAACATCGAAACAGAATGACCAAATCAACGGCTATAGCAGACGCCTATAAGAAGCCAAACCAATACCGAATGATTGCGTCACTATTCCATGTCGTTCGACAAGACAATATTGCTATAGCTCTGATTGAATGTCGTTTAATCGAAAAACAAACCACATAAATTGGGAAAAAAATCGTGCCAACTACTAGTCCTTGAAAATTGAAAGAATTTATCTTAAGAAAGAATACGACGACCCGCGGGCACGCGGTCGTTACAAATTTTCAAGAGATTCTTTTTAAAATTTCCAGCTCATAGTGCAAAAACATTGCTCGCCGATCTTCAGAACATCTGCGCGGTGTCGAATCAGCGTAAACTGCTTAGTGCTTTTGTACGAGTACGTACATACATATATATATTTCTAGGGCAAACGTGATTGTATTTATATCCTAAGATGTTACGAATCATCTAAAAATATCACCCACTACTAGCTGGCTACTGTACTGTGTGGAGGCAGGCGAATTTTTCATGAAAAATCTTTGAGAATTATTTGAGAATTATGTATGTACTTTCAGCTAGAGCACTGGTTCTCAAAGTGGGGGTCACGAACCCCTGGGGGTCGCGAAGACGTTTTCAAAAATTCAAAATTAAACGAAAAATTAGAAAAATTGTTTTATAGAAAACAATAAAAAAAAATATTACAACCATTTAAATCATGTGATGGGATTTATGTTCCTGTTTATCAGAAATAAATTTATTGACTTAATGATTTAGTTATTTTCTAACTCAAAGCAGCTTTTGGATTTGGAATTAATGATAGACTTTTATGAAGATAGTACCATAGTCATTGAGCGTATTTTGATTATGGTGCTATCTTCAGATATACATATATAGGTAGTATCAACAATCATTGTTTTTTTTTTCTATTTTTAAACTGATGTTCGGGGAACAGTGACGTGCAGTGGCTTTTTCATCTGGTCAAGCGCTAGAAAAGTTAAAGAAAAATGCTGACACTAAAAGTCCTTAACACTCGCATGCACACTTGAGTCAGAAAATATTCAACAAAGAAGTTCGACAAAATTTTGTGTTAGAAATGATATTTCTGCTGCGGAAACGCTCAGAATGTTACAAAAAGCCATCGGTGAACAGGCTATGTCTAAAACACAAGTATACGAATGGCATAAAATGTTCAAAGAGGGTCGTGAAGGCGTTGAAGACGAACCACATCAAAGACGACCAAGAACATCAACTGACGAACAGCACGTCGCGAAAATTAAGGAATTGGAGCTCCAAAATCGTCGATTGACAACTAGAGAGCTTGCTGATATCATTGGCATTTCAAATGGATCAGTCAACACCATTTTGAAGGCAGTTTTGTGGTTCCAAAAACCCTCAATTTTTTGCAAAAACAGCGTCGCATTGATGCACTCGTTATTCGTGACCATTTCGCCAAAAATTCCACCCATATTGTTCCGCAACCGCCGTATTCGCCTGATTTAGCTCCATGTGACTTCTGGCTATTCAGCAAAATGAAAAGACCGCTCCGGGTACACCGTTTTGACACGATATAAGAGATTCAAGCCGAATTGAAGAAGGTGCTGAAGGCCATACCGAAACAGGACTTTTCAAAGTGTTTTGATGAGTGGAAAATTCACTGGCATAAGCGCATTTTAGCGTAGAGGGATTACTTCGAAGACGATTTTTAAGAATAAATAAGGATTTCAAAAACTATAACAAAATTGTTAAAAATGTTATATTTGTACACAAGTAAGTACTGAATTAATATTGCACGCGGAAAACGAAAACTAAACACAGAACACACGAAAGCCCGACTCACCGCCATCAGTCACCAGCCACTGGCTACTTTAACAGAAACAAAGGCATGACTGACGTCAACAAAGAAGGCACACTTCGCCGCGATCAGCTGAGCGCTGGCCTGTCTCCATTGCCATCGTAATATACAGGTCTCCTATCAGCTGATTTTGTGTGATGAACGATGTCATTACTGCCTGTTTCGTCATACAGTCTGTGAAAAAGAATCCAGTGGTCGACGACTGATGGCCACGAGTCCCCGGTTTTTGTGCGTTTCGTGTTTAGTTTTCGTTTTCCGCGTTCAGTGTTTATTTGTTAGTTAAATTTCATCTAGTGATCTGAGAAAACAAACACGCGCACGATGAAAATGTGTCGTGCAGTCAAAAGACTTTTTTTAAGTTTGAAAAAATACCAAAGTGCTTGGTAAAAACACCATTTTTTGAACAAATTGTAAAATAGTTTTGGTTAAAGTTTGTGAACTGTTCGGCGATTTTCTGCGACTAATCTCCAGGGCTGCGGCTTCAACCAAATTGCTGCAAGTGTCCAGAAAGTGTGTTTTGTAGAGGGTAAAAATGCCATCTGACACAATTCTAATTGTAAACATGTCGTGCCGGGGACAGTGTCGTGTGTCGTCACTGCCTTGGCAAGACATGAATGACGTCAACGACGAAGGCACACTTCGCCGCGATCAGTTGAGCGGAGGCGTGTATATTAAGATGGCAATGCTGTCTCTTTAGATGACAGTGCTTTAATACGTTGTAGCGAGTGATTTTAAACAGCTCGCATTCAGATAGGAGTAAAGATGGGGGCGAATTGCGTTGAAGAAGAGCAATGCGTTTTGTATTTGCATCGTATTGTATTGAATGTTTATGTTATGTCTTGTATAAAAAGAGAGTACAGTGTAGGTAAATGTATAAATGAAATGTTGAGATACATTTAACAATTGTTAAGTCGGCACTTGACTCGCTTGTATGAAGTGCACGCTACTGGGGAACCCTATCCCAAAAGTCGTCGAGAATTTGAATGGCACTTAGGGACGAGCCTATCAAAAACAAAAACACAATTTTTTTTTAATATTTTTAAAACGGGTTATACCTTTGACATACACACTTTACTGTGAACGTCATTCCAACTGTCATTGCGAAATCGGCTTAGCACTGACTTTTTCGAATAAATATTGTTTATTTTTGTTAGCAACGAATATATCGCTTAGCAACGAGTGAATATTATTTTATTGCATAGCAACCAGTGAATATTTTTCCTACTCAATAACAATTTGTCGGATAGGTGGCACTGCATACACAAAGAAGGAATTACGTTTACTATGCCAATTGTAATTCGCGAATTATCATTCGGACGATGTTCGAATGATCATTCGCAAGACACACATGAAATCGAATTATCATTCGAATGGGAATGATCATTCGTGTGCATCGTCTGTCTAAGGTATAATTCTAGCAAAAAACTTTTTCAACAAAATTAAAGATCAATAAAAATTCTGTGAAAAAATTTTCGCAACACTTTTTCTGTATCTTCAATAATTTTCGAGATAATCTCGAATAAAAAAAAAATATTTTCGAGATTCACGCTTTTTTTTCACAAGAAATATTTTCGGTTTTTGGAAAAAAAGCTATGAATTTTCAGATAGCGTTTTGTTGAAATATTCTGAACGTACAGTCCTTATTGCAAATGTAATGTTCTTGAAAAAAGTGAAGGTGATTTTTTCAGCAGAACTTATTTTAGGTGGTTTTACACAAACTCAATTAGTTTTGTCATTTTCTAAAATAGATAACTATTGTCCCTACAGACGTTAAATTAAATTCCAAAACTCATTTCTACTATATTTGTCAATGTATAGTATATCACCAACCACAAGATTTCTCATCTCTCAAAGAATGTTTTCCAATTTGTGAGGTGCTTTCTCTGAAAAACCTACACGTCACGTACGGAGATGATTATTGTATTGAATATTAGAAAATTCAAATATTTTCTAAAACTCAAAAAGTCATTTAAGATACTGTTTGAAGTGAACTTCGCATTTTCTTTGAACTGTTTGTATACTTAATGTTCCCAGAAATCAAATGAATTGTTTGGGGATAAGAATAAGACTATTCTGACTGGGTTGTAAACACGACACCGAGCCGTTGGGAACGGTATGAACAATTTCAGAACGCTTTCCGTAGGCTCAGATTGTAGTCCAGTCAAATTAAGGTTTCTACTTGAACTAATTAACAATTTTTTAAAAAGTGTTCGAAAGAACATTAAACTATAAGTCCCAGAAAATTGTAAGCGAACGAAATCTCGAAAAAATTACGAAAAAACAACGATTTTTCTTAACTTTTGCAATTATTTTTAAAACGCCTTACTTCCCTCCCACTAGACTATGGTGCTCAGGTGACTGTTATTCCTCAAACTAACAAAATGGGAATGGAATTTGGAATGATGAAAAATGGAGGTCATGTTATTCCTAGTTCAACTGTAGGTGATAATCTGAGATTAAAAGAAAGAAAATAAAGATTTACATAAAAAAATGTTAACACCACTTGTACGGTATTTCCAATTTACGATCGGGCAACTTTTTTTTTCGTTAAAGATGGACATTCATGGCGACGCCACCAATCCAAACCACTTCGGTCGAAGCCAAAACACCGTGTGTATGGAGTCAAATTGGTAGCTCTGCCATCCAAGTGACGTTTACAGAAGCTAAGTTGGATATTCATCTCACCCAATATCCCGAAGCCAAAGCCACCGAAACACTCGAATACCCCGCTGCCTGGTGGGCGACACTTGGACTAAACTGTGTAAAAATTTTTTATGTTTCGTTACGTTACTTACACACACAAATCGAAAGAAAAAGACAGTTATGCTACAAACGAATAATAACCAAAATATCGACTGACAAATGTAATTTTGTCAATTGTCAAAGCACGAGATGACGGCAGTTAACTGACAGATTGTTGCATGGGCTCGATGGATTCGGTTCTTTCGTGAATGACCTCCAATTTTGCACTCGAAGCCAATGGACGAAGGTCAAATGGCCGCAGACCAAATGGCCTCCCCATGAATGTCCAGCTTAAGGGGGTCGCGACAGCAGAAAGATTGAGAACGCCTGCACTACACAGTTTTGAAACTCAAAGCCAATTCAGCAGACATTTTTCTGCGCCACGCTTCATATTTTTTTGCGTTGATTAGTTGAGAGAAATTTGTTATTTTTTTCCATTGTTTATTTGCGTTTAGCCGAAATTCATTTAAAAGCATAACATAATCATACATGTTTGCACATATACACCTTCATGTAATTTTCATCAATTCTATAGCTTATCATGTTTCTCCGGACGGTCGCAATTATTTTCCAAGAGTTTATTTTTGTACATTACGTTTCAAAATATTTGCACATTTTTGAGAAGGTGATAAACATCTGATTACTCAAGTTTTCCGAGTCGTCTTATCTTTAGCAGGATAGACGGTGTTGTGTACGTACTCGTACATACTTACTTATAGGGAGGCCTACATACATTCCAAATTTATTAATTTATGCCGATATACTACCGCCCGTCAGCCATGAGCTGCTTTAATAAAGAATTTTAACGACTGTAACAAGCTGTCTGCAAATAGATATTCGCCCCAGTGTTGTGACGTTGAGAAAAATGTTTTTTAATCATAGAAACGATTGTTGCTAGTGGTACACTTACGAGCATGCCAGGGAATTGGAAATAATAATAGAAGATATTTTTTCGAAATTTGGTAATTTGTTTGTTATAAAAATAGTATACATATTGTATTTTATCAGAATGTAGACAAGTTGCAATTTATTGTTCAAGGCGTGATTCAAAGTGAAGCATTTCATATAATACAGAATAGCAAATAAACGATACAGAACAGAATAACGAAAGACGAATTTAGGGGAAAATGGAGTACATATTTCTTTGGTTCGGGATGTCTCTTCGGTTAGTTAGCCTTCAATTTCAAAAGAAAACTTAAATTATAATAGGTGCATTCTTTTTGTACATAGCAGATCAGTGCAAGACAAGCGGCGGATAAAAATACTAAGCAGATCAGAGCAAGCCAAGCGACAAAAAAAAACGAAAAAGAACAATATTATCGAGGATAAATTCGGATTGGCTATTTTTCATGCCTACAATTAGTATCTTTCATGATCATACCGACGATTTTTTTTTTTTCAAAATGCACAAATCTTTCAGGATAGCGATGCATCAAAGAAAAAATATTTTTGTTTTCAAAAAAAAAACCAACAAAGTCGGTTGTGTGATTTTATGCAATCTGACAGTTCAATTATAATGAAGTTGGCAGCAAAACTCGAAAAGTCCGACCCTTGCGCCGCCTAAATTTCAAAACGCCGAACTACACAATGGAGTAGAATTCAAACACTAACCTTGAATCCAGAGCAGCTCAGATCAAATTGTTAGTGTAATCGTATGGTATTGATCTGCTCCCCACGACTGTTGAAAAAAAACGCGCCTAATCATCATAAGTGCGAATACAATCTAACAAATTTTATTTGGGCAGCATTTGTTTGCTATTCCGTGTAAATACACAAAATCAACATGTTATTAACAGAAAACAAAATGTATGATCGACATACATAAGCTGTATAAGTAAACTACTACTGTATAGCTGCAGCGAATTCCGAATAGTTTAATCTACGAATTCGCCTTAAGAACAAATTTCTTACACCAGCTGTACATCGAGAATTCTCGAGAATAATGTTGTTAGTGGAACGCTTACAGTCGTTCCAGAACATTGAGCAAAGGAACGCGGCTGGAAATATTTACCAGGGGTACAATAAGACTCGTAACAAAAAGAAGTTTTCGGATATTGTCAGTGTACGGGAGTCATGATTCTGTGAGTGACACGAGGTGTAATATGTTGTGCATCCGTAAATGAAAGAGAGTCGCTTTATTTGAACCCGAATCCCGCCGAACCACCTACATATGTTAGGATAGGAGCCCCGAGAGCAGAATGACAACCGGCCAATTTTCCTAATCGCTGTGTATTACTAAACTGAACTAAAAAGAAAGAGACAGAGAGACCGGTTTCTCTCAATTCACTCTCTCATCTTCTACTCGGTATGTATTAGATATGTAGATGCATCTGTCTCGAAATCATGATCTGGTTAAATAAATTATATTTTTTTCGATCAATTTTCTCTCTAAAGATCCACATCAGATACATAAAGGGACACTGTCCCACTTCTTCGTCACATCGCTTTTTCACACAGACACTATCAGTCGATTCGTTGAAGCATGCAATTCGATTTTGACAGCATGAGCTACCACCACAACCCCCGCACTGACTGACAACCAACAGGACGTTGCGTCAGCTGTTGCATAGGAATTATTCCCGTCACCATTTTGGAAGCAACACAAACGTCAGCGAGTAGCGAGTAAAGTAACCGGTCTTTCAACTTTTTTCGCACAAGCTGAGCTACTTGCTAGTTAGCTAGCTAGTGAGCAGGACTACATTGGCAGTCAATAAATTCGCTGGCTTGTAGCTAGTAATCTCAATCAATATAATCGACGTTTTACGCTTTAACGTCGCTACAGACGTTTTAAGCAGGCTTGATCAATCAAGCATACTGGAACGTGTGTAGGAGAAGTTCCTTCAAGCAGTGTTACTGTCCAAGCCGTTTGAAATAATTTCGATTGTGCAAACTTGTCAAGCAATAATCCGTGTGAATGATACTCGTACTATGATTGAACCGAAGATTGATCAAGCATTGTTAAACTTATTTGACGCCCACTACTATACGACGGTGTTCGTTCGGTCACCGCTCTACGATGCTACATCTAGAGAATAGAGGTTCGATCTTCGGCGCGAAAAAAACTGCCTGCGGGTACTAATAGAACTCTCGTTGTACTCCGAGCTTGTCAGTATATAAACGTATGCATGTTTGAACTCTAAAATTGATGAAGCAACCGTCTCAGGCATATTTAAACGTCTGTAACGACCTTTAACATATACATAGTACATATCTGTTACTCTTTTTACAAGATCAGATTACAAATCACAGGAACGAACTCATTATGCACGCGTACTTTAGATAAAAAGCGTTAAATAACACTTCCCAATTTTGGCTCAGGCCACGCCGATTATGATATGAAGTTTGGTAGCAATTTCAGTCTTATTAAACAGGCCTTGTTTATGCCATGGAACTATCTTCGAGGATTAACTAATTCGAGCTAACTCACGATGACATAAACATGTCGCACTAGCTAGTTTTGGTACCAATTTTAGCTCCAATTGCTATGCAGAACTGGACTGAAAAATTGAGACTAGGTGGTGTTGCTGTCTTCGCTAATGGTGTTGTTGTTGAAAATTATATATTATTTGTTATATAAATACCTCATCCTTTCCTGAAACTCTGCATTCGTTTCATCCTTTGATTGTAGCGGTAGAAACGAGTTTTTATTAGGAGGCTACTGCCCCTTGACATTTTCTTAACCTATGTCACCGCAGTCACAAACCAACAGCTGTCATCTTTAATGTTTAGTACCTCTTCGTATGGTCGGTATAAACACACCACGAACAAGTACTAGCACTAATAGCACCATTTAGTTAAATCGCCTTTTAGTTCCACGGTATAAACGAGGCCACTGATACCGATGAGACGGTAATTTGATACATGTATTTACGTAGAGCGTCGATAATCTGGATTAATGGGACCGTACCTCTTCCGGATTGTTGAATTGTCCGGATTTGGGAAATGTACTATAAAGGGCTGTCAGACGTCTCCGACTTGATAATTTTGCTAAAATCGTTCATAATTCAATCTGTTAGTTACAAAAGTGGACCGGATGAATAAAACCATTCATATATGATATTTATTACGTGTTTTAATTAGAGGGGAAAACACTGTACTGAGTGAACAGTATTGCATGTACCGACTGTCTTATTTTATTGAGAATAAAAGTGGAGTGTACCATTGCTAAGCAGTCAACAAGACCACTTAGCAATGATCCCCACCCAAAAATGTTCAGCCTAAGCCTATTCGCTTAGTGATTGAGCTGGTTTCGTCACCCGATAGACTATACTCTTCAGGAGCTACCTTGAGTCTATCGGGGAGGTAGCTCGACCAAGCCCAGTGTGTATTCTAACTTTTGTCAGAATACGTCAGTTCGCACAATGCTCCCGGTGTATATATAGTGGGCATTATACGACACTAGTGCGAATCTTCATTGTGTGAAATGCATTACCTATTATTCACGCAAACCAGACGAAACTAGCTCAATTACTAAGCGAATAGGCTTAGGCTGAACATTTTTGGGTGGGGATCATTGCTAAGTGGTCTTGTTGACTGCTTAGCAATTGTACACTCCACTTTTATTCTCAAAAAATAGAAAAATGCGCTTATGCGTGAATAATAGGTAATGTGTGTCTTATTTTATGTTCGTTATGTTATGTTTTCCGGATTACCGATAGTTCGGATTTTCGACATCCGAATTGTCGACACTCTACTGTAATTTAAATTGGAAAGAGTCACAATTATTTTGGGTAATTATGCAGATTAACTCCTTCACCTCCTATTTTCTTGAAATTTTAGTATGTTCTTCTCCTTATGATACTGATCAAGAATATAGTTACATTCACACCAACGTGAAGAAAAATCGCACAAAAATTTTACCACACCTGTCGTACGACGATGCCCACACTGCGCCGCAAATTCACCGCGGATTATCGCGTTCCGAATTTTTTCACGTCGGTGTGTTCACTTTAATGTATGTATATGTTCGCTCCGCGCTCCCTCAGTATCACACAAACATGAACGGTCACTTCACTCGTTCTGGGTATAACATATTTACGATGCAAACTGCAATTCTTTACAATATCATTTTCATTGAACGATGTAGTCTAATGCTTCGTTTACACGTGAACGCTGAGCCGCGCACCGAATATTGAAAAATTGCATTGAAAAGCACCAACAACAGGAAGATACAGAAGATTTTCTGTTCTTACATGGCCAACATGAATTCATGAGCATTTGAGTCGTTCCCACAAGAGATGGGAATATTCTGTATATGGGGCAATAGTTGTTGAGCCCCGGGCCCCGATTTTCTCTCGACGGCTTTGCTGCTATACGACGGTCCAAGGTAAAACTTGACAACGTTTTAAATTAAGATTTTAAATTTCCAAATGACATAAGTATTCTGACATTTATTCAACACTTTTAAAGCGAAAATTTATTTAAATTTTGTTGAGAAAGTAATTTAGTCAATAAAATATATATCGTCCTTTAGTTTCAATTACTTTTTGAAGCCGTTTTGGGACGGAGACTATCAGGGATTGCAGGAAATCTGTTGGGATCCCAATACCTAAATCGTTTCTTTTTTTAATCTAGTTCAGTCAGCATTTCTCTTTCGTTTTATGAATGGTCAAATGTTTTCAATAACATTTAAATCTGGACTTTGTGGTGGCCAATCCAAGATTTCGATTCCAACATCTTTTAGAAACTTCGTTATCATTTTGCTTTTATGGCCAGGCGTAATATCTTGCTGCAGTACGAAAGTCTCACTGATT
Source organism: Chloromyia formosa (assembly GCA_964017055.1). Classification (NCBI taxonomy): domain Eukaryota; kingdom Metazoa; phylum Arthropoda; class Insecta; order Diptera; family Stratiomyidae; genus Chloromyia; species Chloromyia formosa. The sequence goes on from OZ024815.1 coordinate 35,443,954, forward strand.
AGATTATCTAGAGAGCAAAATGCGTTTTAACACCCTTTAATATTGATTTTGTTTCATGGAATCATCTACGGGCCATAAGTCGACTATGGAATGCTTGCATCAAAAGGTCATCATCATCCCCTAAAGCCTTGGCAAACACATAAAAAAGTCTTCCAAGCCATTATGCAATGGATTCGCAGAGCATAATGTCGCGAAATGGACAAAAATCGAAAAATCACAAAACTTTTTTTTTGTTTTAATTGAGTTTGAAAGTATCCTATCCCTTAAAGAACATATTAGAGCTTCCGAAAAATGTATTCCTAAGTTAGTGTTTGTTTGTTTTGTTAATAATATTATGGGCCAAAGTTGACCAATGGGAAACTTTGGAAATGTGATGTATAAGTTGCGATTCGCCTGTTGGTCATAATACAAGTGCTGGTTAATCATATTTTTATTTGTCGGTTAGATTGGACTGTAGACTTTTAGTTTAAGACAAAAAAATTATAAAAAAAATGTTAATAGTATTAAATAAATAACATAATTAATCTAATTCGAAAAATAAACTTTAAGCAAGGATTAGAAAAATGCGCCCAAAAAGGTATTTCCAGGATAAGAATTTTTGGTAAGCTACATATATATACTTTCAAGTGATCTAGAGTTTGCTTGCCTTTAGCTGCCTTTTTGGACGTAATTCACCTTTTTATACCCTTCACATATATGTGAAAGGGTATATTAACATTGTCATGAAGTTTGCAACGCACAGAAGGAAGCATCTCCGACCATATAAACTATATATATTCTTAGTCAGTATGATGAGACGAGTCGGTTAAGCTTTGTCCGTCTGTCCGTCTGTCTGTCTGTCTGTCTGGCTGTATGCAAACTAGTCCCTCAGTTTTAAAGCTATCGAACTGAAATTTTGTACAGAGCCTTCTTTCTATTGCACGCTGTAAATATGTCGGAACGAATGGAATCGGACCACTATGTCATATAGCTGCCATAGGAACGACCGGTCCAAAAATTCGTTTTAATGAGAAAAACTTTTTTATTTCTAAAGATATCTTTTTCAAATTTCATAGTAATCAATAGTATAATTAGCCAAATCACATCCCCGAATTTGGTTGAAATTGGACTACTCTATCATATAGCTGTCATAGGAACGACCGTTCCAAAACCAAGTTTTTTGTTAGAAAAACTTTTTTATTTTTGAAGATATCTTTACCAAATTTCATATTATTCAATTATATTGACTATTAAATCACACACCTAAATTCGGTCGAAATCGGCCCACTATTTCATATACCTCACATAGGAACAATAAAATCGGAACAAGTTTTACTACAAAGGTATGATACCCTTCACGCGAAGGCTAGCTTGTTCAGGATAAAGTCGCAATAAATGCGATGGTTATTATATTTTCAGACCTCCAAAAAGTGACAATTATAGCAAAATTATAACAAATCTAATAATATTTTGATAGATTAAATAGTAACTTTATAGTGCAACAAAAAAAAAGTAAAAAATAATAATAATAATATATTCATAAACTCTAGAAATAAGAATAATTTCAAAAGAACTCTAAGGAAGGTTAAAAAAAATAAGGTATGTAAATCCATTTGGGTGGTTAGCTGCTTTTTATGATCATCATCATCGTGGCGCGACAGCCCAACGTCGGGCCTTGGCCGCCTGGATCATTGTCCTCCAATTATCTCGGTCACGTGACCGCGTCCTCCAATTTTGGGAGCCCAGCAGCTGCGCGGCGTCCACACCTACTGAGCTCTCCCAACGAGATCTCGGTCGTCCTCGCAGTCTCGCTCCGTCGACTCGTTCTGCATTCATTACTCTCTTAGGCATGCGATCATCGTCCATTCTTTGTACATGCCCTGCCCATTGAAGTCGTTGTAGTTTGACGATTTTCGAGACTTGCAGCTCATCGTACATTTCATACAACTCATGGTTGTACCGGATGCGCCATCCATCTCGATCGCAAACAGCCCCGAAAATTCGCCGTAGAACCTTACGTTCGAAAGTGTCTAGCATGTTTTCGGAGGCTTGAGTTAGGGTCCATGCTTCGCAGCCATAGCATAGCACTGGTCGTATAGTGGTTTTGTACACGCGGAGCTTCGTGTTTCTGTGCACATGTTTCGATTTCATTATGGGGAGAACCGAGAAAAAAGTCTTATTAGCTAACTGTATCCGTCGCTTGATTTCGTCAGTTTCGTTGGCGTCCCTTGACAGGTTGCAACCCAGGTAGATGAAGTTGTTCACGAACTCGATGTTGAGGTCCCCCACGTTGATGCTCGGTTGTGCAGGTGTCCTTGTCACCGATTGCATCATTATTTTAGTTTTACCCTCGTTAATACGTGATCCAACTTCCTTTGCAGCGGTATCGAGCGTATACAGAAGTTCTTCTGCGTCAGCCAATCTTCGGGACATGATGTTGATGTCGTCGGCGTACGCTGCTAATTGTGTCGACTTGATGAGTAGCGTCTTGCTGTTGTCCATATTCATGGCCCGAATAACGTATTCCAGTGCTAGGTTGAAGAGCGTCGGTGCCAGTCCATCGCCCTGTTTCAAACCAGTGCGTGTTTCAAATAGATCAGTAAGTCTATTCTGGATCCTGACTTGTGAGACGGAGTTGGTCATCGTCATCTTTGTCAGTCGCACTAATTTTGCTGGTATACCAAATTGCAGCATGATGTTGTACAGTACTCCACGATCGATACTGTCGTATGCCTGCTTGAAGTCGACAAAGATTTGGTATACGTTTACGTTGTATTCCCAGCACCTCTGGAGTGTCAGTTTGACTGAGAAGAGCTGATCGGTTGTGGAGCGACCAGGTCTGAAACCGCTTTGATATTCGCCAATGACTCGTTCTGCGTACGGTTTTATAGCTTTTTATGATACAAATAAACAATTTCATTTTAAATACTGCCTGCGTTCATTCAGCTGGAGTTTCAAGCATAATTAGATTTTTTGTCTGAAAAGAAATCACTCTAAGAACTACGGCCAGCCATAAAAAACAATGCAAAGTGTTGCGGGTAGTTGATATTATATTGATGGTAAACACTTATAGAAATATCTACCTGCCTTAGAATGCCTTCTTGGGCGAAGTTACACTTTTATGAGTTTTCCTTAATTACTTAATAATGACGAATTTCCATTCATATCTTTCGAATTATATAATGATGTAAAGGTGGTTTTATGATTTAACTTTTTTTTAAAAGTTGAATAATGTAAGTTCTTATCCTTATAAGCTGCATTCATTCATACCGTTCATTCATTCATTTACTTATTTTTGACATCAATTAAAACCTTAGAAGCAATAGTTTTTTAGAAGTGAAACATGGATTTTACAAATCAAGGTAAGGTATTTTTATACTAACGAGGTATATTTTGGTCAAAGTGATAATTTGGGTTTTTTTTCTGTTTTTTTCCAGCATCAATAAAAAATTACGACCTTGCTATGATGTGCATCAGCAAGAAAAAGGAAGATCGAAAAAATAGCGTTTTCGAAACAATTTGCCAAATGTGGGATGTGAATGTATCCAAAACAAAATGCAAGGAGCAAATTATGGAGTTAAGTAGGACATTTTGCAGGACTTTTGAGAAAAAGTGGAGTGATGCTAGACGCTATCGCCCGTCATTCCTGACCCGTAATGCCCAGTGGCTAGAGAAGAATTTAATTCTGGCAAACAAGTCACCAAAACAACCAACACCGGAGGTCACTTTTAACCAACAAGGAACTAGTCGACCACGGGGACGACCGAGAATATCGTTTGAAGAAGCTTCCTCCAAAACGAAAAAGCGACGAGTAAAGGAGCTGTGCGCAACGAGGACTATGGATGAACTACAGCACGCAGCGCAAATCATTTCACAACATTCTCTTAGCACCACTAAGACGATAGCACTATGGCTTGATATCGATCTGTCTGTAAGGAAGTACAGACTGCTACGCTCGGTTGTCAAGGACTTTTTCCCCACCGAATATGCAGTCAATTTGGCGAAAAATGCATTTTTAGAAATGCAAATAAATGCTTCAGAGTCTTCGGCAGAAGTGGACATTTTGCAGCTCCTTCGCGCTACAACGCGGAGTATTTTAAGACTAGCTGACTTGGAGTTAGTCAACTCAAGTCAGCTCCAACTTACTTGCAAATGGGGCTTTGATGGCAGTGGCGGTCATAGTCAGTACAAGCAAATATTCGAAGATTCTGGAAGCACCGATGAATACATGTTTTAAATGGCTATGGTTCCATTAAAATTGGTTGTCACCAGCACAGGAGCAGAAGTTTGGACGAATCCACGACCAGGGTCAACTCTTTATTGTCGGCCAATAAAGTTTTTATACCAAAAAGAAAACGCGAGACTTGTTCGGAGGGAAGAAAATGCGATGAGAAATAAAATAAGCAGTGTAGAATCCTTTGATGTAACGTCATGGAGTGACCAACAGTTCGTCGTAAAATCGGAAATGCTGTTTACGATGATAGACGGCAGTACCGCAAACATACTCTCCGACACAAACGCTACATCCAATTGTATAATTTGTGGAGCAACTCCAAAACGCGGAGCATTATCGTTTTGGACTGTCAACGCTACACTGTTGGATCGGTTTTTTTGAATGTTTGTTGCACATAGCATACCGGCTACCAGTAAAGACGTGGCAAGTTCGAGGCGATAATAAGGCCGTGGTAGAGGTTAACAAGAAGAGAATACAAGCAGAATTCAGAGCGGAAATGGGCACACGGCAAGACGCTTTTTCGCTCATCGTCAGTTCCAGAATTACAGGAGTTAGCAAGGAATTGATAACCAAGTTCTCAATTATATTGCGAGTGCTTGCTAGCGGTGAAAACATAGAGGTCGACAAATTCAAAACACTGTTGGCAAATACAAGGGCACTATATTTGAAACTGTATCCTTGGTACTATATGCCCAACAGTGTTCATAAAGTGCTGACACACGGGTGTGAGATAATCGATTCCTTCTATTTACCGATAGGTAGTCTTTCCGAAGAAGCATTAGAAGCAACCCATAAACAAATTAGGAAGAATCGGTTATCTCATACCCGTAAGTCTTCCAGAATCGGTGGCAACAGCGATCTAATGAAGACACTCCTCCTATCTTCAGATCCTTTCCTTGCGTCAGAAAGGAGAACATCGTCGAAAAAAAAGTCACCATCGACAATCACGTACAGTTCTATTTGCAAAATAGACAGCAATCTTCAACATATTCAGTTCCAGGTTTTGATGTCAATGTCCTTCATTTAGGGAACAGCGATGACGACGATTCAAGCTAACTACGTAACAGTTGTCTAGTGCCTATTTTTCTAGTTAGCTAATATTTGTTAACATTTTAATAAAATGGATTCATATATTTTTATATTGTTTTTATTCAATAAATAGCGACCTTTTGCCTAAGGACAATATGCGTTTCTCCTGGATACATTAACATGACGATATGTTTATCTTACTCGACCCAATGTATTCAATTATGTCCACTTTCTCCAAATATTTGCTCCTTTATTGCCTGAATCTGCTAAGTGCACCTTCTGATCAAGTTGAAATTACCAAATGGCTAAGACAATGATCTGCTTATTATGTACATCAAATTTCATTAAAATCGATCCACACGTTCTAAAGATATTAATTTAACTTTCACGTCTAACACCCACACACTCACACTATTGCCTATATCTCCAAAACCGTTTATTGAATCAAATTGAAATTTATCCCTAACAAAGATAACCAAACACTTAATATGTCTACCTAATTTCATTAAAATCTGAACATCCGTTCTCAAGATATTGATTTTTGTCCACTTTTTCACACATTCGCGACACTGTGCGCCGCCTCCATGGATAATTTTTTCACCAGGTGCCGTTTTCTAACGCATTGTTTGTGCAATTCTCGCGTAAACTTTCTTTGGCGACGAATGGTCTATCAAAAGGACATTCATCTGTCGACAAAATAGCTCGCCAAAAGCTATTGGTTTATTCACAAATTTCTTTGCGAATCCCAAATGTTCAATTTTGTTTTTATCCAAATTAGGAACATAGCGCACATTGAGACCAAAGTAGTATAATATTAGGTTGGTGCAGATCTAAATTTTTGAACAGCTGTAACTTTTTATAAATACATAGTTTTATTAATCGAAATAGGTACCAGCGGATGCGAAACACTTTTCCCAACGAGATACAAGCGCATTTATTCCTGTTTCGTAAAAGACCGAGTTTCTGGCTCAAAGAAACTCCATCTTCATCTGGAACGCACTTGTCAAGCTTTTTCAGTTTTCCAAATTGTTGCAAGTGGCGGCAAACTGTCAAATGGTGCACGCCCAATGTCTCCGCAAGATCTCTTATGGTTTGGCGGAGGTCAGACTCCACTAATGCACGCAGCTCGTCGTTATCGTTCGATGGTCCTGGGTTTCCACCCGGCTTATTTCGGAGGTTCATATCTCCGGATCGAAATTTTTCGAACCACCGCTGAGTGGTTCGTTCGTTAGCCGTATCAGGTCCAATTGCTCTGTTGATATTCCTCGTTGCTTCCGTTGCGTTGCGCTCTCGATTAAAATCGTAAAGGAAAAATAGTCGTTTTTCACTCGCTTCCACTCGCTTTTTCTTTTTTTTCACCGATCACCATGAAGTGCAAAACCGAAATGACTCCATAAGCCAAGGTAGCAGTACTTATACACACTTCAATATGTCATATCACTAGGGCCGCCTGGTGACAGTTTGATACATAAAAATCGCAGCCAACCTTTCAGCTGCGATGCGGTGTTTGCATAGTTTATGGTTTATTTATTTATAATAGTAAAGTGAGGTCGAAGATTTTTTTTAATGAAAAGTCTGTAGCCGCGGTTAGTTAAGAAATCGAAGAAAAATCTGAATAGAATAGAATCATATGAGGAATCACGATTTGTAAGACTAAACTTAGTTTTCACTTAAATTGTATTGCGTAGAAATATTAATGAGAAGGCCGACCAAGGTTATCTTTCTATCTTTGGAAGAAAGTGCGCTATACGGTCTCCTCATATTTCATTTAAATTAGTTATGCGTTTATTTATACAACGTATATATAGTGCAGACGTACTCTTTTTCTTACTCTTTCTAAAGTAAGAAGGATACGTCGCGCGAGTAGTTTAAGTTAACTTGGGTCAGTCTTGTTCCCAAGTCAGTGTAGTGTGGTGTAACCAAATAGTTAACCAAAAGACATAGTGAATTGTGGTTCGAGTATATTGAGAATTTGGTAAGTAGACTTACTGAGTGCTAGATATAATTATAATAGGTAGTGCATGAGCCTGTAGCATGGAATCTTAAATTAACTACTCGTTATTTATCAAGTGATGTAAACTTGTAAATTGTGCTCGTGAGAATCCTCCCCAGAGGGTGTGATCGCGTCTTTGTTTTTGTTGTGGCAAGCCGATATGTCATCTCCTGATGATGTTGATGATATATTGGTAAGAATTGCCGTTTGATGTGTTTGACTGATTGGCAGTGTGATTGGCGGGATCCCAGATCATTTTGTAAGAGCCGGGCCCGTAGCGATTTACCGGTTAGGCTGGGGGAGTCAATGGTTTGATTGGCGGGATCCCAGATCGCTATGTGAGGTCAAGGTTTAAATGATTTACCGGTTAGGGGAGTCAATGTTGTGATACACTGGCCAATTAGTATGGCTGATGTAACCCAGATCACTCTGTAAGAGCTGTGCCCGTTGCGATATACCGGTTAGGCTGGGGGAGTCAATGATTTGATTGGGGGGATCCCAGATCGCAGCGTGAGGCCGAGCCTTGAGTGATTTACCGGTTAGGCTGGGTGGAGTCAGACATAAGTTAGTAATTTCAAATATGTACGTAAATGCGAGAACTGTTAAATAACGAGTAGTAGAGGTAGAATTCAAGCTCATTGGTTGTTTTTAATATATTTGCAGGCTCGGTCCACCAACGACACACACCCGATCCAGCCTCCTGACGACGTTAGTACATATATGCTGGTATATGTATGTGTATATGAATAAATGGATATCATAAAAAAAAATCGTGTATGGAAATTTTTCTGACCATATTTTAATATGGTCTTACAGATTTAAAAAAATACCCACGATTGCCCACAAAAGAAAAACTCTCTTCTATCTTGACGTGGCCACTCGGCATTCACTTTTCTGAAATTATGGTGTTACACATATTTACCATTACAACTCGATTATCAGTACGAATACAGTACAAATTATGCACACGAGTATAAAATAATAATAGGGAAGCTGTCCAAAGTGCGTTTATAATTACCGAGTATTTAATCACAATCAGCAAAGAAATTATTAAAGAATGAATTATTCAAAACAATTATCGGAAGTGATTTTATTTTCAAACCATGCATTTGCATAAGATGACTTCAGATTCCGCGAGAACTGCAAACAGCTCCATTCCTTCATCCGGGAAATAAAATCACATTATAATTGCCTGTGTGGGAAGCATGAAATCATACGAAGATTTTTTTTTTATTTTATTTTATTTTTTTTTCAGAAAACATCATTGCGTCGCGTCAATGGAATTGCATAATCTGTTGAAGATTTGATTTTCGAGGAATATTTAATATCTATTTAGCAGATACATACATAGTTGTCGTTCAAAATTTTTCTACCTTTTTTCTGAATTCATGAGCATTTTGTATGTAGGTCTTCTTAAGAAAGTCCTTCGTATATTCGCAGCGAGACGCAAATGAGAATTCAATTCGATAAAGGCGTAAATAATGTACAAAATTTACTCGCACAATTTCAATAATCAAATTCTTCCCTAACGTTCAGATATATGTGTGTATGTACTCGTAAAAGCCAGTGGTCACTGGCATATTGGGAATCAAAATGATAATGAGCAGTGAAGGTCAACTTCATAAACAATGATATCATTGTTATAGAATTAGATTTATGAGTAATATAAAAGCTTCCTCGAGCCACTGATAAAGACGCCGCGTCGTTTTGAATGACTCAAGTGCACGTCTGATAAGGAACGAATCGTTGTTCAAATTTTATTTTCGTTCATTATCTAGAAAGAAAATGTTTGGAATGAGGCAAATTCGCATTGTTAGGAAAGTAGGGATACGTTATACACCCGTGGGAAAAATTAGTTTTCTGGTTAAAACTTCCACACCAAATTGAGGTGGCGGAGGAATAAAAATTCAGAAACACTCGATGAAAATTTCTATTGAAATACAAATCAGGACCAGGTTCGAACTGCCAAACTGTTTGATAGTTCAACCCACCGACCTCTCATTTCGGACAGAAAGATTCCAAAAACACACCGTCCAGTCTAGACAGATCCTTTTTATGTATTTGGACCAAGGATGAAGTTTCCTAAACACGGAATATTGCTAACATTATTTTTGAAAATCTATCGGGAAATTGATGTTAATTATAAATACGTACAACAAAATGTTAAAAAAAAAAAAAAAACAAAAAAAAGGTTGATACCCTTCACGAGAAGCATGAATGACTTATGGTGCATTTGCCACTTTGAAATTAGTAGTAAAACTTGTTCCGATTTCATTGTTCCTATGAGAGGTATATGAAATAGTGGGCCGATTTCAACCAAATTTGGGAACGTGGTTTAGTAGTCAATATGATTGAGTAATATGAAATTTGGTAAAGATATCTTCAGAAATAAAAAAGGTTTTCTAACAAAAACTTGCTTATGAAACGGTCGTTCCTGTGGCAGCTATATGATAGAGTAGTCCGATTTCAACCAAATTCGGAAATATGATTTAGCTAAAAATAATATTGACTAGTTAGAAATTTGAAGAAGATATATTTAGAAATAAAAAAGTTTTTCTAACTAAAACTTGCTTTTGGAACGGTCGTTCCCATGACAACTATATGATAAAGTAGTCCAATTTCAACCAAATTCGAGAATGTGATTTCACTAAAGATTCTATTGATTGGCGTGAAATTTGAAAAAGATATCTTAAGAAATAAAAAAGTTTTTCTCACAAAGACGAATTTTTGGACTGGTCGTTCTTATGGCAGCCATATGACGTAGTGGTCCGATTCCATTGGTTCCGACATATACTATATACTGCGCGCAATTGAAAGAAGGCTTTGTACAAAATTTCAGCTTGATAGCTTTAAAACTGAGGGACTAGTTTGCATAGAAACAGACGGACAGACAGACAGACGGACAAAGCTTAATCGACTCGTCTCATCATACTGACCAAGAATATATACATATATAGTTTATTTTATATGGTCGGAGTTAATATACCCTATCACATCCGTGAAGGGTATAATAAGGTAATTATGGAGAAAAACTCCTTCGCCTCTGATTTTCTTGAAATTTTAGTATGTTGTTCTCCTAATGATGCTGATCAAGAATATATACACCCCTGGCATAATTATTTTGACCTACGTCCCTGTAATGTTATCGTTTTGTTTCACTCCCGCAGCAGTAAGCATGCAAAAGTATTTGGCAATTGGTTTATATACTCTCTCAAGAACTAAATGCTATTTGAGATTCGAATTCAGAAGAACATAAGTATTTTGACATCACGCGATCTAGCTTATTTTTGCTCTTCTGCAGCCGTTGTGATTGGTTTCTTGACATTTTTCAGCTTTAACTGCAAAACAGGGAAACTTTAATTTAATAAATATGGAAAAAATAACTGAGTTAAGTGACTTTATATGAACTCAAATCTGGTAACATATATTGTAATTTGGGTATTTCTATAATAAATATCGTGAAAGAATATAATTTGTAGCATCACACGATTAACTGTCAAGTGACTAAATATAAAAAAAATTAAACTTGGAGTAACAAGTGCCGATCAGGTAGAAATCGTAAAACTACAAACCATGAGGATGAACTGATTTTTAGGAAATTTCGATCCATTAAAAACACCTAAAATTGTGGCCCAAGAGTGGAATATACATATTTTCAAATGTAAGCAAAATTCACCGTCATTTACAGGCCAAAGTTAAAAATGTACCTAGCAAAGCTGATCCCCTTTTTACTATAGGAGTGTTTTCTTGCGTAACCGTGTAGGGCCCTGCCTGCCTGCCCTGGTAGCGCAAAAAAAACGCTCTAGGGCAGCATCCAGGTTAAATTCCGAATCGCGAAGTTGTCTACACTGACGTCAAGTGGCGCGCATCATATGTGGTGGAAATAAATTACAAATTCGAATGAAATATCAGTTTGATTGTCGGATCGTGACAGCGGACATTTATAAACTTGGCGTACCGCTCTAACTTAACAAACATCATTCGAACGAGCTATTTATCAGTGACAGCTACAAGTACAACTCTATCCAAATGGGTCGCGGGTTCGATCCCCAGCAAACTCTTATCTTTTTTTTTGTTCAATTGATATTTTTAGTAATCTTATTGAAAGTGTATTATTTAATAATAGGCATGGACCCATCAGAGCAAGACGTAAAATTAGTTTACCAATGAATTTGGCTGAGTGACAGAAACTCAAGCGTGCCAACATCGACATATTACGTTCTACACGACACCAGAGCCATCTGTTGTATCATGCATGTGAAATTTATTGAGGGGTTATAGCGTGTAGGGCAGCCACCCAAATAATCTATCCAGGTTAATGTTGTTGGTGTAACGCGTGTGTTATTTTACCCTAAACGCGACAAATTCCCAAAAAACATGCCTAATATAACATTTCCGGTATCAGATTTGTGGACCCCCTCCGAAAAAAAATCCTAGCTACGTCACTGTGCTGTGGCTTGTTTTATTACGCCCCGTACCACAGGGGGAAGACAACACAAGCGACAAGCATCCATGGCCACGAATGTCGCCGTGGACGCGATTCGAACCTGAAAAGCCGGTACCGGTAGTCAGACATGAGACTGATGTCTCTACGCACTGCGCTACCGGTCGGTACATAGTACCTTGCTGAGGAGTGTCACGCATACCCCACCTGGTTCGCAGAGGGTTAATTGCATTTTTCTGTCGGTCGGGACTAAAATCATCGTTCGAATTTACTAGTGAAAACGTAAAAATTGGCGCGAAAGGAAATTTATGTGTTTGTTGTTTTACTCATCGACTCACCGCCGAATGGATTTTATGACAAAATGACAACGATGTTGTTGCGATAAAATGATGGACAATTCGTTGCGTGTGGATTGCGCTTAATGGTCACATATGTATGTATGTACAAATACGAGTACATATGTACATATTTGTTCAACATTTATTGCCAATAGCAATGTTTCGGCACACAATATAAAACGCTCGACTTCATTTGCATAATTAACAAATTAAAAGGGCGATGGGGTCATTAATCTGTTACGTTCACTAACAACTACAATAAATGCACTCCGAACCTGAGCCTGAACATGACCGGCTGATGAAATGTAGCGATGGGTGTGCCACCAAAGCAACCAACGCCTCATCGTATTCACGAAGAAGAAACCATCATCAGCCGCACGGGTAACGTGAGTGAGTACTCACCAACATCTACAGAAATTAACAACCAACAAGTATGCCTCAAATCAGCATTGCTTCAATTTTAACGTAAACAAACCGATATTGTGTAGGTGTCGATTGTAGTGAAAAACACGACCATTGCTTTATAAAAAGCTCCAATTGCTGCTTATTCTTTGGGCATAGGTGACATCATTTCATCGTGAACTGTGACACCAGTGTGGGGCAAATCAAACTGGTAGTGGCTGTAATCGGGATGGAATCGGCACATCCATCATCATCGCGCGACCCAACCCAGACGGGAAACCAATTTCGAAAGAATCAACTCTCGTAACGAGTCGCTTCCATTTGATATTCAGCGACGACGTCGCCAAGAAATTTATTCAATTGCTGCGCTTCATTTTCTAGTCTGTCGTCTAACCAGTGAAGTATGGTTAACTGTCTCGTCTCTGTATGTACGAGAACATGCCACGCCGTATGGAAAATCTTGAATTTCCTTAACCACAAACTAAAGCATCGTCGCAGCGACAATTCAAGCGAAAGCGATGAAGAAATCCCAACCTCGTTGAAGAAACGTATAAGTTAGGTCATTTTTTTTCCTTTCCAGCTTCGATTCGTGGTCATGCTAAGTGACTGGCTGCCTGAGCTGAAGACAATCCGGACAGAAAACGAATCGTCCAAGTGAACCGCAAAGAAACGACTCCCAACAACATGATTCAAACAACAACGGGCTCCGGGGTGACCGGTTACAGGTGAGCGCATGGTCAGGTGAGCGCATGGTAGTGGGCAAAATTTAAAAGCGCGCCAACCGCCGTCAAGCAAACTGGTTACAGGTATCATAGGTAGCAGGCGCGAAGCTTCCAGCACACGCTTTGCTGCACAGAGCGGCGTAACAACGTCCGTCTACAAAAAAAAGAAGAGCTGAGCATCATGACAAGTATCCACAACAAGTGGAAAATGTGGAAAATCGCGTTACGGTGAACTAGAATGAGGAAACTCAACCGCAAGTCTGGCCCAAATGCCAGAATGATGACGCCACCACCTGTACCACCGCCCAAATGCCAGCCCCGAGCTCACAGTGAAGTGGAGAGTAGTAAGTACTATCAACTACTGGACATGGCTCAAATTTAGCGCTTCCAGAACTCGGAATGAATGCATATACTCGCTTGGTTGGTAGTCGGATGGGTCATGAATATAGAACTCACCTTTCTGCAGTGGAGATACTTGTAAGCTGGACAACGCAAGCAGGCAATCCACGCAAGTCCAATACAAATCAAAGAACACCTGAAATGTGATACACCTTGTGACTTTGTCAAGGACCAGTTTCAACTGCACCTGTCCCTAAGGGTTCCTAAGCCACAGACTCACTCCTTTGTCGGTGCGGTAATCCAAATTCGCAAAATGCTTGGGTCGTTCACTAAAGACACTTGCACCTGTTCACCACTCACAACACAGGTCGTTTCCGCTTCCGTTTTGAGCGGGGAAGGATTCCCGCTGCACTATGAAAAGGAGCGGAATCACCCCAACGAACTACACGTTTAACCCTTCTATACTCGCACTCAACGCACTATGGATTCCTCCTAGATGGGTGGTGGCGGCGACAGTTTGGCGATGGACAGAGATAAAATTTTCACAGAATTGATCAACGCGCTAGAACAACGTTTCACACGAACGACTGACTCCCCTCGACTGACGATTGAATTGGAGCCGACAAAGCTCCACGCTCGAGACGTTTCTCAGAACTTTTGGGGAGCGGAGATTGGATACAAAATACATACAGAAACAGAATAGATACAATTGTTGCGAAGCGAGAGAGAACTGAGTGAATGGGTTGCCGAGTGCATATGAAATGGAATAGTAAATTTGCATGTCTGATTGTTTGATTCTTCTCTTAACCAGCATGAATAAAATGGACAGATCTTAGAAAGTGAAGTTTTAGTCCAATAAAATAAACAAAAATATAAAATGTACCTGATGATGACTAAATAATCGAAACGGCGTGGCGTTCTCAAAAAACAACACCTAAAGATTTTATTTGTACTGGATAAATGAAAATTCAAAGAAAAACTAAAAAAGTCCGAAGCGTATATACCCTAGACCTGTTACACCACTAGGTTGATAACAAAAGTACAAATTGGCAACGACCATATGCATTAAAAGTAAGTTTCCTATATGGTCAGTTTAAGCTGTGTATGTGGATCCAATAAGAAGTTTCATCGTTTACCCATTCGGATGTTATACATGTATATTTGAACTAACATTTATAGGGGAGGTTGGAGTTCATTCAGTAGAGCCTTGCCAATCTCAAAATCAACCAACTAGAAATCCGCCCGCTACCATTGCATGAATAGATGCCATGCTCAACTATAGGCAGTACATCCATTTGCGTGAATGCCGTAAAGGGTTGTCCACAAGGTGGCATCCTGTCACCCCTTTTGTGGTCCCTTGTCGTAGACGAGCTGATTTCCATGCTTAATGAGCGCGGTTAACTTACTATCGGATACGCGGATGATTTAACTATCATAGTCAGGGGCAAATTCGAATCTACCATCACGGAGGTGATGAGGTCGGCGCTTGACATAGTTCTACACTGGTGTGTTGCTGTAGGCTTACATGTAAACCCACTGAAAACTGTCTTTGTGCCGTTCACGCCAAAACGAAATATAACATTGGATACAATTTCGTTAGGCGGCACGACCTTAGATTATTCCACTGAAGTTAAATATCTCGGAGTAACACTAGACTCGAAACTCACCTGGAATACTAACATAGATAATGTATTGTACTTAGCAAAGCCACACGCACAATGTGGGCTTGCAGAAGTCTCTTCGGAAGGGCATGGGGGCTCACCACAAAGATAATTGAGCGGTTATATACCATGCTGGTGCGGCCCATGGTGACCTATGCAGCGCTTGTGTGGTGGCCGAAAACTCAGCAATCTTCTGTCTTACTGAAGTGCAATAAGCTTAAGTGCCTGCCTTGGCATTACTGGAGCTATGCGCACTTATCCTACGCCAGCCCTGGAGGCGGTTACTGGCCTTACTCCGTTGCATATATTCATTCCAGAATCAGCAGCTCTAAATGCTCTTAGACTTCGTTTAACTTCCGACGTGCGTAGTGAAGAGGGCGGTCACATGAGCATTCTGAATCAAATTCCTGACGTGCAAATTCGCTTGAGCTCACGGTGGTTTGCTTCGGCAGCAAATTTACAGCCCTCATCCCTGACCACTCTGAGTGGGTAAATGGCTCACCCTGTCCAGACCCTGGATGTATTAAGTGATTCACCGATGGGTCTAAAACAGAACAGGGTGTTGGTGTAGGTGTCTTTGGACCCAACACCAGGATTCCGATCGCAATGGGAGTCTCGCCAAGCGTTTTCCAAGCTGAGATCCACTCCGTTGAGGTCTGCGACAGGGTAATCTTGGAAACTGAACTTCGCGGCACTCACATTGCTATCTACTCAGACAGCCAAGCAGCTATAAAAGCGCTCTCATCATATAAGGTCTCTTCAAAACTGGTGAAGGAGTGTTACGAACTCCTTCAACTGTTGGCAACCAAAAACCGAGTCTTCTAGTGTGGGGTGCCAGGCCACCAGGGCATTGAGGGGAACGAGGCTGCGGATGAACTTGCTAGACAAGGATCATCCAGTCGTTTTCATGGACCTGAGCCTTACTGTGGCTTTGGCCTGGCCTCAGCCAAACTGCGGATCACAAATTGATTTCCACTATTGCGTCATCAGTACTGGAATAACCTTCCTGGGCTACGTCAATGAAAGGAGCTGATAATGCCCTTCAGTCACAAGGGTACTACTCAAATGAGTAGAACCCACCTAAGACTCCTAGCGGGGTACTTATCTGGCCGTCACCTGGTCAGATATCACCTGAACAAGATGGGTCTGTCCAGCGAGACTGAATGCCGTCTCTGTCTGGAGGACGTGGAAACGACCAAACACATCTTGTGCGAATGTCCCGCCATCGCGCGTTCTAGGATGTCACTCCTCGGGCAGGCTACTATCAGCACTGCAGACTTCAGGTTGATTCCCGCTAAAGACGCACTGCTCTTTATTAGAAAGGTGGACGGTTTTTTTGATTAATGAGCTACGGCACAATAGATTTTTTAGGGTCGCAGTGCCTTCCCGCTGGGACAGTAGCTCGACTATTTTATCTTATATTAACTAGAAATCATACTAGAAATATTTGACTAGAATTTCAAGTCGCTAACTTCATTCTATTGAAAGTTATCGCTTATTTGAAGTTTAATTTGTAATCGTAGTTAAAGAAATATTTCATATTTTGACATTTGTAGGGGAGGTAGGCGTTCCTTTCGCCTGATTATGCCCATCTGAAGCTTCTCCAGCTTCTCATCTGAAGTACACGTACCAAAAATCACGCTCCCTACGTCAATTGGTTCAAGAGTCATAAACAAAAACCCTGAAAAGTAGCGTAATGCGGGGCTCTTTGTAAGAAAAGTACCGTTATTTTCCAACAGATCAATCTCATTTCTAAAGGAGAGTATGAAATAACCCTCCTGAACCATCTACCAAAGTCAGAGCTTTTAACGTTTATTCAATTGGGAGTTACAGATACATTTTATAATTTTACATTTGTAGGGGAGATAGGCGTTCCCTTGGTCGAATGACGCACATTTTCAATACCAACCAACTAGATCAAACTACGAACATGTGGCGAAAAGCATCTAGCTCTATTCTTTCGAAGGTACCGACAAACAAAGGCAGGATTTGTGTACCAGCAACTTGCACTATCCGAAATCTTTTATATGCTAACGAAACGTCAACTATGCCTCGGATAAGGATTGACTCAACGGTTGCGACTTTTGGCTATCGTACAATGACAAAGATATGGTTGGATGTGCGTACTCTCCTTGACAATGGGTCAGGGGTTCCCCACAACGCACGGTTTCTTCAATTAGAGATTGAATTTCTGTGGTATAAATGTAAAATCTTAGGAGTTAACAAGAAAAGGTGGTGGAACAGCGGAGAATTTATCTCTCCAACGAGTAACACTGTAATGTTGTACTCCGGTAGAGCTACCGGTAGTGGCCGTGAATCAGGTGTGTAGAGTTCTGCAACTTTCACAGTCTCTTCATCGGTGAATATGTATAGCATAAGGACCACCACAAAATCAGTTGACCCTCTGTTGAGTGGCACAGAACACAAAATCAGATCGACCACTTTGTCATTAGCAAAAGATTCAAGGGTTGCCTTTTGGATGTGCGAAATAAGAAGGGTGCCGATATTATGGTGGGAAGAGACCATTACCTTATGATCGCTAATGTGATCGCCGTCCTAGCGACGAAAGATCCAGGCGCCGCAAATTCAACTTTGCTCGACTAAAAAAATAAAATCCAGCTTTCCTACAGCAATATAACGATCATCTTGCGCAAAAAGCAGCTAAGGTAATTAATCACCCAGATAATGATATAAATGAAAACTGGGATGTCATAAAAAAATCCGTACATTGAGAGCGCAGATACCATACTTGGCACAAACCCGCATTGCCCGAATAAACCCTGGACGTCCTGAATTGTTGAAAGAAAAGAGCTGAAGGTTCGTTTGGCTGCAGCGTCAGACGACCATCGAAGCAGCATCGAACTCCTTTGCCGTCAGAAAGCTCGAGATATTAGGCGTAGTGCGCGACGTTATAAGAGTTTATGCAAATACTCTTCTAGCCTCAGCAGAAAAAGCCACAGGAAGTAACAACTTAAACGCCGCATATGGTGTCATCAAGGAGTTTACAGGTGGTCGTAACTCCTGCCAACATCCGGTGAAGGTTAGTGATGAAAAGCTACTCATCTTAGAGGAAGATCAAATGAGGCGGTGGAAAGAATACTTCGCCACGGTCTTGAGCCGTGTAACCTCTGGTGAAGTTCTCCCTTATATAGATAATTTAGCTAACCATCAAAATGTGCGTATACGGTCCACTGCCCCGACTAAAGAGGAACTAGTCGCTGAAATTATTGGACTAAAACGAGGAAAGGCCGCTAGACTCAAGGGTATCCCTGCCGAACTTTGCCAAACACCGATTTGCTGCACCCACTTGTTGATAAAGCGTGGAATACAGAGAACTTTCCCACTGAATGGAAAGAATAGCCTTACAAACTGTAGTCATTGGAGATGCATTTTCGTGCTTCCTGTAGTTGTCAAGATAATAGCTGTTGTCATTCTAGCAAAGATTCAATCCGTTTGACATAAAACACGCAAACGCGTCAAGCGATCACGACACGCGAGCAACGTGCGCTCAGCCTTAAGCTCCCCTCTGCAACCTTGCAAACACAGATTCCATGTATTTAGGGAAGGAATTACAATTATTTCTCAAAATTCCCTAATGCTTCCTTAAAGAATTTTTTTTCCGGGAGAAGTTGTGGTTTATTACGACGCCCCACACCATAGGGGGGAGACAACACAAACACCCATGGCCACGAACGCCGTGGACGGGACTTGAACCCGTACCGACCGTAGTCAGATATGAGACTGACGTCTCTACGCACTGAGCTACCGGTCGCCACAACGGCATTTCGGGAACTCTATTTAGAATCATAGAATCAAAACCCCGGGGTATTTTTAGTTTCCGGGGCCCGGGGTGAAAAAATCGTTTTTCACTCGGATTTTTTGTCACTTATCACTCGCGTCACCCTAAGACTCTCAAATTTGCAAAAAAAAAAAAATTTTTTTTTTAATTTTTAATTTTTTTTTTATTTTTTTTTTATTTTTAATCCTAATTTTTTAATTTTTTTTCCTTATTTTCTTGTTCTAATAATTTATACTGAGTGTTTGGTGTGTTTAAAACTGATCAAAACGCTGTTGCACGCAGAGCGAGCGAAGCGAGCGTTCATGTTTGTGCGATATTGAGGGTTGCGATCCCTTAAGCGCGGAGCGAGCGTAGCGAGCGGAGCCCACGCAAGGGGATTTGCGAATATTTCAATTTTCCATGCCTCCAATATTCCAAACACTCAGTATAAATTATAAAAAAAAAAAATTAAAAATTAAAAAAAAATTAAAACTTAAACCAAAAATTAAAAATAAAAATTAAAAAAATTTTTTTTTTTTGCAAATTCTTGACTTTTAGAGTGGCGCGAGTGAAAAGTGACAAAAATCCGAGTGAAAAGTGATTCCCCCAGCCGGGGCCCCGGAAACTAAAAGGTTGCCAAAACCCCCCAAAAAATAATATAAACATATTTTGAAACGAATTTCATAAAAAAAAAAAGTGTAAAAAGTGCCAACTCGACAACCCTATTTAACCCAAACCACCTCACGTCACGGGCCATCCAAAATTTAGAACACAACTTGTTTTAGAACACTAGAGTTGTTTACGTCGATGGAGTTGCCACATCAACACGCTCCCCGTTCCGCTGCAGTAAATACCCCTCCCGTAAAACTTTGCATTTTGCGCTGCAAATGACATCACAAGCTCGCACCCAAAAACATTGACGACGACACTTTTCACGATGAGGCCCTAATGCCTGTTGCACCCCAACAAAGTTCGCGCACCTGTTCCCAAATTACTCGAATGCTTCCACGGGCATGTCGCGAGTGGTCACACTGACGTCATCATGACCGCGACGCGGGCAACTCCCAAATCCAAAACAATAGTGCCCCGCGTCCCCGACAACCCTTCACCCGATGTCCACAACAACCCGCCCCAGTCCAGCGCTAGCACACGGCGGAGCACCCGTTCAAATGCACAACACAAACGAGCGGCACTACCGGGGTCACTTGGCGATTTGGGGGCGAGGCTGTGCTTTCACTTTTCGCCTTTTTCACAACCCGACACAGACGAGACGAGAGGTAAACAAACTTTTCTCACCCTTTCGCTGCTTGCGTCACCGTCGTCGTGGTCGATGTTGTCTTTCGTTGTCGTCGTTTTTTTCACTTCTTGCACTTTTCCTCGTCCTGTCGACGGACTAATGTTCTACGTCCACGGGATCTCTGACACCACAACACAAAACGACACGAATCACTGATTCTATTCTAAATCTGCAAATACACTCACTTGGACGCTGGGAAAAACACGAATTTCACTTTCGCAAGCCGCGACTTTCAGAATACATGCACTGGCAATGAGTTCCACCGGTCTCACACGATTCAGGCGAATTTTATTGATAAAACTTCACGAAAAACGCGAACGGAACGGCCAAACGTAAGAGCCACTGTGTTGTCTCCTCCCTAATTTGACAACGCCATATTTGAGCGAGAGCGAAGAACGGTCGGTTGTTCTAAAAGCTGAAGGAGGAATGCAGAGCTGGTTGTCAAGGGAAGAATTATTTTACTAGATTATTTGGGTTTTTCGGAATGATTGTAATTATTTTAACTGAAGAAACGATATGTACTAAAATTTATTAATTTTCAAGAAGTCAAAATGATGAAATGGAAGAAATTTGCTTCGATTTGCGCCCTGGGTAGATTTGGTACGATTGTACTTCCGCCAATCATATTCCAATTAGGAATATACATATTATAATCACAGAGTTATAATTCTGTAAATTTTTCGTGTCTGCATTCAAAATACAGTGAAACCTCTCGTTGCGGACACCTATCGCCAACGGACACCCCTCCTGAGGGACAATTTTGAAAAGTCCCGACTAGGGCTTATAGCAAATCAATGTATTTCAACTCCCTTTATAATAGCCCTCATATACGATGCAATCCGTCGTCAGATCGATCTGACGATATTATGATCGTCAGATCGATCGCACAGTGTATGTGACTATCGTTGGCGATTTTTTTGACAGTTCCATATAATTTCGATCGGCAGATATTTTGTGGCGATCCATCGTCAGATCGATCTGACGATGGATCGCACCGTCTATGGCGGGTCTAACGGACACGTCTCTTAAACGTACCATACACGTAGCGATCGATTGGCTGATTCGTCGCCTGTAATCGATATCGACCGATGGATCGGCCGGTGTATGCGCTTATTGTTAACGATTTTTTTTGTCAGTTCCATATAACTTTGATCGGCTCATATTTTGTGGCGATCCATCGGTCGATCGATCGGACGACGAATCGTTCCATGTAAGTGGGGTATTATAGACGCGGGCAGCTTAATTTTCGTCACCTAGAGATAACTTTTCCTCTCCTGAACGGACAGTTGCAATAATTTACAGAATTTATCCCCTTAGAGATATGGAAAAGAAGTGCTTTCTTTTCTTTGCGATTTTCATGGAAACTCCATCTATACGTCAATATAGCGTTATGTGTGGCTAGACATTCGATCGCTATTTTTCCATCGATTTGAATTAGTGCTGAATGGCTCCGCGTAAGTTTCTTACCGTGAAAGAAAGGGTGGAAATACAATAATAAACTTTAATAAAGAAAAATGAATTTTCTGTGCGTGTACTTCCAGAGAAATCGAATGAGTAGAATGTTTCGTGGAGTCGGTGATGTGCTCTGATAGACAAAGCCGTCCTTGAATGGTTCCTGTATGTACGAATCCAAAAAATATCTATATCCCGTCCAATTGTTGATTGATTAGTCGGAACATTTGGACAACAAAATGGAAGCACAAAAAAAAACTAAAAATTTCGTTGTTTCTAGACAACGCTACCTCACACCCTCATCTGGAAATGCCAAACATCAGACTGGTCTTTTTTCTTCCCAACATTACTTCAACATCACAACCACTGGATCAAGAGGTTACCCAGAATTTTAATGCTAAATACCGTCAGTTAATTCTAGATCGCATAATATGCAATTTAAACGAATATTCATCGTCACAAGAATTGACAAAGGAAATCATCAGGCGGATTCATGCTCGCTGTTGTAAATCGTAAAAGTATCGTAAATCGTAAACTAGTTCACAATTGCCTCGTATTTGCACCAAAGTTTCCGATTCACGACGCTATACGATTTATAACAGCGAGCGTGAATCCCCCTATTGTTTTGTTTCTGGGATGATGTTACTCCATCAACATTTAAGCTTTAAAAAAAGCTGGTTTCCCAGACGATGGAAGTGACTTCAAGAATTTAAGAGACTGTGTGCGAACATTGATTATTTGAATAAACTTTACTCTCTAATGCCGGGTTTCCACCAAAGAGACAGTTTTGAAAAACAGTTTTGTTCTCAAAAACAAAAACAGAAACAAGTTTTGTTTACAGAAAACAGTTCTGTTTTATGTAAACAAACTGTTTCAACTGGACAGACTTGTTTTGTTTCACTTCTCAATAAAAAAAAAAAAACTAAAAGTTAGATAACTCGAACCTTTAAAATGACAACTGATTGTGTACTTGGATGCTGTCGCAGAAAACCAAAGTGCGTGCTTCAACCAACCAGACAAAAAACAAGAACAAATGTGTTTTCCTTTGATCTGTTTTAAAAAACAAGAACATTTTCCCATTCGCGATGGGAACGTGTTTTGTTTCCTAAAACAGTTTTTAGAGACACAAATGTTTTCAAAACTGTTCTGTTTTTACAGAACATTTGTGTTTTTGTTCAGAAAAACAGTTTTTGTCCGTGTTTTTCAAAACTGTCGCTTTGGTGGAAACCCGGCATTACATACAACTCCTCACATATTATTTTATGCTATACATTTTCGGACACCCCTTTATAGGGGACACCTCTCTACAAGGGACAAATCCGATGGTCCCTTGGCTGTCCGTTGTAGAGAGGTTTTCCTGATAAAGAGCGAGAGAAATGAATCAGTTCGGCACAAGGGTGGAAGTAGGAATGAAGATGTGAGCTTGGCAACTCAGGTGTCGGCTGTGTATGGACCCGGCGGGTGTTCCGGAGTAGGGAGACAAAATGAAATGCTATTGCTCACAAAGGAGAAGTATGAGGGGGAATGTGAGTTTGACATCTCATGTGCGACTATATGAACCAATATGGACTGAGAGGGTGTTGCGGAATGGAGGGCGTGTGTTTCTCTGTTTACTTTTTACTAGTGTACAATGGGTGCATTTTCAAAGCAAAACAGTGTTGACACTGTTGCATGTGTGACAGAGATATAAAACGTTGTGAGCCCGTGAGCGAGTGAGGGAGTCGCGCAACAGTGTCGACACTGTTCCGTTTCGAAAACGCACCCAATATATGTATGCTGGTGTCATCTCCTTCTATATATCTCTGTGGTTGTCAGTAACAAAGTACATAAACATGGTTTTTGAAATTTGTGTCTGTTTGTCTGCTCTGGCATCACATAAAAACCGCTAATCCGATTAAGCAGTTTCTTAGAAAAAATAATAGGGGGACTCAAGCTGCCTGTCCTAAATATCGTAAACGTCGTATTCGTCATAGACTTCTGTCAACCCCACAGTAAAATGGCAGAAATTTACAACTTTACCAAAAATACGACGTTTACGACGTGAGCATGAGTCCCCCTAATGCTTGATTAGCAGTAACATTTACACTGGATATCGTTTATAATGAGAATTCGGCTATCACCACCAATGAAGAAGAAGACACAGGAAGTAGTCATATCGAAAAATTTGGGAACCATTCGCCTATATGTGGTTGTCACACGACCACTATTACATTTTAACAAATGGCGTAGGTGATTGTATTTTTGGGGACTGGAAAAATTTGGTGCGAGTTACGAAATTTATTAGGCCGGCCGCATCTTGGACGTAGGCAGGGCAGCGCGCACATAGCATTGTTGTTGTAACAATTGTCAAAATCTGAATTTACAACAACAATGCCATGTGCGCGCTGCGCTGCGCTGCCCTGCCTACGTCCAAGATGCGACCGGCCTTATTGTTGCAAGTATAAATATTGTTTAACGTTCGCAATAGACGATCAATCAAACCGCCATCGAACCACATGAACTTCATAGGACGTGCTGAATGAAATTTTCATCACTTCCACTTTTTTATAAACGTTTTTAGGGCAGATGCAGTCGTTATGGTGCTCAGATAATTTTATATTAATATATTTGCCACAGAAATCGTACCGAACCGTTCGTCACTACACACAATTGAGAAAGTAGTTTCACACTACAGGCGAAATCACTTGATTTGGCGGGTTATGTGAACAGCAAAATCACATTTGTATGGATCTCACATTTTCATACAAAATCTGACAAGATTTGGCCCTTTCTAATTAATTGACCATTAGTAAAAACAAAACTTTCCCACTTTCTTTCACCCACACATCACACTTTAAACGCTACGCCACTGAAACAAAAGTAAATCAGCTGATAACCCACGTGGACAGCTTTTATTTTCATTTGATGGCTGATGGACCGCGAGCAAAAACATTTAGTTTCCGAAAAAGATCTTTACACTATAGAAATTTGAAATACATAGAGCGAAACTACACTAAATTTTGAAAGCAATCAGGGTATTTACCTGAGAACCGACACTCAACTTTGTCGAGAATTTCATCTGTTTCGCGCAAACTACAACTGCACACCATATTTCAGTGATATTTACAAGATTTTGCACATTGAATCAACTTACTGAGTACACTAAATCGACACTGAAACATTAATTTACAGTTCCGGTGGCAATTACAATTAAACTAACCGCGTTTTCACTTAAAAATCAATCAATTTTCACTGATATCACACAATTGGATTTCAATCAGCACGAAAATGACGTCTAGAATTGTCATCAAAAGTAGAAACAGCTGATGGTAGCCAAAAAAAGAAAACAACAGTTTGGTTCCCTACACATACAGCACACACATACGTTGGTCTCCATCCTTTCTTTTGTATATCAATGATCACCACGAAAATGCCAGGTCCGATGATTCACGAAGCTCCGTAATGTATTTTTGAAAGGATGTAGCGACCGCAGTTATAGCGACTGATCGGTCTTAACGACTCGATTTCGCGGACCTAATAAGTAATAGCCGCCATACATTATGCGATCCATCGCCCGATCGATCGATATCGATATCGGGCAACAGATCGGACGATCGATCGGTGTGTGTATGGCACGTTTAAAACGATCGGCGACGGTTGCTCTTAAGGTCGCCCCACATGATCGCGCAGAACCACAACCGACCTTCCATTGAACCATCAAATATCAATAGATCAATGTAAATGAAGAAACTTTTTTTCTATTGAGTTTGAAGTGGTTCGATGGATGCTCGCGACCAAAATGGTTGAGGCTGAGAGCATGTTGTTCGCGTTCGCGTGTTTTATGTCAAACGGATCAAATTCTTGCTAGAATGGCACTCCGTCAGTTTAACAAACTCGGGCATCATTGTATCAAAGAATTGGGTTGATTGTTGTCCTTTACAGCAGATGATTAGGCAAGAAATGAGCGATGAAACAAACGACCGGACAGTAAATTATTGACGAAAGAAAATAGTACAATAAACAAATCTTTTTCAGTACAATCATCGTTAAACACCATGCTTCGTGTCTCTACTTTTATGTAATCCGCGCACTACATTACCAACATGGCCGCCGACCGAGTCTCGAATCGACATTAGACTTTAGAACTAAAAAAAAATCTCGTTCACAACGTCCACCATTAACTGTGCGACTGGAACGGTTGTTGTGCGTGCGGTGAATTTGTTCACGGAATTTAAAGCGGAAAAGAGGAATCATTCCTGTCATAATGGGCGTAGACATCATCCCAATCTCCCCCGGCGACGGTAAGTGCCGTTTTCAGTGATAAATCTCCACGAGTTTTGATGTATTTTTCATTTTTCCCGGATTTCCGCGCATGCAGGCAGCACATTTCCCAAAAATGGCCAAGTCGCCGTCGTCCACTACACGGGCACGCTTCAGAACGGCGAGGTCTTCGATTCGTCACGGACCCGCGGCAAACCATTCAAATTCACCATTGGACAGGGCGAAGTGATTCGCGGCTGGGACGAGGGAGTCGCTAGACTGTCAGTGGGCCAGCGGGCGAAGCTCGTTTGCAGCCCGGACTATGCGTACGGGAGCCGCGGCCACCCCGGCGTTATCCCGCCTAACGCCACGCTCACCTTCGATGTGGAGCTGCTGAAGGTCGAGTAAAATCGCCAGCGCCATCTCCACACTGCCCAACCACCAGCCCATTTCTTCCTCACAAACGGCGCCTTTACGCGGAGACTCCGCGTGAGTCTTTGCGAACCTGAAACAACTTTTTTGCGGACGATTTGATGATGGAAAATCTTCGATTGGAATTATTCTGGAAAAACAAATTGAACTTTTCTACTTACGTATAGTCAAATTGCATTGAGGGAAGCGGCTCGCGCAACCCTCGATTTTTTTTAATGTTTTTAATTTTAAGTGTTCAACTTGAAAGTGTATCGAAACTAGAGGAAAAAGTAAGGGGGCGGGAGTTCGGACCGTGGCGTGCACCTATCGCCAGGTGTGATCCCCTCCCCCGACCATGTCGCATTTTGTCAAAGCATTTACTACGTACAATACTACGATCTGTAATTCGTTCGTACCTTTAGCTTTTCAATATTGTGGATTTGCAATAAACCCAAATAAACTAAAAATCGACATCTGGCGTTTGTATTTGGATTATGGCGGCAAGTCTGCCGGTGACCTTGGTTTTGTTTACTTGTTGGTTTCCATGAAAGCGAGGTGCGCGGTTTCCTGTTGCGGTCGCATCGCTTTCGTGGGAACATTTTAGGTGGACACTGACAGTGTGGTTTAAAATAAGCTTTGGGATATGAGCATGATCATGAAAGCAATAAAGCTAGTGTATGCGCAAGTATATAAATATAAGATAAAACATCAAAAGCAAACCGTGTAAAATTAAAACTCCATAAAGTGAGCAATGAAGTTTGTCGAAATTACTTCGTGGAACAAACATAATTTTATAAAAAAAAAATGTAATTTGAGAACATGTCACTGTAGCTCATAGGCTTCGAGTGAATTGCCAGACTTGTCACTTCTTAGCCAGCCATCAACTTTTTGGGGGCGATGGTTGACGCAAAGCTGACCTTTAGAGAACACCTCAACTACGTTTTTGGCAAAGTGGCGAATGCGATTCGATGATGCCAGACATGGGGGTCCTCGACAGAGTTGGAGGTTATTATTATCTAGAGTCATTACCGCAGTCTTGCTGTATTCGTCGGGACGATGCCTTTCGGCACACAAGTAAGGACTGTAGACAAATATCCCCTCAGACCCGGAACACGTGCTGTTGCATACTCTGCGAATTGCGGAAAAACGTGTTGAGCTGGGAGGTGGTGTCTGCTCGGTAACTCCACCGCTAGCGACTATCGACGGTAGTGCTCAGACAAGCGAATTTCTATGCTGGACATTCACAAACGGTCCAAAGTCAAATTTTCTCTGGTCGAAGCCAAAATTTCCGTTTTTGGCTTTGACCGATGAAAATTTGGTTTTGGACCATTCTATTCCAAGCCATGGTTACGAAAGGAGGAGGGAAGGATAGCTGTAGTCTGAATGGCTGAGTCACACCTAAGCGTCTCAGGTCAGTAGGGTGGCATGAATGACGTAGTCAGAACTGCAACATAGTTGTGTGAACTCTGGCACGTTATGAACCACCTGAAGCAGCTACCACCGAGGCCACCCCTGGATAGGGTTTAGCAATGGGCCGACAACCCATGCCCATCCTTGTAAAACCTACTCCCATGTCAAGAAACCTGGAACAAAAACCTCGGATTGGACGGATCAACAACGACGACCACGCAAATATTTAACGGAATTTTTTCGGATCCTGGAATGTATGCTCCCTGATCAAACGGGGAGCCGTGAAAGCCCTACTTCAACAGGTCATGGATGTGCAAGAGGTGCATGCTGGCAACTGCATTCTCCGAAACCAGTTTATGCCAACGAAACGTCAACTGGGCCACATGGAACAGTTGACGCGCAACGCCCCACAAGGGGTTAGGGAAATTGAGTATAGTCTGGTCTGATAGCGCTGCTTCCACCGGCAGATAGTTGTGCTACCTTAGGCTCCGTCCCCACGGGCATCTTGGGATGCCCACCAAGCCGTCCATTACATATTTGGCACCCAACGTGGGCGCATTTCTGACAAACAAGAGGACTAAAAAGGACCTCATTGGGTTCCTTTTTGGTCCTTCCATCGATTTGCATCCCCACAAACACATTAAGGCTACTTGCTCTAGGTCTTAGGACCTAGTCACTTTACTTCACGTATTTTCCCTTCAAGTAGATGTGCTTTCCTCCGTAGCAGCACCATCCTTCCAATAGAGTAGTTTTTCCTTTTAGAGTGGTCAGTTCAACAAGGTGTTCATCCTGGTGTTGTGTTTGTCTTTTGTGGTTTAGCAACGTACCTAAGGCATCTACCTATTTTATATAAATGCTTTCAACTGCCGGCATTTGGAGCTCTCGGTGTCCGGACAAAGTGCGGAGGAGCCCTGCTGGGTATGTTTCTGTTTGCTAGGATTGCCCTTTCACGCCAGTTTAAAATTTTTGATTGCCTAGTATGTATTGCATTTTTGAATTATTCATGCATTCAGCAGCTTACAGAGTTTATGAGTGAATTACGGCAAGGAATGCAGTGTTACGCCTCTGCTGGCCTCAGGGTTCTCTGAACACTGTTGATCATCTGGATGATGGGAGATGCAGCATTTATTTTCCTTTTCTCTTTCTTTTTTATCCTCTTCAATGGTTGCCGGCTAGCTCAGGAGCCCTGTTGGCTTTTTGTTTTTATTTTTGCAGCATACTCTGTCCTCAGCTTATACTACTTTGCAAGACTCGTAGTAGGAGCTGCCCTGTAAATAACGTTATTCTGGTTTGGTAGTGCTGCTTCCACCGGCAGATAGATGGGAGCATCTGATGAGTAATGATCTGTCGGTGGTACGAAATCAGGGGCCGAGGGTCCCCTTTACACCTGGACCCCGATGCGAGCGCGAGTGCAAGTGAGTCGTCCGCCAACCATTCGCCTATTTTTTTTTATTCCTCATTTTTACTTCCCCTGTTTGTGTTGTCTTCCCCAGGCCTATGAATCTTTGTTAATACGTAATGAAACCGGAATATAGAGGGCTACGCCCGCAATCCGAGGGTTTTGTAGCAAGCGCTTATTTTGGTATATGAATATCGGCTCCTTGCTCTTCTTGATACCACTCAGATGGACAAAAAAACATAATTAAAATGTCTTACTCATTTACATTTTACATGCCAATTCATATTAAGTGATTGTAACAAAACTTAGAACATATTATTGCCTAAGGTGTTGGTTATCGTTGGCCATCAGTACTTTTGACCTCGAAAGTGTTTAAGGCATGCAGGGGTGTGCTAACTGTAACTACAGAAATAAACTATTATTTACCTATTCTGAGAAGATATGCAGATTCCGTTATTTTCCATTTTATATGCTATTCGGAACCCACCTTCCTGTAAGTTTTCATAATTCTAACAGTCTCGAAATGCCAGGGGGGGGGGGGGGGGAATTACGAACTAATATTTTCTCCTCCCCCACTATTCACCTTTCTACAAATTTCAACAAAATGCGAAAAAATGGAATGTACTCAACATTACCTTTCTCACGACACCTCACTTGCCTATACCAGTCGATAAAAAAAATTTGACTTTAATTTCACCTCTATGTGGACCCCTCCCCCTTCCAGCCGGTAAAGTTTGCCAATTACGACGCAGCGCCCCCAACTAATCTTTACCCTTTCAGAAATGATTAATTAAATAACTGCAATTCGCACTACGAAAAACAACATGAAAGTAGTACTCACACCTATGAGGCCGGTAGGTGTAATTTTTGTGTGGATAGTGTCAAAATGCCTAACTTTAAATGAATGTACTATTATTAAATATTATGTGATTGTAATGAAACTTAAAGATGTTATTGCCTATGATGTTGGTTATCATTGGCCATCAATATTTTTGACCTTGGGTGTGCTTGAGGCGTGCAGGGGTATGCTAACTGCAACTATAGAAATGTACTATTATTAACCTTTTTTGATGAGATATCAAAATTCTACGATTTTCGGTTTTCTATACTAGTAAAATGCCGCTTTTCTCCAAATTTTCATATTTCTAAGTATAACGGTATCGAAATGCAAGGGGGGGGGGGGACAAACTCGGATCACATATTTTCCCCTCTATCTCTTTTCCCCTTTTTTCAAATTTGATGAAAATACCGGAAATGAAATGTACTCGGTGTTACCTTTCTCATGATACCCCACTTGCCTATACCAGATGAAAAAAAAAATTGACCTTCATTTCCCCTCTATGGGGACATCCCCTTAAAGTCAGCCTATTACAACGAATCGCTTTCTCCGGCAAATTATAATAATTCTACATACTCCCACAAAATTTCATGTATGTAGCTTCAGCCGTTCGTGAGATATTTCATGGACAGACGGACAGACATTTGACCGATTTCATAAGGGTTTTGTTTTTAATACAAAACCCTAAAAAGCAGGGGCAATGAGCGGCGAAAACACCGCCCACGTCTCCCGAACTGAGCTACAGCAAGCATACCCATTGGGTGCGTTTTCAAAACGAAACCGTGTCGAGACTGTTGCGCGATTCTCTCACTCACTCACGGGTGCGCAACATTTTACATCTCTGTCACACATGCAACAGTGTCTACACTGTTTTGTTTTGAAAACGCAGCCATTGTACGCATTTTTTTTATGGCATACCAGTTTTCATTTATGTCACTATCTGGGTGAATAGTTATCTCAACTGCTTTTTGCCCAAGATGGTCATTATATTGTAGTAAGACAGCTGGATTTTTGAGTCGGCTCCTGGGTCTTTCGTCGCTAGGACGGCGCACGTCTCTTCATGGTCTCTTCCCATCCCCAATATCGGAACCTTTTTTGTTTCGCAGATCCAGGAGGCAACTCTTCAATCTTTTGCTAATGGCAAAGTTGTCGATCTGATTTTGTGTTCTGCGCCGATCAACAGAGGACCTTCTTCTTCTTCTTATTTCTGTGTCCAAGTAGGGCTTGGTATCCTGATGTCACCGCTGTATAACACAGGTGGGGCTCCTAACATGAACGATTGGCTAGTCCTTCCAGATTGTATTGCCAGGTGTATATTTTACTGGTTTAAGTCCATGATTATGTTTTGTCATTAAACAGTTAGTATGTATTAACAGTATTGATATTAGATTTTCAAAATGGCGTCTGCCACGTGGTTATTAACTTTGTGATTTCACAATTTTTAGTAATTGTTTATTAATGAAGGCATGAGTAGACGTAGGGTAGTTGAAAGACTACACAAGACTCACATTGCAGATGGAAACATACACAATGAGTGTATGTACAATGACATCAGCATTTTTACTGATGGCTCTTTAATGGACGGTAAAGCGGGGGCGGGGGTTTACTCTGAAGAGCTAAACCTAGCATGTGCGCTTAGTCTAGGAGAGTATGTGTCCGTATACCAGGCAGAGATGCTTGGCTTGTTGAATGCGTTGGACCACCTGGTTGAAGGTCAGGTGCGGGGAAGAAAATCCTTATTGCACTGGACAACCAATCGGTGATCAGACGCATGTAGCAGACGAACATAAACTCTAAACTGGTACTAGAGTGTGTCCGGAAGCTCAACACGTGTGCCTCAGAAAATGAGGTTACGCTGATGTGGGTAAAAGGACACATAGGTACAACAGGAAATGAGGCGGCGGATGCCCTAGCAAAACAGGGATCTGCGGCAACTTTCATTGGCCCAGAACCCAGAGTTGCTCTGGGGAACGGCATGATTGGAGTGAAGGTTGGGGAGTGGATGGACTCCATGCATCAACAAAGATGGCAGGAGCTAGTCACTTGCAAACAAGCTCGGAATGCAATGACCATCCCTTTAGGCAGGGAAGCGAGAAAGGTACTCAGTTATAAACGGAGTACCCTAAGCTGGATAACTGCCTTGGTCACAGGGCATGGTAATTTTAAGGCTCATCTGGCCAAGATGAAAATCGGGGAAGATGACGTTTACAGGCTATGCCTGGAGGAGGCCGAGACGGCAGCACACATTGTGTGCGAATGTCCAGCACTGGCTAGCACGAGGTTGAGGATCACAGGCAAGCACACGATATGTGTGGAAGCCATGAGTGAACTCAGCCTTAAAGAAATGTTAGCAATAACACGGGACTCAGTGATTAAGGAAAGAGGTCGACAACTATCAGTCGACATCTGGAAGCCACTGATGACCGGGAAGGGGCGAAAAGGGACCCAAACGTTAGTGGTCTGCTTCGGCTATCCCCCAGAATATAAATAATAATTATGAAATTTAAATATTGACAAGAATTGACGTCCGTTTATGCACAATTCGACAGCGCGGTCAACATTATGTCAATACCGAAACGCCAACTGAGTAGGCTGACTGTCGATAATCTGACAAAAATTGACCTTTATTCATGCACAAGTCGACAGAACAGTCAACATATGTCAATGGGTGGTATGCATAATAATGAGGATATACTCAAGAGTGAAGTCTATTGAGGACATTCCTGAGTCTGCTATGTTCGGTGAATCGAGTGAAAAAGTTGTATGCATAAAACTACTCTCCGCTCCATAGTGAAAATTGAGTGGAATTCTGTCAACTCAACTTTACTCGACTCGACTCACTTTATGCATACCACTCAATATCAAACAACAACCGAGTAGGCTGGCTGTCGACTTATTCGCCAAATTTTGGAGCCAGAGACATACAGGATAAGCTCATTCCATGGCTCTATATTCTAAGGGACACTGATCCTTTCATTCCCTGTAAAAAAGTAATCATTGCAATTCAGCGTCAATTCAAAACAATATTCAGCGCCACCCACACAAAAAATATCAAAAACCTCTACACATGGACTTAAACGGCCCAAACCCGAGTGAAATTTCAAAAAATCCCGTGGAGCAATCTGATCTATCGCGAAATTCATTTATTAACTTTTCAGCGGAAATTCGAAAAAGCAATCAACATCTACGTCCTACTCAGGCTGTATCTCTTGCAGCGACTAAATGGAAAACAATGCGAAGAAATTTCAAGCAGAAGTACAGAAGACGTGCCAAAAATGCGCAATATATTTACAATAGTCGAAATAAGTCGCTGAATAAAGTGCTGCGATTTTTTCGACGTGCCACTCAGGATCCCAACAAGGTGGACGCTCTGCAAGTGTTGAAAGCATCCCAATATTTGAAAAGGTGGAAGATACGCGTTTTTCGAAGAATACGATAACGTCGTTGAAAAACGATGAGATGGGTGCGAATATCTTCATTTATATCGAATAAGGGTGTCCGTCGGGAATTGTTTAGTTTTTCGTTAACAAACTTGTTTGTCAAAATTTAAAAAATTACTATTAACATGTTAAATGATTTATTGAATAACAATTTAATTTCCATTCCAATAAAGTAACATTTAAAATCCAAATAAATAATTTTTTTTCCACACATACAACATACATAACTATGCGGGTTCTGGCTAATATTGTTGTTGTTTTTTTTTTTAATTTCGTGAATATTCAGTAATAGAATAGTTCGGGGAATTTATTCTCGTACACTGGTTTTGGAGTTGTTGTGTTTTTCGTTTCAGTTTGTGTGATTTGTCGCTCGGCTGCCAGTGAATTAAACAATTCATTTAGGCGATTCTGGATAAGTTCATGCTGCAAATATGATAATGAAAAGATAGTGAAAGGGTGTGCATTGACTAGTTTTGATCAGAAATACCTTTGGTTCAGTCCGTCGAACTAAATCGTCAAAGTTACTTTCACGGAATGTTCGAACAATTTGCATTTGCTTTTCGCGGGCTTCACGTTTTGCTGACTCGGTTGGCTCGGCCAATGCTCTCTTCATGGAATCAAAGTTTAGTTCCGGTGCAAGTGTTTTCTGTAAGACAAAATGAGTATTAAAGTATGTTTACACCAATACTAAATTAAAAAAAAATGGGAGGCGCCTGATGAGTTCGTCTCTTGAACCATGGTACGAAACCAGACTCAGGCTGATTTTTGTGACTTTTATTCTCTGGAATGTTTTACGACTGAACAACGCGTTAAAATTATTAAATTATTCTACCAAAATGGTGAATCTGCGGTGGCCACGTTTCGTGCATTACGCGCAGATTATGGTCGACATAATCGTCCCAATGAGCGCACAATTGCCTACACAGTGAAAAAATTTGCCGATTTTTCGAAGAAAATCTTCTTTAGCGATGAGGCCCATTTTGCGCTCGGCGGCTATGTAAACAAACAAAATTGTCGCATCTGGGGCAGTGGGCAACCGCAAGTGACCGCTGAGAAACCGTTTTACCCGCAAAAAGTGACTGTTTGGTGTGCATTGTGGGCCGGCGGCGTCATTGGGCCGTTTTTCTTCGAAAACGATGAAGGAGCCGCCGTTACAGTCAATGGCCAGCGCTATAGCGCCATGATTTTGGTCGGAAATTGAAGATATGGATCTCGACAATATGTGGTTTCAACAAGACGGGGCCACATGCCACACCACGCGACAAAATTTGGCTTTATTGCGCGAGAAATTCCCAGGACGCATAATTTCGAGATTCGGCGATGTGGCTTGGCCAGCAAGGTCTTGCGATTTAACGCCGTTCGATTTCTTTTAGTGGGGCTATGCGAAGGACCGTGTTTATGCGAACAATCCCACGACGATTGGTCAATTGAAGGACGAAATCCGTCGAGTTATAGCCGAGTTATTGCCCGAAATGTGTGAAAAGGTAATCGAAAATTACCCCAAAAGGATCGAGTCCGGCAAGCGGTCTCGTGGGGGACATTTGACAGATATTGTATTCCACGTATAATGGCATAGTCCAAACTTTATTATGAAATAAAAATTCCATCGAAATTCAAATATTTACTGTGTTTAATTTAAGTTTACTTTCCGAAAGAGAAAATGGATAACCCTGTATAAGGGGAATGGATGATTAGAAAACCCATATACATAAGTGGTATGGATTCGATGCGACAAGTTCATAAGCAACGGCCAACGGTTGCCAAACCCTTTCAACGTTAGTAGGCGTTGCTACAACAACAATGACGTAACAATTCCTGCGGCAGCCGGTTCTATGCACCGACCCGTTCATCAGCCACGGCCAACGGCTGTCAAACCCTTTCAACGCCAGTAAGCGTTTTTTTATGTTGATTCCAAAGCTTAGGGGAAACCCTTTGGCATAGAATGATTTTTATTTATTTATTTATTTTATTTTATCCAGATTAGACTAAAGCGACCCACTCACTTGAGTGATTATCTCAAGACATAGTCACGTATGAAAATCTCAATTGGCCACACACTAACAGCCTGATCTTATGATGGACTGAAGACCGTCATTTGAAAGCTCTAGTGTGTAGCCAAATTGAGATTTTCGTGATATGTGTCCGTCGTGAGTCAGGCCATGAGATCTGCTATCAGTCCGCTTATGGTTACGTCGGGGTACCGAAATAGCGACTAGAAAAACAATCAATAGACGAAGAAGTGAAATAGAGCATACGCTAATGTTCGGTGTGAAATCGAAATAATGCATTAAGAGGAAACTAATGCGAGAATTTCATTGCCGGCAGCAGCAGCGGCATTGCCTGTGTCTTGGCTAATTAGACCGCACGCATTCACCTTGAGCGAATTACATTGGGGCAGCGGCAGCAGCATTACTTTTTTAGCCAAATTTCAAATGCTGCTTTAGTGGCGGGATCTATCTGCTGGGGAAACTTTTGAAATGTCAGAAAGAAAAACGAAATTTTATGCATTAAAGTCTTGAACGAAAGCTTCATTTTGCCGTTAAAAATTATAAAACACTTTCGACATTCCCAACATTTTTTTTGTGCAAAACAATGAGAAAACTCGTAATCTTGCTGCCATAGTTGCTGTGTTCAATGAGGCTTGGAAAGCAGAATAGCTAAGACACAGCCGATGCCGCTGCTGCTGCCGGCAATGAAATCGCAAATGTCTAGCTTTATCTTGAAACTTTCATGCACTATTTTGCTCCACATCGTCTTCCATTGTCTCATCCATTACTTCCTTCCTGTAACCGACATTTTTATTAGTTTTTTTTAAGACGTTTTACATATTCCGTTGTTCCCGGGGAACTGTAAATACGACTGTGAACAGGAAAAATAATTCTCACCGTGCGATAACTGTCAAATCTTTTCACGGCGCTGTTGATCGGGGAAAATTTATATTTTCATATTCACGTTCACTGTGAAGTGTAAAGAGTGCTTAAGGGATTAAGGTAGCGGGGAAATGGGTTGAGTTTTTATAAGGTGACGGTGTACATTCCGTTTAAATTTTTGCAGTGGAAAAGAAAAGATGGTAGATTGTTCCACATTTGTGTTGTCCTGGATACGAACGAGTCATAGAATTTGGCAGTGCGACTACTACTGAGTTCTAGAAGATGAGGATGGGCACGACTGGCTTGTCAGGTGTTATGTAAAGGAAAAGCACCCTCAGGAATGAGGTTGGATATTTCATCAGAGCAACGGCGGTTGTAGTAGCGATAGAAGAGTGAGAGACAGCACTTCGCCGGTGTTCAAGCGGTTCGATTTGAGATGTTATCGATTCATCGCCAATAAGCTTGAAGGCTTTCCGCTGGACTCTGTCTAATGCGGATAATGCTGTTCTACCTGCGCCTGCCCATATGTGGGAATTCAATTCAAGTCTCGGTCTTATATGAGCCTTGTAAATTTGAGCTAGATCAGATGGTGTAAAGTATCTTTTACAGCGATTCAGAAATCTCAGACACTTCATTGCATTTTTTGCAATGCAGAAAGTGTCGGACCAATTTACCTTACTAGAGTTAATACCTAGTATGTTCAGTATGGGCGAATCAGGAATGCTGACCCCATCGATAAGAATGGGTTGGGCGGCAGATGAAGCACATCCCTTATTGGAAAGTAGACAGCATTGAGTTTTTGAGGCATTAAACTCTACTCGATCCGCTTTCTCCCATGCTATAATTTTCGAAATGTCCTCATTTAGTGAGTTAGACATGCGATCTCTGTTGATAGATGTTGAATTTCGGCAAGAGTCAGCTACAGAGTTGAAAGAGTAAGTGTTTGTTCACACGGGCCGTCTCGTAATCGGCTCGTCTGCGATTCGAACTCCACTTCCCAAGCAAATCGATTCGCTTACGTACTCACCAATGGACGACCCGTGTGAGCTTCTCCATACATTTGCTTGGGATTTAGAGTTCAAATCGCAGACGCACCGATTACGAGCTGATTACGAGACGACCCGTGTGAGCAAACACAAGTGTTGTTGTTATTGTTGTAGCAATGGTCAGAATTCGGTGTGTTTGTTGGTTACATGCCTACGGATTCGTCTTCATCCCCGGTGTTGAAGGATAGAAAGTTAGCTGCTTCTATTGGGTTCTCCCACAGTGATCTAGGAGTCAGGTGCGTGGATGCAGCTGGGCAGTTAAAGATGTGGTTTACGTCGTGAGGGCTCCATTTCATGCAGGACAGATGTTTGGGACGTTCTGGTCGATGCCGGATAGATAGGAGTTCAGCCGTGAACACCAGCCTGACCGAAGTTTGGCGAGTGTTGTTCTCGTAGCTCTTGGAAGTCTTTCCTCTTCCGGAGATATCAGTGGTATGGACGAGAGAACTGGATTCGGACCTAAGCCTGCGATTGACTGATTGACCTCCTCCCGATGTATCGCTGCGATGGCTAACCTGTGTGCGCCATTATCAAAGAGTACCCTTTTGTACCTCTGGACATCCCTTTCTAAGTCCCTCAGGTCGCGCCTGACATGTCTGTGCAGCGGCGTCTTGTCCATGAGGTTGGAGTTTGGGTGATCACTTCGGTAGCAACCCACCAGGTATTGCTTGGCAAGAAGCTGGTTGTGGTCCCTTAAAGGCATCATCCTGGTTTCCTGATGCAGATGGTCCTGGAGTGACGTCAGGAGACAGCCAGTAACCGTGCGGAGAGCGGCATTTTGGCACGTTTGAATCTTTTTCCATTGTGTATCACAGAGATTCTGCGACCACACAGGAGCCGCATAGTTGGCCACTGATCTTCCAACTGCTTTATACGTGACCAGTAGAGTTTCCTTATCCTTGCCCCAGGTACTACCGGCCAGGGCTTTGAGGATTTTATTCCTACTACGCATCCTGGGGCACACGGTTGAGGCATGGGGTGATGATGTGGCCATGCTGTCCAGCGTGACTCCTAGGATTTTAGGATGGTTTATAGTAGGAATAGGATGTTTCGCAATCGAGATTTCAAGCTGCATCTTGACCTCCTTCGTCCAGGTGGTAAATAGGGTTGCCGAGGATTTAGGCGCTGAGACGGTAAGGTTCTTGCTTATGAAGAACGAGTTTAGTTTTTCAAGATAACCGTTGATGTTTCCGCACATATCCGCTATGTCGTTTCCTGTTGCCAGAATGGAGCAGTCGTCAGCGTAGGAGATGATGTCGATCCCTTCAGGAGGTGTTGGGAGTACTGATAGGTATAGATTAAACAAGATAAGAGATAGAACTCCTCCTTGAGGTACACCTTGTTTAATCTTCCTAAGCTTTGATTTACTGTTCCTGAATTCTGTATAGGATTGCCTGCCAGCAAGATAATTGGCAATCCATTTCACTACTTGCGTCGGAAGCAATGAACGGTTGATGTCAGACAAAAGCGCTGAATGGCTGACAGTGTCGAAGGCCTTCGACAGGTCAAGCGCCACCAATGTTGCTCTATCACAAGGACGAGCCTGGTTGAGACCATTATGAATGCGGGATGTAATGGCATCCAAGGCCGTGGTCGTACTGTGCATGCTTCGGAAGCCATGCTGGTGATCAGCGAGCTGGATGTGGGCCGTAAGAACACGGTGGATTAGTGCTTCAAGCGTTTTGGCAACTGGTGACAGCAGAATTATTGGACGATAGGATTCGCCGAGTGTCACTTTCTTCCCAGGTTTCAATATTGGGATGACTCTCCCTTTTTCCAGATTTCCGGAACGATCAACGAGGAGATGGATAAATTATAAGTAGCCGTGAGATAGTTGATGGCTGGTAGATCGAGGTGTTTGAGCATAGTCATTGAGATGCCATCTGGTCCCAATGCTTTTGAGTTGTTTGCCCTCCTTATAGCTGCAACTACTTCGTCCGTGGTGAAAACGGGTATGCTATCTGTGGTTCGGTTGTGAATCTGTCTACGGATTTTGCGCTTAAGTCTGTCTGGTGCGGGGTGTTCTATAAATTGTTTATTGAAACGACTTGCGCAGTTGGTAGGGTCACTTGTTGAATGTTGACCGAACTGAATGGCGACGTTCCATTTCTGTTTTGGTGAATTGGAGAGGACACTGACTGTCGACCATAACTTGCTCAATCCTGTGGTTAGATTGTAGTTATTCAGATGGGTACTCCATTTTGACCTCCTGTGTTCGGCTACTTGCCTTTGGATCTCGCAGTTCATATCGTGAATTCTGGGGTCGTCCGGGTTTACGTTCCTGATGCTGTCTCTCTCGTCTGCCAGTCTGGCGGCAGTGGTTGGAAAGTTGGGGCCGAATTTTCGGAATCCGTCCTGCAGGAATGAACTTCGCAGCCGCTTTGTTCAGGACTTTCCTTATGTTGGATTCGGCTGTGCGAACGTCGATTGGCGTTGCCAGAGTGAGGAATTTACCGTTGGTATTGGAGATAAAACCGTTCCAATCAGCCTTATTGTGGTTGACAAACGTGCGGTGTTCGGAAGATATAATGTTTGACGGTTTGTCAAGCCTTATCACGATTGGTAGTTGGTCTGAAGATAGTGTTAGGACCGGCTCCCATTGTGTTTCATTTATGAGGCCAGCACTAGCAATCGTGATGTCTGGAGAACTGGAACATGTACCGGCGATGAGAGTGAGGATGTCGTAATTTAGGGTACAGAAATCGAAGGCATCAAGCTGTTCAGCTATTGAGATTCCTCTGGCGTCGTTGTTAAGGTTGAAGTGCCAGAGTTCATGGTGAGCATTAAAGTCACCGAGCAGGAGACGATGTTGACCGGTAAGGAGATGGTTGATATTTACATGGTATCCTGAGGGAGAGCTGGATACTAGTGGGATGTAAATATTGAAAATCAACATGACCCGATTTTATGGCGATGGCCTGCACTTCTATGGTGTTATCTTACTAATAATATCGATTTCCCGGTATTGCACGGAATGGTGAATAATGAAGGCAAGCCCTCCTCCAGCGTTGGTCAACCTGTCTTTCCTGACAATAGCGTAGTTGCCATATGTGTTGAGGGACGAGTTGAAGTGCAGTTTCGTCTCCTGTATGGCTCCAACTTCGATGCGATGTCTGTCCATAAATGATGCGAGTTCGGCGATCTTGTTCTGCAACCCATTGCAGTTGAGTTGGACGAGTGAGAGCGTTGTAAGATTGTGTTGAGAAATCCTATGGGAACTGTTAACAGGAGTCATCGGAAATGGCTGTAAACCTGTCTGAGCGGTCGATGGTGTTGGATGTTGGGGCGTGTTAGACGAGGTTGCTACTAGTTGTCCTCTGTTCCTAGACTGACTGGCAGTAAAGAAGGAATTCCAGTGCCTGTGATGGTTGAGTCCAGAGCAGTATCTTAGGTGGCGCCACTGATTGCAGCAATTGCATCTCACCGTAGTTGCGTTTGGGTGCAGCACTCTGTCGCATACGCAGCAGTTCCACGGTCCTGGTTTTCTCTCAATGCCGGCGCGGAGAAGTAGCACTGAGAGCAGTTGCGCCGAAATGTTTTGCTCCTAGTGAACATAAAAAAAGACGATACGAGGTATGTAACATACAAACACACTTTCCTTCTTGCATTGAAGGGTTTTGGCAGCTCTTGGCCGTTGTAAAACGGGTCGCACCGGTGCGTAGAACCGGCTGCCGAAGGAACGTGGGGAAATACTCGTCCGATCCGGCTGACAATTTTGGGTCGCTGGTTCCGAATCTGAAGTAAAAAAAGACAAAAAAATGGGGTTGTCCACCCCCGAATGGCAACCCTGTTGGGACACGCGACACTCATATTGCCCACGTCCCGCTTCATGCCCAAATCACAGTCAAATCAAATGCTAAGACCTTTTCTTGAATAATTCCGTCCTGTACTGCACTACATAAAAAAATACTAGATTTTCTCAACGGTGTTAAATTCCGAGTCTGTTTTTAACTAAGCCGGTCGGTTTTTAACGAGCCGGTTTTTTGAGTACTCGAGTATTCATTTTGTAATGAGCCAGTTTTTAGTGAATCGGTCTTTAATGAGTCGGTTTTTAACTCGTTTTTTGTTTTAACCATGAGCCGGTCGGTTTTTAACGAGTCGGTTTGAGTACTCGGTTGTTAATTAGTCGTTTTTTCGTGAATCGGTAAAGACAGGTCATGAGTCGGTTTTTATGACGATAAGTCGCTTTAATGATTCGATTTTTTCGAAACCGGTACTTTGGAATCTTAGCACCGGTACTAACACAAAACCAGTTTTAAACCGATGGACCGGTTTTAGGAACAAACCTAACTACAACAACATCGAGTAACAAGAAAAACATGCAATATCAGAGGTGGAAGATTTCTTGGTCGACGAAAGAAGCGCTGGGCAGACTCCGTAGATGAAAACAGCATTAAAATGCTCGGCTTCCGAAACTGAAGAACATGATGTCCGCGAGACCGAGAAGACTGGGAGCGACGGCTATCAGAAGCCAAATCCCACAGAGGACACACAAGCTGATAAGTCCTATTCCTCAACCCCGCACACAATATATCTCTAAGTTAGATAAAGTGCCCACTTACCTTCAGAACTCCTGGTGAACTATTAACACTGTCTGCATCCGTATAGGAAGCCAAATCTGTCACGCTTGGTCTGCTCGGCATGGAGGCTGTAATGAAAAATATTCGTATTATGACTTGACATTCGAGGAGCACACAGCCCAATACTTACAAACTTCAACCCAAGAAGTTCTGTGCGCTGGATTATCAATCGGATTTAAACTATACGGATTTCCAGTCTGTACACGGCCAAAATCCATGCCGGCACTTTGCAAACATTCGGTCAACGCCACCTTATCAATCATAAGATTTGGCAAATTCGTGCTATACTTTTGAGTCTGTTTCTTGCTATCGAGTAGAGGTGGCAGGAAATAGGGTGCTTCCTCTTTTCGCGAATCGATCACTTTCTGAACGTATTCCATTAGATTGTTGATTCCAGTCACGCGTGCCAATAGCATTAGCAGAGCGATTGCAATAGAATTCAAGTTGCACTTGTGATATGAGCCCAAGTCAGGAGTGGTTGTAGCCAATTCTTGGATTCTGCGAAATAAACAGAAATGAGAAAGTGTTCGAAAGAAGGCATCCAAGACGTACCCCAGTATGAACAAAATGAACTCCTGCACCGTTTCGCTGCACGCCATTTCCGCAATCATTAACGCAGCCGTGTTGTAGCCGGACGCCAGAGCATCGACGCGATCCGAAAGAGCCATTCCCTCGATAATCGCTTGCATTATATTCGCTCCGTACTTGTGAGTGAAAATAATGTCTGGTCGTGAAGGACTTTCGAGCGATAGCGTTGGATAGTTTTTCACCGTAACATTTGAGAGGATCATTTGATTCTGATGACGATCCAACAAAGCCTGGAAGATTTGCATGACAATAATTCGGGTTGGGACGTGCGGGGCACGTGCCATTTTCAGTAGCGGTTGGAGGAACGAAGCCGGGAAGGCTTTCTCGTAGGATGCTGTTCGGTATTGGGTGCCAACTTTAAGCAAACTCTTCAAGAGAATGTTTTGCAACATTTGATCGCTTTTGCTCTTCTTCGAAAGATCCGGCACAGTGTTCATGATGAATAGCATAATCTCGATTTTCTGATAGTCGGGATGATGATTAGCGAACTCGCCAAGCGCGTTGATAAGTGCCTCCTGGTACTGCGACTCTTCCGGGGAGACTTCTTTTGTGGCGCTCACGCTCGTCCGTAGATGGGTCAGCAGGTTGTTGATTATATCCAGCGCAGACGGACCTACACTTTCTCCGGCCGCGATGGCGATAATCTTGGACAAAACTACTGCCAGAGAGGTTCGCGTGTGTGGTGACGATTTGATGTTGGAGTCCAGGTGCTGCATCAGAGTCTCGACTACTGTGTAGGAGTATTGGGGTTGAATGGAGATCATGACAATTCGGAATGTGTGAATTGCGAACTGGTTGGGCACCCACAATTCGTGACGGTCCAAGTGGCTGTGACGAAACATTAGCGTTAATAGGGAGCAAAACTACCAGGACATGAGATGAGGCTTACGTTAGAAGCGGTTTTAAAACTGAGCGGATGTGGCCAAACGACGCTCGGCTAACCAACTCACGAAGAACAGCCTCTGCTAGTACAGGAGGGGACGTTGGGGTTGCGTCTTCCGTCGCAGTCAGTGGGCCATTCTACAACGAAAGATTGAATAGAACACAGTCTCGGAAGAAATTTCCATGCTCACCTGCATGTTGAACAGCAGCGAGGGGACGATCTTCTCCATATGCTGCCTGTCCCAGATGTTCTCCACCAAATCATCAGAAACGGTCTTCCGAATGACGCCCTGCAACCCCTTAATACCAGCCAGGCGAATGCTGTCCCGCAACTCGATGTTCGAATTGTTACCGTGGCACATTGAGGAGAACTTGGAAATGAAGAAATCGTATCGTCGATGGTACGATGGCGTGTCCTCTTCAATATTAGCGAACTTAACGAACTGGAACACGAAACAAAAAGTCACGCCAACATAATTAACAATCAAACGGCTGCCTCACCGAATTCGTTGCCATAATTTGCAGATTCGGATTGGAATCCTCCAACAACTTCTGCACCATCCTCAGGAACGACTCCACGAACAAATTGAGAGTCTGTGCGTGGCAGGCCATCAGCAGCAGGTCCATCGCTTCCATCGCAATCTCCACCAGCCTACGGACGAGAGACAATCGAATTTAGTCCCAAGGTTGCGCCCCGCGATGAGTCATTTTGCATACTTACTTGTAACGCTTACGATTGATGTCCTTCGTCGCCCTCTGGTACAGATACTCGCCGATTCGATCCAACTTCTCGGGCGAGCTTAGCGAGTAGAATGTCAACTTTTCCA
Source organism: Chloromyia formosa (assembly GCA_964017055.1). Lineage (NCBI taxonomy): Eukaryota > Metazoa > Arthropoda > Insecta > Diptera > Stratiomyidae > Chloromyia > Chloromyia formosa. The sequence goes on from OZ024815.1 coordinate 35,488,152, forward strand.
TGTTGGACTTGACGAGTCCATCCTCCGGGTTTACGGGGAAGATGTTGTCGACGAGCCTCTTGTAGCGGGGCCGCAGTGCCGAGCAGCAGCCGCAACAGCCTATCAGAAAGGACATTTTTCACTTAGTACAATCGCAAGACACGCTCTACGTTGACAATATTATCGGAAACCGGAAAGGCAAATAAAGAAATAGGAAGTCTGAAGCCCTCACCGAGCATTTTCACTAGCTAGTCCAAAAGTTAAATGTTAAGCGGAAACGGATGACAGAACACACTGTAGTGGCAATGTAGAAAAGATTTTGCTCAAATGTTAACGTTAACAGTCAGACCGCGATGTTAAGTGTATGTATGCAAACAGCTGGTCGATAATACAGTTCGTATTGTACTGGAGCGGCGGGTACAAACAACGTAATTTTGAATTGAACATTTCTTAAATTTTACAAATAAGAATAACATTGATAAACCTTAAAGTTTATTCATTTTATTCAAAAAATTGGATGTTTGGAAATATTTCCATGATAACAAATTTCAAAGAAGATAAAAAGAAATATGCGAGTCTACCCATTTATTATTAAGTTGATTTGCGATTTAAGTGAGTGGAGCTTTTCAATGGACAATTCGGTTTATTTTATATTTTTATATCAATAGTCAGTGGCGGATCGAGAGGGGGGTCATAGGGTCCCGGACCCCCTCTAAAAAGTTTGGTATACAGAGCTTGGTCTTGAATATTCGAGGATATACTCGAAAATCTAATATACATATAAAATTGAAGATTATTTTTTTATGTTTGTCTTACAAAAACTTTTAAACCACTGGAGCGAAATTTCGCAGGAGTATATTTGGCGAGTAGGAATAGATAGTAAGGTAATTCGGGACATCATACAGTAAAACTCCGTTTAACCGAATCTAAGACTGCGGTGCCATTTTGCATACTGAAATTGTAAATTGTATCATAAGTACTTTCAGGAGGTCGGGGAGAAAAATAAGGTGGTTCGCGACTCTAAAATGTTACAACATACAGTAAAACACCAATTAAATGAACAACAGGGCGGCGCACACGAGTATATTTGGGAAGACGAGGATGAAAGTCAGGTGGTTAGTGACTACAAAATGTAAAAACTTTATACATCAAAATTCAATTTAAGCCCGGCTACATACTGGGTGCGTTCCCAAAAGTATCGTGATTCTTCTACTTATCCATTTCCCCTTCTCTGATTCGTGATTTCTCCGGTGAACGACACGATCCCCGTGCCGCCATGAATATACTTCACACAAACATACGACAATTAATAAGGGATATTTACACTTTTAAACACAATTTCCAAACAAAATGACGGGCGAGGACAGACTTTTCAATTACGACACACTCTTTCGAGGGCGTAATTCTGAAATTTATCTACATCGATGTAATGGATGGGGGGGGGGGGGGGGGGGGTAACATAACTTTTCTATAGTCCTCCACGTGGGCGCCGCCTGGTAACGGCAGTGTTTCAAACCGGAGACGGCCAAGTTTTAGCGAAAAGAACAAGATGTTTATTAAACCATCTGAAGCAGCTATTTTCCGAGGCCATCCCCTGAATGGGGTTAAGCGATGTGCTGACAACTCGTCCTTGTAAAAACTACTCCACGTCAAGAAACCGGCAACAAAAGCCTCGGATTGAACGGATCAACAACGATCACGCAAACGGCTAAAGGATTATTCTATCGAATCCTGGAATGTACGCTCCCTAAACAAACCGAGGGCCGAGAAGGCCCTCCTTCAACAGGTCGAAAAGTACAAGCTGAGCATTACTGCAATCCAGGAAACAAATTGGCTTCGCAGCGAGATCAATGACAAGAAATCGCACACAATTTTTACAAGTGGCAAACCATCGGGCCGCAAGGACTTTGGAGTAGCATTTATAGTGAACAATCACCTCAAGCCGCACATTACTGACTTCATACCCATAAATGAACGGCTATGTGCGATTCGCATTAAGGCTCGATTTTTCAATCTCTGGCCCATCATAATGTGCACGCCCCCACTGAAGTTAAAGAAGACGCAGTAAAAGACGAGTTCTACGCCCGCCTTGAGACTGTCTTCGACTCACTTCCAACAAACGACGTCAAATTGCTGCTGGGAGACTTTAACGCGAAAGTCGGAAATGAAAGTTCGCACCGGGGGACTACTGGAGGCCACAGTCTCCATGAAGAATGTAACGACAACGGCCAGCGACTTATCGACTTCGCCTGCAGAAGGAATCTAGTCGTAAGCTCTACGTGTTTCCCGCATCGACGCATTCACAAGCAGACCTGGAAATCTCCTGACGCACATACCGTCAACCAAATTGATCATGTCGTCATTTGCAGGAGATGGGCGTCTAGTGTCATGGATGTCCGCTCCTATCAAGGAGCGAACTGTGACTTAGATCATCACTTGGTGAAGACGACCTACAAATGTAGAATTTCCTCAGTGCACCAATCGAGAATCAGCCCTCCCAAAATCTTTGCGGTTGATAAGCTTCTGAGCGATGCTACGGCGGTGGCGTATACTATCGCCCTTGAGGAAACAGCAACACAGGCGTCCATGGGTTCTGGGAAAAACTCAAGGGTACCATCAGGGATGTCGCAGAGAAGGTCGTGGGATATAAAGCCCGGCGAGCGCGAAATGACTGGTTCGACGAATAATGTAAAAATTCATTTGACGCGAAAAACGAGGCCTATAGATAGTCGATTCAACGAGGAACCAGAGCCAAAGGAGAAAAATATGACGAACTACGGCGAATATCAAATAGAATAAGTAGACGTAAGAAACGTAAATACTTTGACGAGCAGTTGCTGAATATTAACGAAAACTTAGCTAATAGGAACACCAAACAAGCGTACAAACTAGTAAATACAATCAAGAACGGCTACCAAACCAAGACTAGCCTTTGTAAGGACAAGGATGGAAACATCATCAGCGACACCGATGGCATTAACAAACGATGGGCCTCTTATTTTGAAGAGCTTTTGAGCCTACCACCTAACATCCCCATACAAGAAGCTCTCGACGATATTGTTGATCTAGGCCCACCCATACAACCCCCGACAGTAGAGGAAGTTGATCTCGCGTTGCGGTCACTAAAACGAAATAAAGCGCCGGACGCTGACGAGATTCCAGCTGAACTGCTAAAATTCGGTGGAACGGGTCTAGTTAATGCCATACATCAATTACTCCTGCGAGTATGGGAGGACGAGGAGATCCCAGACGATTGGCGCAGAAGCATCATCTGTCCAATTCACAAAAAGGGAGATAAACTGCGATGTGAGAATTACAGGGGCATATCACTAGTTTGTACGTCCTATAAAATTTCGACGAAAATTCTGGAAAATAGAATAAAACCGTACGCAGAACCAATACCAATACCAAATCTTTGTCGACTTTAAGCAGGCACACGACAGTAAAAGACGAGTTCTACGCCCGCCTTGAGACTGTCATCGACTCACTTCCAACAAACGACGTCAAATTGCTGCTGGGAGACTTTAACGCGAAAGTCGGAAATGAAAGTTCGCACCGGGGGACTACTGGAGGCCACAGTCTCCATGAAGAATGTAACGACAACGGCCAGCGACTTATCGACTTCGCCTGCAGAAGGAATCTAGTCGTAAGCTCTACGTGTTTCCCGCATCGACGCATTCACAAGCAGACCTGGAAATCTCCTGACGCACATACCGTCAACCAAATTGATCATGTCGTCATTTGCAGGAGATGGGCGTCTAGTGTCATGGATGTCCGCTCCTATCAAGGAGCGAACTGTGACTTAGATCATCACTTGGTGAAGACGACTTACAAATGTAAAATTTCCTCGGTGCACCAATCGAGAATCAGCCCTCCCAAAATCTTTACAGTTGATAAGCTTCTGAGCGATGCTACGGCGGTGGCGTATACTATCGCCCTTGAGGAAACAGCAACACAGGCGTCCATGGGTTCTGGGAAAAACTCAAGGGTACCATCAGGGATGTCGCAGAGAAGGTCGTGGTATATAAAGCCCGGCGAGCGCGAAATGACTGGTTCGACGAATAATGTAAAAATTCATTTGACGCGAAAAACGAGGCCTATAGACAGTGGATTCAACGAGGAACCAGAGCCAAAGGAGAAAAATATGACGAACTACGGCGAATATCAAATAGAATAAGTAGACGAAAGAAACGTAAATACTTTGACGAGCAGTTGCTGAATATTAACGAAAACTTAGCTAATAGGAACACCAGACAAGCGTACAAAATAGTAAATACAATCAAGAACGGCTACCAACCCTGGACTAGCCTTTGTAAGGACAAGGATGGAAACATCATCAGCAAAACCGATGGCATTAACAAACGATGGGCCTCTTATTTTGAAGAGCTTTTGAGCCTACCACCTAACATCCCCACACAAGAAGCTCTCGACGATATTGTTGATCTAGGCCCACCCATACTACCCCCGACAGTAGAGGAAGTTGATCTCGCGTTGCGGTCACTAAAACGAAATAAAGCGCCGGACGCTGACGAGATTCCAGCTGAACTGCTAAAATTCGGTGGAACGGGTCTAGTTAATGCCATACATCAATTACTCCTGCGAGTATGGGAGGACGAGGAGATCCCAGACGATTGGCGCAGAAGCATCATCTGTCCAATTCACAAAAAGGGAGATAAACTGCGGTGTGAGAATTACAGGGGCATATCACTACTTTGTACGTCCTATAAAATTTCGACGAAAATTCTGGAAAATAGAATAAAACCGTACGCAGAACCAATACCAATACCAAATCTTTGTCGACTTTAAGCAGGAACACGACAGTATCGATCGTGGAGTACTCTACAACGTCATGCTGCAATTTGGTATACCGGCCAAATTAGTGCGACTGACAAAGATGACGATGACCAACTCCATCTCACAAGTCAGGATCTACAATAGACTTATTGATCTATTTGAAACACACACTGGTCTGAAACAGGGCGACGGACTGGCACCGACACTCTTCAACCTAGCACTGGAATACGCTATTCGGGCTATGAATATGGACAACAGCAAGACGCAAGACGCAAATCGACACAATTAGCAGCGTACGCCGACGACATCAACATCATGTCCCGAAGATTGGCCGACGCAGAAGAACTTATGCATACGCTCGACACCGCTGCAAAGGAAGTTGGACTACGTATCAACGAGGGTAAAACTAAAATAATGATGCAATCGACGACAAGGACACCTGCACAACCGAGCATCAATGTGGGGGACCTCATCATCGAGTTCGTGAACAACTTCATTTACCTGGGTTGCAACTTGTCCAGGGGCGCCAACGAAACTGACGAAATCAAGCGACGGATACAGTTAGCTAATAAGACTTTTTTCTCGGTTCTCCCCATAATGAAGTCGAAGCATGTGCACAGAAACACGAAGCTCCGCGGGTACAAAGCCATTATACGACCAGTGCTATGGTATGGCTGCGAAGCATGGACCCTAACTCAAGCCTCCGGAAACATGCTAGACACATTTGAACGTAAGGTTCTACGGCGAATTTTCGGGTTGTTTGCGATCGAGATAGATGAGTTGTATGAACTGTACGATGAGCTGGAAGTTTCGAGAATCGTCAAACTACAACGACTTCAATGGGTAGTGCATGTACAAAGAATGGACGATGATCGCATGCCAAAGAGAGTAATGACTGCAGAACGAGTCGATGGAGCGAGACTGCCTAGACGACCGAGATCTCGTTGGGAGAGCTCAGTATGTGTGGACGCCGCGCAGCTACTGGGCTTCCAAAATTGGAGGACGCGGTCACCGTGACCGAGATAATTGGAGGACAACGATCCAGGCGGCCAAGGCCCGACGTCGGGCTGTCGTGCCACGATGATGATGATAATGATGATTGGGATCTTATCCTGTTCCGTAAATAAATGAAATGATACCTTAAATATGCGATAGCTTTCCATAAAATAAATCTAACAAGTTGAAATTTTGGCCAAATGTTTGTTAAAGAATCCAATTGACTGGTATTGAAAATGGCCATGATCGGGCAAAAAGGACGTCCACCTCCCCTACAAATGATATCTCAAATTGGTAACTTCCCATAGAATGGAGCTAGCAACTTGAAATGTTGGTCAAATATTCGTGATGTGGGTTAGTTAGTTGATCTTGGGAATGGGCAAGATCCTATTTCCCCTATAAATTTGTGGTAAATATTCTTTCATCGTAGCGTCATCAGCTAACTTCTACCCAAACCGATCATATAGGAAATAGGCTTTCAACGCATGTGGCTGTTGCATATTTGAAGTTTTTGGTGTCACTACTAGATCTGCACAAGTCTAGAGTAAGTACGCTTCGGACTCTGGACCGAAGGTTAAGCTTCGGCATCCCAGAATTATTCATAATCATTTCTCTCCTCAGTGTGTTAAGGGGACTACAGACCTTCAGTTTAACTGCGCAGATATCTGTGCTAAATATCTGTGGGAAAATCTGTGCAGTTATCTGAACTGAAGGTGTGTAGGCTACATTCGATTTTCGCTAAATTATTTTGTTCAGTTCTATCAGTTTTTTTATGTTGTGCATCACAGAAGCTTCACAGGGCTTCTCTGCATCACTTTACTTACTCAACGTAAGTGACTAATCAATCCATCGAGTGCAAACCCTATTCTTAAAATATTCTCTTTTAAAACTAAGTTTGTTAATTGAGTGAAAATCAACTATATCCTTTAAGCTGTTATATAGGATAATAGATCGCGTAATCGGTTCATTAAGACCATAATTCACTCTATGATAAGGCTGAATAAAAAGATTGTTACGTCGCAAATCGTAGGAGATATCTCTAACTACAAAGTAATTTTTAATATCTTCACACAAAACGTGAGAGCAAAGCAAGTCCCTTATAAATATTGCGAAGTGTGCACATCGTACGTGGCTGTTTAACAATGGACGACAGAAAAAAGAGAGCCGCAGTTTGTTGTATAATTGCAAGTTTGTTGCTAGAAGAAGAAGAAAGAAAGAGGAGAAAACGCCGTGGGAAGTGGTGCAAAGATTGGTATCCAGCCCAATCGGACGAGTATTTCCCCACGAAAATAGGGTGGCCATTCTGAGGTGGGCAACCCCAAATTTTTGTTTTCTTTTTTGACTTCAGATTTGGAATCAGCGACCCAAAATTATCTTGTAGTTCGAACCAGCCCGATCGGACGAGTATTTCCCCATGAAAACAGCTAGGTCGGACGAGTGCTTCCCATCAAAATTATTTTCACTTGAAACATACTCGCGCAACGTTCACATTATAGTGAAACTACAGATATGCGATCATGACCGCGAGTGCCACTCGCGTAAAAGCACGTATTAAGTCTGCTACAGACAATGGCCCATCACCAAGGTTCGAACTATAAGGTCATTTTCGGTCACTGATTCCGAATCTGAAGTCAAAAAAGGAAAAAAAAAAATTGTGGTGCTGCCCACCTCAGAATGGCCACCCTGTTTTCATGGGGAAATACTCGTCCGATGGGGCTGGTTCGAACTGTAAGGTAATTTTTGGTCGCTGATTCCGAATCTGAAGTCAAACAAAAAAAATCTTTCAGTCGCGTTGCAGTCGCGTTGCATCAGTGGACGAAGGCCCTAACTGTGCCCTGTGTGGTACTGCTTCATAGTCATTGTGAAATTTGGTAGAAAACTGATAAAACTGAACGATAAACTGAGTAATTCTGCGCAGATTATCGTTGCAAAACAGGGTCCGAATGCACAGATCTCAGATCAGCGTAAAAATCTGCCAAAAATGTGCAGTTCACACGGATTATCGTTCAGACATGATGTCACACGTGATAAACTGAAGGTGTGTACTCCCTCTCACGTTAATAGTTAAGTATATTAATATTTTTCCCCAAAAGAACAATAAATAAGTTTTCTATCTAATTGGCACTTCCTTTATTTTCTTCATTATTTTCGTCTGATAAAAATAACACAGGATCTTAAAGATTGGTCTCGTAATAAGGTCAGCAGAGTCAGTCAACCATCGTGTCTACAATACTCACATCCAGGATCCGTGCATTTCTGAACAACCGTTTCCACAAACTCAGGAAGCTCGACCGGCTCGAAGCAGCACTTAAGCATCGACATATTCATTAATTTAATTAAGCTTCACCCTCTCTGTATATTATTTACACACCCGTAACCAACATTGATTTTCTCAAACACACCGCGAGTATACGATATCTGAATCGGATAAAGAACTTCACATATGAATTCACAACAGGTACACAGGTTGACGTGTATTTCCCAAACCTCCGCGAAAATTCACAAATAAGTTACAGCCTCCTCATCCTCATGTTAGATGCGTTTGATGCTATTAACGCACTTCTTTTCGGATTGCTTTACGGGTATTGTGTTGACCTTGGGTCGCGTAATCTCTTTAAGATTAAGTTGTAGTATTGACAGAATCTTGGCGAATCTTCTGATCTCAGATATGTTAAGTATACTCGAACATTATATTAGCACCACACAATTGTAGCTACGAAATTCATTAAAGTACGTGTGATTGATGTAGGAGAGTGGGTCAAGTTACGGATTATTTCACTGGATGCACTATTAGAATTAGAATTCCTCCACGAGTGACGAGAGTAACTTGGCGGAATGTAATTGTAAGTGAAACCTTCAGGTCGAAACCTTCCAGTTAAACTGAGGAAGATATTTTTTTTGGGATATGTTTGACGGAAATTCCCCTAATGGGAAAAGTTGAGCGCAAGCGCTTAACAAAGACAGTGGCGTTGTTTGTGTGATGGAAATATTCTGTTTATGTACGGAGGGTCTAACAAAAGTTCACGCAGTTGTCATTTTCCATTAGTTCTCGTATTTCACAAAATAACAAATTGTAGTCGATAGATTATGGTTTCAATACATTTCAATCTAATTTTCAGAACTCATCTTAAAAATGGAAACGAAAAAACGTAAAATTGGAGAACGAAGGTCCTCTGCCAACACAGAGAAGTTTGATTTGCTTTCTCTATATATTTCGACGGCATTTGTAGCGAATACAAACATTCGACGAATGCTAAATTGTCTATGAGGTGGATGCACAATCTCTAGTCAATGTTTCCAAGTGGTTAAGTGATTTCAAATAGGACAGTTTTCGTTGGAAGACGAAAGAAATTTTGCTCTAGTGAAGTCAAAAATTGACGCAAATCCGAGACTAACTTATCAATTGATTGCTGATGATTTAGGCGTGAATGCCATGGCCGTATCACGAATTTTACATGATAACTTGAAATAACACCAATAAATTTGCCCGTTGGCTACCACGAATTTTGACACCCAAAAAGGAGCATGTGTGCGTTTTGACACATATTTTCTTAAAAAATTTAAACAGGGGGAGTGTAGCACCTTCCATAAAATTGTCATTGGGCACGAATCTTGGTTTAATAAAAATTCATAGGCCTGAGGAAGGCAACACAAACATGGGAGGGAAAAATAGGAAATAATTAAAAATGAAACCGGACAATAAAGGGGTGCGCCCGCAATCAGAGGGTTTTGTAGTATCCCATGCCAATGGGAGATGATCCGTCTTACTAGATTTTTTTTACCTTCATTTCTCCTCTGTGGAGACCTCCCCTTAAAGTCACCCTTTTAAGAAGCATCGCTTGCTCTGACAAATTATAATAATTCTACACATTCTCACTAAATTTCATGTATGTAGTTTCAGCCGTTCGCGAGATATTCTATGGACAGACAAACAGATATTTGACCGATTTCATAAGGGTTTTGTTTTACTACAAAACCCTAAAAATGGGGCGATAAGAGTGGAATGGTTGGCGACGGCGTAGATGCCCTCGTGCTCGCATCGGGTCCAGGCGTAATAAGATCCTCGGCCTCTGGTTTCATACCACCGACATCACTACTCATCGGGTGCTGCCTTCGATCTGCCGGTGGAAGCAGCACTAACAGATCAGAATACAGTTCATTACAGGTGGTTCATTACAAGTGCACGAAAAATGAACTGAAATCGGGACAATTTGTAATGAACCACCTGTAATAAACCATATTATGGTCTGGTAGTGCTGCTCCCACCGGCAGATCGAAGCAGCACTTGATGAGTAGTCATCTGTTGGTGGTACAAAACCAGAGGCCGAGGGTCCCATTACACTCGGACCCAGATTCGACCGCGTGGGCGTCTGATCCGTCCGCCAACCACTCCATCCTTATCGACTATTTTTTTTTTTCATTCCCCATTTTTACCTCCCCTGTTTGTGTTGTTTTCCCCAGGCCTATGAATTTTTGTTAATACATAAAGGACAGGGGCTATGAGTGGCGAAAACCCCGCCCACGTCTCCCGAACTGAGCTACAGCATGCATAGGCCGTTGCTTAGTTCGTTGAAGGGCCTTTTTCTTCGCACAGATGGCACGGCCCAACCTTCACTGTTATATGCTACCTTAGGCTCCGTCCCCTCTTGTTGACGCTCCGATAGCATATCTACTTTTTCGGACGTCCAGTTGCTAGGTTGAACCTCCTTTCCACGCCGTTTTTATACTGACAAGCTCGGAGCGCAGTAGGAGTTCTATTAGTACCCACAGCCAGCTTTTGTTTCCACCGAGGATAGAACCTCCATGCACCAACATTTTTTCACTATACTTTCCACACTACGTCCCTGTTTTCTGTAGTAGTACAAATGGGGAAATTTTCATAATAAAACTTTAGGTCATTGGAATGTTTTTCGTTTTCATTTTATACATATACGAGTACGAAAGCATCCGCGAGCACGTTGTGAAAGTTTGGTCAGGAATTTGTCGTCAAGGATGCCGTCACGACAGGATATTAGACTCGATATATGAGAACATGACATCTTGCCGACATCTCACCGACAGTCGTTCTTGAAAATGTGGTTTAATGAAGGCCTGTTGTTAGTTTCCTAGGAGACATAAATGTAACAATACTTGTATGTCCGGCAAGGTATTGTTTTTATTTTTGGAAAATGTGCTGCTATTCTTTTAGGCAGCTGTAGAAGTCATTATCCCGGCTCTTTTAGTGGGCATATCGATTGATTTATTAAATCTTTATTAAACTTAGGTGGTTGTGATATACCAGAATGGAATTATTGTATGCATATGTATGTAGGTATTTATAGTCTAAGGCTCAGGAATGGGACGATGTCATTCGTTTCGAACAGAACTTATGTATCTCTATATGTACGAGTATTATCCGTATTTGTACTTACTACGAGTAGTATACTGGCAATCGTGGCCTGCTTTAATAATGAAACTGCTAAACTCAGGATGCAATTATTCCTTTAGAAATGAAAGTTTGGAGTCATTCTAATTAGTTGGGCATACTAAGAATGAGTTTGCTTGTAACTACGGGTGTAAGGGATATAGTTTAGCGAATGAGAATGAGAATGTTGATAAAAAATTGTTTGAGTTCGAGGATGCGGATGGGGATGAAGATATTTCATAATGAAAAGATGAGGATACGGATGAGGATGAGTATGGGATGATATTGACATTAGTCGTGAACTTGAGAAGTACCTAAACATACAAATCTACTACTAGTACGATAAAAATATCTAATAAAATGCTCGAGCCAGAGAAAATTAACATAGCGTGTAGGCGCCGACTATGGGGGGCATGTCGCTTTTTGCCTCCTTCAATTTTAATATCGGAGGGGCAATGCAAGGCGCCTTCAATATTTTAGGCACAAATATCTTTATTAATCGTTTCGCAATAAAAGCGATCTTCACTGGACTTCTTTGCGCAAACAATTAACATTTATTTAGCTATCACTCATAGGAAAGAAAAGCTTCTTCAGACATTGAAGATGATGCCATTAAGTAACTACTACTACAGGTGGAACTTCATACGATTTAAGCAAAACCGCAGTGCCAATTGAGACGCAAATAATCAATTGAAAGTCGCCTTTAGAAGTATAGGGACGACAACACTTGAAAAAGCTCTTCAAATGACAACTGCCGTACGTTTCATCGTATGAGTAACATGCTTGTTATTCGGCATTACCGCTTCGTATACTGATGGAATCCAACACATATGCAACTACTAGGCAGGCACTCTTAATTCGTATGGAGTCCCACTTCTTGTTAACAATCTCTATTCTTTGATGATGCCATTGAAACTTGTAAATTTGTAAGGCTCATAAGGAAAGAAAACTCCAACCTAAAGAGTCATCAATCCCCTGGGCCCTGGGTCATGAAAACCAGTGTGAAATTAGCCCGAACCATAATGCCGGGGACACACCTATCCGATCATACTCCGATCATACAGTCGGACGAGTATATGAGAGGGAAATTAAAATATATAGGATTTCGGACGCGTTGTGGCCCGGGCTTTAGTTCACACTTTTCTGATACGCGTCCAATCATACTCCGTTCGAAACCCAATAACATTTCCTTCTCATACACTAGTTCGACTGCATGATCGGAGTATAATCGGGTAGGTGTGGGTGGCCCGGGCTTAATGTTCGTATGAGGTACGTAGGTTGCCTTTTATATTTCGGGATTGGACAACCCTAGTGTTGCAATCTGGCAACTGACAGCTCTATCGTAAAGTTTGACATTTTTGAGGTTATACGTACTCAGAACGTTTTGACATACGAGCGCTATTTGTGTTTTTTACAGTAACTTAAAAGATTAATCTCGGCCAAATAATAGAATTCAATCGTGAACATTTTCATGCGATTATTTTTTACAACTTTCGACGTGGATTAACTCAGCAACAGTGCATGGATGAACTGAATTCAATTTTTGGCGATAAAGCTCCATCGAGGAACAGTGTTTATCGATGGTATGGTGAATTCAATCGAGGTCGTAGTTCACTCCAAGACGAATTTCGTGAAGGTCGTCCAAAAGGTGAAGGTCGTCCGGAAACCATTGATGCTGTGCGCGAACTGATATTGCAAGATCGTCATGTGACCTATCGTGAGATTGAGACAACCTTAGGCATTAGTGGGACCAGCATACATTCAATATTGCATGAGCATTTGACTGTCACAAAAATTTGTTCGCGTTGGATCCCACACAATTTCTCATTCGCTCAAAAAAGGCTCGTGTCGATTGGTCGAAAGAAATGCTCAAAAAATACGATCGCGGTGCTTCGAAACACGTCTATGACAACGTGACAGGTGACGAATCGTGGATTTACGCGAATGAGCCCAAAAGTAAACAGCAGTCGACTGTATGGGCGTTTCAAGATGAGCCAAACCCAACAAAAGTTGTTCGCGCACGAAGCACTTCCAAGCAAATGGTCGCCTGCTTTTTCGGAAAAACTGGACATGTCGCAACCGTACCACTAGAACAACGCAGAACAGTCAATTCTGAGTGGTACACAACCATTTGTTTGCCAGTTGTCTTCCAAAAAATCAGGAAAACCAACCGCCGAAGACGGATCACTCTTCACCACGACAATGCGAGCTCTCACACATCAGCTCAAACAACTGCATTTTTGAGCACTCAAAACATAGATTTGATGGGTCATCCGCCGTATAGTCCTGACTTGGCACCGAATGACTTCTTTTTATTCCCGTACGTAAAAAACAAACTGAGAGGTCAACGTTTTTCAACACCTGAAGAAGCTGTTGCTGCGTTCAGAATGCATGTTTTGGAGACACCTCAATCAGAGTGGCAAAAGTACTTTGACAATTGGTTCAAACGCATGCAAAAGTGTATAGATCTTCATGGGGAATATTTTGAAAAACAATAAAGCGATTTTCAATGATTAATATTTGTTGTTGTTCTCTAATCCCGAAATATAAAAGGCAACCCTCGTATTACCCCGGCCACACAATGTCTAACACGAATTCGAGAATGGTACAAGTGGAACTTTTTCTTCAGATTTGTGTGAAGTGTATTTGTGCGTCTTGAGTCATTCGCATGACACTTGTACCATGTTCGAGCTCATGTTCGACAGTGTGTGGCAACACTTAGGTATTATAAGACGTTGTTCAATTTGGTTGTGATTCCTCAAGATGTTTGCAAATCTTAATCGATCTTTGGTGCTACCTATTATGATTTTAAAGGTCGAAATACACGTACAGTGATAACTTCACGACTTTACGCTGAAATTTTGCGTCGTCCCGATCGTTCATAGAATAATGGAAACGAAATTTGTGTTCGGTAAAAAGCGGTAAAGTTTTGAGTTTTATAAAACTTTGTGCCAGCGTAAAAGCGCACATTAGCTCTATGTCTATCCAATACATTTCGCATGCGTTTAACTTCGTCGTAAAGTTTTATGAGACACAAAATTTGCCGCAGTTCATCCGATAACAGATTCCGCATCCATTTATTTTATGGGCGTTCGGGGATTTTGACAATACATAATGCACAGCGAAGTACGACAGTACATGCCAGTACCAGATTTCAGCGTAAAATCGTGAATTTATCACTTTATTTTGACCTTAAGAGCGCGTTGACATGATCAAACTACGATTTGACAAACTAGCATTTGATGAAAAGTTGAGCACCGTCCAACTACGGTTTGACAGAAGCACAAGATATCAAACCAGTTTGACAAGGGGTTGACACGTTCAAATAGGTGGTTTGTCAAACCGTAGTTTGATCGTGTCAACGCGCTTTAAGACGTGAACGGTTAAACTATTTGAATTTGAATTTATTGTAATTAAAATTTTATTTATTATTTTGTGTTATAGATTAAAAAAGCATTATGCTTCCATCTACAAATGCTTAGAAAAATTGACCTGGATCTTTATGCATCATTCTTAAAAAAAGAAACTACGAACGTCATTTCCATACAACGCCGATGATGTATGGTTTGGACCAACTGGAGACTTGACGAATGAATCAGTTTCAAACTAGTTCCCCTCAATCAACCATTCTGGTTGACTGTATGAAACTATACATACGTATCGATACCGAATATTTGCCTGCCTTAAGACGTCGACTTTTTTAGCTAGGGCTATTGGGCTATTCAGTTCGTTGACCCAAAATCAGTCAATTTGGTTTAAGTGCAATAGATATAAATTCTCCGAAGGAAACTCTAACAATTTTCGCCGGTTTCAAACACTAATGTGAGGTACATCTCATTAGACGCCTCCCTATCGTACCTCGAATTGGTGTGAAAGGCGTGACCGGGAACGACCTGACCGATGTTGTTTTGCCTCATGAAGGCTGACCAACGCAACATGGGTACGAATCTTAACAAAAGGCTTCCATTGATATTAAGCTTAACGAAATTATAGTGATCCTGACTACGCAGATACTTGTTTGGGTGGCAGCCATCGATGCCATACAACTTATATGTCTCTTAACATGCTGTCACCCTTATCGTATAAGTGAAATATTATTTCCAACAAGAAAGGATCTGTTGACTGTGAAAATTCCATCCCAAAAAGTTTACATATGAAAAGTTTTTATGCCCCCCCTCCCCCTCGTATTTTTTAACAGTCGGCGCCTAAGGCAATTTTTTCTTTGTTGTTGTAATCTGTAGTGGTCGAAGATTCCAAAACTCATTTTGCTTCAAAATATTGATTGGAGAGGTCCGAAATACTTACAACTTTGTCTTAGCCCCTAGTGGGACATAGCGTATAAACTACTCCTGCGCGTGATCGCACTCGATTCTAGGCAATTGGACGCAACTGGCCCCACCACTTACCCATGAATTTCTAAGACAACTCCTTGTTCGGCCTTCGGCAGAGCCGTGCGAAGGAAATTTGGTGCACGAGACGAAGATTTAATATGCCATGTGGCCCAGTTGACGTTTCTCAGCATAAACTGGTTTCGGAGAATGCAGTTGCCAGCATGCATCTCCTGCACATCCATTGCCACGAATGTCGTCGTGGACGGGATTAGAAGCCGAAACGCCGGTAGTCAAACATGAAACTGATATTGTTTGTGACACTTGGTTTCATTCTGCACACCAACTTAGTATGCGTCTGTAGCTTAGCTCGGTAACGCACCGGGCATTTTTTGCTACTCGAAACACGGTCTCTGCGGTTCGCGCCCCGCAACGGGACCAACTATTTTTTATTCTCAAATTCCCTCTGAATTAATTTCTCCGAGCTTAGTGGTTTCGTATGGATAGTAGCACTCATCAGGTCTTGCATCTTTGCAGCTATCCATGTGCAAGACGACCACGAAAGTGTGAGAATTCTGTTTGTAGTAGCAAAAAATGCCCGGTGCGTTACCGAGCTAAGCTACAGACGCATACTAAGTTGGTGTGCAGAATGAAACCAAGTGTCACAAACAATTCCAATTTAAATTGAAAATGATTCGCACTTGTACATTTGCAAGTACATTAATACATAAAATGAAACTGATGTCTCAACACACTGCGCTACCGGTCGCCCCAGAAGAATATAATATATTGTAATGTTTCCTCTGACCATTGGAAAATAGAGATTCGATTTTTGAAATAAAACTTGTACATTATGAGTATGTATACGAAAATTTGGGGTGCATGCTGTCAAATCTGATTTCTGAATCAACACAGTGATGATACTAATATATTCCACGGCTATTATGGCACTAATATTTTACAAAATATTTATAAAATATTTTACGTAGAAGCATTTTTCGCTGTAAATTATTAGAAAAGAAGTTTTAGTAAAAGTTTGATATAAAAATCTTTGACAAAGAACTTTTATAGTGTAATAGCCGCCATTGAAAAACACTTCGATTGAAAAACACACACACTTTATTAAATAAACGAACTATATACACGCGTAACCAACAATCAACGGTTAACTTCGTTTCCGGTGGATCTCTATAACGATTAAACTTCCTTTTCCTAGAAGATTCGTGATTCAGCTCGTTCTATTGTGACTTGTTATCGAAGGTTTTAGATGGTTCGAGACTCCGATAGAACTTAGTACAGTATGTGTCATAAGAGTGACGTATTCCATGCATATTACAATATTATAATAACTTATACTTCTGCTAAGACACCTATGTATAAATAACAAAATTTCTGGAATACAACAGGTTGAGCTACTCACCTGTTAAGTGCCATAACGAAGAAACTCTTCGATAATCGCCACCCAGTGGTGAGAAACTAAACATGGCCATATATGCAAACGTTCTCACTACATACATATTACGTACGAGGCAACAACTATCATATGCACTTGTGCTTAATATTTTTTAGCACAATGTGTTGGTTTTTTTTTTATTATATTTATTCAAGAGCACTGCGAGCAAAGTCGTATAGTATAAAAACCGTTTGAAACTGGCCCTGGTTAACGTTCGAAAGTTTTTTTTCGATCAACAGATTTCGACCCAATAATACTGAAAAGGTAGGAGGCTTCTTTTCATCCTTTTCGGATCCTTTCGGCTAATATTTATTTTTGGCGCAAACGCGTTTTCTGGCTTTCCGACCACTGTAGATTAACCATTTAAAATCAGCTGTAGGGTAATTATTCTAAATTTTTATAAATCAAGCTTTGAATGAAAAAAAAATCGTTGGTGCAAAATTACAAGTGGCGTTCGTTTAATACCTCGATTGAACGTAAACTCAATGAGAAGGGTTTATAAAAAATACCACTTTGTGAGTTTGTGCCAGTTTGAGCCAGCCGATTCCGGTGTGGCGCCATTGGATTTTCTTAATGCCCCTTTTCATTTGATACCCTGTTGTCACGTAAACACCAAGTATTAAGATATGCCAAAAAATTTATCGAAAAATCAAGTTCCAGCAAAACTCTGATTGGCATCATTACCTTTTAGTATTGTTGGGTTGAAATCTTTTGATCTGAAATACTTTCAAACGGAATTATTTCAATGGGGACAGTAATCTTGTCGGATCTTGGACTACGTTGTACGTTGAAAACCACATATTTCCATTTACCACTAATACACTCGTTTATCTTCGTATGAGGAACTGAATTAAAATGGGTTTGTCTAAACTCACATGAAAATCTACGAAAATAGATAAAAATCTCAAAAAAAAAAAAATGAACGCACTAAAATTAAATTTATACTTTAATAGCCCGATGACGGCTTCGTATACTTACACCCTATGAAATTTCAATAAAAACTGAAATGTATGTACAAAACAAGTACCTACATTGATCCATATTGTTTTTAATTTATTTTACATTATGTAGTATTTCATGAATAAAAGATGGCTTATGAATATCTGGAAATTATTTCACAGTGTAGATACAGATGTACAATATCGGTTAATTTTTTTGGTGATATGCAGTGCAACAATTGACGTTCGTTAAGCTGGCACCGCCACAACGAAAAATCGAGATGTGACACATTGCATAATTAAGTGCTAATTTGGTGCTCTACTCAAAAATTTAGTGCTCCAGCCGAATTGCCACAATTGAGTATCTTTTATGGGGTGCTAGCTTGACGTCAAGCTAGACCCCCACTTCTCTAAACAACGGCAAATCGAGATGAAACATATCGCATAATTAGGTGCTCAACTCAAAAATGTTGAGCTCCAGCCGAATCGTCGTAACTTCTTTAAACCGCATGTATCAACTTCCAAATGAGCGTATAATGAAAGTATTAATTAAGTGCCAATCGGAGCTCCATTCCCGAATTAAGTGTTCCTGCAGGAGTGACAGAAATGATAATTTCTATATGGAGGTTCTGCCTTGACGTTAGACAAGCACCACCACTTTTTTAAACCGCATGTATCAAATTCCAGATAAGCGAATAATGAAAGTATTAATTATGTGCTAATTTGGAGCTCCATTCCCGAATTAAGGGCTCCTGTAGGAGTAGCGAAATGATAATTTAATGTTCGGGTGCTGGCTTGACATAACGCTAGCACTTCCACTTTCTTAGACCGCATGTCGGCCGAAAAAAGATATAAACAGATGAGATCAGCCAAAGCAAATTTAATTCAATCTTCATAATTTGCAAAAATTATCCAATTTGTAGCTTTTTTTTCGAGAAAAAGACGAAAAAAAGGCACTTTTCCATATTCTCGAATTAAACGATTTTTTGAGAAACGTCACGGAAGATGAAAAATCTTTTGAAAATATAAGGGTTGCAAGTGACATTATCGGATGCACTACCAAAATGGAAAAAAAGTTTAGTTGCTATTGACGTTTTCATAATATTTCCCTAGAAAGAATGAGTGTAGCATTATCCTTAAGAACTTGTACTCATATAGTCACACATAACACTTCCATTTTTGTTAGCTACACAGGCGTTTAATTCACTAAGCAAATATAGAAAAACTAATTTAATGAGTTAACCCTGATAGATACCTCATCTGTTGATTTCACAACAAACACACATTTGACTGATTTGATCTAGTCAATTGGGTCAATGTAATTAAATGTGCGACAAGACCTTAAACGACCAAATTCGTAAGCGACATTTACAGCTTCAAAACATTGCATTGAAACATTAGCATTCAGATAGCGTATAACACTTCTGTGAACGCGACAAATGCCACTATTGTATAAACACATGTTCAAAGCTTCTTCATTCATTCATTCTTCACGACAAATAATATCTTTGCTGGCCAACTAAAGTTTCAGATGACCTAAGTAAAAATTCAGAATCCCAAACATTACTCATTGCATGCAGTTTTGTCTGTTTTTTTAAGTGACGTCATCACAAGGCAAAGTGCCATATCTCTGAAAATAATAAATATCTGTATATATGTACTAAGTGAGTGAATGCAATGGAGAAAGATTCATCCGATATTTTGTACCAGTTAGCTGAGCCGGAATCTTGAGTCCGTATTGCGTTTATGGTCACTTGAGTAGGCAAACATGTTTGGCTAGCTACCAGCTACCGAACGAATGGAGATAGAAATATCTGCCGATATATTTTCGAGCGACTTACTATTAAATAATATATTAGGTAGTTTAAAAAGTCATTGCTGAAGATAAAAATCTGGTTGAGTTTAATTACACAAGGCTTGACAGAAAGGACTGCTTCATTTTAGAAGGCTTTAAAAAAACTATGTATAAAAGTTGAACAATACATCTTTTCATTTCTTAATAGTATTTGAATAGTCTATCTGTTTCCATCATTTTTATGAGAATTATCATTTGGTTGATAGGAGTTTTGAAATTACCTGTAAAAATCGTTTCTTTCATGAAAGTTTTGTATGACTCTTTTATTTATTGATATTAATGTTGGGCAGGGTCGAAGAAACCCATCCAAGTGGTGTGAAAACTTCTAAAAGAACCACAAACAACCCCAGTTATGGATTTCTCTAGAAAAAACATACAAGGTAGATAGTCCAGTCGTCAGGTAGTTTGCCTAAAACAAACGGTGATGTAGTTTTAATTTTTTTTTAATATATGTTTTTTTGGAGTGCTGATTACGAATCTGAAGTTTTCCCCCCAGTTTTTTTCGTGGAAATGAGTCAATAAATAAAAAAAAAACTTTTTTTTATAAATATTTTGAAAAGGTTTATGCTAGCGAATAATTTTTTGAGACAAAATGAAAGATCTTGAGTAGTCAAATAAAAAAGAATTGTCCCTCCTTTCCCGCATCTTGAATAATTCTAGATATTCGCAATTGAAAAAAAAAGAAGCGGTAAATCTTCGTTTTTCTGATGTGTTTTCCAAGTGAGAGTATCTCGAAAACTATTGAGAATACAGAAAAATTGGCCCCAATCTTTTTTTTATTGAACTGCTCAAGATCTCTTATTTTGTCTCAGAAAATTTTTCGCTAGGGCGGTTAGCCGTTTTCAAAGTATTTGTAGCCAAAAAAAGGATGTTGTTTGGGAATTTGAGTTATAAATTCCCCAAAAAGTTAATCAGTATCCCAAAAATATTAATAAAAAAGACGTAAGCATAAAAAACACACACCACAATTTGTTAAGAATAAAGTGGAGTATAAACCTCGCTATCCACTACCACACAAAAATAATAAAATAGAATCCAATTCACCCTGCCGCTTGGTTTCGTCCACACCATGGACTTCACTCATCAGGAGCTGCGTTAATCCATGGGGGAAGCACCTCGACCAAGTCAGGTTCGTATTCCGAGTGCGAATTATCATCCAATGAAATCTCGACTGTGTTTTTTCACGCCTAAGCGCATATTTAGTCGTTAAGAATAAAGTGGAGTGGGTCATTGCGAATCTAAGTATTCTTAACAACTTGAATATGCCCTTATGCGTGAATAAACACAGTCGAAAATACACCACAATTTGTTTTATAACAGTTCCTTTAAGCATTTAACGACTAGGCTACGAATACTGGAGCACTAATTAAAATTCAGAAATGAGAGCGGATTTGGAAAAGTCTTGGTATGTCTTCATAATTGTCTTGACCCTCCCAGGGTCAACATCTCTTGTGTAGCTATGACTTGTTGACGTTGGGATAGCATATAGATTTCGGATAATGCAGTTGCTAGCATGCACTTCCTATCCGAGCCGTTCACTGACGAGCTTGGAGCGCTATGGGAGTTCTCATAATACCCACCCACAGGAAGTTTTTATTAACGCGCCGGGGGTGGAACCCATGTTCTCTAGATGCAGCATCGTAGAGTGTTGACCGAGACTTCACGGCTACCGAGCTCGTTATTTGTAGTCAAGTAGTTGATTCGGGTTAACAACACGTAATTACAAGAATGCGTTAGCCAGGATTAACTT
The DNA here is from genome assembly GCA_964017055.1 of Chloromyia formosa. Classification (NCBI taxonomy): domain Eukaryota; kingdom Metazoa; phylum Arthropoda; class Insecta; order Diptera; family Stratiomyidae; genus Chloromyia; species Chloromyia formosa. The sequence continues at coordinate 35,509,649 of OZ024815.1, forward strand.
TGGAAACTCTACGGGTTAATAGACCTACACTAGATATATACCATGTCGCTTGCATTGTTAATTATCGCATTTATCATGGAAAATGAGAAATTTTCATAGCTTAATTTGATTTTATGATATAAAGTTCATTAGTAAATATTATGGAATATTATTATTATGGAATATTATTATTAAGGAATATTGATATTATTGAATAACCATAGTCACAGAAGAAAGAAAAGCAGCAAATTATATAAGACTGAGAGAGAGATTTGAAAAAAAAGTGGCAATATGTATGTAATATACACTCCGGGCCACGAAATATGTGACCATCCACTGCCATTTTCGCCTGCATTTCAATTTTTCGATTGGCATTTGACCCGTACGCCGACTTAAGCCACAATTTTCCATACGCCAGAACCAGGAACAGATTTCAGTACATTCGCGAAATAATTCTGTCCCTGTCTCTATAGCGACAAAAACAATAACAGAATCGACTGCATGTTTTTCCAGTTCCTGGTTCTGGTGTATGCGAAATCACCGCTTTAGGCTCTGCATTTGATATTGTTTCGGGCCAGGAACTTCTTAAAATCCGACATGAACTGAGGAAAACTTGCAGCTTTCTGGGAACTTTTACGGAAACTTTCCATGTACTGCTCCCATACAAAAACACAGACAGTACTAGGGAGCACAATTGGCCCAGTTTGGTCTTGATGCTGATATAACTACTCTGCCAGATTTTGGACAGCATGCCGTATGCGCATTTAGCCTGGTTGATACGACGAGCGATGTCCTGCTCCGTACCACCATTTTCGGCAACAATGCTACCCAGGTAGACGAAGTTGTCCACCTTCTCCACAAGCTGCTCATTAATATTGATGGCAATAAGTGTCGGATTTATTTTTCGCAAAGACGGGCTAAGAACCTTGGTCTTGTTGGTATTAATTTTTAGCCCAACCTTGGTTGCCTCCCTCTTAAGATCTAACGGCATTACAGGCAAGGTTGTCACATCTTACTACTCGAATTCAAGCTTTAACTCTGGCCGTGACCTTATTGTAGGTACGGTTTATGACCTCCTAACGAGTTGGAAATATGATGGACATGTTTACCAATCAAGGACTAAACTCTTAACGCACTGATATTGCACTAATATTGTTCCATCAATACATAGTTAACGAAATAAAATACTGCAAACTAAGAATCTTCGGCACCATAACTACATAGTTTCTGAAAAAAAAACCTGTTCAAAATTTAAATGAAACCGGAAAATAGAGGGCTACGCCCGCAATCCGAGGGTTTTGTAGTGTCCCATGCCAATTGGAGATGAACTGTCCTACTTTTTGTTTTGTTTTCTGTGCTAGTTGAAAGCCATCTTCCTGTATGTTTTCATATTTCTAAGTGTAACGGTCTCGAAATGATAAGGGGGGTGGGACAAATTACAATATGATCTCATATTTTCCCCTCTGCCTCTTTTCCCCTTTCTTCGAATTTGATGAAGTCGCCAAAAATGGAATGTACTTTGTAGTACCTTTCTCATGATACCCCACTTGCCTATATCAGATGAAAAAGAATGTTGACCTTAATTTCCCCTCTATGGGAACCTCCCTTAAAGCAGCAACCCACCTACCTCCCCCCTTAAACTTCTCTCCCCTACCACTTCTATACCACCAATCTCCACCCTTTCAGAAATGGTTAACTCCAATTCAATTTACGAAAAACAATAAACAATATTCAAGTATGCAGTACTCATAGTACTATGAAGTACGTAGCAGAGGCCGGTGATGTGCATTTTTTGTATGGATGGTGTCAGAACGGAAAAATTTAAATGAATGTACTATTATTAAATATTATGTGATTGTAATGAAACTTTTAGGTATTATTGCCTATGATGTTGGTTATCACTGGCCATCAATATTTTTGACCTCGGGTGCGCATAAGGGGTGCAGGGGTGTGCTAACTGCAACTATAGAAATGTACTATTATTTACCTTTTCTGATAAAATTTCAAAATTCTAGAAATCTAGGTTTTCTACGCTAGTAAAATGGCGCTTTTCTGCAAATTTTCATATTTCTAAGTATAACGGTCTCGAAATGCAAGGGGGGGGGGGACAAACTCTGATGACATATTTTCCCCTCTCCCTCTTTTCCCGTTTCTTCAAATTTGAAAAAAATTCCAAAAATGGAATGTACTCGACGGTACCTTTCTTATCATACCCTACTTGCTTGTACCAAACGAAAAACAAATTTCGACCTTCATTTCCCCTCTATGGGGACCTCCCCTTAAAGTTGACCTATTACGACGATTCGCTTTCTCCGGCGAATTATAGTTATTCTTCACATTCCTACAAAATTTCATGTATGTAGCTTCAGCCGTTCGTGAGATATTCCATGGACAGACGGACAGACGGACAGACAGACATTTGACCGATTTCATAAGGGTTTTGTATTTACTACAAAACCCTAAAAATGCCGGGCATATCGTAGTTTTAAAAGGCTATACAATTTTGAATGGGAATTTTGTGATGGGAACTCCTCCCAAACTGCTGCACCGACTTTAAGGGGGGTCTCAGTCGAAAAATCGGAAGATAATTTTATTATTTTTTGTTAATCACAACTCCGGAAATATTGAGGCTAGCTCAATCAACTTTTTTTTGCTTGATTTGTTTAAGTTTTTTCTTGTAAACAATCTGTGAATTTATTAAATTCGAGCAAGTATTAACGAAATCACTACCATTCAACGCCTCATTTTTCCATAACCAATAAGCTAATGTAATGTAACCAAGAAGTGTACCTTTATACAAAAACTACTAAAGCTTTTTCAATTTTTCTTTTTTCTATGTATAAAGGAAAGAATACGGAACATTTTGTCGTTTTATTTATTCACATCTCCTTTTTTAGGGTTTTGTAGTAAATACAAAACCCTTATGAAATCGGTCAAATGTCTGTCTGTCCGTCTGTCCGTCTGTCCATGGAATATCTCACGAACGGCTGAAGCTATTTTACATACATGAAATTTTGTAGGAATGTGTAGAATTACTATAATTCGCCGGAGAAAGCGAATCGTCGTAATAGGTCAACTTTAAGGGGAGGTCCCCATAGAGGGGAAATGAAGGTCGAAATTTTTTTTTCGTTTGGTACAGGCAAGTTGGGTATCATAAGAAAGGTACCGTCGAGTACATTCCATTTTTGGAATTTTTTTCAAATTCTAAGAAACGGGAAAAGAGGGAGAGGGGAAAATATGTCATCCGAGTTTGTCCCCCCCCCCTTGCATTTCGAGACCGTTATACTTAGAAATATGAAAATTTGCAGAAAAGCGCCATTTTACTAGCGTAGAAAACCTAGATTTCTAGAATTTTGAAATTTTATCAGAAAAGGTTAATAATAGTACATTTCTATAGTTGCAGTTAGCACACCCCTGCACCCCTTACGCGCATCCGAGGTCAAAAATATTGATGGCCAATGATAACCAACATCATAGGCAATAATACCTCTAAGTTTCATAACAATCACATAATATTTAATAATAGTACATTCATTTAAATTTTGAGATTTTGATGCCATTCATTTAAAAAATGCACGTAACATACTCGTACGAGTACTATTACTGTATACTTGAATATTGTTTATTGTTTTTCGTAAAGTGAATTGGAGTTAACCATTTCCGAAAGGGTGGAGATTGGTGGTATAGGAGTGGTAGGGGAGAGAAGTTTAAGAGGGGAGGTAGGTGGGTTGCTGCTTTAAGGGAGGTTCCCATAGAGGGGAAATTAAGGTCAACACTTTTTTTCATCTGATATAAGCAAGTGGGGTGTCATGAGAAAGGTACTACAGAGTAAATTCCATTTTTGGCGACTTCATCAAATTCGAAGGAAGGGGAAAAGAGGCAGAGGGGAAAATATGAGATCATATTGTAATTTGTTCCACCCCCCTTACCATTTCGAGACCGTTACACTTAGAAATATGAAAACATACAGGAAGATGGCTTTCAACTAGCACAGAAAACAACAAAAAAATGGAATTTTGATATCTTCTCAAAATAGGTTAATAATAGTATATTTCTATAGTTACAGTTAGCACACCCCTGCATTTCTCAAACTCATCCGAGGTCGAAAATATTGATGGCCGACGATAATCAACACCATGTGCAATAATATCTCCAAAATTCATAATAATCACGTAATATTTAATAGTAGCACATTCATTTAGATTTGGTCATTTTGATATCATCCATACAAAAAATGCACATAACAGGTCTCTTGTACTACATACTAGTACTACGAGTACAACATACTTGTATATTGTTTTCCGTAGAGCGAATTGGAGTTAACCATTTTCGAAAGGGTAATGATTGGTAGGAGAGGTGGGAGGAGGGGAAGGGGGGAAAGAGGGAGGGGGGTATGCTCGTCGCTGACTCTATTCTCTATAATTATTCAAACAATTTATTTTCAATATTTTTTATGCAAACTTACAATTTGCAATATTGTCTTAACATGAATGGTTAAGCATCTCCAAAAGTAGGACAGTTCATCTCCTATTGGCATGGGACACTACAAAACCCTCGGATTGCGGGCGTAGCCCTCTATTTTCCGGTTTCATTTAATGTTTGACGTAAAATTATTGGTATGGGAAAATTTAACCCGTTTTCACAACACTTTGAAATTTTTTTCCAGAGTTTTTAATAGGAATTTAATAATTATGAAACGTTAAAACCTTCAGATACTATTCAAGAACGGTTCATAAAAATTTGAGTAATCCTACGGGGTTGAAATAGATCAAAGAAAAGTTACATTGAAGAGGAAAAATGTGTTTTTTTTTCAGGAGAGCACTTTTTCTGACGGATGACGTTTCATGACGTATTTCAGTCTAAAATCGATACTTGGATTACCGTTGAAATCAGAAATGATGAAATCGATCGGTGCGATCTTTTAAAACCTTCTAAATCTGTGTTTTTTTTTCGAATTCGAACCAACTGTGTTGTGTAAATTTGTTGCTGCTACAATTCAGGTCTGTTAGAAGGCCATTCGCTGTTTGTAGTTACTGAGTTGTTCAAGAAAATATTTTTTTTTTATCCATTTACAATTGACATATTTTCACCATTTTTTACCAACATAACCAGAATGACATGGGAAATTTTTTTACGCAAAAAAAATTTTTTATAATTTTTTTCTCGATTGAGGTCCTCTTTAATGATTTTTCTTCTTCTTCTTCTTCCTTGCCCTTTCATACCACTCTGCGGCTTCGCGTTGCTCTGCCTGTGGTGTTGGCACTTCGCCCATTCTGGCGGTATAATCTCAGCTTCCTTCTACAGGCAGCACGGTCTTGGATCGTATCATCATCAAGATTAACGCGTTGTTGTTGCTTTTTCATCTGATCGATCCATGTGGACTTCAACTGCTCTCCCTTAATGTAGATATCTGGTATCGGTCTCTCTGGATTTTTACACCATTCGAAAGGTATTCTTTCAGAGGTGTGCACAAACTATATTTTACTAAAATCCGATAATTAGTTTAGGTGTAATCCGCGAAAAAAATTGCGAGCTTTCGTAGACTCCAAGCTTGATCCCGTGTTAGGAAGAAAAAAGTGGGAGAAGCTTTACGGTTCGGTGATTTCGCTTTATGGTGAATAGCATTAGAGAAATATTTTGTATCTTTCTATGCGGCTCTATTTATAGGTATAGCCCCATCTAGAATGGTACACACAAAATAAATATTTGGCCGACGTTCTTTTTAGGGTTTTGTATAAGAAACAAAACCCTTATGAAATCGGTCAAATGTCTGTCCGTCTGTCCATGAAATATCTCACGAACGGCTGAAGCTACATACATGAAATTTTGTGGGAGTATGTAGAATTATTATAATTCGCCGGAGAAAGCGATTCTTTGTAATACGCTGACTTTAAGGGGATGTCCCCATAGAGGGGAAATGAAGGTCAAAAAATTTTTTTCATCTGGTATAGGCAAGTGGGATATCATGAGAAAGGTAACACCGAGTACATTTCATTTCCGGTATTTTCATCAAATTTGAAAAAAGGGGAAAAGAGATAGAGGGGAAAATATGTGATCCGAGTTTGTCCCCCCCCTTGCATTTCTAGACCGTTATACTTAGAAATATGAAAATTTGCAGAAAAGCGGCATTTTACTAGCGTAGAAAATCTAGATTAACAGAATTTTGAAATCTCATCAGAAAAGGTTAATAATAGTACATTTCTATAGTTGCAGTTAGCACACCCCTGCACCCCTTATGCGCACCCGAGGTCAAAAATATTGATAGCCGATGATAACCAACATCATAGGCAATAATATCCTTAGGTTTCATTACAATCACATAATATTTAATAATAGTACATTGATTCAATGTTAGGCATTTCGACACTATCCACACAAAAAATACACCTACCGGCCTCATATGTAGGTGTGAGTACTATTGTACTTTCATGTTGTTTTTCGTAGTGCGAATTGCAGTTATTTAATTAATCATTTTTGAAAGGGTAAAGATTAGATGCGTCGTAATTGGCAAACTTTACCGGGTGGAAGGGGGGAGGGGTCCACATAGAGGCGAAATTAAGGTAAAATTTTTTTTAATCGACTGGTATAGGCAAGTGAGGTGTCGTAAGAAAGGTAATGTTGAGTACATTCCATTTTTTCGCATTTTCTTGAAATTTGTAGAAAGAGGAATAGTGGGGGAGGAGAAAATATTAGTTCGTAAAAATGTAAGTGGGTAAGGCATTTTAATTGTGTTTTTTTTTTATCAATCTGAGTGGTATGAAGAAGAGCAAGGAGCCGATATTTATATACCAAAATAAGCGCTTGCTACAAAACCCTCGGATTGCGGGCGTAGCCCTCTATATTCCGGTTACATTTTATATTGATAGGCGTATTATTTTATGAACGGAGCGTCAAGACTTCCACGGTGGAAAAAATCAAGCATACGACTTGGATGAATGGGCTGAATTTCTGATAAAAGTACAAGGCGTTTTTGTGACAAAGCTCCATGTTTGACCATGAATATGTTTTTGGAATTAGTTATGACTTAGGTGACGCAAAATCGATTAGCCAAGTAATTACTAATAAATGACCTAACTGTGTGTTGATTACGAAGAGTCTTACCCGATTTTATTGGAAGTGCGTACGTACTATCGATTATCGATACATGTATTTGAATTCGAGTGTGTACCAATATGGCATTGTGCTTATGCCATAAATTCATTCATTTCCCAAAGAAAAAATATCCATGAATTCATGCTTGCGGTTATCGATTTAATTGGAAAACCACTTTTCAATCACCCCGTTTCATTCAAAGCGAAATCATTTACTTCCACAATATGAGACTATATTTACTGTACCGAATACATAAATGTAAAACTGAGAGGAAGACAAATCGAGCGAAGGAAAAAGTATGGTTTTGTCATTAAAACGAATGTGGGAGCAAATATAAAATAGCTCACATTAACAATTCAATAAGTGAGTATGGATATGGCTAAAATGTTCAATGACTGATTTCGAATGAGAATGTTTTCGCCAACAAGCAAACAAACAAACCTGCTCTATGATTATGGAAGGTGTTTGTATTCCATTTAAGGAGTCATCATGTCGTACGGTTGGTTTCTAAACGACAAGGCTCAATCATGGAAGCGTTTTCCGATGAAATAAAGTGCAAATAAATTTTTTTTTTCGATTGTGGAAAGTTTCATGATAGCGAAATAAGAAAAAAATGGTGTGTAGTGATATTAAAAATATGTTATCACCTAGGTTATGTAACGGGTGCATTGGCTTATAGGCACAGCTACATAGCAATGAGTCTGAACCTCATGAATCTGATTTTCATTATTGTATATTAGAGTAGTGGACAATTTTCAAATGGTAATTTAATGAGGAAGATGACAGTTCGTGTTGGATCCCTTGAACACAACACGTAAATACTTGTTCCGCTGAGAGAACATCTTTCCGTTGATTTTTTCCAGACATATTTCGCCCAGTTATACACTCACTGGAGATTAGCATTAATCAATAAATTACGTAAGTAAAAACAATTAAAGGGCTACCTAGAGAAAGTTGCCTGCTAAAAAACGCACAAAATAATAATATTAATACTATTCGTACCGCTTAAAGCGGAAATTCACTTGAAGCATAGTTCTTTGTAGAACAACAATAGCTTCACTCTGAAACCCGTAGTTTCGTAATGCCTAAGTGGAGATCGACCCGTCCCAGATTACCTATTTAGTCAGATGAACCTATTATATACTCGGTCCGTTTCAATAGAATAAAGTGTAAAACCTCCATCAAGTGGATATCTGCTTTAAGCAATTCGGCACGACTTCCGGCACTGTAACTTTTCCAAAATAAATTAAATGATTAAAAACAAGCTAGCTTTTGGCTTGCTTACCGAAGGTTTGATATTAAACCTTCATTTTGATTTATGGTGAATTTGCCAATTTGAAAGTAGTAGTAAAACTTGTTTCAATTTCATTGTTCCTATGAGAGATATATGAAATAGTGAGCCGATTTCAACAAATGGCGATAAAAATGATTGAATAAAATGAAATTAAAGTAAAGATATCTTCAGGAAGAAAAAAGTTTTTTTTTTTGACAAAAACTTGCTTTTGGAACGGTCGTTCCTATGCCAGCTATATATAGAGTAGGCCAATTTCAACCAAATCCAAGAATGTGATTTGGCACACGATACTATTGAATAGTGTGAAAGTTGAGAAAAATATCTTTAGAAATAAAAAAGTTTTTCTCACAAAGATCGACTTTTGAACCGGCCGTTCCTATGGCAGCTATATCACGTAGTGATCCGATTCCGTTGGTTCCGACATATATTTCAGCTTAATAGCTTCAAAACTGAGGGACTAGTTTGCATAGAACCAGACAGACAGACAAAGCTTAATCGACTCATCTCGTCATACTGGCTAAGAATATATATAGTTTATATACTAGTACTACTACAATACTACTTACCCTACTACTACCCTACATTCGTGAAGAGTATAAAAATTTTCACGGCCCCAAATTTTACTTGGTCACACCACTTGTGGTCGCGGCCCATATTTTAAGAAACCTTTTTGTACTCCTAATAAAGAATTATATTCACTATCCAGCAATATTAAATTATTTATTTTACGATGAAGACAACGTACTCCATTCTTGGTGCTTATATTTAATTTTCATATTCTTCACTCTTAAATAAAATAGATAAATAATTGGCGAACAGTCCAATTTGAACTATGGCCTCGAGATGAGTTAGCATCATCTCATTTTCTAGACCGTGACCGTATGTATTGTGCAGAGGTGTGTGACCAGCAACACGTTCAACCGAGTTATTTACCCCATAAATGGGTACTCATTTAAAAGCTGAGTGGAGTGGGCTCATAGTCCGACACGTAAATCCCCTTTTTCATCGAAAACTACCGCATTCAGTAGGAATCGAACCGGGGCCCAGTGCGTAAAAGGCGAACGTGCGCCATCCGGACTACTACTACTTCACTCTTAAAAGTGAATTTAAATTTCCTCTCAAATTCGATTAATTGTATTTATTTTTCCGCTCATATACACTTCAAGAATTGATATTTAAACAAATTTTAACTAATGTCTAAAAAATTCGGAAAATTGGGAGGATATCTCTCCAGAAGAAATAAAACAGGACCTTGAAACACAAGGGTTTCATCCCGTTGAGTGCTTCAAACTCAAACTAAAGAAAACAGTGGCGGATCTCGACCTTGTTTGCTGTCTGGAGAGCTAAAGGTTTGTCCCTACTTATTTAATTTTTGATCCTCAGAAGGCATGCAGAGAAAATAAAAAAAGACTCCTCCGTGTCCTGGTCATCGCGGCTACAGGGCCCCGCACAGCAGCTCCGATGCCTTTTCAACGACAAAAGTTTGACAGTGCAATTATAGGATCCAATCTGGGCCACAATGACTTTACTGAAGGATGCATTTGACATGTACAGGACATACCGTCACGATCTAGAAAATGAGATGATGCTAACTCATCTCGTGGCCATGGTTCAAAATTGGACTGTTGAGCCAATTATTTTTTTTTAAAACAACAGAAGCGTGTTCTCTTCTCATTAACTGCGTGGTTTTATCAGGCTGACAAAATGTTTTTAAAGTGTATAATTACAGGAGTAGATAATTGAAACCCATTGCGCTCGATTCACTTGTGGTTTTGATAACACTGAATCTTAATGAGTGGTGCAGAATTGGCGCCATGATAGTGCAAAACGAGAAATCGGCTGTTGAAACTCCTGCAAAAAATACTGACATATTCAGCTAACGAGTAGAATCAGAGCATCTTTTTTGTGTTTTCTTGCAGCATTATACAATTTACGGGTATGATGTATATCACTTCACCATTTTCAATCTAACATCGTCAATATTCGTTATGAATAAAATTCTCATTCGATAAATGGTTATAGATGTATCACTTAATCACCTTAAAGGCTTTAATAAAAATGACTCGAAAGCATATTAAAATTTAATAGTAATAATCTGAATTTTAAGCTGCGACTTATCTCTTCTTATATAAATTTGCTGTTTAAACTTGCTTTTCTGGAATTTATGTAATTACTCTCGCTGAATTTAGCAATTGAAGCCAATGTGGTCAGGCCATCGTCTGACCAGCATATCATTAAAGAAATGAGTGACGATTAGTTAGATGAGTGGTTGCAATTAATTCGTCGATGGTGGTTGAAAGTAGTCATTTTGCGATACTCTCAGGTGCACACATGAGGTGCTACTTATGTGAGAATGAAATATTAGGTATGTAGAAAGTATGAAATGTTCGTGCTGATTGGATAATTAAATACAATGTAAATAATGCGTGAGGTCAAAATACATATTACTTTTCTACAAAGTCATCTATCACTCAACAACAACAACGAACAACAATGCATATAAGTTTGAATACGCCCCAGCAAACAATTTCTTGTCATTTGGAAGATAAATTGCCCAGATGATACGATGGTGATTCTTCCATATGAAAAATTTATCGCTTATTTTTCACTTTTTCAATAATTAGGGGTTATCCCCTAGACAGTGGAAGATTAACATTGACCGCCGAAAAAGCAGCGCCCCAATTTTGTTTTTACTGCGCAGTGTGTTGAGGCATCAGTCTCATGTTTGACTACGGGCGTTTCGGGTTCGAATCCCGTCTACGACGATGTTCGTGGCCATGGATGTGCAGGAGGTGCATGCTGGGAGCTGCATTCTCTGAAACCAATTTATGCCAACGAAACACCAACTGGGCCACATGGAACAGTTGACGCGCCATGCCCCACAAGGGGTTAGGGCAACTGAGTAGAGTATGAACGATTCATAGAATCAATGAAGACAGTAGAAGCAAGAAGAGAAGCAAAGCTAGCTTTATGAATTCATTGAATTTATAACGGCTCATCAAATCGTATATAAGAGAGAATGAAAATTGTATTTTGACATTAGGTGCGTTTTTTGAACAACGGGTGAGGGTAAGTTAACTCGTGGAGCAAAAAACCGATAAAAGGCAGCCATCCAGGTTAACATCTTAAATGTCATGTCATGCCAATCAGAGTTGTCTGATTGGCTTTCAAAATTGACCGTAGCGACAAGCAATTATGACTGCCTAAATATTAGACAGTAGTGACGAGAAAATATAAAATGTGGAAATTGAATGAACTTCGCTCCAACTGTCATATTAGCGACAAGCATACTTATACTTACAATTGTACAATCTATCGAGTGCAGGTTAGGCCCCCTGCTGGACCGTACAGGGATAACTTGTTGTTGTAATACATGGGGATACCCTAACATGCACCGGATAGATGTTCTTAAAAAAACACTCCTAATGAATTGTTCATAATAACAATGAAAATAAGCTCTATGAATGATGTTCATTAATGTTATTAACATTATTTTTTTCAGTGCCTCAACACAATAGGTTAGGTATTTGGAAAGTGCTTCCTGAATTTCCGGAGAGAAGAGTCATGCCGAAAATTCAACGCAGAAAGCAGCAACATCGGCAGCAACAACAATACCAACACGCAGATCTGCTTTCGCCACTGTCGCTGCCGCTGCATTCAATCTAGGTCGCGTAAGGGAAATGCATGGTTTCTAATTCGCCGCCGCTGTCGTTGCTGCTGCATTCTGCGTTCAATCTGGTTCGGGTATCATAGTTACATACAATGCAGAGTCATTGTTCAGACTTCAGACCATTGAAGATATGCTGAAATGCTTGGTGTTGCTCCTGTGACATCTGTTTTGAGTTGAAATTTAAAGCCCCGGATAAGAAAAGCTATATACTCTATAAATCCTTTTTTTTACTTTTTTATTAGCTTATATCTTTATTTATAGTATTATATAAAGAATATGTACATTAACGTTTCCCCTGTGGTGTGGGGCATAAAATAAGACACAGCCTTTCCGGGCCTGTCGTCAAAGGGTACTAAAATTTACGGCTGTTGTGTGCTGCATGCACGTAAAAATTCGTCCGACAACGGGCCGTTGCGCCACAATGATGAAAGTGTCCCTGATTTCTAGTCAAAATTGACGAAAACTCTTTAGCCTACAAGAAGGAATAAAGTTGACCGATGACACAGCTGGATTGATAAAACATGACAAATTGAGAGTCCATTATTGTTGTTCATTGTTTGCAGACTATCCTCTAGCCAGAGTTTCGGCAGGGGTTGAGCTAGAAAATTCAGTTCATATCAAAAGGGTCCTGCACGGCAGCAGCCTAAGTCGTTAGCCGTATCTACAATATTACGCCCCAAGCCGATGACGAAATCGATATGTATTTCTGTCGAGCAAATAGCTGCAAACCTGTATCGATTTGAAATCTGAGTGGACTTCCGCCTTAAGTATGTGTACTTAAAGTGTATACCTCATAACCAAAAGCTTATCGCCGAAAAACGTAGAATCGTACTGCCTAAAGTTGAGATCATTGCAATTGATATTTTAGGTTGGGTTTAATTGCATTGGATAGTTATGCAAGAAAAAAAGCAGAATAAAAGTTTGCAGCGATTTTCAAATAATATATATTATTTCAGGAAACACTTTATTTTGCTTTTAAACTTTTAATATATAACGAAAAAAAATTACCAGCTGCCACCAATCCATCTAAAGTTGTCAAAATAGATATAATTTAATTACTATTTTATTCCAAATACCAAATACTCGTACCATTGAAAAACGTCTGTGTTTCGTTGCCTGGAATTGACGAAATCGATGCGAGTTTAATTTCATTTAATGACTATACACCCACATCGATTTCGTCATGGGATCTGGGGTAGTGAATACGGGTTTAAATGCGTCACCTCGCAACCAGTACAGAGTAATCTGGCTGCCATGTATATTTAAGTTTTCGGGAAAGTGTAGATTTGAATATGTTTCATTGAAAATTGGAAGTTTGGTTGACTTGGTTTCATTCTGTATACCAACTTAGTGTGTGTCTGCGGCTTAACAAACAACTTCTAATGAGTTGGTTGGTGTTTACCATAGATATTCAAGGACCTCGGAGCACTCTCTTGAAATACGAGTGTATACGTATATATAGGTAGGTAGATAGCAATGTTAGCGCCACGAAGTCTCTGAATTTAAATCTACCCGGCGGTGCGGGCCTCAATGGCATGGGTATAGGATTAATATTCGCTAGGCCAGAAGTTCACAGCGACTGACATCCTAGTGCTAATTTGAACGACCCCACCACGGACTCTCTGTTCGGTTTTAATCAATGATAAACCAAGGATCTGGACAGGGATTACCATTTACCCAGTCCGTGCTGCATGATTATTCCAATTTAGACTTCAATTAAATTTCACTCAAACAAATTACGTCGTGATAAAAACTACATATATATTTGTAAAATTTAATTTGTCCGTGCCAAAACCAAATTTAGCTCGCGGGCGGATAAAAACCAGAGATAGGCCGGATTGTATTTTGTTGTGTTTGCCAGCTTTAGCTTTGGACAATGAATTCACAATAAATACAAAACGTCGATTGTGTCATTCTCATTGTTTGCAGTCTAGATAGCGCAACAGTTAGCACTATTTATTTGCAAACATGGGAATCTGGTTCGAGTCCTACAAATATCAGTTGGTCACGGTCCCAAGCTGGTAATAGGAACCTGTAAAGAAAGAAATAAAGGAATTAGCTAGTTTCGGCGGAAAATTAGGTGGTGGTGGTAGTAATATACTTACCTCTTCTTTTCTTCGACGCCGTCCATTTCTGTGAGCAATTGATTGACCACTCTCGTAGTAGATCCACCATCCGTGGCATCTGGTCTTTTCGGACATAGCGAGTCAAATTCATCGAAAGATATGAAACATGGCTGAGAATTCCGAGCTCTCTGGAAACACTGCCGAACTGCACGCTTACTTTCACCAACATACGTATTCATTAACTCCGGTCCTTTGACTGATAATAAGAAGTTAATACCAGCTTCATTTGCAATGAACTTCGAGTCCGGACACACCGAAATGACAATTCGGAGACTGAACAAGTGGATGTAAACAAACAAAACTGTTCCGACTGCCATCGTTAGCAACGAAATACAGTACTCGATTTAGTACACTTTGATCGTTAGTCGGATTCTCGTATTTACAAGGAATTCGATTAGAACTGTTATTGAACTTTTCCGTTGTCGGCAGTCTATTTAAACCCTGGGATAGAAAACGGGACCCTCTTTGTTCATTTTTACTTGGCATCGCAAAGGTGGGTACCCCAATCCCAAGGAATGAATTTACATGGAAGACTAACGCTCTTGTTCATTTTTACTTGGCACCGAAAAGGGAATCGGAAAGAATCGAAAAGAAATCGAAGAGCAAGACGAGAATCTCGAGCGACTTATGTCAAGAAGCCAACGTACGACGACGGAAGTGGAGTTCTAAGACGTGTGCAGAGAAATTGTCAAAAGATCGCAGATTGGAAGTCTCTAAGCGAAGAAGCTATATTTGTACAGCAACGGAACGACAGGCGACGTACCAGGACGACGTATCACCGGATCGGTATTCAGTGTTATATGCAGGGAGTAGTACCGCCACCTAGGTAGGTGTATTGTAGGATATAAGTTATTAGCTATAGAAATAATTCAACGGATGATTAGTGTTAATTACGACCGGTCGTCATTTTGTGAATTCAAGTGAATATAGTGAATTTTATAACGATTGAATTGTCGTGTTATATATTGTGATCCAGCTTGGGTTCGAACGGTTCCAGACTACGGTCAATCGCGGATTCGCGCTTACCGCGGTTTTATTGATAGTCAGGCGGTCGGTAATATAAGCGCGTGGCGCCCACGACCCGTCTCCTCCGCTAGTCGGACGGCTGCCCAGGAATCGTCGAAGAAAATTGGTAACAAGTTGTAAATGAAACCGGAATATAGAGGGCTACGCCCGCAATCCGAGGGTTTTGTAGCAAGCGCTTATTTTGGTATATAAATATCGGCTCCTTGCTCTTCTTGACATCACTCAGATGGATAGAAAAAACGTAATTAAAATGTCTTACCCACTTACATTTTACATGCCAATTCATATTACGTGATTGTAACGAAACTTAGAACATATTATTGCTTAAGGTGTTGGTTATCGTTGGCCATCAGTACTTTTGACCTCGAACGTGTTTAAGGCGTGCAAGGGTGTGCTAACTGTAACTATACAAATAAATTATTATTGACCTATTCTGAGAAGATATACAAATTCCACTATTTTCCATTTTATATGTTTTTCGAAACCCACTTCCTGTAAGTTTTCATAATTCTAAGTATAACGGTCTCAAAATGCAGGCAAGGGGGGGTCAAATTACGAACTAATATTTTCTAATCCCCCACTGTTCCCCTTTCTATAAATTTCGAGAAAATGCGAAAAAATGGAATGTAATCATCATTACTTTTCTCACGACACCTCATTTGCTTATATCAGTCGATAAAAAAATTTTACCTTAATTTCGCCTCTATGTGAACCCCCCCCTTCCCCCTTCCTTCCACCCGGTAAAGTTGGCCAATTAAGACACAGCGCCCCCAACCAGTCTTTACCCTTTAAAAAATGATTAATTAAATAACTGCAATTCGCACTACGAAAAACAACATGAAAGTAGTACTCACACCTATGAGGCCGGTAGGTGTATTTTTTGTGTGGATAGTGGCAAAATGCCTAACTTTAAATGAATGTACTATTATTAAATATTATGTGATTATAATGAAACTTAGAGATATTATTGCCTATGATGTTGGTTATCATTGGCCATCAATATTTTTGACTTCGGGTACGCGTAAGGGGTGCAGGGCTGTGCTAACTGAAACTATAGAAATGTACTATTATTAACCTTTTCTGATGAAATTTCAAAATTCTAGAAATCTAGGTTTTCTACACTAGTAAAATGGCACTTTTCTGTAAATTTTCATATTTCTAAGTATAACGGTCTCGAAATGCAAGGGGGGGGGGGGGGGACAAACTCGGATGACATATTTTCGCCTCTCCCTCTTTTCCCGTTTCTTCAAATTTAAAAAAAAATTCAAAAATGGAATGTACTCGACGGTACCTTTCTTATGATACCCCACTTGCCTGTACCAAACGAAAAAAAAATTTCGACCTTCATTTCCCCTCTATGGGGACCTCCCCTTAAAGTTGACCTATTACGACGGTTCGCTTTCTCCGGCGAATTATAGTAATTCTACACATTCCTACAAAATTTCATGTATGTAGCTTCAGCCGTTCGTGAGATATTCCATGGACAGACGGACAGACAGACATTTGACCAATTTCATAAGGGTTTTGTTTTACTACAAAACCCTAAAAAGGGATGAAGTATAAATTATGCGCGTCAAAGAATATGTGACATAATAATTTCTTATGTTATAGTTGACACTCATCGCCAAAATTTCTTCTAGAAGAAATGGATGGGTTTAAAAGTTACAGAAGAGCACGAACTGCTCACAAGCATTTCCGCAACTTGTCGGTTATGCAGGCTGTGCCTGCTGAACGCGACTCTCGTTACCACTCACACTTCATATGAAAGTCAAGGAGAAAGAAGAAGAAAAGTATGAGCAGTGAGCAGTAACATTTCTTGCTCGGTGATCATTTGATCATGATCACTCAAGCGGAAGTAGCTCAGTATCTTCTGAACCCACCCATTATGACAACCAAATCGATACTCCTACGCGACATTTTGTAAATTCGTCAATTTATCCGCGTTGCGATTTGCTTTCTTGTGCGACTCGTTTCGCCATTATTTCTCCTTGAAGTTTCGCTTTCGGCAACTATTTTTTTTTTGCTGAAAATAAGATGGCGATATGCGCGATAAGATGGCGATATTATTATTATTATTATTATTATTATTATTATTATTATTATTATTATTATTATTATTATTATTATTATTATTATTATTATTATTATTATTATTATTATTATTATTATTATTATTATTATTATTATTATTATTATTATTATTATTATTATTATTATTATTATTATTATTATTATTACAAGCTTTATTTACCCAATTCAGTTAAATTTCGTACATAATAAAATATATTTTTTATTTTTTTCTTAATATGTAATAAAAATTCATTTGTTTCTTAAATTAAATTAAATAGTGGTAGTTGAATTCATTATATTCTTTGGGCATAAGCCTCCCCCATGCCTTTCCATGTTAGCTTACATTTCGCAATTCTTTGCCAATTTGGACAGAAATTGTCAATATCATCGCGCCATCGTTTCCGTTGTCTGCCCACTCTGCGGTTTTTGTCATATGGAATCCAGTGTGTGCAGCGGCTGGTCCATCTGTTGTCGGTGAGCCTTGCTAGATGACCTGCCCAATTCCATTTTAGTTGCCTAGCTTGTTCGATAACGTCAGTAAAAAGTGTTCTCGCTCGAAGTGAGTCATTTCTCATTCGTTGCCTCCTAGATATTCGATACGTTGCCCGTTCCATTGCTCTTTGCGTGACTCGTAGTTGTTGTACGTTCCTTTCCGTGAGAGCCCATGTCTGAGCGCCATATGTGAGTACTGGCAGGACTGCTCCATCAAACACATATTTCTTTGTCTATTGCTGGCTGTTTGCAACAAAGATATTCTTTACTGTCCAAAACTGTTTCCAACCATTACTTATCCTACGTTCCATTTCTTTATCAACACGTCTTTCGAATGACAGTAGTTGGCCTAGGTATATAAAGTCGTCTACAACCTCGATGTGTCGCTGTGCTTTGATTGTAAAGTTTTCTGAGAATCCTTATTATTTTCTTTGGGGCCATTTGATTTTGTAGTGCTGTCCATAATTCTTCGTGTTCCACTGTATCAAAAGCCTTGCTGAAGTCGACAAAGGCAATATAGATAGTGTTTTGGTACTCAGTTGCCTTTTCTATTATTTGGTTGACAGCCTGAAGATGGTCTATAGTAGAGTAGCTTGCACGAAACCCTGCTTGCTCCCGTGGTTGATTGTAAATTAGTGTTGATTGTAGCCTTCTTTGTATGCATTTCGAAAACAGCTTGTACATGTTTGATATTATGCTGATTGGTCGATAATTTCCGATTTCCTCCTTATCACCTTTCTTATGCAAGAGTGTTATCGTGGACTTTGTCCATTGAGCTGGAATTTCTTCAGTTCGCATTATGGTGTTGAATAGGTTTTTAATTCGATCCACCAGTAGGTGTTTTCCCAATTTAAGCATTTCTGCCTTTAATCCTTCCCTATCAAAGCTTTTTCCCGCTTGGAGTTCATCTACCGACTTGCTGATTTCTGACGCTAGAAACTCTGGGAAATCTTCATCCTCCAATTCCTCAGTGCTATCACTAATATGGTTTTTAGGCTTACTTGATTTGTAAAGGTCTTCAAAGAAACTAGTCGCTATCTCACTTATTGTTTTTCTTGTTCCGTGCGCTATTCCTCTCTGTTTAAGTTTTGGTATCCATTCCTTCCCTGTATCCAAACTTTGTTTTACTTTGTGAATCGATCGACTTTCCTCAATTGTCTGCTGTATGACTTGCTTGTTGAAATTCTCTATATCATGTTTAATAGCTTTCCTGCATAATTTCCGTAAACCTCTTAATTCATTCTGTTCGTTTTCCGATCTGCTATTTTTGATCCTTAATGTTTCTCTCCTTTGAATCAAGTTTTTGGTCGATGAGGTTAGCTTATCAACTTTTTTTTATTTATTTTGTAAGAGGGTCGCATCTGCTGATAATTTTATGGCGTTTTCAAAGTCATTATAGTAAGTCTGTATATTGCGATCCGTCAGAATAGGTATGGCGATATCCCCGGCGATAAATTTATTTATCGAATTCTTATCGCGAAAGAAGAAATTGTTTGCAGAGACCATACGTACATTTGTATGTAATAACGTTCATACAAGGATCCAGGCGAACGAGCCCCGGTGCTTGAGCCTAATTTTCGTGCCTAGATAAAATCTTGTTCTGGTCACCACAAATGCGAAGGCCTCAACGCACTTGTTCCACTGTAAATCACCATGATTAAATCTGCATTTATTTTTAATTGAAACAAATTCCATAAGCTCTATTTTTTGCTCCACGAGCAATTAGTTACGTACTAAAATGTAGGCACTTAAAATTTATCTTCTCACTAATCTCGGCAGATCCGCAGATTAACCATTCCCAATTATAATCATCACGATCTAAATATACAGACTAAGAATGCACTATGCAACATGAATACTATACTCGTCTCGGATAATATGCATCTTTAGGACGAATGGCCCGGCATGTAAAGTATGTTATACTCGTAATGATATGTGGAAGTTGGCGATAATCCTAGCTCCAAAAAGTCATAACGATAAAAACAATGTCCTCGAGCCTGGTGTTTATCAATGTGCAAACAGGTTGCACTGTCATTTCAGCGCGAATTAATGCATTACCTTGTTGCCTGAAAGGCGAATTGACGATTCCACGCGGACGTTACAACAAGTGGATCTGTAAAATTTGTAAAAAGGAAGCCGCAAAACCCTTGTGTGATGGTGCCAAGTGGCAGGTTACATGTGCGGTAAATAAGTGATTCGCACAGTGAAACATAATATGGAAGTGGAAAGGAACGCAAGGTGGTAGTACATATTCCTATGAACGTAGATGCGGCTATTGGCACCAGATGCAGTCTATTAATTTAGCCAAGATCGAGTCCTGACTTTTTCGCAGTCAAGTAGGCATTTATATTGTAAATGATCGTCCTCGGCTCTGTTAATATGTTGTTGCTACTAAATGTTGGGAGATGAGAAGATGCATGGCTCGCTTACGAATAGTAGTAATTTCAAAATGAAAATAGGGTGGCCGACATGATTTTTTTATGGGCGTATGGGGAAAATGTTTACGATAATTTTTAACTATACGTATTTTTAAGCAATTAAAGATAATTTTCAAAAATGTTTGTCTGCCAATTCAAATGTTTGTTTAACGCCTGCACTGGGACTCTTGAATATATTCTTTTGCGTCTCGCCAGAATCTCGCCTGCCTCGATTTATTGCAAGCCACAGAAAATACAAACAAAATTCACTGCGACCATGAGTTGAGGCTGGTAAGATGCAAAAGAATTTAATCAAAGAATCCCATTGCGTAGTAGGCGTAAGAAAGCATAACTTTAAAACTACTTACTAGTTCGATTCGGTTGTAGTTTTTAGCAAAATATTACGGAGGTTGCCTTTTATATTTCGGGATTGGACAACCCTAGTGTTGCAATCTGGCAACTGGCGGCTCTATCGTAAAGTTTGACATTTTTGAGGTTATACGTACTCAGAACGTTTTGACATACGAGCGCTATTTGTGTTTTTTACAGTAACTTAAAAGATTAATCTCGGCCAAATAATGGAATTCAATCGTGAACATTTTCGTGCGATTATTTTTTACAACTTTCGACGTGGATTAACTCAGCAAGAGTGCATGGATGAACTGAATCCAATTTTTGGCGATGAAGCTCCATCAAGGACCAGTGTTTATCGATGGTATGGTGAATTCAATCGAGGTCGTAGTTCACTCCAAGACGAATTTCGTGAAGGTCGTCCAAAAGGTGAAGCTCGTCCGGAAACCATTGATGCTGTGCACGAACTGATATTGCAAGATCGTCATGTGACCTATAGTGAGATTGAGACAACCTTAGGCATTAGTGGGACCAGCATACATTCAATATTGCATGAACATTTGACTGTCAAACAAATTTGTTCGCATTGGATCCCACACAATTTGTCAATGGCTCAAAAAAAGGCTCGTGTCGATTGGTCGAAAGAAATGCTCAAAAAATACGATCGCGGTGCTTCGAAACACGTCTATGACGTCGTGACAGGTGATGAATCGTGGATTTATGCGTAAGAGCCCGAAAGTAAACAGCAGTCGACTGTATGGGTGTTTCAAGATGAGCCAAACCCAACAAAAGTTGTTCGCGCACGAAGCACTTCCAAGCAAATGGTCGCCTGTTTTTTTCGGAAAAACTGGACATGTCGCAACCGTACCACTAGAACAACGCAGAACAGTCAATTCTGAGTGGTACACAACCATTTGTTTGCCAGTTGTCTTCCAAGAAATCAGGAAAACCAACCACCGAAGACGGATCACTCTTCACCACGACAATGCGAGCTCTCACACATCAGCTCAAACAACTGCATTTTTGAGCACTCAAAACATAGATTTGATGGGTCTTCCGCCGTATAGTCCTGACTTGGCACCGAATGACTTCTTTTTATTCCCGTACGTAAAAAACAAACTGAGAAGTCAACGTTTTTCAACACCTGAAGAAGCGGTTGCTGCGTTCAGAATGCATGTTTTGGAGACACCTCAATCAGAGTGGCAAAAGTGCTTTGACAATTGGTTCAAACGCGTGCAAAAGTGTATAGATCTTCATGGGGAATATTTTGAAAAACAATAAAGCGATTTTCAATGGTTAATATTTGTTTTTGTTCTCTAATCCCGAAATATAAAAGGCAACCGATACATATTAGTTCTGAGTGACTTAAATTTTTATTTTATTGCGATCGATCAATCAAACGAAAGATGTGCGGATTTAAACTTAAAAAAAAAACCAGTTAATGGACGTTTTTGACTCTGGGCGTAAAACGCAAATGAAAGAAATGCCAATAATTTCAAGTGCTCGATGGCTAAATACGAGTAATTTCTACATGGATTTAATCTTCATTATCAGTGGGGTTTTAGAGAAACGAGGCTTTTTGAATGTTTTTAACAATAATTTACCACCACCAATTTTTTAAAAATTTCATGTCTATCTTTCCAAGCTGTCAACTGCCCGAAAACCTGCGCCGCCTCCATTTCAAAACGCAGACAACTTAAGAGAAGAATTCTTGCACTTACCTTCTATCCAGAGCAGCTCAGATCAAATTGTTAGTGTAAATTAATGTGTTGTGTTAACCTGCTCTGCTCTGCATGGCTGTTAAAAAACGCGCATAATACTAGATGTGTTGTGCTTCACAAGAATTTCATCACTTTGGTTAATCTTCGAAAAGTGATGAAACTAAAATACTTTTACTTTTTAACTAATAAGTTGAACTAACAATCTGTCAACCCTGTTTTTCTGTGCAACTTCCCCCTTTTCCGAATACTAGGAGGAATCTACAGTGAGATTGGAACGCGGTGGTCTGCCCGCTTTTACTTGGCATAATTATTAATAACGTCCCTGGCCACAGGACTCTTCGTGAAAACGAAATGTAACAGTTGACCGCCACATAGTTATTTTGTTTTAGTTGAATTTACGTCTCCATCTTTTCTCTCTCGGGGGGTAATGGACCCGATGGGCGACCATCTGAACATTTACCATCCAGATAAATGGTATGATGCGTGCTTTTGATATGACCGCTGCTACGTATGAGTAGTTGTTTCATATGTTGTTCACACATTGGTTACCTGCTGCCTAAGTTGCGTAGGTGAATGGAATCAAGCGGTCTGCAAATTCCGCAATTTATAGTGGCGATTTCCAGATTAACTTAATATGCTTCGTCTATGAAAGGTAAAATTGATTGCTCTATGAACAAATGCAATGTAATTAAATTACTCTCTAAAATTTACGAGCTTATATGATTTCTTAAACACAGTATGGCTTTCCAATGAGAAAAGACAGATTGTCAAGCATTTGCTGGATTATTACTTATGGCCAGTTAATCTGCGAAAGTAATTAATTTTAAATGCAATGGAAGCTTCATGAATGTATCTGAGAACAAGCTAGCCGTCGGTTAGGATGCCGAAGGTTCACAATTTATTTATTTTATTTATTTCAGCATATAAAAATTTCATTTACAATTTAATATATTTTAGTATGTATAAAAATATAAAAAAAAACCCCAATGGCAGAGCCAGAGTGGGGAAATGAATTTATTTTATTTTTTATTATTGTTATTTTGAAGTAATGGTAAATATGAAGTAAAAAAGAATCATCATCATCATCGCCGCGCGACAGAACGACGTGGGGCCTTGGCCGCCTGGATCGTTGTCCTCCAATTATCTCGGTCACGTGACCGCGTCCTCCAATCTTGGAAGCCCAGTAGTTGCGCGGCGTTTGCATACTGAGCTTTCCCAACGAGCTCTCTGTCGTTCTCGCAGTCACGCTCGGCCGTCCACTCATTCATTACTCACTTTGGCATGCGATCATCGTCCATTCGTTGTACTTGGCCTGTTGAAGTCGTTGTAGTTTGACGATTTTCGAAACTTTCAGCTCATCGTACAGTTCATACAACTCATGGTTTTACCGGATGCGCCATCCATCTCGATCGCAAACAGTCCCGAAAAATGACCACAAAACCTTGCGTTCGAGTGTGTCTAGTTTCCGGAGGCTTGAGTTAGCGTCCATGTTTCGCAGCCATAGCATAGCACTGGTCGTATGATGGTTTTGTACACGCGGAGCTTCGTGTTTCTGTGCATATGCTTCGATTTCATTATGGGAAGAACCGAGAAAAAGGTCTTATTAGCTAACTGTATCCGTCGCTTGATTTTGTCAGTTTCGTTGGCGTCCCTTGACAAGTTGCAACCCAGGTATACGAAGTCGTTCACGAGCTCGATGTTGAGGTCCCCCACATTGATGCTCGATTGTGCTGGCGTCCTTGTCCTCGATTGCATCATTGCTTTAGTTTTACCCTTGTTGATACGTAGTTCAACTTCTATTGCAGCTGTGTCAAGCGTATGCAGAAGTTCTTCTGCGTCGGCCAATCTTCGGGACATGATGTTTATGTCGTCGGCGTTCGCTGCTAATTGTGTTGACTTGATGAGTAGCGTCTCGCTGTTGTCCATATTCATAGCCCAAATAGCGTATTCCAGTGCTAGGTTGAAGAGCGTCGGCGCACACAGCCGTTCATTTATGGGTTTCAAGTCAGTAATGCGCGGCCTGAGGTGATTGTTAACTGTAAATGCTACCTCAAACAACTGTTAGCTGTTATTTATGCTGCTAATCGATAGTAGCATTAACAGACTTAACAGCTTACCAAAATTAGCCCTTTTGCCCATCACTATAAAGATGAATCTTTTTGAAGTCAAAGAAAAAGTTATTTTAGTTGATTATAAGGTCCTTCGGACTGTCGAGCCGATGATGATGATGAATTTGGATAACTTGCATAATGTTCACACTTGGAGCGACCGGTAGCGCAGTGTGTTGAGGCATCAGTCCCATATTTGACTACCGGCGTTTCGGGTTCGAATCCCGTCCACGACGACGTTCGTTGACATGGATGTGCACGAAATCAGTTTATTCCAACGTAACGTCAACTGGGCTACATGGAACAGTTGATGCGCTATGCCTCACAAGGGGTTAGGGCAATTGATTACACTAGAGGCTACACCACTTGATCTTAGCAGATTATTTGATTTGGAACTATCAGCCATATGTAAATGTGTAATTTCTGATAAAGTTATCTGCCAGATGTACATAGTAATTTGACCGTATGTGTGAATTAGGTTTTTGGGTTGTTGTTAATTCTCTCAATTTCTCCAGGAGCGTGGGAGCGTCAACTTACATAGCTATGCCTTGTTGACGTTTTTGTAACATATTTTTCGGATGATGCAGTTGCTAGCATGCACCTCCTATATCCGTCTTTTACTTACAAGCTCTGAAAGCTGTTGGAGTTATAGTAATACTCACAGGTGGTTTTAATGGACGCACCTGGCCTGTGTTTCTCTAGATGTAGAATCGTAGAGTGGCTACCGAGAACTCACGGCTACCGAGCGCGTTACCGTATATTTGAATTTGGTTTTTGGGCAACTTAATCACAATACATTAATCCACTGAGAGGTCATAATGAATATGTTCAGCGCTATGGTGTTAAACATTCAGGATGTGGGAATAGCAAAAAATATCTCGCACAAGAGAAGATGCTTCAAAATGCTTCACTTTGTAGGTTTAGGGGCAAATAAGGAGTTGTTTGAAGTGCTCATCTTAGTAAAACATATGACTATATAATTTGGACTTTTCTGAATAACTACATCTGTTACAGGTAATTCAATAGAAATTACTAACATCCAATGTGAATTATTAGTTTCACCATATCTATAGACTTAAAAAAAAATTCTTTTGTAAGCGTGCATGTTTTTCGATGACAATATCAGCCTACTGCAAATTATTGGTACTCAAATCACATTTGAACAATCCAATAATGAATCACTTTTAGGTGTGTTTCGGTTTTTAGCCAGATATATTGCCGTGACTTCCGCCGTCGTTCTTGGGTCGCCGAAAGCTTCAACGAACCATTGTTTCAGTGAGCCTCTTGTAAGCGGCCACTATATTATTTCTCCCGTACAATTTGATATTCATTCGGACGTCAAAGCTACATCACGACTCATTCAGATACTTTGAATAACACACTTGCGACTGGATTAATGCTAGCCAGCTGTACTCGTATAATCCACTAATGAACTAATTAATTGAGCGTTCAGACTACTATAACATCAAACTGAGCACAAATACAAGTAGCAGGCCCATAGAGACCAGAAGTCAACGAATTAGCATTTAGGTGATCTGCAGAAAACAATGACGTCTCTTCTTGCAGCATGTATAGTGAGAACTTGTAATCCGGGTGGAAGGACTCAGTGCAGGATTTCCTTTCAAATCGGGTAATGTTCTTAAGTCACATTTAACTGTTGAAAGAAGCAAGTATCAAATTATTTTGATCTATTATTTAGATATCGGTAATTACGTGTGTAAATATTGTTAGAAACTTTGTCTGTCTGGAATTTTCCTGCACGCATCAAAGTTTCACTTTCATACCGGACAAGATTAAAGTTTATTTGTATAGGTACGACCTAAGGAGGAATATTATTTTCAGAATCAAACATGGAAAAATAGACACTCAAAAAAAAAACTGCAGAGAGTAGTAAATTACAAATTAACTTAAGATTATTGAAAGCTCTGATTAATGCTCTAGACCAGTGGTTCTCAGTCTTTCTGTCGTCACTACCCCCTTAAAAAGAAAAATCGCGCGCGAGCGACCATAGATTGTATACAGATGTAACTTCCAAAGCAAAAAAAAAAAACTCCTGGGATTGAGACCAATTTTGGCTCAAGAGAGTAACTACGAGTAAGTGTTCACTCGAACTGATTCCGAAAGCTTTGATTTTAAGATGGCGTTCGGGGAGTATTCTACAAAAATCAATAGCGAGATTGCCGTAAAATCTCGGGAAAATCAGTAAACTTTTTTTCTGTATCTTAAATAGTTTTCCAGATAATCACACTTGAAAATAAATTTTTCATCAAACAATCTTTCAATATGGAAACGGTTACATATTATGAACACTGAAAAAAATATTGTTTACTAGCTGCGAGAGCTCGCTTCGCTCGATCTCTCATCTAGTGCTCGCTGCGCTCGCGTTGTTCGCTTCGCCCACAACTTGACACTAACCTTGAATATTTTTTTCATACATAATTAATTTGTTCTCCGCTTGCTCAACACCACGACGATAAGGCTAAACTTCAGCTAAATTAAAAGTAACTTCACTTTCAGTCGGGTACCTTTACATAGTTTCGGCGGTTCAAATTTTTAAGCAGAATTACAGGGACCCCGCCTAGGTGCGCTTAGGGAATTTAAAAACCGGATAATGGGTAGCATCTTCTTGATCCATTATTCGGTTGATTGAGCTGTATTCAACACATTCCCCAGGAACGCATTTTAATATTTCTGCGTTTATCGCAGATGCCTGGTCGTTTTTTAAATACACAACATCAATTATTTAGGAGAATAACCTTCCCTTCTTCGTCCGGATACGTACCGCCACCAATTTTCAGTAATAAATCTGAAAACTCTTGGGTATTTTGATTACTCCCAATTCGCGCCCGCGACAAATGCAAGGGTATGACAATGCGCCATAGATGTGAGCTTTTTAGACATGCCTTAATTTCATCAACCCTGATCCCTACGGGTTTTACTGGTAAAGTTTGCCTAAAGTCGCCACAGAGAAGTAATATAATACTGCCCATAGGCCGGTCGTTTTGTTTGATGTCACGTAAGGTTCTATCTATTGATTCAACCACTTTCCGATACGCCTTAGGGCACTCCTCCCATATTATTAAGAAACAATCGCGCAAAACCCTGGCTTTGCTACTGTTTATTGGCTGTGGTTTTTCTGCTATACCAGTGCAAATATTCATACAAAATTGCACTGGATAAGTTCTAGTGTAAGTTCAGTGAAGAAATTTTGATTGAAAAAGCAATTATAATATTGCCATATTTGCAAAAAAAACACAGTCAATAATCGAATAATTTCATAGCAACGAACTTTTGCTTGTAGCAACTACAATGAATTCATAGCAACAATCTTTCGCTCGTGGCAATTAGAACAATTTCATTTGTGTATTTTTTTTTTACTCAGTGACCTTCTTTGGTTCATGCACAACAGCTTTGCTAAAGATCATCACATGATCAAATGCACAGTTTACGATTCTATAAAGGACATACAAACAAACATTCATTTTTATATATAGAGATAACATTAATGAACATCGTTCATAGAGATTATTTTCATTGTGGGTATGAACAATTCATTGTCACAATATACCTTTCATTCTCTCTTATATACGATTTGATGGACCGTTATAAATTCAATGAATTCATAAAGCTAACTTTGCTTCTTTGGTCGCTTCGACTGTCGTAATTGATTCTATGAATCGTTCATGAAGATCCTGAAATGTAGATTTTAATGAACGTTTCATTGAGACAATGAACCAGTTTATTGGCTGAAAAATTACGGATTTATCAAAAATATGATACAATGAACATTTTCATTATATTTACGTACTTTTTTTCGTTCAGCAAAGGCGTCGGATTTTAAATTAGGTTATCTCTAAAATTTTTTAGGATACGGAAAAGTGGTGAAAACTCTTTATGATCATTTTTTTAAGTATTTTCAAGTATCTAAAAAAATCGTTTTTTTTTGTTTGTTTTTTTTTCTCAAAATACAGTTCACTCTGCATTTTTTTGGGACTTTCAGTGTAATGTGAATGTAATAAATAGCAGAATTAACTTTAAGAATTAGTTCGAGTAGAAACTTTAATTTGACTGGACTATAACTTGAGCTTTAATGACGTTCGCAACGACGGCACGGCGTCGTCGTGTCTACTGATATTTAAAATGAAAATTATCCAAGTACGTGACGGGAGGGTTTTTCAAAGAAAACGCCTCAGAATTGGAAAATTTTGCTGATGTACTGGTACAATGCCATTATGGTAGAAACGAGCTTACAAGTAGCTTTATGAGCTTTAATATGAGATAAACTTATTGTCTGTAAGGACAATAGTTATCTATAAAATGATGAAACTAAAAGCATGAAGCACAAAAACATTGGTTTTAGGTGAGACTATCTCGGAAACTATTAAAGAAACAGAAAAATCGTTATGAACATTTTTTTTTGCAGAATTATTAAATTAGAATTTTTAAAGATCTTTAATTTTGTCGATGAAATTTGTTTGCTAGTGTTAGCCGTTTTTAACGTATAGTATTTTCAAAGAAAAGTCGATTCTCTATGTGGTTTTTGTGAGATTCTGCTTAAATGTCATTCAAATTCTCGAGGACTTTTACTATATTGTTTCCCGAACATCAGTTAAACAATTAACAATCATTTGATTAATTATTTTTCTTTGTATTTGAGCGTATTTTAACTGGGGTACTACGAGAGCAATGTTTTTCATCGAAGTCTGCCTTTAAATTGAAATCCAGAATTCGTTTCGAGTTGCGTTGAAAATGACTAATTAATTTCTGCCAAGTAAGAACACACATCATATAACACGATTTAAATCGTTGAATTAATTTCAATTGTTTTTTTTTAAGTTATTTTTTTGATTTTTTTCGTTTAATTTTGAATTTTTGAAAACGTCTTCGCAACCCGCTTGAAATATTTTTGCGACCCCTTAAGAGGTCGCGACCAACACTTTAGGAACCTATGCTCTAGACTAGATACATGCATTTCTCAACATTACTTTAATTGAAGTACGCACTGAGACCTTTTAAGTCGATCTTTATAGCCCATTTAGATTCTCGCGAAGTAGAATGAGGAAGGGCGAGGCATGAGAATGTAAATATGCTGTTCGCCCTGTGCTCGTTGTTACTTGCCTCTCCTCGTCCAACTTCGCTTTGGACGCGAGCCACCGCGATGTACGGGCACAAGACGGCCCGAATGTTCGGCTATATGAACCAGGCGGGCGTTCCGGGGTAGAGAGACAAAGTGGAACGGTATATATAAAAAAAATAAAGAAGTTTCTGAACGGCAAATCTTTTTTCTCAAAAAATACGACACATCTTGCTAGGAAAAGCTGGTAGGGTTGTTTGACGAAATCCTGGATCGGCCGCTGACTACAGCATAACATGGAATCAACTTGATAATTGATACATATGCAGAAAATACGAGCCTAAATGGATGATGTCCAAATATGGTTGCAAAAATTCAAAGAATAACTCAATAAATCATTTTTACTTCGGAGAGCTACGTACCTTTATCTAGCTTTAGAGAAGTTCATTGAATTTGTCATTTTCTCTTCATCAAATTCATAATTTTACTATAAAATCCACCTTTTATATAATATTTTAACCAATATACAAAAGGCCTGAAATGGTTGATGCGGGGCTTAAATTCGGAATGCATTTTGATCTATAAATGTTTTTTTTTTGTGGTATTGCATTGGTTTTTGCTTTCAGAATGGATTATAGGCAGCCTCAGCCTATCCTTTCCTCCTCTGAAGTTTTTGTTTTATATTCCCTTTTAAAAA
This sequence comes from Chloromyia formosa, assembly GCA_964017055.1. Classification (NCBI taxonomy): domain Eukaryota; kingdom Metazoa; phylum Arthropoda; class Insecta; order Diptera; family Stratiomyidae; genus Chloromyia; species Chloromyia formosa. The sequence goes on from OZ024815.1 coordinate 35,539,766, forward strand.
GAAAAGTTTCCATATTTTTTTAAGTAGACTTTTCAATAAAACAAACTCGTATCTTGCCCATCTTCCATGCGCATTTTTTAATAGAATGGTTATTGTTCTAATTGGCCTACTGGATTTGAATAATGCTAACATTAAATTTTTGCTCCGCCTTCAACGTGTTTGGATACAAAAAAAAATAATAATAATTACAGGCTATCAGTTAGGGAAATTGGAGAAACTTCCACAGAATATACAATATATGGCACACTCAATAACAATACAACGACTATAAATTTAACTGTTCCATCATCCAAAACTATGCATCCTGGTCGCAAGCGATTTTTCTTATTTGTCTCAAAACAATTGGTAAACAAAAAATGATTCATGGGCATTCTTAAAAAAGCAAATTTGTTCGATTTAGCAACGAAATGCGATCACTAAATCCACTTGATAAAACGAAGACAATTAATCTTTTTGCAATATCTGTTTGCAAAGCATCTTGACTATCTCGGAAGCGGTTTCTGTGTTTTGAAGCTTCGCAGTCGTCGGCTGTATCCAGTGGCGTGGATGTCAATTCTTTGTTCAGAGATAGTGGCAGTTATACCAATACCGAAGACGTTCCAAAGGCACAGAGCTACATACAATATTGGCTCTTTTGAATTTCAGTTGAAATGAGAAATTCTGTGGGCGTCTGGGTATATGAATGGAAATCTTGTGGAACCTGGAATGTGAGTATGGTATGATATTAAGCGATTCAGGTGTGCTCAGGTGCGCTGGAAGCGAGTTGGGCGACTTTGCTGAGACTTGAGAATAGCCGGGCTAGCTAGAGCTGTTTGTCGTCTGTAACCAGCAATGGTAACCTTATACCTAACTTGTCTTGGCGGCTACCAAGCAAAGATGTTGTCATTCACAGGTTGAGCAAGTTGGCGTTTTGTCGTAGTCGCAAAATAGATACGGTCGCGTCAAGACGCCTCTCTTTCTCTCTGAACAAGTAGGACGTGATTCTTCTACGAAGTATTCGAACAGCTAAACGACTAGGAAGTAGTACGTAGACGTTGTATTGAATACAACAACGAAAGGACAAACATAATACAGTTGCCGAATGGGATTTTTGTTTAACTCTAAAATATTAACCACTATTAAAGCAAACATCTTGCAGTGACTCCCATACAGAACATCCGAATATTGAATACTTAGTGTTTTGTGTTAGATAATAAAGTATATCGATCCGATCGAATCGTTCATTGAATTTACTTGCGGTTTAGAGCGCTCTTTACTTTTTTTGCCGGTGACCTTCCACCTGTCTGCCCACGTACGAGTATGTGATACCAATTAGAAGGTTGTGTGTTTCAGCAAACATTGTGATATTTGTCGCGATCGCGATGTATTAATTGTTGGGAAATTCTAGAAAATATACAATAGATTGCGTGATCAGTTTTTCCGGTAGGTTTGCTGAAATAGGTTGTGTTTTTGTTGTGCTGTGTGTTGGGTCTGGTCTCTGGTTTCAGATTCTCATGATTTGAATTTGACCGCAAGTGAAGAAAAAACCACTCAATATCGACGATAGTTAGTGTTGCGCGAATGTTATGCAATTTTCCAATATGTGTCGTGTTTGGCATTAAATTCATGAATTTTTAATTCGTGTAATTAGTTAATCACATAAAATTGATTGGGATTTGTGCTGATCTGAGCAAGGTTTCGGTTCCAAAACCGCAGGCGTAGTAAGAATCGAAGAGGATCAATAGGTGTAGTTCTTCGTGTTTTTTTTTGTTTTGAATATAACGCATATTGTGTTATAAAAGTTAGTACATGCTTGTGATTATCGGATTCACCCAGATACATATCTCGTCTAACTTATTAACACCGTCAGTGAATTTCCATTGAGTGAATTGTTTTCATTCTATTTTTCCTCATTTGCAAGTCGATGTTTATTTTGTCGAACATGCCGGTAATTATCTGATGTGGATATTACTATATATTGCTACCATTTAACGATATACATACATACATACGAGAAAAAAAATACACATGCATATGTATGAAAAGCGAAAATTGGATTAACACTGTCTGCTGACATCATACCTGTTGCTGTTCTGTTCGTGAGGGACATAAATAAAAGTCAGCGTGACGTAAACACTGAACCACGGTGTTTAAATTGAAAATAAGAACTGGTAAGTCGAGATTTTGCAAGTACATACATACATTGACGATTGGTTTAAGTAGGAATAATGTTTTAGTCGAATGTTTAATTTAACAGAAGCGTTCTCAGAAGGGAAGATTTTGTCGTCGGTAAGACATTTAAAATTAAGCTAATAAACCGAATAAACCGAATTTAAATCGGTTTATTCATATAAGCTCTATAAGAATCCATACATTTTACAAAAACTGAGTTCTGAAAATTTTAAAGATATACGCACATATTTTAAAAATTGACTACATCAAGCAGAACCATGCTAGAAATCATAGCAAGGAGTTTCGGGGATTTTCGTAAAATAAAATCGTTCCCGAAAGGGACAAATGCGTCGGAAGGTTCGAGGGATTGCATTTTATTATGATCGACTATCCAAACCACTGGACTCAGTTTCCTTGTCTAGCTTCTCCACGGTGCTTTTTGAGGGATGGACATACCAGAGAGTTTCGCTCTATTCCAGCCGATCATTTTCGGGTTTCAATAAGGCTTGGGAGTCTCCTTGGCCGTGATGCCAGAGAAAAAAAGTCAAAATCGTACCAACTCGTTCTGGAAAATCGTATTTTCTCCTCTTTATTGACTTCTAGCTGAGAGAGCTCGTTCCGTTCACATTTTTAGGGTTTTGTATTAAAAACAAAACCCTTATGAAATCGGTCAAATGTCTGTCCGTCTGTCCGTCTCACGAACGGCTGAAGCTACATGCATGAAATTTTGTGGGAGTATGTAGAATTATTACAATTCGCCGGAGAAAGCGATTCGTTGTAATAGGCTTACTTTAAGGGGATGTCCCCATAGAGGGGAAATGAAGGTCAACATTTTTTTTTCATCTGGTATAGGCAAGTGGGGTATCATGAGAAAGGTAACACCGAGTACATTTCATTTCCGGTATTTTCATCAAATTTGAAAAAAAGGGGAAAAGAGATAGAGGGGAAAATATGTGATCCGAGTTTGTCCCCCCCCCCTCGCATTTCGATACCGTTATACTTAGAAATATGAAAATTTGCAGAAAGGCGGCATTTTACTAGTGTAGAAAACCGAAAATCGTAGAATTTTGATATCTCAACAAAAAAGGTTAATAATAGTACATTTCTATAGTTGCAGTTAGCATACCCCTACACGCCTTAAGCACAGCCGAGGTCAAAAATATTGATGGACAATGATAACCAACATCATCGGCAATAATATCTTTAAGTTTCATTACAATCACATAATATTTAATAATAGTACACTCATTTAAAATTAGGCATTTTGACACTATTCACACAAAAATTACACCTACCGGCCTCATATGTAGGTGTGAGTACTACTTTCATGTTGTTTTTCGTAGTGCGAATTGCAGTTATTTAATTAATTATTTTTGAAAGGGTGAAGATTAGTTGGGGGCGCTACGTCGTAATTGGCAAACTTTACCGAGTGGAAGGGGGGAGGGGTCCACATAGAGGCGAAATTAAGCTCAAAATTTTTTTTTATCGACTGGTATAGGCAAGTGAGGTGTCGTGAGAAAGGTAATGTTGAGTACATTCCATTTTTTCGCATTTTCTTGAAATTTGTAGAAAGGGGAATAGTGGGGGAGAGACTGTTAGAATTATGAAAACTTACAGGAAGGTGGGTTCCGAATAGCATATAAAATGGAAAATAAGGGAATCTGTATATCTTCTCAGAATAGGTAAGTAATAGTTTATTTCTGTAGTTACAGTTAGCACACCTCTGCATGCCTTAAACACGTTCGAGGTCAAAAGTACTGATGGCCAACGATAACCAACACCTTAGGCAATAATATGCTCTAAGTTTCGTTACAATCACGTCATATGAATTGGCATGTAAAATGTAAGTGGGTAAGACAGTTTAATTATGTTTTTTTTTTGTCCATCTGAGTGGTATCAAGAAGAGCAACGAGCCGATATTTATATACCAAATTAAGCGCTTGCTACAAAACCCTCGGATTGCGGGCGTAGCCCTCTATATTCCGGTTTCATTTTTTGTTATTTTGGACATTTTTAATATGCCTATTTACCCTGGGGGGAGGTATGGTCCTTGGGTTTAATTTTTTTCATGGTTTTCAATCTCAATTCCACGCCTACTCTCCCTTATGTGAGCAGCCGTGCGGAGACTACGGCCAAATCGAAAAATTAAAAAGGCCATGAACTATTCTGCATCCTGATTTGTTTATGAAATTTGCATGAAAATCAATGCGACCGCAAATTACGGACAAACATACAGAAACATATACGAGAGATTAGTAACCTGAGTTGAAATTTCGCAATCCAACTTCAAAAACACATTTTTTAGGTGTACATGCTTCCAATATAAAACAAGATTAAATTCATTCATAGCACAATATATAAAATTTGAATACAATAACAAAAAATATGATCATAGTACATTTAGTTCCAATCAAAAAACATACGTTATAAATTATTGTTCATCCAAACTAATGTTTCAAGCAAAACTGAGATTTTTGGAACATTCTTGTTTCGCGAATAATTGTCTCTAATAGATTCAGAGTGAATTTTCAAAATCTCCTGAGTGCGGCTTCAAACTGCATTTCCACTTTAGGTGGTAAGAACCTAGAACTCACACATGGGAGATTTGTAATTCCTAAAAAAGAAATTCTTTGAGTGTGTCAAAAACTCTCTCTAAATGCGATAGAGAGAATTCTCCTATATTCGCGAAAAGGAATGTTCTGATTTTTGTTTCTACTGCATTTAAAGTATACTAATGTTTCAGGAACAACGTATGCGTCTTTTACCAGTGGTAAAACCTAATTTGATTTACAAATTGTGAAGTCAAGCATGCACTTGGTGTCCAACCAATACAAAAATAAAAGAAAGGCAAAAAGAAGAGTCATCACGATTACAAATATGCTTTAGGAAACTTTTTCTCTAAATCTTAGTACTTAAGTCTAAGTATCCTTTGGATAGGAGAAGGTTAATTGCCTTGACTCCTCCAGGGGCATGGGCGCGTCAATACCTCTATAATTTTTTTTGATCGCGCCGAGATTTGAACTCCGAGCTCTAGATTAGTATCGTAGAGCGGTGACCGAACGACCACGGCCACCGAGCGCGACAAATGGATAGGATACCTTTAAAGGTTTCTCATGCAATCGAATTCTAGTCTTTGTTTTATTAACATTGATAACCGACAATATTCTTTGTACATTGCTGACGTATTCAAGCGATCAGTTAAAGGAAATGATATGGAACCATCCACCCATCCAATCGAAATTTCAAGAAATTCTAAATCAATATCCTGACATTCATCGATTCCAACTAAATTTGGGAAGATTTTGAACAATTTGTTTTAAATTAATTTCTTTATTAATTATGGTTTTTAGTGAATTCACACATTAGCCTCCATTTGAACGCGGAACAAAATAGACGCACTCCGAATATCCCCTGTCCAAATTTCGGGGCACGCGCTGCATTCCAATCCATCACGAACCCGACGTCATTTTAAAAGTCAAGTTCGATGACGAACTCAATTTTCACTTATCCGATTTAATTTCACGTACCGTCAATTGATTGTAAAATTGCATAAACACATTGGCGGCTGCCAACACGTAAAAACGTGTCCTTTGTTGCTGTTTAACACAGACAACACAAAATATTAACGAAAGTTGACTCCGTTAAATTCAGATTTCGCGCACAAACCTCGCGGCAGTCGGGTGAATTTTGGGCAAGTTGAGTATCCAAGGAGCTGTCAACTTTAATCCCACACACTATGGATTTTGTGTTGGAAGCGGGACAATTTGTAAGCGTAATAGCAGCCATAAATTATCCGATCCGTCGCCCGATCGATCGGCCGATGGATCGCCACAAAATGTCAGCTGATCAAAAATTATACGAAACTGTCAAAAAAATCGTCAGCAATAAGCGCATACACAGGCCTATCCATCGGCCGATATCGATATCGGGCATTAAACAATGTCTGCATCGAATCTATTCACTACGCCCTGCCAGACTTGGGAGTCGTTAACTGCCACATAACCATATTCGTATGCAGAGGAACACCTCAGAGAGGCGTCATCTCCCCGCTACTCTGGCTAGTTGTCAAGAACAAGATCCTAGTTAGGCTTGATAGGGAAGGGATAAAAGTGGCTGCGTACGGGGATGATGTGGCGATCCTAGTATCAGGGGTGTGCCTCTCCGTGATTAGTCAGATCATATGGAAAGGGCTCTGGGTATGGTGAGCGCCTCGGCCACAAGCTGTGGTCTGGGTGTCAACTCAGGTAAGAGTATAGCGGACCAGAGACTGTTCATTGGGTACCTCACTGGTACACCACCTAAAATATAGTTCTGTTCACTCCGTCGTACCGGACTTTTACCGTTGTTTTTTTTTTGAGTATCGGTTTCCTACCCAGTTTCTCAAACAATGAGTCGGTTTTTTCAGTACCGGTTTTTCAATGGTTGGTAGTAACGAAATCGATACTAGTACCGGGGAGTGAAATTTTTTTGGATGGATTTGGAGTGTGAGTGGTAACGAGATGAATATCAATTTGAAGTTGGGTGGAGTTACTAATATTTGAAGCACGTATGGGAAGCAGGATGAGACAGATGCACAACAGCACACCTGACGACATGGGCATGAGCAGTGCTCGTTTTCACTTGACAGCCGAAAATTTAATACGTTCCGAAAGGAGAAAACGAACATCGTCATCTGGCTGGTTGTCGTCAGATACGATAGTGTGCATCCTTCACACTCTGCTTCCGATATGTGCTTCAAATGATGGTAATTCCATCTAATTTCAGTTTGATTGATATTCATCTCGCTACCAATCACAATCCAAATCCACCCAATGTTTTATACCCGGTACTTGTATCGGACTCATGGTTTAATAGTACTGAAAACTCGTTTCTTAAAACCGGAACTCGTCGGGATTCGTACCAATTCTTAGAAAAAAAAACCGGTAGCAAAGAGGTATACCGGTTTTAGAGACAGAAAACTTGGCCAGGCCTTTACAAGTGTTTGACTTGGGTGTCAGGAAATAATATTTCTTGAATTTATTTGATTAATAAACACCAAGCTTATAACACGGTTTTTTACTTGTTGTAATGTTTTTCCTATCTAACCAAACAATGTAACTAGAACCCACGCTTTTTGAAAAGTGTTTGTATAAATATATGTCATCATAGCTCAAAGTCAATACAATCGTATTAGGTATTATAGTGATCTGAAGACAGCAGTTACTATTTTAAGAACCAGGAAAATTAGGTAAATTAGTCGGCCGCCTAGACGCAGACTGTACTTCATGATCAAAATTAATGAATGAAATGAAAAATAGTAATTTAATAAGCCACCACACCAGTCAGTCTAAATCTCCTAAAATTCAACAACCACCACCACCACCACACCACTAAGAAACATTTTTGTTTTTGTTTATTCTTTCAATATTGAACCCATAAATTTTTTAAATTTATTTCAAGATTGCACCTATTTGGATTGGAACCGATCAAATATTTTGAACGGGGGTGTTTATTTAGGAATAACAAACTGGAGGCTGTCAATTCCACTATTTATACATTCGTTTGGTATATGGTACATATATTTGCTATCTTGGTTTCTCATTAGTGGTAGCAACATAGTCGCGTAGGTTTAGGAAAGTTAATATTGTAGTTTGCACGAGCGATAGATATTCATAAATTAAAATCTTTTCAATAATAATATAGGAAACCTTATGCATAATGAATAAACGCCATGAGCACATAGGCACTTGCCATGAATACAATAGGCGTGTTTTTTTGTACTGCGGTGGAGGTTATCTAATTTAATTTGCAATAAAGAATTATTATTAGGTTAAAAAAAGGTAACCCGAATAACCCCCAGTTAACCTGGACCGCAGTACAAAAAACACGACTAGTGTGAACGTTAAAGGTATCTTGCCGCTGCCCGTTTAGTAGTTACAGTAAGCTGAGCTGTGATTATGTATCATTAAATAAACAATTAATGAATATTAAAAGGTTATCAAATAAAATTGGTAATTGCATGCAAATATTGTATTTTTGCAAATATTGTATTTTTGCAAATACAAGTAAAGAATTTTGTAAAAAAATTCTGAAATTCGTATTGTACAAATGTCAAACGAGTACAAATGCAGTTTTATTTGGTATTAATTTGCATGTGTCAGTCATTCGGTAATTGTAAACGGAATAGGAGCAACTTATTTCGGGAGCTAGCGACACTTTATTTTGAAACATTTGTTAAAACTTAATTTTTATTTTCCGTGTCATATGAACGCTTTGTTAATTGCCTTCACCCCTTCAGGGGCATGGGCACGTCAACATCTCTAGCAATTCTTCGCCTTGATGATGTTTCGATAGCATATCTACTTTCTGGAAGTGCAGTTACTAGCATGCACCTCTTATCCGCGCCGTCTTTATACTGACAAGCTCGGAGCACTTGGAGAGTTCTATTAGTACTCACAGGCAGTTTTTGATCGCGCCGAGATTTCAACTCCGAGCTCTAGATTAGTATCGTAGAGCGGTGACCTAACGACCACACCCACCGAGCGCGATATGAACGCTTTTCTAACATAAAATTAACTCCTGCCGGCACACCAGCGGGACAACGCGCATGAGCAGATTTTTTAATTATGTTAGAAAAATGATTGTAAATGTTAGAAGCTGAAACTTTACCTTTTGTTTACTGGCATTGCAGTAAGGACGAAAACTTCTTCCTGCCACTTGTATGGTAGGGCAATCTACTCCTGGCATAGACATTGTCATGTGAAAGAAAAAACAGCAATTGACTTAAATGTTAAAAGCAAATTTTTTTTATCATTAGTTTAATACTGAAGATAGTGGAAAAACTTATGCAGGACCTGGCGCCAGCAGGAACAGAAGAGTCGCGCACGAGCATACAGTATATCTCGTAGTATATTTGTTATCGCGGATTAGCTTTGGCAGAGGAGTTGTGGCTGGATAAGTGACAGAGTAGAGAAATTTCTTTTAAGGCATTTGTATACCCTAGATCTTATATATAAGGTATAGAGTATATTCTTTTTGTCACGATGGAAATATGTAATACTTTAAAGGAGGCTCATCATGTTTTGAAAATAAAATAAGAAAAGATAAAAGAAAACTATTTTTAACCAGTACGAAGCGAAGCGAATATACCTTAAATCTAATGGTACAACCTAAACCTGGGTTAGACCTAGTGATGATACTAAAACTACAAATTTGCAACGACTATATTATCATATGGTTTACGTCACATATTACGGTCCGAAAATGTTAGCTTGATTTTCTAGAAAGTTTTTCAATATTTTCCCTGCCAATCGGGCTACGTTGGAGGGAGGCAGACTTGTTTTCAATCCCAGCAAACAATTTTATATCATTTGGAAGATAAATTGACCAGATGATACGATAGCGATTCTTCCATACGATAAATTTATAGATTATTTATCGCTTTTTCAATAATTGGGGGATATCCCTCAAGCGAAAGAATCGCAATAAGATTTCAATTCGCCAATCTGTCATTTTCATTGTTTGTAATCTAGCTAGCGCAACGGTTAGCACTATGGACTTGCAAAAACGAGAACCTGGTTCTAATCCTACGAATATCAGTTGTACAAAAGGATCCAATATAAATTATGAGCGTCAAAGAATATGTAAGATAAAGAAAGGATAAAGATCAATCTAACAAAAAAAGTAGTCCGGATGGCGCAACGGTTAGCACGTTCGCCTTCAACGCACTGGGCCCAGGTTCGATTCCGGGGATTTACGTGTCGGACTATGAGCCCACTCAGCTGTTAAATGAGTACCCATTATGGGGTAAATAACTCGGTTGAGCGTGTTGCTGATCACATACCTCTGCACAAAAACCGTCACGATCTAGAAAATGAGATGATGCTAACTCATCTCGAGGCCGTGGTTCAAATTGGACTGTTGCGCCAGTTATTTATTATTTTATTTAACAAAAAAAGTGATAATAACCTTGTTTTAGTTTACTCTCATAGCCAAAATTTCTTCTACGCGACATTTTGTCAATTCGTCAATTTATCCCCATCGCGATTCGCTTTCATGTTGCCGACTCGTTTCGCCAAAGTTTCTCCTGGAGGTTTCGCTTTCGGTAACCTTGTTTTCCCGAAGGGGGTGACTCGCGCGATAAGATGGCGATATCCCCGTCGATAAATTTATCATCCAAGGCGAATCCCATTCTTATCGCGGAAGGTAGAAATTGTTTGCTGGGATGAAGCAGGCTTTTTGACTACCACAAGTAAATTAAAGTCTTATTTGAAATCCGCATGTTGAAAATTAGCTTGTCAACTTGTTTTAAAAGTTATAGGCAAATACATATGTGAAAAGTAGGGCAAGCTAAGACACTTTGTAATGAAAGTACATTTGCTTTCTAATTGGTCAAACTCCTTTTCAAGAGACAGCACCTATAATATGGCCCTTTATAGTCAACCTTTTGCGTTTATTATTTTACATATTATAAAGAAAGTATGCCTTCTATGTATTGGTCGGATTATGCCCATTTTGTATCCAATTACATTGCCATTTGTCGCAAGCTTCATTCTATCGAAATTTATCGCAAATTTATTTGGTCGGATCTTACCCATTTTCAACATCAACTAATCAGATCTACTTCCAAAATCCAACCAAATTTTCAGCTGGCTGGTTTCATTTGATCCAAAGTGATCGTAGTTATAGCTATTACTACTATTACTTTTTGATATTTCGAGGAGAGGTAGGCGTTCCTTTGGTCAGGCCATGTCTGTTTCACTAGACTGTATCTGCTTCTCATCTGAAGTTTACATTCCCAAAAATAACTCTGTAGGTCAATTTGTTCAAGAATTGTAGACAAAAACATGAAAAGGAGGGTAGCGCAGGGCTCAGGAAAGTTCCCTTGGTTTTAAACTGATCGAGTTCATTTTTACGGGAGAGTATAATATGAGTTTCTAGAGTCATCTACCAGAGATGGAGCATTTCACGTTTACTCCATCGGGAGTTATGGATACATCTAACTTTTTTTTTACATATGTTCGTATAGGCGAGGGAGGCTCCTGCTGGCGCCAGATACGTCAAATGGCTGGCGTCATAAGTTTTTTCACATCTTAAGTATAAAACTAATGGCACAAAAAAATTCAGCTTTTAACATTTAAGTCAATTGTTGTTTTTTACATAATTAAGTCGCCGGTAGAACTAGATTCTCCTACCATATGAGTAGCAGGAATTAATTTTCACGCTCACTGAAATGTCAATAAATAATAGGTAAACTTTTAGCTTTTAAACTTTTTAACATTTATCGTTTTTTTTGCCATAATTAATACTCTACTTATAAACGTGGTCTCGTTATCGAGGTGTCATTTTGTTGATAGGCTACGTTATTACGACAAATAAAATGATAAACCAAGCTTTAACAAATATGACAACGAAAAGTGTAGCTGGCTCCCGGGATACGTGGATATAAGTTTTTTTTTTCGAATTCGTGTTACGGATCTCTGAAATCGCTTCATCATTTCAGTATAAAGGCAGTTTTGGTCCTTTTTATTTGTATTTGTAGTTACCTTGAGATGGTCCGGATCTGAAAAATTTATTAAATGAAAAAATATTGTTGCTTAATTTAATGATGTTTATATCTTCCTATTTTTTTTGTCCTCTTTCTTTCATTTTTTTCAATCTTCTGAAGTTCTTTGGACGGCTATAAGCACCAGAACAAAATTAAAATAAAATTATCTTTGACTCCGACAAAAAAAAAACACGATTGAATTAACTACTTTCAAAAAAAAAAAAACCTTTTCTTGTCCATTTCTTTCAAGTTTTTATTAATTTTATCCGAAAGTGTTACTTATCTTATACCTATACCTATATGTACATACATAATACATAAATTTTAGCCCACCTGAAACTCTCACATTAAACAGTTTTGCTTCTAATTCATTCCCATAGCACAATATCTTAAAATGCAATCGTATTACTTTTCGTTCATCACGTATAATCATTTGTCTCTCTAATATTCGAAAAACAACCACAAATAATTAATTCAATCCATGCAAATTCGTAAAAAGCAAACTGTTCTTCGGAGCAAAAGAACTATGTATTATACTCCAAAATCTTAAAATCGATCTACGAGTACGTGCATTTACGAGTATTTTCTGTAAATGCCAGTATATTGAGTGTTGTACATGTAGTGTAATCGAATAGTTCAAACAATTGTAAAGTGGTTGTTCAATTCGCAATAAAATTGCATGAGCATCGGACTATAAATTGTGCTATTTACTAATGTCCGATAATAAAACTCAACAATGGTCAATTGTTCAACGGATCAAGATACAGATTGAAGTGCAATTCAAGAATACGGAAAGAGAAAAAAAAGCTCGAAACGATTATGACCGCACTATCGATCTTATTCGTTGGTGCGTTGCTGAAGAAGATTTAGATACAAATGTATTATTGCAAATATTCGAAGAGCTGACTTGAGTGTCTTTATTGGTCTTCATATTGCAAAATAACAAAATGCTACAATAGTTGAAGAAGATGTTGATTGCGTATGAATCTTTTTTTTGATATTTTCTTCTTGAAAAATTTCATAATTTAACACCTCTTTAACGCTGAACTACTTATCTAAAACCACTTGAGCGCTGAATTACTATACATAGTTGCCTTTTAAGATATTTTCTAGATTTTTCCGTATTTTCCGATAGTAGTTAGACATTCTGCCGAACTAAATACATGATAATAAAAGTGGAGTATGTCATTGCTAACTTAGGGCTGTTTTCTCACTGTCTGGTTAAATTTTATCCTGTAGATTAACGCTAACGGGCCCTCATCTTCCGGTTAAGAATTTCCCGGACAACAATTCCAAACAGCTGATACGTACTGTTGAGATTTTGACAGCTAGAACTGTTTACGTTCGCACATTCAAATGAGACAATTAAACTGGTCACAAGGAACAGAGTTCTGGATATTCATTCGAATGAAAGGGATCTGAAACCAACTCAGTCTCAAAATAATGCTGGGAGGTGGCACAGGCGTAGAATAGAATTGAACAGGTGGCAGAGTTCCGCCAAGAAAATCAGCTGACTTTCTACTGCATTAGCTACGCTGTGGACTGCATTATCATATTTTGAGCGTTGCATGCGCTAAGGTTAAATTTAGTGTCCTGGATAGCTAACTGGCAGTTTAACCGCACATTGAGAAAACGGGCCTTAGTCTATCTGACTAACAGCCGACATCCTTAAGCTTAAAACACACAGTTCAGTACACCGATAATAAACGATACGACGCGACGATGGTATATCGGGGACAATTTAATTTCCCCACTGTGTCTCTGTGCGATTTTCTGCGAAGCTTCTTTGTGTACGAATGTTCAGCACATGTAAAATACATACATTCATTTTCACAATTGTTTAGACAAGGCAAATTCTATACACAAATTGATATTTGCGTGGAATCGGGAAGTTTACTTTCCCCAATATAAGAGCACAATATCGTGTATTGAGCTTACACGAGAGACTATGGGTCGTTTTGGAGCCCCTTCACTTGCAAGAATAAGTGAGGATATTCCAACAGTGCCCAAGAATAATCAATTTCCCTGTAACATGTATGTATGTTTAAAAATCGGCCTGCATTACGATCCTCTTGTGTAAATAATCTTGGAACTGACTTTAAGTTAACCTCTCCACTTGTTTTTCATATATTTGCTCTTTGCTATGAGGTGTTTTGTTTTGACTCTGATTTAATTAGATGGTTTGAAACTTAGCAAATAATGTCTGAGTAAAATTTATTATTCGGACGTCATTTTAATTTATGACTAAATATGTCTAAATAATTATGCAAATGAATGTACATGTGCTGAACTTTCGTATATAAAAAAAAGCTTCGCAGAAAATCCCACAGAGACACAGTGGGGTAATTAAATTATCTTTCCTATACAAAGAAGCTTCGCTCACAATCAGAAAAAAAAGTCTAATTCTCCCCGATATACGATCGTCGTATCAAATATTATAGGCTGCACAAGAGTGATCACTCCATAGAACTTTTGCCTCCGCCAGTAGTGAGTGGCGTGACCTCTGTCGTCAATTTAGTTTTTCATCATTTTTGTTACGATATGTTTACTAATTAGGTTAGGTTAGATACAGGGGCTGCCGTGATGTATCACAGCACACTAAGACCAACATTGGGTCCATTGGGGTACCACCACTATCAACTTCACTAGAACCTACGTATCAAACCAGCCTATGCTGCGATGTAACAATTGAGCCGTGTGACGGTCATATCCTTAAAGTCATCCACATCGTAAAAGACCCGTGAACCCAGAAACTTTCTTCTCCTACCAGCCAAGGCCCGGCAATGACAGAGAAGGTGTAGAACGCTCTCCTCCTCCACCACATAGCCACAACTCCTACAGAAGTTGTGGTGAGGAAGATGGAGTCTCATGGCATGCTCTTCTATTGGGCAGTGCCCTGTGATAACTCCTACTGCTCTGCCAATGTGCTTCTTGTTCAGCGACAGCAATGCGACAGAATGGCAGGGATAAATTTTCGGCTAAATCATCCTCGTGGTTTGGCATGTATTGCCGCAGAGCCATCACGTTACATTAGCCCTGCCACAGCAGCGGTCTTAATCGTCAATTTGCACAGGGCAAATGGCACCCATATGTCTTTGCGGCTTTCATCATCCGCACCAGTTGTCCCCTCCCGGGCCAACTCATCTGCCTTGCAGTTGTCCGCAAAGCCACTGTTGCTCGGAATCCAACAGCTAGTTTTAGATGTCGTCAAGACGGATTCGAGTGTGCGAATCGCCGCCTGACTACCCGTGTAAATAGTAATGTCCTCCACAGTAATAACGTGACTGCCTAGCCAGGACAGAGCTTCAGAGATAGCCGAAAACTCCGCTTGTACGATACTGCAAAAGTCCGGGTGACGGAGTGATAGGTTAACCCGAGTCCCTCCGATTATATGATTATCCCGACCCCGTCGTTTACTAATTAACTTGGTATAAAAAATCAAATTAAACTACTTAAATTACTAATTTTCCATAATAAATTCGAAAAATCGAATTAAACTACGAAAATTCCAATTTTCAATAATAAATTCGCCATTTAGCGATGCAAGTACCTTCTTTTGACATATTTATCCATTGTAGGTGACAGACCCCTTATTTTAAGCCATAATGTCTGTCTAGGGTAATTCCGGGTGAAATGGCATACATTTTTACTTTCGCTTATAAATCAAAAAGTAAAACAGTTATGTAATCGAAACAGAAACATAAACATTCTTTATTTATTGTTCAACAAAAATATATAAAAAAAGTAACATTATTCCATAATTAAACAAGAATATATTAAAAAAGAAAAAAATGTTTCAAAATCCCATATCACCTAATATGTAGGGTGTTATGGTACTGTCGATAGGGTGAAATGGCACATCATATGCTTTTTAGATTTTTGTTGCCGCAGTCATGGCACGTGTTAACAAAAGACGTACAAGTGTCATGCGACCACCTTTTGCAAATAAGACACTTAATCCATTCGTCTTTTTTCGTTGTATGGTAGTAGTTTTCGCCACAGCCCACGCAAAGATTCTCCTCAAAATCTTCAGGATCGTCGGACTAATCAACCAAATCAAGAATCCCTTCATCTTCAGAGGAAGAGGCGGCCGAAATAACCTTCCTTTTTCTATTTTTTTTTTAATTTCATTCATGGCTTTAACTTTATTTACACGTTCTTTCTTTATCGACTTTAATTTCTGGCCCTCTATATTTTTATCAGATGTCAAAACTCGAGCTTTCTGTCTCCTTATAGGGTTAATTTGTTTTCGAGCTGAAGAAAAGGGCACTGGCGATATAATATTGAGCATTTTTCCTGGACTTACTCGTATATCAATGATTGGCGGAGTAACAGCTGCACTTGTTGTTGGCCGGTCTCTTAACTCATCTTCTCTATTTGGTGGTAGGGATGGAGTGCTTGGAAGATCCCTTGAAAACTCTGCCACTGAAGATTCATTGGGGGCAGTGGAGCTATTAGAGCTTATAAATGCATAATCGGGAATAGCATTAGGATTGAACGGGAAAATTCCAGTCGCAGAAAATGCAACAACCCCATTATTGACTGTTGCTGCTTTGCTCCATGCAACAGATAATATGCTTCCGAATTTTAAGCGGTTAATTTTTCGCGTAGGATTGGTTTTCATGAACAAATTGCATGCTTCATAAAAGTAATTTTTAAACGCTTTAAAAAACACCCTGTCTAATGGCTGTAGGAACTGCGTAGTGTGAGGTGGTAGGCATAACAATATGATATCATTTGCAGTAGCATATTCCAACATTTTCACGCTAGTGCAGTGAGATGAGTGGCCATCTAAAATAAACAGTACTTTCCCTTGTGGCTTTCTCGGTACAAAATGTTCTTTGAGCCACGCCAAAAACAAATTTGCGTTTACATAAGCAGATTTAAGGCCCATGAAAACGACTGATCCAGGAGGCATTCCATCTTCGAATTCTGCTCGCTTATTTTTGCCTTTAAAAACACATGCTGGCGGAATAAAGTTACCTTCTGCATTACAGCAGGCTATTACGGTTATCGTTTCACCTTTTTCAGCAGAAGTTACAGCAACTACATTTTTTGAACCCCTTTCAGCAATGACGTGTCCAGGACGGTTATTAAGTTGGCACCCAGTCTCATTCATGTTATATATATGACCGGGCTTATCCATCAAATCGTTTTCGCTGAGTGTTTTTTCCAAAAGCTGGAAATAGTTTGAAACTGCTTCCTTGCTTAAACCTTCGACTCTTGCTTGAGAAACACCTTCAGACTTTCGAATTGATAATTCGGGATGCCGCTTCATAAAAAGGCTAAGCCAACCGTATCCAGCTTTCATTTCATCGTGATTAAACGTGTGTTTTATTTTATATTTTTCCGCCAATTCGTACGCCATGCGGCATACCTCTTGCCTTGATGGAGCGAATCCATGAGCCTGCAGTTTCTTTATATGGGCATCATCATCATCATCGTGGCGCGACAGCCCGACGTCGGGCCTTGGCCGCCTGGATCATTGTCCTCCAATTATCTCGGTCACGTGACCGCGTCCTCCAATTTTGGGAGCCCAGCAGCTGCGCGGCGTCCACACCTACTGAGCTCTCCCAACGAGATCTCGGTCGTCCTCGCAGTCTCGCTCCGTCGACTCGTTCTGCATTCATTACTCTCTTAGGCATGCGATCATCGTCCATTCTTTGTACATGCCCTGCCCATTGAAGTCGTTGTAGTTTGACGATTTTCGAGACTTGCAGCTCATCGTACATTTCATACAACTCATGGTTGTACCGGATGCGCCATCCATCTCGATCGCAAACAGCCCCGAAAATTCGCCGTAGAACCTTACGTTCGAAAGTGTCTAGCATGTTTTCGGAGGCTTGAGTTAGGGTCCATGCTTCGCAGCCATAGCATAGCACTGGTCGTATAATGGTTTTGTACACGCGGAGCTTCGTGTTTCTGTGCACATGTTTCGATTTCATTATGGGGAGAACCGAGAAAAAAGTCTTATTAGCTAACTGTATCCGTCGCTTGATTTCGTCAGTTTCGTTGGCGTCCCTTGACAGGTTGCAACCCAGGTAAATGAAGTTGTTCACGAACTCGATGTTGAGGTCCCCCACATTGATGCTTGGTTGTGCAGGTGTCCTTGTCACCGATTGCATCATTATTTTAGTTTTACCCTCGTTAATACGTAATCCAACTTCCTTTGCAGCGGTATCGAGCGTATGCAGAAGTTCTTCTGCGTCAGCCAATCTTCGGGACATGATGTTGATGTCGTCGGCGTACGCTGCTAATTGTGTCGACTTGATGAGTAGCGTCTTGCTGTTGTCCAAATTCATGGCCCGAATAACGTATTCCAGTGCTAGGTTGAAGAACGTCGGTGCCAGTCCATCGCCCTGTTTCAAACCAGTGCGTGTTTCAAATAGGTCAGTAAGTCTATTCTGGATCCTGACTTGTGAGACGGAGTCATCGTCATCTTTGTCAGTCGCACTAATTTTGCTGGTATACCAAATTGCAGCATGATGTTGTACAGTACTCCACGATAGATACTGTCGTATGCCTGCTTGAAGTCGACAAAGATTTGGTATACGTTTACGTTGTATTCCCAGCATCTCTGGAGTATCAGTTTGACTGAGAAGAGCTGATCGGTTGTGGAGCGACCAGGTCTGAAACCGCTTTGATATTCGCCAATGACTCGTTCTGCGTACGGTTTTATTCTATTTTCCAGAATTTTCGTCAAAATTTTATAGGACGTACAAACTAGTGAGATGCCCCTGTAATTCTCACACCGCAGTTTATCTCCCTTTTTATGAATTGGACAGATGATGCTTCTGCGCCAATCGTCTGGGATCTCCTCGTTCTCCCATACTCGCAGGAGTAATTGATGTATGGCATCAACTAGACTCGTTCCACCGAATCTTAGCAGTTCAGCTGGAATCTCGTCAGCGCCCGGCGCTTTATTTCGTTTTAGTGACCGCAAGGCGAGATCAACTTCCTCTACTGTCGGGGGTTGAATGGGTGGGCCTAGATCAACAATGTCGTCGAGAGCTTCCTGTGTGGGGATGTTAGATGGTCGGCTTAGAAGCTCTTCAAAATAAGAGGCCCATCGTTTGTTAATACCATCGGTGTCGCTGATGATGTTTCCATCCTTGTCCTTAAAAAGGCTAGTCCTGGGTTGGTAGCCGTTCTTAATTGTATTTACTAGTTTGTACGCTTGTCTGGTGTTCCTATTAGCTTTATATGGGCAACTAGTTTGATTTCGTTTCGTTCTCCTAGACAGCAAGGCCCACCTAACACCGGCTTTTTGTCATTGTGCGCTTTCAGATGTCTTCTTAAAGTAGTTCCAGGAATTTTGTATAAAGCCGAAACTTTATTAATATTAATTCCTTACTTTGGACATCGGCTATTGCCGCCCTTAAATCTGCTTCCGTCCATTTAGCTCGGTTCGAATTTTCCTTTCGTTTGTATATTAAAGGCATTTCTGAAACCGAATTACGAAAACAAGTAATTTATGCTAGAATTATAGTAGGTAGTTTAAAGGAATAAAAGAACAACAAGTCAATTGGGGGGATATGGTACCCCATGCCATATCTCCCCACATTGTAGTTCACCATTTCTCCCATATTGGTATTGTTTTTCTTTTTGGCAAACACAAAATAGCCCAATGTAAAATACACCAAGTGTCTCTAACACTTACAAAACAAAATATACATCGCTGCTCATATAATGCTACATTTCCCTTATATTTCTGATAAATACTTACTAAGAAACAGGCGAAAGAAACAGGAAGGAAAAAAATTGCGTCGCAGTTTATTCGTCGTCGCAACAAAACTCTTCACTAACGGCTGAATTTCAAAGCGAGGTCAACACCAAACACACTCCACGACTATTGATGTTCGACTGAACAAATGGGATGTTTTATGGGCTTGCACGTGCAATGCGTATGCAAGAACTTTAAAGTGTGCCATATCACTTAATGTACCATATCACCCGGAATTACCCTATCATTGTAAAGATCGCAATTATTTATACCCTTCACGGATGTGATAGGTTATATTAACTTTGTCATGAAGTTTGCAACGCACAAAAGGAAGCATCTCCGACCATATGCATAAACTATATATATGTATTCTTGGTCAGAATGATGAGACGAGGCGATTAAACTTTGTCCGTCTGTCTGTCTGGTTCTATCCAAACTAGTCCCTCAGTTTTAAAACTATCGAGCTGAAATTTTGTACAAAGACTTCTTTCTATTCTATTTCTCTCTAATTGTCTTGACCCCTCCAGGGGCATGGGCTCGTCAACATCTCTAGCATTTCTATGCCTTGTTGACGTTTCAATAGCATATCTACTTTTCGGAAATGCAGTTGCTAGCACCTCCTTCTTTCTATTGCACGCTGTAAATATGTCGGAACCAATGGAATCGGACCACTACGTCATATAGCTGCCATCGGAACGAGCGGTCCAGATTCCTTTTTCGAATTTGACACTAATCAATAGTACATTCCCGAATTTGGTTGAAATCAGACTACTCTATCATATAGCTATCATAGGAACGACCGTTCCAAAAGCAAATTTTTGCTAGAAAAACTACAATATTTTATTTCTAAATATTGTATATCTTTACGAAATTTCATATTATTCAATCATATTGACTGGCAAACCACTTTCCTAAATTTGGTTGAAATCGGCCCACTATTTCTCTCATAGGAACAGTGAAATCGGAACAAGTTTTACAACTATGTAATTTCAAAGTATCAAATGCACCATAAGTCACAACGAAGATATGATATCATACCTTCGGCTTGCTTTATTATGGTAACTGGTAACACTAGACATCGCCTTATAAGGAAGTTTTAAATGTTCGCAATTAGTGTTCACAACTGCATATATCATATATCCTAAAAGCGATAAATAATAAATTATTTCAAATTGGAAGAGGATATTTCGTAGTCGTTCATACATGTCCCCTGCGGGTCTGTAACGCCCAGGTATTTGAAAAAATTTGTCCTGTTGCTTTGGGAGCCCAAGACCGCCTGCATGGAGAACTACCGTGAAGAATTTAGCGATCATACATATTTTCAACCATCTATAAATTTATTTTTCTTATCTTCCAGTTGAAATCAATTTTCTGCACATGATTAATCGAAGATACCCAAACCAAAATGTTACCACAACTATAATTTCTTATAAATTTTTTGATTTATTGACCGTTAAATTTGCAACGATCTACTGTTAATTAAAGGGCATCAGTATGATCAACAGTAACTGAATGATCGTTAGATATTGTACGTAAGTAGGTATGGCCTGTAAACGACGCAGCGTAAGTCGGGTTATGTCTCGTATAAATCTAATCGCATTTGATTCGGCCTTCTTCTTATTATGACGCACGCAAAAGAAAGAAAACCGAGGATGGCACTACAAGGGAAGAGCATGAGAATTGACTACCATTAATTCGCGACAATCTGTGTGTATCTTATCTTCCAATGATATTACGTACGTACACATTAAGGTGATTTGCAGGTTAAATGCTAAAAGTGAAAACAAATAAATTTACTCGTAGCATTGCCAAGAAGTGGCTATTACTCGTATATTGCAGACTTTCATCGCTTCCAGGCATATCTAGTAGGCAAATTTAAAGATGCTTGTGCCTTTTAGCATGGAATTAAAGTGGAAAATCGCCTGGTGGAGATACGAGTACTTTACCAGTGACAGGGTCGTTTAGTAGAGGCGCCTTTGTCGAGGCAACGACTTCCAAATCTGACACTAAATCTCTGACACGATCACATTTTGTTGCATGCTAATATGTAACTATACCGGTTTGGATTTTGCATAAATTCCGACTAGGGTTTTCTATTACGAGTATTTTACTGAAGAGCATGATAAGAGGAAGAGGTCATTTTTAAAATGTCAGAGTCAATATTTTTCGATTTTAGATGCCATGGAAAGTATATGAAATCATTCACGAAATAATGAGAAATAATGTTGTAATTTCTAATAAGAAATCACTAGCTTCTCACCTGTGGCAATGAAAACCAGAAATCCGGCAAAATATAGTGTAGGCTACAAACATAGGCGTATCATATGAACTCGCATGTAGTATCTCAGGTTCTCCTACATTTGAGATGATTCACCAATCACAATGATACATAATACAGCCTCCGGTGTGCTTGGGCACGCAACCGTTAAAAAAACGAGAGAAGTCTCGATCGAAAAGCCAGGAAAATGCAACTATGGTGATGGTCTTCAATGTCACGTAATAGTCGTATAATATGCCGTTCGTGTTTACACAGTGATTAATTGAATTCAATTGTTTTTAAGTATTAGCGGAAGTCCAGGATTTAATTTTAGGTTCAAACGTTGACCATACCGTTGCACAACACATAAACTTTCAGTAATCGTCGTAACTGGTATTTAATGGACCTTTAATCGTGTCAATATCGACGATATGCAAACACTGTGCTAATAATTCACTTCTCATCTCAGAATATATAGTTGTATATTTTGTATATGTAAGTAAGTCGTACGTACAAGTATAGGTACATACGTATCTACCAGTACTAACTCGAATATTTACAAGATTATGGATTTTAATCAAACGCTTGCAGTTGATTGTGGGTTAAATCACGTAATAGCCCAGGAAGTAGCGACACTTTTCGTTGACATATTTGTCAAAGCTTGGTTTGTCGTTATAGGATAGCCTATCAACCAAATGAATTCCTGCCACCTCAATAACGGGTCCGCGCTTATCAGTAGACTTCTTCTGCTCCTGCTGGCGCCAGGTCCTGTCAAATGGTTGGTTGCATAAGTTTTTCCACTGTCTTAAGTATTAAACTAATGGTAAAAAATTTAAAGTTATGACATTGAAGTCAACATTTTTAAACAATAGGTATAATATTTTTAAAAATTTACCGTTATTTTTTTTTAAATATAATTAATAATCTTCAAGCTTTGTTCCGCTGGTGCACCGGCAGGAGTTAATTTTATGTTAGTGAAGCGTTCATATGATACAAAAAAAATATTTTAATAAATGTTTAATAAAATTGTGTAGCTACCTCCTGGAGGCGTATTTACAAAACCGTGTTCAGTACGTCCCCAAGCCATTGACGAGATCAAGTAGGGGTTTTAGCGCCTAAATAGCCAGAAACCCGTATCCATCCACCCACCCACCCGTATCATCTTTAAACGGGACGAGCTCGAGTAGGGTTTTTAGTGCATTTGTCGTCTAAAATGGCAATAAAACCTTGTTCAGTACGTCCCCCAATCAGTGACCAAATAGATACGGGTTTCTAGCCATAAATGTTAAAAAACCCGTATCCATCTCGTCCCTTTAAGGGGACTTGACCGAAACGTTTTTTTGGAAGCATTTAGCGTCTAAAATGGCAACAGAGCCATTTTCAGTACGTCCCCAAACTAACTCATTCTGTATGAATCGATTCAAAGGATGCACTCACGGTAAATTTATAGTCTCTTTCCGCTTCAGGTAGTAAGAAGCTAAAAGACACGCACGAGGATTTGATTTGAGGGCGGCCTCAGAGTTCATTTCCGCGTTAGGTGGTAAGATCGTAGGATCCCCACAGGGGGATTGGTAGTTCCTAAAGCGGAAAATCCTTAAGTGCTTTCAGTACGTCCACAAACAAGCTCATTTTGTAAGAACCCATTCTAATGATGCACTTACGGTGAATTTGTTGACCCTTAATCAGCAAATCGTTGGTTGTGGGTTTACAGTCCCTTTCCGCTTCAGGTAGTAAGAACCTAAAACACACGCACGAGGATTTGATTTGTTGGCGGTCTCAGAGTTCATTTCCGCATTAGGTGTTAAGAACGTAGGATCTCTACATGGGGATTTGTAGTTTCTAAAGCGGAAATTCCTAAGTGCGGACTTTAGAGTTTATTTCCGCTTTAGGTGGTACGAATTTCCGCTTTAGGAACTACAAATCCTTGTGTGAAGATCCTACGTTCGTACCACCTGAAGCGGAAATGCACTCTGAGGCCGCATTCAAAAAATTTCCACTTTAGGGACTACAAATCCCCGTGTGTGGGCTCGATGTTCTTACCACCTAAAGCGGAAATGCACTCTGAAGCTTCATTCAAGAAATTCCATTTTAGACGACAAATACCCCAAAAAGTTAGTCCCGTTCCCTCAAAGGGACGAGGTGGATACGTGTTTTTGACTATTTAGTGACTAGGAAACCGTATCGATTTGGTCACTGGGGGACAGACGTACTGAACGTTTTATCGCCATTTTAGACGACAAATGCACTAACACACCCTACTCCATCTCGTCCCCTCAAAGAAGACGAGACAGGTACGGGTTTTTAGCCATTTGGGCACAAAAAACCCTACTCGATCTCGTCACTGGCTTGGGTTTTCGAAATACGCCTCCCGGACTATAAGTTAGAACCGAACATATCATAACGAAAAATGGTACGGCACAGAAACCTATAAATGGCTGATTTGTATCTGAGATTTATTGCGAAAAAAGTGAAGACTCCGTGACAAAAGATATTTAAATAATATTTAGATATGTGTGGATGTAATGTTAAAGTACAGCAAAACCTCATTCGGCTTGAATGATTTGCTAAAAAAGAATGAAAGTTTTTCGTTCTTTCTAGAGGTATAGAAGTATGTAAGTTGAATTGACTATTTTTTTGGTTTGGGCTTATGAAACATGATAATGTGAAAAGACGTTTTTGTCGTTACCGAAATTACGATGTTGTGGCGAAAGTGTGAAGGTGATTGATTAACAAATAAAATACAATGGTAAGGGAATTTGGAATTATCCTGGACTCTTACTGCCTTTCCGTCAGTGCATATGCATTATATGAAAACTAGCATTATTTATAAAAAAAAAAAAACTTGACGATCTCTTCGACTATTGATACGGTCGCCTAGCATATTAGGGGCCCTATGATGTAATTGTATTCGAATCGAAATGCTTTCGAAAGGATGAAAATGGTACCATATAACTCTAAAACAAATTTCAAAAATCATCGGGTATTCACTTTGAATGGGAAATTTCGTATCGAATACTCGATGATTATTGAAATGGAGATATTCGTTTTGGAGCTACAAAGTACTATTATTATCCTTTCGAAAGCAATTCGATTCGCCCTAGCGCTCGAAACTTTCTTATAAGCATATGGTTACCCTCGCAACGCAGAGTTTTATCGAATAGACGAAAAAGCGCCATTACCAATTAGCCCAGTCAGCCCGTTCAAAATTCCCCACTTTCCCTTACAAAAATTTCGATCTTAGATTTCTTGAGGCAGATTTTTTTTATTGTAATGCACCTAAAAACACCATATTCACAAAAGATTTGTTGCTGCGTTTTTCATCCTTGCGATTTAAGGGTTGCTTTTAACTTTACGACAAAACTTCCAAAAGGAAAGTCGTAAGGCATATTATTTTCAACATTATATGTTTTTTCACATTATTGCAAAACAGCGATCGCTGTCAAGTTCGGTATCGAATGTGTGCACTTCGTTTAAGCGTTTTTGTTTTCATAAACCAGTAGTGTGGATTAGATTATCATAAGCGCCTGGTTTATCCGCTGACTCGACTGTTTTTATGTGGCCGTTGGCAACTAAAGAGGTGCCTTCACCTCTCGAGTCAATGCTGGTATTCACAGACACGCCTCATACCGAGACTTGGGTAGGTATCCCTACACGCGTTTTGTCATTTGTTTCGTCCATGTCGTATCGTTTTTGGGCTATCTTTATCGTCTACCAGCCCTGAAAATACTCGAATCTAACACTGTATTTAATACCTCCGCAGTGCATTGATTACACGGGGAGCTGGCCTTGAAGGATCAGCCTACCATTTATGGCCAGCCAGCCGTATGAGTTGGCGTTTTCCGGTTGATGCCACGCGGAGATTCCTCCCTCGGCCATTTGAGGGTACTCTTCAAATCAAGGTTGCTGCCTTGAATTTCAGCGTAGAAACCTTTCCAATAACCCTCCAAACCAGTTATAAAGTCAAACATTTTATTCAATAGTGGGTAGACGAGTAATTAAGTCGAATATTCGAGATGTGCTCACGAAGATTGTCTAAATGTTTTTTTGATTTACAATGGAAGAAAACTAGTTCGTTGGGCGAAGCTGGTAACAGGTGGGTTTTAAATTTTCACTCGAAACTCGTAGACAGTAAAAATTGCGAATATCTAAAATGTTACTCATTCTCCTTTGAGTTAAGTAGTAACTTAACCTAACCTCACCTAAAACACTTCGGACTGTTCTTTAGCGTCCTGGTGACGAAAAGAATGTGCTTTTGCCAGATAAGGTGCTAGGTTTGCATATCGAAACATGTTTAAAAATTAATAATATAATAATACTGGGGATACAGTCCTTAGACTCAACTGAAGGGTTAGGTTAGGTTAGGTGGCGGCCTCACGGCCACGCATAGACCATTTGGGTCCATAGCGATGCCACAAAGAAAACAACAGAGATCGTTAGGTGTTGGTACCAGTCGTAATCAACAAGTCCTTGTTGAGCTCGAAGGTTTTCGTCGCGCTTGCGAATCTTAGAAGATTCATTATGTTAAGGTATGCAATCGCTTATTAAGGTTGCAGGGGAAGTAGGCTCCAAGGCTTATATGTCTTGTCCTTGCGAGTGCCGGGCATTCGCACATGAGGTGCTCCAAAGTTTCATGGTATTTGGCAGCTTACAATTCCTGCAGCCGCAGTCTGTGATCAGTCCTAGTCTGTGTGCGTGCTCACCTATTAGGCAGTGACCCGTTAATAAGCCCATTAGCAATGCACATTTACCCTTAGAGAGCCCTAAGAGTACATCGGTTTTCTTAGTGTTGTATGAGTTCCAGAGTTCTCTCGTTATTCTGGAGTTGATGGTTCTGTTCCAATTTTGGTTGGCCAGTTGCATCATCTTAGAGTCCATTTTTGTTCTTAGTGTTTGTATTGGAATAGGAGTTGCTATTGCCATTGTGACATCCAGTCCAGCTCCCTGCTTTGCGAGCCCATCCGCAATATCGTTGCCAAGGCCGTCGCTGTGGCCTGGTATCTATCGGAGTTCCAGCTTACTTAAGGTGCTCAATCTCTGAAGAGTTGAGAGGCAGTTAAGCACCGTCCCTGATCTGATAGTGTCTGACTGCAAGTGTCTGACTGCAGCGCTTTCAACGCAACCTGACTGTCTGAGTGAATGTAGATGTTGCCCATCCTGCGCGTTGTTGAGACTAGCTCCGCAGTTTTTTGTATCGCTACCACTTCCACCTGGAAGATGCTGCACTCGTTCGATAGTCGGAGCGATAGATTGTGTACGAGCTCCAGCGAGTGAACCGCGGCTCCAACACCTGTTTCCGTCTTAGAGCTATCCGTATAGAGGTTTAGGGAATTCTTAGGTATGTTCTCGCCTGTGGAGTAGAAGTCTCTTTCTGGTATGATTACCCGGAAGTTTCTCTTGGAGTCAATTACCGGTTCTATGAGATCTGTATTCTCAAAAGGCAGTTTGATGTTTCGATGGCCATAAGGCCTCGTGCTAAATTGTCCCGTTTCCCTAAGTCTTAAATCCACATTTGGACGCTGCGTTCATTAGAGACAGATCCAGGGGGGGTAAGTTCGTAATACCTTTGACACACGTTGTGCCCGAATTATCATTCCGCGAATTATGAATTGCTGGCAATGACGAATTGGACATTCACACTTTACTGTGAACGTCATTCCAACTGTCATTGCGAAATAGACTTAGCATTGACTTTTTCGAATAAGTATTGTTTATTTTGGTTAGCAACGAATATATCGCTTAGCAACGGCTGAATATTTTTTTATTGCATAGCAATGAGTGAATATTTTTCCTACTCAATGACAATTTGTCGGATAGGTGGCACTGCATACTCAAAGAATTACGTTTACTGTGCCAATTGTAATTCGCGAATTATCATTCGGACGATGTTCGAATGATCATTCGCAAGACACACATGAAATCGAATTATCATTCGGATGGGAATGATCATTCGTGTGCGTCGTCTGTCTAGAAGGTATAAGGGTGTTTAGGGAATTTGTAGATGTGGTCCCCATCGCTCCTGTGATTCCCAAACATCCCAGTCTTTAGATTCTTTTCATTTTCAATTTAACTGAAGGGTAATTATTGTATTTCGATATCGAGCACTTTTTATATTGTGACTGGAATAGACACCGTTGGTGCCGAACGGTTCCAGCAAATGATTTTCGTATTCGAGAGGTCGAGACCTTTCATGTAATATTTCTGTTGTTAACGCCTTCGGCTAGCTTCAGCTATATGACGTAGTGGTCCGATGCCGTTGGTTCCGACATATTTACAGCGTGGAATAGAAAGAAGGCTTTGTTCAAAATTTCAGCTCAATAGTTTTAAAACTGAGGGACTTGTTTACATAGAACCAGACAGACAGACGAATAGACGGAGAGGAGGACAGACGGACAAAGCTTAATCGACTCGGCTCATCATACTGACCAAGAATGTATATGGTTTATATGATCGGAGATGCTTCCTTATGTGCATTGCAAACTTCATGACAAAGTTAATATTCACTAACACAACCGTGAAGGGTATAAATATTTCGACTATTTAAATCATGTTTGTTTCTGTTTGTCAGAAAATAATTTATCGAATTAATGATTGGTAATTTTCTAACGCGAAGCAAGTTCGAGATTTGACATTGAAGACAGACTTCGATGAAGATAGTGCCATAGTCGAAATACGCTCAAATCAATCAATCAAATGATTGTTTTTTTTTATCTTTCAACTGATGTTCGGGAAACACTATACGAAACGTCTGCTAAAGTTTGAATGACATTTAGACAGAGTCTCTCAAAAATAAAAACATTTTTTTTTTGGTTTTTGAAAATATTTTGAAAACTTTAGTGAAAATAACCTTTTTCGACAAAATTAATGAACATTAAAAAGTTTATGAAAAATATGTTCCCATCTTCAATAGTTTTCGAGATAGTCTCACATGGAAAAGAATATTGTTTCGTGCTTTAAATTTATTTTTTACAAAGAAAATTTTGGGTTTATGAAATAAAAAAAGCTTTGAGTTTTCTCAGAGCGCTTCTTGGAAACTTTTGAATGTACAGCCCTGACAAACGAATTAAATATTCCTGAAATAAGTCAAGGTGATTTTTTCAGTATGAGACATTGAGCAGTATTTCCACTAGTTTTACACCAACTCAATTAGTTTTGTAATTTTCTTGGTAAATGTTGTTGCAACAGACGTTCAGTGTATCTAAAATTAAAGTTAATTAAATTACCAGCAAGCTAATTTCTACTGTATTTGTCAATATACATCATCAAACACAAGATTTTTAATTTCTCAAAGAAAATTTGACAATTTGTGAGGTGCTTTCTCCAAAAAACATGCACGTCACGTACGTAGATGATTATTATGTTAGATATTAGGTAGCTCAGCACATTTTTTAAAACTCGTTTTTTAGATACTGCTTGTAGTGAATTTCGTATTTTCTTAGGATTATTACTTATTGTTTCACCAAATAATTAGAAAAACATTCAAATGTTTAGGGATAAGAATATGATTACTTTGACTGGGTTGTAGACGCACCGTTGCCAAGGGTATTAAAAGTTTCAGATCACTTCCCGTAAGATCAGATTATAGTCAAGTTAAATTAAAGTTTCTACTCGAACTAATTACCAAAGTTTTCTTTCTTCAATTTTTTAAAAAGTGTTCGGAGGAACATTACACTTAAAGTCCTAGAAAATTGGAAGTGAACGGAAACTCGGAAAATCACGGAGAAACAATGATCTTTATTTTTATTTTTGAAACTATTTTAAATTGCCTTACACAGCTAAAAAAAAAATCTGAGATAAAAAGAAAGACCACAAAGATATGCATGAAAAATGTCATCAAAATGTCATCACCTGTTTCTGGGTATTTCAAATTTATGATCGGGCCGGGGGGTCGTTTGAAATTTTTTTCTCCCTAAGGAGGTTGCGACAGCAGACAGATTAAGAACACCTGGTCTAGTGCACTCCTCCCCATTCCTGCCTCAACACCCTCAGTCATATGATACCCATCTTACCTAGTTCCGTCCCCAATTAATCCGGATTATCGACGCTCTACTGTGTTGCCGGCATCCTAGCCAGTCACATCACTCTACATATGCTAAATGTTTGGTAATACAAATATTGATAAGCTATGGCATCTTTTACATTGAGCTCAATGCCTTCTAGTACATATATTTTCATATATCGCCATGCCACCTGAAGTATAAATTCCTCGAAAAAAATCGCATCTGCAAAAAAAAACATATATCTCCTTAATTTGTCACTATATTTTTTAGATATAAAAATTATCATAGAGCAACAACCGATAAATTCGATGTTTATGATGTCTGATTGAACCAGGGTCGCCAAATCTTCACTCTTCAGGCAGACATTTCGATAAAGAAAAGCTTAACGATTCGCCATCTGGAGCATGTCCAGCCGTAAAAAATGTCACCATGAGCTCTTCATCATGGTTCCGCGAATATGATATCTGCATAAATTACATTGGTTTTATTAGAAAGATTTGTCAAAACTTCTAGACGCGTCTAGGATATAGATCTGTTGCGAATTGTGAGGAGGATAGATTTTTGAAAACCCCCAAAAGATAAACCTCATGGTAATCCGATATCAAGTTTTAATATTATTAAATTGGACACTATTAAGCATCCAGATTATATCGCCAATCGGCAAATTGGTTGGTGGTCATTTATAGCCCCGTTCGAGATAAACGGACAGAGTTGATCTCTGAAAAGAACGGTCTGGATCAGGTGACGGGTCAACTCAAACAGCCACCATACAGATGATTCGCCGCGTAGGGGTGAATTGCGTACTTCGTATACAAATGTACAGACACAGAGTGAATTGCCGAGAAACAAGTTGACGTTCAATTAATTCACTATCAACTCTGATCCAGATGTGACCCCATACGACATCGGGATCATCGACGGTCAGTCGTTTTGTATCGGAATAAGCGAAAGAGCGATCCAGCGAAAAGAACGCGGCTAATATTTATATACATAATTAGAATTTCAAGATCACTCGAGAGTTGGGCGAATTTGAAGAAAATTTTCAAAAGCGATTTCTGAACCAAATTGTAGGAAATTGCGAAAATATTGTAATTCGCTATAAAACTCAATAAAATTAAAAAAAAAGTGCAGAGAATGTTGTACAATATTTCGACTCGCATCGACATTTGTGGCATGCAATGTGTGGTCCGATCAAAATAAAGGCCGTGAGATGCAACAACTTTGAAATTTTCGATTAAATAATAACGAAATATAGCGGCAGTGGCTAAATTTTAAGAATGATTAATGGCGATAGTGTCAATGGGATTGTTTTTGTTTGAATATTTTGCATTGTTGTTTCAACTCAGCTAAAAAATCGGTAAATAAAATAGCCTAACATGGATACATTTTCCTATTTAAAATGATAATTTGCTGAGAATTTGCAAACCAATAGCATAATAAATAAGGATCTGACTGATGATAATTCAATTAATTAAGATTTTAGTCATGAAATGGTTCAGCATATGTTTGAATCTACTGACCGCTCGTTGAAGGGCGTTATTTACACCAGCTGATCGTGAGATGTTATTGGTAAAGGCGAAAAATTTAAATTATTTATCAATATTTTAATTTGATTAGTCAAAAAAAACATAACATATCGATTTTTTCTTCAACGAACACCTTTTTTTGTCTATTTGATCAATTTCAGTGAAAGTTTGAATGTAGGGTTAAACGCGTTAGTAAATGGTTGTTATTAAGCAGTTTACATTATTTACGGGTGACCTAATAGAACAATTTTCCATTTCCTACCTTTCTTTTTCAGTTTTCGAATTGTCTCAGTGTAGGGCTCACTACTCGGCTTAGGCTCGACATGGTCCGGTTGCAGACATAGTTACATCACTGTTCCGGTTCGGTGCAGATATGAGGGCCAGGTGGCTGTGCGGCGCGGGTTGTTGGGTGGACTGGCACAGAGCTATATATTGTGCCAATTGGTCAACCTGTGACTCATAAAGAAACATTTTACTCGTGGCAGAACTTGAACCCGCCACCGTTTCAATAAGTGATCAACTACTACAACTCCACTCATCGAGCTACCACAGCTGTGTTTTTCAGAAGATAGTTGGGCAAATATCAAAGTTGACTGCTTCCACGAGGAATGTAAAAAAACTCATCTGGTATTTAGCTGTTGATATCTTGATGAGTTCAGCTATGATTTTCATTAAATATTGCAGCAGCTACGGCCTGGTAAATTCGTCCATGATATCTTGTAGCACATCGTGGTCGACCGACTGATGATCGATAATTAGGCTTAGCAGGGGATTCAACTGCTCTGTCAGTTGTTTTGGAATCCATCTTGCGCACAATTTTTGGAATCCTAGCTTATCCGTAATTGTCTCGTGTAAGAGAGATCTGGATATTTGCGGAAGCATCGCAGACATTTTATCCAATGTCAATCAGCAGTTTTCACGAACGGTTTCCTCGATTGCACCATCTCATCAGTCACGATCCTTTCCAATCATGGGTTCGATTTCCTCTCGAAGAGGGCCAAAAATTGTGTTTCTCGGTTTTGAACACTAATGCGAGGCACGTCTCATCATCAGACGCCTCCACATCGTACCTCACATTAGTGTGAGAGGCGTGACCGGGAACGACTGAGTCGATATTGTTTTGCCTTATATAGGCTGGCAAAGATAACATCTGTACGAATTTTCGCATCACGATCCGAAACTATAACGTGCTTGCCGAAGCGAAATTCTGTATTTGTTCTGGCTTGGGGCCAGTGGCGCAAATTTGTACCTATATTGTGTTTGCCGGCCCATTTAAGGCAAAACAACATCGACTTGGTCGTTCCCGGTCAAGCCTCTCACACTAACGCGAGGTACCATGCGTAGGCGTCTGATGAGACGTGCCTCGCATTAGTGTTCGAAACCGGAAAACACAATTTTTGGGCCCCCTTTGAGGGGAAATCATTCTTAATATTATCAAAATCCTTCGTATGTATGTAATCAACGCTAAATGTCTGTATTTTCCACCACATTACTTCTTCTTGATTATTATTTTTTTATTTTGACCAGCAGGTCTATTAGAATCGGTAAGTTATCTTCTCCCAAATTTTACATTAGAACTTATTTTTAATATTTCATGGAATAGATTCCTCTAGAACAAGTTTAATCCTATAATTTGCATTCATTTGCATAACATACTCGTATACGAGTATATATACGATACATATGTTGTTATCTAATCACGGATCGACCAAAAAATGAAATAAAAAATAATCATTCAATATAAAAAGTTCTGAGAAAGTTCAAATCGCTAGTTAAAATTGAATCGACTTTAAGAGACAAAAACATCGAAGGTAGGGTTCACTCCTAGCAACAAAACAAATAGAAAGAATTCCGCCAGATTAATTATATATTTAGTATTAAAGTTGTTTTTTTGGCATTTTGAATCGAATTTACAATCATTAGGCAGTTTCATTGAATGGACGATGCAAGCCGGAAGCACGAAGCAAGCATCTTATAGTCAATAAATTCAGATACATAACGTATCAATAAATTACGCGGTTTTCGGCAACATACATATATATCTAATTTGAACAGGTTTGGCCGTGAAAACAGTTTACCAGTTATCTACTAATATTAGAGGTCCAGCCTCGATTCGGCAGTTATATTTATATAAATTTTTGCCGCTGGCATTTCAATATCGCAATCGATCAATTTTGGTTTTTGGGCATTTGTCTTGAATATTGAAAGTAAATCTGTTTTTAGGCTAATTTATACTTGCTGCATGCAAGAATTGTAACGAACTTCTCATTAGCCAGGTAACTTAGGTTATACTTTTATAACGTACGAGTATGTAATCGCAGTACGTGAAACTATCAGTAAAGATATCGTGAATTCCCAGACAAGCCCATTAGCAATGCATTTAGTTCGCCATTGATGTTATCATTAGAATCGCCAGCTTGCTTTTATCCTGTCACCTTGCTTGCACGATTTCCTCAGGCCGAGGCAAAAAACCAACGGCAAACAAATTGAAATGCAATTGTGTGCGATTTCAGCACTTGCGGGTGACTTTACCAATTGTATGAGAACATTATTTATAGTAATGGCATCGTATGAATGGCAATGACAACTAATAAGAAATGCAAAATTCAGCTTTGGAAAGCACATAGGGAAAAAAGAAGCGAAAGAATTAAGTGCATCAGACAGAGGCCAGAGTAACATAACGCATTTTGCATGACAATGTTGTCACGAAGTCGTTTACTGTAATGTTGGCTGTTAATTTTGCACTGAATCTTACTACATACATATTTCAATCGGGTCTAGGGTTGTTACAGCCTTATAGTCATGGAGCTAGCAACGTTTTGGCTACGTAAGTAGTAACAAGGCTAGAACTTTCTCGGTCGGTTCTTTGTAATGCATGAAGTGTCTAGCAAGCCTCCGAGGGTTTGGCGGGTGTAGAGAGTGAAAATTTGGAAAAAAAGTCCAAATTACGTAAATTTAACAAGGGTGACGATATTAATATGTTAATTGCATTGATCCCTGCAAGAGCATGGACGCGTCAACACCTCTTACAAGTCTATGCCTTTTTTACATTTCGTTAGCATATCTACTTCTCGGTCGTGCAGGTGCCAGCATGCACCTCGTATCCGCACCGTCTTTGTACTGACAAGCTCGGAGCGTAGTGAGAGTTCTATTAGTACCCACAGGTAGTTTTTGTTCGCACCGAGTATCGAACCTCCATTCTCTAGAATAGATCGTAGAGTGGTGACCTTAGAACATAGAGGTATGGAATGAGCTTGTCCTGTATGTCTCTGGCTCCAACATTTGGCGAATAAGTCGGCAGCAGCCTACTCGGTTGTTGTTTGATATTGACAAATGTTGACTGTTCTGTCGAATTGTGCATTGATAAAGGACAATTCTTGTCAGATTATCGACATTCAACCTACTCAGTTGGCGTTTCGGTATTGACATAAATGTTGACCGCACAGTCGAATTTTGCACAAACAATCGTCAATTCTTGTCAATATTTAAATTTCATAGTCACTAAACGGTCTACTGAGTTAGCTGACTGTCGACCACATGTCGACTTATTACCCAGATTTTGGAGCCACTGTTTCTATGGAGACATACAGGACAAGCTCATTCCATACCTCTATGTTCTAAGGTGGTGACCGAACGAACACGGCCACCGAGCGCGAGATACTAAAGTTCGGGGATATTATTTATTTTCTATTTTTGATTCCGGAAAGATTATACCGAAAGTCTCTGCGGATACGAAGTGAACTTTCGGCAGAATACCGAAAAGATTACAAAAGAGCCTTTTATTTTTTTAAATATTTAGAAAACGGTTAAAATTAAAAAAAAAGAAGAAAGACAAGGAAATTCTTGAAAAAAATCTTTGACTGCCATTTTCGACAAATACACCACTATATACAATACATACGATACTACTTTGCCTTAACCCCTAGCGGGGCATAGCGCGTCAACTACTCCTGCGCGCCATCGTACTCTGTTCTGGGCAATGGGGCGCAACTCCCAAAAGACTTACCCAGTACCTGACACTCCTTTGCCACAGATCGACGCCATGTGATTCGAGGACCCCCTCTTGGTCGGCCTTGGTTGGAAATGGGGTTCCATTTCATGGCATGCATAGCAATGCAGTTATCACTCTTCCGCAATGTGTGACCTATCCACTGCCATTTTCGCCTGCGTATCAATTCGTCGATTGGCATCTGACCCGTACGCCGACTTAGCTCTTCATTTGATATTGTTTCGGGCCAGAAAATTCTTAAAATTCGACGAAGACATGAGTTGACGAAAACTTGCAGCTTTCTGGTAACTCCTACGGAAACTTTCCATGTACTGCTCCCATACAAAAGCACTGATAGTACCAGGGAGCGAAACAGGCCCAGCTTGGTCTTGATGCTGAGATAACTGCTCTGCCAGATTTTGGACAGCATGCCGTATGCGCGTTTAGCCTGGTTGATACGACGAGCGATGTCCTGCTCCGTACCACCATTTTCGGCAACAATGCTACCCAGGTAGACGAAGTTGTCTACCTTCTCCACAGGCTGCCCATTAATATTGATGGCAATAGGTGTCGGATTTCTTTTTCGCAACGGCGGGCTAAGCACCTTGGTCTTGTTGGTATTAATCTTTAGCCCAACCTTGCTTGCCTCCCTCTCGAGATCTAACGCCATTGCGGACAGATCCATGATTTTGTGGGAGAGTAGGCATATGTCGTCAGCGTAGTCAAGATGTTGTAGATAAGATGTCAAAGTCCATTGAATTCCTCTGTCGAGTCCGGATAGGGCTGCATGTAACACATCGCCGATCACAATGAGGAATAGGATCGGTGAGAGGATGCACCCCTGCCGAACTCCACTGCGAATCTCAAAGTCCCCCGACACCTTACCTTTATGCAGAACGCGACATTTCGCGCCGTCATAGGTTGCCTTAATAATAGCCACAAGCTTCTCAGGGATGCCTCTCCTGCGCAAGGCCGCCCATATAGAATCCCGGTTCACACTATCGAAAGCCTTTTCGAAATCGATGAAAAGCAAGTGAAGCGGAGAATCGTATTCAGCGCATTGCTCGATGATGATTCGCAAGGTGTTAATGTGATCGACACAGGAGAATCCGGATCGAAAGCCAGCCTGCTCTTCATCAATTGTGCTTTCTAAGTGGGCCTTTAGTCTTTCCAGGACGATTTTAGCTATTATCTTTGCAACGGCAGGAAGCACACAAATGCCTCTCCAATTATTACAGTCTGTGAGGCTACCCTTCTTTGGAAGTTTGATGATCAAACCTTCCTTCCACTCAGTGGGAAAGGTCTCTGTATTCCACGCTTTATCAACAAGTGGGTGCAGCAAATCGGCAGTTACGCTTGGCGCTGCTTGATAAAGTTCGGCAGGGATGCCGTCAAGTCCGGCGGCCTTTCCTCGTTTTAGTGCAATAATTGCAGTGACTATTTCCTCTTTAGTCGGGGCAGTGGACCGTATACGCACATTTTGATGGTTAGCTAAATTATCTATATGAGGGGGAACTTCACCAGAGGTTACACGGTTCAAGACCGCGGCGAAGTGTTCTTTCCACCGCCTCATTTGATCTTCTTCCAAGATAAGTAGCTTTCCATCACTATCTAATACATACATACGATACGTTATCTCGAAAACTATCTCAGATACGAACAAAGTTGTGATCTTTAATTTTGCCTTAGACCATTCTTCGATACGATTAACGGTTTTCGAAATATTTTAAAAAAAAAAAAAAAAAAAAATACTTATTTTTTTGTTGTTTCCGAGTGTTTGTCGAAGGTTATCTCGAAAACTACTTCAGTTACGTCAAAAATTGTTATAACATTTTTTTCTGTATAGTTTTCCGAGATTCTACCGAAAGTTTAGTTCGTTTTCACAAGCATCTGCCCTGAAAAAAAAGAACATAAGTAACATCTGGGAATATTAGTATCTTTCATATTACAAAGCGTCAATCTTGTTAAATTGATGTATTTTTAAGGTTTTTTTTTCGAAAACTTTAATCCTCTACACCCGCCAATTCCACCCTCGGAGGCTTGCCAGGCTTCTCATTCTATAACTCATGCATTATATGGATAGAGTCAAAATATCCTTCGTTAAATGAATGTTTTATCATTTGGGGCGACCGGTAGCGCAGTGTGTTGAGGCATCAGTCTCATGTTTGACTACCGGCGTTTCGGGTTCGAATCCCGTCTACGACGACGTTCGTAGCCATGGATGTGCAGGAGGTGCATGCTGGCAACTGCATTCTCTGAAACCAATTTATGCCAACGAAACGTCAACTGGGCCACATGGAACAGTTGACGCGCTATGCCCCACAAGGGGTTAGGGCAATTGAGAGTAAATACTATGTGATGCTCGTAGTCCGGATGACGCAATGGTTAGCACGTTCGCATTCTACGCACTGAATGCGGTAGTTTTCGATGAAAAAGGGATTTACGTGTCGGACTATGGGCCCACTTAGGTGTTAAATGAGTATCCATTTGTGGGGTATATCAGTCGGTTGAGCGTGTTGCTGATCACACACCTCTGCACAAGACCATCACGATCTAGAAAATGAGATAATGCTAACTCATCTCGAGGCCATGCTTCAAATTGGACTGTTGCGCCAGTTATTTATTTTTATTTTATGTGATGCTTACGAAACCTGATATTTTTTGACCTCGGACGTGTTTAAGGGAGACAGGGATGTGCTAACTGTAACTATAGAAATATTGTATAATATTAACCGATTTTAAGAAGATATCCAAATTCCATTATTTTCCATTTTCTATGCTAGTCGGAAGTAACCTTCCTTCAAGTCTGGTTCCAAACGTGATTAAAAACAAATATATGTAGGTATTTTGTAATCAAAGTGGTCCATTAAAGATGCCGATCAAGTGACAAAGTGAACCACGCCATATCTGCTGATGAACTTTAATGGGCGTTAAAGTATCCTTTGTATATATCCGTAGTATGTACGGTGTACGTGATACATAGTAGATGATCTGTCGCAATAATTCATCCACATATGAATGTATAAGATGGTGAAATGCAAGGTTGCGTGTATTACTTGTATTTTTTATGGCGTGAATTGCATATATATGTAGCTAAATACAATTATTAATTGAAACAGGGATGGGATTTACGAGTATGATACGAGATGTTTAAATGATATTGATACGCAACAGATTTAGAGGCTAGTGCAGGATGCGGCTGTCAAACGGAAAGAATTAATAAAATCCTTTTTTTAAATACGCAACACGCCTCTTAAACTTAACCCACGGACGGCATACATATATTTTTGTAACGTAGAGGGCACGCTGGGGTCCGTGGGACCCCAGCACAAATATTTTCCAGATATTCAATATTCATAGTTTTAATTTTTTGTTCGAGTTAAATCATTGGAAAGTTACTCAAACATGTTCCGTAATATGTCGTAATAATAAAAACAAATGCGATTTAAAAACAGTTTTTATTACAAACATGATTAAAATACTGAAATTTTACGATATTTTCAAGTAATTTGGATTCATTATAAACTTTTGCATGAAAAAAATCCAAATTTTTTAGTAGTCATATATATTTTTTTTGTGCGAAATATACGTCCTTCTAACTAACAAATTTAATGAGATGAAAACTGCAAATACTATTACTAAAGTGATTGAAAGACGAAGCTTTTCCCAAACTACAAAATTTTACTCTTCTGAAATACATGTATATACTCGTATATACATTAAATAAATTTAGTAGTTTGGGAAAAGCTACGTTTTCTATCATTTAACTTATAACTCCAAACATCGGACTATACAGATTATATACAGTGGTGGAAATTTGAATAGGTTCACCCTCAAAAAGTGACATTTCACGGAAAGGATAGTCATGAAAAAAAAATCTTTCGTTATGAAAAATTACTTTGAGCAAGATTTATTGTTACTCAGTATATGAACTCAAATTTGTATTGTAGTTTATTTAAATTATTTATGAAAATTTACATTTTAGGATGAAAATTTGAATATGTTCACGTAAAATAACATGTTTAATAATGCATCAAGCAAAGCTGACTCTTATTTTTAATATTTTATTGTATCACCTAATTTTTAAATCACTTCATAAATCCGGTTTGCAATTGATCCCATAAGATACCATAAGAGCCTGACTGATACTTTGCAATTATTTTTTGATGACCGATTTCATTTCTGAAACATCAGAAAACATGTGACTTTTTAGAAAAGCATTGGTATCGTACTAGGTGAAGAGAAGCCTCCGAAAACCACCAATTTGTTACTCCTAGAATGACGGCTTATTGCCACCAGCTTCTCTTTTCGAAAATCATGCCAATAATACTGGCAGCCCTCTTGACCATCCAGATTCATTATTTTATTATTTGGTAACCGCTTTGAACGCTCCACCTGCTACAATAGTCAATAACCGCAATCAAAACTCCCCCTTATCTTCAAATTTGAATGTAAACATTCATTTATTTCCATTTCGTGTAATTTTTATCAGTAATAAAATTTATCAAAATCGGGGTAAACCTATTCTAATTTCCACCTTTTAAATACTCTCCATCGCTCTACTTCCAACGAAAATGATGAAAAGAACTATCAAAATACAAAATGCCAAATACCCTTACAAAAGTGTTATTGGATGTTTCCTTGAAATCAATCTCGAATTAAATATATTCACTAAGTAACGCTATTAAATATCATTATTGAGGGCCTATGAGGGTGAACCTATTCCAATTTCCACCACTGTATACAGTTTTTCTTAAAGCGAGCTCCAAACTTGCTCAATATTCAGAGAATCTTTACAATTTTTTCCCCTATTCCCATCGCACATTGCATTGTGACATTTGCGACAGCTCATTTCTGTTTTCCTGTCCCTTGCTTTGCGGGTGGACAAAGGTAGCATCTTTGCTTTCTAGATGATCCCTTTGGTTTCACTGGAGGGGCGGAGCAATATACCAAGGATGTTTTCAATACTGTGCACTTTGTTCACATTGTTTTCTTAACGGGATTTTTACCGTTAACTGCCGTTCTTATAAAATTTATCCGACTTTTAGTTTATTAGAGTTTTGAAAGAAAGCAAATCGGCAAGAAGTGATCATGCACAAAAAGTCTACGTAAAGGACACACTGGAGTCTGCTGGACCCCAGTGCTAATTGAAACTGCCATAGCACATAACCACGAATCCAATCAAATGTACCCTAAAAGTTGAGTGAGGGGTACATACCTAAATTACAGGGCCATGAAAATTCCGTCCCATAAGTATTTTTTTTTAATTTAAGATTTATATTTCTCTGTGGTGCCTTCCAGGGGTTAATAACTATTTGTATTAATTCTTAGAGACTATTGCTCTTTCGCAATATTACCTTCAGCGATTCTTCAGATTATTAGAATATGTATTAGCATTTATACTAGGTATCCCGGTTAGAAATGTGTAAACGTCCAGAGTTGAATGTACATACACTTTGTGTGTGTAAAAACAAACACCACCAGAATAATTGCTTTATCTTTAACTGCATAAAAATGTTGCTGCATTTTTGTTATTATCTGAATTGTCAAACAGCTTGACTTTTCGACAGAGTCCCAATTTTGGCTCTATCTGAAGCAGTAAATCAAAAGGTTTGAATTTTCTAATATACATACTTACATATAATTAAAGTTAAAATTCCACTACCAAGATACAATAGTTTCAATGTAAAAAAAGAAATCTAAACTAATTTTTTTATATAAAATTAAATGCATTTCTTAAAACGGTACTTTGAACTGAAAAAAGAAACCGTATTTTAAAAATTAAAAAGTCAGCATTTAGCTTGTTTTCCTGAAAATTTGAGGTTAAGCTGCTATTTTTTCATTTGTACTACTAGTTTGTCTTAACACCAAGTGGGATATAGCGCGATCATCTATGTTTTTTATACCCTTCACCGATGTGATAGGGTATATTAACTTTGTCATCAAGTTTGCAACGCACAGAAGGAAGCATCTCCGACCATATAAACTATATTTATTCTTGGTCAGTATAATGAGACGAGTCGATTAAGCTTTGTCCGTCTGTCCGTTTGTATGTCTGTTTCTATGCAAACTAGTCCCTCAGTTTTAGAGCTATCGAGCTGCAATTTTGTACTGAACCTTCTTTTTATTGCACGCAGTATATATGTCGGAACCAACGGAATCGGACCACTACGTCATATAGCTGCCATAGGAAAATTCGTCTTTGTGAGAAAAACTTTTTTATTTCTAAAGATATTGTTTTCAAAATTCACAGTAAGCAATAGTGAAATTATATTTCCGAATTTGGTTGAAATCGGACCACTCTATCATATAGCTGTCATAGGAACGACCGTCCCAAAAGCAAGTTTTTGACAGAAAAACTTTTTTTATTTCTAAAGATATCTTTACGAAATTGCATATTATTCAATCGTATTGACTGCTAAGTCACGTTCCTAAATTAGGTTGAAATCGCCCCACTATTTCATATACCTCTTATAGGAACAGTGAAATCGGAACAAGTTTTACTACTAATTTCAAAAAGGCAAATGTACCTCAAAATACAAAGAAAGTATGATACCCTTCACGCTTCGCGTGATCATACTTTCGGCAAGCTAGCCGAAGACTAGCTTGTTTTCTATAAAGATTGTCTGAAACTGTATAACACACAAATCGAATAGTGGACTTGAAGCACGTACTCGTAAACGGTGATGAGAAGTAGATCAACAGTTCCTCGCGGAACATGGTGGATATAATAGGCAGTGTTACCACAGATTCAAGCTGCCTGATTGTTCGAGATGCCCTGGAGTGGAGAATAATCCAA
Source organism: Chloromyia formosa (assembly GCA_964017055.1). Taxonomy (NCBI): domain Eukaryota; kingdom Metazoa; phylum Arthropoda; class Insecta; order Diptera; family Stratiomyidae; genus Chloromyia; species Chloromyia formosa. Next base: position 35,581,733 of record OZ024815.1, read on the forward strand.
ACATGTATGATTTCAATGTCCAAAATTTGATTTGATGCTAATTTTGAAATATTGGAGGTTGAATTAGGCGGAAGTATCATGCATCTTCACACTGATTTCGGTGTGATATAATTTCCTTATAACCGCCAGTGGAGCATACATGGCACCGCCAATATCTCTAGCAATGCTTTGTTGACGTTTCGTTAGTATATACGTTTCAGCTGGTGCAGTTGCTAGCATACAACTCCTATCCGTAAAGCCGTCTCTTACTGTCACTCAGAGCGATTAGTAAACTTTTGAGATTCTCTAATTGCCTTGACCCCTCCAGGGGCATGGGCGCGTCAACATCTCTAGCATTTCTATGCCTTGTTGACGTTTCAACAGCATATCTACCTTTCAGCAGTGCTGTTGCTAGCATGCACCTCCTATCCGCGCCGTCTTTATACTGACAAGCTCTGTGCACTGTGAGAGTTCTGTACTCACAGGCAGTTTTTGGTCACCCCGAGATTTGATCTCCGAGCTCTAGATTAGTTGTAGAGTGGTGACCGAACGATCACGGCCACCGAGCGCGAGAAACTTTTGAGATTGGAATTTATTATTTATTATTATTCCCTTAAAAAAGTATATACTTCTAGATTGCATGTGATAAGTGTAAGCAGTTTAATAACAAAGCGAAAAAAATTTGAGTCGAAATACATAATAAAAAAAAAATTTGTAGAAATATCGGGGAAGGTATATCCTCCTACGGCTGTATACCGTAAAGCATTAACCACAAACCAGGGACTTCATCTTAGTAAAGTATTATAGACATAGATTGTTTTTCTGTCAATCAAGGGCGTTAAACGTGATTATTGCGCTAAATTACAATATAAAGCATACTGTGGCATCTTCCGTTTAGTACCGTTTACGGAAGAAGAAGAATGATTTCAATGATCCTCTCTACTTAATTGCTAGGAAGTTGTCGTACTTCTTGCTTCTAAGCCTAATAAGGTTTCGTAACAAAAACATTAAATCCTTTCATCTCGGTTCCGATCAGTAGTTAGTCTAATAGCATATGCACACCAGGGATCTAAATCCAGATAGATTTGCAAATCCCGAATAAATGTATGGAAAGTCAAAACACCTAAATCACAATCGAGGCAAAGTTAGTTAGTAGCCCAATAATTGAACTTCATTGGCCCAAAAGGAAAGGGCGTCGTGAGGATACCGTATTTAATCACAAATTACAAAATACTCTTCTTTAATAGTTAATTTTATTTCACCCAGTCCATCAGTGTGAAGATAATCAAAATTGAACAATTAGTACTCAAATCCCTGCTATGGCCCTATCAAATGTTCGACGGCATTTGTTATCAATTTACATATCACTAGAAATATGCAAGGAAGTAAATCATGTGTTTGATGGTACATTATGTATTTTTACTTACAAAAAATACGTGTATAAAAATAAACTATTATAATTGGCATACATTTCCATAAATCCCATAAATAATAGTATATAGTTCGAGTATATTTCTGCTTTTCGCTGCTTATAGCTCAAATACTCTTCAGACTTAGTATGATATAGCCATTCTTGAAATGGAATAAGTTTTGACTGGACTGCCTATTTAATTGTGAGGTAGAAATTTATTAATAAAACTTTTTTTTTGCATTCATGCAACTGAAAGTAAGTTAACAACTTGCAAACGATTGTTTTAAATGCATAGTTCTTTCTCAACAAGTATTTCGTTTTTCTTGGCCTTGTTTTTCGTCCAAATAAGAATGAATAAAAAATCACCAAAGATATTTATAACGTAAGTAGGCCGGCACTTTCAAGAATCTTATTCGTGACGCTGACATCATCATTATTATTATAATGGAAGTCCAAAATAGGTGCGGTTCTTGTTGGTTTATTGTCGGGCCTCGTCATCAGAAAATATATATAACACTTATTCATTATATGTATAAACCACTCGCCATATTTACAAATGAATTATTTGCACTGTCATTTAGTACACATCCGCATATTTAATTTTCATAGTACGGACGTTGAATTTTATAAATTTTATCTGCTATTAACTTCTTTCTCGAAGAAGTCATTTGATGCAATTTTAGGTGGAAAAGTATGAGTAGTTAGTATGAGCGAGCAGTACTCATTTTGTATCTTTGAATTTAAGTTAGTAGTTTAGTAGAATACGATTTGGTCTTCTTATTTAGGAATGTAATCTTCTCGTCAAACACCGAATCGTGCGGAGTGTTTTATGAAACTTTATACAAACATTTATTCGTACAGACAATCTAGTTACTTTATTGCAAATTTATTGTGGGTGGATTGAGTGTAATCAGGTGCACGAAATATTACACCATAGTTCATTTGTCTTTCTATTATGTATAATAACGTTCGATAAAATTCTTGGATTGAACGATTATGTTCGGCAGTATTGAAAGACAAAGAAAAAAACGCAGGCAGGCGAAATCTGGAACTGAAATTTGTTGTTTCATACTTTCGTTTCTAAACCAAAACATCCTTAAATTAGGTGTAGCAATATAACCAAAAATCTGACGTATGGTATTTGGCAACTTGCCAGTTTAGTAGCTTTTCACATTAGCAGCCGAATTGACTGATAACCAAATTAGCAGTTATCTCAACACACTTAACATACTGATGTCACTGAACATTTTTTCAAATTAACAGGTACAATAACACGTATACCAATTTAATATGCCGCAGGGCAAGACTTTGAGAATTTAGCAGCTATTCGAATCAGTGGTTTCTGAATTTTTTTCAGGCAGCTACTCACATTCGCAGCTAGCAATTGTAGCAGTACATTCTGAACTCTGATGTCTTGTATAATAGGTCGGGAATGTGGCAAAAAAGATGGGCTTTTTTGTATGGATGTTAGACGTTGAACCATCAAAAATGAAATTAGTTACAATTTATAGTAGTAAAAGGCTAAGTAAGTTCCACATTTATTTTATTTTCTTTGTCACCGGGGGTTTTGAGAAAGGACGACTTTTGTGTGTCCTTTGTGGCTGTGTTTTCACACGATAACTTTTGACAGAATGGAGCTAGAGACTTAAAATTTTGGTCAAGTATTTGTAGTAAGGACTTGGTGAAAATGATTGTGATCCGACCAAAGGAATGTTACCTAGCCTAAAAGCAGTATTTAAAATATATAACTTCCGATCGGATAATCTTAGAAAGCTCTAATTCAGGTAAATGGCCATAAGACCATATTATACTCCTCTATAAAAATGAGATTGATCGGTTAAAAGCAAAGTGTACCTCCCATACGAAAGTGTCCTTCTACCATAAAATAAATAACTGGCGCAACAGTCCAATCTGAATCGTGGGCTCGAGATGAGTTAGCATCATCTCATTGTCTAGATCGTGAGGGTGTATCTTGTGCAGAGGTGTGTGATTAGCAACTCGCTCAACCGAGTTATTTATCGTATGGTTTTAGATGTTATGCCTTCAATAATAATTATCAACTCGCTGTTCTACCTGTTGCTGCTATTTTTGGTATCTTATCAAAACGATTTACATCTATACCTAAACTGTAAATTCAATGTTATGGTCAGATAAAGTTGGTTCAATCGAAGGGATATACAGGGTTATCCATTTTCTCTTTCGGAAAGTAAACTTAAATTAAACACAGTAAATATTTGAATTTCGATGGAATTTTTATTTCATAATAAAGTTTGGATTATGCCATTATACGTTTAATACAATATCTGTCAAATGTCCCCCACGGGACCGCTTGCAGGACTCGATCCTTTCGAGGTAATTTTCGATTACTTTTTCACACATTTCGGGCAATAACTCTGCTATAACTCGACGGATTTCGTCCTTCAATTGACCAATCGTCGTGGGATTGTTCGCATAAACACGGTCTTTCGCATAGCTCCACAAAAAGAAATCTAACGGCGTTAAATCGCAAAACCTTGCTGGCCAAGCCACATCACCGAATCTCGAAATTACGCGTCCTGGGAATTTCTCGCGCAATAAAGCCAAATTTTGTCGCGTGGTGTGGCATGTGGCCCCGTCTTGTTGAAACCACATATTGTCGAGATTCATATCTTCAATTTTCGACCAAAAAAAGTCATGAATCATGGCGCTATAGCGCTGGCCATTGAATGTAACGGCGCGGCGGCTTCTTCATCGTTTTCGAAGAAAAACGGCCCAATGACGCCGCCGGCCCACAATGCACACCAAACAGTCACTTTTTGCGGGTGCAACGGTTTCTCAGCGGTCACTTGCGGTTGCTCACTGCCCCAGATGCGACAATTTTGTTTGTTAGCCGCCGAGCGCAAAATGGGCCTCATCGCTAAAGAAGATTTTCTTCGAAAAATCGGCATCGGTGGCCTGCTGTTCGAGGACCCAATCTGAGTACTCACGACGCAATCTGTGATCAGTCGGCTTTAATTCTTGCGTGAGCTGGACTTTATAGGGATGGAGATGAAGGTCCAAATGCAAAATGCGCCACAATGTGCCGTAAGATAGGCCTAAATGCTGGGATCGGCGCGGAATCGACAAATTCGGGTCTTCGGCCACACTTTCATTCACAGCGGCGATGTTTTCGGTCGAACGAGCAAAACGATGATGCACAGGTGTAGAAATGTATGTCACCGATCCAGTTTCTTCAAATTTTTTCACTGTGTAGGCAATTGTGCGCTCATTGGAACGATAATGTCGACCATAATCTGCGCGTAATGCACGAAACGTGGCCACCGCAGATTCACCATTTTGGTAGAAAAATTTAATAATTTTAATGCGTTGTTCAGTCGTAAAACGTTCCATCTTGTAAAATGGTAATCCTTCAACTAAACCAATACCAGTTTGGAATACACTGACATTTGACAGATGTCGAATGGCGGGGCTTTACTTTCCGAAACACGAAATGGATAACCCTTTACCATTGGTTATAAGTAAAGTCCGGATTCGCGTGCAATTGCACGTAACTGCACAAAATTGCACGTTTTGGGGGTTACTGCACAAAATTGCACGTTTTAGGTGTTACTGCATAGAATTGCACATTCTTCATCTTTAATGCACAAAATTGCATATTCACCAGTTTTTTATCATATTTTTGTAACTGCCCCACGTAAATCAGCAACTGATCGACATAACTCGGTGCTCTTCGAATATTCGAGCCAAATTACCACACATATTGTAAACTGGTACTCATAGAAACATTCCTGTGGATACCAACGACATTGAAACTCTTTTGACAAAAAAAAAGACGCCCCAAATTATCTTCTTAAATTGATTACAGGCAACCACTCATTGTGTTGTAGATACATACTAAGGGAGGCCTATATTGATGTGTAAATCACATGGAGTCGCACCCTCATCTAACAAAATACGCGGGAAAAAGTTTTCCGAATAAGTAAATTATGTATGAGCTCCAATAAATTTCAAATTTCCTAGCATGGAATTTTTTTCTCAAAACTATTATAATAGTGAAACACAGAACATTCACAAAGAGAAAAGAAAATTCTTTTTTGCTTGGAAATTTGAACTTTCCGATTAGATTTCCCTGCAATTCAAAATTCCTTCAAAATAAATAAATTCACATTTGTAGCTTACTATAAGGATTATATTATATTCTTTTAACTTATTTCAAATTTCCTAGCATGGAATTTTTGTCTCAAAACTATAATAGTGAAACACAGAACATTCACAAAGAGAAAAAGAAATTCCCTTTTTGCTTTTTTAACTTAACTTTAATTTTAACTTTTCCATAAGATTTGCCGGCAATTCAAAACTCTAAGTGTTCAAATTTGCGAGCTGCTACTGTACATGATTTCCTTTCAGGCGACGAACCCACCGAAGTAGATTGGGGTGCCATAAACAAAAAGCGCGTGAACTACTACATACTTCGAGTTGGAAACCATGCACAGTACCAGCTCACAAATTTGAACACTTAGAGTTTTGAATTGCTGGCAAATCTTATGGAAAAGTTAAAATTAAAGTTAAGTTAAAAAAGCAAAAAGGGAATTTCTTTTTCTCTTTGTGAATGTTCTGTGTTTCACTATTATAGTTTTGAGACAAAAATTCCATGCTAGGAAATTTGAAATAAGTTAAGATAAAAGAATATAATATAATCCTTATAGTAAGCTACAAATGTGAATTTATTTATTTTGAAGGACATTGGATCAATACCATAATAGACTGACCTAATTTTAAAGATCTGGATTTTATTATGCACCACCTAAAATTTTAATTGCACAATCTTGCACGATTTGGAGTTTTCATTGCACGATTTTGCACGATTTGGAGTTTTTACTGCACGTTTTTGGATTTTTGGCTGCACGAAAATCCGGTCTTTAGTTATAAGTCTAAGAAGCTAACCTCTATTTTTCAGAAAAATTTAAATTTTTGAGACACCTGGCTTCATTTTACACACCAACTCAGTATGCATCTTAGCTTAGCTCGCAACGCACCGAGCATTTTTTGCTACTCGAAACACGGTCGCCCCTCAGCGTGTCTTTCACACCGAGACTTTTTCTTAACATCTCCAAAAGATATAAAGAGATGATCCCAAGTACCCAACAAATCCCTCGAGATGCAGTAATTCTGATCGTTTGCACTATTTGAGGTGGTATGGTTTTACTGTTTTACTTACAATACTTTTTTACTTTATGGTTTTACTTACAATAGTGGTAAATTTGCAAAGGTTAGCAAATTCAAAAAATAAGTAACCTTTTTAAATTCCTCAAATTACCTCAATTTCATTTCTCCTAGCTTAGTGGTTTCATACGGATAGAAGCACTCATCAGGTCTTACAAAATAAGATAAGCTCTATTGTTTGTGTCAGTCATATCTTGGCTAGGGCAAGAGTATTCCGATGTTTGTCTCTTATATTGGCGGTGACAATAATTTCTCATTGACCTTCCACTTTTTCGGGTGGACGTTAATCCTTTCGAAGCATATATCAGGCAAACGATTTAATTAATTAGTAATTAATTAATTACCTTTAGTAACCTCGGATTCACTACCATTGCCTTATTTTCAGTAGTGCATTTAACTGGCCATAGAAACTGAGTAGTAGTCGGTAGGGAACATCTTCGAAAGAAGGCATTCGACGCTTTGCGGAGTGGGATTAAGTATATCTATATCACCCGAAGTGAGGCGTCTTCCTATATCTTCAGTGCGCTTGCTCTAAATCACTTACAAAACAGTATCCTGGAACGCTGTCAGTACAAGACAAGGGTGAGGCTTGAAGCTGTATAGTCCGAATGTATTTATCACTGCCAGGGCAAGAGAGCCTTGGCAGCGTGGAGAGTTTTTTTTTGCGCTGATTGGTTGGTGTCCGCATGTCAATTAACTAGTTAGGCGTGTTTTATAAGAACATCGACACGAGTTCATTGGTTACCGCAAGGTACGTCTGCCTCCAACTAGTTCTCTTCTGAATTTGTCCTTGCCTACAGTTTGTCATTGCGGACCACAATATTTTAGTAAGTACACCTACGGATTTCGCTCTAAATTTGTAATACTTATCAGTCAGTGAAATCGAAGCAAACCTCGTTGCCATTATAATTTAAATATTTAATAATTTGGTTATTGTACTCGTAATTTTTGAAAATATTGGAGTAGGTAATAATGTTCTATCACATTCATGGTCAAACATATTGAAGCTAATGAAAAACCTTGATAGTGAAAAACGTCCAGCATCCAATGCATTTCTTGCCTGTTAACTGACCATTGTTGCTAGCCATTCATTGATTTTTTGTCTACAAGTATTCATACATGTTTGCACAAATCCTTCAACTAGTTCGCTATTTTAAGTGGTTATAAACTAGAATGTTTATCTTTTTTCTAGTCGTTGGGTGCTGTTTATTTACCAGTTCTTGATTGGATCTGATATCTGAATAACCTATAATTTACCAGTATACAAATGTTTATTAAGAAACGGGTATTTGTTTGTTTAGAAAGATCATTTGGCATTGTTTTGTTGGCATCACTCGCATGAATAGTTATCTCTGTCTTTTTTATTTAAAACGTGCACTCGGACTATCTGAAATCGTATATGTGTAGTATTACCGATATTTTTATGCAAATCAGGAACCTGTCAAAGATGTTGATGTATTATATAACGATAGCGGTATTAAGACATTTTAATTGCAATCTTGAAGATATTATATGTAGATACGACAGGTAACGGCGTATGGTTATTGCCAAACACGTGTCTATTGTTAGCAGTTGAAGAAAGTAAGAAAGTGTTACTTCTATACAAAAAAGCAATGATACAGGTTATATATTGTACATATATACAACATTTCTCAAAATCGAACAATTCTTGTATAACAAATAGACTGGTTCAATTATAAAATTTGCCAACTCTATCACAATCATGCAATCCATTCTCCTGATTGCAATTTCTAGTTTTCATTATCAGGGTGACGATGGTTTAAGCTGTTATTACATAATAGGTTGATTTCTAAGAGCCATAGTTGTCCGTTTTTCATCAAAAGACCGCATGCAGTATGTACTGAATTTAGAGTTGAAACAGTCGAACTCTTTATAGCGATATTATTCCCCAGGCAGCGAATAGGGTTCGAATTTGCATACTTCTTTTATTGTTTCGCACACTACGCTGGACTTTCTGAGCTTTCTGACGGTAAAAGAGCTCGGTGCTACATACTTCGATCATCGTCCATCGGTACAGCTAAACGTGCCTTCAGCACGGATCTGCGCGATAAAGAAAGAGTTGCAAAACTAAAAAAATCTCTCGTTCTCGTTGTCTGAGTTCATCGTTATCAGCACCCACTTATGCAATCAAATCTCCCATAATCATTACAATAGGCGCGTTCTTTTGTATTCCAGTGCAGGATGATTCGGGTGGAGGTTATTTTCGACTGTGCTCACGAAATTAAAAATATGGATCATATCCGGAAAAATATCTACGATATGTTTACTAATTATTAATTAAATTAATTAAATTAAACTACAAAAATTTCAAATTTTCCATAATAAATTTGTCATTTAGCGATGCAAGCGTATATCTTGACATATCTATCCTGTGCGGGTTTATTATTATATTGGAACGAAGAAAACTCAAGAAATTTCCGCTTTAGGAAATACATATTTACCTGCGTGGGTTCTAGGTTCTTACCACCTAAAGCGGAAATAGAGTACCTGAAGCGGAAATGCGGAAATGAGAATTCTCCCATTAAGGCCAAATCCATAATGTTCAATTCCATTATATTTTATTATTATTGTTAGCACGAATCAATCTAAACTGGCGTACAAAAGAACGTGCCTAATGTCACCTTTAGGTGTTCTGGTTTGGATGGCGTTATGTGGTTTGTGAAAGAAATCTTTCGCCACGATATTGTTGGACTTAGTCGGATTATTACGATGCTTCTCATTTTAGTCCTGAACCAGGCGGCAATTATTCTGTCGGAGACCACATCACAAAATAGACAGCTGCGTGCAGTATCCGAGGCATAGTTGACGTTTCGTTATCAAATAAAAATTTCGGGTGATGTAAGTTGTTGATGTACACATCCTATTCTTTGCAGCCGCCTGAAAAAATCTTAAAAATCAATGAAAAACATTTTTTTTAACGTAGTCCGTCTTTTAGGAGGATACACTTGCCGGAGTGTTTTCCAATTTGTTTTTTCCTCCCAAATAGTGATTGACGCCGAAATTTCTTAAATAGTCATTACGGCTGAGACGACCTTGTCATTTGGTGAATACTTCAAACTTTCGGCTTTGGAACCAATATACAGGGTGTCCCGTTGCAAATGGTAAATACTTTAATGGTAGATAGAACAGTTAATTTGTGGACAATTGACGCCTACATGGGCACTCTGTCTTAAACCGTTACAATGTTATCGCATTTTTTGTAAATTGTGTCAAAAAGATGGAAAATCAGCGTTACTATAAAGACACAACTGTTCAAACTTTAAAGAAATTTCAAATCGATTTTCCGTAGGAAATTCAAATGATAATTTTACAACGATACTTTGAGCTGACAAAATTGCAAAATTGACAAATGTTGCCCCATTGTGTTAACTTTCGAACGGCATATAAACTTTGTGGACATAGATTTGAAAATTTGGGAATCTTACGTATTAAAGGAAAAAAAATCCTGGTCTGAAGATGAAACAAATTTACTTCAACCTTGACTTAACAGATAGTCCACGCTACTAATGAAAGATACGAATCAAAGTCGTACTTTTTTTCTTTAAATTAGGTACAATTGATTCGGAGAGTCCTCTGAATATATGCTCCACACCAATGTCGATCATTTTGGACATCCTTTATCCGATTATCAGTAAATTTCGTAGTCCGAAATGACGCGGACCTCTTTAGTATGGTTAAATGGGTTTTACTGTATGCGGTATCATTGTGGGTTCACGAAAAACCTAATTTTTCTCCTCGGCGTGGCGGCCTGTCGAAAGTACTTGTGAAAAATTCAGGTATCCGAAATGACGCCGCACTCTTTGATTCGTTAAAATGGGGCTTTACTATTCAAAGCGGTTTCCATCCAAAGGATTCTGAAGAGACCGGAAAAGGTGGTAATCTGACGGCGCCTGATCCGGTGAGTAAGCCGGGTGTTACATTATTTCCCAGCCAAAGCTTTTGTTTCGTTTCCATAGAAGTATGGGGTCTGGCGTTGGCGTAAACAATCCATTTTTCATCCCCCGTTACAATATTCTTAAAAAATGGTTCCAACGAATGCCATTTCAGTAGAGATTCGTAGATCGAAATTCGGTTTAACATGGACAACTCATGGGGGACTTTTTTACGAATCCAAGCTGCTTTAGTCGTTTTGCTACGGTTGAATGATCAATGTTAAGCCTTTTGATCCGTTTTGATGAGGTCCAAGATTACACCGTTTTCAAGGGCGACCAGGGCGGGGAGAGTCGTTTAAATTCGTATTTCCGGAACGGAAGTGAGAAAACTACCTCTGACAAGTGTGCTTACTAAAGGCTTTCACGCCGTACACAGCGCATATCTATCGTTTGGCGTCCGCCGCCTTCTTCGCACCTTTGTTGTACAAGAACAAAAAAAAAACGTGTCTAATATGGACCTTTGTCTCTTCCATTTAATTACCTTTCTTACCTATAGAACAAATTAAATTAAACTAAAATACTTGATGATTTTTACGTACACTCGGATAACCTTTTAACCTGTGGATAACGATTCAAGATATAAATAGTACATACAGTGTTGCCAGGCATATGCAAGTTTTTAATGCAATAAAACCGCAGAACTTTTTTCACAACCCAATATTTCGGGAGGTGTTTTCTTAAGTGAAAAACAAGCTTGCCGAAGGTATGATGATATGTGAAGCGTGAAGGGTATCATCGTACCTTCATTTTGATTTACGGTGCAACTTTGAAATTAGTAGTAAAACTGTTCCTATGAGAAGTAAATGAAATAGTGGTCCGAATTTAACCAAATTTAGGAATATGGTTTTGCGGTAAATATGATCGAATGATATGCAATTTCGTAAAGATATCCTCAGAGACAAAAAAAAGTTTTTCTAACAAAAGCTTGTTTTAAGAATTGTCGTTCCTATAACAGCTATATGATAGACTCGTCCGATTTCAACCAAATTCAAAAATGTGATTTCGTAAAAGCTATTATTGAACAATATGAAATTTAATGAAGATTCCTTTAGAAATAAAAAAGCTTTTCTCACAAAGACGAACTTTTGGACCGATCGTTCTTATGGCAGCTATATGACCTAGTGGTCCGATTCCGTTGGTTCCGACATATATACAGCGTGATTGAAAGAAAGAAGGCTTTGTACAAAATTTCAGCTCGACAGCTTCAAAACTGAGAGACTAGTTTACATAGAACCAGACAGACAGACGGACAGACGAACAAAGCTTAATCGATTCACCTCGTCATACTGACCAAGAATATAACTAGTGTATATGGTCGGAGAGGCTTCCTTCTATGCGTTACAAACTTCATGACAAAGTTAATGTACCCTATCACATACGTAAAGGGTATAACAACGCAAAAGTTGATTGCTTCAAATAATTATCAAAAAGTTACTGGATGGCTAACCGTTTCAAAAGCTTGGACTTAGAGTTTTGATGGTTAGCACTTTAAAACAGTGGCAACATTTTTGTTTGTTGTTCCGCACCTTTTTAGGGTTTTGTAGTAAAACAAAACCCTTATGAAATCGGTCAAATGTCTGTCTGTCCGTCTGTCCATGGAATATCTCACGAACGGCTGAAGCTACATACATGAAATTTTGTAGGAATGTGTAGAATTACTATAATTCACCGGAGAAAGCGAATCGTTGTAATAGGTCAATTTTAAGGGGAGGTCCCCATAGAGGGGAAATGAAGGTCGAAATTTTTTTTTCGTTTAGTACAGGCAAGTGGGGTATCATAAGAAAGGTACCGTCGAGTACATTCCCTTTTTGGAATTTTTTTCAAATTTGAAGAAACGGGAAAAGAGGGAGAGGGGAAAATATGTCATCCAAGTTTGTCCCCCCCCCCTTCCATTTCGAGACCGTTATACTTAGAAATATGAAAATTTACAGAAAAGCGCCATTTTACTAGTCTAGAAAACCAAGATTTCTAGAATTTTGAAATTTCATCAGAAAAGATTAATAATAGTACATTTCTATAGGTTCAGTTAGCACAACCCTGCACCCCTTACGCGTACCCGAGGTCAAAAATATTGATGGCCAATGATAACCAACATCATAGGCAATAATATTTCTAAGTTTCATTATAATCACATAATATTTAATAATAGTACATTCATTTAAAGTTCGGCATTTTGACACTATCCATACAAAAAATACACCTACCGGCTTCATAGGTGTGAGTACTACTTTCATGTTGTTTTTCGTAGTGCGAATTGCAGTTATTTAATTAATCATTTTTGAAAGGGTAAAGATTGGTTGGGGGCGCTGTGTCTTAATTGGCCAACTTTACCGGGTGGAAGGGGGGTCCACATAGAGGCGAAATTAAGCTCAAATTTTTTTATCGACTGGTACGAGTATAAGCAAATGAGGTGTCGTGAGAAAGGTAATGATGAGTACATTCCATTTTTTGGCATTTTCTCGAAATTTATAGAAAGGGGAACTGTGGGGGAGGAGAAAATATTAGTTCGGAATTTGACCCCCCCTTGCCTGCATTTTGAGACCGTTATACTTAGAATTATGAAAACTTACAGGAAGTGGGTTTCGAAAAACATATAAAATGGAAAATAGTGGAATTTGTATATCTTCTCAGAATAGGTTAATAATAGTTTATTTGTATAGTTACAGTTAGCACACCCTTGCACGCCTCAAACACGTTCGAGGTCAAAAGTACTGATGGCCAACGATAACCAACACCTTAAGCAATAATATGTTCTAAGTTTCGTTACAATCACATAATATGAATTAGCATGTAAAATGTAAGTGGGTAAGACATTTTTATTGCGTTTTTTCTATCCATCTGAGTGAAGAGCAAGGAGGCGATATTTATAAACCAAAATAAGCGCTTGCTACAAAACCCTCGGATTGCGGCCGTAGCCCTCTATATTCCGGTTTCATTTTTTAGATGTTAACGGACTCAGCCCTAATAAAATGAATAATTTGGTTTTCTTTCCTTGAAGTTTTGCTAATTTGTTAATTTTTTTAGGGTTTTGTATTAAAAACAAAACCCTTATGAAATCGGTCAAATGTCTGTCCGTCTGTCCGTCTGTCCGTCTGTCCATGAAATATCTCACGAACGGCTGAAGCTACATACATGAAATTTTGTGGGAGTATGTAGAATTATTACAATTCGCCGGAGAAAGCGATTCGTTGTAATAGGCTTACTTTAAGGGGATGTCCCCATAGAGGGGAAATGAAGGTCAAAATTTTTTTTTCATCTGGTATAGGCAAGTGGGGTATCATGAGAAAGGTAACACCGAGTACATTTCATTTCCGATATTTTCATCAAATTTGAAAAAAGGGGAAAAGAGATAGAGGGGAAAATATGTGATCCGAGTTTGTCCCCCCCCCCCTCGCATTTCGATACGGTTATACTTAGAAATATGAAAATTTGCAGAAAGGCGGCATTTTACTAGTGTAGAAAACCGAAAATCGTAGAATTTTGATATCTCATCAAAAAAGGTTAATAATAGTACATTCCTATAGTTGCAGTTAGCATACCCCTGCACGCCTTAAGCACAGCCGAGGTCAAAAATATTGATGGCCAATGATAACCAACATCATCGGCAATAATATCTTTAAGTTTCATTACAATCACATAATATTTAATAATAGTACATTCATTTAAAGTTAGGCATTTTGACACTATCCACACAAAAATTACACCGGCCTCATATGTAGGTGTGAGTACTACTTTCATGTTGTTTTTCGTAGTGCGAATTGCAGTTATTTAATTAATCATTTTTGAAAGGGTAAAGATTAGTTGGGGGCGCTGCGTCGTAATTGGCAAACTTTACCGAGTGGAAGGGGGGAGGGGTCCACATAGAGGCGAAATTAAGCTCAAATTTTTTTTTTATCAACTGTTATAGGCAAGTGAGGTGTCGTGAGAAAGGTAATGTTGAGTACATTCCATTTTTTCGCATTTTCTTGAAATTTGTAGAAAGGGGAATAGTGGGGGAGGAAAAAATATTAGTTCGAAATTTGCCCCCCCCCCCCCCCCCCACCTGGCATCTCGAGACTGTTAGAATTATGAAAACTTACAGGAAGGTGGGTTCCAAATAGCATATAAAATGAAAAATAATGGAATCTGTATATCTTCTCAGAATAGGTAAATAATAGTTTATTTCTGTAGTTACAGTTAGCACACCTCTGCATGCCTTAAACACGTTCGAGGTCAAAAGTACTGATGGCCAACGATAACCAACACCTTAGGCAATAATATGTTCTAAGTTTCGTTACAATCACGTAATATGAATTGGCATGTAAAATGTAAGTGGGTAAGACATTTTAATTATGTTTTTTTTGTCCATCTGAGTGGTACCAAGAAGAGCAACGAGCCGATATTTATATACCAAAATAAGCGCTTGCTACAAAACCCTCGGATTGCGGGCGTAGCCCTCTATATTCCGGTTTTATTTTTAATTACATACCTCATTACTTACATTAAGCATTAAACATTTTAAAATGTTGTCAAGAAAATATTTGTGAATCGGTACATTGGTACCTTTTTATGCGCAGGGGAATCAATACCAAACGCTAATTTGATTAGTCTGAAAGGGACGTAATAGGTTGAGTTCTGTGATTTCAAGAGTTTTCTGTGAAGATATTTTAAAAGGAGAAAAGGATCAGGATTAATCAAAAATATAACGACGAACTTAGTATAGTTCGAAAAAATAGATGTATGAAAATGCCGTTATACTCGTACATCTCGCAACAAAGTACATAGCTATGCTCGCCGTCACGCCCGTATTTTACTTTAATCCGCGTGCAACAAAAATAAAAACTCCGATCTGACATTCTCCGGTAAATGTCAATGGATTTACATTAATCTCTATCATTAAAAACCATAACAAATGCAACAACAGTCAGTCAGTCAGTCAACTTAAGAAATGCAAAAAGAAAACGAAAGAAAAGCAAAATACAAGCGCAGTGTATGCACGAACAGAAGCATAGAAAACTTTGAAAACATGCACAGACGCGGCTTTCAAGGAATTCAACTTATTCCTCAAGCGTGCAGAGGGTATATACTCCCAGCTGGAGCTTGTTCTTTTGCTAGACGACAATTCCAATTAAAATCTCATTCAGATTTGCAGTCGGAGTGGCGGCGGTGTTTGGCCGAGAGTGAGATCGCTGATCAGTCAGAACAACTTTCAGCTACTTACCTTGACTTACAATCGATACCAAGTCTTAATTGCGAATCGGGTACGTCATGACATGAAACGGCAGCAGCAAAAACTAGAACCAGCTAAACAACAACATCTTCAGCAGCAACTGGGAAAAATAACACCATCTGCAACAAGTTAGAAGCACTGTGCGAGTTACCAGTTGTTCCAATCATTAATCGAAATTTTTCCCATGGCTGTATGTATTTCGAAAACAAGAGATTAATGGAGAAAGTAGACAAGAGTTTGAGGAGGTGAGTGCCATTCTGAAATGAGGCACTAATCAACTAATCCAGGCGTTAGTAAGAACCGAATATAATGTTAATCTCGCGGAACTCTATCCACCTTTTTCGTAACACTAGTCGCAAACCCCTGGTTAATGAAAACCCGAAGTGGTGACCAATCGATCAGCCACTTGATCACTTAATGCAACCAGTTCGCAGAGATAGTAAATTGATGAGTCCAGCTGAATCTGCTCATTATCATTTAATGTGTCCAGTCAGGTGAGTGAGATTTCAGGTGCCTCTGCCCTGGCTGCTATTTATTTCGTTTTCTAGCATTGAAACTTGAGTCCCGATGCACACTTGTAATATACACAATACAAGGGATCTGCATCGCACCAAGCACGCATCGTCCAAACTTTCTACCCAAGACTACAAATGTTGCCGTGTTTTAGCGGCTAAAAACCGCAAGTGTGCATTGGGTTTAATGCAGCTAAGGTATATTTGTGCTTATTGAGATAATCTTCAAGATTTATATCGAAGGCTCGCACGGCTGCGTTAAGTGTTTGCAGATTATCAGCGGGAGGAAAATGTGTTGTTGTTTTTGTTGGTGTGTACAAGAAATGCCCATCTGGTTCGGCTAGCATCACTAGCCCACATGAAAGACGTGTAATCTATGTAGAGAGAGGGGGAATAGGTGGAAGTATGCATGCGTAGATGAGTCTACAAATGTACCAGGTGTAAACTATATCCAACCGCATTGACATTGACTATAAAATTCTAGAATAGACATAGTCTAATGTAAAAGGCATGTTCAAGAATGACATGGTTCGCTGATGCTATCAGCGATGACGTAAAAATGGCTGCCGCGCATCTACTGAAATGTCGGGAGTTAATGTCTGTGTATTAACTGGAAAAGCAAGGAGATTTGCCAAATGAAGTAAACTCCGATGATGATTTGTTTTACGATTATGCTGGTGGAATGAGCATAACTACGATGTTCAATTTACGCCTCATTGACAACGAAAACATGGCGCTGTCCGCTTGTTTCATCTGATAATTTGCCAAGACATTTCACTATTGGACCGTAACATAGAATACATGTCAATTAAGAATCAGAAGTTACTCGAAATAAAATGTTGAAAAATTACTTTGGATGAGAGTCTAGTGTTTGCCTGAGTAGCTTGTGCAATTTAGAATGTTATCGAACTTGTTGAACAAGAGTCTAATATACGACTGAAGAAGCTTGAAGTAGGCACTTGTTTTTGTAGTAATCTGGATATTTATGGAATATCTTGAGCTTCTCGTGGAGATAATAATCTATAGAATAATACGTGATGAACGTTAAATGTATCTATCTGGCAATTATAATCATTTATGTATTATAATAAAAAAAATTAAATTCGTTCTAACACTAACCACCGCAGGATAGTTATTGCACTTAAAACTTTATTAAGCAAAGCTCAAATAGATTAATTTCCTATTTGTTATTTGATTTGTAGTTTGACGAAACATATATATTGAATTCATTTCCCATAATATTGATCGAAGAACTAAACGGTTTCAATGCAATGTTTTAAGGCAGGTTACTGTCTTAAATTCTTTGTTTTCTAATGAACCACATGTAATGGACCATATCCTGGTAGTGCTGCTTCAACCGGAAGATCTATGGCAGCACCTGATGAGTAATGATCTGTCGGTGGTACGAAACCAGAGGCCGAGGGTCCCATTACACCTGCACCTCGATGTGAGCGCGTGGGCATCTACGCCGTCCGCCAACAATTCCATCCTTACCTTAGACTCCATCCCTACAGGCATGTTTGGATGCCTACCAAACCGTCCGTTACAGTTTTTAATAACTCTTGTGTTAACTTGCGTACGTTTTTATACCCTTCACGGATGTGATAGGGTATATTAACTTTCTCGTGATGTTTGCAACGCACAGAAGGAAGCATCTCCGACTATATAAACTATATATATTCTTGGTCAGTATGATGAGGCGAGTCGATTAAGCTTTGTCCGTCTGTACGTCTGTCCGTCTTCTGTATGTCCGTCTGGTTCTATGCAAACTAGTCTTTCAGTTTTGAAGCTATTGAGCTGAAATTTCGCACAGAACCTTCTTTCTGTTGCACGCTGGAAATATGTCGGAGCCAATGGAATCGGACAACTACGTCATATGGCTGCCATAGGAACGACCGGTCCAAAAGTTCGTCTTTGTGAGAAAAACTTTTTTATTTGTTAAGATAGCTTTCTCAAATTTCACACTATTCATCAGTATTTTTAACTAAATCACATTTTTGAATTTGGTTGAAATTGAACTACTTTATCATATAGCTGTCATAGGAACGACCGTTCAAAAAGCAAGTTTTTGATAGAAAAACTTTTTTATTTCTGAAGATACATTTACGAAATTTCATATTATTCAATTATATTAACTGCCAAATCACGTTCCTAAATTTGGTTGAAATCAACCTACTATTTCATATACCTCTCGCTCTCATAGGAACAGTGAAATCGGAACACGTTTCACTACTAATTTCAAAGTGGCAAATGCACCATAAATCACAAATCCCTTGTGTATCTTTACTGTGTAGTCTATACAATTTGGCAATACATACAAATCTTCTGGCAGAGGGGAAAATTCTATGGAGTGATAGCTCTTAGAATATCAATCCTCTTTGGTACTATTAAACCTATTTCCTGTTCATTTTTCAACTGCTCTGACCTGGACTTAAAGGAACCATATGATCTGGGTTTGTTTTCCTGCTCCGACACTGATCATTTTTCGTTTGCGGAGTAGGTCGACCTAGTGCGGTGTACGGAGTAGGTTCGTGAATTGGCAACCATGACTAATGATAATGACTACCAGCCGTATGATACCCATCTTGCCTAGGTATCACTTTAATGTCAAAAATGTCCTTTTTCTCTGATCAAAGGTCTGCCATCAGCATTTGTCTAGCGTTTTCGCCTCAAAATCCCCAGTCATATGATACCCACCCAGCCTAGGTATCAGTTCACTATCAAAAATGTCCTTTTTCCCTCTCCTAAGGACTCAAAATGCATTCAACAGTGGTCCAGTGACTTCATCTTAACAGCTCTTTCCTCTTGGATTTCACTTCAATGCCAAGAATGTCCTTTTTTTCATGACCAGAGGCCTTGGAATGTCATCAACAGTAGTCTAGTCCATTCGCATCAACAACTCCAGTCATATAATACCCATGTTACCTAGATATCACTTCCATGCCAAAAATGCATTGTACTTTTCCGCTAATCAAACGGCTCAAAATGCCATCAAAAGTAGTCTTGTACATTCGCCCCATCATCCCTAGTCTTATGGTACCCATCTGGCCTCACTTCATTGCCAAGAATGTCCTTGTTTCTTAACATCTCATCTACCTACAATGTATATGCAATGATATTCATTCATTTATGCAAGAAATGTATGCATCGTCAGCCAAATTTTGATAGAATTCATTCGGAAAAGATATTCGAAAGTAAACTATCGTACCTTTGTCCGATAGTTATTTGATAGTGTTCTACTAGTTACTAGTTTCTTAAACTTTTCAAACTATCCATAGTTTTTAGTTACTAGTTTTCTAAAACTATTGATAATTTTTACGTTTTTACTAGTTTAAAAAACTATCGATAGTTTTTAATAGTTACTAGTTTTCAAGACCATCGATAGTTTTTACTAGTTACTAGCTTTCAAAACTATCGACAGTTTTTACTAGTTGCTAGATTTTTAAACTATGTAATAACTAAAAACTAACTAACTACTTATTTTCAGTAATGTTATCGACTTTATTTATTTGATTTAAGATGCTCATGTTTTTTTAAAAGTCATCTTAATAGGATCGATTGCTGATAGAAAAGTTTGAAGTCTGTAGTTTGCTATTAGACTGAGATTGTTTTCCACACATAAAAGTAGACGAGTGTACGTCTAATATTTCTTTAATGAAAAAATGCGAAGAATTCACTAATCTCTATTTTTAAAGAATGTCACATTTATTTCATATCTCTGTTATCCAATATGTATAGCGAACATTCCAAAATAAATATTTTCTCGTGCAACGTGATTTAGGGAGTCTTGGGATCAGATTAATTATTAATTCTTGATGCCTGCTACAGACAATGGCCCATCGCTGTCAGCTGCTATCGTGAATCTGGACCGATAGCGATTTGTGGCGATGATGACTTCCAGCAATTGGCTCATATTGGTTTTGAAAGCCATTTTCAGCCAAACGCCATCACCACTATGAGATATAACATATATTTTGCAGTATCTACCTAAACTTAATATTTTTTTTTTCACTCACCAATCGGTCAATGAATTAACATGTGTTCACAGTTGCGCATAGAGTGACTACCACTCTTATATTATTGCAGCTTTTTTACACTATCAATTTGGCCGCGCGATGGCGATACACGACCTTGGTTGGAATGCACCTGTTGTACCTCTTGACGTTGTTGCAAACTGTCAGACTCTTACCTGCTCGTATGACTGCAACTAACTTTCTTGTAGAAACATTAATTCAGAAAAAAAAAGAAACTTTATTGAGCAAGGTTGACAGTTTTTAATTATTATCGTACCAAATGAGTGGTGATACTCTAACGGTTGTGTTCGCCAATCACCATACGTTTCGCCACACGAAGGACGTTTTTATTGCAATTGAACACTCGATATAATTTATGGGAAATACATTCTCGGACTTTTGCGTTTCTTTTGTATGCAAATGAAAGATACATTATTGCTAATGTGCAAACAGCCACTTGCAAAGAGTTTGTGAATGTTTGGAAATTGTGTTGTGCATGTCAAAGGAAACCGAAATGCACTCATTCTTTCATTGAAATAAATCGGTCGCTACTGGTAATGTGGGTTTTTCTTGCAGGCAGGTGGTAATCGATTTAGTCTAACGTTGATATTACGTATTACAAGTTGGGTAACGAAGTTTGCCTATAGTTTGCGTTTGACTATTCTACTAAATGTATTAAATTCATTATAGTATTTGATTATACGTATCAGAGTGATTTTAATGCAAATCGTGTGAAATAAATATGTAGGTATGATTAGACATGTTGAAAAGTGGCTAGAAGTATAATGAAGTTTGTGGGAAAGAAAATAATACATAGAATATTAGGTAAAATTGACGTAATAATTTGAATGTGCTTTTAATAACTTGTGTATACCCTTTGAAAGGGCATATATGATTTTAGCCAGAGAAATGAAGTGGGGTGAAGTTTCGTCAACTCCCGTAACGTAAGAGGTGCCATACCAATACACGGTGAACTAAACCTTCTGTGAAGATCCTTATTAGGTCTAAAGGCCGCTACAGCCTTCCAAGTTGGCTTGATAAATCTTGCAGTTAAAGCTTACATCATTTCCCGTCGTCACCGCACATTCAAGTTTCCTTGAAACAAGCGCAACATGTAATTGTGGCCATTTATAACTTTCCTTTCAATATGCAAAATCTTAAATCAATCGAGTTTCATGCCGCTTAAACACTGACAATGTTTGAATAAAAATCTCATACAACCGCTCAACCAAGATTGATCTGCAAGAATGACTAAGGAACTTAAACGTTCGTAGCCATTTTTTGTCAAAGGTTATGTAGGAATATTCAAAAGAGACCGATAACGATGCGGGAATATGTCTTCCGCATCATCGGTATGTTGGATTTTTATCGACTAAACCGAAAAAATACCTTCTTCTTTCCTTTCCTGACCACCTTTCGGTATTACTTCGCAGGGCTTGTTATGGCTAATCAACCGTCACTGCGCCTTGTCAACTTACGCCTTCTTCCTACACTGTAGTATATGCCTCCTTTCGATGCTTCCTCTCAATGTTGTTGCCATTTCATCAGAGATTCACACCTTTCTCTGTTCCTCCGTACTTTGGATGGATCTAAACGTTTACTTCTAAAAACTCAGAACATTTCATCCGCCAGAATGTCTATTGGGATCATTCCAGCAACTACGTAGGCCGCTGCATCTGCAGTTGTTCGGTATGCGCATCACACTCTGAGTGCACTCATGCGATTTTGGATGTTGCAAGCGTGACGAAGAGCACCGCTCCATTTTGATGATGCGTACAGCAGGATAGAGGTGATAACTCTAGATAATAAGAGCCTCCTGACTTTAGTGGGGCCTCCTATATTGGGCATCATCCTTGTCAAAACCGCTGTGCCACCTGTCCATCTCCCACATACATACTTGAGGTGCTCTCCGAATGTCAACTTCGCGTCGATCATGATCCTTAAGTACCTAATACCGGGCTTTGAAGTAATAATGCTGTTTCCGGCTTTGATATTTAGAGAGTTTCTCTTTTGCGGTTACTAATGAGGGCGGCTTCGGTTTTCTGTTCAGCCAGCTCCAGTTCAACCTTATCCAACCATATTATTGTAACGTCGATACCTTCCTCTTTGATGGTCTGCGAGAGTAGATCCTGTGCCGTCTGACAATGGTTGAGGTTCAACTGCATAAACTTCATTAGCAGAAGTTTTGAAGTGCCTTCCGATGTGCAGGGCATTTAGCGCTTCCGTCCAAGTCTCATTGCACAGCATGCAGTTTGGCTCCCTTTCGCAGGGTTTTGCTTTGTGACCTTCACTTCAGAATTTGAGGCACCTGTTCGACCTATCCTTTTTATTACTACAATAGCTGCATTTTTTTGTACAGAGCAGAGTAGAGCAGGAAAAGCGGCAAAAAAAAAACCATCGACAGCAGATTAGAGTAGCGAAGACGAAAACGGGACATGTCTTTGCTGGGAGTGTGTCTTGGTTTAGTTAGCATTCAAACGTCAATTCAAATTTCAAGAGGCAACTTAAATTTTTAGTACATATACAATCGGACAAATTGACTGTAGGCAGCAGAACATTTTGTATCTTTACTATTCCATATAATTACACAAAACGAACATTTTATTGACAGGAAATACATTTTATATGGTTCTCAAACTGTAAACTGTCCGAACGATTCGACACCTGCGCCGCCTGCATTTCAATACTAACGGAGTAATAATAAGCTTTTATCCAGATCAAATTGTTAGTGTAATTATGTGGTGTTAACCTACTTTGCTCTGCATGGCTGTTAAAAAAATGCGCCTAATCTCTTACAAAGTGACCAAAAGCAAAATATTTGAAGTATTTTTTCAGGATATTTGCTCTCTTAGGTGGCAGTTTGTCCATCCGACTTTCACTTAGACATTCACAAGTACTTTATTTGTAACTTCGAAAGGCAAGCTAATAGTTACAATTTGTGTCCCTCCATATGCTCTTCTTAAGGATTTCACCAAATCAAGATGAATATCGACCTCTAGCCGTTCTAAGAAAGCCTCACAGATATCCGCCTTGGTGGTTATCTCGTCAAAATCGTATCACTCGATTATCATTTCCTGACGTACCGCGGCAGCAGCCTTTAGTCACCGTTAATCATTACCCCACGTTCAGACCTGACAGCTAAGACGAGCATCGTGACCCTGGGTTAATGCAATGACAACTAAGCCGTATGCCCAAACCAAAATGAACGCAGAATGCAGCAGCAGTGGCCGCAGCAACAGCAACAACAGGTAGATCTGTCATCGCCGTCGCATTACACAGCGTTATACCATACGCGCACCACACGAAATTTAACAAAATCTGATTTTCCCAAATCTAGCAGTACTTCAGTGAAAATGCACTCGAAAAGGGCTCGTACTCGAACTAATGTTAAAGTTTTTTTTATCTATTTTTGAAATGCTGTTCGGAGAGCATTATACTAAATGTCCCTAAAAATCCTTCGGAGGCTTTCGGCAGAATCTCGGAAAAAACAGCAAAAAAACGTCATTCCTTATTTTTTTTTTATATTTTGAAAACGGCGAACCCCCATGTGAATCAAGTATGTGTTTGTTTGTTTCCTATTAGAAAAGATCATATAAAAATACATAAACAGGTTTAAAATCTCTCTTTGCGTATCTTAAACAGTTTTTCAAATGATCTCATATATAAAAACGCCTTTATTCATGCATTCGAGCATGAATCATATCGTTTTTTAAAATGAGATTATTTTGAAAACTGTTTAAGATGACAAAATTCACGTTTTTTATGTACACATTTTACCGAATATTGGAAAAAAATTTATCTCACGGGGAAAATGATAAAGAGTGAATTTCTTTGATGACAAAATTAGCTTTAAAATATGAAGGTGCCCGTAGAAATAATATATTTACCAACATGTACCAACAAAGGAAAATATTATATTCAGGCCAGCAAATTTCTCTTAAGTTGCCCCGCTATCAGCTGACAAACCAGTTAGTCATCGGAATAATCGAATCACTTTTTTCCTCCAAAAATCTCATGGTGTTTATTTTTGGGCTTCGCATTTCTATCTTAATTTGTGTATGCAGTGTGCACTGGGCATTATTCCTAGTAAAGGGTGAAAATTTGGTTTGATTTTGGAAAATGCTCTTTATATACTATCTATATACTATTTACATATTTTTTTTTTTTAAATGATTTAACTTTGCGTATCATATTTCTTCCGCAGGTCATTCGCAATTTTAGCGTAACGACTCAATGTCAAAACTGAAATAGGTGAGTACAGTACTTGTGATGGTTGCGATAGCAACATAATGGTTGTAAATACATTTAATATTTCTGAGTTACAAATTATTAACAATTAATAGATATATTATAGGAATTTTAATAAGATATTAACTTCTTACTGAAATGTATGTTTTTCGCATATATCGAATTTCTAGTTTGTATAGAAATTACGTAAGGCAGGCTTATCAATAAGTTAGAAATTCCCTTGATTGAATAATAGTGTCTGAATTTTTGGTACAGCCATTAGTCATTAGGTAATTTGCTAAAGCAAATTGTGGCTTTGTCTTTTTGTTACTTTGGTTTTTTTGGGTGCTTGTCTAATCTTAATGATTAAAAAATAAAATAAAAAAATATTGAAATAAACTTTAATCTAACCTACCAAGAGAAAGCACTTTTTCTCTTTGAGAAAAGAAACTAATTAATTCTGAATAGTTTGTTAATAATTAAAAAAAAAAAAATAATTTTTCCAATCAGAAATTGTGGAGTCCAATTGCGGTGAAATGAGGAGTTGCCCCAATATGTTGTTATAAAGCCAACATATTGGGGTATGTTTCTTAAATACAATACATTTGGATTTGAAAATTTTCGAATAATACGTCGATGGTTAAGTGCACAAAAGTGTTAAGTGCCGAATAAAAAGTTGTACAGGAGAGCAAAAAAGCTCTGTGAAGTTGGCACCGTCACATTCGATTTTTCAAATTTGAATTGTGCAGTTCGTTTGCCCATCGTAGGCCCACGTTTGCCCAGGAAAAATTTTCGTTTGCCCACCCTTACAAAAAAAGTTATTAGCAAAATACTTTTTTTTCAAAATGCAAAAACCCACGAAATTTTTTTTTCAAAAATTGGGATTTTTTTTCGCTATTTCGTTTGCCCAGCGTTAGCCCAGGATTGCCCACCCAAAATTTTCGTTTGCCCACCCCTCAAATTTTTTTTATTCAAAAAATTAAATTTTTGTCCCACATTGGGCGTCACATTATACACCCTCAAAACGATAATATTTAATTTAAATTGCCCACCCCATTAGCCCATTATAAGCCCTCGTTTGCCCAGTAAAAATTTTCGTATGTCCACCCTTGCAGAAAAAGTTATAAGAGAATCAAATTTTTTGGGTTGGGAATACTTATATCCTTAATTAAGCTCCTTAAAGGATAATTTTGTAGTGTAAACTCATCAGATCGATTGCCCATCGTGCACTATCGTTTGCCCAGGAAAAAGTTTCGTTTGCCCATCCCTCCAACTCTTTTTATAAAAAAGTAAGTATTTTGATCCCACTTGGGCGCCACTTTCCTCAGTTTGGCTCCTTAAAGGACATTTTGAGGCCGCAAGCTGGCCAGTTCGTTTGCCCATCGTGGATTATCGTTTGCCCAGGAAAAAGTTTCGTTTGCCCACCCTTGCGAAAAAAGTTATAAGCTAAAAATTTTTTTTTATGATGGTCATACTTATACTGTTATTTTGGCTCCTTAAAGGATCATTTTGAAGTGCAAGCTGGGCAGTTCGTTTGGCCATCGCGGATTATCGTTTGCCCAGGAAAAAGTTTCGTTTGCCCACCCTTGCAAGAAAAGTTATTAGAGAATTAAATTTTTGGGGTTGCGAACACTTATATCCTTAATTTGGCTCCTTAAAGGATAATTTTGTGGTTGGAACTCATCAGTGCGATTGCCCATCGTACATTACTGTTTTCCCAGGAAAAAGTTTCGTTTGCCCAGGAAAAGGTTTCGTTTGCCCGTTTGCAAAAAAAGTTATAAACTGACATTTTTTTTTTTTTTAATTTGGTTATACTTATACTGTTATTTTGGCTCCTTAAAGGACCATTTTGTAGTGCAAGCTGGGCAGTTCGTTTGCCCATCGCGGACTATCGTTTGGTCAGGAAAAAGTTGGCCCACCCTAGCAAAAGAAGTTATTAAAAAAATAGGATTTTTTTTACGTTGGGAATTCTTAATTTAGCTTTTAAAGGAAATTTTTTTATGCGAACTGGGTTTTTCGTTTAATCATCGTAGGCAAAAAGGTTCGTTTTCGCACCTGTAAGAAAAGTTATTGGCAAAATAATTTTTTTAGATTGGGAATCATAAAGGCTCAATTTACATTGCCTTACGAACCAAAATAACAGTATAAGTATAACCAAATTAAAAAAAAATTGTCAGCTTATAACTTTTTTCGCAAGGGTGGGCAAACGAAACCTTTTCCTGGGCAAAGAAAACTTTTTCCTGGGCAAACGATAATGTACGATGGGCAATCAAACTGATGAGTTCGAACCACAAAATTATCCTTTAAGGAGCCAAATTAAGGATATAAGTGTTCGCAGCCCCAAAAATTTAATTCTCTAATAACTTTTCTTGCAAGGGTGGGCAAATGAAACTTTTTCCTGGGCAAACGATAATCCGCGATGGTCAAACGAACTGCCTAGCTTGCACTTCAAAATGATCCTTTAAGGAGCCAAAATAACAGTATAAGTATATCCATCATAACAAAAAATTGTCAGCTTATAACTTTTTTTGCAAACGGGCAAACGAAACCTTTTCCTGGGCAAACAAAACTTTTTCCTGGGCAAACGATAATGTACGATGGGCAACCAAACTGATGAGTTCGAACCACAAAATTATCCTGTAAGGAGCCAAATTACGGATATAAGTGTTCGCAACCCCAAAAATTTAATTCTCTAATAACTTTTCTTGCAAGGGTGGGCAAACGAAACTTTTTCCTGGGCAAACGATAATCCGCGATGGCCAAACGAACTGCCCAGCTTGCACTTCAAAATGATCCTTTAAGGAGCCAAAATAACAGTATAAGTATAACCATCATAAAAAAAATTTTTTAGCTTATAACTTTTTTCGCAAGGGTGGGCAAACGAAACTTTTTCCTGGGCAAACGATAATCTACGATGGGCAAACGAACTGGCCAGCTTGCGGCCTCAAAATGTCCTTTAAGGAGCCAAACTGTGGAAAGTGGCGCCCAAGTGGGATCAAAATACTTACTTCTTTATAAAAAGAGTTGGAGAGATGGGCAAACGAAACTTTTTCCTGGGCAAACGACAATGCACGATGGGCAATCGATCTGATGAGTTTGAACCACAAAATTATCCTGTAAGGAGCCAAATTAAGGATGTAAGTATTCGCAACCCCAAAAATTTAATTCTCTAATAACTTCTCTTGCAAGGGTGGGCAAACGAAACTTTTTCCTGGGCAAACGATAATCCGCGATGGCCAAACGAACTGCCCAGCTTGCACTACAAAATGATTCTTTAAGGAGCCAAAATAACAGTATAAGTATAACCAAATTAAAAAAAAATTGTCAGCTTATAACTTTTTTCGCAAGGGTGGGCAAACGAAACCTTTTCCTGGGCAAACAAAACTTTTTCCTGGGCAAACGATAATGTACGATGGGCAACTAAACTGATGAGTTCCAACCACAAAATTATCCTTTAAGGAGCCAAATTAAGGATATAAGTGTTCGCAACCCCAAAAATTTAATTCTCTAATAACTTTTCTTGCAAGGGTGGGCAAACGAAACTTTTTCCTGAGCAAACGATAATCCGCGATGGCCAAACGAACTGCCCAGCTTGCACTTCAAAATGATCCTTTAAGGAGCCAAAATAACAGTATAAGTATAACCATCATAAAAAAAAATTTTTAGCTTATAACTTTTTTCGCAAGGGTGGGCAAACGAAACTTTTTCCTGGGAAAACGATAATCCACGATGGGCAAACGAACTGGCCAGCTTGCGGCCTCAAAATGTCCTTTAAGGAGCCAAACTGTGGAAAGTGGCGCCCAAGTGGGATCAAAATACTTACTTTTTTATAAAAAGAGTTGGAGGGATGGGCAAACGAAACTTTTTCTTGGGCAAACGATAGTGCACGATGGGCAATCGATCTGATGAGTTTACACTACAAAATTATCCTTTAAGGAGCTTAATTAAGGATATAAGTATTCGCAACCCAAAAAATTTGATTCTCTTATAACTTTTTCTGCAAGGGTGGACATACGAAAATTTTTACTGGGCAAACGAGGGCTTATAATGGGCTAATGGGGTGGGCAATTTAAATTAAATATTATCGTTTTGAGGGTGTATAATGTGACGCCCAATGTGGGACAAAAATTTAATTTTTTGAATAAAAAAAATTTGAGGGGTGGGCAAACGAAAATTTTGGGTGGGCAATCCTGGGCTAACGTTGGGCAAACGAAATAGCGAAAAAAAATCCCAATTTTTGAAAAAAAATTTCGTGGGTTTTTGCATTTTGAAAAAATAGTATTTTGTTAATAACTTTTTTTGTAAGGGTGGGCAAACGAAAATTTTTCCTGGGCAAATGTGGGCCTACGATGGGCAAACGAACTGCACAATTCAAATTTGAAAAATCGAATGTGACGGTGCCAACTTCACAGAGCTGAGCAAAAATCATTTTACAAAGTCCTTAATTTGTGAGCTTCCCGATCGATAGTTATTTGTGTGGTTCTAAACATTAACATATAGGTAATGTACCTATCTTTAAACTATTATGACTAAAATTAGTTTAATATAACTTGGAATTTTGCATCTGTCAAATTTCGATTCAAAGTTTACTTACCATCTTTAGAATTTACATTTTTCGCACTTATCCCTCATTCGTACTAACTGTGAATAGTATAAAAAGTAGTGTTAAAGCTAGATACTTGTAATTTCGTGAACCTCCGAGGACAGGTCAGGACGAAAAATTTATACAAGCGTAATTAAAAGGATGTGATATACATATCACATGGGGTTAAACCAATAAGCATTTTGTTTAAAACCACATACCACAATTGTGCACTTATTTGTTGACAGTTTTATTGCATAGCTTTACACCTTGAGATAAAGGAGGAGGTTATATCTTTGTGAGTTCATTTACGAGTTAATGACTTGAAAGAATTGAAATTACAAATTTCTAAGTGACAAAAACAACTATACCCTTTAATTTTTCAACGTCTGTGGTATTAAAAAAACACACTGTTCACATTGGTGCTTGAAAAAAATCAAGAGAAAGTGGAAATGCGCGGTAAAACAGTTAAATTACATCATTTTTCATACAAAGTGCAAATTGGTTCGGCCACATGTGATGTAGGTACACATCAAAACATCGTTGTATGCATTTTTCGTCCTAACCTGTCCTGAAGCCTAGTGGTAAAAACAATTTTATTGTTGTTGTCAAATATTGAAAATTTGTAATTTCAATTCTTTCGGGCTATAAACTCGCATATGAACTCATAAAATTGCAACCATCTCCTTCATCTCAAGTGTGTTATGCGGACAGAATCATAATATCGCCAATAAATAAGTGCACAAATATGGTAAGTGCTGTGCTGTTACCACTTCTATGCACAAGCACGTTATATTTCTGAGCACTGCGAACGTTGTAAGTGCTCTTAACACATTTGCTGCACTAACTATTCATTTTTATGCAGTTAACACCGATTTGAATTGTGTTTTGAGTCGTTATTAATGTTCAGATACTTACAAAATTTGTGTACTAGACAGCTACGATACTGAGGGAATGCGAAATGCAGTTAAATCATTTTGGACCAAAAGTGCACTCAACACATTTGTGCGCTTAACCATCAACGCATAAAAAAAAACATGGTTTTGCGGTGCAACAAATTTACCTCAACGTTGACTTAACAAGTCCAGTCCACGCTACGAACGAAAAATAGGAAAAAATCGTATAGTTTTGAAATTTGCCACAATTGATGCGGAGAGTCCTCTGAATATATGCTCTAAAGTCCCCGTTGATAGGGGGTTCGGAAGTGTAGGGGAGAGGGGGTCAAAGGTCCTTTTCTACAGTTTTCCTTAAATATTTCGAAAATCATGAGCTCTACTAGAAAAAAGTCCTAAAGGCGAATTTAAGCATATACATTTTTTTTACAGAATTATATTTCATTCTTTAGACCACGGATCGGCAACCTTTTTAGGACAGTGGGCCACTTTCAAAAGAAATATGTTTAGGCGGGCCGCACAGGAGAAAACAATCTAGTGACAGGATGCCGACCGAAAAAATCTTCAATGTTCTTTAGGAAGGGGTTACACGCTCCAAAAATCGATCGTAACTCAACAACCCTGCAACCATCTTGATCCCAAATTATCCAGTTTGTACTCCTCTATTATTTTACTTAGTTGGTGTTCACTCACAATCAATAACGACATTCACACAGAAAAAAAGGATGGGAAGCTTGAGCTAATCCACTATCAGTTTCACTGACGATATTCCTATGGAAACGAAACTACGATGATTTTGATTAAATTAGTAAAACGTTAAGCCTGCTCACTTACTCACCCCATGGCCACGGTCACCGGCGAATTTCCTAGCTGTCAGTAAATTCGCCCAATATAATCAAGTTCACTAGCCTGCTAGCAGGTAGCTCTACTTGTGCGAGAAAATTTCGCTGCTCGCTGGTGCGTGGACTACTTATCAAGTATGTAAATTAATTGTGTGTAGTGTAATCATAGTTTAATTACTTTTGAAATCACTACGAATATGTGACTAGAGCCTTCGAAATACCGACGCAACCATTTCGTGCAGAAGTGCCTAATGCAACCTTCTGCTAGGCTACCGAGCAGATACAAAAGTTGTATGTTATTACCACAACAGCGCTAACTGACTCGCTGGCCTTTAGCTAGCTGACTCGCCCAATGCAATCGACCCTTAGTATGCATTTTGTCAGAATCTCCCTAAAAAATTAATTTCTCTTTTCCTTCTTCCGCGCCACTGACACTCCCACAAGTTTCATTCTAAAAAGACAGGCTAATTCTTTTGAAGAACACAGCGAAACTTGACTCGACTCAGGTCATCAATTTCTGTCTGTCTTTTCGCCATGAATTTTCGTATTAACCAAACATCCCAGTTTTCTGCTTTTTGTGTTTACTTTCGGTGAAGTGTCCGGAACCGAATGGAGTTCGAATCAAGTGTATCTATCGTTTCATGGTTTTAATGACGTCTGCCACCGAAAATGGTCTGCCATCATATTTTTCCTTATGAGTTGACTATTGCCTACTACAATGCAAAGACCGAACATTAAGCAAATGACTTTTTTTAACAACAGACACCTGTAGAGAAAGACTAGCTATTCCTTGTGTAACCAATCAGCTGATTGGTATTATGTATTAGAACTGTGACCAGTCTTTCGGCTTTTTTCCTCTAGGTCTGTTATGGACATATCTTTGAAACCTACAAGTGTGTACTTGTGCGCGTTTGCAGAATGCTCACGTTTTTCAGAAGCTATAACTTAAAGCACATAATTCGTTATTGCATGGCGGGCCGCACGAAAGCGTATGAAAGGCCGCAAGCGGCCCGCAGGCTGCTGGTTGTCGACCCCTGCTTTACCATATTCATTAATCCTTAAACCTCTCCTACACTTCCGGATACCCTATCAACGGAGAGTTTCGGGAATATATTCAGAAGACGGCTTTTATTAATTTTGCAAAATTTCAAAGCATCACGACGTATTAAAAATGAAACCGGAATATAGAGGGCTACGCCCGCAATCCGAGGGTTTTGTAGCAAGCGCTTATTTTGGTATATAAATATCGGCTCGTTGCTCTTCTTGATACCACTCAGATGGACAAAAAAAAGCATAATTAAACTGTCTTACCCACTTACATTTTACATGCCAATTCATATTACGTGATTGTAACGAAACTTAGAACATATTATTGCCTAAGGTGTTGGTTATCGTTGGCCATCAGTACTTTTGACCTCGAACGTGTTTAAGGCATACAGAGGTGTGCTAACTGTAACTACAGAAATAAACTATTACTTACCTATTCTGAGAAGATATACAGATTCCATTATTTTCCATTTTATATGCTATTCGGAAACCACCTTCCCTTAAGTTTTCATAATTCTAACAGTCTCGAGATGCCAGGGGGGGGGGGGGGCAAATTACGAACTAATATTTTTTCCTCCCCCACTATTCCCCTTTCAACGAATTTCAAGAAAATGCGAAAAAATGGAATGTACTCAACATTACCTTTCTCACGACACCTCACTGGCCTATACCAGTCGAAAAAAAAAAAATTTGAGCTTAATTTCGCCTCTATGTGGACCCCTCCCCCCTTCCACTCGGTAAAGTTTGCCAATTACGACGTAGCGCCCCCAAATAATCTTCACCCTTTCAAAAATGATTAATTAAATAACTGCAATTCGCACTACGAAAAACAACATAAATGTAGTACTCACACCTACATATGAGGCCGGTAGGTGTAATTTTTGTGTGGATAGTGTCAAAATGCCTAATTTTAAATGAGTGTACTATTATTAAATATTATGTGATTGTAATGAAACTTAAAGATATTATTGCCGATGATGTTGGTTATCATTGGCCATCAATATTTTTGACCTCGGCTGTGCTTAAGGCGTGTAGGGGTATGCTAACTGCAACTATAGAAATGTACTATTATTAACCTTTTTTGTTGAGATATCAAAATTCTACGATTTTCGGTTTTCTACACTAGTAAAATGCCGCCTTTCTGCAAATTTTCATATTTCTAAGTATAACGGTATCGAAATGCAAGGGGGGGAGGACAAACTCGGATCACATATTTTCCCCTCTATCTCTTTTCCCCTTTTTTCAAATTTGATGAAAATACCGGAAATGAAATGTACTCGGTGTTACCTTTCTCATGATACCCCACTTGCCTATACCAGATGAAAAAAAAAATTTGACCTTCATTTCCCCTCTATGGGGACACCCCTTAAGGTAAGCCTATTACAACGAATCGCTTTCTCCGGCGAATTATAATAATTCTACATACTCTTACAAAATTTCATGTATGTAGCTTCAGCCGTTCGTGAGATATTTCATGGACAGACGGACAGACGGACAGACGGGCAGACATTTGACCGATTTCATAAGGGTTTTGTTTTTAATACAAAACCCTAAAAACGGAAAAAATTACCTTCAACCATCTTTAGCCTACACTTCCGGGACCCGCGTCAACAGGAACTTTGGAGCATACATTCAGAGAACTCTCCACATCAATTGTGCCGAATTTCAAAACAATACTATTTTTTTCCTATTTTTCGTTCGTAGCGTGAACTGAACTTGTTAAGTCAAGATTGAAGTAAATTTGTTGCAACGCCAGAACATGGTTCTTCCTTTAATGCGTATTATTCGAAAATTTTCAAATTCATACTTCTTTACTTTAACCCCCAGTGGGACATATCGCGTCAACCACTCCTGCGCACCATCGTACTCTGTTCTGGACAATAGGGCGCCACTCCTCAAATGACTTACCCAGCGCCTTACACTATTTTGCCATAGATCGACGTCATGTGATTTAAGGGCCCCCTCGGGGTTGCCCTTGGTTGGAAATGGGCTTCCATTTCATGGCATGTAAAGCAATGCAGTTGTCATCCTTCCGCAATCTGTGACCTATCCACTGCCATCTTCGCCTGCGTATCAATTCAATCAATTCGTTCATACGCTGAATCTCTTCATTCGATAGTGTTTCGGGCCAGAAAATGACCATTTGAATTTTCGATGAAAAATCGATTTTAAAACTACTTTCTAGTTTGAACAGTTGTATCTTTGAAGTAACGGTAAATTCCGAAACCGAGAAAGAGAAGAAATTTGATGTTGTTTCAGAAAGTGAGATCAAATCTCGAATTAAGCGATTGGGAGAGTGAAAAGTTTTGATTTTGTTCGGTAAATCAAGCTTTTTGACACAATATGCAAAACATTCTGTTACTCTCTAACGGTTAAAGATAGTGTCCATTTACATGTAAATTTTTCACAAATGAACGGTACTATCTACCATTAAAGTATTTACCAGCGGGACACACTGTATATTATTAAGTGTATATATCCTAGGCTTTTAGTTAAATACGTCATTCCGTGAAATTGCACGGCGAAGCCGTAGAAAAGGAATTTACGTTTAGGAACTATAGAAATTATTAACACCTAAAACGAAAATGGACTCTGAAGCCACATTTAAGGAATGGATGTGATTGGTGTTCTACAGTATTTGCCAGGTATTTTCACGAAATAACGTATTTAACTAAAAATCTACGACGTATATACTATTATTAACTTTCTTTTAGTTAATTAATTTTAGTTATGATATATATTATATTATAGTGATAAATAATATCGTAGGCAATATTTCTGTCCAGTTTTATTCAAATGGTGTAACAGTTAAGCAGAATACATACATCATACATGCATGTTATTGCAATGCAATTTTAACATTTCTTTGCTTGATTCGCCCTTCACTCCGTTATGGTTCTTCGACTTAGAAAAAAAGATACCAGTAATGGAAAGTGCTCATCGTTGGTATGACAAAAATATGTCTATAGTCAACAAAAAAAAAAATACCTTTCCGGTTTCCCACCGAATATTTTTAACGCAAACTTTACTTCTCGACCCATATATAATAGATCACGTTATCAAAATACAGCCGATCAAAATACAGCCGAAGGGGAATTATTCGTCTTTCGAGTCGAATTTTGGATAGATTGACTGAATTAAGATCTCAAATATAATACGGGCTATATGTATTCAAGTCGAAATAAAACATTTAAGCACAAATTAAATGATCATTGTTCGCTAACCACTCCGATTCTTTTAAGCCTTGTGCTTGTTCCACCGAAAAGGAGCACACGGACTAGTTCATTTATTTTTATTATTTTATGAGCTTACCACACTTACCATTGTTGACATGTACGAGTACATTTGCCTGTTTCCAATCAAATACCAGTCCATGTACTTGTTCGGCACATGTGCTTATGCAAATTCAAAAACAAACCTTGACAGTAATTAAAGTACCGTTGACAAAACTAATAAGTAGAACGTACTAAAAACATATGTATTTTTATTGAAATTTTAATTAATAGCACACTTTAGCTATATTATGGAACAATGCATTTAAAATCCACTGCTGAGTAAATTCGAAATGACCTTGCAGATATCTTGCGGTCTCAGTAATCGAGTAGACATCAGCACGAAGTGAAGAATTGCCTAGTAGAAAACAAAAGAGTTAGGCAAGAAACTTGACCAACAGCAGAATTTTGTGGATTTTACAGTCAGTTATGGACCTCCGTGGGGTTGTAAAAGCTTTCATTTTAGGTGGTATTTAACGTTATTCCTACTTATGATTGATTTAGTTGGAAGAATATTGTTTGTTTGGAAACTTCTAGCGATGTTCGATGGGCCCACGACTATAATATTTATACCACACTCTATCCTGAACCACTTGGACCACCTCTTTTATAGTTTTTTTTTGGTGTTATTGCATATTATCTGAAAAGAATAAAAGAAACACACTATGGATATGTGTTATTTTAATTACGATACACTTTTGGTAACAGCAAATTACCGTGCAATAAGTCATTATACATAATAACTGAAGGCAACACCACTTCTAAAACCAATAGCGTTGAAATTCTAATGGAAGATATTATCACATAACAATTTTAAACCGTATCGAATTGAAATCTTTTGTACATCATTTAACGTTAACTTTCATGTTATATATTGTATCTTCTAGTGTAAATTAGTTGTCAAATTAATCTTCACGACCTAACCGTTATGGTATTTACTTTTGTTCTGGTGAAAGAAAAAGCCAGAACTAACGATATTTTCGAAGAATTGCTTGGCCGAGTAGTAGGTGAGAGTCCATGTTTCGTCGGTATTAACCAAACGACAACAAACATGATAAATTCTTCTTCTAATTTCGTTAATGTCAATGTCCAATAAAAATATTTTTCATGAAATTTTGGTGTGAAAAAATATTTTTGGATCAATTTGAGTTGGCGTCAACTTAATGTAAATATGAACAAGTAAAATTTATTTTATTATTTCAGTGACATTGGAATTTTTGTGACATTTTTTGCCACTCGAAATACGGTCGTTTGACGTTCAAGCCCCTCAGCGGGACAAATACGAGTATTTTTTATTCTAAAATTCCCTCTGTTTAATTTCTCCAAGCTTAGTATTTTCATACGGATAGAATCACTTATCAGGTCTTGTAGTTATCTTTGCAGCTATCCGTGTGCAAAACGACCGTGAAAGTGTGAGAATTCTGTTAGTACAAGCCGTGAAGGCGTGATTTTTACTTGAAACCTCGACCGTGGAGGTCTAGAGAGTGTGAAGAACCTTATTAACCCACTAGAGGGGTAGACATAGGGTGAGGAGTGAGTTAATAAGGTGATTCACACCATCTAGACCTCCACGGTCGACTTTTCAAGTAAAAATTACATCCTCACGGCTTGTACTAACAGAATCCCCACATTTTCGTAGTCGTCTTGCACACAGGTAGCTGCAAAGATGCAAGACCTGATAGTATAATTGTAGAAACCCTTAAGTGGCGGATCTTTATGAGGCTTGTGAAGTTGGCACCTCCAGTTGATTTTTTTTTTCATGCAAACTAGGTAAATCGTTTGCCCATCGTTAGCCCACGTTTGCTCAGGAAAATTTGTCGTTTGCCCACCTTTAGAAAAAAAGTTATTAACAAATGTACTTTTTAAAGGTTGGGAACCACTGAAAATAAAAATTTCGATTTCTTGCGATTTTATACGCTATTTCGTTTGCCCATCGTTAGCCCAGGTTTGCCCAACCTTTACTTTCGTTTGCCCACCCACCTCTCAATTTTTTTTTATTCGCACATCAAAATGCTTGTAAAAATATGATAACAAACCCAAATTTCCTTTTTTGGCCGCAATTTGTGTTTGCCCATCCATGGCAATTTAAAACCATTGCCAATGCGTAGACAGGCGAATGGCGTTTAGGGGCCAATGTGGGGTAACCGATAGAACGATGGGCCATCGGATGGCCAAAAATGGCTTCGATAGTCATTTTTCATGCAATGGTCCAGCGCATCTGTCAATTGAAAATCAGCTGTTCAAAGTTATTGTTAGCTGCTTCATAAGAAATCTTTGACTTGATCTTTTATTTTATTTTCATGAAAGTTAATCTCTTAAAGGAACATTTTTATGAGAGTGTAACTCTTCGAGAGTGGAACTTTTAGAAGAAAGGCTCTATGAGAGTACAAGATGACAAGATATAATCTTGCAGCCAAAATAAAACTTTACTGGAGTAATACTCTCTCATAATTATGGTGCTATGATAGCTATTTTAAATCTTGTTGCATGAGTATGAGTAACGTTATAAGAGCAGCGGAGAGTCTTACTAAAGTCCTATGAGAGTTTTTTTTAAACATAGCATTACTATTATTTTTTCGACGGCCGTCATGTCCTTTTACAAGAACATTTATATTTTGTAAAGGCGCAATGTCAGTTGCCGACGTGTCGGCATTTGCCGTCGTGTCCCATCGAACGAAATTTCAAAAGCATCAAGCACACGACGGGATATGCTGACAAAAATGCAAATACGCATAAGTGATTAAAAATCGGTTGTACAAGTTGAATATGGAAGTATTTATTCATAAAATACAATATATAACAAAATAGTTTTCCACGTAACATTAATATGTTGACATAAAATAAAGAAAAAATCTCAAGTTATTCTCCATATATTTGTCGCCATGTGTGGTCTCCTTTCGATAACTTTTGATTTATATCCTTTGAATTTTTCTTTCGATTAGCACGTAAAGTCCCAGTTGAATGGGTTTTCAACGTTAGAGAGAGAGAGAGAGAAAGAGAGAGAGAGAGAGAGACATTCGGATAAGTCGGCGTTATTAGGCACGTTTTTTTAACAGTCATGCAGAGCAGAGCAGGTTAACAACACATAATTACACTCACGATTTTACCTGAACTGCTCCGGATAGAAGGTAAGAATTCTACTCTGTTAAGTAGTCTGGGTTTTGAAATGCAGGCAGTGCAGGTGTCGAAATTTTCGGGCGGTTTACAGTTTGGTAAGCGCATAAAATTCATTTCCAGTCAATAAAATGTTCGTTTTGTGTGATAATTGGAGGACAATGATCCAGGCGGCCAAGGCCCGACGTCGGGCTGTCGCGCCACAATGATGATGATGACATGTTATAAAAGTTATCCATAAAATGTCCTTTATTAAGATACGGTCGATGAAGTAGTAGAACTACAATATATCATCCACTTTCGAAGAAATCAAGTGTTTGTAGCATTTGGTTGTCAAAAAATCGTTTGAGAATATTCAACGCTGATACAGTTGGAGGATCATGAGCACTAATTCCGCAACCAAATGAATCAAAATTGAAAACTGGAATGAGTTTCTCATCGGTTCTCAGTCATTACCCTCTTGACGATCTTGTCCGGATTCAGTTGTTGATGTATCCGTGCTGGGTGTTCCCATATTCACCGTCATCGCTAAAAGGAATTTGCGATGTTTCCGAAACTATCTCCACATCGGTCTCAGTCAACAACTTTCGTGGGAAATCAGCACAAGGGCATAACAAATTAAATAAAAAATAGCTTTTACTTAATTCAAAATTTTCAAGCTACGAGTATATGTATTCCCGGTTTACTGATAAAAAAAAATCCTCCTCATGGGAAGATAGACTTGCAACTAATGCAATTATATGTATTTCTGGTCGGTATTTTCCGTTATAAAGGCAGCCATAAGTGACCGCAGACAAAACACGATGAAACATGATCAAAATATTAAAGTCGCCACACATGAACGCGCACAACCACGACCGAACTTCCATCGAACCGTCAAATATCATAGAACGGTGGAAACGAGGAGTTTTTTTTTCTATTGAGTTTGACGTGGTTCGATTCATGCTCGCGACCAAAATGCTTGCCGTGTGTGTCGACCTTTAGAAAACGATTTGCTGATGGGATGCTGAAAACTGACCTAACATAATCTATATGAAATTTTCGGCGGGATATGCCTGATTGTCCCAGAAAGCCTGTTCTAGCCAGAGGGCGAATGCCGTCATGTCCCTGCATATCATTGCAAATTTGTCGGCATATGCCATCGTGTTCGCGAAAGATGTAGAATAGATCGCTTGTTGATCCAGTCAAGTTCAATACCACAATCAAAATTTCAATATCTACAATTGTAAAATTTCCATCCATTAGGCAAGGCGTCATTTGAAATTTATTCATATATTGCCCCAAGACCTTGACTTCGACATTCGTAAATGCTGTCACAAATGTACGTAATCGTACATACTCGTACGTAGATTATATGCAGTTCCAAGTGGCCCCGCAGAGGTTATCACATTTCCAGAATACGTACGTACCACGCCCAATACGGATAGTAGGTAAATGATCGTGAGCAGTCCTAACAGTTGGTATCTTAAGCGGCAAATATTTACCAAGTGATTTATTGTCAACTGCTTGATGGGTCTTTTATTAGTCCAGCCATGGCGTACATATCGTGCATAATGTTTGTTTCAGAATAATAAATTAACCATTTTACTGTATACGGGAAAGGAGATTGGTAGAATAGTTATAAGGTGAATTTAACTAGATTCTAAACAATATCAGAATTGAATATCACGACACTGTTGCATTGGACATACTGATGCTACATACATATATACTGGTTTTAAAGAAATTCACTAATGTTGCTTGTGACATTGTGTACGATTACGCGTGCAAGATAGTTGATTTAATGAAACTGATGGTGAATTTAGATTTGAATGTTCGGGTTCAAGGAGCGTGCTATGAATTTTGCAGAACTAGTTGATTATATTGGAGATCGTATGTTTAATACGTTGACATAAGCGTAGTACTACCTATGTACTGTTTGTAGATTACTATTGCGAAGTAGACTATTTAGAAGTTGAACCGGTTAGATCATGATAATCTATCCTTTAGCTTGCTAGTTATTCTTGCCGCCATGTTGTAATTTTATAACATTTGATTCAACCGAACTCACGATAATATGGAAATTCAGTAAACAATCTTTACTGTTCATTATAAACTTGTAGCAATACTTCCCTCGAAACCATCAATTTACGAAATTATAAAATATTTTTTGACATGCATAATGAATGTCTGGGGTGAATCCAAATTTCGCGTCACGTGGCACCAGTAAACTTACAATCCACCACGTAAAGGCGATGCTCAGCGAGGGATAACGAAAGGCAAAGTAAGAGTAGAAAAGAGGGAGGGGGTTTTGCCATAGAGTAGGAAGAACTCAAGTTTTCAGCAACTTAATTGCAGCAACCTAAGTGGCCACTAACGAACAACTAACCAAGTTGATTTGTAACTAAGTTGACAGCCAAATGATACCCCCGATCAAGTTCCAACCAACCAAATAATCTAACATGTTGCCCCTACCAAATTAAATTGCCAACAACAAAGTTCTATTGCTGACGATCTCCAATATATCTGTGAGGAACGCTCTGCCAAAAGCTCGATGACGTATCTTGGCTAGTGCTGGGCATTCGCAAGGGAAGTGAGTCCTCCGTCCTATCTTTACTACCGCGGCAGAACTCATTATAGGCGATGCCAAGTCTGGCCGCATGGATTGCCATTTTATGAAGATTTCAGGCACTGCCCAGTGTCCCATGGTGACCGCGAAAATTTTGGTCACATCTGTACGGGTCCTATTCAGAAGGTCATTGATTTTTTGTGAATTGTAAAATAGCCATATGTTCCTAGATGTTGCACACGCTGTCAGCGCGCTCCACCTGCCGTTTGCTAATTTTATCAATAGTAATAGTAAACTCCTTTTAATAGCCCCAAGTGGCGCGTTCACTACTACCACGTAAGATACGTTAACGGCAGAGCCTAGCCTCGCAAGTTGGTCGCTCATTCCTTGCTATATTCCTGTGACCCGGAACCCAAAGCAGGGTGATTCTATGGATACTGGCCATTTCATTCAGCTTCCGATGGTATTGCTTTACTATTTTTGATGACATTCTCGACGCTTCTAGAAAGGCTCTAGCAGCTTAGGTCTCCCAGAAAATGGCGATGCCCTTTGAGGTTACTGTGTTGCGCTTCAGCATCCGACAAGCCTCCCATATTAACTGCACTTCCGCCTGAAAAACACTTGCATAATTGGCAGGCGGAGTGACTTAGAAATTCCGAGGTTTTCAGAGAAAATTCCTGCACCGACAACGCCGCAAGCGAACGTGCTCCGAAGAAGGCGAAGGCTGCCCTATCGGCCGGAAACGTGATGGCCACCGTCTTCTGGGATTTACAAGGTGTGATCTACATCGATTACCCGGAGAAGGGCAAAACGGTCACAGGGCTCTACTATGCCAAATTATTGGGCTGATTCGACGCCGGATTGTAGAAAAAACGGCCCCATTTGGCGAAGAAAAAAGTGCTCTTCTACCATGACAATGCACCGGCTCACACCTCCGCCGTCACCACGGCTAAATTGGTCGAATTGGGCTACGAACTGCTGCCCCATCCACCGTATTCTCCAGATTTGACCCCGTGCGACTTCTTTTTGTTTCCAAACTTGAAAAAGTCACTCGCCGGGCAGAAATTTGAGTCGAATGAGGAGGTCATCGCCGCCACGGAGGCCTACTTTGCAGACCTCGAGAAAACGTATTTTTCAGACGGGTTAAAGAAGTTGGAGCATCGCTGGGTCAAGCGTATCGAGCTAAAAGGAGGCTATGTTGAGAAATAAATCGCCACTTTTCCAAAATTTTCGTTTTTCTTTTGTAGGCTAAGTAGTTATCGGACCGCCCTCGTATTCCTAGCAACCACCGGTCATTCTTAAGAAATGTGACTTGTGATCTCAAGGTCCTTTATACAGAGATGATTTCGACAAGTTCAATTCCACGGCACCTATCAGAGGAAGATTCGGTTGATGGTCCCTGATACTGGAGGAGCTTACGATATTATGCCATTATGGCTGCTTGGCTATCTGCGCAAATCGAAATGGTCATGTACGAGGGTTGCCTTTTATATTTCGGGATTAGAGAACAAAAACAAATATTAATTATTGAAAATCGCTTTATTGTTTTTCAAAATATTCCCCATGAAGATCTATACACTTTTGCATGCGTTTGAACCAATTGTTAAAGCATTTTTGCCACTCTGATTGAGGTGTCTCCAAAACATGCATTCTGAACGCAGCAACCGCTTCTTCAGGTGTTGAAAAACGTTGACCTCTCACTTTGTTTTTTACGTACAGGAACAAAAAGAAGTCATTCGGTGCCAAGTCAGGACTATACGGCGGA
Organism: Chloromyia formosa; assembly: GCA_964017055.1. NCBI lineage: Eukaryota > Metazoa > Arthropoda > Insecta > Diptera > Stratiomyidae > Chloromyia > Chloromyia formosa. The sequence goes on from OZ024815.1 coordinate 35,624,302, forward strand.
TGACCCATCAAATCTATGTTTTGAGTGCTCAAAAATGCAGTTGTTTGAGCTGATGTGTGAGAGCTCGCATTGTCGTTGTGAAGAGTGATCCGTCTTCGGCGGTTGGTTTTCCTGATTTCTTGGAAGACAACTGGCAAACAAATGGTTGTGCACCACTCAGAATTGACTGTTCTGCGTTGTTCTAGTGGTACGGTTGCGACATGTCCAGTTTTTCCGAAAAAACAGGCGACCATTTGCTTGGAAGTGCTACGTGCGCGAACAACTTTTGTTGGGTTTGGCTCATCTTGAAACGCCCATACAGTCGACTGCTGTTTACTTTCGGGCTCATACGCGTAAATCCACGATTCATCACCTGTCACGATGTCATAGACGTGTTTCGAAGCACCGCGATCGTATTTTTTGAGCATTTCTTTCGACCAATCGACACGAGCCTTTTTTTTGAGCGATTGACAAATTGTGTGGGATCCAACGCGAACAAATTTTTTTGACAGTCAAATGTTCATACAATATTGAATGTATGCTGGTCCCACTAATGCCTAAGGTTGTCTCAATCTCACGATAGGTCACATGACGATCTTGCAATATCAGTTCGCGCACAGCATCAATGGTTTCCGGAACAACAACTGATTTTGGACGACCTTCACGAAATTCGTCTTGGAGTGAACTACGACCTCGATTGAATTCACCATACCATCGATAAACACTGGTCCTTGATGGAGCTTCATCGCCAAAAATTATTTTCAGTTCATCCATACACTGTTGCTGAGTTAATCCACGTCGAAAGTTGTAAAAAAACATAAAAGAACTACGATTGGGGTAAACCCCAATCATGCAATACTCTAGATGAATTTGAACCTGGTTAAAGCCAATTAAATTCTTTTTCCGGAGACTGATATTTTCATCAAAGCTTTATATTCCAAATTTCAGACTAATAGCACTTTTCGAGAAAATCAGCTTATTGTCAAAAGACAACATTTTGTATTAGCTCAAAGCGATATCAAGCTAGAGAGCAACGTTGGTAAAATGTGTCATATTGTATAGGAGGGGGTAGACGGAGTAAGGGTAATCGACTATTTTTTTTGAATCTAACTGATATTGTTAATTAAGTGTTAAGTACAAAATTTCAGCCCGATAAATTGTATACGTACTGAGTAAATTGGCTTAACGTATTTCATGAAATAGTGCAGTTTGTATGGGAGGGGGTAGAAGGAGGGTGAGGATTACAATAAATTTTATAATGTAGGTTAAAATTATCATAAAAGTGATATATTAAAAATTTCAAAGCAAGATGTTTTATAGTTTCTGAGAAAATCTGATTATTGTAAATTTTCAAAAATGTGTCATTTTGTATGGGAGGGGGTAGAAGGGGTGGAGCGATTTAGCCCGTTCACGAACTTAGCCTTCATTTTTTGTCAAAAATAACTTGTGCAAAATTTGAACTTCATAGCTCAACGCGTTCTCGAGCTAGAGAGGTCACGGACGGACGGACGGACAGACGGACAGACGGACAGACGGACAGACGGACAGACGGACAGACGGACATCCGGTTTTGAGATATTCGAGTGATAATATGAACTTCTGTATCATTCATTTTTTTCTGCGAGCCTTATTTCTTAGCGTTACAAACTTTGTGGCAAACTTATAATACTCTCAGATTTCATCTAGAGTATAATTATCGCACGAAAATGTTCACGATTGAATTCCATTATTTGGCCGAGATTAATCTTTTAAGTTACTGTAAAAAACACAAATAGCGCTCGTATGTCAAAACGTTCTGAGTACGTATAACCTCAAAAATGTCAAACTTTACGATAGAGCTGTCAGTTGCCAGATTGCAACACTAGGGTTGTCCAATTCCGAAATATAAAAGGCAACCTCCGTATTGGTGAACGGATCTTTTATCACTGATTAATATAAATGACAGTGAGCAACAGAGATGGTAAAGCTTTGTGAAAGTGTAAGATTAAGTGAAAAAGAGACGCAGAGACTTAAGCCTAAGCATCTACACACGAATACCGAGAGCAGAATACTCAACTACTACTCAATTGCCCTAACCCCTTGTGGGGCATAGCGCGTCAACTGTTCCATGTGGCCCAGTTGACGTTTCGTTGGCATAAATTGGTTTCAGAGAATGCAGTTGCCAGCATGCACCTCCTGCACATCCATGGCCACGAACGTCGTCGTGGACGGGATTCGAACCCGAAACGCCGGTAGTCAAACATGAGACTGATGCCTCAACACACTGCGCTACCGGTCGCCCCAAATTTCCCATACTAATTGTACTAGAGCGATAGAGACAGAGAGGCCGGTAGATGTATTTGTTTAAAAATAATGGTCTGGGGAAACGAATCAGAAATTTTTGCATTAGTAGTCCGGATGACGCAACGGTTAGCACGTTCGCCTTCTACTCGGTTGAGCGTGTTGCTGATCACACACCTTTGCACAAGACATACCGTCACGATATAGGAAATGAGACGATGCTAACTCATTGCGAGGCCATTGTTCAAAATTGGACTATTGCGTCAATGATGTATTTATTTATTTATCAAGTTCGCTAAAATGCAGCCAATGTGTGCACCAAAGATTAGACATTAGAAAGATGCCGCACTTTATACAAATTAACGTGGTGCCTAGTAGTTGCATATGTATTGGTTCCCAGAGTGTGTATACAAAGGGGTAATTCCAACTAACAAGCATGTTACACAGACAGTGAAATGTTCTAGGCAATTGTCGTTAGAGAAGTGTTGACGTCTCTATCCCCCTAAGGGCGATTTTCCCTTTGAATTATTGGCACCGCGCGGTTTCTTCGTGTGAGTTAATTTGTATGAAGTGCAGCATCCTATTGTAATTCTTTGACGAGGAGATTTTGCAGTGCACAAATCTCCTCGTCAAAATTAGCATTGCACACACCTCAATAGCTTGTAAATTGCTGTCTGAAACTGGGTTATGTCCTACATGTTTTGTAATATTTACTGAGCCTCATCTAAAGTGTTACATTAAACCTATACTATTTTTGAGATTCAGGCTTTTTAAAGAGGAATTCAATTCAAGTAAAGAAAACAAAAGAATACTCGAATTACGCCTCCTCGTGTCGTGTGATACATATTATAAAAATTCTTAACGTCTATTTAACCTTACAATGATCTGCAAAAACTCGGAACAGCGACACAATGATAATACCAGAACTTCCAGCACAATAAAAAAAAATCTGCAACAAATAATGCAAGTTCGACATTGTTTACTAATAATAAGAATTGTGAAAAGGTTATCCCACGGTTATCTATGGAAGTGAAGATTCACACGGAAAAAACTCATGGATAGGTGAGTGAATGTGCACTTCTTGCATTTTCTGATTGCGGAAAAGCCAATAAAACTTAATCGATATTATGACCTCTTCACTGACTCAGCTTTCTTTTACCATAATGTACCGCAATTAGTTTAAGAATTTATCTTCTGTAGAATGCAGCAACCGTTTTTTTTTAATTTGTTGCAGTCGATAAGATTAAATATAAAAAACACGATATTTATTCTGTTCTGGTGCTGAGCTTATGGTTTTGCTGCAAAGCAGCTTGAAATAATGCTATGGGAAAATATGCAGCGTAATGAAACGGAAATGATTAGCATTTTATTAGTTTAAAGAAGGTTAAAGGAATTAATCTATTGCCGATAATAATTCCTATTGATGGAGATTTGAGATTAGATATTATCGGAACTTGAGTTTTTATTTAAACAGAAGACGATTTGATGGGTGAGGCGTGTAGTTGATAGACTTTTTAAAACGAGAGCCACAATAACACATTTTTACAATTAAATCAAGTAAGAGAAAATAAAACATACACACCAACTAACAATTTGCTCTTTGGATAAGAACAAAAATTCTTATAAAACCCGTATTAAACGTTTCATAAGGAAATATTTCGTTTAAAATAATTATTAGGGTTTCTGCTAAAAAAAAGACTAATATCGAATTTTGTTATAGCTTTTTAATTAATGGGCTTGTACAAAGTCGTTAGTGGAGATTATAGGCTCGATCGAAACCCTTAAAAATATTTGTCTTCATTAAATGCACTTTGTTCTAATTGCTGCCTTAAAATAAATTTGTGCAAGTGTGGTATTAGAAAGTAATCTTTTAAGATTTTTGCTTAAGATAGCTATAAGATTTAATGCAGTGTGAGTTTAATTGAACTATTATAAGAAATAAGGTTTATAGATATTTTTAGTAAAATGCAATAGTCCTGCAGTAATATTGGTTTCTTTAGGAATTTAGGCCTGTTCTGTGGCTCGATCGCTAATAAAGTGCGACTATCGTGTGCCTAGCACGGACCTTAAATAAAATGAACTAAGCCATATTCATTATTGATTTCATAGTTCGAAGCTTAAGGGGATATCAGTTTTCTAAAAATTGGCAAGAGTCTAATCACAACCTAAGTTCACAGTCCTAGCTCACAGCCCTTCTAAATCAACTTTCTACCTAGATTTGGGACCAGGACAAGCTTCGACATTTCATCTATGCACTGCATTCTGCAATGCATTTTCATAAAATGATCTATCTGAAATTTTACACACAATTTGATGCATATCAGAAATCGATTCAAAAAGATACAAAGTATCTACACTGCATACAGATACATCGGAACATGGATATGTCTATGATTACCGACTGCGTGGAACCTGTTGTGTTGAAGATATCGACGTAAGTTTTGTAAAGATCCCAGTATAGTTATACTGGATGAAATCATTCGAAAAAACACGTCCCACGCTTTCGGTAGGCATAAGACATATCCATGTATCCATGTATCTGGTGGCAGTGTAGATACTCGTCATAAATTCTGCTTTGCTTTCTCCTGTCCGCTTGGGCTCCTTTCTCTCGCGGGATCTTTTCGTTTTCGTTTGCATCGCGTGTGTGCAATATTCACCTCCTCTCGTGCACCCTGTTCCATCTACCTGTTCCATCTACTCGTTCGGTATAGTTTGCAGACTGCAGCCTATCGACATTTCTCTGAGTACGTTTCTGCTAATCGCAATCACGCTTCCCACCATCTTTTCCCAATCGGACGTGTGTTGTGTTTGTGTATCTATTGCAAAATCGCTCCCACACTATCCGTCTCATCCCGCCCCTTTACTCGTAATCAACAGTCCGGGTCCGGCACACACAATTTCCCAAGGAACGCGTGCGACTCTATGCGATTGTGTCCGGTAAACAGAAAGGGAAACTAACAAAAGTAAACAAAACATTCCAACACAAGCACAAAGAGAATGCACAAGAAAAATTTTGGAATTTTTGCAGAAGGGGGGGGGGCGTTTGATCTTCTGCAGACCTCTGAATGTACATCATGTCACGATGAGCTGCCCGGAACTATAACATCCTGCGACGAGTATTTCTCTATTTTGGGGCTTGGGAGATTTTAACTCGCGCAGTACGAATCCGCCATTTTATTTTATGATACGTTTATTGCATGTGTGGTGGGGGCCCATATTGTGGGCCAGTCAGACCTCAAATCGCCGCCATTGCAAATGCACAACCATTTGGATAGAATGAACTTCATCCGCGATGGCTCTCGCTCTCTATCTTCGGGGGGCGGGAACTATGTAATGTACACACTCTCAAATTGCGTCTGTGCATGTCCAAATGTTAGCCGAACTGACTACTTGCTACTTTTTCTGGGACCCTATTGATTCAGATATGTAGTACAACGCGCGCTATTTTATTTGTTTGGATTCCAGTCATTTTGAACATTTTGGAATTTTTGCGGAAGGGGGGCATTTGATCTTCTGCAGACCTCTCAATGTATTTTACATCATAACATATAACATCCTGCGACGAATATTTCTTTATTTCGGGACTTGAGAGATTCTAACTCGCCTAGTATAAATCCGCCATTTTGTTCTATATGTTTATTGCACGTGTGGTGGGGGCCCACATTGTGGACCAGTCAGACCTCAAATCGCCGCCATTGCAAATGCACAAACGCAGTCGCTGGATCACCCGATTTGGCTCGAATGAACTTCATCCGCTCTCGCTCATCTTCGGGGGGCGGGAACTATGTACACTCTCTCAAATTGCGTCTGCGCATGTCCAAATATTAGTCGAACTGACTACTTGCTACCTTTTCTGGGACCCTAGTGATTCAGATAGTACAACACGGGCTATTTTATTAAATGATGAATGGGAATTGGCAGAAATTGAAGGTCATTGAAAGTCCGCCCGTTCACCCGTACACTATGTTATTTCTTGCCGTCCACAACGTCAACCTTTATCGCTATCAAATCAACATCCCAACATGTACACACAGGATCCCCGCAAGCGCACCGCCCGCGCGGATCTACAAGCAACAGCTATGCACAATGACCACTTCACTCAAACGACATGCACAACCAGAAAAGAAAAATTTTCAATGGGCTTGTTTCCTCTTCTGACCCCCGAGTAGAAAAACAGACATTTCGTGTGACGGACAGATTTTTAGGATGACCCCCAGCTATAAGACATATCCATGTCAAAATCTAACATTATTTTCGTAACATTTATATTCCTATTGACTCATTGTTCAATTCGAAAATATTCTCTTTGTAAATCCCATATTACAGGATTCCCCACAATTTAGTGTACACCACCAGACGTTCACAATTCATGCTACAATTACAAAGTATCCACTGTGAAGCAAAACTACATATGTATAGCCAATTTAATCGCTTTGGTCGTGCAAATTGCGAGGGATGTTCCATTGTACAAGTGTAACACATATTAGGGCGTAATAACTATAAAATTTGCTTACCTTATTTTCTGATTGCTCCACCGAACAAGAGGTTTTGTCCATTGTGAGGGCATCAGCCATACATAACAATTTTGCCCTGCAGGCTAAACTGCTCCAAAGACCGACTGCACTGCAAATTGAGTCAATAGGCTTACAGATCGAATTGTATGGTTGTTCGATTAGCACGATCTACTAGCTTATATTTTTTTCTCGGCTAGATAATTGCAGTATGTGTGCCGGTAGGCTGGATTACATTCAAACAAGATGAACAACGAAGCGGTGCTTTAAACATGGCTACATGTTGACCGAAGGATATGAGCTGGACGTTCCATTGGTCTGGCGCTGGAGGAAGAAAAGTTACATGCTATCAGAAAAATAAATATATGGTACGATTAGTAATAATTTTGATTCAGATAATACGTTTTTATAATTATTTCTATATATTATTGTTGCGTCGAGATCGGATAGTGAAGGGTTTAGTATGCATGTTATTTTACCTGATACACATCAATGGGTGATAGTAAGAAATAAAATAAATTGGTGGTGGTAGTTTTTTTTCTCTGATTTCAATATAAGTATTACATGCGTTAATATAACTGCTCCTTTCCATATTGGAAAAACTACACGCCATCTAACCCACTTCATAGACGATAGGTATGGCCTGTAATGGCTCGTGATGCGCCATGTTGTGGAGGAACTTTAATGTAAGATTTACACCTACGGCCAAATCACTTGATCTGAAACTCGCCAGTATTATGTGCGTAAATATTAATGCCCCTTTCCACAATGGCTCCGGAAGACATTTTCTGCTATAGTCACTAATGACCACTATAGGTACACTTCATCCGACCTACCACTCGTGCATATACGATAGCAAAAGCTTGTACAATGAGTGAAATACGTACGTAATATAATGAAAACGTTCATTCAAAATTTATTTATAGCTCATCTAGTTTTCGCTGCGCTCTTAATTTGACACTAACCTCAGTTTTATGTGACATACATAATTTGTTTGCCGTCGACTCAACCCGCTGACGATGAGTCTAAACTTGAGCTTAGAATGTATCGCAAGCGATCCCAAAAACCAGGGATCCGGCACTAATCTTTGTCATTTTGACAATTTATACACCCTCATTGTGGAGGAGGGAGATGTATTTTGTCTTTCGGAGTACTAATAGTTTAGGGTCCCATTTTCCATTCGAAACGGATGTACATGCAAACAAATATCCTTTTGCTCTGTTGCTCGAATTTCTCGCTACATATCGTTGTACACGGACACCTACGTGTCACATGCCCGCAACACGCAGAGTCTATCCCCTTGCTTTATTGATGGCCACAATCTAAAGCTACTTCTAAACGATGCGTCCAACGTTTGATCCAACGTTTGAATCAAATAATTCGGCAATTGAACAGACAAATTTATCTCCTCAACAGCAACGGTAATTCGATCGTTTAATTAAAAATAAATAACTGGCGCAACAGTCCAATTTTGAACCACGGCCTCGAGATGAGTTAGCATCATCTCATTTTCTAGATCGTGACGGTTTTTTTGTGCAGAGGTATGTGATCAGCAACACGCTCAACCGAGTTATTTACCCCATAATGGGTACTCATTTAACAGCTGAGTGGGCTCATAGTCCGACACGTAAATCCCCGGAATCGAACCGGGGCCCAGTGCGTTGAAGGCGAACGTGCTAACCGTTGCGCCATCCGGACTACCAAATTAATTAAAAATTAAAAATTAAATTTGAATACCAAAAATTAGGGAAAGATCTGGAAATAGTTTTAATGCCTTTTGTAGATATTGAATACGGATACATGGCAACTGAGTTTGCACGGTCGCAGAAAGTGAGTTTATCTTTTGGTGGGCGAAAATCCGAGAAATTTGAGCCTTTTTTTAATATTATCCTTATAATCCTCTCTATTCGATTAGAGAGAATTTCAACAAAACTCGCGAAATTTCTACTTTAGGACCTGCGATTGCTCCCGCTTAGCTTCAAGGCTCTTACCACCTAACCGCTGGTACTAACCTCTTCGTGAGAAAATGTTGCACTTATCTCTCCCACGAAAAAGTGACAGTGCGGACTTGCACACAGCATATATCCGCGGCGCTTCACACTACACTTGAATTTCCCCTTCTCACTCAAAAGAGAGCGATCACCATTGTAATGACCGGTTTCCACACGAAACAAAATGCAAAACAATTGTTTTCGCGTGGAAATTGCCTACAACATTGTGGATACTTTTTTTTAGGGGCGACCGGTAGCGCAGTGTGTTGAGGCATCAGTCTCATGTTTGACTACCGGCGTTTCGGGTTCGAATCCCGTCCACGACAACGTTCGTGGCCATGGATGTGCAGGAGGTGCATGCTGGCAACTGCATTCTCTGAAACCAATTTATGCCAACGAAACGTCAACTGGGCCAGATGGAACAGTTGACGCGCTATGCCCCACAAGGGGTTAGGGCAATTGAGTATACTTTTGTTTTTCTCTAAACGTAATAGAAAGAATTCTCCTAATATTCGCGAAGCAGGAATGTTCCTGCCAAATATTTTGGAGGGGCCCGCTACCCAATGGCCCCAATAGCCTCCCTCTGGAACTGCCACTGTGTCTAATGGCTGGTTTATTGCGTGGTCTAACGCGGGTAATTGATCTACCGTCTAAAAACAGCCTAACCCATAAACATATTCCTTAGTGGCGAATCCATTTCGTCAAGGGTGTCATAATAAATGTTTTAGTGCGATGAGGCAGTCAGTTTGATGTCTTGCCAGTACGGCGGGTTCGAGTCCCGCCATGGCCACGGTTGTTAGTGTTGTTTTCTCCCTGAGGTGTGAGGACGACTCTCTCATTATAATAAATGAACTTTTTATAAGGCACATTAGGCCAGTCAAATTAAGCCAATTTTGAGGCTTTTTAATAATAATGAGGGAAATATCTGCAAATAATTTTAATCCCTTCTATAGATACTGAATACATGGAAACTGAGTTTTCACGGTCGTAGAAGGTGAGCTTAACTTTTGGAGGGCGAAAATCCGTGAAATTTGAGCCCTTTTTTAATATTATCGTTATAAATCCTAAACGGTGCCTCGGATCGAAAAAACTTGCAGGTGTAAATTAAAGACCGTTGAATTCTGCGTTCAATGCACTGCTAAATGTTGAAATTCGGTTCTGAAGCGTAGTCAAAATCGATAGTCAAAAAATGACAATTTTCGAGGCTCCCGAGAAAAATCACACTTTTTCACTTTTCAAGCTCACAGATCTTTGCAACGGATCCTCCAAATGGAAAAGCTGGTCTGTAAAAGTTGGATACAATTTGATTGTAAGTCTAACGTGGCCAATATTTTTCAATTCGAGCCATTTTTGGAGTAGCTATGAGCAAAAATTCAAAAATGAATGCTCATCGATTTATGCCTTAAAAGCTCTATCTCGGTAAGCATAACAGCTAGAAGTTTTATTTTAGTCTCAAATTGTAGATACATTACTCCAGTTAAATAAAATTTTACAAGATTTCTTGTGAGACCAATTTAGGAGATACTAAAAAGAAACAGGACAAGCCAAACAATTAGGCACATTTTCAACATGGTGGCGGGATCCGTGGTGTTAGGGGGGAAATAGAAAACTCGAATTTTTAAACAATGTACCAACTCAAACAATATATCAAAAATCGAAACTATCCTAATTAAAGCAACCAGTGTTATAACAATTTGACTGACCAAAGTAATTTAACCTTTGCAAAATTACCGACTTTTTTTTTTACAATAAATAAAAACGAAATTACTCAAAAACTATACTCGCTAGCATATTCTAGTAAAGAGTGAATCGCAGGTAATATCTTACCCTAAAAAGAGAAAATAGGCTGTAAAAATCAGATAAACCACATTTTCAACAGAATATAGTGAATGCCATATCTTTATAGCAAGTGATGAACAAAATTACTTTTTCGGAGTTGACGCCATTGATGTCCATACTATAGATTACCTATATCGTTTTTAAAAAAAAGTATCTAATGCAATGTTTTTCTGTTTACCCAACACAAATCAATCAATCAACAACAGAAAATAAATTTTTATCGTTAAGTGACATATGTAAGTATAAATCAGTAAGATTACTCCATTTATTGTAACTATTTACAAATTCCCCATTAAAAGTGTTATTTTGTTCAGCAAGAAGAATTATTTAACTACTCCGAATCCGAACTTACTTTGGATTGTTAAACGCTTAACAATTTAGCAGGAATGCTGCCTTCAAGATATCAAATATACATATTACATATAATGACCGGAACTAGAAATGTGCGATAAATTGATCAAATGTCACAGAAACTTGTTCAACGATTAAACCCAACATGTTCCATATTCTCATATGCATATACTTATAACTCGTATACATACGCGGTCATTAGTCAGATGAAACCTTGTTGAATTAAATTGCAAATTTTACTCCCAACTGAATGACAAGATACGTTTACAAGGTCAATATGGACAATGTCACAAAACAGATGCAGCGTATGTGCACATATACATATTTGTATTTATATTAATCATGAGAACTTCCTCCACGGGTATTTTTTAATTGCCCTTAAATTTCTTATAAGTAGACTGGTGACAGGAAAAAAATAAAGTGATCTTGGTATATAATGCAAATAGGGTATTTTTTTATTTTGATTTGTAGGTTTATAGGATTTTGCGGATTTCGCGGATTTTACGAGATATTATTATACAGTAACACAGGGTAAAATGTAAAGAAACTGATTCTTTTTATTTTAAATTGATTTGATATGTAATCAGTGTTTTATTTATATGAGAAGATTCTATCTTCATATAAGTACATACCTATCTTTTTGAATAGAATATGTAAACATCTTCTTGGAACGCGGCAGAAAAAACTAACTAGACAATAAACCAAATAATAGCGAAAAATAGCGATGTATAATTTATTAAGGTCTTAAACTATTTCCGTTTGCTGTTAATAAAAAATCTTAAATCTGTGCAGCTCATGACAATTTTCATAAAATTTCCATTTTCTTATACAAGCGGACGCAATAGGAATTCACATTTCGAATTCGCTTTTTTAGACGTGATTACTGATTAGATTATGATATACTACCTGAATTAAGTAAAAAGCCACTGAATAAGAAATACCATAGGCAAACAAAACGATTTCTACTTTTGGTGTGTTTTATAGAAAAAACAAATGCGCTTTTATTATAATCTATTCCTAGAAAGCTGTTGTCTAAGCTAAAGTGTCTAGTGCCGTAGCTCTCCTGGCGTCCGAGGCAAATTTGAAAAGATGCGTGAAGAGAATAAAAAAGGTTACAAGAGCATTTATTCATTTTACAGTTTTTTTTAATACAAGGTAAAAAGTAAATATAAATTTAATGTAAGTGCACCCACAGACTGTCGACCTCCGACTCGAACACGAACATGGTACAAAGTGGATCAATTCGTTTCACATTTACACTGCTCGTCAACAGAATAGGTTCAACGTTTGTGCAAAAGTAAAATAGCTCTACCTCTGTAACCAACCGGACGATTTCAGTGAAATAAATTTTAATCGATAGCCCAAGATGTTGTTAATGAAGTTAAATAGTTTTAAAGCACACATTATAATTTATTTATAATTTTTTTCTAAAAAACATAACAAAAAGTTCATTTTTTTTGGTCACCAGAATAGGTTCAAACACAAAATAGTATAAAAATTCATATCTAAAGCAAAAAATCATGTTTACATTGGTTGTAACATAAAATAAAATAAATAACTGGCGCAACAGTCCAATTTGAACCACGGCCTCGAGATGAGTTAGCATCATCTCATTTTCTAGATCGTGACGGTTTTTGTGCAGAGGTATGTGATCAGCAATACGCTCAACCGAGTTATTTACCCCATAATGGGTACTCATTTAACAGCTGAGTGGGCTCATAGTCCGACACGTAAATCCCCGGAATCGAACCGGGGCCCAGTGCGTTGAAGGCGAACGTGCTAACCGTTGCGCCATCCGGACTACTAACATAAAAGTGATTAGTTTAAAAATATTGTAATAGTGCGTACTACCTCCTTGGTTCAAAATGACTTCGTAAATCCGGTCTGGCAATGAAGCATAATCATATCCAATATCTCAAAGGGAGACTTGAGCCCACGCCCTTTTAATGGCTTCCTTTAGGGTCTCAGTATCTTCGTACTGTCTCCCCCATTCATACACCCTCCTTGATAAAAGTCCCCACATATTTTCTATAATATTAAGATCAGGAGAGTATGGCGGCCATTCAAGGAATTTGACATTTTGACCCTTGATCCACGATTTTACCTCTCTCGCAGTATGAATGGGGGCATTATCATGTTGGAACGTCCATGCAATTGGTCCAAAAATATATGAGAAGTGTGGAAATGCCTTTTTCAATACCGATTTGTAAGCGTTCGCGTTGATTTTGGGAGTTAAAATTTGTAATTCTCAAGGCCCATAATATGAAAAGGCTCCCCATACCATTAAACCGCCTGCACAGCTGTGATTACGACTTAAATAGCTTTCAGGCGTTCTTATATCGTGGAAATAAAAGTTATATCCATTAGGTCCGTCGAGGTTGAACTTTTTTTTGTCGGAAAAGACGATGGTGTGCCACTCCTTATTCCAGGTCATATGCTCTCGAGCAAAACGAAGACGTGTTGCCTTACGAGCACCATTAAGCGGTGTTTTTTTAGTTTTAGTCTTTTTAAGTTGCAAGTGTTGCGTATTACACGTGTTACAGTCGATGGGCTCGCTTTAACACCGCTTTTTCCCTGATCTTCGATGCAGAATGGCGAGAATTTGACGCAGCTCGAACAATATGTCTTCTGTCTGTTGCTGTTGTTGCTGAATAAAGACATCTTGTCATATTTTTTCCGTAATTTGCACCTTTTCGTATAAAATTTCTTACTACATTTTGACTTCGACCAATTTTTCTGGTAATTTCTCACTGACTTAGGCCACAATCCATGTAACCTTTTATTTGACCCTTTTCTAAGTCATCCAGTTGTTTACTGCGACCCATTTTGCACTAAAATCACTCTACACTACCGGAATTGTTAAAAATAAAAGATTTCACACTGTTTGGTAGCAACTGTACATCGCAAACTAAATGAATTACCGTTGAACCTATTCTGATGACCCAAAAAATGTAGTGTTTTGAGTGAACAAAACAATCCAAGCAAGATTTACATAACATAGGTACAGTCACAGAAATGTCCTCATTTTTGTATTATCAAGTCTAAACAAAAGAAAGTTTAAAACATCCAACAAAAATATAATGTACATGTTATACTTTTTGAGATATGAGAGAAAACGTAAATGAAAATTATTGAACCTATTCTGGTGACGAGCAGTGTATGTGAAGTGTGAGTGTGTCTTGAGCTATTCAGAGGACATTTTGTCCCAGGTTCGTGTTCCACAGTATGTTGGCTGGGCTAACATCGACTCCTGCGTACCCAATGCTTTGAGCTCGCATTGGTTGAATAAGCCGGTGAGTCGCTGATTATCTAAACCACTGGACAATGGGTCCATTCCTATGCATCTGTTGGCTGCCTCCCAGCATGCTTACTGGTAGGGAATATCACTACAATCTCTAGTAGGTAACATCGAAAGATCCGTTGGATACAAGGAGTCTGTTTCCTACATATCGAAGGCGCTTTTAACAACATAAAACCGGCGGTTATCACAGATGCACTCTCAAATCTGGGTCTACATGACTCAATCTATAAATTAATTAACATGCTGCTGATATCGAGTGTGATCTGTATGTTCTGGAGAAGTGGACCAGTGAGGTTGGGGTTAGTGTTAATCCGACCAAACGGAACTTGTTCTTTTCACCAGAAGATACATAGTAGATAGGAAATTATGCCTAACATTCAGGAGTGAGTTACAAAGGGTATTGGTGCATTGTACTCGTGTGATGTACAACCGAAGGTGGTTTTCTGGTTTTATGTATCGGTCTTGCGTCTCATTGTTATATATGGGATCGTCGCGTGGTAGGCGGCATTTATCATCGCATCTTGTAGAAACTTACTAGAGAAAGTTCACTGGCTTCCATGTTATGTTGTGATCACGGGTCAGCGGACCACGTACACCACAGGCTGCACTGAACAGCCTTGATGTTCCTGACGTCACGGATTACACCTCTCCTTAATACTTGTTCGATAAAAATTTCAACTGCCTGATCCATTTTCGGAAGGAGTGGGCAGATCTAGAATTTGATTCCATACGCATTTCTGCTGAAGGCTCCAAGGCTGATGTAGGCGTTGTGATGCGGCAAAATGGCAAAATGATGGCGATATAGTTGGTAACGAAATTACCAACTGTATTGCCATCATTTTGCGTATCACTGTTACTGTTCTGGTTTGGCGTAGCGATGAAATCGTCACTTGTTAGCCTGGTCAAGCAAGGATTTCCCGCAATGATCAGACCGAGATGAGTCGAGGAGTGTGTGCTTGAGGAGTGTTCTTGGATACGTGGATTTGTGCGTAACGTGGGTTTTGGTTCTGTTCGCGGTGGATTTTGTGCATTTCAAATACAATTCTTAGCTTTACAATGAGCTATCCGTCGTGTATTCACATGGAATTCTAATGGAAACCATTACGTGTTGCCGTACTGCGTCCTTGTTCCAGAGCACGACGCAACGCATTGTCGTACGCCTCATTGAAATTGCAAACGAAATTGCGCTCTATTCTGCTAGCGTACAAACTGTCTGTTTTGGTGGCATCTATCCGGGATGGTTATTATGTTGTAGATCCAGTCCAACCTATAGTTGAAAAATTTGAGCAAATTGTGGAAAAGTGTGCTGGATAATAGTGGCTCAGTGTGAGAATAGTGCATCATATGAAATAATAACTAAATAAAAACACAACCAACAATTCAACAACTGGAAAGGATAGTGCAATAACAGAGGAGGCCGGTGACTTTCTTGTTTCGCCCACCCCGCTACTGCCGACAGCTGAGCTGGTCTGCCAGCACAAGTTACAGGTGTTCCTCAGAGAGTGGCTTTTATTCAACCAAGGTTGGTTTCAGGCTTTCACGGCCATACCAACCCTCGTCCTCCGCCATCCATTATTACAAATGGCGCCCAATGTGGGGGCAAAATTTAGGAGTTAGAGACCCAACTCCATATTGGGTCCTCACATTTTAGATGCCCCATGTGTGTAGATGTCCTTAAATTTTCAGAGTGCTGTGGCACTCCCAATCTTTGAGATTTGCCTAAGCAGACCTTAGGACTGATGTTCCTTCCCCCTTCACATCCTTTTAAAGTAGCATTAACCCTCCCTAAACAGGCACTGATCTGTCTTTTTTCGTTCCGAGAGTACTGAAAGAACACTGTGATGGATGCCCTCCTGACTTCACGAGAATCGTGGATTTTTCATGTTTGTTATCAATAATCTGACCGTGAAGTCAGGAGGATACAATACATCGTCACCTTTTTGTAACAGATCAGTGATCTTTCGAACAAATTTATTGCATTCCTTAGTCCGAGTCGACAACTCATCCAACTTTAAAGTCCGGCAAATCGAAATTCCGAATGCGTGTATTGGGCAACGGTGTCAGCTGCACGACGTGTTTCCTGCTGTCATTATGGATAAGTTGGGTGGGGGAAGCGATTCGGCTAATTGCTTTTGGGGGATATTTTTAGTTTCCGGGGCCCGGGGTGAAAAAATCAATTTCCACCCGGATTTTTTATCATTTATCGCTCGCGTCACCCTAAGACTCTCAAATTTGCCAAAAAAAAATTTTTTTTAATTTTTAATTTTTTTTATCTTTAATCTTAATTTTTTAATTTTTTTCCTTATTTTTTTGTTATAATATTTTATTTTAATTTATACTGAATGTTTGGTGTGTCTACAACTGATCAACGCTGTTGCACGCAGAGTGAGAGAAGCGAGCGTTCATGTTTGTGCGACACTGAGGGTTGCGATCCCTTAAGCGCGGAGCCAGCGTAGCGAGCGGAGCCCACACAAGGGGATTTGCGAATTTTCCATGCCTCCAATATACCAAACATGCAGTATAAATTATGAAAAAAAAAAATAAAAAAATAAAAAAAAATTGAAACTTAAAACAAAAATTAAAAAAACAAATTTAAAACAATTTTCTTTTTTTTTGCAAATTCTTGACTTTTAGGATGGCGCGAGTGAAAAGAGACAAAAATCTGAGTGAAAAATAGTGGTCGGAGAGTCTAAAACTCATTTTTCTACAAGAAATTTTGATCATAAGGGCCCAAAAAAGGACGAAAAAGATAATTTTCTTTTAACGGGGAGAGGCATATGGGGAGTCAAATCAAAGGGGACATCGAGTACATTCCATTTCCGGTATTTTTTTTTTTTCAAATTTCGTGTAACTGCGATGGTGTTATTGGGCCAAAAAGGACAAACTCTATGGTCATCCATTACGTTTTCGATGTTTGCAACTAAATTCGATGTAAACTAGAAAAAATAACATAAGGCCATTTGGGTTTTTTCTTCTTTGTTATGTGTAGTGGTCATAAGGTCTAAAAGCTCATTTTGCATCAAAAATAAAGATAGGTAGGGTCCTAAAAAGACGAAAAAATTTGTTTTTCTTCATCGGAAACGGACATATATATTTTACGACTCTGTGCTCATGAAGTGCCAGCTTTTTGTAAATGTTGATATCTGTGGCTTCGGAAATATTGAAAACATAATGGGCGACCATTAAATTTGTACCTTTTGGCCCAATCACTTCGTCGCAATAACCTGACATTGGAAAAAGATACCAGAAATAGAATCTATTTGATATGACACCACTGTGCCTAAAAAAATTCTTTCTTGTCCTTTTAGGACCCTTCTTATCCATATTTTTTGTTGCAAAATGAGTTTTAGACGCTCTGACTACTACACATTACAAAAAAAAAACAACAATCGGTCTTATGTTATTTTTTTCTAGTTTATTGTACATCGAATTTATAGAGATAGAATTTGTCCTTTTTAGTCCTATTACTCCATCTTAGTTACTCGAAAGTGGAAAAAAAATGTTAGAAATGAAATGCACCCGACGTCTCCTTTGACAGAACACCCCACATGTCTATCTCCGATTTAAAAAAAATCATTGTTTTTCGTCCTTTTTGGGAACCTTCCGATCAAATTTTTTTGTATCAATATGAGTTTTAGACTCTCCGACCACTACAGAGTAAAACCAAAAAACCAATTGGCCTTAGGTTATTTTTCTCTAGCTTAAACCTAATTTGATTTTACTATAGAATATATTTGACTCAGAATTCTTCAGATTTTCCATATATTTGCTATTAAGCTGGTCAAATATCTATACCTATGCCGGGTTTCTGAGAATGGCGGAAAAATCACTGATTCGGAATCAGTGATTTTCTGCCATTCTAATTTTACGAGTACATTGTCTGCGTTCCAGTGATTGCGATTCAGTGAATGACAGTAAGTGGGAGAGAGAGTGTCGCAGTATCACTGACTCCAAATCAGAAACATGTTCATTGCCTTTCCTGAACCGATAACATACATATACATTCGGAATGCAGGTTGATGCCCTTGAACAATGCGAATTTTTCTCTAACTGGTATCGATTACAAGTCAATTTTTGATCGCTTTTCTTTCCAATTTATCGAAAGTTCCAAATATCATGTTGCTCTAAAAAAGGCATACTGTACAATCAACATTCTAATGAAATTCGATCGCATGCAGAGATAACTGAATAGCAAAAAATATACAATATGTCGTGAAATGAAAATAATCATGGAAACCTGTTCTAAAAACAGGATATTATATAACGAACCAAGTGCGCATCAGAATCGCGTCTTGACAATGTTACCGTCGTCAGGCTTTCATCTTAACGTCTACCAAATGGCTAGGCTAGATGGTGAGCTGCTTCGTCGTCATGTTCGACAAACATCATTAGGCCGCCGAACATATTGAGCGATAGTGAAAACAAGATGCCCAACCAAGATGGGTCGTGTCTGAGTTGTTCCGAATAAAAATTTCAGATCACGCCAGTCACACTACTAATCTACTGCCATTACACGCCCAAAGCATCGGAAACATTGCAGCAACAAAAAAGTCTTGAATTGTGTTGTTGCCATCTTGTGGCTGCAATTGAGAAAATTGCCAGACACTAATGGCTAATGATGCTATTCCCGGTGCTGGCCAGCTACATACAGGTTCCTATCTGCAGTCAGTACAACAGAGTGGTACTCTGAGCCGAAGCATCTTCATCTGATTCCATTGAATGGTACTGAGTGATTTATTGCAAGACGATCATCAAGGCTATATCCTAGGAGAACAATATTGTATTATGCAGTTTCCGAATACCACGAACAAGAATTTATTGTACATCAGTGGAATTTGCATTTTTGCCACGATTATGATGTCGTAATTTCAATTTTTATCTGCCACCTACAAGAAAAGATGGCGCTATAGAAACGATGCGAAAGAACGAGTTTTTAAGATACAGGTACGTAGCTATGGATACAAATAATGGACGTTATTTTTTCTGTTGACTTTTTCGGTCAATTCATGAATTCAAATTATTGAATCTAAATTTATTGTCAGTAGTTTATTGTAAATTATGTATACAGAAACTGACACAACGATTTTTTAAGTTAACAAACTTCAGCAGAATGTTGCTTTTGACAATATGTATGTATATGGAATTTCTTTAAAAAGTATACGTAATTGGAGAAGGTCAAAGACATTAGACGTTTATAACGATCAAAAATGTTTATTAATTTGAATAGAATTTATTATTGTAATAAAGACTGTAGTTGTCTCGCCTATTTCAGAAATATCTGCTCTATAACACGCGTTGCGCCAGTTATTTTATAACTAAACGCGATAGGTGTATGTCGTATATGCGCAACCATTTTTAAGGGGTTTTTAGACAATCATATCAGCTTCTGTTCGTATTCCATCTATTTTGCCTAGGATCGCTATCAGTTTTCTATTCATTCTTCATCCGTTTATAGGCCGGACGGTAGAAAACAACTCGCCTGCACATATAGAAATTCTGCCTTCATTGACTACGTCATCATTACGTCATTGATGGTATTTGTATAAAGAACGCAGTGGTGCAACACATTTTATTCACGCACATGTTGTTTTCCCGCATCACTAGATGCAATTTAACTAGTAGATAAACACTGAATTAAAACAATTCGGAAAACGAAAAATAAACACGAATCGCACGAAAACCGGACTCGCCGCCTTCATTAACAAACCACTGGCTACTTTTTGACAGAAACGCACAAATAGGCAAATTGTAATTGTAATTTGTAAGTTGGTCTACTCTATGACATCATTTACGAAGGCAGATTTTTCCACCATTTTACCATCGATCAGCTGATAGCCGGCCCGTGTCTTTAAATAGCAGTGTTAGTACACTCGAATCGTAAACCAATTTACTACAAAAATCCCATCCAAAGCTTATGGAGAACGGATGCAGTAAATAGAAAACTGATAGAGATTCTATGCGAAGATTGTGGAGAACGGATATAAAGCGGAACGGCAAGAAAGCTGATAGAGATAATGTGCGAAACTGATAGAAATTAATGGAAGAACGCATAGAAAACTGAATCTGATCGTCTAAAAACCTCTTTAAATTAACATTCACCCTAAAACAAATGTCTTGTGTATGGTTTACAGTAGGCAATTCTAAAAGACACAATTTTGTTGCTGGCCTTGACATAAAATAAGCTGAACCCGATCCAACAGGGGCTTAGGTTATATTTTTGATGTGTAAACATCTTATGGCACGGTACCCTGTAAAACCGTGGAATTCTGTGGAATGCGTAAATAGCGTGTGTGAATTTTAAATTTATATTTAGTGCACCCTATGTACACTACATAGCGTGCACAAGGAATAACTTCCATCAGAAACTGCATTCCTGAGTCGGTAGAGGACCCGGGCTAATAAACATACCCGCCATAGATGGTGCGATCCATCGTCAGATCGATCTGACGATGGGAGTTCTAATAGTACCCACAGAATAATGCAATTTTTTTTTAAATAATGGCTTGGCTCTTTATTTGTGTGAAAGCTTGGCTATGCTATGCTGGGGTAATTTCTCGGCAGGGTTGTTTTTATGTTTAAAGGCTCGGATATGTGTCCCCATAATTTGACTATTGTTTGACCTTTTAGTGTATGTTTTTCGTAAAAGTTTCCAGACAATTAAAAAAAAAAGCGAATTCAAATCGGTTAAGTATATTACTTAACTGATCATATTTAAATAGTAGTATATCGTTAATAGAAACGTCAGTTGAAATTGTTTTACGGGTACCCTGATGTGCCCATTAACTGATGATCACAAATTATTATACTAAATTAGGCATACTTCTGGTACAAATTCTCAAATTAATTACTGACTCGGCTATATTTATCCATAACAAAACGTAACAAATTGCCATGATTCAAAGATACGTCAAACAATAACTACCAGCACAGAATTGGATCTAACTCCTTTAACTTCAAATTTTGTAGATAACATAAGGACACTCTTCTAACTTAATCGTCCGCATGTAACGTGACTTAATGTGACTAAAAAATTAACTCCAAAAATAACGAACTGTAACATAAGATACTAGAGAAACCAACTAAAACTCAGCATTTTTTTTGAGTTTTACTCAAACTTGACTATTGTGTTTCTCTTGTTGCAGATCTATCCAAATGCCTTGCAATACAGTGACAAGGACGCCCATATAAAAAGAAATGGAGTTAATATGATCAATATACGAAAGGATGATCTCTTAGTATGAAATTTATGCACTGAAAAGAAAATTTCAGAAAGTATTCTGATCCAAAGAAGCTTGACCAAGAGAACAGTACTACCAAACGGACTGTCCTGAAGTTGGCAATAAAGTGCACTGCAAACGATTAATACGTTTGTCCTTTGGAATACAAGTGAAATATGGAAGTAGGAGTACAACAATCTGATCCTATTCAAAGAATTCAACCAAATGGACCTCGTGTATCATTCAATAGAGATGTACACGTTAAAAGAATCGGTTAGTTTTTCTTGACATTATTACTAACGCTACAATTAAGGATATCGTGACGTGAAAAAAAAGCTACATTTTTATTTGTACTAAATGCCGATATTTTAAGAACTACGCGTCGTAAATCAAAGAAAATCTGATTAAACAATTAAAAAAAAAACCTGAAAAGAAAATATTTTACAAAACCTATGGGTTGTGTCTGTTACAAAAATGACGGGAGTTTTTTCATTACATATCGATGGATCGTGCGACGCGTCTTAGCGTACGGACTATCCTCTTTATTTGTGAAAGCACCACTAAAACAAGCAAATCAACATAATATAGTATAGATCGGCCCCCAATGTGGGATAATTGAAATTTTAACATACCTTAAGACCATCTTAAGCCATTTTCAAGCTTTTTTAACGCTTTTTTTAGGTTTCGTTAGGGCAACCTCCAGACTTTTTTGTATCCCATGTCAGTGGAAATAGTAGAAATTAATTAAAAAAAATTTCGAAAAAACCCGTAAATATTGGACGCTCAATGTGAGATCAGTTTGATTTTATGTACTCGACAAAACTGAAATGGACAATCGAATACCGTTAAAGCCAGTGCACACGGTAAACTTTTTAGTTCGCAGAAAACCTAAATAGTTTGGTCTGAAAATAGAACACACGGTCGGAGACCGCGCACACTCTCTCTCTCTCTCAATTGCTGTAACCCCTTGTGGGGCATAGCGCGTCCACTGTTTCATGTAGACCAGTTGACGATTCTCGGCATAAACTGGTATCGGAGAATGCAGTTGCCAGCATGCATCTCCTGCACATCCATGGCCACGAACGTCGTCGTGGACGGGATTCGAACCCGAAACGCCGGTAGTCAAACATGAGACTGATGCCTCAACACACTGCGCTACCGGTCGCCCCGCGCACACAGCGATAAATAGTTTAGTCTGCTGTGTACGCGGTCTCATAAACCGCCGTGTCTTCTATTTTTCTAACTAAACTATTTAGTTATTTAGCGAACTAAAAAGTTTGCAGTGTGCGCGGACTCTTAATCACAAAACGCATAAATCGAAACATTTTTAGACCTTACCTTAAGGATACCTTATGGCTTTTTGCGATTCCATATCGATGAAAATTGACAGTTAAAAATAGTTAAAGAATTGTAGAAAACGTCTGAAGATATTCAGCGTGCAATGTGGGATCGGTATGATTTTATCCAGTCAGTTAAAGCCAAATTGGCAATGGAATTGTTACCTTAAGGCAGTCTTGGGGCATCTTTAAGCTCTTCTAAGGCTCGCGTCTTGGCTAATAGTTGCCTTACCGCTGTAGTGGTATTTTAAGGGTAGCCACGGTTTAAGTCGCGGAGCTGCTGATATGACGTGTTTCAGATCCATGGCGCGCTTTCAGCACAGCGCACGGAATATGTCGCAGGGAGGAAGGAAGATAGGGAAAACAGAACAAGGCTGGGCAAACTTTGTTCTCGTTTTACGATTTTTTTTCCGTGTAACCTATTCAAAACGTCTTCTTACTAAAATACATAGTAGTAGACTGTACAACTTTGGGCTAAAAATGCATAAATCCGTTGAAATGAAAAAAAAAAAAAAAAACAAAAACAGTGAGCATCACTTTTACACGGGATTGAACCTGTCGTGCTTTTTTTTAGCGTGAAGATTCTTTTGGAAATCCGCTGTGATGACTGGACTTTTGCCTCTAAGGCCACGTTTATATCGTGGAACTAAAGGGCTGGTGTTCTGGTGTGTTTATACCGACGGAGAGGTACTAATTATGAATGATGTCAGTTGTTAGTTTGTAACAATAGTTTGCAAAACGTCAAGAGGCAGTCCCTCTTAATCGAAACGCGTTTATACCGCTACAATCAAAGGATGAAGCGAATGCAGAATTCCAGAAAAGGGTGAGGTATTCACAATCACATTACATATAAAATGGAATTATCACCAACAACACCATTAGCGAAGACAGCAACACCACCTAGTCCCAATTTTTTAGGCCAGTTCTGCATAGCAAGTGAAGCTAAAGCGAGAACCAAAACTAACTAAAACGACACGTTTACATCGTCGTGAGTTAAATCGATTTAGTTAAACCTCGAAGATAGTCCCGCGATATAAACGTAGTGTAGTAGACGATCCACCTACATGTAAATAAAAAAGATCCATTCTTTTTTTAACCGATTTCATATATCTAGCTAGTTTTGTGACCATTCTTTTTGTCTCTTGGAGTGTGTACGACAATTTAAATTTTGAAGTGCTCGGTAGTCGGGTTGATTTCTCCGGCGCGGTAATAAAATTAAAAAAAAAACTACCTGTAGGTACTATAAGAACTCTTATAGCATTCCAGCTTTCTACTGACAAACTTAGAAGGCTCTGGGGCAGCTACATATATGGATAAAAGTTTTATGGTAGCAACTGTACCATCCGAAATTTAGATGCTAACGAAACGTCAATAACGCATTGCTAGCAATGTTCAAGTGCCCATGCCATACTGGAGATGTTAAGGCAATTGGTAGTAGTAGTAGTTTAAATACGCCCAAGTCTTTGAAGCTCGCAAATTTCATAGAAAATATTTATCTACCTTAAAATAAATGAAAAAACTTGCTGAATACCATTTCAAAATATTTGTAGGCGCCAATAAATATCATCAATAAAATATCGACAGGCTCCAATCAATAAATCACGGAAGACGAAATTCAACAATAAAATGCAGTGGGTGTTAATCAACAGTGCTGGAAGAAAAAAAGTTTCACAAACTATTGTATTTTATTCACTTTTTCGCAAAAATGCTTGGAAGTTATTAGAGTTCCGGTGTTTTATTGGCTCAGGTTTTAACAAACTATATGTATCTTGTCTAGAAATAGTGAAAAGAATTTAAAGAAGTTCACTTAGTTGGCGATAATAGCGTAATAAGAAGAAAAGTGCCATTTTGGGTGGAAAAAATAAGAAAAGTTAGTGAAAAAACGAAAGCAATATTTTGGATTTGGCGCGAGACAATCGAACTATTTGCGAAAGAAATGAAAGACTGGATGTTCTTCAGTGTAATGTGCAAGGATACTCTAAAAAGTTTCGGGTAATGGGACCCACCGAGCGTAAGAAAGGCTTTAAACGCTCAGGAAAAAATTAACCTCTTTGTAGATCGCTTTTTTCCATTACAAAGCTGAACTGAAGAACTGGTTGAAAACTTCACCTGACTTTACAAATTATCTCGTTCCAGCAACGTGTTGCCAATCTCATCAAGTTTGTTAAGAAAAAAGCTTGTAAAAGCTGGCTTACGTACGTTGGAACCAGTTTATAAGCCAGACTTTCCGTTAAAAGTCCGGCTAAAATGTTTGAAATGGGCCCAGGAGCATGCCATATGAACTCAAAAGATTGGGAACATTGCCATCTTCTTTTCTGTGTTCATATTTAAGCAACATTTTAGCGACCGATGAATATGCGTGCGGTGGAATCCTCGAGAAACCCTCAGCGGTGAATGCCTTCGAAGATTCCGTCCGAAATCTGTAGGGTTTAAGGTATGGGAATTTTTTTCCGGGCTCGAAGGTGGTGGAATATTCTTTCCCAGCTCAAAAGTAGTAGCAGCAGTTTACTTGCAAATACTGAAAAGTGAATTGGAGCCTTGTGCGTTAAGCATTCAGAGCTATTGGATTTCCTCAAATTTTCCACCGGACACCAAATCTTCCGCCACCTACATGTTGCTTAAATTTCAACTATTCCCATTTTAGACGTTTCAGCCTAATGTTTTAACGGAAATTCTGGCTTACCGATTGGCTTCCACGTACGTAAGCCAGCTTTAACAATCCTTTTTCTCATCAAACTTGTTGAGATTTGCATAAACTAGATCGTTCCTAAGGCCAGATGAAGTTTTGAATCAGTTCGGATTGCTTTGTAATGGTAAGAATGAGATCAACGGGGGTCGATTTTCTGGCGCCAAAATAAAAATATTATTTTTGTTTTCGACACTAACTTTTCCCTATTTTTTCACCCAAACTGCACTTTCTAGACAGGATACAAATACTTTGTCATAACCTGAGCCAATAAAACACCATTACTCTACCTACTTCGATGAATTTTTAGAAAAAAGTGAAAAAAAAAATTAAACAACTTTTTTCTTCCAGCACTGTATATCTAACACTGTACACAAAATTGCATGACTATAGCCGGTGCATTTGTTAATGGAGAATCATCAAATGTTTAATGCATGCAAATTTAAATTGCCTTGAACTCTTCGAATATTCGAATAATGCATTTCTACTTGATCGGCTTCCCCTGAAATATTACATATTTAAAATCTGGAGACGACTTTCAGATAACCTTTGTGACGAATCGAATTCCCCCGCATTCAATTTACGAAATATTAATACTCGTAGATTGGATTTTGAAATGCATGATACATTGACTTTAATTTGTTAGATAAAAAGTCATTCATGATTTGCTCTCTGTTGAAACTCCGAGATTAAGATGATTTTAAGATTTTTATTTATAGCATGTTGACTCTTCGTGCATTTAGCAGAAGAAACCTAATTCAGCGATTCAAATACATGTGAGTCGTGAATAGAAGAAATTAACCGTAATTTCCCCTCTTTATGGTTTATATGGGATCTACACCTGAAATTGAATTGAGCAATGGAAACATGTTTCGTTTTCTTCTCTCATCACTTATTTAGTAAGAAGCCATTGTAATATACTGATGAAGAGGATAAGTTGTTCTCGAAATACATGTATTTGCATGTTAATAAAACATTGTTGTAGTTTTGGAAAGGTTATGGCTTCTAAATATTATTTTTTAGAATATTAACCTTCGAAAATGAGAGGTCTTTCAGAGGGAAAAATATCAAAGAAATGGTTGCTTTTGTCTTATATTTGAATACATCAGGGAAGTAGAAATAGGAAATTGTTGTAATTGGACAGCATAAATCATTAAAGTACGTCCTTGAATGATTCTCAACAACACTAAGTGACGTTTTGGTGCTGCCGGCCAGGATGTAGGTATTGGAGTACTTTTGAAAGCACTTTGAATCCTTCGGTCAGTATGAAAGGATATTCTTGGGCAAGGTGTGAGATGAAAACAGATCTAATAAATGCAGTATATCTCGAATTTAACTATTCATGGATTAGATTGAATATTGACACATACATCATTTTCCCATGCTTTCTGTATCATCATCATCGTGGCGCGACCGGTAGCGCAATGTGTTGAGGCATCAGTCTCATGTTTGAGTGCCGGCGTTTCGGGTTCGAATCCCGTTCACGATGACGTTCGTGGCCATGGATGTGCAGGAGGTGCATGCTGGAAACTGCATTCTCCGAAACCTGTTTAAGCCGACGAAACGTCAACTGGGCCACATGGAATAGTTGACGCGCTATGTCCCACAAGGGGTTAGGGCAATTGAGAGAGAGAGAGAAATCATCGTGTTGCGACAGCCCGACTTCGGGCCCTGGCCGCCTGGATCGTTATCCTCCAGAAGCCCAGTACTTGCGCTGCGTCTGTATATACAGAACACTCCCAACGGGCTCTCGGTCGCCCCCACAGTCTCGCTCCGTCGATTCGTCATCCGCTCATTACTCTCTTTGACATACGATAATTGACCATTCGCTATACATGCCCTGCTCTGGAAGTTTCGAAAATCGTCAAGCTACAACGACTTCATGTAGCTTGACGATTTTCGAAACTTCTAGCTCATCGTACAGTTCATACAACTCACGGTTGTACCGGATGCGCCATCCATCTCGATCGCAAACAGCCCCGAAAATTCGACGCAGAACCTTGCATTGCATTGTCTAGCATGTTTACGGAGGTTTGAATTAGGGTCCATTTTTCGCAGCCATAGCATAGCACTGGTCGTATGTACGCTGCTAATTGTGTCAACTTGATAAGTAGCGTCTTGCTGCTGTCCATATTCATAGGCCGAATAGCGTATTCCAGTGCTAGGTTGTATAGCGTCGGCGCCAGTGCATCGCCTTGCTTCAGAACAGTGCGTGTTTCAAATAGATCAGTGAGTCTATTATGGATTCTGACCTGTGAGACGGAGTTGGTCATCGTCATCTTTGTTAGTCGTACTAATTTTGCCGGTATAACAAAATGCAACATGATGTTGTAGAGTACTCCACGATCGATACTGTCGTATGCCTGCTTCGAGTCGACAAAGATTTGGTATACGTCAACGTCGTACTCCCAGCACTTCTGAGGTATCAGTTTGACCGCAAAAAGCTGATCGGTTGTGGAGCGACCAGGTCTGAAACCGCTTTGATATTCGCCAATGACTCGTTCTGCGTACGGTTTTATTCTATTTTCCAGAATTTTCGTCAAAATTTTATAGGACGTACAAACTAGTGAGATGCCCCAGTAATTCTCACACCGCAGTTTATCTCCCTTTTTGTGAATTGGACAGATGATGCTTCTGCGCCAATCGTCTTGGATCTCCTCGTCCTCCCATACTTGCGGGAGTAATTGATGTATGGCATTAGCTAGACTCGTTCCACCGAATTTTAGCAGTTCGGCTAGAATTTTAAAATTTTAAAATTTTGTATATTTACGGGCAGATTTAGGCAGATTTCGTCCGATGTAAATATGCTATCAAATTTGTTCGCAAGAAAAAAATGCAAATAAAACAGAAATGAAACTTTCCTCTGTTCAGATACTGATATCTTCTTATGGACCACCACATCCAAATTCGCAGTATTATAATAAAATTTATTAACGCATCAATGGTACATATTGGAGTTCAGCTGGGAGGTCATCGCGATCTTTTTTACTCTGCTCATAATTTTGCTCTTAACATCTTAACCAAATAAGGTAATTTGTCTTATTCGAAGAAATTGCGTCATTAACCAAAAGATACCTTGCCGCGGTGGCGTGTAAAACCACATCGCTAAAGAACTATAGAATAGTGGAACCGGTTCTTGAAAAAGAAGTGCTTAATGGTCAATTGACATCGGACCTCTTCGTTGAAAATCCTTTTCTTATTGAATCCGAGAGCTATGCGAAAACAAAAACAACCAAAACATCTGACTGGGTGCTGTAACGAAAATCAACAAAGTCAACAGTGCAAATAACACTTCGAAAGAGTTCTTCAGTTCAGAGAAATGGCGGCCATAGCCATAGTACGAAATTAAATTGGATTCGGACCGGTATGAACATTTAACCTGTTAACGAACTTTGCTGTCCACCTTTCCTTGCAAAAGATCATGTCAATGAGACGCTTAGCACGACACCATTATAATGGGATCTTATTGAATTTAAGATAAAAGTCGGTATCGGTAAGACACCGCGTCACCGTACAACTGCTACAGGCAGAGATAGAAGATGATTTGCTTTTATTTGCCTTTTTAATTTTAGCGCAACATCGATTTAAATTAACCTTGCCAAGGTGAATTCGAAAATTTCCGAGGAATTCTAAGTAGAGCCTGAGGTTATGATCCTCGATTATTCTTCGTTGTTAATCATGTACGAAACGCTTGTTTGTAAAAACGACACATATCGCCTGAGTGGTGAGTAGAGTGTGGGTCCTGAAAACAGAAGTTTATAAGATTGAGTGTTGATCGCAGTTCTTTGACTTGTTTGGACATTTATATATACATATATATATTTTTTGGAGATAATATCTATCTGATATGAGTTGCCACTGTAGTATAAATATGGCTACATAAAATATTGGCACTTTCACGGCATCCTGCGCGAATACTGTAATTTCATCACTACACCAAGATGTCTTGATTCAGGCTGCAGGAAAAAAAAATGATTAAAGCACACCACGCGTTGCTTAAGGTAAGTTTTGCTAGGCACATGATCGTCGCACATTGTTCGCGATTAGCGATGCAAGCCATAGAGCACAGATAACAACTATTTTCGCTCTTTCCCTGAAATCGACGCACAGTCGTGTCTAGCAAGACGGGCCTTTACTGCGCTGGCTCATTTTGATCAATAATCCATTCGCATGAACATTCGCAAGGCTAGTGGAACGACTGTTTGCGTGCACTGTAAAAGGTCTTGGGCAACTTTCATTTTCTGATATATCTGCTAGTCGACTGTCGCACTCAGTGGCCGCTGTCGTTCGGTCACCGCTCTACGATACTAATCTAGAGGTCGGAACTCAAATCTCGGCGCCATAAAAAACTGTCTGTGGGTACTAATAAAACTCTCACAGTGCTCCGAGCTTGCCAGTATAAAGACGGAGCGAATAGGAGGTGCATGTTAGTAACTGCATTTCCGAAAAGTAGATATGCTATCGAAACATCAACAAGGCATAGAAATGCTAGAGATGTTGACGCGCCCATGCCCCTGTAGGGGTAAAGGCAGTTAACTCATAGTCGACTACATGAAAAGGGTCAAGCGCTAGCTAGAAAATACGTCTCCATTTGCTAAGAAAAAGGAAAAACCAATGCGTAAGCTAGTCCTTCTAAACTCGAGATCTATGTGTTAATATCTTATCGGGTCATCTGAGTGCATGTATCGGATTGCAATATGTGTGAATATTTCTTGATAATTATCTAAAGTAAAATATTAAAAAATATACTAATTTTCTATTAACGATGGGGAAAATTAGTTAGCTACTTTAGATTTTAGCAATATGTACCTTACAAAAGGTGCAGCAGCACTGTTATCTATGCAAAAATGTTGTATGTATGTTCCATCTTAAGTCTGGAACTCCTGTATCAGTCGGAACCAAATTTGGTAAACACATTACCTTCAATTTGATAAAACACTATGGGTCAACATCTGGATTTCAACAGCATTAGGATTTCCATTATTCTTCTTTGCGACAATGGATTTGACACCAACATTATTAGTTTTGAACGTCGAGAAAATATTATTCCCTCAAGGCAATTAACTGGCATACACTTCGGCAGTCACCATTAATGGACGCACCAGAAGATGCCCACGGGGACGGAGCCTAAGGTAGTATAATGACCGTGAAGGTCGAGTCGTGAAATCTGGCGAAAAAAGGCCCCTCAACGAACCAAGCAGCTTGCTGTAGCTCAGTTCGGGAAATCTGTTCATAGGCCTGGGGAAGACAACACAAAAATGGGAGGCGAAAATTGGGAATAATAAAAAAAATCGGGCGATAAGGATAGAATGGTTCGCGAACGGTGAAGATGCTCTCGCGCTCGCATCGGGGTCCGGGTGTAAGGAGACCCTCGGTCTCTGGTTTCGTATCACTGACAGAACACTACTCATCAGATGCTGCCTTCGATCTGCCGGTGGAAGCAGCACGACCAGCATATGGTTAATTACACTATAACTAAAATTCGTGAATTGGGATTCGAATTGATTGACAAATACCATAAGGTTAGCACTTGCGTTCAAAGTACTCGATCTGACCAGTTCCCTCGATCTGAATCAGGGAGATATATTAGCTTGAAAGTTTGGCTCGCGGGAGAAAAATGTTCATTAAATGACGAAGTCATTTCAGCCGTATACTATTTTGAGGAT
This sequence comes from Chloromyia formosa, assembly GCA_964017055.1. Taxonomy (NCBI): domain Eukaryota; kingdom Metazoa; phylum Arthropoda; class Insecta; order Diptera; family Stratiomyidae; genus Chloromyia; species Chloromyia formosa. The sequence goes on from OZ024815.1 coordinate 35,655,460, forward strand.
CTGAGCGAGGATCAGTATATACTGAAAAATACTGGCCACATTAGGCTTATCAGTATTTGGAGGGGTTAAAGAAGTTGAAGGGTTGCTGGCTTTTTGGTTATGGAAAAAATATATACTTACTTTTTTTTGTTCGTTCGGCTTAATACTTTTTGGTTCACCCTCGAACATATTAACCGACTAAACGGCAACTCTTCGAAAATTCTTGTTTCTATCGTTACTTCTATGAGTTGATACGACAAAAAAAAACTCGTCCGCAAAGAATATTAAACACTTCATTCTTTATTTTTCGTAGAAAAAAATGCGGGGGTGGCAAATTCAACAATTCCAATTCAAATCTAAACCAGAAGACCGAAATCAAGTAACTTGTTAATGTTACAATTTAAGTATGTACATACATACACACTTGAATTTATTCAACTAATTCAAGGCTAATGAAGTGGAAGAATTCTTGTTTCAAGTATTTGCGTCCCTAATCGCTTGATGGCTTGGGGATTTTTTCCGTTCTTTACTAGCACACATAAATAGTACTTACAAGAAAACAGGCTGTAAACATGCGCAATGACTGTAATTGGCAAAGTTAATGTGCTGACTTGTGTGTTGTGCTACAAAAAACGCGCTAATTTTAAGCCGAACAAGTTAATTTTAAGCTGGAGACGTCGTGCAACGTGACTAGAGCGGTAGCTGACAGTAAGATGATTACATCCCTACTGTGTACTGATCTGAATACTCCATTTAATTTGCCATTCCATTACCGATCCGTATCTGAATACCACCGCATGCTGATGAATGAATTCAGGTAGATCAGTTGAGGTCAAGACGCGTATCTAATCAAATTATTAATTGTAGGAATTGGATGAATGATAGTCGAAACCAGATATCTGGGACAGTCAGTCGGCATTTGCTAATTATTTTAAATGAATCTCTTTCGAGTGGAGATTGGAAGTCAAGTCTTAAGAATTAGAACCTACGATTATTAATAACGCAGAAGATTGGGCATGAAATGTTGCGATTTGTATGGAGTATTAGTTGTACAGGCATAACAATCGACCTAATTCTGAATTACAGATTTCAATTTAAATGTACGTATACAAGTATGTATAACACTTCTCTTTTCCAAGAAATCTTTAGATTTTCGTTGAAGAGGATAATTAGTAGAATGCTGCGACAGCATTTCGTAGGAGATTATTACATTGCATGGTTTAAGACATTATTAGATTACATACGTTAGCCGAAATCACTGTAGAACTATCATCAAAGGCGCGTTTTTCCAGCGACGTTCACTTGATGCACGACGATGATTATAAAATCATATCAGCAATCTTTTTCGACCACTCGCAATTAGGTGCGTACTGTCTAACATAAGATTCGCACTTACTTGCGACAAAAGCACTTAATCCAGCCGATTCACTTGATCTGAAACTGCCAGATACATAAAAATGCGGTTTCAGATCAAGTGATCTGGGCAAAATAAGTATTTTGGCCACAGCACAAGTATGAACCTTATATAAGGCATAATAATGGGGCATAATAACAAAGTACATAGTCAAGTTAGACATGAAAAGGGGGTGAACGATGCATCAAATGAGGCATTTTCTATTTTGATATGTGGTTTATTATGCAAAGGGAATGTTAAATCCAAGTTTTGTCAAAAATCAAGAAAACCACGAAATTTTGCCCTTTTTTTTCAATTTTTGTCGGTTTTGACCCGGAAGGACTGGCTTTTTTTTTAAAATAAAAAAATTAATTTTTTGACGACTGGTGGCCGACCAGACGCCGAAACAATTAAAATATCCTATTGTATCGAGCAGTAAGATGATGATGCTTGATGGTTATCAGATCGGGAGTGGATCACCTTTAACCTGTGGAACGAGCTCACTCAGTGAGAACAGGCATTCCTCACTATTCTCTTCTAAGTAAGAGTAAATCATCTCCAAAGCATTTTGAAAAGATTCCACTTTTGGGCGTCTTCTTTTCTGTCCAGTTGTATTTAGACGGCCTAAGAAGTTTATGCGACATTGTTTGTGGTATCGAGTACCAGCAGCCACCAAGTCCTCAGTTTCATAACTTATGCGATGAATTAATAATCACCTCTGCGTTCAACTTCCCTCGTTGTACCCAATCTAACGTTAAGGACGGGACTACGTCTATCTTTGAGTAACTTCTCTTGGAGTCTCGAAAATTCTGCTGTTATGGTCTCCCCACACAGAATGCACATTTTTCCATTTTTTTGTCCCTATTTCCACGTGATTTCACTCTTTACGAGAATATACTACCGGGTATAGTTTTTAAGTTATTGTGTTTTCATTAAAAAAAATCGGTGATTTTGCAAAGGTTAAATTATTTTGGTAGTCAAATTGTTATAACACTGGTTGCCTTAATTAGGGTAGTTTCGATTTTTGGTATATTGTTTGAGTTGGTACATTGTTTTGGAATTCGAGTTTTCTATCTCCCCCACAACACCACGAACCCCGCCACCATGTTGAAAATGTTCCTAATTGTTTGGCTTGCCTTGTTTCTTTTTAGTATCTCCTAAATGGGTCTTACAAAAAAACCTTGCAAAACTTTATTAAACTAGAGTAATTTACCTACAATTTGACACTAAAATAAAAGTTCTAGCTGTATTTTTGTCATAACTCTTCTAAAAATGGGTCGAATCGAAAAATACTGGCCACATTAGGCTTATAGTCAAATTATCCTCAATTTTATAGATAGGCTTTTCCATTTGAAGCATCCGTTGCAAAGATCTGTGAGCTTGAAAAGTGATAAAGTGTAATTTTTCTCCGAAGCCTCGCAAATTGTTGCTTTTTGACTATCGATTTTGACCACACTACTGAACCGAATTTCAACTTTGGGCAGTGCATTGGACGCAGAATTCAACGGTCTTTAATTTACTCATGCAAGTTTTTCTCAATCCGAGGAACCGTTTAGGAGTTATAAGGATAAAAAAGGGCTCAAATTTCTTGGATTTTCGCCCACCAAGAGTTAAGCTCACCTTCTACGACCGTGCAAACTCAGTTTCCATGTATTCAGTATCTATAGAAGAAATTACAATTATTTTCAGATCTTTCCCTAATTATTAATAATAAAATTTTAATTTTACTGGCTTATCGGTAATTATTTGACTTAAAAACAAATATTTGGGTTTTATTTTATAGAACGCGATCCGGGGCGACCGGTAGCGCAGTGTGTTGAGGCATCAGTCTCATGTTTGGCTACCGGCGTTTTGGGTTCGAATCCCATCCACGACGACGTTCGTGGCCCTGGATGTGCAGGAGGTGCATGCTGGCAACTGCATTCTCCGAAACCAGTTTATGCCGTCGAAACGTCAACTGGGCCACATGGAACAGTTGACGCGCTATGCCCCACAAGGGGTTAGGGCAATTGAGAGAGAGATTTTATAGAACATTTAATTTGCCTTAAAAAAGTTGATTATAATTTTTTCCCAAAAATGCATGGTTTACTCGTAGAAGAAATTGTCAAAATACCAAACATGTGCGAAAAAGTCGCAGTTTTACAACCGCCACTAAGTTAGCACAGGGTTCTCAGGGCTGCAAATCTGGATTTACACTACTAGCACAGGTTCAAAATACATAGCAAAAAACCACTAGTAATCCATTTAATGGAGGTTCATGTTTTTTTGTGTAAAGTTTGACTAGTCTATAAATATCTAAAGCGTTGTCTCCTTTTGGCTATGTCTCTATAATTTTCAGTATGGATGAATCTTTGAATTTGAATAAGACAATTTCCTGATCGACAGTTCCACATTGTATATATTTCCCGAGAATAAGTCCAATGGCTCCGATAGTAAATCGAAAAACATTTCTCTCATCTCTTCTGCTACTAATACGGATTGCCGGTCACATGTGCAAATGTCAGAAGCTGTTTTTATCATTATCCTAGATCAGAGCTCATCAACCTTTCTGCTTTCACGACCTCCTTAGAAAGAAAAACAAAAGTTGCTCGCAACCCCCCGCCCTATAGATAGATATAAAATATCGAAAAAGTAAAATGTTATTCTTGGCTTGTAATTTGCATTCGTATTTACAAATATTCAAATATCTCGGCTATAAGATATCGCAACCAAAAATCTGAATAACTATTCAATTATGAGCTCGATCCGATCGTGCTTTTAAATAAATTAACGTAAAAAAAATCCGTGTGCAATAAAGGATCATGTATCTGAGTTCTAATGATAAAAAACGATAAAATTTATCAGACCGCAAACTCCATAAATTATAAATGTAATAAAATCTTTGCTTTTTAGGCATTTTTTATTCATTCGCGTCTTGTTTAATACATGTAATATTTTTTCACTGCAATGATTCTCTGTTTTTAATTTAAGTTTCGTATTTTATTTTCTTAAAATGTTTATTACCGTAATTTTCTGTTTTTCCGGTTCAGTTGTATCTCGCTAAATAATTTTGAGTTTAGTTTCAAAGTACATACTCGCTAAAGATAACAGTTAACATGACAGAAATGCATCCGGCAATATTAATTTATTAACAATTTTATTTTAATAAAAAAAAAATTTCAAAAGACAAAGTCAATAAGGTGGATTTTATTACATTTTATAAATTATGTATCTCCTAATCGTCGATTCCATAAGATTCATAATTTGCATCCAGATGTAATATTATGAACTTGAGTCTACATTCGCAAACGAAAGATTTAGGCCAGAAACCCGATATTCTATATTTTAAAACAATTCTTTTTCGCCTTGAGTATTCGTTTACTTTCTCTTCTGACCATGAATTTTAAAACTATGCAATTAAAATACTATTTGCAATACCCTAGTACACTCATTATGTATATGAGTATAATCGTAATTTCTTAAAATTTTATCACCTCACCACATGTCAAGTGCCGCAATTTCAGCATACCTCATATAAACTACTAATTTACTATTAATTTATCAACAACTATATCACAAATTGTTACCTTACTTAAATCGTAATAGATCATCTAACTGCTTTCAATCGACAATAATCGTAAATGGAAATAGAGTCGTAAACAATCCAGCGGAATGGAGGTCTCTCAGTCTTGACTCCCACTCAACTTAAAACGAAAAGAAAAAAAAGTATCTCTTATTTTTCCGACATATTTAGTTACCAAGAAGGCCAAGATAAACTACCTCAACTTCACCTTGCTTGAAGTCATATTCAGATGTTAGGTTCAGATCAGATACTTATCGTGTCGGCGATGACGACCAAATCTTGAGGATTTGTGACGATGACGACAAAGACATATTCATCTGCGATATGCTGCAAAGGCCTAGCATTTAATTTATATAGAATAGATGCCTTCGAGTCAGTCAGATTCCTACACTTTTTCATCCGAAAACGGGCAGAACAGAACACCCACGGTGGCCGCACCGATTTGATTTAACATGTGCACGCCCCAGACACTTGAAAACCAAGATCTCAACTCTGCTCTGCCAATTGCAATTATGCGTGAATTCTTATTGTTTGGGATGCTAGGAATGGAATTCGTCTAGCATTATGCCAGTAATTACATGTTACGATTTGTGCAATTAACTACTTGGAATTCGACTGAGTGAATGTTATAGATAGTAGTAGTAGGTTTGTGTAGATACGGAACGAGTGCAATAATTATATTGTAGTTTGTGTTGTGGACTCGGAAAAGGTGATGTTGGGTTTGACAAGGCAATATGCGGTTTGGACTGATGGAATTCATCGATTCGAATTTCATTAATTCGCTTTCAGAAGACTCAATTGGGACATTACCGGTAATATTATTATTGAAAGGACACAAAATATGTAATTTGTCCCAATTTTTTGTTCGGAATGGTCTCTGCTATCTTTATACATAGAAAAAAAATCCGGCCAAACTGTTGTGAGTGGTGAGGTGTGTGGCTCTAGAAATCGATTACACTGTGGGTGTGTGTGAATAAATAAGTGCAAGCTCACACGGGTCGTCTTGTAATTGGCTCGTAATCGGTGCGTCTGCGATTTGAACTCTAATTCCCAAGCAAATGAATGGAGATGCTTTCATGGGTCGCCTATTGGTCGGCACGTAAGCGAATCGATTTGCTTGGGAAGTGGAGTTCGAATCGCAGACGAGCCGATTACGAGGCGACCCGTGTGAGCAAACACTAAAACTCAATTTGTTTCCGTTTGAATAGTATTTCGATTTAATTCACCGCACCACAGAGTGAAAGCTGATGCGGAACTGGCGCTGACTTTGTTCCACGTTTTCACTGTGAACACTCAGCGAAGAGAAACGCGTTCACATAAAACGTGCTCATGGAGATTTCTATTGGAAGCTCTCGATCGCACTCTGAAAGACTTGCGCAATAATCAGAATCGTTTTGAAGGCGCAATGATTCTGCTGTCCGGCGATTTCCAGCAAACGCTGCCCATCATTCCGAGATCAACACCTGCGGATCAACTCAACGCGTGTTTGAAATCATCTCATTTGTGGAACTACGTGCAAACATTGCAACTGACAACTAACATGCGTGTTGCATTGCAAAATGATCAATCTGTTGATAGGTTCTCGAAGCAATTGTTGGACATCGGCAATGGAAATATTCCAGTTGATGTGACAAGTGGTTTCATTGAATTTCCCATTCAATTTGTCAATTCACCGAGTCCAAGGAGTAACTCATCGAAAAAGTTTTTCCGAACATTGTGCGGAATTCCAAGAATCATGAATGATTGGCTGAACGAGCTATTGTAGCAGCAAAGAATGTCGATGTCCACGAATTGAATTTCGATGTTCAAAACAAAATCCCTGGCGATGTGATGACATACAAATCGATCGACACCATCACCAACGCAGAAGATGTCGTCAACATAATTTTTGAATTCATCGGATTTGCCAGGATTCCCGCCACATCAACTGCAACTGAAAATAGGCTCAGTCATCATAATGCTTCGAAATCTGAACCAGCCGAAGCTATGCAATGGAACCAGACTTGCTGTCAAACGGTTGTTGCCCCACGTGGTAGAAACGACAATTCTCAAAGGAAAATTCAAAGGCGATCACGTGTTGATTCCACGAATTCCAATGATTACGATTGATCTGCCATTCGAATTCAAACGATTGCATTTCCGGTTGCGTATTGCGTTTGCGATGACAGTCAACAAAGTACAAGGACAGTCGATGAATGTGTGGGGCATTAATTTAGAAAATCCGTGTTTTTCGCACGGACAATTGTACGTGGCCTGTTCGCGAGTAGGAAAACCAGCTTCTCTATTTGTTTACGCACCGCAAAACAAAACGAAAAATGTTGTATATCACAAAGCGTTGAATTAAATCGATATACTATTAAAATGGAAACAGATTGAGTTTTATTCATTCACACCAAACGTGGCTCACAGTGTAATCGATTTCTGGAGCCACACATCTCGCTTCCTGTTGACTAACAAAAAGATTTGGCGCGGGATGGAGTCCGCGGGGTCAGCTTTATGTATGAAAAAAATAAGGTTAGTGTAAAGTTGTGAGCGAAGCTAACAACGCGAAGCGAGCTCTCACAGCTAGTGAAAGTATAAATACTCGTATGAAGCTTACCATAAATTGTCAACCAGAAAAAAACCTTTTTCGGTCGCATCTTTCTAATCCTTACTTAAAATTTATTTTTCGAATTAGATTAATTATGTTATTTATTTCACCTTCTGATTCGATTTAGCCATGTCTGTCTGTCTGTCCGTTCGCACGATAATTTCGATAGAATGAAGCTAGAGACTTGAATTTTTGTTCAAATATTTGTAGCATGATCTAATTGGTTAGTGGCAATGATGGGCAAGGTCCGATCGAAGGAGCCCCTACCTCTCCTACAAATAAAACTTCAAATAAGCGATAACTTTCGATAAAATGAAGCTGGTGACTGGAAATTTTGGTCAAATCTTTGTACTGGGATCTATTGTAGTTGGTTGTTATTAAAAATGCGCAAGATTCGACAAAAGGAACCTCTATCTCCCCTACAAGTGAGTTGAAAAATTCGACAAATATTTGTAGAATGGGTTAGTTAATTCATTTTGAAAATGGTCAAGATCCTCCTGAATAAGTGCCAACCACCCCTATAAACTTGCCATATAGGAAACTCACTTTTAATGCATTTGGTCGTTGCCAATTGGTACCTTTGGTATCAGCACTAGATCTGTACAAGTCTAGGGTATATACGTTTCGGACTGGTTTAATATTTTTTTGCGTTAAACGAAAAGCCTACAGTCCAATCTAACCAAAAAATAGAACTTTGATTAACCAGCATATCTTTTACGACCAACAGGCAAATCGCAACACATCATTTCCAAAGTTTCCAATTTGTCAAATTTGGCCCATAATACTATTAACAAAACAAATAAACACCTTGGAAAACAGGAAAACAAGGCTTTCGAGACAGTCTGTCGCGCAACACGCAGCGGTATCCCGCAGCTTGGAAGACCAGGCTTTAAGGCTTTTTCACAGCTTACAGTTTAAAATGATGTCACTGAAAATAATCGGAAAATGGTCGAAAAAAAAACAGTGTCAGTTCGATTTTATCTAGTCAATGAAACCGAAATAGAAGATCAAATAGGCGCTAGGTACTACAAGTCACAAGACAGAAAAACCAGAACTATTTTTAGACCTTACCGTAAGGCTTAAGCTATCATTAGGCTTCGGATGATGGATTTGTTATTCTACGTCAGTGAAAATTTACATTAAAAAAAGTGGAAAAATCGAAAAGCCCAAATATATTCGGCGCTGAGTGTGGTGTCAGTGTGATTTTATCTAGTCAATGAAACCAAAACCGCAATCGACTAGACGCGTCGTACCATTAGTCATAAGGAAAAAACTGAGAGCTTACATTAAGACTATCATAAGTCCATCTTAAGCTAATTTTAAGGTTTTTAAATCGTACATCAGTAAAATTTTGTATTAGAAAATAATTGAAAAATGGTCGAGGAAACTCGAAGTCAATGAATAAAAAATGGATTATCGACTAGGCGTGCGAGACCGTTAGTCACATTACAATACACAAACACCAAAATCTGTTAGACTTTACCTTAAATCCCAAAATGTAACGAATTAGTTAATTCGGCAAAGATTCGACGCAACTACTACTAAAGTAACCAAAGATTTTCTTTTTTTTTTTGTGCATCACAGAAGCAAAGACCTTTTCCATAGTCCTCCGCGTGGGCGCCCCCTGGTAACGGCAGTGTATCAATTCGCTGACGGCCAATGTCTTAGCGATAAGACAGTTTGGAAAAGGCAGATAGCTGTAGCCTGAATGGCTGACAAACACCTAAGCGTCTCAGGTCTAGTAGGATGGAATGACTTGCGTAGTTGGACCTGCTACATAGTTGTGTGGGCTCCAGCACGTTTATTAAACCATCTGAAGCAGCTATCTCCGAGGCCATCCCCTGAATGGGGTTAAGCGACGTGCTGACAACTCGTCCTTGTAAAAACCACTCCATGTCAAGAAACCTGGAACAAAAGCCTCGGATTGGACGGATCAACAACGACGACCACGCAAACGAATAAAGGATTATTCTTTCGGATCCTGGAGTGTACGCTCCCTGAACAAACCGGGGGCCGAGAAGGCCCTCCTTCAACAGGTCGAAAAGTACAAACTGAGCATTACTACAGTCCAGGAAACAAATTTGGCTTGGCAGCGAGATTAATGACAAGAAATCGCACACAATTTTTACAAGTGGCAAACCATCGGGCCGCAAGGAGTTTGGAGTAGCATTTATAGTGGACAATCACCTCAAACCGCATATTACTGACTTCAAACCTATAAATGAACGGCTGTGTGCGATTCGCATCAAGACTCGATTCTTCAATCTCTGGCTCATCAATGTGCATGCCCCACTGAAGTTAAAGAAGACGCAGTAAAAGACGAGTTCTACGCCCGCCTTGAAACTCTCTTCGACTCACTTCCAACAAACGACGTCAAATTGCTGCTGGGAGACTTTAACGCGAAAGTCGGGAATGAAAGTTGGCATCGGGGGACCTCTGGAGGCCACAGCCTCCATGAAGAATGTAACGATAACGGCCAGCGACTTATCGACTTCGCCTGCAGCAGGAATCTAGTCGTAAGCTCTACGTGTTTCCCGCATCGACGCATTCACAAGCAGACCTGGAAGTCTCCAAACGCACATACCGTCAACCAAATTGACCACGTCCTCATTTGCAGGAGATGGGCGTCTAGTGTCATGGATGTCCGCTCCTATCGAGGAGCAAACTGCGACTCAGATCATCACTTGGTGAAGACGACCTACAGATGTAGAATTTCCTCAGTGCACCAGTCAAGAATCAGCCCTCCCAAAATCTTTGCGGTTGATAAGCTCTTGAGTGATGCTACAGCGGTGGCGTATATTACCGCCCTTGAGGAAGAACTATCACCTATGCTACACAACATCAGCAACACAGGCGTCCATGGGTTCTGGGAAGAACTCAAGGGTACCATCAAGGATGTCGCAGAGAAGGTCGTGGGATATAAAGCCCGGCGAGCGCAAAATGACTGGTTCGACGAAGAATGCAAAAACTCACTTGACGCGAAAAACGAGGCCTACAGACAATGGATTCAACGAGGAACCAGAGCCAGAAGAGAAAAATATGACGAGCTACGGCGAATATCGAATAGAATAATTAGACGTAAGAAACGTAAATACTTCGACGAGCAGTTGCTGAACATAAACGAAAACTTAGCTAATAGGAACACCAGACAAGCGTACAAACTAGTAAATACAATTAAGAACGGCTACCAACCCAGGACCAGCCTTTGTAAGGACAAGGATGGAAACATCATCAGCGACACCGATGGTATTAACAAACGATGGGCCTCTTATTTTGAAGAGCTTCTAAACCGACCATCTAACATCCCCACACAGGAAGCTCTCGATGATATTGTTAATCTAGGCCCACCCATTCAACCCCCGACAGTAGAGGAAGTTGATCTCGCGTTGCGGTCACTAAAACGAAATAAAGCGCCGGGCGCTGACGAGATCCCAGCTGAACTGCTAAGATTCGGTGGAACGAGTCTAGTTGATGCCATACATCAATTACTCCTGCGAGTATGGGAGAACGAGGAGATCCCAGACGATTGGCGCAGAAGCATCATCTGTCCAATTCATAAAAAGGGAGATAAATTGCGGTGTGAGAATTACAGGGGCATCTCACTAGTTTGTACGTCCTATAAAATTTTGACGAAAATTCTGGAAAATAGAATAAAACCGCACGCAGAACGAGTCATTGGCAAATATCAAAGCGGTTTCAGACCTGGTCGCTCCACAACCGATCAGCTCTTCTCAGTCAAACTGATACTCCAGAGGTGCTGGGAATACAACGTAAACGTATACCAAATCTTTGTCGACTTCAAGCAGGCATACGACAGTATCGATCGTGGAGTACTGTACAACATCATGCTGCAATTTGGTATACCAGCAAAATTAGTGCGACTGACAAAGATGACGATGACTCCGTCTCACAAGTCAGGATCCAGAATAGACTTACTGACCTATTTGAAACACGCACTGGTTTGAAACAGGGCGATGGACTGGCACCGACGCTCTTCAACCTAGCACTGGAATACGTTATTCGGGCCATGAATTTGGACAACAGCAAGACGCTACTCATCAAGTCGACACAATTAGCAGCGTACGCCGACGACATCAACATCATGTCCCGAAGATTGGCTGACGCAGAAGAACTTCTGCATACGCTCGATACCGCTGCAAAGGAAGTTGGATTACGTATTAACGAGGGTAAAACTAAAATAATGATGCAATCGGTGACAAGGACACCTGCACAACCAAGCATCAATGTGGGGGACCTCAACATCGAGTTCGTGAACAACTTCATTTACCTGGGTTGCAACCTGTCAAGGGACGCCAACGAAACTGACGAAATCAAGCGACGGATACAGTTAGCTAATAAGACTTTTTTCTCGGTTCTCCCCATAATGAAATCGAAACATGTGCACAGAAACACGAAGCTCCGCGTGTACAAAACCATTATACGACCAGTGCTATGCTATGGCTGCGAAGCATGGACCCTAACTCAAGCCTCCGAAAACATGCTAGACACTTTCGAACGTAAGGTTCTACGGCGAATTTTCGGGGCTGTTTGCGATCGAGATGGATGGCGCATCCGGTACAACCATGAGTTGTATGAAATGTACGATGAGCTGCAAGTCTCGAAAATCGTCAAACTACAACGACTTCAATGGGCAGGGCATGTACAAAGAATGGACGATGATCGCATGCCTAAGAGAGTAATGAATGCAGAACGAGTCGACGGAGCGAGACTGCGAGGACGACCGAGATCTCGTTGGGAGAGCTCAGTAGGTGTGGACGCCGCGCAGCTGCTGGGCTCCCAAAATTGGAGGACGCGGTCACGTGACCGAGATAATTGGAGGACAATGATCCAGGCGGCCAAGGCCCGACGTCGGGCTGTCGCGCCACGATGATGATGAAGCTTTTATCCCGGCACTGGGCTTCTCTGCATCACTTTACTTACTACGACGTAAGTGACTAATCAATCCATCGAGTGTGAACTCTAGCAGATTGTTAAAATTAGTTAATTAATAAGGAAATTTATTAAAATATTCTCTTTTAAAAATTAGTTTGTTATTAGAGTGAAAATCAACGAAATCCTTCATGCTGTTATATAGGATAATACACCGTGTAATAGGTTCATTAAGACCATAATTCACTCTATGGTAAGGCTGAACAAGAAGATTGTTGCGCCGCAAATTGTGAGGAATATTTCTAACTACAAAGTAGTTCGTTATATCTTCACACAAAACGTGACAGCAAAGCGAGTCTCTTATAAACATCGCGTTCAAGAAAGTCCTTCTATAATCTAACGTTTGTAAACCAAATAAGGAGCAACGAGTATCATAATCAGGCTTAAAACGCCAGCCAATTTGGTAAATAGCAAAACGAGTTAAATTATGCTGAATTCTCTCTATACGCTCGATATGAACATTATAGAAAGGATTCCACACAATAGAGCAATACTCAAGACGCGAACGAACAAAAGCTGAATACAAAATTTTTAAAGTGTAAGGGTCATTAAATTCGCGCGCGTTCCGTTTACCAAATCCTAACATACTATTCGCTTTTGATAAAATATAGTCAATATGTGGTCGAAATGAAAGCTTTTGATCAAAAATTACACCAAGATCTGATATCTCAGATACTCTTTCAAGAACACTGTCTGCTATGGAGTACTCAAAAAAGAGAGGAGTTTTTAATCTATACGCGCTCAAAACTTTACATTTACTAACATTTAAATTTAAATTATTGTCGCGGCACCAATTTTGCAATTTTTCTAAATCGCATTGCACGCGGAACACTTGAAGTATAGTAGCTTCTCATAACAGCAGCGTTCCACAAAACATGGCTTGCGAACCACAGCTCTAAATTCACAGTTAGTAAACATGTATGCACCTCGCACATTGAGAAGCGGAAGCGGACTTACCCTGGGGCCATATCCATGTCCACGCACTTGGGTGTTGTCTCTTATTGCAGTTAAGGTTCTACGAGTACGACGTACTTGTACGTTAAAGATCATGCAGAAACTAAAGTGCTTTATGCGCTCGTGTGGCCACAGGGTAAGGATCAAGTGTAATTATAATTCTCTTCCTCATCACCAGTTATGATCATATCATTTAACCCAATTCCTATATCAGTTATTGGCAACTTAACTCTAATAGGAAATATTAGAGTATCATAGCCTCATCTATGGGTTCAACACCTCTCGCATTAGAATACTCTCGTCGATCTTCAATCTTCACTCCGACCAATCCTGGCCATATTGGGCGTCCGAGTGATGAGGTGATGATCTGCATAAGGCTATGTGTAGGAAGACGTCACTGAATCCAACTGCCTCCGTATGGAAGTTTAAGCGACCTTTGCATCTCCAACAAACTTGGAATTTTCACATAAAATTATATTTCTTAGCATTTTGCGTGGACACATGGAAAATACTAGTATTCCAATCCACATACGTTACCAGCCACTCCGCCAAACGTATCTTAGTCTGTTTGCAAGTAAATTAAGTGAGCTATTGACGATATGGAGATGTGGGCAACACAGTAAAAGTACGATGTTGCACTTGTAGAGAACATGATGATGTCACTAACGCTAGCGTAGAGACTCTCCAGACCAGACGACACTGTACCGCCACTGGACGGGGCGCGGAAATTTGGAAACTGATTTTATTTAAAATTCCGTAACAAGATAGAAGAACGCCCACAAGCACGGTGGGAAAAAATATTTTGCGACTATACCGCGATTGGTGAATTGAAAACTGGCCAGGCGGCTAGAAGAACAGTTTTTTAGCGGAGCTTTTGCAGTCTAGGTTGTTGCATTTGAGAGTCAATTACCATCTTAAGTGGATGGACCAAGAAACAAGTGTATTTAATGTGTCGTCGTCGGGCTTTTTTCTCCCGGAACAAAGGGGGTCCCGGATGTTGACTGGGAAGTGAGCCCCTTTTGAACCGTGCGTATCCGTCTCGATATTCCTTATAGATGAAAAATAGATTTAAGTCAATCAAAAATATGCCAAGAAAGTTAAAATCGTATATATCAGTAACCGGACTTAATGTGACAAATGTGATGGTGATATAACTGGAATAAAGTTAAGTGCAGAGGTGTGGTGTCGCGAAAAACAGGCTGTCGATACATTTTTGAGTGGCGCTAAGTTAAAACGCATTTAAACTTCTGGGATTTACCAATCGCTTGTTTGTTTTATGGCATTTTTTTTAATTTATTGTCGTGTTGAATAATATTTGTAGTTACCTTTATCATGGAGTAAGAAGACAGGTAATATTTTCAGCCTTACTGTATAGATTGATATGTATGATGTTCATAATGTATCCGATAAGAAATGTTACTTCTGGGAATCTTTCCGCTCGGTTAACTTAGCTGTTTGAATTTTGCTTAATTTTTTGCGGCTCGAAGGACTAGAAAACTAACCTATCCTCGATCCCTTAACACACTTTTCTACATAAAACAAAAGTAAACAGTAAAATATAAATGTTGCATATCAGCACTTCTATGTACATACATCCAAATATTGATTTTATCGGCTTTCCGATTATGGATAGGATCTTTCTTCCCACACTATGTATGTATACATTTGGAGCTTTATCTTTACTTTTTCAGAGGAACTTTAAAGTATGGTGGTTCTATTGTAAAACCTAAAGAATAAAGCAATCTATACATATGATAAATCTGTAAATGTGGTGTGTCTGTACTTTGAAAATACAAAATTACAAAAAAAAAAAAAAACAGGAGATATTAGGAGGATATTTCGGGTTAGTCAGTTTATTTGTCTGTTTATTTTTCTGTTTGTTTGGTCACGCATCATGTGAAAAACACTCCTCCGTTATAGTTTGCGCAGTGAAGATGGTTGCTGCTGCCAAATAAAATTGAACCAATGTAATTTCAAATGGCGATGAGAACACTCAACGCGACCAAAACTACGCTAAGCCGGCGAAAGTTGATACGAGTTTAACTTTGTCGGAATCGAGGTGACGCAAAGTGTCAATTCTCGTATGGTACTGTGGTTGGTTGGTAAGGTGGTTTTCTGTAAAGAAAAAAAAAATTGCGCGGGTGTGCACAAACTCTCGAAAGACCGTTGAAACTGAAGTCTGTTTTGGGACGACCGGTAGCTCATGCGTAGAGGGGTCAGCCTCATGTCTGACTATGTTCGTTACGGGTTCAAGTCCCGTCCATATGTGTATTATACTCAATTGCCCTAACCCCTTGTGGGGCATAGCGTGTCAACTGTTCCATGTGGCCCAGTTGAGGTTTCAGTGGCATAAACTGGTTTCGTAAAATGCAATTGCCAGCATGCACCTCCTGCACATCTATGGCCACGAACGTCGTCGTAGACGGGATTCGAACCCGAAACGCCGGTAGTCAAACATGAGACTGATGCCTCAACACACTACGCCCGTGTGTATTATATACTACACCAGAAATCAATTTCCACATTCTCGGTATCAAGGCCAAGGAATCTGGCCACTTCGGTAGGGTC
Source organism: Chloromyia formosa (assembly GCA_964017055.1). Classification (NCBI taxonomy): domain Eukaryota; kingdom Metazoa; phylum Arthropoda; class Insecta; order Diptera; family Stratiomyidae; genus Chloromyia; species Chloromyia formosa. Next base: position 35,671,456 of record OZ024815.1, read on the forward strand.
TCCCAAAGCGCTCTGGGTGTTAGCGGTGTCAATGTAGTTGGACAGCTGTGTTGACGTCATGGAGGTGCCGTCACACGCTGGACAAATATTTTGAACTGATGGATCAATAGGAGATAAGTACGAATTTAGTCCCGAGCGCCATCCAGACCTGAGTTGAGTGAGTGCAGATCTTGTTACACGTGGTAGATTTACTTCATTCGAAGATATGGTTTGTGGTCGTGCTGAGAGTACTGGGTTCGGTATTAAGTTCTCGATTGACTTTTGAGCTTCGTCCTTATGTAGCGTGCGATAGCAGTTCTGTAGGAGATATTGCCAAATGGTTCTCTGTTGAAGCGCGGGTCATCGCTTTCAAGATTTCTTAGGTAGCCACGAATATTGCGTCCATTGTTCATAAGGTTGTAGCTTGGGTGGTTACGACGATAACATCCTACTAGATATTGCTTCGATAAGAGGTTGTTATGCGGTCCATATGGGTCTCTTGGTGTAGGTGATCCTGAGGAGACATCAGAAGGCAGTCTGTTACAGTACGTAGTGCAGCATTTTGACAAGACTGAATGTTACACCATTGTGTATCGCTTGAGATTTTGAGATCATATACCATAGGTGCTGCATAGTTTCCCACAGATCTACCTATGGTTTTATAGTTTACGAGTAGTGTCTCCTTATCCTTATCCCAGGAACTGCCAGCAAGAGCTTTAAAAACTTTGTTCCTCCGTCGCATTTTGTCACAGATTGTTGTTGCGTGGGTAGAAGAAGTGGCCTTGCTATCAAGGGTGACACCGAGGATTTTTGGGTGGTTTATTGTTGATGAAATGTTCAGTTGCATTCTGACTTCTTTGGACCAAGAGGTGAAAAGCGTGACTGAAGACTTCAGATCAGATATATGCAAGTTCTTATTAACGAAGAAGGTGTTGAGCTCTTGAAGATTCTAGTTGATTAGTGACTAGAATAAAACAGTCGTCCCGAATAGCTGATAATTTGGAGTCCTTCAGGTGGTGTTAGGAACCTAGACAGATATTAAACAGGGTGGGTGATAAAACTCCTCCTTGCGGAACGCCCTGTTTAACTTTTCTGAACTCTGTGAACGACTGTCTGCCAGCAAGGTAGTCTGCAATCTATTTGATAAATTGAGCTGGAAACGAAGTACAACAGATGTCCGATAACAGTGACGAATGGTTGACTTTTGATAAGTCAAGGGCCACCAGAATCGTTCGATGACATGGACGGGATTGGTTAAGGCCATTATAAATTTGCAATGAAATTGCATCCAATGCCGTCGTGCCGGCTAATTCCTGTGCATACGCCTTAAGCCGTGTTGGTGGTCGGCTAATTCCAAATGAATCGTAAGCTTAGGTAGGAGTAGCGCTTCAAACGTCTTAGCAACCGGCGAAAGTAGGGTGATAGATCGATATGATTCGCTTTGGGTTGCTTTTTTCCCCGGGATAGGGACTACCCTACCTTTCTTCCACACTTCGGAAAGCTCCTTAATTCTAGAATCATCTGGAGAGATGGATCAAGATCCTATTAAGCGCAGAAAATCTAGCTTTTCAACAAGAACAACAGAAAATGCGAAAACTCTCTAACGGTAAAAGATAGAGAGACTATTCGGGCGGCGTTGTTCCACTAACAGAGTGTAGAATATACCCTAGCGGTATGGCGATTTCATCGCAGGCCACCCTGTATACTTATAGGAGGCGCATTGCGAAATCGCATTTTCTGAAACTACCTATAGTTTGTACGAACAGTAAGAATGCCACTGTGTTTGAATCAAGTCCATAAAATTGAGCAAGGTAGATGGAACAATACTCGCGTTTTTTGCTCATTGTTCTGGAACAATTGTACGCGTTACACGAACAACATTGTTCATTGTTGTCACAGCTGGTAAGAAATTCGTTCTTAAGGCGAATTTTTAGGTTAATTATTATGAACTCGCTCCGAGCAACGAGTTTACAATTTAGATCAATAATACAATTTATTCCCAGTCAATAAAATTTTGATTTTGTGTAATTTCATGGAACAGTAAACAGACAAAATAATATTGCTGCCCAAATAAAGTTTGTTAGATGGTATCTGCATTGAGGATATATACATAGAATTTAAGTTCAAGGACCAATTGTTTTGTTAAATTCAATCATGGAGGTCGGGCTATGGTGGTAATTAATGAAAAAAGACAGTCCACTAAGCGTTTATTTTCAATTAAGATCAAAAATAAATTAGCCCAAAGTCAAAGAGTCGTGAATCAAAATCCCGAGAACTATTTAACATTCATAAAATTAATCAAATTTAATTAAGTTAATGGATTAGCATGTCAAAAGAACTCCCAACGTTTACAATCTGTTTTTTGAATTGTCATTTAATTGGTCACACAAAAACGAAGCAAAAAAGACGCAATGTTAAAAATGATATACCATGTTGTCGATTGTCTTCCTTGAACTCTTAATTGGCTTTACCTATATAATTTATTGCCAATTATATTAAAATAAGTTTTTTTTTCATGCACCACTGCATCACTTCAAAATAGAAGTCTTGGATCTTATAAATGATATGGAACACTATCACTTCATCATATCAGGTATGAAATAACCAAAATAGACGCTTAATGAGATCATTCTGAGGCTGGTTCTGGCTGACCTGAATAGTGAGATCTTAGTAATCTTATCCTTTTTTGGTGGTGGTTGGTGGTGTTACAGCAATGTGGCTCTGCGATTTACAAATCCATACAGTTTTACAATGTCTTGCCCCAACAAGAATATTAAAAGTTTTGTAGTCTACTTACCGCGGTACTAGGTCGGCATATTTCAACATCGGGACATGGAGTCGAAAGTATGGAAGAGCATTTAGTTTTGAAGGACCGTATTTTGCGGAGTGCAATAAGCTGTACGGTACACATCCGTCTTTACTCCATCGATTCAGGTGGAGCGACTGGAAGCCGGCGAGAAAAACCACTCTTGGGACAAAATTCGAAACAGCCTTTTTTCGAATATTGAAGTAATAATGCCCTGTAATCATATTTTTTTTTTTAATTTTCTGTTTTCTGCATTTAGCATTTATTATCGCTCATTTTTAATAACTGGCGCACTCGGTAGCCATGTTCGTTCGGTCACCGCTCTACGCTCTAGATAGAGAATGGAGGCTCGATCCTCGGCGTAAAAAAAAAGCTGCCTGTATGTACTAATAGAACTCGCACTGCGCTTGTGGTGAGTATAAAAACGGCGCGGATGGGAGGTGCATACTAACAACTCCACGTCCGAAAAGTAGATATGTTACCGAACCGTCAACAAGAAATACATAGAAATACAAGAGATATTAGCGTGCCCATGCTCCTGGAGTGGTCAACGCAATTAACAAGCACATTTTTAATAATTGGAAATGGTAATTGGTAAGAATTCCTAATATTCAAAATCCAATGGAAGGCTATCGTAAACTGATCATTGCAAATGTGATTATCACTCACTCTAGGTCGTATTGAATTGGTAAATGAAATTTGGTCTTTATTGACTTTCAAATATCTGAACTTACTATTCGCCCTAAACCTCTAGTGGGCCATAGCGCGTCAACTATTCCGATGTGGGTTAGTTGTAGTGATGGAAAGAATCACTCTTTTTAATGAGTTGCCTCTTTACGACTCACTCACTTCAATGAGTCATTCACAAACCCTTGTCCAAAAAAGCCGCCAAAAATTATTTCCTATTACCTATTATTACTTTAGTAAGAAATCAAAAAAATTAAAGTAGTAATGTAAGTAACTGTAAGTAACTGCGAAAATAAACCTATATTAATATAATTGAACAATAAACAATGATTTCAAGAACATTATTCGCTCCAAATGTTCAAAACCGACCGTACAATAATTTTAAATTGTCGAACAGTAAATGCCGGCAAAAATTGTACATATATCCACACATTTGCACATAAAACCACGTCACGGCAGGTGGTGTTCCGCGGCAGAGAGACAAAATGGAATGTTATTGTTTACAAGGGAGAAGTATGAGGGAGGAATGTGAGTTTGACATCTCATGTGCTTCTACATGGACTGATCAGGTGTTGCGCAGTGGAGGGCGTGTGTCTCACCAGAATTTAGTGTATAGTGTATTTTAGTTTCATTTCCTTTTGTATATATCTGTGGTTCAGTGTGATGATTGGCACATTTTTATTACCACACTCATGTGCTACCCATCACTACTTAGTTGACGTTTGACTGGTTTCGGACGATGCATGTTGCTAGCATGTACCTTCTGCCCATTAAGCCGCATATCTGCGAAAAGTCGAGAAATGTTGTGGCTTATTGTTATACCCCACACCATGGCCATGTCGTGGCTGGGATTCGAACCCGTGACTAACCGGTACTCTGAAACATCAGATTGACGCCTCATTAAGCTACCCCCGGATAAGTAATCATTAGCCGTGTTTCTTTCAACGGATCAAGATCAATTTCCATGCAATGATGATGATCTAGTTCTCGTATGGGATCTCATCTGGATAGGAGTTGAAAGTCAATTTTTAATTAATTTTAGCAACTGTTACAATTTTCATTATTCATGATAATTTTAGCAAATATCATCCGTGTAAAAAAAAGAAATGATAGTGGGTCATTTCTATAATCTCAAACGCAACTTTATCCGTGAGAAATAGAATCCATTGTTTTGATTTATAAAACGAAAACAGAATTATTTTTTACGACTAGCCACGCTTTTTGCATATATTTGGTCTTAAGTGAGTCTTAGAATGAGAAACTGTTTACACAGGTGGCCCATAAGTTACGAAGGGTTTTAAATAGTCCATATTTTTAATTTATTTATGGATTTTTTTTTCTGTTTTTATTTATTAACACAGTAAAAAGTATAGAAACTGTATTAAAGGAATTACGAAAAATATCATCTTTCAAATGGCTTCCATTATCGTCATCGCAAAGGGCGGCCTTTTTTGAAGCATTTTCCATGACGACTGCAAGTTTCTCTGGCTTAGTCCCCTTATTTCGGCGCGTATGTTGTCCATTAGTTGTGGAATTGTTTGAGGTTTATTTGCGTACACCTTTTCTTTCATTGTAAATCGTTTGAATAGAATCGCTAGACCAGCATCTTCAATTGATGCTTCTAAACGCAACAACTCGACATACCCAAAATCACCTAATTTCCGTAATTTGTCACTACACAATAGGAACCTTGAATCATAATTATCATTAAATATATGTCAAGGTTGAACGTTTTTGTCAGGTAGGCAAATAATTCATTACCCAGTGGCACCCAATCTGGATATGTCCATTATCCGCATTGATTGAACAAAATGGGAGTAAATGCTGTCCATCAGCGTTAACAAGATGGTATGGATACAACAACAACAACAAAATAAATAATTATATGCCGAACTCGATGGGAGTGACGCAACCAATTAGCAGTAATTCGTAATTTCAATGTTGGTCGAATACTGAAGACAAATACGAACTGAGGTGGTGTGAACAATGCGTCTTTTTGAACGAGGGTGTTTATAGACATATTGTTTGATGTTCTGTTGACTTTCAAAATAACCACACGGAAGTAAATACATATGAAATTACTAAGTTGCCAATTATTTTGTTCTTGAGGTGTAGTTTAGGCGTGTTTTCCAAAAATGGTGTTAGAGGTGAAATCATTCGGCCATGCAAAAAATTATTAAGTATTTGCAATCAGGAACATATCTTTGGCATTGCTAAAAATGCGTTAAAATATCTATAATCGCTGCAAAAAATATTTCTCACCATCTGACTTGGCACAAATATACAAAAGCCACATAAGACCTAGGCTGGAATACAATTCCCATATTTGGGCGGGTGCAGGTTGCACTGTGTTGTCCATGCTGGATAAAGCTCAACAGAAGGTTTTTAAAATTATTGGTGATCAGTGATCACTCTATTACGTCTCACTTTGATTCCCTCGAGCACAGGCGTAATGTTGGTTGCTTAACCTTACTTTATCGCTACTACAACCGTTGTTGCTCTATTGAAATTAGCGATTTACTCCCTGGTCTTGATGTTCCTACGCGTAGCACCCGGCTTGCCAGTCGTGCTCACCCTCATACTCTTGAGACCAGGTCCTGTCGCACAGTTAAATTCTTTGACTCCTTTTTGATTAGCTCAATAAGAATGTGGAACAGCCGTCCATCTACTGTACTCCCTAATAATTATGACTTGCAAAAGTTTAAGCGGAATGTGCACCGGTACCTCCTACCCACTCAACCGCCCCCCAATCCCTTACCTTAATTTCCTTCCCGCCAAGGGTATGCTTGCATGAAAGGGTAATCCCCTAAAGTCTTGGCAACCACATAAAAAAAAAATTAGGAGCACGTCAATTGAACTTCGGGTTATGTAATTTAACAAATTAAACAACAAAGAATATTCCTCGATCATTGAAGTTAGTTTGGGAATTTTCAGTTTATAAATGTATAAATTATAATATTCCATTTGCCTTTTTCTTATTTATTCACAATAATATGCATGTGAAAATATTTCAAATAAACTTATCTAATCTCGCAGCATCTCCATGACAGAAACCCCAAACCATCACCTTTCTAACCTCTTCTTAACCGCCAAAAACATGCATCACTACTTAAAGTCCCATTAATCATCCCGAAAATTCAACACATTTTTCACACACCAATCGTAAATTAAAAGAGTCGACCTTATCTTGAGGATAAAACAATTACGATAAAATATCACTTCGGTCGTTATTAGGTAACAGCCATTTTTTAAAACCTCTTCTTGGAAATTGTATTGTCCAGTATAGCATACCTGCAGACAGGTGATTTTCGCGAAGACAGACTATAACCATCACCGCCGCCACCGCCTTGGAATTTTCTTTTCTGATTATGTAACCGATTAAGTGTCGAAAAGTAACAGTCATTTAAAGCTTCTCTTCTACCATTATTTGCCAATTACATAGAGTAGAATGTTTTTTTTTTGGGCATTGTAGTGGCAAGAAGTCCCCGTAATTACCAACAATAAATTATTGAACATCTTGGAAGCTGGCAATATGTAGCTAGCTAGCGGCAAGTTGAACACGTGCATGAGGGCACACAGAGGGAAGAATAATAGGTTGGGCACTTTATTGTGATATTCCACAACACTTGAGATGAATCTGCGGTTTTGTGTCCTGAAGAGCGTTGAAGGCGGCGACCGCGGCTAGTTTGAAGGTCTCATTAGGAATACTTGGGTGTTCTCCGGATCTGAAAATTTATTAAGAACAGTACATATTGTATACATAGAATGGATGCTGATTTAGTGGGCTATTAACACATTTTGAAAAAAAAAAATCAAATTTATTGAAGGGTTATAATACATTATTATACACATATAGATTATCACAAGCCAATAAGCTGTTGAAGTCAGTGGAAACCTGACTAAAAACCAATCTGATTACAAGATTATAAATCAAAGGGCGCACTTAGAAATTTCTTCGACAAAGTGGCACTGAAATGGATCATACCAAAATTTACCATACGAAATAATGCATATGCATGCACATTCGGTTTACAGCGAAAGTGTGCACAGACAAAAAAAAAAAGAAACGAAATAGTGCATACATGCATTGTTTCAGTCTCAAACCGAAATTGCTTCAATGTCCTATTTCCATATGCCTTCTTTAGTGTTTTCAGACCAATGACCAATAAAAAATGTAAATAAACGTTCATATGTACCATGAATAGTGATGGGTAGCACATGAGTGTGGTAATCAAAATGAGTCAATCATCACACTGAACTAAGAGAGTCGACTCCCTTCATTCAACAATGATTGCTCACCACTCACTTCGTTCACTTGCTCTTTCATACGCAATCACTCTTTGCAGAGCTAAGCAAAGATCAACTCTCTGCAACTCATTCGATGTGCTGATTAATTGAATATGCGGTTGATCTTGATTCTGTATGCGGCTCTCCTGCTGCTAGGTGATTTGATCGGTCGCCATCGCCACTCTTTGCACGCTACAGGCTACAGCAACATAAGTCTGCGCGACTCACTCCATGTGATGCGTATTTGAAGCTGTATAATGTAGCAATAAATAGCTTTCTGTCTGCAGCTGCATACGAGTAATGTAGGTATGAGCGGTTGACTGATTGTGACTCGTTGTGCACTGTGCGCTTGCATTTGAATGTAAAGTTGCTGTCTCGAAGAAGAATTTGAATTTTGCAGAGAATAATGTTCTTGAAATCATTGTTTTATATTCAATTATATTAAGGGGAGTCACACTCGAAAAGTCACTTTTTTCTTTAAATTTGAATAACTCTTGTTTAAATGAAGATATTTTATTGTTCTTTTTTTATTGTCTTTGTAAAAGCCTGCTGTTTCCAAATCTGTAAAGAAACTCAAATTTTACCAAAAATTGGGGCCTAGAATGTTTACTTAACCTATAACCTCTTTAGGTACATTTTTTGGGAACTGTAATAAAAAATTTTTTTTTACTCATTTTAAATTAGAAGGACGTCCGAATAACATGACGTTTTGGTTTTAATTTAATTTTTACGGGGAAGAGAAAAGGTGAAAAGAAAATTGACCGTATTTTTAATCTCATAGTATTTCATATTTAAAAATCGATTTTAAAAAACATGGCTGCCTTAAGAAACCCGTTTTTAATAATGTGTAAAAATTTGGAAGTCGTAAGTTGACCGTAGCCTGAGAAAATTGCACCGAAAGTGTAAAAACCGAATTTTACAGGAGAGACGATTTTGTTGAGCGCTTCTAGACATGGCGTCACCGCCACTTCAAACTCTTTTTCCGGGAGAAATGTGAGCTCCATTAATTCCTCCTGGGGTAACGCAGAGCAGTGGCCGACCCCGCATCTAGTTTATTAGTCATTGGAAAATGTAAGCAAGTAAATAAGAATCTGTTTAGGTACCAGCCTAGTGAGAGAAGTGACTCTTCGCACTTCGATTTTTTCCAAATATATCAAATTTTATACTACTTCCGGTTTGAATATTCTCAATATATTTACATCAGCAGAAGCAGAATACTCCAAAGAATTTTTTAAGTATAAAAAAAATCACTATTTTTTCATTTTTCGAGTGAGACTCCCCTTAATTAAAGGTTTCTTTTCGCAGTTACATTATTGCTTTAATTTTTTTGATTTGTCACTAAAGTAATAATAGGAAATATAATATTTTTTGGTGGCTATTCTGTACGACTCTTTGTGAACGACTAAGTGAAGTGAATGAGTCGTAAAGAGGCAACTCATTAAAAAGAGTGATTTTTCCCATCACTAACCATGAATTTAATGTTTACAATAATGCTACTTTTGCGCGCTGTAATTTTAAAATCGGAGAAATCTAGAACCCGTTGACGAACCTGTAGGGAACCACCTGTAATGAACCATATCCTGGTAGTGCTGCTTCCACCGGCAGATCGAAGGCAGCACCTGATGAGTAGTGATCTGTCGGTGGCACGAAGCCAGAGGCCGAGGGTCCCATTACCTATCCCATGATGCGAGAGAGAGGGCATCTGAGCCGTCCGTCAACCATTCCATCCTTATCGCCCCATTTTTGCCTCCCATGTTTGCGTTGTCTTCCCCAGGCCCATTATTTTTATTAATATGTAAAGGACAGGGGCAACGAGCGGCGAAAACCCCTGTTTCTGCATGTGAAAGCAAAAGTAATTGATGAGCCGAACCAAAGTTTGAGTGCCAAAGCGGTTCAAAAAAAATAGAGCGTTGTTAAATCGACGTTTCAGATCAGAGTAAAACAACAATTACACGGGTTACACTAACAAAATTAAGCTAGTTGTTAGTGTAATGCATGCAATTTTTATTCTGCACTTGATCTGGCTGGACTGCCAAAAAACAACGCAGCTAGTGTGTCTATAGCAGATCTTCCCGTCCCTAAATTCCTACTCTAGTTATAAGAGCTGTGTAATTAGCAAATCAAGTATAAAACAAAATATCACTTTGCCCAGTATCATATCTGCGTCAATCAACGCATCTGCAAAAAGTTCACAACCAGTTCTTTTTTATCAGAATCATCTGAATCCGAACAACTTGTCTATAGCATTGTAGAACAAACAGCCTTGGCTATCATATTCTAATTAACATGTTGTCTAGATTGCTATCTACACTGGGTTGATAGGTTGATTAAGGCGGATAGAAACAATTATACTCGTAATTAAGACACCAAAATCGACATAATGATTATTATCGTGGGACTGACCTTGGTTTCGGTTGATCAGTTGATTGTGTATTGGATTTTTGGAGTGAAATATTTAGTCGACGATAGATACATGACGAAATGGGTTAAGACGTAACATATTTCTCGAAATTGAAAAATCTAAAATCTACCAATCTATTGATTACATTCTAAACTACTATTCCATTCTAATAAAAATATGAAAGCGATTTTCATATCCAGTTTTTTTCAACTTCGTATGATTTTTGCTTTAAGATATAAGCTAGCAAATTGCTTATCCCATGCAAATACGAGTACATATGATGAATTTGCATTTAAGCTGTCTGCATATTTTTTATATTGAATAATTTTTCCCAAAAATTAACAATATGAATGCCTATATGCCCGTCCATTATATGAACACATACACTCTGGACTACGAGTACTTGAATAGGGAAAATCGCAAAGCGACGTCTTGCCGCGGTCCTCCACGGCAAGCGACTACCTGCTCCCGCACCAAAAGCATCAACAAGCGACGTGGAAATAAGCATTTACGAGCGAAACTTTTTCTTCACAGAAAAACAAAGAAAATCCAATCAAAACGCGATCGTGAATGGAAATCCTTAACTTTGGATCTGCCACGCATTGCCGCTTGTGTTCCGGGAGCGCGTTACTGCTCAAATACGATTGCAGTGGAGAACCGCGCTTAGGAGTATTAGAAGCGCTATGCCCCACATGCCTGGAAAATAGCAGTAGAATCACGAAAATGTGCATTCAGAATAATTGCATAAAAATTCAAAGTATTTGGCTGACCACACATTAGACCACCTATTAGACAACGCATCAGACCAGACAACGTACCAGATCAGCTCTTCGTTCTCCATAATTATATCCTAGACTTTATTAAGGTATAATAGTTGCTCTAATAATTGGGGTAATGGTGTGGTGTGGCGCATGGGACTAACGGCTAGTCGGTCTAACATCCACATTACCCTCATTAAACGTAAACAATTATCCTCTAACATTTTTTTAAAATATACAATTTCTGTTTTAATTATTTCCCGGCCGATGTCGTGTAATCCCACGTCCGGTTAATCCGGTTAAAAAAGAATACACTGTATGTGTGTTGCATAAAGATGTACAAAAACAATCTTAAAGTTGGCGCTATCGCTACTACACCAACCGACTAATCCAAGCACATTCGTCACACTTGTAGAACTACAAAAAACACCGTGTGTGGGCTCTAAACCGGACTTAAGAAATTCATTTCCGCTTTAAGGCTGGTACTAACCTCTTCCTCTACGAAAAAGTGGCAGTGTAGACTTGCACACAGCACATATCCGCGGCGCTCTACACTACACTTGAATTTCCCTTTCTCACTTAAAAGAAAGCGATCACCAATGTAATGACCGATTTCCATTGCCCACAACAGTGTGGATACTTTTTCTGTGTATGAGATTTTCGTGCGATGAACTGAGCATCGAGGAAAGCGAACATTTTCGTGAGAACCGGATTTTTGAGAGTTTTTGTATGAGATTTCACACGGAAAACGGAGGTTAGCACCTTGCTTTAGGTGGTAAGAACCTTGAACCCACACACGGTGTGTTTATACATCCTAAAGCGGAAATTCCTTAAGTGCGGCTTCAGAGTCCATTGAAAAGTCAAATAGTGTAATGCCGATGTAGGTCTATTTGCCCGTATTTCCTAAATTGGTTCCGGAGAAAAGTGCAGTAAAATTTCACTCCTGGGGAAACTTCATAAGAAGACGGAGTGCTCCAAATCCCTGCAACATAAAAAATAAATTTTGTAGTTTGGGAAAAGCTACGTCTCTCAATCACTAAAGTTATAACTACAAACATCGGACGATATAGATTATATATTTTTTATTCATGGTTTAAGAATCCATAAAAGCAAATTTTCTCTACTCCACGGAAAATGACAGAGCTGCGGGTATGAAGTCGTTCTTTTATATTTTAAGCCCAAATCAATTCCATGGTCTTGTTTTCCGTGTAGCGGAGATTTTTTCTAAAGAACCAGATGTGAAAAGTTATTCGATTTGTTGTATTTCTAAAATATGAGAAAATCTTCGATTAGTTCAAAGTACGGCAGCAAAAAAAACTCAATAAGGTATTATTATCAGGTAGGCTTAACTAGCTTCAATGGTTTATGGCATATTAAAAGTTACGAATTTTCGAGATCATTGTAACATGTGGATATACGTTTGTTTGTATTTTTTCAATAAACGAGTATCATATTGTCCCTTACCTGTAAAACACACACATATGGCACAATCGCTAATAGTCGAGTCATGTGTGGGCGAAACCTTCGTATTCGTGACTATTATCTTGTCATTTGGAGAAAAAATATATTAAGAATTAGAAAGTCTAGTATAATGTAAGTTCTAAGAAACTCCCGTGTAGAGGCAGATAAAACTAATGAAATCCATCATCCATTCATGGTTTGGAGCTTCTAAGAACATTGTAGCTATTAGTCATGTCTAATAACGCCCACATCGTTTCTAACAACATATTCAGAAATTATGCGTTGGTTAAGAATTTATTTTTGCGAGGGTTGGCGATTTTTTTTATATATCAGTATATCGAGGTGCTTAGTTCTGATGCTATAATAGTTGGTTGCATATTCAAACATGGTAAAAACATTACAAATGACGGGTATTGGCTATAGGTCATTTTAAATTTAGAAATGTATATGAATGAAAACGTCTTGTAAAGGAGGAATTAATGTGCGACGACTAAAGACGTACGACTCTAGATGTACGGCTTTAAATTCAATAGTCGCATAGGAGTTCCTCCCTTAAATAGAATTTCGGATTATCAGTCAAATATGCCGACCTAAAATTTCACAAATTTTTGTTTTAGCTATACAAAAGCCTTTTATTAGCAAATAGCCATGTTAGTAGATTCTGAAGAGTTAGCATACAGATAGCTATCGTTCACAATAAAATATTACTTAGCGAAAATGTACCGATTCGGTGTGCCATTCAGGGCCGGTCAAAGTCTAACTGAAGGCGCAGGCAAGGAAATGTTTGCCCCCCCCCCTTCTCCAGACATTGTTTTCAAAATAGAGCCCACTTGGACAAGAGCGGTTGTGGGAGTGTCTTTTCAAACGCCACTTATATCCAAACGGTTTCGCTTCATAAAAAATATTGACGCCGCTTGGAGAAAAGCAGTTGAGAGAGTGCCTTTTTGTCCGGGCTGTTTCACTTGGTACAAATAATCGTCGGTAAGCAATTCCGTCCATAAATATTTTAGCGCCCTGTTTAACTAGTAGAAACTGGCTCGTGGCATTTTAGCTTTGCCCTTAAAAATAAATAACAGACATACAAGGAAGGCTCGCTTCGAAATTTCTGCACCTGCTAAGTTTACTGTACTATGACGCCTCTTTTAGTCAACCCCTACCGAAGGCCTAGGGAAAATTATTCTGAAAATAAATTTCACTTTCATTCCTTGTTGATCTCTATCTTGTTCCTAGTTTTATTGAAGTCAACGCAACGGGAATAATGTTCCCTTTCTCCATTGAACGTCTAAACAAAATAAGCAGGAAAAATATGCATTACAAAATTAGACTTGTTATAAGGAAGAGCTATTGAATGTCAATAGCTATTATAAAAAGGTGAAAAAAAAACGATCGAGGATCCCTAACTGGATATTGAATATAATAATAAGCTCCTGACACCGGTAGTTCCAATCCAAGCAGCACAAATGTTATTGTCATATGAAAAATCATAATATCGCTGTTTAAACCTTTGTCGAATGGTATTATAAATTTACCGTTTTTGCCTGGTTTATAACCATATGGCTATAAACTATATGGTAGAAACCAGAGGGGCCCAATAATTTATCGTTAATGTTAATTATGATCCCTGAGTGACCGCTTCACGCACTCAAGGCTTTACAGACTCCGTGCGTTTTTTAGACCTTCCTTCCTTTAAACCTTATCTCATTCATGTACCCTTACCTTGTAGAATAGGATATTCCCTAATGTCGTTTCACCTTGAAGTCTTATGTTAGGTCGTACTGCCGAAATTTGATCCCCTTTGAGGTTCATATTTGTGCTTTACGGATTAGGTAAAATGCACCGCTCATTCTAGCAGGGGTGGGAGGTTTTGGCTCTTTAGCCGAACATACACCATCCGGAATTCCTGTCCGGAAAAACTGATCAGGCCCGGCCTTCCGGTTTGCCTGAATATAGAATACACCATATACCATTCGGAATTCCTACCGGAAAAACTGATCTGGCCCGGCCTTGAGGAATTCCGGATCATGTACGGCTGCTTCAGGCCGCCTTGAGGCGACCGGATGGATAATGGGAAATCGATCTTATCGCCATAGAATGAAAGTTGTAATGATCCACCTGTAACGAACCATATTGTGGTCTGGTAGTGCTGCTTCCACCAGCAGATCGAAGCAGCACCTGATGAGTAGTGATCTGTTGGTGGTACGAAACCAGAGGCCGAGGGTCCAATTACACCTGGACCCATGTGCGACCGTGTGGGCGTCTGATCCGTCCGTCAACCATTCCATCCTTATCGACTATTTTTTTTATTCCCCATTTTTACCTCCCCTGTTTGTGTTGTCTTCCCCAGGCCTATGATTTTTTTGTTAATACGTAAAGGACAGGGGCAACGAGCGGCGAAAACCCCGCCCACATCTCCCGAACTGAGCTACAGCAAGCATAGGCCGCTGCTTAGCTCGTTGAGGGGCCTTTTTCTTCGCCAGATGGCATAGCCCGACCTACACGGTCATATGCTACCTTAGGCTCCGTCCCCACGGGCATCTTCGAATGCCCACCAAACCGTCCGTTACAAAGTATCTATCTATTGGATTGAATTGTACGGCATTTTACTTTATATAGCCAGACATTTGTCTACGAGTATTAAAATAAACCCCAGTGAAAATTCATTCTAGTCACGCGGCCGGACAGTTCGCCTTGAGGCCGCCGGACAGGCCTTTGAGGCGGCCGGATGGATAATTGTAAATCGATCTTATCGCCATAGAGTGAAGGCGGGGAATTTTCAAGAAAAATGTAAATGTCTGTGGCAGCTAAAGGGTTAGAAATTCGGAAAAGTGTTCCTTAATATCTTTGACTGGAAATTGTATGGAGAATAACGTAGCAGTGCGTTTATCCGGCAGTTTCCTTACACAGTATACTGTAGAGCGAATTCCAAAAATTTCAAACTTAAAAGTCGCTTATACCTAGATCAAGTTTCGTGTACCAGCTGTCTATCCAGTACTACCGGTGACAATGTTTTTAGCTTAATGTGTGTACTTTTTCTGTTCTGTTATGCAAAAAAAAAATCGGCCATTAATATAATCAGTGTTCTTGTATAACCATTTTACCAAATATTGCTATCAAAAGAAAATATTTTGAATATTAACAAATCATTCTTTTCCTTTTACAGGCAATCGACTCAATGAAACAGAGAACTATCCAGTTCAAACCACAAATCTACAACCGCCACAAAATTCAAAACCACCCCTCCGACGTGAATTGCCAGCCGATCTTTCCCAGGAGAGTATCCTCAAGGAAGCAGCCCTCGTACTAGCACAAGCCGAAGGGATTCGATGTAAAGCCGAAGGAGGCAACGATATTGTTGGTGGCCGCCTCAACGAAAAACCGCGTGGACGAGTTCAGCGTCGTGATCCGCCAATACCAAACAAATTCCATTCGTTGCCTACGCGTAAAAATAAAGCAGCAAAACCAGTTAGTCGTAGCGTTAGTGACGCATCGTCGAAAAAAGCCAAGAAACCGTCCATCTTTAGTATATTTAGTCGTAAAAGTGAACCAAATCTAGACCAATTAAGTAGCCTCGATAGTAAGTCCAGCTCGAAAGACAGTTCGATCGGGAAGCGTGTTACTCGTAGTAAAAGTGATGCTGGGACATCGAAGGAACGTCCGAAAATTGTTCGAAAAAGAAATCTTAGTGAAAATGAGGATAGTAATGTAAACGTATCGAAATCGACGCAACTGAGTCCAATCATTGAAAATACCTTACGGGAAGACTATTTTGCCGAAGAGGATTCGAAAGATCAGCCGGATTCAAAAGCAGATGCAAACAAAGAGAATTCGAAGGAATTAATTAACAAGTCATCTACACCGGAAGTGAAGCCCAAACCCAAGTCAAAAACGCCAGATAAAACAGAGGCAAGGAAGAAAAAGTTGGTGGAAGAGAAACGTTTCGGCTCGCTACCAAGGCCGCAGAAAAGTGGTTTAAAAAAGACTGAGCAGCTATTCAGTGTCCAATCCAAGTCGTTGGAGGATATGCACTGTTCCCAACTACCGCCTGAGAAGCCACCGTTAACAAAAGGTCTTACCGTAGATGGACTAGTCAAGCGATTGTCTATGGAACGATTTTCTCCACCGCCACATTTATCAACCCCAGGATTTTCTTATATACGACCCACGAATGAGCAGCAAGTGATATATGCGCAAGTTGTATGCGACAACAACGAGAGCAAAGCCAAACAGACGGTTCACGTGGATCCGCCGAAAGATATGGAGTTCCATGCAGAGAACAGTAGATTTACGCAGAACGGTAGCAGGTTCAATAACCGAAGTACCATTGAACGTAGCCATTTTCCTAGTCACAATAAATCAGAATTTCATGTGAACGAGACTCGACACGAAACACGGCATCGTTCCTACTCACCTCAAATACCGACTAAGGTCCGCGAAACGAACTCGCCACAACATTGGAAGCAAAGCCCCAGAAATTTGAGCGACGAAGACGAGGGTCTTGGTTTTGAACCACGAAAATATTTCGAGGAGGAAATTCCCGAACCATCGATTAAGGTTCATCGCGAATACGAGTACGGTAGAAAATCGCCATCAGACGAGCCTCCGATAATTCCAGTGATTCGTAGTCACTCCCCCATTGACGTGCATTTGAGTGTCGCCGATCGCGGCCGAGCTGACGGAATGGACTCAAAACGGCGGGAGCACTTCTCCGAAGTTCACAACGATTTCAATGATCTGAGCTATCGACGAGCTGCCCTTGAATCGAAGATTCGCAATCGTCGATTTGGTTCCGTTGAGCCGGATACACGAAGAACTCCAGATCGTGAGTACAGATACTCACCGGAAAGGAATGATTTTCAAAATTCACCCAAGTATTACCGAGAGGAGCGGACAGAGCGCTATCTCTCTCCAGCCCGTGACAACCTCCCCAAGTACCATAAACTTAACACACATGAGGTATTCAATAAATACTCTCCCGAAAGGACTCACCTTGATATGATATCGCCCGTGAAAGAGGTAAAGTCATCACGCTATATTCAGACAAGAACATTTGATGACGGTCACGGCGGTATTCGAGAAGTGTACGAGAAGGAGACCACGCTGGATGAGCACGGTAAACCACACGTCAAGGAAACACGAAGAAGAGAGCGTCTTGATTCGCCGCGACGAACACTAGAACCGGAAATGGTGACTTGTGAGCGTGATCAATTTGATGAGCGCTATCGTCATGAACACGAACCCAAAAGTTTCGATTCTCAATTCAGTGAAACAAATCGATCGTCACCGGAAAATCAAAAATATTTTAAGAAACACGAGGAAACGTGGCAGAATAGTTTGAAGAGAGATAAACGCCATCAACGGAGTTTCGATAAGGGCGATTCCGGTATTGAAAATGATTTTCGAAAGGAGTCGTTTAATGGAGAGCTGATTTCAAAGTGAGTATATGACCATATTCTATTCTAGATATTTATTTTCCAACGTTCTATTCATTACACCCTTAACAAATGTGACTAGAGGCTGATTCCGTCAATTCGCCGCTTCTGCTCGAGTAATCGGCGCATCTGCTTCATCGTTCAGAAACAGTTGTGACGTGCGTTTAGCGCATTCGATGTCTATCAATTTCTGCAAAGATTCATCGAATCCTTGCGGAAATTAATTGGCATGGGCATGTGAAGGAGTTTTGAGCGAATCGCAATAAGGAGGCTTACTGGCCGCTCCCTGGTCCAAGCTTGAGGACGAAAGGCAATGCTGTTGTGTGATCATGGTTGCTGACCCCACCAGGGTGGTGGTTGTTGGCCGCTCCATGGTGGTTGCTGACCAAGCCAGATGTTGGTGGTCGTTTTGGGGGTGGTTGTTGACCCCAGTCAAAAGTTGGTTGTTGGCCCTACCCGGGGAGACTGCTCATTCGGAGGCAGTTCGCTTTGTGCCGCATCATTCGGCGACGTTGCCGGAAATTCTATGGCGTTCGGGTTGAGCTGTCCTTGAGAAACTGATCGAGTCACCATATTGCTCGGTCTTGGCACAGCTCCCCGCCACTGCCCTGTTCGTTGTGGTGGTGTATAATTTAATGGCATCTTGGGTTCTTACTACTTTTTTTTGTGCAAATTCGAATCGGTACAAAAAAATCTCTTCTACGATATCCGATATGCTTTTTCTGAGTAGTAATACCTTATACGCATCAAAATATTTGAAATACCTTTTAACTAGAAGTTACTCGAAATTCGGAATATACTCAATTGCACTACCCCTTCTGGGGCATAGCGCGTCAACTGTTCCATGTGTTTCGTTGGCATAAACTGGTTTCGGAGAATGCAGTTGCCAGCGTGCACCTCCTGCACATCCATGGCCACGAACGTCGTCGTGGACGCGATTCGAACCCGAAACGCCGGTAGTCAAACATGAGACTGACGCCTCAACACACTGCACTACCGGTCGCCCCAATTCGAAATATGCGCTTTGACGATATAAATTTATGTGATTTAACTTTGCTTCCTGAATTCCTTTAGAACTCCTCCACCCTTCCACTCTCATCATTTATTATCCTCGGAAAAACAAATGTGCTAATCCCAGACACGGAAAAGGAACTCCGACGACCAAGAGAAAAATATTTGCAGTAAAATTATGGGGATTCGGATTCTTCCTAGGTTTCGGAAAGTCGGAGTCATGTAATTCCCTTTCTTCCTTGGCCATCGAAACAGTCTGACTTGTTAAGAAAAAGGGCTATAGAAGGTCAGTGCCTACATACAAATGTGGGAAGACGCTCGAGGGACCCGGGTTCCGGTAATTCCGAAAGGTCCCTTTGGTCGAACCGTCTTACCCACAATCAAAAGCATCCTTTGAGAAAACGACGTAGGCATGTTTTGTTGGGGGATAGGTGGGAATAGAAAATCCTAAGTCCCCCTCTACATGGATAAAGTACTCTACAAAAATCGGATATGGATTTAAGGAAAGAAGAGCAAAACAAATTTAGCCGGAGTTTATAAGTCACTGTGCGCGAGCAGCACTAAAGTGAGTGATGGAACCTCAAAAGTTTTCAAACTCCGGCAGTGGGATTGATAATGGGACCTCAAGGTGAAATGAGATCCTAGGGTGACCGAAATAACTCTAATGGAAAATTTATTGACCCCACGTTGGGCGCCATTTGTAACAGAAGGGTTGGTGGGCATCCGAAGATACCCGGGGGGAGCCTAAGGTAGCATAGTAATCGTGAAGGTCGGGCCGTGCCATCTGGCAAAGCTCAGTTCGGGAGACGTGGGCCGGGTTTTTGCCGCTCGTCATCCTTTACGTATTAACAAAAATGCATAGACCTGGGGACGACAACACAAGCGTGGGAAGCAAAAGTGGAGAATAAGAAAACGGGTCGATAAGGATGGAATGGTTGGCGGACGGCTCAGATGCCCTCGAACTCGCATCGGGGTCCGGATGTAATGGGACCCTCGGCATCTAGTTCCGTACCACCGACAGATCACTACTCATTAGGTTCTGCATTCGATCTGTCGATGGAAACAGCACGACCAGAATATGGTTCATTGCAAGCACTATAACTTTCCTTCCCTTTATGATTCAATTTATCCTTTTAATTATTGTTTCAGATGGCGTAAACGAACAGTCGACGACGATATTCGAACTTGCGAACTATTCCTGAAAAAAGAACGTCGCCACACCGAAGAACTCTATCACAAAAGATACGATTTCGTTTATCGCGAAAGAAGTATCGATGACGGATCTCATTTCGATCCGCGTCTGGACAAATATCCCAAGGAGACACTTCGCAAGAAGAAAGAAACCGATCGTTATTCAAGTCCGAATCGCGAACTTACGGGAACCTTGAAACGTGAAAAGAAGAAAGGAGGCCTGGAAAAGGTCAAACAATTATTTACGAGCAGTTCGAAAAAGAAGGAGACGAAGGAAGTGAAAGAAGCTAAAGAGACAAATGGAAAGGTCGTCGAACCGCTAAAAAATCGTTATTTGGTTCGCGAAGAAGAGATGCGTCAGCGCTACCACGAATACAATCCCCATCAAGACCCCATGGTAAGTCGAGAAATATTTTTTATTTGTGTCATGAATAAGAATATTTTACGTAAATTGGTATACATATTGGCAGAATGGTTATCATAAATTTATAAATATCATACATATGTACTTATTACTATACAAGGGGTGATCACAAATCCCGACGATGAAAATATTTTATCCGTTTTTTTTTAGAATCTTGCTTGTACAATAACATAGCCATGAAAATATCTGCAATTTTGTGTGTTTCTGTTGTGTGTTTTCTATAATTTTTATATTCATCAACATCAGTGAGTGTTCCAAAATTTTGTAAATTTTGAAATTTGACACTAAGGTCGTCAGTCTTCATGGCAAAAATTCATGAATTGTGACTCAAATGTGAATAATGAATAATGGGCTTGATTAATCAATTCGAGCCCGCACACCTTGTTAATAGAATCAAGAATAGAAATAGAGAAAACGGAAAGAGGAAACCTATTAGTGAATGATTATCGACACTCATTCATGGAAACCAGCTTTCGATTCAAGTGTGACCAACTGTTTCAACTTCTGATTAAACGCACAAAGGTCGCATTTATTTTTATCTTTTTTATTTTATTAATACTATTCATTTTTCCCGATGTTAATGCCCAAAAAGAAAATGAAAGATGAAAATGTATCGAACTGGTGTCTGCATCGAATAACATGAATAATCCCTTTCATTTTCTTGACAAAATGACGTCTTGGAAGGGCATCTTCCAAATTTGGGCATCCTGCAAGGTTATTGAAGAATTAAAAAAATGATTTATCAAGCTAACAGATACTCAGATACACCGATGCACTCATGTACATACTTGTCTACAGACTGTCCACTCCAAATTAGTCGCTAGAGTGCCTCAAGTTGATGAATGAAAACAAACTAGAGATTTTGTCGTCGAATTGCCGTATTTGGTGCGTTGACCCCGAAACGCTATGGCACTCTTGTTTCATGTATGCGCTTGCACCTGGAGCATGATCTCATCACCTGAAATTATAATCCGAGCATACGGAGTATTCATTACTCATATGGTGGTGGCGTTGAATCAATTCAGTCGATTTGATAGCTTGTGGCCTTCGATTCGAGACTTCGGTGTACATACATATATGCATTTTTTCATCGTTACTGCCTGCACTCATTGCTTGATTCAATATAAAATTGGGATTTATTGGTAGAACGCGACCAAATTTCCAATTTAGTAATAGTGTCGGCTTCACATGGATGCAGATTGGTGACTATACTTGTAGACCAAAAATTAAGATCAGGTGCCCACGGTAATGAGCCTTTTATTGGGTATCCGAACCATATCTATAGCTCTCGGATATAGCTCATCTGGTTGCAAATAGCTGTTTACAGAAATTTATCATTACCTTTGTTTTCTTATGTGCAACGGAGAAGGACAAGTACACACATTACGCTAACAACACTGTCCCTGATAGTTTTGGATAGACATCTGGTGCAGAAATTTCGTTTACTATAATTGAAGGTTAGATGGCACATAAAATATGTTATGATTCACATTCATTATGTTGATTTTTACACCAATAATTTAGAGTAATTATCTCTTCGCTCAGTTTTGCATGCTTTCAAAACTTATTCCTCCTAGACAGCTCAACGGATCTTAACACAACGTTGCATACTGATCACAGTGCTCATAAGGATGATTAGTTGGGACGGTAAGCGACAAACATGGATGCAGCCTTACAAAATAAGATGCCATTTGGCACGAGTGTTGGTAGGACCCACCTTCAACAAGAGATGGAGTTAATTTTGGACCACGCGGCAGAGCGACTGTGCAAGCGAAAAACCAGAAAATTTAAGCTGTTTTTATATGTTATAGTTTTATAATAGGTAAATTAAAGAGCGTCAAATTCTACGTCCAATGCATTGCCCAGTCTTATTCCGGTTCCGTAGTATAGTCAAAATTGGCAATCAGAAAACCTCATTTTTAAGGCTTGGGAGAAAAATTACACTTTCTCACTATTCAAACTCATAGCTCTTTGAAACAGATGCTCCAAATGAAAAAAAAAACTCATTAAATAAAAGTTGAAGATAATTCGATTTCCATCCAGTCTAACGTGCCAAATACTTTTCAAATCCACTCTTTTTTAGTGTAGTTGTGAGCGAAATGCTGAAATACTTGTTTGACGATGTCAGCCTTAATATTTCTATCCCGTTAAGTATAATAGGTAAAGTTGTCTAAAAAGTCTTTGTTTGATTGCTTAAGGCATAGTTACGCTTTTTAGGGTTTTGCACAAAAAAACAAAACCCTTGTAAAATCAGTCAAATGTCCGCCGAGAATATCTCGAAAACGGCTGAAGCTACATGCATGGAATTTGGGAGAAATATGAAGGATTGTCGTCGGGTATAGAGACATGTGGGGTGGCGTATCAAACATTCCATTTCTGGTATTTAATTTGAGGTAACCATAGCGGAGTGAAGCGATAAGCGGCAAAAGGCAATTTTTTTTTCATCGGAGCTGGATGGTATGGTACATACCCTAACGACGGCACTAAACAAGGCTGTTTTAAAGGGCAAAAGCAAACCAATGGTGGAATGCTCAGATCTCCACTTTGAGGTGCGTTTATAAGAAGTCATTTAATATGCCCGAACATCCCAGACTTCAATCGAACTTTATGACCTATAAGAAGAACCGAAACCTATTTCAGAAGGCGTTACGTAGAATTAAGCGGCAGTCGTGGAGACTCTTTTGTGAAAGGATCGAAGCGTTCAGTGAAGCCTCTAGTTCGGAAACTATTAGTCTCTTTCTTGATACTCATTTTCCAGGCGGCTCTACGGATACGGATATCTCATTTACTCCCGTTTCTTCGGCAGGGGCTACTTTTTTGGACTCTGCTGCGATTGCATCAATAGAGTAGATATTATGGGCTATTCGCAGCTCCGAACCATTCAAATCAGCTGAACCGGATGCTATTATACCGGCCGCTCTGCTACACAATTTGGATATCGTTACTCCATGGATTGAAACCATTTCAAGGGCCTGTCTGGATTTGGTTTATAAACTTCGTTCATGGAATGAAGTGGAAGTTGTTTTTATTCCGAAAACGGGTAAAAGCTCTCATGCACGTTCGAATGATCTTAGACCTATCAGCCTATCCTATCTATCTACTAAAGATATCGGAAAGGCTGATTGATTGATTGTTATTTACACGGTAGTATAACACAAAAATTCCGCTCAATATCTCAGCATGCTTACTGGAAGAGTAGGTCGGTGGATACAGCCTTGACCTTCTTGGTAAGCTATATTGAAAGGTCTCTTAGTCACTAGGAATTCACCATGTCTCACTAAACCACACTTTAGGAATGGTCGTTCTTATGGCAGCTATATGACCTGATGGTTCAATTCCATTCATTCCGACATATATACAGCGTGCAATAGAAAGAATGTTTTGTGCAAAACTTCAGATTGGTAGCTTTAAAACTGAGATACTGGTTTGCATAAAACCAGACGGGCAGACGGACAAAGCTTAGTCGACTCATCTCGTCATACTGACCAAGAATATATGGTATTGAGTTTATATGGTCGGAGATACTTCCTCTGTGCGTTGGAAACTTCATGACACAGTTAATATGCCCTATGACATTTGTAAACGGTATAAAAATCTGAAAAAATGTGAATATCTTTTGAGCTAATGGTCTTATGGAATTATGGTTGGTGTCATTCGACTCAGAATGACAAAATACATTCGAAATTAGCCTAAAACGGGCATAAAAGTTTTTTTTTTTATTTTCAGCTTATTTAATAAAAAAGGTTATTTAATTAATAAAAAACCCTGGAAAAATGTGAATATCTTTTAATCGAATGGTCGTATGGAATTGCACTTGGTTTCATTCGATTCAGAGTAACCAAATACATTATAGTTGGGACGGTAAGCGACGAATATGGGCGCAACCTTGCAAAATATGATAGAGAGATGCCCTTTGGTGCGAATGTTGATGGGACCTATACCATCAATTTAAGAGATGAAGCCATTTTGTAGCCCGCGACTGTGCAGGCGAAAAACCGAAAAATTTAAACCCTTTTTTCAATGGTTTCCTTATGACTTCTAAACGGTGCACCGAATCCAAAAATGTGATAGGATGTAAATTAAAGAGCATTGAATTCTGCATTTAATGTAATACTCGAAGTTGAAATTCGGTTTAGTAGTCAAAGTTGTCGAGTCAAAATCGATAGTCATAAAACGTCATTTTTTTAGCCTTAGGACCAAAATCATATTTTACCTATTTTCAAAGATCACTGATCTTCGAAACGGATATTCTAAATGAAAAAAAAACTCGTAAATACTTTATAGATAATTTGATTTCAAGCCTATCTCTTGTCCAATTTTTTTTCAAATCAGTCTATTTTTAGTATAGTTGTGAGCAAAACTGCAGAAAAGTCTGATTAGCGATTTCAGCCTTAATAACTTATCTCGCTACAAGTTTCGTTTTAGTTTCAATTTATAGATAATTAAATGTTGTTAAAAAAGTTTTTGCTTGATAGATTAAGGTGTAGTGTCACTTTTGTAGAAGAAATAAACAAAACCCTTATGAAATCGAACAGAGACAGAGGACAGAGAATATGTCAAAAACTAATGAAGCTGCATGCAAGAAATTTGGTAGGAATATAAAAAATTACTACAATTGTCTCAAGGCTTTTCCGTGTTGACCAAATTCAAGGGGAGGGGGTCTCTCTCAATTAAGAGGGAAAAAGGATGAGAAATGGTTTCCATTGAAATACTACTTTGCCTTAACCCCTAGCGGGGCATAGCGCGTCAACTACTCCTGCGCGCCATCGTACTCTGTTCTGGGCAATGGGGCGCAACTCCCCAAAAGACTTACCCAGTACCTGACACTCCTTTGCCACAGATCGACGCCATGTGATTCGAGGACCCCCTCTTGGTCGGCCTTGGTTGGAAATGGGGTTCCATTTCATGGCATGCAAAGCAATGCAGTTATCACTCTTCCGCAATGTGTGACCTATCCACTGCCATTTTCGCCTGCGTATCAATTCGTCGATTGGCATCTGACCCGTACGCCGACTTAGCTCTTCATTTGATATTGTTTCGGGCCAGAAAATTATTAAAATTCGACGAAGACATGAGTTGACGAAAACTTGCAGCTTTCTGGTAACTCCTACGGAAACTTTCCATGTACTGCTCCCATACAAAAGTACTGATAGTACCAGGGAGCGAAACAGGCCCAGCTTGGTCTTGATGCTGAGATAACTGCCCTGCCAGATTTTGGACAGCATGCCGTATGCACGTTTAGCCTGGTTGATACGACGAGCGATGTCCTGCTCCGTACCACCATTTTCGGCAACAATGCTACCCAGGTAGACGAAGTTGTCCACCTTCTCCACAGGCTACCCATTAATATTGATGGCAATAGGTGTCGGATTTCTTTTTCGCAACGGCGGGCTAAGAACCTTGGTCTTGTTGGTATTAATCTTTAGCCCAACCTTGCTTGCCTCCCTCTCGAGATCTAACGCCATTGCGGACAGATCCATGATTTTGTGGGAGAGTAGGCATATGTCGTCAGCGTAGTCAAGATGTTGTAGATAAGATGTCAAAGTCCATTGAATTCCTCTGTCGAGTCCGGATAGGGCTGCATACAACACATCGCCGATCACAATGAGGAATAGGATCGGTGAGAGGATGCACCCCTGCCGAACTCCACTGCGAATCTCAAAGTCCCCCGACACCTTACCTTTATGCAGAACGCGACATTTCGCGCCGTCATAGGTTGCCTTAATAATAGCCACAAGCTTCTCAGGGATGCCTCTGCTGCGCAAGGCCGCCCATATAGAATCCCGGTTCACACTATCGAAAGCCTTTTCGAAATCGATGAAAAGCAAGTCAAGCGGAGAATCGTATTCAGCGCATTGCTCGATGATGATTCGCAAGGTGTTAATGTGATCGACACAGGAGAATCCGGATCGAAAGCCAGCCTGCTCTTCATCAATTGTGCTTTCTAAGTGGGCCTTTAGTCTTTCCAGGACGATTTTAGCTATTATCTTGGCAACGGCAGGAAGCACACAAATGCCTCTCCAATTATTACAGTCTGTGAGGCTACCCTTCTTTGGAAGTTTGATGATCAAACCTTCCTTCCACTCAGTGGGAAAGGTCTCTGTATTCCACGCTTTATCAACAAGTGGGTGCAGCAAATCGGCAGTTACGCTTGGGGCTGCTTGATAAAGTTCGGCAGGGATGCCGTCAAGTCCGGCGGCCTTTCCTCGTTTTAGTGCAATAATTGCAGTGACTATTTCCTCTTTAGTCGGGGCAGTGGACCGTATACGCACATTTTGATGGTTAGCTAAATTATCTATATGAGGGGGAACTTCACCAGAGGTTACACGGTTCAAGACCGCGGCAAAGTGTTCTTTCCACCGCCTCATTTGATCTTCTTCCAAGATAAGTAGCTTTCCATCAGTATCTTTCACCGGATGTTGGCAGGAGTTACGACCACCTGTAAACTCCTTGATGACACCGTATACGGCGTTTAAGTTGTTACTTCTTGCGGCTTCTTCTGCTGACGCTAAAAGAGAATTGGCATAAACTCTTTTATCGCGTCGCACACTACGCTGAACTTCTCGAGCTTTCTGACGGTAAAGGAGTTCGATGCTGCTTCGATTGTCGTCTGAGGCTGCAGCCAAACGAACTTTCAGCTCCTTTCTTTCAACAATCCGCTGCCATGAAGCGTCGGACATCCAGGGCTTATTCCGGCAATCCGGGTTTGGGCCAAGGATGGTATTTGCGCTATCAATGTACGCATTTTTTATGGCATCCCAGTTTTCGTTTATGTCACTATCTGGGTGACTAGTTATCTCAGCCGCTTTTTGCGCAAGATGGTCATTATATTGTTGTAAGACAGCTGGATTTTTTAGTCGAGCGGTGTTGAATTTGCGGGGCCTGGATCTTTCGTCGCTGGGGCGGCGCACGGCTGCAATACGCAATCGAACATTAGCGATCATAAGATAATGGTCTCTTCCCATCCCAATATCGGCACCCTTCTTGTTTCGCACGTCCAGGAGGCAACTCTTGAATCTTTTACTAATGGCAAAATGGTCGATTTGATTTTGTGTTCTGCGCCGATCAACAGAGGACCAACTGATTTTGTGGTGGTCCTTATGCTCAAACATAGTACCACCGATGAAGAGACTGTGAAAGTTGCAGAACTCCACAAATCTTTCACCGTTGTCATTTAAATTTAAAAAGAATCTGGAAAAAATGTGAATATTTTTTAAACGTATAGAATTGCCACTGGTTTCATTCTATTCAAAATGACTAAATATAATTAGGAGTCAACCTAAAACTGTCGTATAGGCTATCAATTTTGAACAAAATATATTTTATTTTATTATTTAAAAAATCGGGGACAAATCTGAGTATATTTTGATCTAATGGTCGTATGGAATTCCCGTTAGTTTCATTCGATTCGGAATAACTAAGTACATATGGTATCAACCTACAACTTTCATTAAAACTTTTTGTTTTGAATTTGTGGCATCGCTATGGGCCCAAGCGGTCTATGCGGGGCTGTAAGGCCGCCACCTAACCTAACCAAACCTATCTCCTAAAAGGAATATATGGATACCACCAACAATCATACCAAACGGCATTTCTCAATAATATTTCGCAAGGTTAAATCGCTTACCGTTCCAACTAGGTGGTAAGGGGTTTGAATCTGCTCATATCCTTGAGTCGACAGATTCAAGGATATGAGCTGATTCAAACCCCTTAAACGCATGAATCTTTATTTTTTGGTCAGGGTAGGGATTTTGCAAGAAAAATGGAAAATATAGTAGAACATCCATGATCCCCAGTGGAGATTTGACGAAATTGCCATTAGTCAAGTCAACATCAAGAAAAAAATTATCACACAGAAGAAACAACGAAATGCGCATCCACTATGTCTTTTCTATCTAATTCCGACAGAGTTTATGGATGTCTGCTGATCTGTACAATAGGTCCCTACATACTCGTACAATAGGAAATATAAACTCGTTGGAGTTGAGTATAGGGTGTTTCCAGTCTCTAATGGAGAATAGGGATCTTTCCGGAAAAAAAACAGCCTAGCCGAAGGCTAGTTTGCCGAAGGTGTGATATGATATGAGATCATACCTTCATTTTGATTTATGGTGCATTTGCCACTTTGTAATTAGTAGTAAAATTTGTTCCGGCTCCACTGTTTCTATGATATATATATGAAATAGTGGGCCGATTTCAACTAAATTTGGAAATATTGTTTAGCGTTAAATATGATTTAATATTGTGAAATTTCGTAAATACATCATCACAAATGAAAAGTTTTTGTAACAAAAACTTGGGACAGTCGTTCCTATGACAGCTATATGATAAAGTAGCTCAATTTCAACCAAATTCGGGAATGTGGTTTGCGAATGATACTTTTGACTAATATGAAATTTAAGAAAAAATTTAAAAGTTTCTCACACGAAGACTGACTTTTGGACCGGTCGTTCCTATAGCAGCCACATGACGTATTGATCCGATTCCGTTAATTTCGACATACTATATATACAGCGTATATATGAGGCTCTGTGCAAAATCTAAGCTCGATAGCTTCAAAACTGAAATACTAGTTTGCATAGAACCATACGGACAACGGACAAAGCTTAATCGACTCACCTCATCATACTGACCAAGAATATATAGACTTTATATGGTCGAAGATGCTTCCTTCTGTGCGTTGCAAACTTCATGACAAAGTTAATATAACCTATCACATTCGTGAAGTGTATAAAAAGAAGTATCAAATAGAGATGCGACTGAAAACGCGGGGCTTTGAGTGAAAGACAGTCACCTCAGCATTAAGTTCAGTCACTTTACCCTCATGCCCAAAACTATTCCTTTCTAGGTAGAAATAATAGATACAAAGACAATTACTATTGTGTAATGATTGTACGATTATTACCGATCCAAAAATAAACTCGTACAATCGAATCCGTTTACGTAGTCATTGTCCGTCGTACCATATGACGGAATAATTACACAGATTGAACACTTCCTCTTGTACTAAAACTTGCAAATTGGTTTTGCCAAACTCAGCAACAATGGAACATTCGTATCGGTTACTTATATTTAGGCATCCGCTTGCCGCCAAAAGTTACTACGTAATAAAACCTTAGTAAAGATTACTTACTAATAGCTTCGTACCTGATTAGAATATGTCATAGAGCTGACTAGATTCGCAGCATCCTAATATCAGGTGATATATATCACATACATGCTGACAATTACTTGGCTCATTTGCCTTGCTGTCTAGCCACCTTTCACATCCCAATGTACCAAAAGTACCTATGTACCTAAATGACTGTATGTAAATTTAATGAAATCTGGACTAAATCGCGAAAACACCTTTCGCTCCAATCTGTCGCGACCTGTACGTGTAGGGAACACGTTATTGACTTGCATTGCCCGTACGTAACAGAAATAAAGCTACTATCGTAGATACATATTGTACGTATGAGTGCAGGGAATATGTGGTTGGTGCCCATAGTCGTTGGTATGTTTGGTGGCCAATTTATAGTCCACGTCTTGTTGTTACGTAATGTCACAATTTCTGCATACCTTGTAAGTGCACAAGATAAATTCCTTAAGATGAGATAGGTAATCTAAAAAAAGATACAGTCGTGCAATCGTTGGTGAATCCAGTATATTTCGATTGTTTTCACAGACTGATTTTCGAAATTTATTTTTGACTATTTTGGAAGAAGTCCCAGGATTGTGGTACAACGTGACGAGTATTGCTGGCATTGATTTTTAAGGAAGCTAAACAGGACCTACTGAAAATTCCAATTCTTAAAAATTTTTCTTCCACAGCTTTAGTTTCGCGAGCAGAAGGAGTATTTTTGTTTTTGCAAATTGATCAAATGGCGTCTGAAAAATCAATTTTGGATCCTTACTCATTTTCATTTCGATCGCTAAAACTGCAACATAATTCATGTTTTGCTGTGTCGTTGTGCTCCTCGCCAAATTTTTAAGGAGT
The DNA here is from genome assembly GCA_964017055.1 of Chloromyia formosa. NCBI lineage: Eukaryota > Metazoa > Arthropoda > Insecta > Diptera > Stratiomyidae > Chloromyia > Chloromyia formosa. The sequence continues at coordinate 35,701,869 of OZ024815.1, forward strand.
ACGATAATCTACTGAATAATCGTGCAGCCGATGAAACCGTCACGTCACAGGAATTGTGCAGAAGATGCGAATTGCAGTACAGAAACTGACAAAAATGACTTCTTGTTTTTTTGTCATAAATATCGTTGAGGATCCTTTTCGCCTTTGAAAAGTCAATTTCAGCCAAATGAATATTTTTCAAGTGCGAAATTTATTGAAAAATCGTCTTATAACCCCCATATACTATGCGATATTGTGATCATCAGATCGATTGCACCGTGTATGCCCCTAACGTTGGCAGTTCCATGTAATTTTAATCTTCATATATTTTGTGGCGATCCATTGTCAGATCGATCTGACGACGGATCGCACAATCTACGGCGGGTCTTACATAAATCTTTTTTGTATTTATTGGCTAAAATTAAAACTTCATGTTCAAGAATTTTGCCTGCCATTTCGGTGAACTTAAAATAAAATTAGAAAAAGTAATTCACAAATAGTTTTGGCAATGGTGAATCACCACTTCACTTAACGAGGGCCCCCTAGCTATGGCCTAGCTGGCCAGTACTATGAGGGGCCATTATTTTAACGACTATAAAAAACAAAAGCTTCTATTGTGTCCATATACAAAGACTGCAGACTGTATCAAGAAGTGGTTAAATCTTTGGTCGTCATAGCCTCAAGGGACTGTCGTACTAAAGTGCAGATTGGAACTGCACAAAAATTGCATTAACCTGCACCAAGCAGCCAAGTTCCCAGCTTTTTGTTTATGCTTAACGTCGGGCGCCGACAACAAGACAGGTTGATGTTGACGTATTCGACTCAATTTATTGCGTTCAGCTTTCACTTTAAAGGTCAGAAGATGGTTTGAAAACGTACGGATATAAGAAAATGAACGATCATTATTCATGTGAGTTACAATTCATAATTTTATTGTTCATTAAGCGGTAATTTGTGCACGTATTTTGACTGGCTCTTTGTTTATGGAGTTTATTTATAATAAGTGTCTTATTATTTTGGGTCTCGCCGATTTTCGGTCATTTTCCTTTATTTTTGTACATAATTATAGTATCTTTTCTAATGTTTTAAATAAAATGCTAATGATCAGTTGCATCAGATAATAATTTGATAATTCTAAATTTCAACAAGACCAAGTAGCAAGTTTAGTAAAAAAGAAAATGCATCAAATTTCCGTCTAATATTTAAACACCAAAAAAAAAGTAAATAAAAGAATAATCGTTAATGAGAGTTTATGTATGTTTATTGCGTGAATGAAGGCCATCACCATTAACAATTTTACCAGCCAACAGTTTGGGAGGAGAATGATAAGTTCTTGTTTTTTTTCTAACAAATTTTATCAGTATATGTACTTAATTACCAAAAAAAAACTCATAAAAGAGTCTCTTAAAATTTAGAATGACATCATCAACTTTCCCACGACATTGACCGTATAGTGAATTTTCAAAATCACGGTCTTCAACTGAACTGAATTCAATTGCGGCTCATAAAAATTCCCGACATGCACTTTAGGACGGAGATTGTGGTCAAAATATTGTAAATTGTTTTTAAATTGCCACGCAGATACCTTTGACAATCAGTGCGTTCAGAAGGTGGCAAAAGAGCAGAAACCGCTCGCGAGCAGCTCCGCAACTGCTCGCGAGCGGCTCCGGAGCTGCTCGGTTTGGAGTCTGCACCTTCTGAACGCTACTTCACCAGCTGACAAATCGACCAGCTGAAAGCTGACGATGACAATTTTAGACTTCAAGTGCCGAAAAGTGGAAAATACATGAATCCCACGCTGTCCATTACAAAAATCACGAACAACGTGAAAACAAATTCAGAAGCACCCGAAAACCAAAGAACTAGAAGCCGAAAACGGCGAAAACACAACAACCAATTTGATAACTGTCAAAACTCGGAAACTCGCAACATGAGCGTGAGGTTGAAAAAGAAGAAGAAGAACCTGAGCACTGAGCACTGATCAGTGAGCAGAAATATTTCTTGCTCGGTGAAATTTGATCATGATCACCCGAGCGGAAGTTGCTCAGTCACTTCTGAACCCGCTCGTTCTGAACATGTTCGCTGAGCGGAAGTTGCTCAGTTCCTTCTGAACGCACACAATGTATGGAAACATGGAACCAAATGCGTTCAGAAGGTGCAACCGTTGCGCAACCAACGGCTGGATAAATGTCTTATGTTAGGTGAACAAGTTGCGATTAAATCTCATTTCACTGAGCAGACAATTTTTCTTTTCACTTTGCCGAGCAGGCTGTGACAATGTCACAACAATGTTGCCAGCTCACAAATAATATCCGCATCGTCAGTTTGCAGAGGGAGAATGAACCTTTGTTAATATATACACATAGAAATCTAAAGGAAGGTTCAAAAAGAGACAAGACAAAAATTTCACAACTGATGGCTCATGCCGCTCAGAAGGTACCAAATGCATGACTAAACTGTTGCGTAACCACCTCACATTGTCGGTACATTCTGAACGTACCTAATCAAATATGTGAAAAAACAATAAAATGAGACTGTCCAAATAAGGTTTGTTTTGGTATGTATTTTTTGTTGTCTTCCGTGCTACACGACATGTGCAAAATATTTGAAATATGGCCGTCGAATGCTTAACAGGTCTTTTAGCTTCGAATTGATAATGTCTTAATATATGGCCAGTGAATTTTTTATACGTGACAGGACAAAGGCTATGAAATCTACAACAAGAACAAAAGTAATCAGATTGCATTTTTAAAGTTGTTTTCGTTTACAATTACAATTTAAATTTTGTAATATTTAATTTAGTAAAAAAAAATCAAACAGTAGTACAAACTTCTGGAATTTTTAACATATAAGTTAGGGAAGGCTCCCGAAATACAAACAAAAATCAATAGCTGAAACCATGCACAGACGTACTAGAGAACTTGTCACTATTCTTGTTATCTCCAACGAAAAAATACCACTTTTAAACTGGTATTTTCGCAACCGGTTAAAATAATGCGGTAATAAAGAACTCCTTCAAGTTTGCTTTTATTACTAATTCCTTGATATCTTTATAGTTTTATTTAGTCTTTCCCTTATTAAAAGCAATCCGTACTATTAAATTTCGAGTCCACCAGACAAGTTGAGTTTTTTCAGGTTGTATTTTATAATAGTCTAGTCATTGAGTTTAAGTTGAGTTTTTTTTATTCAGCACCCCAAAAAAAAACAAAAATTAAAAGAAAATAAATGAAAACTACACCTCAATTTGTTTTAGGCAAACTAGACACTAAGGGCCGGGTGTACAGCTCACAGTTTAAACACAGAACTAGTTCAACGTCGTTTAAACTTGAATTTCCGTTTAACCAACGATTCGTGTTTAGCCTGTTGCACAATACAGCTGTCAACAGCCGTTTATCCAATTGATGGTGATTAAACAGTAATTTAACAAAGATTGAGAACAACGACAAACCAAAGGACAATTTACGAGGGTAAGGTGAAAAGAAAAGTTCTCGGCCTGACACAGAAATACCGTTACATGATTGTGTTTGCTGATGCAAACATTTATGTTTCCAGCCTGGGTGCACGTGTCATTAGTTAGTATGACAAGTTTCAACTTGTTCTCGCATGTAGTTTGTTTACACGAATTTTTGCAGTAGACGTTTTACGTGTTTTTCGTTAAAATGGAGAAACTTAAATATCGTACGGTCATAAAATTCTTCGTTTTAGATAGATTAACCCCTAAGGAAATTCATCATTCATGTGTGGCAGTACTACTACCTGAGGTAGTGCTCCGCTATACCCGAGGTAGTGCTCCGCCCTACCCCCTAGAGTGCGCTCGAGCCTGTAGACTATACCCGATGAGCGCTCGGTTCTATGCTCATAAAATCTAAACGAATGCGAATTTCGCTTTGAAATTTTGGCAGCGTATTCTTGGATTGTTTCCAGGCGGCCAAGGCCCGACGTCGGGCTGTCGCGCCACGATGATGATGATTCTTGGATTGTTAAGCTAACAATTTATGCAATAAAAAAAATTGGATTTTGAAAACCTCCTAATGTGGTTTCCCCCTTAAACGGCCACCGACAACTGTTTAACTGGAAACAGCGTTTAAGTTTAATCGATAGATTTAAATAGTATTTTAGCTATTGTACATCAGACATTATCTTAGTCTGTCGATTAAATGTTGGTTTAACAATCAGATGCCGTTTAACGACGATTGTACACTCTGCCCTAAAATGAAGATTTTTCATTTTTCGAAAAAAATCCAACGTTTGAAGAGCTATTCCTCAGAAACACCAATACGTACGGAACTGATTTTATTATAAAGTTTTTGAAAATTTAATTCCAACAAAATATAGTATAGTTATTTGTCTGGGGGATACATACTCGTACTTTAGGATTTTTTAAATAGATAGATAGATAGGGAAGGGCCGTGGATCATGTTGATACCACAAGCATTGCGACCATGGGTCTATTGTGCTGAAGCGCATTCTATCGAATAGACTAGATCATATGATTTGGTCGACTTTTTTCGATAAATTGACTGATCTGGCCAGGTTTAATAGACGAGATGTCCTCGGCCAAAATGTTATGCCGAAGCAGTCTGTGCGTCGTTCCGCAAGTCCAAACTCGCAGAAGCAGCAGCTAGCATCTTGCACAATACGCATGGTTTTAAGGTGACCCCTCAGACGCGAGTGCTCGTCAAAATTCTACAAATCATTCTGACTCTGTTTTAGCTCAGCCGCAGCAATTCCAAGGTACGTGTAGCCCGGAATGAAGACTCGGTGTTCAGGACCAACAATGCCTGCACCGGAACCTTCTTCCGTTTTGGAGCCGTCTGTGAACTATTTGATTGTGTTGGGTCGGACAGAGTTGCAGCCATCCGCCCACCTTTGTTTGTCCCATATGTTATGAAACGATTGGTGGAATCGAATTGTTTCGACAAGGTAGTCAGTTGGCATGCCTTGGCACTTTCGATCCAGCATAATTGATTTGAATTCAGTTTGATCTCTATTACGCAGGCCCTGAGTCTGACCGTTGCCATTCGTGCCTCCGCTTCAATCGATGGGAGGTCGAGTAGAACATCCAGAGCAGCAGTGACGTAAGAACGCATGGCTCCAGTGATGGTGATGCACGCAGCACGGCTAAGGAAGTGGCTTTTCTCCATCATACAACCGCACCATATTCTACTATAGGTCTGACGATCGCTTTGTAGATCCACAAAATTAAGTGGGGTTTGATCCCCCATGTCTTGCCGACATATTGTCTGATCTATAGAACCTTAATTGCTTTGTCAGAAGTCGTTCTAAGGTGTTCTGTCCAGTTATCCTTTCCTATTATCGTTAGGATTTATTAAGTGATGTTTAGATTTTTTTCCCCGCGGTCGGTTTTCAAGGAAATTGGCTTTTGCTATAATATTATCTATTATGTAACTGTATTTTCTACGCGCGCCTCACTCATATCAAATAAAAGCTGATTAAGCTATCAAGAAATTCATTCCTTATCATTTTTCCCGCAGGATATATATTTTTTCCGTTATTTGCCAAAATACATCAGAAAAACAAAATTTGGAATTTTTGTGACACTTGGTTCCATCCTGCAAACCAACTTAGTATGCGTCTGTTGCTTCATTCGGCAACGCACTGGGCATTTCTTGCTAGTCGAAACAAGGTCGTTTGAGGTTCAAGCCCCTCAGCGAGACAAATACTTTTTTATTCTCAAATTCCCTTTATTTAATTTCTCCAAGCTTAGTGATTTCGTACGAATAGAAGCACTCATCTGGTCTTCCATCTTTGCAGCTATCCGTGTGCAAGCTGACCACGAAAGTGTGAGAATTATGTCAATACAAGCCGTGAAGGCATGATTTTTACTTGAAAACTCGACCATGGAGGTCTAGATGATGTGAAGCACCTTAATAACCCACTAGAGGGGGTGGAGAAAGAGTGAGAAGTGGGTATATTTGTCCCCTGGAAATTTTACGATATGTATTCAATGTTCTTGCAATGTGCAAGTGTGTTTTTTTTTTTCAGTGAAAAAAATTCCAATTTCAGTGAATAATACTCGTAGAATACGGACTTGGACATTGCAAGAACATTGAATACATATCGTAAAAAGAATATGTTTTTTTTTCGGGTTTTTTTTGGCTGTAACTCAAATTCTGCAAAACAAAATGGGGGCTAACCTCAAATTCATAATCAGCACCCCCAAAAAAATATAAATAGAAAAAAAAACAATCAAAACTACACCGCAATTTGTTTTAGGAAAACTACCTGATAACTAGACTATAAGACATTTTCGTGGAAATATAAAAACTAAGAAGAAACAAAGATACGTATACGTATCTATATAATTTGTCATTCATTTTAAGGTTCTTAAAACGCTATTGCTGTTGATTTACGATCGAAACCGGATATCCATAACGAACATTGCTTTGAGATTTACATTCCGCTCTTCTTTTATATCCACTTAAGATAAAAGGTGGATAGTTCTACAATGAATATCGATTTCTTAACAATTTTTGATGGATATTACAAATTAAGTTGTTTCTATTTTTAGTTAAAGACATTTGACACTATGAACCAAAAATTTATTAGCAACCTTCATAAAATTAGGATAACATTTGAACAGTGTTAATTCGTGTAGTTTCAAATAAGAATGTTGAATGGCTCGAGTCACTGACTTTTTATTTATATACGGCGTCCAAGGGATTTTTGAATAATTCCAAAACACATGCCCTTTTTAGGGGCTGTTTAGGGTCATCCAAGGAAGCTACATACCAAATTTTTACTTCACGTCTATTCTGCCCAGAGAATTGATCTCGTCACCCCGATTACGAAAATTCCCATATTGGCAAGATTTGGTATCCGTTTCACTTTGTGCCTAGAAGGTTCTTTTTAGTCATGGTTGCTTAAAACCGGACCTACTCTTTTCAATCTAGGTCCAACACCCAGACCTAGCTCTAGTAGGTACGATTTCAAAATATCTAAGTGGCCAGGTCTTGGTAGGTCTGGGTAGATACGAAGGTTTTGAAAGAACAGAAGAGCAGTGCTGGGCAGGTATGTATCCAGGTCTGAGTAGGTCTCTAGGTCTGACTAGTTAGGTCTGGGTAGATCCGCAGGTTTTGAAAGTACAGAAGTTCAGAGCAGATACGCAGACCTACTCCATTCTTACCAATGGAGTAGGTCTGGTTAAATATATATTAGATATGTCTTTCTTTTTTATTTAATAAATTGAGAAATTATTTCATGTTTTTTTTTAGAAAATTTACCCTCAATTGTAAAACTGTTAGCGGGTTGATTGCGAATCTGAAGTCAAAATCACCGAAAATCAAAAACAAAAAGAGATCCGGCAACTGCAACCTTTTTACCCAAAAACACGGCGAAGCTTGCTGGAAAAAATCTTTTAGGGCGTTTTTTGTGTCGCTGGTTACGAATCTGAAATCGAAATTGCAAAAAAACAAAATGGGGAATCTAGAATGTCAACAATTTTTTTATAAACACGGGAAATTTTGTTTTTCAGCACTCTTAGGTGGCTGATTGTGAATCTGAAGTCAAAATTGGCAAAAATCGAAAGCAAAAGCAGACCCTGAACGGCAACCCTTTTTTCTTCAAAAACACGGCCAATTTTGTCGACAGAAAAAAACTTTAAGGGATTTTTGGGGTTGCTGATCACGAATTTGATGTCAAATTTGTAAAAAACAAAGTGGGGGATCCAGAATGTCAACATTTTTTTTATAAATACGGCCAATCTGGAAAACTTAAAAAAACTGATAGGGGGTCGTTTAGGTCGCCAAATGCAAATCTGAAGAACATATTGGTAAAAATCAAAAGCAAAAGAAGAACCTGGATGGCAACCCTTTTTTTCAGAAACACGGCTAATCTTGCTGAGAACCCGCGTTAGGGTTTTTTTTGACTCACTGATCACGAATCTGAAGTTGAAATTACAAAAAAAAACAAAGTGGAGGATCCAAAACGGCAACACTTTTTTTTATAAACACAGTCAATCTTGCTAGAAAAGAAACTGGTAGGGGTTTTTTGGTTGCTAATTGCGAATCTGAAGTAAAAATTAAAAAAAGGATGGCGGATCCGGAACGGCTACATTTTCTTTTCATAAACACGACCGATCTTGCTGGAAGTAGGGATTTTTTTCCGGTTGCCGATAAAGTTAAAATATCAAAAAATATGAGATCCTGATAACCGTCATACAACGATCAAGAAAATATTCATTCCGAAAAATAGCAGACAGTGCACTGCAACTGCATGCATAATATGCTTTTGACTCAATCTTGATTAAACATTAGTCTTTATTTTATCCTGAAAGGAACCCAAATAAGCGAAATAAAGAAACCCAAAGAAGAACAATACAAAATGCTTTTCTAAATAAAAATTGGCCGCAAATCCAAATGTGAATCGGGTTAATCCATTCCATAAACATGGGGTAGGTCCGCCGAACTAGGTTTTCGGACCTAGGTCATGTGCCGTGCCAAATCAGGTTCGATCCGATCCGCTAAATTAGCGGATCATACAATGACTAATCCTGTTGTTAATTAATAAGTGCGAGTGAAACATTATCATTATAAAATTTCGCGTCGGTGTGTTGAAATTGGAACCCTAATGAACCCATTGCTTCAGCAAGTGCAGATAATGGACACCCAGTATGTCTTACGTCGAGTACGCACTGAGACTCTTGAATACATTCTTTTGCGTCTCGCCAAAATCTCGTCTGCCTTGAGTAACAAAAGTACCTACAAAATTCACGGCAACAATGAGTCGAGGCATTCGAGACGCACAAGAATCTATTGACAGAATCGTAGTGCGTACTAGGCGTTAGTCTGAATACTGTGATCATCTACGAATATCAATTTAAATATAGAAATAGAAGCAATTTTAGAATAAAAAAGTATTTGTCCCGTGAGGGGCTCGAACTTCAACCGACAGTGTTTCGAGTAGCGATTACAAATCCATGGACGTTTCCCAGCCAAGCCACAGACGTACAATAAGTTCGTATGCAGAATGACACCAACAAAAAAACTACCAATTTTCACTGAAACATAATTCACACCTGCACTTTGTAGGACTTGTATAGATAGTATTTAAACATATTGAAACTAGAATATCGTGTACCATGGTTTAATGCTTGGTAATAATTAAGACTCTTTCTATGGTAGGCTATAATTAAACGGTTATGACTGAAAGTTAACTCCATTCCTAATTCTTACAATTGGAACAGGCATAGGTTGCTAAAAATTCAGTCATAAAAATATTTCTCTGGGCTTCGCCCCAAACGTGGCGTTTTTTCTCTCTAATAAAATGTTCGTACATCTTTGAAACTGAACTCATTCCAACCACTAAAACCCAACAATTGCGCACGTATGTGATATTTGCAAATGATTTCGGAGGCATGAACTTCCATTGGAATGTACAATTCATGCACCTACCTATAAATGGGCAAGATCCACCTGCAGAGTTGTGTCATTAAATTCACCTCGCTGCATGGGTCCACAAATCCACAGACGCCGCAAGATGAAAGCCATGAGTTCAGCGAGCAAGTGCAAAATACTAAATTAAATTACTGTTATCTGCAGTTATTCTGCAAAAACTGCCATCATTTCTTTACTGGTTACTGTTTAGTGTGGCCGATTTTCTAGTTCACATGATTGAAATAGTAACGCACGCTACAGCAAGTATCGGGTCAAGCTCATGTGAATGACTCGCATATCATGTACGGGTTTTTTCACCCATCAAGCATTGACTCATGCCACCCGCCGATTTTTGAAAAGCCCATAATGGGGTGCTAGGTCGAAAATTCAATTAAGGTTGTAACAATTGCTCATCAATATTCTTGTAAGTAGTGGAAGTTCGTATGGCATAATCTAGAATGAAGTTAGAGTTTGTTCTGGATTGTAAAAAAAGACCGTTGATCCAGTTTAGAATCAATTTAAGAACTTTTTAATCTAACTGCTTACTCTTATAACTATTATTAAAACAAATCTGCAAAAAAAAAGTCTTCTACTTGACTACATAATTCCTTAGAAATCTTGCGCAGAATTGTAGTAGTGTCGTAGACAGCTTTAAGCAGAAGGAGGGGGTATGTCCGCGAAGCTGTTTTTTCCTCTCCTCTTTAGTGAAAATCAACTCTCCACTGATAGACCTGCGACAACCGTCCTTTTAGAAAAAAATGAGTATATAGTAAACCGTGTAAAGTTTTGAGTTAGCTTTTTTCAATAATCTTCAAAGCACTCATTAGCGCGCGTAGTGTTGGATTCTTTCTGAGGATCCAGATCCATTCCCATACAAAACGACTGACCGATCTTCAATCCAGGGCTCGTATGATCGTATGGGGTCACATCAGATCAGAGTTTAAAGTGAATTGCTTGAAAGTTAACTTGTTCCTAAGCAATTCACCCCAACCTTTCGTATATGAGTCCACAATTCGCCGCCACTTTCGCCGCGTATCTGTATGATAACTGTTTGAATTCGCTCGTAGCAGATCCATGACGTTCGATTTTCCCTTTGAATCGAACACGGCTATTGAGAATGAGTAGCTGATGGAATGCTTGTTAGCCACGTGTTCGATTCAAGCGAACAGAGATCCAGAGTGAATGGAGTGTCACGGTTCTGCGACAAGCGAATAAAACGTTCCATCTTGTAAAATGGCAAACCTTCAACTAAACCAATACCAGTTTGGAATACACTGACATTTGACAGATGTCGAATGGCAGGGCTTTACTTTCCGAAACACGAAATGGATAAAGTTGAAAGTTGCCAATATACGAGTATTTCAATTTGGCCCATTTTTAGTGTGATTGGAAGCAAAAGCGCAAAAATGTCATTTAGCGATTTTATCCTTAATAGCTCTATCTCGGTAAGTGCATTTAACAGTTAGAAGTTTTGTTTTAATCTCAAATTGTAGATAATTTACTCTAGTTTAAAAAAAAAACTTTACCACATTTTTTAACAGACTAATTTAGGAGATATTATGAAAAAAAATGAGACAAGCCAAGCAATTAAGCGATTTTCAAGGTGGGCACTGCAACCAAAGGAGGTTTGTTGTGTCATAGCCCTTTTTTTCAAGCGAAAGACTTTCCACCACTCAAACGAAGGCTAGTATGTCTTATGCAGAAGTTTTCCTGCTAACGGCAGGGCGCGCGGTGAACTGCCCGATGAACGTATACCTCACCTGCGCTATCGCCGAGCATACCCATAAAATGTGACATATGGTTCCAACGTCCTCCAAAAAAAGACGACACTTCGTCTCGTTAGACAAACCCATCTTGTTTAGATGAACTCTCACCCGGTGGTGGCCCGATAGGTAGCCCACAATAGTCTAAAGTCGGCTCTATTCATGCGGGTGGTTTCTACGTAGTTGAAGGGTCTCGTCGCAGTCCTGTAAGATTGTCCCAGTAGCACACCTTTAGACCAATCCGTTATGATTCCCCCAGGTGAAGCTAAGTCCAGACCACTAAACGGTTCCAACCCGAGAAAATTTGATGATGACCCCTACCATGCAAGTTCATCTGTTGCTTCATTTCCCTCAATACCGCGGTGACCTGGAACCCAATACAAAAATATTTGTTTGGCGGTCGTGAGGCACTGCAGAAGTACACTCTTTTGAAAGTTTTTTTTTCCAAAATATCTTCTAAATTAGAACGTTCAAATATTTAGCAAAACTTTTTTTAACTAGAGTCAATTATTTATAATTTGAGACTAAAACGAAGCTTCTAGCTGTTATACTTACGTACACTGAGATAGGACTATTGAGGCTGAAATCGCTAAACGCATATTTTTCCATTTTTGCTCACAACCACACTAAAAATGCGCCAAATTGAAAATACGATCACTATATACCTCGGACAGACGATGCAACCAGTGGATTCATAAATTGGAAGCGCTACCAGAGCGCTGTCCCATTTCTGTACTGCATCGCAACAACAAAAATGGGCGCGCTCCGCTAGCGCTCTCATTTATGAATGCAGGCATTAATTCATGGGAATGACGATGTTCGAATATGAATGATCATTCACCAGGACATACACGAAATTGAAGTACAATTCGAAAGGGAATGATCATTCGGGTGCATCGTCTGTCTGAGGTATTAGACTTGAAATCAAATTATGTTCATCTTTTATTTCCGGATTTCCGTCTCAAAGATCTGTGAACTCGAAATTTATAAAATGTGATTTTTCTGATAAACCTTAAAAATTTTCATTTGGCGACCATCGATTTGGACCATACTGTTGAACTGAAATTTGTCTTTAATTCGTGCGTTGGATGCAGAATTCAACGCTATTTAATTTACATCCTATTAAATTTGTCGATCTGGGGTACCGGTTTGAAGTTATAAGGAAATATTAAAAAAGGGTTCAAATTTCTCGGATTTTGACCTACAAATAGTTAAGTTTAGCTTCTATGTATGATCTATAAAAGGAACTAAAATTATTTGCAGACCTTTCATGATTATTTCCTGAAAATTTACTTAATTTTACCGACCTATATACTCATGCGAAAAACCATTGCACTCATCCGTTACAGTTTGCTTGTGTTTATGGTGGACCTGCCATTCATTTCCATTTCACTTAAGCGTGTTTTTCACTTATGCGTTTTGCACTTATAGAGACAATATTATATGAAAAATAGGTGGAAAGTAAGCGGGCTTTTATATATTTTGCACTAATGCTGTTTTTGCACTTAAGCGTTTTGCATTTATCCGTTCTCGACTGTACATGTGTAGTCGTAAGACATTTCCAATCGTATTACCTGTGAACACTTTTCTGATATTTGGCCAATAAACTGCATTAATTAACACCTGAGTAACCACGAAGAAAACTGGCGGAGCTATTAAATAAACGAACTGACAAAAAAAGAAACTAATTCGCACTCTACGAGTAAGGTCAATTAGTTTAGGATTCTGTGTAAATGGTGGCATTGTTCGCTCCGATTTGAATGCATGCCAATTTCTTAGCAAAAAATGTTCATTTTATGAGTTGCAATTACTATTTTATATTTTTCCAAATTGATCTTTCTGCGATTTTGCAATGTCCGAAATTCAGTAGAGTTTTTAAGCAAACAATGTTTTTTTTACTTTGGGTTTTTACCTTCAGAATCGCATAGTTTGAGTAATTTACATGTCTCTTGTACTAATTAGTACTAATTAACGTTCAAAAGAAGTGATTTATTATTTTTGACGTTGAAATATAGGTATAATCGTGAGAATAATATTAATTAGTTTTATTTGTGCCAATTTGTAATATTTATGATAATTTTGGAATTTTAATTTCAGATACCCGATATAGCAACAAGACGACGACTATCAACACCAAAGGCAAGTCCTCTGTTGAAGAGGACTTCCTCTGAAAAGACACCTAAAACCTCACCACTAGCACTAAGGGATGATTCCACAATGACTAAGGCCGAAAAATCAGGATGGTTCAAATCGATAGATCGTCGCTCGAAAAAGAAAGCAAGTCCAAAGGTAATAAATAGATTGACTCTATCCTTAGAGGTGCTTTTAAAGTCATATCAAATTGTACATTGTGTGTTAATTTACCTTAGTTGGATTCACCAACCCGAACACCAGTTACAACTACAACAGAAGATGAGTTTTCCACTTTACGAGTGAAAAAATCGTATCGAACACCAGTTGCGCCTCCTGCTCCTCCAGTACCCGAGAAAAGTTTGCGTTTCTTCGGTGATACTGATTTAGAGTCAAACCCGAGTTTTTCCAGGGCCGCATCAGCACCACGGTATGTACATATGTAGAGTTGTAATGGATCTATGTATTTAAATAAGCTATCGGCTTTGACGAAAAGAAGTTCCTCTCACTTTGCTTAAGCTCAGCAGTAAGACTTATTGTTTGAAGGAATTTGAACTTGTTCTCTCATTTCTACCATTTATTTTAACATAATGAAATCTCTTTAATATTTTTACAATTTTTCTCTTACAGCGCTCGCCCTTCTGTAATAGCTTTAAGTCGGCATCAGAAACATTCACAGAGTGCCTACCATTTGGACCGTATTACGAAACCCGTCGTCAGTAAATCGCAACCACGTAGCAGTTCCCTGCAAAATTTGGGTGAAGGAATCGATGAAGTGGATCGTTCGCGTCGGCGGCAACATTCACGATCACGTGAATTGGACGATATTTCGGAAAGTGCTTCAGACTCGGAAATGCCGAAACATCCTCCAAATTCACGACATGCAAGTACGTCTCGACTATCATCCGCAAGGGATGTACGAGAGATGAGAGATGTTGAACCGATAGCGCAACAAAAAAGATATTACGAGGAACACACGCATCGTAGTAGTCGTGATAGGGAAAATCGGGAACCGCGAGAACGTCGTTCGCCATCACATAGAAGAGATTCTACCGATCCCGCCCGAATTGAATTCCGAAAGCCTCCACCAGCCCCACCAGGACCACCAAAACCTGCTCGTAGTGCTGATAGACGAACAACGTATTCTAGGTCAGTAAGTGTAAAATTTAAGGGAAGGGCTAACGACCTGTCGCCATGAAGGCGCCCATAATCTTCCATGCCATTGACAGCTAAGTAAATATAAGCCGGTAGGGGACAAAAAAAAAACAGAAATGAATTTGAGTTTCAAATACAAACGTGACAACCACCATTATAATTCCTTGGCTTGAACATACAGAGTACGAATGGGTAAGACGATATCAACATGATGAATATCAAGTTGATACCGTCTGTCACTGTTGATACTTAGTTTAAAAAAAATGCTGCAGGTGTCAGTTATTTTTAGTACCAATATTTATTGTACACACATTGTATATACACATTTCCAATTACCAAATCCTAATGTTGTTGTTTGATTGATTATTCACTACTACAGTATACAATGATTGTTTATTTTCATCGATTTCCAACTAGTTACAAGAAAAAATGCTCAGTATTTTTTCCATGATGACAACGCGACAACGTTTCGCCTATTTATTCGGCATCTTCAGGTCTATAACAACTATATATTAGCAATAATTAATAAAGATCAAATCAAAAACATGGTTAATGAACTTAATAACTATGACGATAACCTCGCAGTCACAATTGAGATGGAAAACAACCAACAAATTAACTTCCTTGACGCAACAATTACCAGAATCGATAAAAAAACTAAAAACTTAATGATACAAGAAACCAATAGCGACAACTAACATACCACACTACACATCTAACCAAGCTCAGCACATAAGTTAATGTCGCGTCAAATTACATTTATCGTAGATTAAAATGAACAAATACTGAAGATTAGAAAAACCAGAAACAAGAAATACAAAAACAACATTATTAATTAACGGCTACCCAATAAAAATTATAAACAAGCTTATTAAGAACAGCACCTACAAAATAAGCAACATTAATACCAGTCTTTTAGTCAACTCAGTCTCATGTTTGACTACCGGCGTTTCGGGTTCGAATCCCGTCCACGACGACGTTCGTGGCCATGGATGTGCAGAAGGTGCATGCTGGCAACTGCATTCTCCGAAACAAGTTTATGCCAACGAAACGTCAACTGGTCCACATGGAACAGTTGACGCGCTATGCCTCAGAAGGGGTTAGGGCACTTGAGTAGTCAACTCCGCCGAAGCAATGGTTGTGAAAGGAGGCGGGAAGGATAGCTGTAGCCTGATCGGCTGAGTAACACCTAAGCGTGTCAGGTCAGTAGGGTATAATGAATTACGTTGTCAGACCTGCAACGTAGTTGTGTGAACTCTGGCACGTTATGAACCACCTAAAGCAGCTATCACCGAGTACCCCTGGATAGGGTTTAGCGATGAGCCGACCAACCAGACTTGTAAAAACTACTCCATATCAATAAACCTGGAACAAAAGCCTCGGATTGAACGGATCAACAATGACGACCACTCAAACGTTTAACGGATTATTCTTTCGGATCCTGGAATGTACGCTCCCTAAACAAACCGGGGCCGTGAAAACCCTCCTTCAACAGGTCGAGAATTACAAACTGAGCATCACTACCATCCAAGAAATAAATTGGATTGGCAGCGAGATAAACGACAAGAATTCGCACACACTTTTCAAAAGTGGACCACAAGGAGTTTGGAGTTGCATTCAAAGTGAGCAAGCAGCTGAAGCCGCACATTATTGACTTCAAACCTATTAATGAAAGGTTGTGTGCAATTCGAACTAAGACTCGTTTTTTCAACATCTGGCTCGTTAAGTTAAGGAAGATGCGGTGAAAGACTAATTCTTTGCCTGCCTGGAGACACTGTTCGACTCACTTCCAACAAACGACGTGAAAATACTGCTGGGAGATTTAAATGCGAAAGTTGGCATGGGGGAACTACTGGAGGGCATGAGAAATGCAAACGGTCAACGATTCGTCGACTTCGCCTGCAGTAGGAGTCTTATCGGAAGCTCCACATGCTTTCCGCATCGACGCATTCACAAACAGACTTCGAAATCTCCAGACGCACGAACCGTCAACCAAATTGACCACATCCTCATTTGCAAAAGGTGGACGTCCAGTGTATTGGATGGCCGATCCTATCGAGGAGCAAACTGCGACTTCGAGGATCAGCCCTCCCAAAGTTTTCGAGGTTGACAAACTCTTGAGCGATGCTATGGCGCAAGCATATACAGTCGCCCTTGAGGAAAAACTATCACCTATGCTACACGACATCAGAAACACAGGTGTTCACGGGTTCTGGGAAGAACTTAAAGGTGCCATTAAGGAAGTTGCAGAGAAGGTCGTGGGCAGGGCCGTCGAGAGGGGGGGGGGGGCGGAAGGGGCGAAACGCCCCGGGCCCGTGTTTTACTCGAGGGCCCGAAAACTTGAAAAATTGAAAAAAAGAGAAAAAAAATGTATCTGCGCACTGAGCTTTTGTTTTTTTTTGCTCCACTCTGAAGCACTGAGCTACCGGTCGCCATATATGGGCCCCTACAAAAAAAAGAAAAACCTACGCTTTGACCTTTTTTTTGCTCATTGAGCTACCGGTCGCCATATATGAGCCCGTACAAAAGTTGAGTACCGGGCCCGGATTTTCTCTCGACGGCCCTGGTCGTGGAATACTAAGCTCGTCGAGCGCGAAACGACCACAACCTCCGACAGTTGACGAAGTTGATCTCACCTTGCGGTCACTCAAACCAGATAAAGCGCAGGACGCTGACGACATTCCAGCTGAGCTGCTAAAATCCAGTGTAACGGGTCTTTTAAATACTACTACCAGCGCATCAACTGTTCCATGTGGCCCCGTTGACGTTTCGTTGGCATAAATTGGTTTCAGAGAATGCAGTTGCCAGCATGCACCTCCTGCACATCCATGGCCACGAACGTCGTCGTGGACGGGATTCGAACCCGAAAATACTTTACACCAACTACTTCTACGAATCTGGGAGGACGAGGTGATCCCAAACGATTGGCGCAGGAGCAGCGTCTGTCCCATACACAAAAAGGGAGATAAATGTCAGTGTAAGAATTACAGAGGTATTTCACTAGTCTGTACGTCCTGCAAAGTCCTGCACCCGGCTTCACCGACCGAAAAGAACGCCACGGCCCTGCGACGAGCAAACTTAAACAGCCACCATACTGATACTTCGCCGTCGTGATGGCGATTTTGCGTACTCCGTATACATTTAGACGGGGCGAGAGAAGTTGATGTTCAACCAATTTGCTTTCTACTTTGCTCCGATGAGATATCCCATGTTAGAGCTGGATAAAAACCGGTCTGTCGTTTTGTATGAAAATGATCCGAAAATTGATTGAATCGAAAACGGCTATTATATACATATGTGAACATAAAATTAGTTCAACTGCAAATTTCTCATACGAACGAGCTTGCGCTTTTTACGAGTCCAGTTATCGTTGCGTTTGGACTATATGGCCTTATGGTCTTCATTGTATGCCCGAGACTTTTATTTATCTATAGAAGTGCGCGTGAAAGTGTATGTTACAAACAAAAAATATTTTTAATTTTAAAAAAGAGGGAAGAAAAAAGTTAGTTCGTGGATAGCGTTTTGGCGCCCTACCAGCCGTTGCGCGGCTTGAAGAGCTTATGCGATAATTCCAGGACCTCTCTAATTGCCTTGACCCCTCCAGGGGCATGGCCGCGTCAACATCTCTAGCATTTCTGTGCCTTTTTGACGTTTCAATAGCATATCTACTTTTCGGAAGTGCAGTTGCTAACATGCACCTCCTATCCATGCCGTCTTTATACTGACAAGCTCGGAGCACTGTGAGAGTTCTATTAGTACTCACAGGCAGTTTTTTTTATCGCGCCGAGATTTGATCTCCGAGCTCTAGATTAGTATCGTAGAGCGGTGACTGAACAATCACGTCCACCGAGCGCGACTTTTAATTCCGGTATACCTTATAGAAATGCACTTTATACATTCCGACCGTTTTAACTTTACCTGGTTGTGATACAACCAAATATGTAAACCAAAATAATAAACAAATTTATATTTCAGGGAACGTGAACGATTACACGATAGCTCAGGTACTGAAGGAGAATCGAGCCTTCAAAGTCAACGTAGTGTGGTGTATTTGCATGCAACCACAGTCGGTGCCATACCACAGCCATATCATTTGAGTACACGTCGTCGTGCTATGTCTCGGGAAGAGTTATCTGCCCTTAAGAAAAAGGAAAAGATGCAACCAATGACACGAACTGTATCGAGATCCGTTTCAATGTTAGCTCCCTGGAAGCCAAAGCATTTACATGAAGGATATGAAATAAATTATTCACAGGAACCTACCGATAAGGTGAGCGAAGAATTTTTTTCTAAACATTTAGTGTTTGCTCACACGAGTCGTCTCCTAATCGGCTCGTAATCGGTTCGCCTGCGATTCGAATTCAAATTTTCAGGCAAATGTATGGAGATGCTCACATGGATCGTCCATTATTCGGCACGTAAGCGAATCGATTTGCTTGAGAAGTGGCGTTCGAATCGCAGGCTAGCCGATTACGAGACGACCCGTGTGAGCAAACACTTAGTCAACATTTTTGGTTGAATTTAATACGATAGGAGTATGTAATGCATGAGCAATTTCGTCGTCGTCATCGTCGTAGAATGATTATAATTATAACTGTTTAAACAATTTGTTTCCTTATTTATTTTATTTTTTTACAGTCGAGAAAGACTTCAACAATGCCCAGAAATCCAGCGACAAATCATAGTAATAGTAAATCGAAGAAAACCATATCAAATAGCAGTACATTGCAACGATCGAAAAAAAGTGGATCATCGAGAGATGACATCTCCTCGACACGACCGTCATCCTCGTTAACAAGCGCGTCGAAATCCGGAATTTCATCGGACAAAAAATCGTCATCAGACTTACGCAAGGATACACTGAGTCGTCGTAAAGTCAAGTAGCTCACGAACGACGCAAAATCTCAACCTAACGATAAAAACCTATATCATACAAAAAAAAAGAAATCTAATCAAATACCATTAATCTCAACTATTTACCTATTTTTGTATACTATTGTAAAAACAATGCAAAAATCGATTAACCACACAGGACGATGTTTATTTAAACTCCGCTAGGAGTTTTGTGGTGCTATGGCTCCTAAATGTTAAGTTTCCGAAACTCTAACCAAAATCACTGTTTTTTCTTCGTGTAAATATTCGCCCGAAATGTTAATTTTGACCGTTTATTTTGTGTTATTAACATTAGCGACCTGATCTATAGTGAGCTTCAGTCTAAGCATCTTATCAAAATGTGAACTTATCTAAATAATTAATAATTTTAGGACAATAACTTTAATATAATAAATCAAATTCGATTATTTTGTAAATTGAATTTTAATCATTAAAATCTATTGATTTAAGATTATTTGATTTATTGCTGTTCCCCTGCGAAATAAATACGTCTATTTTTCAGCTGCGGGCTTGATTTTCTTCCACCTCTCCATAGCTGACACCTCTCTGCAACGGACAATTTTGTTGACTGCATTTTTTAAATTGGTAACGAGTACCTATACTCATCCGAAGATGCCCGTGGGGACGGAGCCCAATGACCGTGAAGGTAGGGCAATACCATCTGGCGAAGAAAAGGCCCGTCAATGAGCTAAACAGCGGCCTATGCTTGCTGTAGCTAAGTTCAGGAGATGTGGGCGGGAAAGACAACACAAACATGGGAGGCAAAATGGGGAATAATAAAAAAAAATGGGGCGATCAGATCCTTATCCTTATCCTTATGAAGATTATATAAAGAACGGAAATAAGAAAAGATGATTGGTACACGTATAACACTGAGATATATTACACACACCACAAAAATTCCCCCCCCCCCCCCTCTGTCGAATAATTTGTTGTGATTTTCAATCATACCGAGTGAGCACCAGCTGATAGGAGAAAGCAGACAATGAAAAAAGTATTGTAAAAAAACCGACACAAATTGCAACTTTCAGTCAGTTAATTTGACAGTATGATGAGACTAGTCGATAAAGCTTTGCCCGTCTGTCCGTCTGGTTCTATGCAAACTAGTCCCTCAGTTTTAAAGCTATCGAGCTGAAAGGCTTTCTTTCTATTGCACGCTGTAAATATGTCGGAACCAACGGAATCGGACCACTACGTCATATAGCTGCCATAGGAACGACCGGTCCGAAAATTCGTCTTTGTGAAAAAAACTTTTTTATTTCTAAAGATATCTTTTTCAAATTCGACATCAACTAATAGTATTTTAAGCCAAATCATATTCCCGAATCTGGTTGAAATTGGACTACTCTATCGTATAGCTGTCATAGGAATTACCGTTCTAAAAGCAAGTTTTTGATAGAAAAACTTTTTTATTTCTGAAGATATCTTTACCAAATTTCATATTATTTAATCATATTGACGGTTAAACCACGTTCCTAAATTTTGTTGAATTCCACTATTTCATATACCTCTCATAGGAACAGTGAAATCGGAACAAGTTTTACTACTATCCGTAATTTAAAAGTGGCCAATGCACCATAAGTCACAACGCTTCGCGTGAAGGGTATTAAACCTTCGGCAAGCAAGCCGAAGGCTAGTTTGTTTAAATATCATTTGCAGTGGAGGTAGGCGTTTCTTTGGCCGAACTGTGATGCCGGAAAAACTGCCACATGTACTTTTTCCCCGTTTTTTCTTCCACAGCTTCATTGTAGGTCGACCTATTATTACTCACCCCATCTTCCATTGCATGATGGACATTGCTCTTCCCATCCATGAGCTGAGTAAATGAGCGTATCGGACTTTTTGCAGCTCTACATGATCCATTTTACAGGATATCTAGTACATTTGAAAATGAGAAGAAACTCAATATGCCCTCCCTTGCATAAAATGTTCAATTTATGTGTCTCATTAATTTCGCCAGACGTGTGCTTATCTGACAAGGATAAAATCACCAAACAAAAAAATTAACAGAAATTGTTACCATCATTTACCGAAGACATTATACTCGTACGAATGCCACATCTACATCAAATATGGATCACAACAAATCTCACACACCCTCTGATACTCCAGGTGACGAGTAAAAATCGAGAGAAAAAATTAAGGAGCTTTGTAACTAGGCGAGAAATGTTAGTTGGTACTAGGAGTATATTATGCTAAAAGTTCCAGCCTGTGGGGGGTAGCTACAAGTAGCGCGGGTGGCTTTCTTTTTCTTCTTTTTTTGGTTTTATCTCCGCTATTAACCCTAGAAAAAAAATGATTGAGAGACAGTTAAAGAAAATAAAAAAAATACATAAAAAATAATACATGCTTCTCCGTATCTTAAACAGGTCTCGAGATAAGCTCACTTGAAAATTACTTTTTGTAGAATGCACCGATTCCATTAGTTGCGACATATTTCCAGCGTGCAACAGAAAGAAGGTTCTGTGAGAAATCTCAGCTCGATAGCTTCAAAACTGAGAGACTAGTTTGCATAGAACCAGACGGACAGACAGACAGACAGACGGACAAAGCTTAATCGACTCGCCTCATCATAATAACCAAGAATATATATATATAGTTTATATGGTCGGAAGTGCTTCCTTCTGTGCGTTGTAAACTTCATCACAAAGTTAATATACCCTATCACATCCGTGAAGGGTATAAAAATACTCCTGTATGACTTTCCAGGTGTACTCATTGACCACATTCCCCTCCAGGCCAAGTAAGCCCTGCTGACCCTTCGGCCCCAATATGACTTGAAACCTTTGCAAAAGACTCGTCTCGTCACCCCAATTCCAAAAACATTCAAATTTGGTTGCAGTAGCTGCACTCCTTCCTTTTACACAGACGACAAACAACAAATAAAATGCAAATGCATGTCCTGCCTATTCTGTGAATGGAAGGGGCGGGACACAAATGGCACTTAAGGACCAGTTTATACTTATCAAAATTTTGCAGCCATTTTTTGGTTAGCGTTAGGGAATAGCAAGAGCACTTCCTTGCTAATGAAAAGTCAAGTTAAGGTTTATTAATTTGCTTTCTGAAAAAAATGACCAGCGAGGGTATTTAGGTAAGAATAGCCGAGGCTGATATAGATACTTCTATTGTCCGATGCGGCATCGACAAAGGAGCATTCGAAGCTAATGCGATTATATGTGAAGACATTGATTTGTCAGTATTGTTGACAGCAGACAGCACTACCTCCATCTTAAACCAATATATACTTCGTTAAACCAAAGAGAGAGAAAGTGGAGACAAAACCATATTTCTCATTGGAAGATCAAAAACTGGCAATCGCAAAACGTATTCTACTTATTCACGACTTTAGTGGATGCGACACCACTTCATTCGTTTACATGAAGGGCAAGGCATTGATGGTAAATTGTTTGGAAAAGATAATAGCCTTGAAACCATTATAAATATATAAATATTTTACAGTCCCTCATCAACACCAGGCGGTGTCACAAAAGCTAGCGAGTACATGTTTATACAAATATATCATGCTCGTCAAAAAGCAAATTTTTTTTTATTTGCCACCAACTCGGGGTTGTGCCTAACAAAATGTCTATCGAATGCATTTACAAGTGTAAAACTTAACTTAAACCCTTAATGTCAAAGGACCGTGCAGTGCCTGACTCAATTTTAAAAGCAATTTTTTACAACTGCGCGACTGGTTGTGGGGTACGCTTTGGATGCCATAAGGCTGGAATGAAATGCACTTCAATCTGTGACAATTGTAATGGACACTAGAATATGATCAGCTTGACTAGGAAGTCACCGACCGTTGCGAGGCATGAAGCAGGGACACCTGACGAGTTCATGCCTTTCTCCGGTTGACGAAACCAAAAACCACTACGTAGGTAGTTGTGATACCATGCGCGTGGTATACATGTCAAAATACTATCCACCCGGTAGCGCCCCTCCAACTAGTTGCAGTCGCGCTTCGTTTGACGAAACCCGGAACCACATTTTGAAAATGACATTATTTTTGACATTGCTCACGTAAGCAAACAAATTGTTTGAAGTCAATCGACGTCTTCCAATCTATACGCATATTTATACAATAAATAATGCTTCAATGTTAATATAATTTAAATTGAAATATTACTTCATTCATAATTCGAATTTTATTGATTATGTTCAATGACAATGTCCATTATCCGCTAAAATTTGCTTTAAATTAATTAAACTTCGAAAATATTAGTCCTACGATAATAGAGCGTATGAATTTTTTATAAAAAATTCTGTCTGTTTATTTTATTCTCAGGAAGTTTATCAGTAGGATTAGTAGTTGCAGAGATATAAGCAAAAACTTAGGAGAAAAAACTTCCAAAAATCTTTCAAGCCTTTCCCCCCTTTCCCTTCATTAGTTTACTTTCCAACTTTGAGGATTTTTGATATAATGTACTTCAGGTATCAGCCAATTACCACGCCAAATTTCAGAACTTTGCGATGCATTTTACTTTTAATTTTAACAACTTATCTAAAAAGAACAAAAAAATTTTGTAAATTTCCGACATATTGCTCACCCTGTATCTTTCAAAGCATTATGCCCGGTTCACATTATTCCAGTAACCAATCCAGTCCAGTAATCCAGTCCAGCGCTGGATTACTACTGGAATAATGTGAACCGGCACTGGACAGCAATTCAATCCAGCAATCCAGTCCAGTAATCCAGTCCAGTGACTGGATTGTCGGTCTACTTTTTCATTCCAGCTCGTACAGAAATCATTGTCACTATAGTTACCGAATCAACAACACACTCGCCGGACTACTGGACTGGAATCATGTAGACGATATGATCCAGTCCAGCACTGGACTGGATTGCTGGACTGGATTACTGGACTGGAATAATGTGAACCGGGCATTGCCCCACGACAAAAATGAATTGGACACATTTATAGAAAATTTTGTCTACAATACTTTGTTTTTGCAACATTTATCGCTGGGAGTCATAGTTACAGAGATATTTCCAAAAAACACAATAAACTCCCCTTTAATCCCCTCCCCCAGCGTGAGCTGACTCCCCGCAGGCGGGGACTTTTAATATGATATACACCCATACCTCGCTTTACGGCTTCACAACAACACAACTTCATGTTACATAAAATAGGTGTATGTATACATCCATAATTTTCTTTAAATGGCTAAAAGGTTGAAGGGGCTGCCCAAAGCTCACAAGCCTGGGAACGAATTCCGAGAGATCGTAGCAGCCCCCAACTCCCACCACACAAAACATCGCCAAATGGCTCCTCGGAAGGTTCAACGATTTAGGTGGGTCCAGCTTGTGCCGATATCGACCTAATCGACAAACTGAAGACCGTGGGTCCAATCTCGTCCGATGAACGGGTCGTCTCTTTCGACGTTAAAGCCCTGTTTCCAAGCATCCCGGTCAAGGAGGCGCTATTTTGCCTGGGGGAGGCTACTCGAAAAGGAGCCCACATCTACGGCTTGGAGGAAGGAAGTCAATCTTCTCATGAGGCTGGCAACAATATGCATGACGGAGAACTACATCACGTTCCGCGGCAGATTCTTCAAGGCAACCAGGGGGGTGGCCATGGGTAACCGACTCTTTCCGTTTGTTATGAACAGGAAAGAGGAAGAACTGAAGGCGAGAGGATCACTGCCAAAATTCTGGGTGAGATATGTGCACGATTTGCTGGCAATCATCAACAAAGGGGAAGGAGAGGAAATCCTCTCTAACATGAACACGGTCCACCGGAACATCAAGTTTACGATGGAAATGGAGGAAAATCATAAGGAACGGGAGCTGCATCGAATTCGACATCTTTAGGAAACCAATCCACACACAAAGAACGATTCCATCGAGCTCCAACCATTCGTACTCCCAGAGGTTTGCCTCGTTCCACTCGATGATAAACCGACTTTTCACGGTTCCATCGAGCACGGAGCGATTCGAAAGGGAAAGGAGGTACATCCTCGACACGGGCTTGAAGAATGGATACGAGCCAAGGGCAATATCATGTCTCATCCACAGAAAGCTAGATGAACAACGATTGACTACCCTCCAACATAACAACGAAGAACCTAGGAGAAGGATAGGTGTCACACATTCGTACGCATCCGGGAAATTGAAGCGGGTGATGAAGTAAATGGACATCGAAATGGTCTCATCAAGCCGTAGGCAACAGCTCAAGACCAAGCTAGGGTCCACGAAGGACAAGAAACTCAAACATGAAGTAAGCGGCGTATACAAAGTCTCATGTCCGGAATGTGACAAAACATACGTCGGGCAAACGAAGCGGCGAGTTTCAACACGATGGGGTGAGCACGTGAGAGAGGCTCAGTCTAGCGTAAAAAAAACAAGGACCCCGCGTCGCTAAAATCGATGGTAGCGAGACACATAGCAGGAGAGGGGCGCAACATAACATGGGACAACGTGGAGATTTTCAAACCGAGTACAGACAGCAAGAAACTGGATGCACTAGAAAGTCTGGCCATTCTAAGGGAACCGGAAAACCAAAGGCTGAACCATGTTATCGGGAATCTATAATCAGGGCTGCTGAAACTACTGCCGATGGAATCACCAAGGAAGTGAAACGGGTGGTTTTCATCATTATTCTACCTATGGCTCAATTTTCTTTTTTTCTCGATTGGGTTTTTCTATTTTTTATTTGCTTCCAAAACATTTTGTATGTCATTAAATGGTAATTAGAGTAACGTAACGTCATGTAAACTAATTAACTTATTAATTATTAATTAATTATACTGAAGAAGGACAAAACTGGTGTTCGAAATGCGCATTTACAAATAAAAAAGAATCCCGTCTTAGGAAAAATCAACGTTTTTCATTTAGTAAGAGGAAATAGAAAAGAGTGTGCATCGAGATTGTACTTGCGCAAGATTGCCAACATGTAGATATATCGACATGGAAAAAAAGTTTTTTGCCGTTATAGCGAAACATTTTAGGCCGTAAATCGAAAACGTGCCTTAATTGAAGAGGGCCGTTATAGCGAAATGCCGTATAAAGAGCGGCCGTATAGCGAGGTATGGGTGTACTCCTAGTACCAACCAACAACTCGGACCGTGTTTCAGACTTCCTTTAGCTTTTTCCCTCGATCACCAAATATTGGCACTCGTCGTCACCTGGGGTATGAGTACAACTCGACTGGAAAGTTTCTCGTTCGCCCTGAATATCATACAGGATAGGATGGATATTTCTGCTAACATAATTAAAATGAATATGTAGCTCTGTCAAGGCAGCAGCTAATCTGATTAGCTGGGAGACAGATTAATTTACATACAACAATGATACAGCACGAGCATGATAGACTACTTTAGCTTTAGCTCTTCCCGCTTCCGTATTTCCGTACTAAATAGTGTGGGGATGATGCAAAGCTCTATGACGATGAATTTAATGCAATGTGTGTAACGTTCCACGAATAATTGATCTCAATTAGAAGCAATGCTGACAACGCATCTTCTAACGTTTCGTCAGACAATTTTCCTTGCTCGCCGTCATGTGAGATACGTACGTTATCTGCTGAGAAGTTTCCAGCAGTTCAATTTGCAATTTTGGTGTGATAAGGCGAAGATTGTGGAGTAGCCCCCTTGTATGAATACACTTGTATTGAGTTCCGACTAAGTTTAGTCAAGGCTAGTTAGTAGTCAGTGTTCGAATCGCCATCGATTTTCGCGATTAACGAAACCCTCCAAGTGTATCTTGTTCGTCCAGTGCCATTAAATTAACATAAGCCAAAAGCAATATAACCGTGTTAGTGCTAAATAGTGCACGAATTTAACGTAACTAGTGTTTATTGGAAACTTACAAATTGTGGATAATAACAAAGTACTAGCTAAAGGGATAACGTGCTAGTGGTTACTAATCGATTAGTGATAATGGTGAGCCTGCGTTACTCAATATTCAGTTTCAAAATTGTGTACATAACTAGAATCTCAGCCAAGACAGCAGCGGAAATGATGCTAATGGATACCAATTGGCTTGACTGAAGTGATTGGACATCGTCAACCCTACGAATTCAATTGGTTTGTGTACAACGAAACCATCGTAAACAGTGCACATTCGGATTTATGAAAACAAAATTAATTATAAGAGTGATACTTATTATTATCAATTTAAAGTGCTAAATGATTAATATCACTATATTTCATGAATCACTAGGGTCATTGGAAGTTTTCTCTATTTTTTATGACCCTTAGTAACAAAATCCCCTGTCTTGTCTATTAACCTTGTTGTTAATTTAAGTTTTACTTACTTGCTGCTTGATCCAGTGTATAACATGTCTTAGTTTTTGTTAACTGCTATGATATGCTGCACAGTACCTAATCCGTCGCCTTAAAGTTTTCCTCTATTCGGTATTTTTTGACCAGTGATTATGGTCTCCTTCAATTCTTCAAAAATATGTATATATGCATGTATGTACTACATTTATACAAAACCTCTCATTTATCATATATTTCGTTTTTGTTCATTCTGCGCTATTGGTCTCCACCTCAAATCGCCCAATCAATAGGTGCATTTCGGCGAACTTGACTCGAATCAAGTGAATGACAATGAGTAACAGAGATGTAATGTACTGTGTATTCGTAAGTGGGAGAGAGTGTCGCTGGTTCTCTAGAGGGGAATTTCACCGAAAAAGAATTTGACTCGTTTCCCGTGACCATGATGTCTAAACAAACACATTTCCACACAAGATGAGAAAGAGAATTGAGAGAGACCGGTCCCTCTGTCTCTTTCGCTTTAGTACAATTAGTAAGGGACGTGGATAGCTAAAACCGGTAGGTTGTTATTCTGCTCTCCGGATACCTATGTAGAGCATGAGCTCAGATAATGCGTCTCTCTTTCAGCCTCGGATACACAAAGCCCTACGTCTTTATTTATTAGATCACCCCGATATCAAATCCAGTCTCACCAAACGTGACCATTAAGGTTTGTAATCTCTTCGTTGCCGGGCTAGGTATTTAAGTCACGAAATCCAACAAAAATCGGATTATGGTTTTGTAGACTGATTTACGTATTCAGTTAGTCTATATAGCTGATATTTTTTTCGTTTATCGGTAGATAAACTCCCTCTTCTGAATAGAGAGCTAGCTCCGTTCGTTCTCTTTCTTGGACAATGTTGAATTAGTGTTGATGTCACTTTCTGCGATTACAACTCTTTTATCATGAGTGTAAGCGCAGAATTAAGAATCATGGGTGCGTTCATATCAAAATCGTTTTTTTTTTCTTCTCCTGTGACTATACTGGGCTTTGTTCTCGATGTCATGGGTCTTGAAATGAGAAGTCCACGAGTGTGACTCCAAACATAGTCGGTTGGCTAATCCACAAAGAGGATTCTATTGCCAGGGGTTGTAAATTGTTTTTCATTTTAATAAAGTTTTGATCGCCTACTCCTGAAGTTCTAGACGATTCTAAGCCAATTGAGTCATCCACCAAGAACATCCAGTTATAGATGTTGGCCCATGTGTGCTCATTCGCAGCACAATCAGTCCACTATAAGGCAATTTACTAACAAATTTTCAGGAAGGGAACTGTTAACTTGTTTGCACAAATAGGTTTGTAATGCGCAGCAAATTAATAACAGCCGCTTTGCTATACGTCCTCCCTGGATGACTGATGACTGTCTGCCCTTTATTCTCTCTCACGATATAGCATAACAATTTCTGTCAGTAGGAATTAAGGGAGTCACTTTTCTACCCGCCAACATGCGTTTTCCCCAGTCTCGTGGAGCTAGGGAACACTAGTATTAGCCTATTCCCCCATTCACCATTTCTCCCTTAGCATCTTCCCTACAAATATCCATAGCGAATTAATAATCAAATTACAAAAGGAATAAAATCATATCTTAATAAGTATGACCCCCATATTTAATATTGGTAATATTTCTTGGACCATATCTATTGTACAATTCAAACAACAACTAAATCAGCTTATATGCAAAAACAATCAACATGTCGACGTAAGTGCAATTACGAATATTATTGATAAAGCTGTTTACTAGTCTAGGCAGGGTGAAAGTCGTGTAGGCGCAGACATGTTGTTGCTAGTGGCTTTTTGAAAATTGAAGGGGCAGGCAGCATCCTCACTATCGCTGATAACAGTTCATTGATTTAAAAATGGCCATAGTAATTGTAATATGTATTTAAGGTTCGTTATTCGTAAAAAAAATTCAGGCCAACCATTTGATGAAGGCCGAAATATCTGGGGAATCGAAAGAAAAATCTTTAAAGCCGAAATATATACATATATAAATTTAAAATTAAAACTACGGAAAATAATAAATTCCATCTTTCAATTGACGGCAATATATTATGAATGTATAGGTATATACAACAGAACGTGGTCCCAAAATGGGATCGTATCATGGTATGATTTTCGATGTTAAATCGTTGATTGAATTACCTACACCCAGGACTGTCGAGAAAAAATCCGGGCCGGGACTCAACTTTTATAGCACCCTATAATATGATATAATAATGATGGAGTTGTTGAACGCACTTTTTTCGTGTTTGAAAGGATTCGGAAAGTTGATGCAATTTTCAATATTTTTATACCCTAGACTTTTAGTATAGGGTATATTGTTTTTGTCACGACGGAAATATGTAACACCTTAAAGGAGGCTCCGGAGGTATAGCAATGTATATATATAAATGATCAGGGTCACCTCCTGATTCGATTTAGCCATGTCTGTCTGTCTGTCTGTCTGTCTGTCCGTCTGTCTGTCTGTCTGTCTGTCTGTCCGTCTGTCTGTCCGTTCGCACGATAACTTTCGATAGAATGAAGCTAGGGCCATGAAATTTTGGTCAAATGTTGGTAGTATGATCTAGTTGGATGGTATTGAAATTGGGTATAATCTGGCCAAGAGAACGCCTACCTCCCCTACATATGTAAAATATTTAAATGTATCTATAACTCCCGATTAAAAAATCATGAAAAGCTCTAGCTTTAGTATATTACTAGTGAGGGTATTCTTATACTCTCCTGGGAAAATAAAATCGATCAGTTGAAAACTAACGGTAATTTTCTTACAAAGAGCCCCGTACTACCCTACTTTTCTGGTTTTTTGTCTATAACTCTTGAACCAATTGACGTAGACACCTGATTTTTGGCATGTAACCCTGAGGAAAGAAGCTGCTTGAGTTTTAGTAAGTTGGGCATAATCAGATCAAAGGAACGCCTACCTCCCCTACAAAATTCCAAAAATTAAATAATATTTTAATTACGATAACTTTCGATAGAATGACACTAGCGAGTTGAAAATTTGGCAGAATGTTGGTAGTAAGATCTAGTTAGTTGTTATTGAAAATGTGTAAGATCCGACCCAAGGAACCCCTACCTCCCCTAGAAATGAAACTTAAAATAAGCGATAACTAACGACAAAATAAAGCTAGCGACTTGAAATTTTGGCCAAATGTTTGCAGCGGGATCCAGTTGGCTGATATTGAAAATACGTAAAATTCGACTAACGAAACCCCTACTTCCCCTATAAATGAACTTCAAATAAGCGATAACTTTCGATAGGGTGAAGCTAGAGACTTGAATTTTTTTTAAATGTTTGTAGGGTGATCTAATTAGTGATGTGTGATAATGATGGGCAAGATCCGACCCAAGGAACCCCTACCTCCCCTACAAGTGAAACTTCAAATAAGCAATAACTTTCTATAGAATAAAGCTAGCGACTTGAAAAATTCGACAAATATTTGTAGAATGTGTTAGTTCATTGAGTTTGAGAATGGTCAAGGTCCTCCTGAATGGGTGCCAACCTCCCCTATAAACTGGGCGTATAGGAAACTCACTTTTAATGCAAATGGTCGCTGCCAATTGGTACTTTCGGTATCACCACTAGGTCTGTACAAGTCTAGGGTATATACGCTTCGGCCTGGTTTACATTAAAAATTCATCTTAAAAAATTGATATGTTTATTCGGAATTCATGCTGACCCTCATTGACTTCAAGACAATTTCCCAATAAAGTATTAAATTCACTACACTAGTTATAGTGTAGTGAATTTAATATTTTTTATGTAGAAGGAAACGCTAGTTAGAACACTTAAATTAACTAATTCGTTATTGTTGAAAGTATATCCCGTAAAAAATCTGCAAAATAATTTTATAGTTATAACCATTTTTCCGAATATGTTCGAATTTTCGCGTATAGTGTGTTATGTTTTGTTACTTTTATAATTAAATCTAATTGTTAAAATCCAATTTTTTTTTGTACTACGTTAACGCTGTACTCGAAATCTTATAAAATGGGATTTCGGCGGAAACTTCTTGATATCCTCCGGATTTCACATACATTTTATCGCAAAACGAAATCTTGATAGTTAGCAGAAACACGATGAAATCTTTCTGAAATCGCGATTGAAATCCTCATGTGATATGGCAATGCCCCACATGTCAATATAAAAGTGCGAAATTTCCAATGGCAATACAATCAATTTCCAGTACCAATGACAGTTGGCAATTAAAAATGTCAAATAAAATGTCGAATAATATCGGACCATGTCAGCTATTGACGTAAAACCCAATATAATTTATTAATTGTCAAATGAAATCCTTAGTAGTATCAGCATAAACACTTTCGGAATTTCGGAGTCAGCTGGTCGAAATTACGCGATTTCGAGTCCAGCGTAAACGTAGTATAAACGTCATTTTATTATAATTTCTTAATATCTGACAGTTAACAGTCATTACATGAGTAGAAACTATTTTTTGTACCTTTGGGACACCGAGCACTTGTGAAAGTTCCCAAGAATAAAAATGCGGTTTACATTCAAAGGCTTCCGATTGCCAGAAACTAAGAAATCATGATGAAGGAATTCAATTTTTGAAACAAAACTAGTATGCGAAAATCCGAGAAAAGTGATGAGAAAATTTTTAGAGATAAACACATTTTCCCGGACACCATTCATAAATTTTATGTTTTTTTTTTTTTTTTTGAATTACAATACGGAAAAAACGTTGAATTCCATAAAATATACAAACTTTATTGATTAGAAGCTGACGTGAGTTGAGTATGCAAATTTTTGCGGACCGGGACTCCCTTATGGGTTCCTGTCTAATGTAAAATAGGTGACTAGGAAACTGCAGGGTGCCGTCGGAAATTTTGGTCATTATCTGGGTAGGGAGAGGTACCCATCGAAAAAGCGGTGTCCGAAATTCTACAACTACTGGCTGCCGATTTACAACGGTTTTCCATCAAACTAGTACATATTTTGCTCATTCACCACAATCTCCAGCCTGAGGATACCGCTTTCTTTTTTTGTCATTTTAAGGAAATTGATAACCTTTTTTTTTACATTGATTTACTTTTCCGGAGACACCGTCACTTTTCAGTAAAATTATTTTATTAAAACAAGACTAAAATCAACAATTTGAGATCCAGCAAAGCTGCTTACGATGAGTCGTTGCCGATTTACAGCCGGTTTTCCATCAAAAAAATTAATTGTTTCGCTCACTTTCATCGCACTCCACTGCCACGGTATCGCTTTTCCAGCGCATAATTAGCGATAAAGATAAAGTTAAATGAAACCATCTTTCATCTACATTTTTGCGATTTTGTGGCCTTTTAAAAGGTTTGGAAGGCATTTTTAAACTTTTATCGAGTTTGAGCCTATGTGGTTATGAGACTATTTTAGTGTGTTAGTAAATATTTTTCAACGCCCAGCTTAACCGCCTGTTGTTCTCTTCCCTCCCCTCCTAGGATAACGACCGCAATTTCCAGCCGGTACTCCGAAATTTCCTAGTATCCTACAATCCTTAGAAAAGAAACCACCAAGAAATCGCGGTCCGCTAATTTTTCATACCACCGTCAGTTCCTAGTCTATTAAATGACTATCAGAAACAATGACAACAATGAAATTGCTTGAAAGCACTTGTATTATCGCCATTAAGTTCCATGACCCCCTTTCGAATTATGTCTACTAGTGCCGGTGTAGTAAAAAAGTTAAGCCGGAAGTAGAGGGCTGCTCCCGTTCTGTACACAGCAAAAATATTTGGCTCCTTTTGACACCAGTTGCTGGATAATTCACTTTTTCTATCCATTAAGTGAATTAATACTCCTAGAATACACCGTACGGTTGGTGTTTAAAGTATAATACCTTTACTTGGTGTTTAAATTGGAATTGTTTGTGACACTTGGTTTCATTCTGCACACCAACTTAGTATGCGTCTGTAGCTTAGCTCGGTAACGCACCGGGCATTTTTTGCTACTCGAAACACGGTCTCTGCGGTTCGCGCCCCGCAACGGGACCAACTATTTTTTATTCTCAAATTCCCTCTGAATTAATTTCTCCGAGCTTAGTGGTTTCGTATGGATAGTAGCACTCATCAGGTCTTGCATCTTTGCAGCTATCCATGTGCAAGACGACCACGAAAGTGTGAGAATTCTGTTTGTATAAGCCGTGAAGGCGTGATTTTACTTGAAAACTCGACCGTGGAGGTCTAGATGGTGTGAAGCACTTATATTAACTCACTAGAGGGGTGGAGAGAGGGTGAGAAGTGGAGATATTTGTTCCCTGGCAATTTTACTTTATGTATTAATGTTCTTGCAAATGTACAAGTGCGAATCATTTTCAATTTAAATTGGAATTGTTTGTGACACTTGGTTTCATTCTGCACACCAACTTAGTATGCGTCTGTAGCTTAGCTCGGTAACGCACCGGGCATTTTTTGCTACTCGAAACACGGTCTCTGCGGTTCGCGCCCCGCAACGGCACCAACTATTTTTTATTCTCAAATTCCCTCTGAATTAATTTCTCCGAGCTTAGTGGTTTCGTATGGATAGTAGCACTCATCAGGTCTTGCATCTTTGCAGCTATCCATGTGCAAGACGACCACCCCTCTAGTGAGTTAATATAAGTGCTTCACACCATCTAGACCTCCACGGTCGAGTTTTCAAGTAAAATCACGCCTTCACGGCTTATACAAACAGAATTCTCACACTTTCGTGGTCGTCTTGCACATGGATAGCTGCAAAGATGCAAGACCTGATGAGTGCTACTATCCATACGAAACCACTAAGCTCGGAGAAATTAATTCAGAGGGAATTTGAGAATAAAAAATAGTTGGTCCCGTTGCGGGGCGCGAACCGCAGAGACCGTGTTTCGAGTAGCAAAAAATGCCCGGTGCGTTACCGAGCTAAGCTACAGACGCATACTAAGTTGGTGTGCAGAATGAAACCAAGTGTCACAAACAATTCCAATTTAAATTGAAAATGATTCGCACTTGTACATTTGCAAGAACATTAATACATAAAGTAAAATTGCCAGGGAACAAATATCTCCACTTCTCACCCTCTCTCCACCCCTCTAGTGAGTTAATATAAGTGCTTCACACCATCTAGACCTCCACGGTCGAGTTTTCAAGTAAAATCACGCCTTCACGGCTTATACAAACAGAATTCTCACACTTTCGTGGTCGTCTTGCACATGGATAGCTGCAAAGATGCAAGACCTGATGAGTGCTACTATCCATACGAAACCACTAAGCTCGGAGAAATTAATTCAGAGGGAATTTGAGAATAAAAAATAGTTGGTCCCGTTGCGGGGCGCGAACCGCAGAGACCGTGTTTCGAGTAGCAAAAAATGCCCGGTGCGTTACCGAGCTAAGCTACAGACGCATACTAAGTTGGTGTGCAGAATGAAACCAAGTGTCACAAACAATTCCAATTTAAATTGAAAATGATTCGCACTTGTACATTTGCAAGAACATTAATACATAAAGTAAAATTGCCAGGGAACAAATATCTCCACTTCTCACCCTCTCTCCACCCCTCTAGTGAGTTAATATAAGTGCTTCACACCATCTAGACCTCCACGGTCGAGTTTTCAAGTAAAATCACGCCTTCACGGCTTATACAAACAGAATTCTCACACTTTCGTGGTCGTCTTGCACATGGATAGCTGCAAAGATGCAAGACCTGATGAGTGCTACTATCCATACGAAACCACTAAGCTCGGAGAAATTAATTCAGAGGGAATTTGAGAATAAAAAATAGTTGGTCCCGTTGCGGGGCGCGAACCGCAGAGACCGTGTTTCGAGTAGCAAAAAATGCCCGGTGCGTTACCGAGCTAAGCTACAGACGCATACTAAGTTGGTGTGCAGAATGAAACCAAGTGTCACAAACAATTCCAATTTAAATTGAAAATGATTCGCACTTGTACATTTGCAAGAACATTAATACATAAAGTAAAATTGCCAGGGAACAAATATCTCCACTTCTCACCCTCTCTCCACCCCTCTAGTGAGTTAATATAAGTGCTTCACACCATCTAGACCTCCACGGTCGAGTTTTCAAGTAAAATCACGCCTTCACGGCTTATACAAACAGAATTCTCACACTTTCGTGGTCGTCTTGCACATGGATAGCTGCAAAGATGCAAGACCTGATGAGTGCTACTATCCATACGAAACCACTAAGCTCGGAGAAATTAATTCAGAGGGAATTTGAGAATAAAAAATAGTTGGTCCCGTTGCGGGGCGCGAACCGCAGAGACCGTGTTTCGAGTAGCAAAAAATGCCCGGTGCGTTACCGAGCTAAGCTACAGACGCATACTAAGTTGGTGTGCAGAATGAAACCAAGTGTCACAAACAATTCCAATTTAAATTGAAAATGATTCGCACTTGTACATTTGCAAGAACATTAATACATAAAGTTTACTTGGTGTATTTATTTCACAGGTGATGTAAAAGACAATATGGTTATATTATTATATATATTTATTTATATATTATATATTAATCCAATTAATTAATTATTTATGTATTATATATTAATTATATAATTATTTATACATTATATATTAATCCAACGCGTGATATAAATACTCAATTGCCCTAACCCCTTGCGGGGCATTGCGCGTCAACTGTTCCATGTGGCCCAGTTGACGTTTCGTTGGCATAAATTGGTTTCGGAGAATGCAGTTGCCAGCATGCACCTCCTGCAAATCCATGGCCACGAATGTCGTCGTGGACGGGTATCGAACCCGAAACGCCGGTAGTCAAACATGAGACTAACGCCTCAACACACTGCGCCAACGGTCATATTATCATATTAGCTCTATATCTCTCCCGAAACACGTGTCTGCATATCAGTGAGTCGGTAGGTTGGTGGATTCAGGAGCATCAGTCCGATGTATTCTTCCTTCCATTCGAAGGTTCAAACCCATCTGTGGCATTGGTTGTTTGTCGCCCGAGCTTTTTGTCGATTTGAATAAAAATTACGTATTCATAGTATGGATAATCTGTTTTCACTGTTTAGATGAATCATATTTAATCAATTCGGGATATTTTGAAATTCACCTATGTAGTCCAGACTAGGAAGTGCGAAAAGGCTTGATTATGAAAACAAATCGTGTAGTTTTTAAATTTGGCACAATTGCTAATGAGTCTCCTGAATATGAGCTCAAAAGTCCCCGATGATAGGGAGTCCGGAAGTGTAGGGGAGAGGGGTCAAAAGTCATTTGTATCATTCTTGACCAACATGCCAACTTGGAGTAATGATGAAATAGCGGAGACGGTGACTAAATTGTGTCAGTTCTATAACACACCGATTTACCTGCTGACACTAGAAATTTAATAAATGAGTGTCTACATTTTCGGGGATTCCTAAAAAGCCCGGATGTTGTTCCTAGGACGGCCTTCCCATTAAGTCAAATTTCCTAATGACAAAGGCATCTCAAATGTATATCCGTATATAAATATCTCATTGCGTATATTTTCGAGTATGCCTGCTTCTAATTGCACTGCGGAGAGATCATTTTCTGTGCTCCGCAGAATAAAAAACTACCAACGCAGCAATATTACTGAAAGGAGACTGAACTCTTTAGCTTTCCTTTCAATAGAAAGCTTATTGACGAGGGATATAGATTAGATAGATTATGATTTTTTGAATAAAGTTTCTTTTGTGACGCGTATGATGTGAAGAAAGTTTTTTTTTGGGTTGGGAGGGGGGTGGGATACTGGGGCGGCGAAATCCCGTTAGCCCAGGGCGACAAAAAACCTAAATACGGCACTGTCAATTATGTACCTAGGTAGCACTATTGCCATAAATGGCGGTATGGAGCAGGACATCGGTCGTTGTATCAACCAGACTAAATATAAATAACTGCCTTGCTGGACATACTATGAAATGGGACCCCATTCCCAATGAAAGCCATGAAAGACGTCCTAGAAACTCATGGCGCGGCCGATCTGTGGCCAACGAGAGTGCGTTGCTGTAAAAGTTGTGGGGACAGATACATCCCATTGTCCAAAACCAAATACAATGGCAAGCAGGAGTACAAATAGTTGACGCGCTATGCACCACTAAGTGTTAAGACAAATTAGTATAGTAGTCCCTAGGAGTAGGATACCAGCAGCCTTTTACTTTCCGGCTTCATTTAAAGCTCAGACCGCGAAAATACATTCAAATTCATATGCATAAATAATCATAAATCTATATTATTTAAAATGCACCAATGGCGTATATTTCCGTTTCATAATTACCGTAATTAAAATTTTCAGATATTGCGAAGCTCATTTCAACGAAAGGGTGGAACGCTGGCCCTCTTACTCATTCTCCATCTAATCACGCACGCGACTCCCTTGTGTAACCGAGCACCTGATGGAACAGGTGCAGGAAAATCACCGGCCGATGGTCGTTTTAGGATAAGAATAGCTGGAAATCCAGAACTTTATACAGCCGGACAAACATATACAAGTTAGTTTCCCAATAAACGTACATACTCGTATTAACAACTGTCGAATTACTGAAATAGTCTGAACAAACATCCGTTTTCCAGTTAGCGTCGCAGGCATACGTTCGATGCTGGGACCGCACAAATTCTCAGGATTCATGCTAGCTGCCGAACCAGAAGTTACTGATGGTGTACTGAATGGCGGAGCTCAGCCCAACACGGGAGAATTTCAGCTTCTTGGCGATGCTTTAACGTCAATTAGTAGTAAATGTGTAAATGTTGTGACTCAATCAAGCACTCTACCGAAAAGCGAGATTCAGGTGCTGTGGGTGGCACCGCCTACCGGATCCGGATGCATTGCCTTCCGGGCAACAGTCATCGAACATCGAGATGTTTGGTACATGGATGATGGTCCTCTGACCAAAATCCTATGTGAAGATGAACAGGATGTTGTGGACAATCAACCGCCAATTGTTGATCCGTGCTGTGCTTGTGATGAAGCAAAATATGAGGTTAGTTAATTGAAGGTGGTTTTTCAAACGACATTCTGTTAAAATCCTTCTCTTGTTCATTATGTAGCTCACATTTGAAGGATTGTGGTCTCGTCATACTCATCCAAAAGACTTTCCAACCAATAGTTGGCTGACTAGATTTAGTGACATTATCGGTGCATCTCATACAGTGGAATACAGGTTGGTGTGAAATGGGCCTAAGGTAAAGGCTTTGATGTGAACTTTTCTTACAGCTTCTGGAAATATGGAGAATTGGCTAGCAATGGAACACAGCAAGTGGCTGAACATGGATCCACTCATGTATTGGAAAGTGAACTTAAAGGCAGGGTAAATATTCAATTTATAATTTTAATTTATATATACTGACATGCTCGGTAGCCGTGAGAGAATCAGCTCATCAGTAGCCGTGAGAAAATCATAGCTTCAATCCCCAGCGCGAAACCTCTACAATGCATAACTATAGTTTTTCCTACATATTCTCGTCAGCACTCGAGATTATCGTCAGTTAATCCTACAAGAATCCCGTTAGTTTTTCCTGTAGAACCGATGAAATTTGCCCAACCGTTGTGCAATGGTTGTGCTTTCTGAACCCACTCAACATTCTGGTAGTTATGACTGCTTGGCCGACTTGGATGCTGAAGCTGTTCAATTAATGGGATGCAATAGTATGATTTGGTATGGATAGGCTAGAAAATCTATTAAGTTTATTTTCTACAAAAATTAAAAACTGGTTTCTTAAAAGAATCTTAGCTTTAAGCTTTTTTAGGGTAAGATGTTTTATGAGCGTGAAAACTTCATACATTTGTTTCAGATTTTGTGTAACTTTGGGCTTAGGCTTCGTTGAACATTGGAAAATTAAAATGGCGTCTTGGCGAACTCGGATTAAATATCATGAATCTGACTTTTCTCGATTCCTCCTCCATATGCTTTCCACTCCGGTAAAGTATGAAAAGTATTCAGATCCGGAGGGGAATATTTTCAGATCCAAAAATTGACAGTTATCGGTACATATTGTAATGGACGGTTTGGTGAGCATCCGAAGGTGCCTGTGGGGACGGAGCGTAAGGTAGCATAATGATCGTGAAGGTCGCGCCGTGCTATCTGGCGAAGAAAAGGCCCCTCAACGAGCTAAGCAGTGGCCTATGCTTGCTGTAGCTCAGTTCGGAAGACGTGGGCGAATTGTGCGGGGTTTTCGCCGCTCGTTGCCCCTATTCTTTACGTATTAATAAAAACTCATAGGCTTGGGGAAGACAATACAAACTTGGAGGATAAAAATGGGGTATAAAAAAAAAATGGGACGATAAGGATGGAATGGTTGGCGGACGGCTCCGATGCGCTTGCGCTTGCATCGCAGTCCGGGTGTAATGGGACCTTCGGCCTCTGGTTTCGTATACCACCACAGATCAGTACTAAAGACTAAAAGAACCCGATGAGGTCCTTTTCAGTCCTGTTCTTGACCAGAAATGGGCATCCGAAGATGCCCGTGGGGACGGAGCCTCAGGTAGCATAATAACCGTGAAGGTCGGACAGTGTCATCTGAAGAAGAAAAAGGCCCTCAACGAGCTAAGCAGCGGCCTAAGCTTGCTGTAGCTCAGTTCGGGAGACGTGGGCGGGGTCTCTGCCGCTCGTTGCCCGTTGTCTTTTAAGTACTAATGAAAATTCATAGGCCTGAAGAAGATAACACAAACATGGGAGGCAAAAATGGGGAATAATATAAATGAAACCGGAATATAGAGGGCTACGCCCGCAATCCGAGGGTTTTGTAGCAAGCGCTTATTTTGGTATATAAATATCGGCTCCTTGCTCTTCTTGATATCACTCAGATGGATAGAAAAAACGTAATTAAAATGTCTTACCCACTTACATTTTTCATGCTAATTCATATTACGTTATTGTAACGAAACTTAGAACATATTATTGCTTAAGGTGTTGGTTATGGTTGGCCATCAGTACTTTTGACCTCGAACGTGTTTAAGGCGTGCAAGGGTGTGCTAACTGTAACTATACAAATAAACTATTATTGACCTATTCTGAGAAGATATACAAATTCCACTATTTTCCATTTTATATATTT
The DNA here is from genome assembly GCA_964017055.1 of Chloromyia formosa. Lineage (NCBI taxonomy): Eukaryota > Metazoa > Arthropoda > Insecta > Diptera > Stratiomyidae > Chloromyia > Chloromyia formosa. Next base: position 35,742,453 of record OZ024815.1, read on the forward strand.
TTCGAAACCCACTTCCTGTAAGTTTTCATAATTCTAAGTATAACGGTCTCAAAATGCAGGCAAGGGGGGGGGGTCAAATTACGAACTAATATTTTCTCCTCCCCCACAGTTCCCCTTTCTATAAATTTCGAGAAAATGAGAAAAAATGGAATGTACTCATTATTACCTTTCTCACGACACCTCATTTGCTTATACCAGTCGATAAAAATATTTGACCTTAATTTCGCCTCTATGTGGACCCCCCCCCCCTTCCACCCGGTAAAGTTGGCCAATTAAGACACAGCGCCCCCCAACAAATCTTTACCCTTTAAAAAATGATTAATTAAATAACTGCAATTCGCACTACGAAAAACAACATGAAAGTAGTACTCACACCTATGAGGCCGGTAGGTGTATTTTTTGTGGGGATAGTGTCAAAATGCCGAACTTTAAATGAATGTACCATTATTAAATATTATGTGATTATAACAAAACTTAGAGATATTATTGCCTATGATGTTGGTTATCATTGGCCATCAATAGTTTTGACCTCGGGTACGTGTAAGGGGTTGTGCTAACTGAAACTATAGAAATGTACTATTATTAACCTTTTCTGATAAAATTTCAAAATTCTAGAAATCTAGGTTTTCTACACTAGTAAAATGGCGCTTTTCTGTAAATTTTCATATTTCTAAGTATAACGGTCTCGAAATGCAAGGGGGGGGACAAACTCGGATGACACATTTTCCCCTCTCCCTCTTTTCCCGTTTCTTCAAATTTAAAAAAAATTTCAAAAATGGAATGTACTCAACGGTACCTTTCTTATGATACCCCACTTGCCTGTACTAAACGAAAAAAAAATTTCGACCTTCATTTCCCCTCTATGGGAACCTCCCCTTAAAGTTGACCTATTACGACGATTCGCTTTCTCCGGCGAATTATAGTAATTCTACACATTCCTACAAAATTTCATGTATGTAGCTTCAGCCGTTCGTGAGATATTCCATGGACAGACGGACAGACGGACAGACAGACATTTGACCGATTTCATAAGGGTTTTGTTTTACTACAAAACCCTAAAAATGGGGCCATAAGGATGGAATGGTTGGCGGACGGCTCCGATGCCCTCGCACTCGCATCGGGGTTTGGGTGTAATGGGACCCTCGGCCTCTGGTTTCGTATCACTGACAGATTAGTACTCATCAGTACTTCGATCTGCCAGCGGAAGCAGCACTGCCAGAATATGGTTTATTACAACAGCAACAACGCTGTTGAGAAATAACCTCTAACACTAAAACATACATGCCGATGCTATTAAGAAGAAATAACCTCTATGCCAATTTTACGTACCTTTCGTTCTTGCCTCCTTTGGAAGGAAATAACAAACGTTCTTTTATTATTTTTTTTTTATTCAACTAGCAGAATCAATATGTATTATATATTTTCTTCATTCTTCAAAGCTTATCAACTTGACTTTCGTGCACAACGTACTCCTTTGTTATATCACTTATATTAACACAACCTGCCAACCTCATCGTAAGTTCTAAATCGCGTTGAACCAATTCAAGAACATGCTCGGCGCCCTTCTGTCCATTGATGGAAAGGCCCCAAATCAGAGGTCGTCCCATAAATACTGCCTTTGCACCAAGAGCTAGAGCCTTGAAGACATCTGTTCCTTGCCGCACCCCACCATCCAACATAACCGTCATATCATCTCCGACCGCATCAACAATCGACGGAAGAACTTCAATTGTGGCTGGAACACTATCCAACTGTCGAGCACCATGGTTCGATACGATAATTCCATTGCATCCATATTTTTTGGCAAGCACTGCATCTCCACGCGTAAGGACACCTTTTGCAATCACTGGTAACTTAGAAAATTTGACCAGCCATTCCACATCTTTCCACGTGATGGCTGCATCAAACTGCTTTGCCACGTACTCATTAATACCAGACGATCCTTCCGTGCTCTTGACACCATCCGCAAGGTCTCCTTCGAAATTTCGTAGTCTGTCAAAAGGCAAATTCATTTTTCCATTTTTAATTTATAATTTTATTGTTATCAATTTACCCCAAATGTGATGGAAGTTTGAACTTATTCCGGGCATCGGCTCGTCTGGCTCCCAAAACAGGAGCATCGATTGTAAGAACAATTGCAGTGTACCCAGCTTTTTCAGCCCGGCGAACCAACGTCTCCGTTAAGGCTCTGCTTAGATTTAATTAGTTGGTTGACTTTCTATTGATTTAAATATAATAATGAAAACCACCTGTCTTTGTAAATATACAGTTGAAACCATTTGACAGTGTTCGGTGCAGCCCTAGCCACTTCTTCTAAGGACGTAGTGGAAAGGGTACTCAGAATGAAAATACCACCTACAGCTCCCGCCGCTCGTGCATTTCCACTTTCACCATCATCATGGGCCATTTTTTGCATAGCTGTAGGGGCGATCCCGATGGGTGTGTCAAGTTTGTTGCCAAGGATGTTGCAGTTGGTATTTACTCGGGTGACATCGCGTAAGAATCTTGGAAGAATTCGTAGTCTAAAATTAATCACAGATTACGCTCCACTTTCACAATGTTAACAACGAAAATAGTTGAACCTTTTAAATGCTTCAACGTTCAAAGACAAGGAAAACTCATTTCCTGCACCACTTTTATAGTAATCAAGGGCATTTTTGGGGATATTTTGTAAAGCTTCTTTTTCATAATCTTGAATACAAACTAGAGCCATCTTGCCACCACAATTGACTACGCGAAATTTCAACTAGGAATGATTCGATACTTCAGTAAATATACTATATATATATAGATTCGAGTAGCATCATCAGAATAAGGTCATGTATCTACGATTATTATTATTGATAAACCGGGGGTGATTAACATTATCAGCAGAGGGCACATCCACGCCAGATAAGTTGAAACTACTATATTTCACATTATTCTGAAAAATTGCATATAGGAGCATAATAACAGCAGAGGGCACATCCACACCAGATAAGTTGAAACTACTATATTTCACATTATTCTGAAAAATTGCCTATAGGAGTATAATAACAATTTGGACGCATCTTATTATAATTCTATCTACCAACGTCGTCCGTGGACTCCATTAAGGTTTTATTAGGTCAATGATTATTCAATTTAATTGTTGTGTATTGATTAAAATGACAGGTGTAAATAACGGGATTTTTCCCGCCTCCCAAACTATTGCAGTGTCTTCCAGATGGAGATCCGAGCAATAGAAGAGGCAGTGTTAGGGCTCGGGCGAAAGATCATATGTGTGAGAGATACTATGATTAACACAGATAGTCAGACCGCAGTGAGACCCCTTGAATCCAACCTGGTGTCGTCAAAAACCGTGGCAGACTAAAATAGGAGATTGTTTCAATGTTGCATTATGCTGGATACGAGGCCATAGCAATTTCACGAGCGGATGAGCTCGCTAAAAGGGGTACTACCGATGTTAATTCGCAGCAGTGATGTCAAAGAAGAATGACATATCGAGTAACGGTCATAGGACCAAGTAATTGTCTTAGTAGATGCTGATAAATCTAAACTTGGTGAGCGATATATACAAGTTACCTGTAGCTGAATGTTATTAGATAGCATAATAGACAAATTAATTGCATTGCAATGTTCAATGTTGACCTCTACAGAATCTACCGAATATTCAGTTTTAATATAAACAACCTGGAAGCTCTGAACTGGCTGGAAAATCATGTTGTGACCACGAGGGACGTCACTATTTACACAGATAGTCAGGCTGCAATTCGATCACTTGAATTCGTCCTGACTACATCGAAAACGATCGCGAACTGTCGTTTAACCCTCAGAGTGATTGGTGGTTATTTCAACATAACGCTCTGTTGGATACCGAGCCATTGTGGCCTCGCAGGTAACTGCGTAGCGGATGAGCTGACTCGGGTGGGGACAACCGGAGTTATTGACGGGGACCGCGCTAACATCATAATGCCAGCCTCATCGTGCAAACTTGCTATCAATGCCACTGCGGTTGACAGGGCGAACATGAGATGGTTAAACGGCGTCACGTGCCAAACAACGAAAACGATTTGGCCGAAACTTGACCCTACCCGCTCCGCTACACTGCTTTCACTGAACAGAAATCACATTGGCAGAGTTGTGGGGGTTATTACGGGGCACTGTCCTATAGGAGAGCTTGCCTGGAGGCTTCGCATTCCTCACAATGACTACTGCAGGAGCTGTGATGACGTGGATGAGGAGGAGAGCGTTCTCCATCTCCTCTGTCACTGTCCGGCCCTGGCTGAGAGGCGGAGGAGGTTCTTGGGTTCCAGCTTTTTTTGGGAACTGGAGGACCTTAAGGAAACGAGTGCAATACAGCTCAATCGTTACATTGCCAGCACAGGCTGGTTTTAATGCCTTGGTTTTTCATTAGGTGGATCTAGTGGTATCACAACGGACCAAGTGGCGGTCTATGTGTGCGGTGCGTTAGCATGGCAGCCCCTTTACCTAACCTAACCTAAACAACTATTCCATCACATTTGTTGTATTGGTTTGATTTGATTATACGCTTATATCCATGCATGTCAAAGCAGTCACACTCACACACCCATGTTTTAGTCAAAACGATAAAATCAAATTCATAATTTAGTTCTACTAAGACCAAGGTCAATTCATCAAAATTTTTGGATATACTCCTGACGTTCATGTGGAAAATGTTAAAAGAAATATCCCGGTTAAGTAATATAAATTCTCGACATCCATTTGTATGTTTTAGTATCTTCGTAATTCTGTTTGGATTTTCATTTACATTTAAAAAATTTGATGAATCAATCATTTATGATATGTAAGATAAATTAAGACCTAACCTATAACCTAAGAATGGCAACCCTATTTTCATGGGGAAGTACTCGTCCGATTGGGCTGGTTCGAACTATAAGGTAATTTTGGGTCGCTGATTCCGAGTCTGAAGTCAAAAAAGAAAAAAAAATAGGGTTGCCAACCCCAGAATGGCAGAACTACAAGGTAATGATGGTAAATGCGGAAGTCGCACCCGGAGGCACAATTGATGAACACGACGCCATGGTGAATTCACCTGAACTGACAACGGGAAGGGCGAGACTGGTCTCGGGTGAGTTTAAGGTGAGTTTCCTCGCGAAATAGTTGTGCGAGTGGTTTCGCCAAATTTAAACGCACCTTTAGGTAGCTCACACGCCAGCGAATAGCGAATGAAGTAGACTTTAAAACTTTTTCTCGCACAAGCTCGAGGTACTTGCTAGTTAGCATTATCAGTGTTGAAGTTTCAAGAGCTAAACCCCACTTTCACCTACATTAGTTGATATAAAATACTATTGGATTTGAGGGTTTTTTAAGCGTTTAGTACGCACTCTGTTAACTTTGATATTTTCAGGATTCTGGGGAAACAATTTTATTTTTTTTTCACCAAAATGTCTAATCGCAGACAAGTGGCGTAGATAAGGGGGGATTAAGGGGATGAGGGACTCCTCGTGAGTTCTTATGTAAAAAATTAAATGAACTCGCACTATCTCATTACAAACAAAAAATAGATGCACAAAAATAGAAATTATATTGTAAAAAAAGTATAAAATAAGTGATGATATGATATGATGATGCCCTATTCAACTAATAGGAAGTCGCTTCTAAACTTTTAACATAGTCCTGGAAATTCCCATTCGAAATGTCTGTTCTTCATAAAGTCGACCATTAGTTCAAAGTCCTATTAATTTATGGGAAAGTACCACTTAAATGAACAATTTATCTACATATGACCGATGTTCATCAATTACAACAGAAAACTGTTGTTATTATATATGTATACACGAGTATTATAAAGATAGACAGCGAGAAAACTAGAACTATAAAAGTACTGATTTTTGACATTGGCAAGCGGTGACAAATATTCATGGAGCGTTGGAAAGAATCAATACTTTAACCATTTCAACCATAATAGGCAAAAATTTACAGCGGAAAACAGCCGAAAATTGTCCTCGTCCAATTTGGAGGTAATGTGATTTTACGTTGTCAAATAACACGAAATGTGCAATCAACTGGCCGCGCCATACAAATCACATAAGACAAAAACCTTTTTTTCGATTCTACATTAGGGAAAATTTACAGCAGAAAATAGCTGGAAAATTCTGGAAAAACCTGAAAATATTTGCCACTTAATGTGGGGTCGGTGTCATTTATTCAATGATACTGAAATATACACGTGGTACTATTAGTCACAAGAAACAAAAACCCACAAATGATTATTTGGTTTCCGATTCTTGTAGTTGATCAGACTGAAAACAGTAGCTCTCCTAACTACAATACATTTTTTTTTCGAAGTAGTATTTCGGGAACTACTCACTCCGCGAGACACAAAAGCCGAGATCTTTTCAGACCTTCCCTTATTGTAACCTTATGATTTTTCAAAATTTATTGTATACATAATGACACTCTGCCCACAGCGCATATGATAGCGCAGGGCGTGCTTCTATATGCTAAGCTCATGATGAGTGCCTGAATGAATGTCCACAGCGCATATGATAGCGCAGGGCCTGCTTCCATATGCTAAGCTCATGATGAGTGCCTGAATGAATGTCAATTATGTTCTTTCGAACGACAATAATAATTTTGCCACTCTGCTACCATAAAAAATGGTCATTTCCTGCAGTGTTTGACGTGCTAGTGGTTGGGCCCTTGATAAATTTGACCCCTACAACTTATCAACGTCATTTAAGATTCAGTCATCAAGAACATCATCACAAACCTTCCGATCACTTTGTTAATGACTCTCATCACGCAATTCACTAGCTACTCGTTCTCAATGACTGCTTCGAATTATAGTACGTAAAGTGGCAAAGTCCTAAAACTTAGAGCAAGCAGCCTTAATGAGCTTGTGGGGATGCGGATCGGTGGAAGGACTAAAAGGAACTCGATGAGGTCCTTTTTAGTCCTGTTCTTGACCAGAAATGGGTCCCACGTCCCACGTTGGGCGTCAATTATCGACGATTTGGTGGGCATCAGAAGATGCCCGTGAGGATGGAGCCTAAGGTGGGATAATAATCGTGAAGGTCGTGCCGTGCCATCTGAAGAAGAAAAAGGCCCTCAACGAGCTAAGCAGCGGCCTATGCTTGCTGTAGCTCAGTTCGGAAGACGTGGGCGGGGTTTTCGCTGCTCGTTTCCCCTGTCTTTTACGTATTAATTAAAATGCATAGGCCTGGGGAAGACAACACAAACATGGGAGGCAAAAATGGGGAATAATATAAAAAATTGGGTCATAAGGATGGAATGGTTGGCGGACGGCTCCGATGCCCTCGCGCTCGCATCGTGGTCTGGGCGTAATGGTACCCTCGGCCTCTGGTTTCGTATCACCGACAGATCAGTACTCATCAGTATTTCGATCTGCCGGCGGAAGCAGCACTACCAGAATATGGTATACAACATACCGACGCTGTTAAGAAATAACCTCTAACATTAAAACATACATGCCGATGCTATTAAGAAATAACCTCTATGCCAATGCTACGTACCTATCGTTCTCGCCTCCTTGGGAAGAAAATAACAAACGTTCTTTTATTATTATTTTTTATTCAACTAGCAGAATCAATATGTATTATACATTTTCTTCGTTCTTCAAAGCTTGGCAACTTGGCTTTCGTGCACAACGTACTCCTTTGTTATATCACTTATATTAACACAACCTGCCAACCTCATCGTAAGTTCTAAATCGCGTTGAACCAATTCAAGGACATGCTCGGCGCCCTTCTGTCCATTGATGGAAAGGCCCCAAATCAGAGGTCGTCCCATAAATACTGCCTTTGCACCAAGAGCTAGAGCCTTGAAGACATCTGTTCCTTGCCGCACCCCACCATCCAACATAACCGTCATATCATCTCCGACCGCATCAACAATCGACGGAAGAACTTCAATTGTGGCTGGAACACTATCCAACTGTCGAGCACCATGGTTGGATACGATAATTCCCTTGCATCCATATTTTTTGGCAAGCACTGCATCTCCACGCGTAAGGACACCTTTTGCAATCACTGGTAACTTAGAAAATTTGACCAGCCATTCCACATCTTTCCACGTGATGGCTGCATCAAACTGCTTTGCCACGTACTCATTAATACCAGACGATCCTTCCGTGCTCTTGACACCATCCGCAAGGTCTCCTTCGAAATTTCCTAGTCTGTCAAAAGGCAAATTCATTTTTCCATTTTTAATTTATAATTTTATTGTTATTAATTTACCCCAAATGTGATGGAAGTTTGAACTTATTCCTGGCATCGGCTCGCCTGGCCCCGAAAACAGGAGCATCGATTGTAAGAACAATAGCAGTGTACCCAGCTTTTTCAGCCCGGCGAACCATCGTCTCCGTTAAGGCTCTGCTTGGATTTAATTAGTTGGTTGACTTTCTATTGATTTAAATTTAATAATGAAAACCACCTGTCCTTGTAAATATACAGTTGAAACCATTTGACAGTGTTCGGTGCTGCCCTAGCCACTTCTTCTAAGGACGTAGTGGAAAGGGTACTCAGAATGAAAATACCACCTACAGCTCCCGCCGCTCGTGCATTTCCACTTTCACCATCATCATGGGCCATTTTTTGCATAGCTGTAGGGGCAATCCCGATGGGTGTGTCAAGTTTGTTGCCAAGGATGTTGCACTTGGTATTCACTCGGGTGACATCGCGCAAGAATCTTGGGAGAATTCGTATCCTAAAATTAATCACAGATTACACTCCACGTTCACAAATGTCAACAACGAAAAGAGTTAAACCTTTTAAATGCTTCAACGTTCAAAGACAAGGAAAACTCATTTCCTGCACCACTTTTATAGTAATCAAGGGCATTCTTGGGGATATTTTGTAAAGCTTCTTTTTCATAATCTTGAACACAAACTAGAACCATCTTGCCACCACAATTGGCTGCGGAATATGCTAGATTTCAACTGAGAATGATTCGATGCTACAGTAAATCTATTACGGAGATTCGAGTAGCATCATCAGAGTAAGGTCATGTTTGCTACGATTATTATTATTGATAAGGCGGGGGTGATTAATATTATCAGCAGAGGTCACACCCATACCAGATAAATTGAAACTATTGTATTTCATATTATTCTGAGAAATTGCATACACGAGTATAATTGTAACAATTAGGGTACATCTTATTATTATTTTTAGGTGGGTTTTTATTATAATTCTATATATAAACCTCGTCCGTGGACTCCATTAGGGGTTTATCAAGTCAGTGACTATTCAATTTAATTTTTGTGTATTGATTTAAATGTCAGGTGTAAGAAATGGGGTTTCTTCCGCCTCCAAAATTATTTTAGTGTCTTCCAGGTGGAGATACTTAATTGCCCTAACCCTTAGTCGGGCGTAGCGTGGCAGCGTTGACATAAACCACTTTCGAACTTCTCCCAATTAGCCGCCTACCTGCGACATCTCGGGAGATGTGGTGGCTTATTATTACACCCCGCACCATAGGGGAATTCAACACAAACATTCGTGGCCACGAACGCAGTGGACTGGATTTGAACCCGTAACGACCGTAGTCAGACATGAGACTGACGCCTCTACGCACTGGGCTACCAGTCACCCGAGGTTGAGATCCGGGCAATACTATAGAAGAGGCAGTATTGGGGCTCGGGCGAAATGTCATATCTGTGAGAGATATTATTATCCAACCTGGTGTCGTCAAAAATTGTGGCAGACTAAAATGGGAAATTGCTTCAATTGCTGTGTTTTATTCAGCAGCCCAGATCAGAGCAGAACAACTGGTTCGAAAAAACGATATAGAACATATTAGAACAGCGAAGAGGAAAATGGAGTTGGTCTTTGCATGGAGTGTGTCTTGGTTTATTTAGCATTCAAACGTCAACTCAAATTTGAAGAGAAAACTTAAATCCTTAGTACAGATACAATATGACAAATTTCTTTTAGGCAGCAAAATCATGTTGTACGTTTACTATGGCATAAAATTAAACAAAATCAACACTTTATTGTCAGAAAATGAATTCCATGTGGTTCCTAAACTGTATAAGAGAACTGCATTGCCCGCAGCGAATTCGAATATTTCAACCTTACGAATTTGCCTTCAGAACAAAAATCCTGCACCAGCGGCTCATCGCGAGTTATCCAGAACAATGTTGTTAGTGTAATGCGTGCAATAGTTGTTCTGCTCTGATCTGGACTGTTGAATAAAACGCAGCAAATATTACATTGTGCTGGATACCAGGCAATTTTACTAGTAACTGTAGAGCAGATAAGCTCGCTAGAAGGGGCACCACCGATGAAAATCGTATCATTTTTTAGAAAGATCGCAAAAATTATACATTATGAAAACCGTACTAAAAGACAGGGAAAATGCATATGCATATTAAGATACGATTATGTTGGGCGCGTTTACATCAGTTAGCGCTGTTGTCATTATTACACACAACTTTTAAAAACATTCAGTAGCCATCTAGCAGAAGGTTGCATCAGCGACACCCGCACGAACTACATAGTTCCGTCAACATTTTGGAGACACTGACATGAACTAGCGGAGTACTTACAGTGATTTCACCAACAACTAAATATCCTTACACGAGATTAGTTTACTTCTTAGGTAGCCCACATGCCAGCAAATAGCGAATGAAGTAGCTCAGGTTTCAAATTTTCTCGCACATGCTGAAGTAGTTGCTAGTTAACTAGTGAACTTCATTTTATTGGGCGAGTTTACTGGCTTCTCGTGAATTTACCGACGTGCAGCCAGTAATATGCGTAATATGCGCCCAATGTAATATACCCTTTAGCGACCAGAAAAGGTCACATCCTTAACCATCCATCCAAGCACATCGCTGCATCGAATTATCAGTGTTGAGGTTTTAAGAGCTAAGCCCCACTGGCACCTACATTCATAGATATGCGATTGGATTTGAAATTTTTTTTAAAGGGTTTAGTACACACTCGCTGTCGACTTTGATAAAATTTTCTGGATTCTGGGGAAACAAAATTATTTTTTCGCAGAGGACAATAATCTGCACGATTATGATTGATTCTTGGAGCGCAGTCAGCGTGCAAGTTTCGATCATTCTCATACTCCCTCCTACGCAACCTTGACGATTTTTTTCTGGCGGCACCCTGCCACTTCCTACTCCCTTACACTCCATAGACAAGAATCACCAAAGAAACTGTGGTTCAAAATTTTGCATATCCAATTTTACTCAGCTAAGGGCGGTTTCCCAATGTCTAGTTAAATTTTATCCTGTAGATAAAGACTAAATGACACTCATCTTCCGGTTAAGAATTTATCGGGCAATAATTCCAAACTGCTAATACGGGCTGCTGAGATTTTGACAGCTAGAACTGTTTACGTTTGCACATTCAAATGAGCATGAGCTAAGGTTAAATTTAGTATCCCGGATAGCTAACTGGCAGTTTAACCAGACATTGAGAAAACGGACCTAAGTGGAATATGGAAATATGAAGTATACAAATTTTTTTTCACGGTCAAGCGTCGAGCAAATGTGAATAGACCCCTTTAAAATTCGTAGAAGAATATTTCCGACGTCGTCGTTGGAATATCGGGCCGGTCACGGCACTGCGCCATCACTGTTGTCTGTGAATCGGCTTCTAGTGTAAATATAAATCACTGTAAGTAAGCTCACTGCCGGTGGAATGACGGGCCTGTTACGTCACTGTGCCATCACTGTTGAGTGTGAATCGTGCTTTACTCGGAAGCGTTGTTGAGGATCAAATCTCTCATCTTGAGACAATTCATGGAAGTGGGACTTCACTTTACGTGATCTCTTGCCTAAAAACTTTTTCTCGATTTTCCACTTATCGCGGAGTTTTGCCAGTAATGGATCAAAACTTGGTATCAAGCTCTAAATACTTTGCAACGCATTTCGGAGCTGATCATGTGCAAAAAAATCAATATTTTCTGACTGCTGTAATTTGGAAAATAAGTTCGCAAGAAAAACAAAATCAAAACTTAAGATTTTTTTCTGAATTTCCAACGCCATGCTTCTTTCGCAGGTGGCAGAACTTGCACCCGCCACCGCTCGAATTCTCTCTACTTATCGATCTACCTACCACAACCCTCTTTGAGTATTTCGGTGGAAAATGTAAAAAAAAGTCATCAGTCTACTTAGCTGATGACGTCGTGATGACTTTATCAATTACTTTCATTAAATATCTCATTAGCTGATGAGAGACGCTATGGTTAGAAGGGTATCTATACAGAATATTAATTTAGAATTATTTGAGAGGCAACTTGTACGGAAATAAGCTATTAGTTCTGGTTGATTCAATCACTGATGTAAGTTTCACAAGAGACCTGTACTTGGTCTAAATGTGCTGTGCTTTTCTTTCCGCAGCCCTCCTTACCATACCATACCAAGCAACGGTGTTTAAAATGATTCTCACTATATTCGAGCAGCATGTTCGAGTATAGTGATTTTTTTGTTTCATTTTTTTACACTATTACAACTTACTTTTTATTTTAGAGCGAAGAGATTCGTACAATAATAAAAGCCCGTGGTATAGCCCATCCAAACGTAACTGGAAAGACGTTCGCTGTATTTCGTGTTGACTCCAAACATCATTTGATCTCACTTATATCACAAATTGATCCTTCGCCCGATTGGATTGTGGGTGTATCTGGACTTGAACTTTGTCTACCAAATTGTTCATGGGTTGATTACAAAATCCATAATTTGTATCCGTGGGATGCTGGAACGGACAGTGGACCAACTTATATAGTACGTGTCAATCAACAATTTGACCTTTCAAATTACACCGTAAAATATTTTTTGCATTTGATTTTACCCCTTTTAGTCGCCCGATCAACCGACAAATCCACGTGTTCCAATTAAGAGAATCAGGACGAATGATCCTAATGATCCACGATCTCCATTCTACGACACGAGCGGTGCAGAAATGAAGCCGTTGGCCAGACTGTATATCACAAGGCAACGCTTATATGAGAAGCATTGCGAAAACTCCTCTGGTAAGTATACATATTAAGATTATTGAGCACATATTTAAATAACGTAAAGGCAAAAACTCCTCGGATCTCGGAGAGAGAGTTCGAAATTGTAGTGTTTCGGTAAAATTAACGGGCGCTTGAACCGCGTGCTATTGGAATGATATTATTCATTTTCTAAAATGAAAAATGTGAAATGATTTTAACATGGATATGTTTTATGGATTGGTAATGTACAAAAATTGGATCCAGGAAGACAGAGCGAAATTCGTGTTTCGGGGCAGACGGTGGAAAAAGTGGACAATTTTTGCTACCTCGGAAGCGTAGTTACAGCAGATGGTGGAGCGGATGCTGATGTTCAGTCTCGCATCAATAAGGCTCGGGCAGCTTTTTTTTCAGTTTAACTCCTTTCTGGCAAAACAACAACATTTGCAGACGTACCAAACTCAGAATCTTCGAAACCAATATAAAATCTGTGCTTCTTTATGGCTGTTCAACTTGGAAGGTGACCAGGGAGATAACAACTAGATTGCAAACTTTCGTGAACCAGTGTCTACGGCGCATCCTGCACATACGCTGGCCGGAGGTCATTTCTAACGACGACCTCCTGTTCATTACTGGCCAGGACAGGATAGGCACCTCTATAAAAAGGCGAAAGTGGCAATGGATAGGTCACACACTCCGAAAGGGGCCGGAAAACATTGCTAAACAGGCCCTCGATTGGAACCCACAGGGAACCGATGCAAGTCGCCGCGTTGGGCGGCCTAGAAACACCTGGAAAAGGTCAGTTGAGGTCAAGGGTAAGTCATTAGGCAAATCGTGGAGACAGTTGAAGGCGATGGCGGCGAACAGGACGAGGTGGAAAGTCGGCGTGGTTAATGCCCTATGCCCCACAAGGGGTTGACAGGATCCAGAGAGAGAGAATGTACAAAAATCAGCGTGATTGGGACCGTGTTAGCCGTGGAGTCCTGGATTGGATAATATGAATCTGAGAGTATAGAACATGTATTGAAGAGAGGCTATTACCACGCACAATCCATATATGTTTCGAACACATTTTTTTTTCATCGCCTGTCTTCTTCTATCCCTCGTTTGTCGGCCTTTTACAATTATTTTTTTACATTGTCTACTTTCTCCTATCAGCTGGTGCTTCTCCGGTTGCGGTATGATCAAATCACACCAAATCACATCAAATTATTTGACAGCCGAGGGAACATTTTTGTGGTGTGTCTACCATGTCACAGTGTGTAAACGGGTACCAACAATTTAAGCTGATTTCCGTTCTTTATATAGCCTTCATATGCTCAGATATGAATATGTTTATTTAGAGAGGGGAGTGCAGTGTAGGAGTATCCCACCCCTACACCGCACTCTAAATATGTTAAGGGTAGAATATGGCTGGGAAGTAACAAGTTAAAGGGGAAGAGGCACGTGGGAAGGATAAAAGAAAATTAAAGGAATGCAAGGAATGCACGAATGTCTTACTTAATAAAACTCTACAGGGGACAGGAAATGCAATGAAAAATGTATCACCGAAAATGAAAAATCGGAAAGGCAAAATGAGAGGTAGGAGACCGGAAATTATGAATGCAGATTAAAAAATGGTAAATTCAAAACGATATATGGAAACTGTATATATGATGAATCAGACGTCTCCAATTTTGTTAAGCTACAAAAACTGCAGTGGCCTGAGCACGTGAGTGAATGGACGAAATGCAAGTAATCAGAAACGCATTCAAGGTTGACATCAGAGGTGGAAAATCTCGTGGTCGACCAAAGAAGCGCTGGTCGGACTCCGTAGACGAAGAGAGCAGTAAACTACTCGGTTTCCGAAATTGGAGGACAATACAAAAGAAAATAACAAACGACAAATGAAAGAAAAAATAAACATATACGTGTTTGATGTTTTCCGCTCTACTTCAAGATAATCTGAAATGTACTCGTACATACCTAACTCAGACACCGTTTGATATTTGATAGTTCGACGGAAGTTCGGTCGTGGCACGAGCATGGGTGGCGACCCTTAGGCTCGCGCTGGGGAGGGGGGAGATCTACCCTAAATGGGCCGCAGTACCCTCTTCCATCTTAGCCCTTAGTTTCAAATTATCTCCAGTTAGGCTATGCAGCTCCTTTCTCCCTTTACAAGAGAGTTTTCATCTTTTGCCAGTTTTAGGTGTTTTGGTGCGTAGTCGTGACGTTGGACGATTAACATTATTATAATAAAAAATTACATTCCAACATCAAGGTTGAAAAATACACCAAGAAAAAAAGAACAGTTTTTTAAAGGTCAAAGCGAAAAGTTTGGATTCTAGTTAATAATATTTGTCGATATTATTTACATATTTCTCTTTTTTTTTCATTCAGATGAAGATGACCCAAACGCATGTGAGACACTTCCATGGAGTGAATGGTCCGAGTGCAGCACAAAATGTGGTAAAGGGAAACGCCATCGCCAACGCGAATACAAAGATTCCGTTTTGGCTCACCGGATGGGATGTAAACGGCGGTTAACTCAGCGAAAATCATGCGAAGGCTTCGGACCTGACTGTGATAATGTACCGCGACAAGAAGAGCCCGAAGAGGAAGAAACCACACCATCGGGAGGATATCAACCAGAATGTGCGTTGACACAATGGTCCGAATGGTCAAGCTGCAGTGCCCCGTGTGGAAAGGGTACCAGAACGAGAAGCCGGAAATATGTTAACCGTAAAGCTAGGAAGAAGTGTGAGGTATGCAATATTTTACTAAATGTGTGATTTTCTAGATACAACTTAAGATTACAATGAGTTCCACTATCTAGAAGTGCATATTTCAGCTTGCTTAATTTTCATCCATTGCCTCTTTTATAGTCGTCCGGAAATAAACCCTTACTTGAAGTCAACGACGACTGCTACGGAACTGACTGTACCGGAGATATTACTGAAAATACATTACTAGTAAGCGTTGACCAAATACAATTATTGATTAAATCCCTTTATACTTTTCGATTCATCTATTTTTATAAAGGACGAACACCCCCAATGTCGTATGACGAAATGGTCATCATGGACACCGTGCAGTGTTACGTGCGGTAATGGAACTCAAAAACGAAACCGTCGTGTTCTACATGGAGGTGATGATGCATGTGGCAATGTTAAAAAAGAAGAGTCAGTTATTTGTGCCACCCATAAATCGTGCGATCTCCTCGAACCACCCGAATTTTGTCACCTTCGTCCTGAACAGGGCCCTTGCCGAAGTACAAAAAATCGTTGGTTCTATGATATAGGCACTCAAGATTGTGCTTTATTTTCTTACGGTGGCTGTGGAGGAAATGAAAATAATTTCGATTCGAGAGAGAAATGTTTGGAGACATGTAGAAGTGAGTGGACATTTATTGATTCGTTTACTCCAATTATAAAAACTTATCCATAAACTCATGTATCTTCCTCAGTTGAAAGTACAGAACCGCCACCAGCACTATCAGTGGAAAATCTTCGTCTTGAGAATACTTATTATAAAGTTGACTGCAAAGTATCCGATTGGACGGCGCGGCCATGCAATGTCACCTGTGGAGAAGGTGTTCAAATAAAAACTAGAAAAGTCCTACGATATCCACAAGGGGGTGGTAAATTATGTCCGAAACGAATGGTTCGAATCGAACAATGCTACAAGGAATGTCCGGATCTAATGTCTCCATACACTCAAGCGCCCCGTCTTCATAGACCCGGTAAACGTATGAGGAATCAAAATTATGATGCTGAACCAGAGGGTGATGATTGTCAATATTCAAATTGGTCACCGTGGTCTCCGTGCTCAGCAACTTGCGGCACGTACGTATTGCGTCAAAGGACTCGAGTCGTGCTGAATTCAAATCAGATACATAGATGCGTTCATCGGGTGCAAAATGAACGATGTAGTGTGCCTGAATGCAGCGACGATTATGATTAGAATTTCGAAAAGCATCTTGATGTATTTATTCTTAATATTATAGTATATAGCATAGTTAGACAGATAGATTTTACTTATTCTGCTGTGTATTTTAATATTGTTTATATCTACTCCTATATCATGGAGACTCTTGTTACTTATTATTCATTTGCTATATGGTTTGTCATCAACTTCAAACTTATAAATTTATAATTAAAGGTTGAAAAAACACATGATCACTATTCAGATTTTTTTATTTTTGATCGTAATAAGCCCCGGATTCATCGCAGCTCTTAGCTGCAGCAACGCGTCACCACAATAAGGCGGTCTGGGGTCTTTGATTGGGCGTTTTACGAGCGCAACCATTGTTTTGTGTACTGAAAGCGCAAATAGAATCCGCATCTAGATTCGTGTCGTGCGAAAGTAATGCCACAATTACACTATATACTCTCTCTTTTTATATGGACTTGCGTGTGTGTGTCATGACATGACACATTCCATATTAAAAATTAAACCGGAATATAGAAGGCTTTTGCCCGCAATCCGAGGGTTTTGTAGCAAGCGCTTATTTTGATATATAAATATCGGCTCCTTGTTCTTCTTGATACCACTCAGATGGATAAAAAAAAATAATTAAAATATCTTACCCACTTACATTTTACATGCCAATTCATACTACATTATTGTAACGAAACTTAGAACATATTATTGCCTAAGGTGTTGGTTATCGTTGGCCATCAGTACTTTTGTCCCCGAACGTGTTTAAGGCATGCAGGGGTGTGCTAACTGTAACTATAGAAATAAACTATTATTGAACCATACTGAGAAGATATACAAATTCCATTATTTTCCATTTTATATGCTATTCGGAACCCACTTTCCTGTAGGTTTGAATAATTCTAAGTACCTATATAACAGTCTCGAAATGCCAAAGGAGGAGGGGGAATTACGAACTAATATTTTCTCTTCCCCCACTATTCCCCTTTCTACGAATTTCAAGAAAATGCAAAAAAAAATGAATGTACTCAACATTACGTTTCTCACGACACCTCACTTGCCCAGTCGATAAAAAAAAATAACCTTAATTCCGCCTCTATGTGGACCCCCCTTCCACCCGATAAAATTTGCCAATTACGAAGCAGCGCTCCCAACCAGTCTCTTTCCTTTCAAAAACGATTAATTAAATAACTGCAATTAGCACTACGAAAAACATGAAAGTAGCACTTACACCTATGACGCCGGTAGGTGTATTTTCTGTGTGGATAGTGTCAAAATCCATAACTTTAAATGGATGTACTATTATTAAATATTATGTGATTGTAATTAAACGTAGAGATATTATTGCCAATGATGTTGGTTATCATTGGCTATCAATATGGCAGGGGTGTGCTAACTACAACTATAGAAATGTACTATTATTAACCTTTTTTGATAAGATATCAAAATTCTACTATTTTTAATTTTCTATGCTAGTGAAATGCCGCTTTCCTGCAAATTTTCATATTTCTAAGTATAACGGTCTCGAAATGCAAGGGGGGGACAAACTCGGTTCACATATTTTCCCTTCTACCTCTTTTCCCCTTTTTTAAAATTTGATGAAAATACCAAAAATGGAATGTGCTCGGTGTTACCTTCTTCATGATACCCCCACTTGCCTATACCGGATGAAAAAAAATTTGACCTTCATTTCCCCTCTATGGGGACCTCCCTTTAAAGTCAGCCTATTACAACGAATCGCTTTCTCCGGCGAATTATAATAATTCTACATATTCCCACAAAATTTCAAACATGGAGCTTCAACCGTTCGTGAGATATTTCTGGACAGACGGACAGGCATTTGACCGATTTCATAAGGGTTTTGTTTTTACTACAAAACCCTAAAGATAGTATATAGTGTAATTGCGGCCTAAGTAAAGTGTGATGTTAAAAATTATTGTGGCTGTGCCATCATACTTTAGCGACTCAAATATCAAATATTTGCGGTGTCAGCTGATTTCCAGGCATTTGAATGTAGTTGTTCAATCACGAAACAAGTCTTTTGACAGGTAACAGCTCCTCAAATGTGTAGTGGAGGGAATATTTTGAAACATAGCTGCTACCTGCTGCCGGAATGCAGCCACATATATATATTTTATTTTAAATATGCAACCGTCATTACCGCCGCTCATTCACGTACTTATGTACATCCGGTTCTCTTACAAAAAGATCCAAAGTTCTATTACATTCTTCTCTGTCCCTCAAAAACAGCTGCCTTAAACGTCAAATGTGTATCTGACAGTCTTATCAGTTTCAGAAACAAGTCAAGATGAGCGGCTTTTTAGTTAATTTATTGCGTAGATCTAAAGTTTGTGCACTTTGTAATAAATCAGCCGAAGTGCCATTTCGATCGTTAAGTCTAAGTCGATGTATTTCCACGACATCATTCGTTATACAGAAGCAAAGTGCCGACCAGTCAAAGCCATCTACCGATGAAGATAAAAAGAAGAAGGATGCGATCAAGATTACTCTGCTTGGAAAAGGTAACTCCATGTCCATCACATCGCTGGAAGAGGCCCAAAAATTGTCTCGTCGTCGCAACATGAAACTGGTGAAAGTGGAAGACTTCGATGTCAAGACCGAGCGTCCGGTGTATCAACTACTCACCGCCTCGGAATTCTTAGCCGAAGAGGTGACCGATAAAAAGAGGCAATATCCGTCTTTTTGACTGATGAGATGTTTGCATTAATCTGAACCACTTCCATTTCAGCACGAGCTCTGCTAAAAAACATGAGAAGCTTCTCAGTATCGGCAGTCGAATTGCCGAACACGATTTGGCCTCTCGACTTAAAAACATCACCAAGTGGTTAGAAAAAGGAAATGAAGTGCGAATCCTCATCCAGGGGAATGGCTCCAACGATCCCGGAGTGGAGAAGGTCTACAATGCAATCGATGCAACGGTCAAAGAAGCGAATGGTCGGATAGTGCAAAAAGCCAACAAGGGCGGGAATTTGAAATTTTCTATCAAGCCTCCTACCTCGACGTCGTCGTCATCGTCGTCTTCATCATCGGGAGGTGGCAGGAGTGCGTGACTAGCACTGAGCGATAGTCAGAAGGTCACCATCTTCATAGCAATATTACTCGTCGTCAAGTACGTGGCGTGGTTGTTAGTGATTAAAACAAGATGAAATTTGTTTGATTGTAATTGTAAGACTGCTTTTAAAGTTAAAGTGAGATGTTGCATTTGAGATTGATAATAGATTATTGCACTTTGTAGTCATGGTGTCTTTAATGGGTTCGGTGTCCAGCCATTCCCGGACTTTAATGGATATGTTTCAGACTAACTTTATTGATGCCACAAAGCTCTTCAAAATTAAATGTCTTCCAAATACATTTATTCAAAAAGTTATATGAAATCGTTTTGTACTGAAAAATGCCTACCTTCGAAAGATGTATTCGCATTGGCTAGAATCGAAAAAAATTACACAGCGATTGACCCTTCGATTTTTGTTGACATGGTTGGCCAAAAAAATGGATACCGTTCGATATTTATTCTCTTCAATTTTAATCTATTCCTAGCACACTTATAGCCATTCGATGAGACCTATGTAATAAACTCATGTTTTCGTCGAATTTTAAGAATTTTCTGGCCCGAAACAATATCAAATGAAGAGCTGAGTCGGCGTTTCTGCGGCAGCCTGTTCTTCGTACCGGTACGACCCGTTTTTCGACGGCCAAGAGTTGCCAAACTCTCTCGATGCAAGAAGAACTGCATTATTTGAAGCATCGCTACCACAACAACAACGGGACAGATGCCAATCGACGAATTGATATACAGGCGAAAATGGCAGTGGATTGGTCACACATTGCGGAAGGATGATAACTGCATTGCTTTGCATACCATTAAACGGAGCTCCATTTCCAATCAACGTCAACCAGGGAGATGTCCTAAAATTTCATTAGGCCGTTCTGTGGCAAAAGAGTGTGAGTCTCTGCGTAAGACGTGGGGAGAGTTGCGTCCGATTGACCAGAACAGAGTACGATGCCGCGCAGGAATAGTTGACGTGCTATGCCCCACTAGGAGTTAAGACAGTAAGGAGCAAGTGAGAACAACAGGACCTCCTTTGGCATTACGTGAAGCGAAAACCAAACATAGCAAATATGGTGGTTTTCGGAATCTGGGTATTGAGGCTTACGCATTGGAGTACAGTTTATTTGGAGCCGATTGATGCTGCTGCAGGTGTGGGTGATAAAACCATTGCTCCTGGACACAAGGGACAAGTACGATAGAAAGAAGAAACCGACATAAAAGAAATAAAGGATATAAGGGATACAGGGGACAAAGAACTCAAAGTCATCTCATTTGCTCTAAAATGCGCACCCACAGATTTGTTTCTTCGAGGGAAACATTTTTCAATGTCAGTCAAGACAGATTCAAAGCACATCGATCGATTCTTGCGGCAGCCGGTTCTTCGTACCGGAACGACCCGTTTTTCAACGGCCAAGAGCAAAACACCTCGATGCAAGAACTGCAGTATTCGAAGTATCGCTACCACAACATTATATGTCGTTACAACGTCTTTTGTTCTGTGTCGATGTGGAGAGCGTCGATCTAAAGCGAGGGGTCGCAGTTTCGATTCCTGTCACGAACATATTCAAAGAGGTGATTTTGTTGTCGGGTAGCAGTTCAGAAATTAAAATCACACACTGCTCGCGAGCATGTCTGCAACCGTTCGGTTATGCAGCCTGTTCCTGCTGAGCGCCACTCTCGTTGTCATACACTTTATATGAAAGTCAAGGAGAAAGAAGAAGAGCCTGAGCGATGAGGAGAAATATTTCTTGCTCGGTGATCATATGATCATGTTCACTTGAGCAAAAGTTGCTCGGTAACTTCTGAACCCACCGGATTTGGTAAAAATTAATGGAGTAAATGCGTAAATGTTCGTAACACTAACCATGTGGCATTGCAATTATCATGTTTCCATAAAAACCGACCAGGAAATGAAGTGCTCTACTACACTACATACCCCATGTTCCAATTCGGAACGGAAAGGGGAATTATCATCATTGTGGTGTGAGAGGCTGTGTAATGAACCACCTGTAACGAACCATATTATGGTCTGGTAGTGCTGCTCCCGCCAGCAGATCGAAGCAGCACCTGATGAATAGTGATCTGTTGGTGGTACGAAACCAGAGGCCGAGGGTCCCATTACACCCGGACCCAGATTCGACCGCGTGGACGTTATGCTACCTAAGGCTCTGTCCCCACGGGCATCTTCGGATGCCCACCAAACCGTCCGTTACATATTGCCAAGTACGTTACATATTGCCAAGGACGGTTTGGTGGGCATCCGAAGATGCCCGTGGGGACAGAGCCTTAGGTAGCATAACGACCGTGAAGGTCGGGCCGTGCCATCTGGCGAAGAAAAGGGCCCCTCAACGAGCTAAGCAGCGGCCTATGCTTGCAGTAGCTCAGTTCGGGAGACGTGGGCGGGGTTTTCGGCGCTCGTTGCCCCTGTCCTTTACGTATTAGCATAAATTCATAGGCCTGGGGAAGACAACACAAACAGGGTAGGTAAAAATGGGGAATGAAGAAAAAAATAGTCGATAAGGATGGAATGGTTGGCGGACGGATCAGACGCCCACGCGGTCGAATCTGGGTCCGGGTGTAATGGGACCCTCGGCCTCTGGTTTCGTACCACCAACAGATCACTACTCATCAGGTGCTGCTTCGATCTGCCGGTGAGAGCAGCACTACAAGACCATAATATGGTTCACTACAGGTGGTTCATTACAGCTGATAGGTTGTTGTTCGGCCTGGTCTAAAGTCGCCCTGATATTTGCCAAAATTCTGTTCAGCGTACGATTTTATTCTATTTTCATCGTTCCTGCGGCAGCCGGTATCGATAAAAAAAGATTTAGATCTACTGCGTATAACAATATTCGTAAAATGATGTATTTATATAACGAAGGATCGTAACACACAATAATTTTATTGAAAAAGTCGATAATGCAAAGAATTGGTATATATACTCGTATGAGCTTTAGTGGAGATTTTTAGAGGTGCATTCCCCCTCCTACAAAGATATTGAGGGGAACTGCCCCCGAAACCCCCCCCCCCCCCCCCCCCGCTCCGGCGTCTCCACCTTAATTAAACTTCTGATACACGGGACGCATATACCCGACCGCGAAATTTTCACACGTGTAGCTTAAACGCGATTACTGTTTACACGTAAATCGGGTAACCGCGTTTATGCTTCGGTACCCGTCGTCGTCTAAAATGTTACGAGCTGTCGTGTACCCGTTGGCCGTTTACACGGGACGGGTATCGCGAATTTGTCACACGCGACGCGTTTACGCGTCTCGTGCATCAGAAACTTAAACATGGAAAGCTCTACGGGTTAATAGACCTACACTGGATAGATACGTCAAGAGATGTCGCCTGCATCGCTAGATGGGGAATTTATTATAGAAAATTAGAAATTTTCGCAGTTTAATTTGATGAATGAAATGATGAAAAACTAGGGATCCATTGTACTTTGGCAATTAATGGAGTAGCTGACCCGGAACGTTTTTTTTTCTACAAAAGAACACGCCTATTATATTCCTACCGTCAATAAATGCTTTATTTTCCGCCACAATCCCAATTTTAATATAATAACAGCAAAACGACCTTTAGACATGTGACTATTAAAGTTCTCTGATGAACTGTTACCAAGTCCACTGATATAAAATATTTTATATGTTAAATAATTTAATCAAATGTTCATTGGATTCAGATGAGGGACAGCGGACAGGCCTTCCAAAGATAACGCTGTGAAATTGAGCAACAATAACACGCCGGCCGTGAACGTATCGCAGGCAAAAAATTCAAGATCGCATCTATTCTATGCTATGTACTCGAACTTCTATTAATGGTTTTCATTGTTTTAGTATTTGTGCAAGTTTTTATTAATATTTACTTTTTTAAATATTTGATTACCGAAATTGATCAGAATTTTTGTTATTCGTTTTTGTTTGCATCTTGATTTATCGACAATTGATCGTAACCTATTCCTCTTCATAAAAGAAAGAAAACCTAAGTACAGATACATATAAAATCATTTCAATACTACGTAGTCAATAAGCGGCGCAATTTAGAAAATTCTTAAGCTTTCGCGTAAATTTTGTAATAGATGAGCTTTCTTTATCAGATTTTATTTTTAGACAGACTATTAGGTGATTTAAGTGATTGAGGGGCATTAACCCATGCTTAGAGTTTTTCAGCTGTGATGAGAGTTGATGTATATTTATGCGAATACGTAATCAGTACACCTAGCCATCATTATCACCTGGATCCGACATTAATATTCTTACGAGTACAATATCTTTTCGTTATTATCATAAATTACTAATTAATGAAGATTCGGATCTGTGCACTGGATAAAGGTGTGAGTTCCTAGGCCGCGATTGAGCTACTTGCATTTGCGAGAGAAACTATCATAAGGGAGCACTATTCGTATGTATTTTATGTGGAAGGACAGTCGTACAACTACAGGCTGCATTCGACGATCTCCTAAACTATAAAATACGCACGAAAAGTGCTCCGTTATGATAGTTTTTTTTTTACAGTTGCAAATGCAAGTCGCTCAGTCGCGGCTTAAGAACTCACACCTTAAAGCAAATGTACATTTCGTTCGGTGTTTTATCAAAAACAACAAGTGGTTTTAGAATAAACAGGTGGGATGTTGAATATGATGTATGTACATGTTCTGCGCTCAATAAAAGAACATATTTGATGAGAATGTATTGTAGTATGGCAATGGATATAAAGGGACCGTGATGACAGAAGAATATTTCATAAATAAAATTGGGATGTTGTCTTGAAGGATTTTGTACTATGTAATGATCATCGCTTCTGAAGATTATGCCGGGAACTTCGCCTACATGTAGTCCGGATGGCGCAACGGTTAGCACGTTCGCCTTCAACGCACTGGGCCCCGGTTCGATTCCGGGGATTTACGTGTCGGACTATGAGCCCACTCAGCTGTTAAATGAGTACCCATTATGGGGTAAATAACTCGGTTGAGCGTGTTGCTGATCACATACCTCTGCACAAAAAACCGTCACGATCTAGAAAATGAGATGATGCTAACTCATCTCGAGGCCGTGGTTCAAATTGGACTGTTGCGCCAGTTATTTATTATTTCGCCTGTTCCGCTGAAACTTTTGACTAATTCCGAAATATGCCAAGCACAATGAGAAGTCTTTTGAACGAGGTTGTATGGTTAATAACTTTACTGCTTACGATTCCAGCATCAATAGCATCTTCTGAAATCGTCACTTACACTGATCATCATCATCATCGTGGCGCGACAGCCCGACGTCGGGCCTTGGCCGCCTGGATGACGCTGATGACTGCTCGATTTAAACAACCGGCAATGACATCACCTAACTATGCGAGCAGATAGATGATAATCTTGAAGAACTCAACAACTTCTTCATTAGCAAGAATCTTACTCTGTCAGCACTAAAGCCTTCTGCTTTACTTTTTACTATTTGGAACAAGGAAGTGAAGCTACAATTGGATATCGAAGTAGACGGTCAAACTATTCCCACAATTAACCACCCAAAAATTCTCAGTGTCGCCCTTGGCAGCATGGCCACCACCTCGGCTCATGCGTCAACCATTTGTGACGGGATTAGAAGCGGGAACAATTTCTTCAAAGGTTCAGCTGGTAGTTCCTGGGGGAAAGATAAGGAGACTCTACTCGTAACATACAAATCCATCGGAAGATATGTGACCAATTATGTGGCTCCCATCTGGCCAGATAAAATACTGCTCTTAGAACTATCACAGGTTGCCTCCTGATGTTGTCGCAAGACCGTCTACATCAAAAGACCAAAATGGTGCCCTTGAAAAGCCACAACACTCTTCTCACCAGTATCTAGTTGGATGTTATCAGAATTACCCATCCTAACTTAAATCTGATGGACAATCCCCACCGCAGCGTCACGTTGGACGCAACATGAAGCACCGCGAAAGGGAAGTCCAAAGGTTTAAAAGAGTTCCCTCCGATAACGTCGGCCATCACAGCGATGGACAGTGAAGAAGTGCTCTCTTCGATTGCGGAACTAAAACCTAATAAGGTATTGAATGCGCAAGCACCTGCCATATCTCCAGACCGATCCCAACTCCCAAGAGCAACCAGAACTACGTTAGCCCAACTTCATTCTGGTTGGTGTTTGCGTCTGAACTCATACCTGCCCCGCATCGATAGTGACATCCAAAACTCCTACCCTGCATGTGGCCTCGCAATGCTTCGGAACGCGATGCACTACATTATCCAGCCAGGCAGCAATATCGTCCGATTCCTTCCAGTTTTGCCGTAGCCATGAGCACATCCGTTTTCTCCAACGAGTACCACCGTCGCTGACACCAATCGAGCGAGCTTTCAAGTTGAACCTCCTTAGGCGATCAACTCTCCACCAAGGTCGTCCTTGCATCAGGCCATATACGCCATCCAACCGGCGTCCGAAGTCGGCGACCGACGTTGACTGCTCCACACACGAACCATTCCGTGAAGTTGGAACGCACTGCAACACCTCCGTAGTCGGACATCGCAATGCCAAATTGACAGCAGTAGTACGCCCGTGTTTGCTCCTACTGTTCATCATCACAGCGGCCCCGAACTGCGTGTAGGACGCTTCCACGTCGTCCAACTTCATAGAGTCTCTCCGAAGCTTCTCGCCGTTTAGCTTCCAGACTCCCGCAGACCGCTCCTCCAATTGTGGCTCTAAGCTGTCCTTCTGGACTTGCGTTGTCACTTTCCGTTGCGACTCCTACGACCTCACAGACCGCTCGTCCAACTTTGCCGATTTTTTTTTGTAGCATCGGTTTCAGAGATATGTGAGCTTCAAAAGCGATATAGTGTGATTTTCCTCCAAAGCCTCAAAAGGTGACGTTTTTCGACTATCGGTTTTGACTATACTACTAAACCGAATTTCAACTTTGAGAAATGAATTGGATGTAGAATTTAACGCTCTTTAATTATTTAAATCGGATTAAGTTTTTCGGTCCGGGGCACCGTTAAAAGTTATGAGGAGAATATTAAAAAAAGGCTCAAATTTTTCGGTTTTCGGCCCGCACATATCTTAAAATGAATGCATTACTACCAACAATCATACCAAACGGCATTTCTCTATCATATTTTGCAAGGTCAAATCGCTTACCGTCCCAACTACATATAATAGAACTCCCACAGCGCTCCGAGGTTGTCAGTTTAAAGGTGCATGCCAGCAACTACACTATCCGGAAAAATATATGCTATCGAAACGTCAACAAGGCATAGTAATATAAGAGATATTGACGGGCCCATGCCCCGACAACAATTGCGTTACATCAGTCTGCATTAAGGTGGACACACACACGGAGCCGAAAGCCAAAATGATCCCGGTCCGAGCCAAAACCCGTACTGTGCGGGTTTCAACTCGATGGCTCCGCGATCCACCGCGATCCAAATTGGATATTCGACTCGCTCAAAATCCACGAACCAGAACCCGTCTGTGCGCGAAACCCGAACTGAACGGAGTCAAATTTTGTTTATGTTTTGTATTGCTACCATAGATATCCGTTGAACAGATAGAAAATAGGCACAAAATGGGGGTAAAAATTTGAATATCGAGTTATTGTTGACATATTCGCGTCTGCGCAGTGAAACACGCACAACACCATTGCCATCTTAATAGACAGGCCTCCGCTCAGCTGATCGAAACTTCTATTTTGACGTCATTTCCGTCTTGTCACTGCATTGGCAAGGTGGAAATGACGGAGCCCTGTCTATTAAGATGGCAATTGCTGCGTTCAGCAGTTACCGAGCAACTTCCGCTCAGGTGATCATGATCAAATGTTCACCGAGGAAGAAATATTTCTGCTCACTGCTCACACTTTTCTTCTTCTTCTTTCTCCTTGACTTTGATATGAAGAACGTGTGACAAGAAGAGTAGTGTTCAGCAGGCGGAGACTGCATAGCCGACAAGTTGCGGAACTGCTCGCGAGCGGTTCCGACCGCTCGGTAGCTCCTGAAGCCATCCTCAGAGGAACTTCTGGAGTGGCCCATAGGCTCAATTTATGGGACGAGAGAAGAGCGCGTTTAATTTTTCATGGGAGAGAGAAAGAACGGGACTTTTAATGCCAACCACCAATAGGACGCGGAAATTTGACAGCTATATATACAGCGGGGAGTCAGAAACGAAAACAAACATTTCAATATCGGTTTTCTGACAGAAAACTCACAAAAACAAGTAACGCGCACATCACATCTAAATATTTAATGTTTTACCTATAAGCAGACACCCCCGTCTTAGGGATTCGCTGGTTATTTTTGCAGTCACCGACGAGGCATTTCAATTTACCACAACTCACTACCGCACCAATTTGTCCTACCGGAAATTTCACTAGTGTCTTCTCTACATAATCGCGGCTCTTTACACTCAAAAACCGGCTCCAAACTTTCGCGAATTCAACCGTATTTCCTTTTTGCCACTTTTAGAACAAAGCGTTTGACAGCCATATGCACAACGTGATCTTAAAACCGTTAACTTTACTCTCCCAGCTCTCGACTTTTTCAAGAAGAAGATCGTCCCATTTTCAAGCTGTCAATTTGTATGGTTTGACAGGCATATACCCATTCCTGTGTTAGTTATATATTCAAATAAGCCATCCATGACAACACGCATTAACATATGGCCGAAGGGCCCGAGGAGCGAGAGGCCAAATGCTTCGTAAAGAAGTACAGAGTGGGGGGTATTTTTAGTTTCCGGGGCCCGGGGTGAAAAAATCGTTTTTCACTCGGATTTTTTGTCACTTATCACTCGCGTCACCCTAAGACTCTCAAATTTGCAAAAAAAAAAAAATATTTTTTTTTTAATTTTTATATTTTTTTAATTTTTTTTTTATTTTTAATCTTAATTTTGTAATTTTTTTCCTTATTTTCTTGTTCTAATGATTTATACTGAGTGTTTGGTGTGTTTAAAACTGATCAAAACGCTGTTGCACGCAGAGCGAGCGAAGCGAGCGTTCATGTTTGTGCGATATTGAGGGTTGCGATCCCTTAAGCGCGGAGCGAGCGTAGCGAGCGGAGCCCACGCAAGGGGATTTGCGAATATTTCAATTTTCCATTCCTCCAATATTCCAAACACTCAGTATAAATTATGAAAAAAAAAATTAAAAATAAAAAAAAATTAAAACTTAAAACAAAAATTAAAAATAAAAATTAAAAAAAAAAAATTTTTTTTTGCAAATTCTCGACTTTTAGAGTGACGCGAGTGAAAAGTGACAAAAATCCGAGTGAAAAGTGATTCCCCCAGCCGGGGCCCCGGAAACTAAAAGGTTGCCCAGAGTGGGGATAGTATTATTACCAATCTGTTATCAATGTACATATGTACATATATCTATGGTTGCCACCGTCAAATAGCAACAAGGAAATCATCTTTGCATGTTGGCTAAGTTTTTATGCAAAACTTTTGAAATCCAATTGTCGCTGCGTGAAATTAAATACAATAGAATAAGTGGAAATTTAGTACGTTGTCAAACTTGACTTTCAAAATGACGCCTGGCTCGCGATGGCTCGTCTCCGCAGTGTGTGACCTTGAAATTTGGATAAGGATCATTCGGATCGGATCCATTTTGATCCACGTCCAAATGGACGCATGTATGTGTCCACCTTACTACCGAAATTACATTGCGAAATCACTACCGCCGGCCAAAAATCTTGATTCATAATGCCGGTTTTTTCTTACATAGCGTGCAATAAACGTTTCACTTAAAAAAAAAAAAAAAACAAAACAAAGTATAGAAAACTACTAAACGATTATTAAAATGTTCGGTTGCACTGATCAGCGCTGGAAACCATGAATTACTTAATTCATTTTCACCGCTTTACGGCTTCAATTTGGAAGTATGCATGGGAAAACACAATCGACTCGACTGATGGCTACGCCGAGCTTTTCACGAGATAACCCCTATCAATTGGGCTCCGTGGTTCCATCCATGCGGTGGAGAATTCGCGTCTGCGTGTCTCCCCATTTTTACTTTTTTTTCTTGAAGCCGGCTACACGTTTCGTGCCGACATGACAGGCAAGAACTCGTGGTAGAGAGCTGTATGATAACAAAAAATAAATAAATGCTAGAGATACTCCGTGGGTATGAAAAAAAGTCGGAGAACGTGGAGCTTGTCGTGGGGAGCTCTAATGTGAAGAAAACTTTTTCTCGCAGCCTCACCAGAATTTCTAGAGGAATTGGATTCTTTGCTCAGTCCTCAGTCGTCGTTTGACTCCCCCCGATGAGAGAATCCGTTTTCGAATTGATCTGTCGACATCGTGTACTGTGTGGTGGAAATTGAAAATATTTAAGATTATCCCTTTCGAAATCGACTTTATGGGAAATAATTTGTAAATTTTATAGTGTCTCGCGAATTTTGCAACCGATTCGAAAAAAGTTGTATAATTGTTATGTATGTGGCCCAATTGTGAATAGAGCTTTGGTAATTAAAAAATAGTGCTGGTCTGCTCCCTCAGTGGCTGGGATTTAAGTGTTAAAGCCCTGAAGTGAATTTTCTTCACCTTGAATTGTGACGCCTCCAGCTTCTACTGCCTTAGCCGTCCAACACTAGTTTCACTTAACAGGTATGTGATCTTGTAACAATTATATTCGTGTTTCCATGGTTGGTTGGATGGAAAAAGTGCGTTAAAGATTAGGTCGAAGCCGGTAGCCCATGGCCGATTGCGTAACCGGTAGCGAGAAAAATGCACCGGCTAGAAGTGCATCCAGCATGCACTATACTAAATTGGCAAGTGATTCCGACATATTTTCAAAAGTGTTAAGTGCCAGGTTTCTTATGTAATAGCGTGATTAGTCGAGGGATCATCTACAAAAAGGTCAAATAGAAAAAAGCCTCTTATCAGCAACATATCCCCGGACACGAGCCGGTAGTAATCGAGATGATGCACTCTCTCATGGCAGGAAGCTCAAGGTGACGACAGACTGTAGCAGGTTTTTCATTTGCAACTTTCATTTGAACTGATAAGTTCAGTTACATTAAAATATAACGGATAGGAAAAAAGTGTACGTAATAATTTTAATATTTTTAACGAACCTCATTTGAAAAATCGGATGCGCGATTGATTTGATTTTCGAAATATGTACATATGTAGCAGTCAATTTTTATCAATTGTAGGCCTGAATATAATTCATATAAGCTGTTGACCACCAGATGCAAATCGACATACATTCTACCACATAAAGTGTACTTATTCATACATACTCGTACATACATTCATACTTGGGTGAAAGGTTCAATGTGAATATGGACTGTTGAAGGTGAGGCGTTCACTATGATACGGTTGAAATTGGAGCATCGATAGATACTCCAGGCGTCGTCGTGGAAAGGATCGAAGAGCATGACAGGCACTGTGCAGTTTTTTTTAGAAATTTTTAAGAAAGCTCTAAATTTGCATCACCTGAACAATTTTTGACGATAGTTATTAAACCCTAGACTTATAGTATAGGGTATATTGTTTTTGTCACGACGAAAATATGTAACACCTTAAAGGAGGCTCCGGAGGTATAGCAATGTATATATATATAAATGATCAGGGTCACCTCCTGATTCGATTCAGCCATGTATGTCTGTCCGTCCGTCTGTCTGCCTGTCCGTTCGCACGATAACTTTCGATAGAATGAAGCTAGAGCCTTGAAATTTTGGTCAAATGTTGGCAGTATGATCTAGTTGGTTGGTATTGAAAATGGGCATGATCATGACAAGAGAACGCCTACCTCCCCTACATATGCAAAATAAATAAATGTATCTATAACTCCCGATTAAATAAACACGAGAAGCTCTAGCATTGGTAGATTGCTCGTGAGGGTAATCTTATACTCTCCTGGAAAAGTAAAATCGACCAGTTGAAAACTAACGGTAATTTTCTTAAAAAGAGCCCCGTACTACCCTACTTTCAGCCCGTCAGCCGAAGGTGTGACAGGGGGACTAACATTTGGACCACCATGGTACATTTGCCGTAACTGTCATGCCCTAGGAAGTGCGACCTTTACCTCCGCGTGGTGACGGGTGGAAGCAGGCTGTTGGCAAAATCTTATCTGTGCCATCAGCGCTGACTAAACTTGGTCGGGCGGGGAGCGGTATCTCCCTTATAAACATACCCTAAATCCAAGGTGGAACAGCATACGCCGAGGGATGCATGGTCAAGAGGTTGCTTGGCCGCTAGTATGCGAACTCTGGATACCTGTCGACCTCCAGTTTTAAACCAGACTTCTGACGGCAGACCGGGTGATGCCGTCGGTGACTGTTTTTCCCGGATATTCATGGGCTTCTATGAATAATAAAAAAGAAAAACAAAACAAACCAGAGTGTGATGCAACTCCAAATGCATCAAACACAGTTTCCTCTGAGCTGCCTACTAGCTCACTGCTCGACGGAGCCTCCAGGCCCGTTGTTGAGACTGTCGATGGACTGAACGTTAAGCGATACAGTCCCTCTGAATCGTCCTTGGACTTCTTTAGCCCGAGGAACCTCAGCGGCTCTCACCGAAAGGAGCGTCAACAAAAGGGGGACGGAGGCAACAGTTCCCGACAGGGCAAGCAAAAGTGCCTTGTCCAACGCTCGCTATCCTCGCAGGACCATGAGCGCCATTAAGGTGCTTCAAGCGAACCTGCACCACGCAATAGGAGCATCGGCCACTGTGTGCAGGTTATTCGCCGATAAACAGGCCACCATTGCGCTTATTCAAGAGCCATGGGTGGCCCGTGGCCGAATTTGCGGTCTAAACACAACAACTGGTAAGTTGATATATGACAGGTTAGCGGGTTGTCCGCGTGCGGCGCTTCTGATCGACAAATGCGTCAACTACTTGCCACTAACCAATTTTATTTCTAGAGATCTAGCTGCAGCATTGGTGGAGGTATCCACGCTCAACGGTCGTCAGAAAGTGGTAGTTGCGTCTGCCTACTTCCCATCTGACAATGTTGAGATTCCACCACTCGAGGTCCAGCAGCTCGTTGACTTCTGTCGACGTACAAACCGGCATTATGTGATCGGTTGCGATGCAAACGCACACCACACGGTGTGGGGTAGCAGCGACATCAACGACAGAGGTAAGCGCCTTCTTGACTATCTTATGTGTAAACATATGAATGTCCTGAACAGGGGGTGCAAACCTACCTTTGTCACTGCGGCAAGGGCAGAGGTACTCGACATCACCCTTGCTAGCGGTTTCTTCTCCAGGTTCATTGCGAACTGGCACGTGTCGGACGAAGTGTCTCTTTCAGATCATAGACACATCAGATTTGACATCCTAGGACAATCCGACATTCGCTCGGATACTTTTTGTCCAAGGAAAACTAACTGGATTAAATTCCGTGAACTAGTTAGCTCCAAAGCGGAACTACTGGTCAGCCCCATAAGCACTACACGGGAAATTGAGATTGCAGCTGAGGAGCTCAATGAAATTTTAACTTCCTCCTACAGAGATAGTACCGTTTCACGTTCGGTGGAGTCGGGGCGAAAAGTACCCTGGTGGAACGAGGAATTGGCCCGCAAGCGATCTAAAGTTAGGAGGATGTTCAACAAAGCCAAGCGCTTCAATAGGTGGGATGAGTACAGAACTGCTCTCACCGAGTACAACAAACTCATTAGGCATTCCAAACGAGAATGCTGGAAAAGACATTGTGAAAGCATTCAGTCGCTACCGGAAGCGGCGCGCCTTCACAAAGCCCTTTCCAAAGACTCAGCTAACGGCGTCGGCCTTCTATTGAGACCAGACAGTTCGTATACTGAAGGTCCAGAAGAAACATTAAAGTTGCTTCTTCAGACCCATTTCCCTGGGTCCGTACTGTCTGATGGTGACCCCTGCCCAACTGCGAGGCCCCAACGGGTTCCCGTAAGCCGGGCTCGCAGTTTATCGGGGGTCATCTTTGACATGGACAAAGTAAAATGGGCGATAGAATCCTTTGAGCCATTTAAAGCTCCCGGTGTAGACGGCATCTTCCCCGCTCTGTTACAAAACAGCTTGGAGATCATAATAACTCCGCTAATCGAACTTTTTAGGGCAAGTTACACCCTAGGGTACATACCACAACCTTGGAGGAAAGTTAATGTGGTCTTCATACCCAAAGCGGGCAATAAGCCGGAACATATGCCCAAATCCTATAGACCGATTAGCCTTACTTCCTTCTTCCTTAAAACCATGGAAAAGTTGCTTGATTTGCATATCAGGCACAAGATGGAACTGTCAATCCCCCTACATCGTATGCAATTCGCGTACACGAAGGGTAAGTCAACAGTAACCGCCTTGCATAGCCTTGTCAGTACAATCGAAAAGTCCCTCAGTGAAAAGGAAATCGCGTTGTGCGCGTTTCTTGACATTGAGGGGGCTTTCGATAATACTGGCTACGAGTGCATTTCCAGAGCACTGGAACTCAGAGACATCCCGCCCGCTACCATTGCATGGATAGACGCCATGCTCCGTGGACGGGATATTTACTCAACTCTAGGCAGTACATCCATTTGCGTGAATGCCGTAAAGGGTTGTCCACAAGGTGGCGTTCTGTCACCCCTTTTGTGGTCCCTTGTCGTAGACGAACTGATTTCCATGCTTAATGAGCGCGGTTATCTCACTATCGGATACGCGGATGATTTAACTATCATAGTCAGGGGCAAATTCGAATCTACCATCACTGAGGTGATGACGTCGGCCCTTGACATAGTTCTACGCTGGTGTGTGGCTGTGGGCTTACATGTAAACCCACAGAAAACTGTCGTTGTGCCGTTCACACGAAAACGAAATATAACTTTGGATCCAATTTCGTTAGGCGGCACGACCTTAGATTATTCCACTGAAGTTAAATGCCTCGGGGTAACTCTAGACTCGAAACTCACCTGGAATACTCACATAGATAATGTACTTGGAAAAGCCACACGCACAATGTGGGCTTGCAGAAGTTTCTTTGGACGGACATGGGGGCTCACCCCAAAGATAATTGAGTGGTTATACACCATGCTGGTGCGGCCTATGGTGACCTACGCAGCGCTTGTGTGGTGGCCGAAAACTCAGCAATCTTCTGTCTTACTGAAGTGCAATAAGCTTCAACGCCTTGCCTGCCTTGGCATCACTGGAGCTATGCGCACTTGTCCTACGCCAGCCCTGGAGGCGATTATTGGACTTACTCCGTTGCATATATTCATTCAAGAATCAGCAGCTCTAAATGCTCTTAGACTTCGTCTAACTTCCGACGTGCGTAGTGAAGAAAGCGGTCACATGAGCATTCTGAATCAAATTCCTGACGTGCAGATCTGCTTGAGATCAGATTACATGATCACGGAGGTTTGCTTCGGCAGAAAATATTCAGCCCTCATCCCTAACCGCTCTGAATGGGTAAATGGCACACCCTGTCCAGACCCTAGATGTATCAAGTGGTTCACCGATGGGTCTAAAACAGAACAGGGTGTTGGTGCAGGTGTCTTTGGACCCAACACCAGGATTTCGATCGCAATGGGAATCTCGCCCAGCGTTTTTCAAGCTGAGATCCACGCCATTGAGGTCTGCGCCAGGGTAATCTTGGAAACTGGACTTCGCGGCGCTCACATTGCTATCTACTCAGACAGCCAAGCAGCTATAAAAGCGCTCTCCTCATATAAGGTCTCTTCAAAACTGGTGAAGGAGTGTTACAATCACCTTCAACTGTTGGCAACCAATAACCAAGTCTTCTTGTGTTGGGTGCCTGGCCACCAGGGCATTGAGGGGAACGAGGCTGCGGATGAACTTGCTAGACAAGGATCATCCAGTCGTTTTCATGGACCTGAGCCTTACTGTGGCTTTGGACTGGCCTCGGCCAAACTGCGGATCACTGATTGGTTTGCACGATTGCGTCAACAGTACTGGAATAACCTTCCAGGGCTTCGTCAATCAAAGGAGCTGATAATGCCCTTCAGTCACAAGGGTACTACTCGAATGAGTAGAACCCACCTAAGACTCCTAGTGGGGTACTTATCTGGCCATCACTTGGTCAGATATCACCTGAACAAGATGGGTCTGTCAAGCGAGACTGAATGCCGTCTTTGTCTGGAGGACGTGGAAACGACCAAGCACATTTTGTGCGAATGTCCCGCCATCGCGCGTTTTAGGATGTCACTCCTCGGGCAAGCTACTATCAGCACTGCAGAATTCAGGTTGATTCCTGCTAAAGACTTACTGCCCTTTATTATTTGGCCTACAACTTAATAATGAGACTTTTTTTAGAGATGGCAACACCGATAAACCAATGGTAGTCCATCTTTGACATACATACCATTTGAAGTTTGTATTCATAAGCTGTCAATGTCAGTATAAACATTTCGTGTTGATTGTTGACAACGTATTTTACCGGACCATGGAAAGTTTCGAAAATTCACGAAAAAAACAACATTTGCGGGAAGTTTTATTTTGCTAAGAAGACTGCAGCTCAGAGTCATAAATTGCTCGTGGAAGTTTACGGTGACGATGCTTTTTCGCGTGCACAGTGTTTTCGGTGGTTTCATCGGTTCAAAAATGATAATTTCGACATTACCGACGAAGAGCGACCTGGCCAGCCAAAAAAGTTTGAAGACGAAGAATTGACGAAATTACTCGAAGAAGATTCGTGCCAAACTCAAAAAGAGTTGGCAATTTCGTTGGAAGTGGCTCAGCAAGCCATATCGAAGCGGTTAAAATCACTGGGAATGATCCAAAAGCAAGGCCACTGGGTTCCGTACGAGTTGAAGCCAAGAGATGTTGAGAGGCGCTTTTGCATGTGCGAACAACTGCTTCAAAGGCAAAGACGGAAGGGTTTTTTGCATCGTATTGTGACCGGCGATGAAAAGTGGATTCATTATGATAACCCAAAGCGAAAGAAATCATGGGGACCGCCCGGGCACCAATCAACATCGACCGCGAAGCCAAATATTCATGGTTCCAAGCTTATGCTCTGCATTTGGTGGGACCAGATCGGTGTTCTTTATTATGAGCTGCTAAAACCGAATGAAACCATTGACGGGCAGCGCTATCGACTGCAATTGATGCGTTTGAGTCGAGCATTGCGTGAAAAACGGCAACAATTTGCTGAAAGGCACGACAAAATAATTCTTCAGCATGACAATGCTCGCCCTCATGTTGCGCAAGTCGTGAAAACGTACCTGGAAACAACCAAATGGGAAGTGCTACCCCACCCGCCGTATAGCCCTGACATTGCTCCATCCGATCACTATTTGTTCGCTTCGATGACTCATGCGTTGGCTGATCAGCACTTCACTTCATATGAGGATACTAAGAACTGGCTCGATTCATGGATAGCCTCGAAACCCCAAGATTTTTTTCGCGACGGAATTCGTAGACTTCCCGAAAGATGGGAGAAAGTTATCGCTGCTGATGGCCAATATTTTGAATAATTTAGTTATATGAATAAATCTATGAATAAATGCCCAAAATTCCAAAAAAAGTCTCATTATTAAGTTGTAGACCAAATAGAAGGGTGGACGGTCTTTTGGATTAATGAGCTACGGCACAATAGATCTTTATGGTCGCAGTGCCTTCCTGCTGGGAAAGTAGCTCGAATCTTTATATCTATCTATCTATCTACCCTACTTTTCAGGTTTTTTGTCTATTACTCTTGAACCAATTGACGTAGACACCTGCTTTTTGGCATGTAACTCTGATGTGAAAGGTTGCTTGAGTTTTAGTAAGTTGGGCATAATTAGATCAAAGGAACGCCTACCTCCCCTACAAATTTCAAAAAATTTAATATTCCTTTAATTACGATAACTTTCGATAGAATGAGACTAGCAAGTTGCAAATTTGGTAGAATGTTGTTAATAAGATTTGCTTGGTTGGTATTGAAAATGTGTAAGATCGGACCCAAGGAACGCCTACCTCCCCTACAAATGAAACTTCAAATAAGCGATAACTTTTGATATGAAGCCAGCAACTTGAAATATTGGTCAAATGTTTAAAGTAAGATTGAATTAGTTGATATTAAAAATAGGCCAGATCCGACCCA
Source organism: Chloromyia formosa (assembly GCA_964017055.1). NCBI lineage: Eukaryota > Metazoa > Arthropoda > Insecta > Diptera > Stratiomyidae > Chloromyia > Chloromyia formosa. The sequence goes on from OZ024815.1 coordinate 35,780,347, forward strand.
AGGAACCCCTACCTCCCCTACAAATGGAACTTAAAATAAGCCATAACTTACGGTAAAATAAAACTAGCGACTTGCAATTTTGGTTACATATTATAGTAGGATTCAGCTGGCTGATATTGAAAATACGTAAAGTCCGACCAACCAAACCCCTACTTCCCCTAAAAATGAAACTTCAAATAAGCGATAACTTTCGATAGAATAAAGCTAGAGATTTGAAATTTTGCTTAAATGTTCAAAGCATTATTGTAGAATGGGTTAGTTAATTGATTTTGAGAATGGTCAACATCCTCTTGAATGAGTGCCAACCTCCCCTATAAACTGGTCACATAGGAAACTCACTTTTAATGCAAATGGTCGTTGCCAATTGGTACATTTGGTGCCACCACTAGGTCTGTACAAGTCTAGGGTATATACGCTTCGGACTTCAGTCCGAAGCGAAGCTTCGATCTGGTTGTCATTTCATTTTGTACTTCACTCGATTGCCTATAATCTAAAAAATAACCCAATGCCATTATGCACCACCGATTTACCCAAAAAAAAAATGGGCGAAAATTCACTTTTTTTGCCCATATCTACAAACGAAACACGTTCATAGCGATACGTTTTGCACAAAATGATGTGTTTATAAAATCCCTGACTTATCCACATTCTCCTAAACGTGCTGTACACGCAGCGATCGGCCTATCCGTCGTCCGATATCAATATCGGTCGACGGATCGGCCTGTGTATGTGGAAATCGCACTGATTGACCGATCAATTTTTATCTGCCGATATTTTAGTGCGATTTTCGTGCGATCCGTCGGTCTGACGATCGGTTGGATGGTTGGGATGATTATCGCAAGTGTATGTCAAATTACCATATTATTAAATGATAAAATTTCAAGGATTCTAATGATTTAAATGGCTCTGCAATTGAAATATCAAATATGTAGGATACGAAAATACAACACAAAACCAAATAGCTAACAAAAATGAATCTAGGTTGTATTGGGAGTGAATCATAACCTATTTTGTGAATTGTCATTCGTTATCGCACCGCACGGAAAACGTACAGTGTGTGTGCAGTGAAGATCCGCGGATATTTTGTAGCGATCCATCGGCCGGACGACGGATCGCATAGTGTATGGTGACACTTAGAGATAAATCAGCCCTGGTTCATGAAAATTTGGGTAAGCTTTCTTTTAAATTGTGCGGAATTGATTGAGCTACAAAATAACTATGTACTTTGATAATTTAACGCTGGTACTAACCTCTTCTTGCGAAAATGTTACACTCATCTCTCCAACGAAAAAGTGACAGTGAATGCGTTTCTAAAATTCAACTTGTTTCATCCAATAGCATTTCAGATACATATGAACCTAAGAGGAGAAATGTGCCTGAAACAATTTGTGGTACTTTTCTCATCTGTCTACCTTAGGGTCACCATACACTGTCGATCTCGGACTCGAACTCGAACTCGAACCTGGTACAAATTTCCTCTGACACACACACTTCACATAGGTGTGAAGAAAACCGGTCCACTTGTACTAGGTTCGTGTTCGAGTTCGATTTCGACAGTGTATGGTGACATATGCAATCTGCACTTGAAATTGAATGGAAGTTGAAAGTAACAAAACATGTTTCGTACTTGGCTGAACGCACCTAGTGTAAACTTGCACACAGCACATTACCGCGGCGCTCTACACGACACGTGAACTTCCCTTCTACTGAAAATACCGGTTTTCAAGCGAAATAAATAATAAAGTAATTGTTTTCACGTGAAAATTGCTCATAATGATGTGGAGACTTTTTTCGAATGAAATATGCTAGTACTGAGAGAGCGAAAAAAATTCGTGCGAACGCAACTTCTGACAGTTTTTGTATGAGATTTCCCACGAAAAACTGATCATGGTACCTAGCTTTAGGTAGAAATGCACTGTAGTGGATTTGTTGGCCAACAACTGATTCCCAAATAAAAAATAATCCAGTCAGGAGATAGTTTACCTAAAGCATAGGTGTCCAACCTTTTAGCTTCCCGGGGCCACATTGACAGAAGACGAGTTGCTCCGGGCCGCAAAAAAAAACTTAGATCTTATGATAGTTTATGAGTAAAATATACAAAAAATAACATGAAATTAGAACTAGAAACCGTTTTTTTTTTTTCAAACATTTTATTTTATATGTTCTATATTTTTTACATTTCTTATTTTGTAATTTTAATATTTATAAAAATAAATAAATCATAAAATTAATGTGAAGATCGGCATTGAATTCGGGAAACCAATGTTTCAATATCTGGTTCGATTGAAGAGGTAGCAATCCTAAGTGTGTTCTCAAGGTGTTCATCCGAAATACTAGTTCTGTTTTTACGCTTAGTGTGCTTTAATCTTGAAAATAATTGTTCACAGATGTATGTGCTTCCAAACAATGATGACATGAACAACGCATGACTATGCAGCGAAGGATATTTGTCTCTTGGAAGATGTGTTTATAGAACTCCAACAAAGAGACCCGATCAAATTTCTCCTTTAGTTGTATATCGGATTGTAACTCTATGCATTCCAATTGAAAATTTGCTGGCAGCTTATCTACAATACATATATCGACTATAAATGGAGTCGCAAAAATACAAAAATTTTTATTATTTTTTTGAAAATCCTGGAATCTATTTTCAAATTCTATTAGCAAATCGAGAAGTACCGCTGCGTACTTTTTGATCCACTGAGACAGAAATTCATCAGAATCAGAACTGTGCACGTGCACAGTCATATTCAGTCAATGCAACTCGTAGGTTCGACTGTTTTTTTTTCTTGCTATTGTCGCTTAATCCCAACAGTTAAATGATTTTTTTTCGCAACAGTCTCTTCCGGGGCCGCATTTACAGCTGCTTGGGGCCGCATGCGGCCCGCGAGCCGCGGGTTGGACAGCCTTGACCTAAAGCAAATTGTAGTGTAGTTTTTTTCTAACGATAAACTTTCTGAGACAAAATAAAAAATCTTGAACAGTTGCATTAAAACGGTTAACGCAACTTTCTCCGTATCTTCAATAGTTTTCGAAATATTTTCACTTGAAAAGGATTAAAAGGCCAAATCTTCGAGAAAATCAAAACTACATCACAATTTGTTTTAGAACAGTTTTATAAGTACTTAATAGGCGCGTTTTTTTTCACAGAGCATACAGAGCAGGTTAAGACCACACAATTATACAACAATTTTATCTGAGCTGCTCTGGATAAAACGTCAATGCAAGAATGCTGCTCCGTTAAGTGCGTTTTGAAGTGAAGGCGGTGCAGGTGTCGAAGTTTTCGAACAGTTTACAGTTTGGGTAGCACATAAAGTTCATTTCCTGTCAATACAATTTTCGTTTTGTGTAATTATTTGGAATAGTAAACATACAAAATAATTTTGCTGCCTAAAGTAAATTTGTCCGATTGTATCATATATGTACTAAGGATTTAAGTTTTCTCTTGAAATTTGAGTTGACATTTGAATTCTAACTAAACCAAGACACACTCCCAGCAAAGACATGCCCCGTTTTCGTGTTCGCTGATTTGCTTTCGATTGTTTTTTTGCCGGTTAACCTGCTCTACTCTGCTCTGTACGAAAAAACACAGCCAATGACTAGGCTAAAATGAATTTTTCAACTTCGGCGCGCTGTAACATTTAACACATTTGTCTAAACAAAAAAGTTTGTAAATAAAAGTTGTAGATAACTTCATAATAATTAGAAATGATTTCTGATTATACTACAAAGGATAGGGAGGGACTAGTTTACATAGAACTAGATAGACAGACAGACGGGCAAAGCTTAATCGACTCGTCTCATCATACTGACCAAGAATATACTATACATACATACATATGTATATAGTTTATATGGTCGGAGATACTTCCTTCTGTGCGTTGCAAACTTCACGACAAAGTTAATATACCCTATCACATTCGTGAAGGGTATAAAAACTAAAAAAAATATAACGTTAGAAAATTGTTCCGTTGGTGCACAAATGAATTTAAGTCTTCTGGCTAAGCCTTTGCCGATTTCTAAAAAAAAACTCACAGTGTTTGACGTGCACTCTTAAGGTCGCCACCCATGAACGAGCACAACCACGACCAAACTTCCAGCGAACCATCAATTTCAAAGAACGTGTAGAAAAAAATCCCCTATTTCCACCGTTCTATGATATTTGATGGTTTGATGGAAGTTTGGTCGTGGTTGTGCTAGTCCATGGGTGGCGACCTTAAAACTATCATACGCCAGGAGTATGAAATACACAGAGAACATTACATCTTAATCAAGTGGGCTGACACATGGTGTCGTCTACCGCCCAAAGAAGAGCTATGGATTCCTCCAGCTTTCACATAATGGAAAATTACATGATTACGAACTACACAGTGGGAACTGACGAATAACTCAGTTGGATTACCCCGTCCACCCATAAACTGTATTGCAGTTGGATGATAACGTTTCAACTGCTAGTTGTTATCGATGATGATAATGTGTTTTGAAGGGCATCTGTATTTATAGGTAGATTTATTGCTATTTTATAGAGTGCACTTTTTATTTGCATGAATACATAGTAGCACTTAATGCAGGGTTATATAAATCTAGGAACATAATTGTCTCTAAACTGAGGGGCAAAATAAATATTGTACAGTAAAATAAAAAATGGAAACACGAAATATGTTCAGAAGAAGAAGGGCAGGGATGTCTGCCCAAGTGTCGGAGTAAGCCGCGAGGGCGAGGGCTTCCTATCGATACAATAGGGGCAGTCGCCAGGGACAAATGGGCGTACGCCCTCCAATCAGAATATGCCGCGAATATATCTGTACGAACTGGCTGGATGCGTACCGCTCCAGCAACATGATCATTAGGTTAACTCACTTCGCACTTATTTCAAAGCCAAAGCTCAGTGTGTGTGTGTGTGTGTGAGAGAGTGTTCTTCGGGATGCTGTCTGCAAGACAGATGATGGTTTAACTCCACTCAAGTTAAAGGATCAATCACTTCTCTCTCTCTCTCTCTCAATTGCCCTAACCCCTTGTGGGGCATAGAGTGTTAACTGTTCCATCTGGCCCAGTTGACGTTTCGTCGGCATAAACTGATTTCGGAGAATGCAGTTGCCAGCATGACCTCCTGCACCTCCATGGCCACGAACGTCGTCGTGGACGGGATTCGAAACGCCGGTAGTCAAACATGAGACTGATGCCTCAACACAATGCGCTACCGGTCGTCCTTTAAGTCTGGTGAAGTCAGATCAAGAGAAGATCATGCGTTTGGCAACCATTCGTCGATCTTCACCTGCTGTTGTCGCGCTCGGTGGCCGTGGGCGTTTGGTCACCGCTCTACGATACTAATTTAGAGTTCGGAGTTTAAAACTCGGCGCGATCAAAAACTGCCTGTGGGTACTAATAGAACTCTCACAGTGCTCCGAGCTTGTCAGTATGAAGACGGCGCGGATAGGTGGTGCATGCTAGCAACTGCACTTCCGAAAAGTAGATATGCTATCAAAACGTCAACAAGGCATCGAAATTCTAGAGATGTTGACGCGCCCATTCCCCTGGAGGGCAAGGCAGTTAACAAGCAACGGGTGGATGACGACCGATGCAGAATGTGTGGTTCGGTGTTGGAAACACTTGACCATCTCAACTCTGGCTGTTCTGTGATGGTGCCGGTAGAGTATATGGATAGACACAATGCTGTATGCAAGGTAATCCACCAACACCTCGCATACAAGCACGGGCTGATCAGTGAAATCGTACCGATTTACCAGTACACTCCACAGGCAGCACTTAACAGCACTCGCTTCACAATGTACTGGGATCGCCAGGTAAAAACTGTTGTGAGCAATTTCCACGCAAAAACAATCGCTTTGCATTTTATTTCGCATGAAAACCGGCAACCGATCACATTGGTGATCGCTCTCTTTGGAGCGAGAAGGGAAAGTTCAAGTGTCGTGTAGAGCGCCGTGAATATGCTGTGTGAAAGTTTCTACTGTCACTTTTTTGTGGGAGAGATAAATGCAACATTTTCGCACGAAAAAGTTAGTACCCAATAGTCTTGAAGCGAGTATCGTCATAATGTGAAAAGCTCATGTGTTTCAAGCGATACCTGCATCTATTTGATCATAGATTACCAGTGCTACATCTGCTAATTTGGCACGATGCTGATTTGTTTAGCAGATAATTGAGCTAATCGTTAATTTGGTCAACCGCTCATTTGAAAGCAGCAAACTTTTAACCTACAATTCAATAGAGTATTGAGTTTGCTACTACACTTTTTAAATCTTCTAAACTGGTAAACTGTCAACAACGACGCTTAAGAATGTTGAGTATGTTTCAACTTATTTATCTTTCTCTAAAGATTATTAGCTGATAAACCAAAAAAGAAAAAAAAAAACAGAAATGCTTATTAGCATCATATTTTTATTATATTCAAAGTATATCTACTGTTGATGTTTTTTTTTCGGTTTAGCGAAAATATTTAAATTTGACAATCACCTATAATCGAAAAGATGCTGCAATGGGTGCGTTCCTAAAAGTATCGTAAAACCGCTACTTATCCATTGTCCCTTCACCGATACATGATTTCTCCGGTGAACGACACGATTCCCTTGCCGCCATGAATATATTTCACACAAACATACACCACTTAATAAGGGATATTTCCACTTTCACAAATAAAATTACGAGCGAGGACAGATTTTCCGGTCACTATACGCACTTTGAGGCCAACAAACAGTTATTTACAAATGGAGTGACAGAACTTGTCAAGAGCGAACTGTCAAAACACTAGGAATCGTTGAAGGGGTCATTTGATCGGAAAAATTCGCGATACATTTCCCCTTCTCAAAAATTATAGTATCGGTGTCTGAAATCGTACCGTTCTCGCAAAGGATCTATGAAACCGTGTCGACGCGCTTCCAACACGGTCCAAAATTGGAACGCAGCCAATATAACAGACAAGGCTCATTTCCCGTCAAATTCATGCGTTCACCATGTTTTTTCGATGCATAACTTACCGTGTACTGGATGAAAAAGAAAATATGTACATACAATAATTATTATTATTTACCCCACTTATGGTAACTTTACAAAGTCACACTTATGGTAACTTGACATACAGAACAGAACAGTCGCGATAATATCAATTCAACCCTTTAAAATTTCAACACTTTTCTCACAACATTAAACATTCTATAATTTCTTTTCAGAGTACATTTTAGGTGCGTTTTTTTTCAGAGCAGAGCAGGTTAAGCGACGGAAAAAACGATCCAGAGCAATTTAACGGAGTAAGTTTCTGTCTTTGCTAGGGAAGTGTGTCTTGGTTTAGTTAGAGTTCAAATGTCAACTAGAATTTCAAGAGAAAACTTAAATCCTTAGTACATATACAATCGGACAAATTTCCTTTAGGCAGCAAAATTATTTTGTATGTTTACTATTCCATATAATTATACAAAACGAACATTTTATTGGCAGGAAATGAACTGTATGTGCTTCCCAAACTGTAAACTGGTCTAAAATCTCGACGCCTGCGCCACCTGCATTTCAAATGTGGAACTATTTAACATAGTAGAAATCCTGCACTAACGTTCTATCGAGAGCAACTCAGATCAAATTGTTAGTGTAATTGTGTGGTCTTAACCTGCTCTGCTCTATATAGATCTTGAAAAAAACCCGCCTTTTATATCACAAAAATATCAACTTTTCTAATCTGCAGTTTTAAGCTTCGTTTACACGTGAAGCTGAACCGCGCACCGAATATTGAAAAATTGCGTTGACCATTTGAGTCGTTCCCACAAGAGATGGGAACGACTCAAATGATAACGAATGCTTATGAATTCATGTTTGCCATGCAAGAGCAGAAAAGGTATCTTCTTGTTGTTGGTGCCTTTTAATGCAATTTTGCAATATTCGGTGCCTGGCTCAGCGTTCACATGTACACGAAGCATTAGGTTATTCCCCTTTTTGATTGACTTCCAATGAAATGTAGTTTCATCATCCATTAACTTTCTCGTATATTTCCATATATTGTAGAATATCAAATTTATTAACGTTTTTTACTCGTTTCGATAATTTCAACAGTCGTCAAAGTTTTAACAGGCTTAGTTTTTATTAGTTGATATTATCCAGACTGTACTGGAGTTTTCTTATATTATAAATCCGTTGATTATTAAGGTTCATGTTCCTCGGGGCGATCCATGCGACGACAGCGCAGCGATCCCAGCTCAGCGATCAGCGCTTAGCACTATTTGTGTGTATAGTCTATGAAGCTGTGTTCCTCCAAACGACTGCGACTTCGCTCGCGAGCGAGGATCGCATAGTTCCGTCAGTCGCATCGCAGGGGGTAGGATATCGTCGCCATCATACATATTTGGGAGTCGCAATCGCTGTCGTGCATGTCGTTTGGCTGATTTGGCCGTTGTGCATGTCGAGAAAATTGTATCTTTTGACGATAGCTTGTGCGTGCGCGGGGTCGGCTGCTTGGGGGGTACTTGTGTTGTACATAGGAGGCGAATTGCTGTCGTATATGCCGTGGACTTGAGTTGCACATAGCAGAGAAGTCGCGACCGCTGATGTACATGTCGGCTGACTGAGGTGGATGGTATGCAAACCAAGAAAAATGCTTGTGGATGCCCAGAGTCGGTTAATTGGTGCAAAATGCATTCACACTCACGGCGTGAACTGTACGTTTTACATACGCATATGTATATTTTATCTACATTGAAAAATTCGTAATCCGCGCATGGACAAGTCGCGGACGCTTCGAGGAACACACCACGTGCGCGATCGTCGATGAGCTTTCGTCGTATGGCTATTGTCGCTGAGCTACCATCGCACGGATCGCCTCGAGGAACATGGACCTTTACCATATTTAATCCGTTCGTAAACTACGATTCCCCCTTTGTTTCTGAAATCAACAAGTACTTGTATGTAAGATCAATATTGAGTTTTATCCAAGTAAAAGTTTTGAGTCTCATTCCCCATCTGCTTATCTGCAACAAAAAGCTCGCTGTATTTAACTATCTAATTTTAGTTGACTGAAAAATGAAACTTCTACTGAAAATAGTCCAAAAATATACTCGTAAATATGTATGTATGTGTTATTGGTATTAAACACGTTGCAAACTTTTTATTAGGCCTCAAATCCATATAAATACATATTTAATGTATTTATCAGATTTGGTATACAGTCGGATAACATAAGTTTATGTACTATCTAATCAGGCAAACTGATAGCAAACATGCAACCGATTATTTTATACAAAATATTGTCTTTTAATTTGGTTGTGCCCCCAGAAAGACGTAATGTTTTCCTATTTTGACAATTTATTTCGGTTATCTTTGTTAGTTTACATGTATATTACGTATCAGTTGTAAACAATGGTAAGATAATTTTATTTTTGATTTGATTTTATTCAAAAACATTTTGCGCTTCTTTCCCGCTTGTTAAAAATAATTATTGGTACGTAAAGGTACCGTCCCCAGTAAACAATAAGATTCGGAATAATATTTTAAAGGTATCTTTCACTACTATAGATATCTTATATCGCAAATGATATCTTATTATGATCGCAAAAGATAGGAATTCCGTATTAAATGTCCAGTTAGAATGCTATCTCACTATCGATAAAAATAAGATAAGAAGAAATTATCTTAATGTATTCTTTGAAGAGACATCCGAAAGATGTTTCTTCAAGGATAATACTAAGGTCAAATAATTAACTAAAAGAAAGATTTATTCCAATTTTCAATTGGATATTTGTTTCAACCGGGCGCACTCTCTCTCCTTCTCTTAGTCGGACTTGCATATCCTCTTTTTTTTATTATATAAATAACGGCCGACTTCAGTAGGTTTCGAACCAGAGTCTCGTGTTTAGCAGGCGATCATACAAACCGTTGCGCTATCCACACTATACTACATGAATTAAATAATTGCCAATTTAATTTTATCGGGTTAGTTATTTATTTTATTTCTATCCTCAAAAAGATAACTTTTCGAGAATTCTGTCTCATTTGTATCGCGATTTTATCTTATGCATGCTAGCAACTGCCCTTCCGAAAAGAAGATATGCTACGTAACGTCAACAAGGCATAGAAATGCTGAAAATGTTGACGCGCGGCGGTGCATACTGGCAACTGTATTTTCCGAAACCAGTTTATGCCAACGAAACGTCAACTGGGCCACATGGAACAGTGGACGCGCTATGCCCCACAAGGGGTTAGGGCAATTGAGTGTGCCCCTGGAAGGGTCAAGGGTCAATTAACACAGGTACCGTCAGACGCTATCGAAATTTGTCATAGATATGGTAGTTTTCTGTAATCGTTAAATATGACACACACGACTGTAAAAAATATCGCTTCAGAACATGCGATTATCATAAAAACGGTAATAAATAAAAAATCTTATTATATTTTGTTGTTTGATTGTCCAGTTATTCTGTTAACATTTTCTCTTATACGATATTCTCAGGTGATTTCGACATGGTCTGATAGCTACAATAGTTCCATCGAGGTAGAAGATTAAAATGGGTCATCATCACACACAATCCATATATACATGTATGTACATAATTATGTTTTGTGTGATCACATGGGACAATGAAAAACACTTGACAGCCGAGAAAGAGATTCATGTCGAAGAGAGATAATGAGCATCATCATTTTCCATTGGCTATACCTTTATGGTTAGCTTTTTTAATCGGCCTCATCAATAAATACTGTACACATTTGATTATTACTATTAGCCCGTATACTTATAGGCCAGTCAAATTAAATATTATTAATAATAATTGGGGAAAGATCTGGAAATAATTTTAATCCCTTCTATAGATACTGAGTACATAAAAACTGAGTTTGCACGATCGTAGAAGGTGAGCTTAACTTTTGGAGGGCGAAAATCCGAGAAATTTGAGCCCTTTTTTTAATATTATCGTTATAAATCCTAAACGGTGCCTCGGGTCGAAAAACCTTGCAGGAGTAAATTAAAGACCGTTGAATTCTGCGTTCAATGCACTGCTCAAAGTTGAAATTTGGTTCAGTAGCGTAGTCAAAATCGATAGTCAAAAAATGACCATTTTCGAGCCTCCCGAGAAAAATCACACTTTTTCACTTTTCAAGCTATTTTCTGTTTTTCATCATCATCGTGGCGCGACAGGCCGACGTCGGGCCTTGGCCGCCTGGATCATTGTCCTCCAATTATCTCGGTCACGTGACCGCGTCCTCCAATTTTGGGAGCCCAGCAGCTGCGCGGCGTCCACACCTACTGAGCTCTCCCAACGAGATCTCGGTCGTCCTCGCAGTCTCGCTCCGTCGACTCGTTCTGCATTCATTACTCTCTTAGGCATGCGATCATCGTCCATTCTTTGTACATGCCCTGCCCATTGAAGTCGTTGTAGTTTGACGATTTTCGAGACTTGCAACTCATCGTACATTTCATACAACTCATGGTTGTATCGGATGCGCCATCCATCTCGATCGCAAACAGCCCCGAAAATTCGCCGTAGAACCTTACGTTCAAAAGTGTCTAGCATATTTTCGGAGGCTTGAGTTAGGGTCCATGCTTCGCAGCCATAGCATAGCACTGGTCGTATAATGGTTTTGTACACGCGAAGCTTCGTGTTTCTGTGCACATGCTTCGATTTCATTATGGGGAGAACCGAGAAAAAAGTCTTATTAGCTAACTGTATCCGTCGCTTGATTTCGTCAGTTTCGTTGGCGTCCCTTGACAAGTTGCAACCCAGGTAAATGAAGTTGTTCACGAACTCGATGTTGAGGTCCCCCACGTTGATGCTCGGTTGTGCAGGTGTCCTTGTCACCGATTGCATCATTATTTTAGTTTTACCCTCGTTAATACGTAATCCAACTTCCTTTGCAGCGGTATCGAGCGTATGCAGAAGTTCTTCTGCGTCAGCCAATCTTCGGGACATGATGTTGATGTCGTCGGCGTACGCTGCTAATTGTGTCGACTTGATGAGTAGCGTCTTGCTGTTGTCCATATTCATGGCCCGAACAACGTATTCCAATGCTAGGTTGAAGAGCGTCGGTGCCAGTCCATCGCCCTGTTTCAAATAGATCAGTAAGTCTATTCTGGATCCTGACTTGTGAGACGGAGTTGGTCATCGTCATCTTTGTCAGTCGCACTAATTTTGCCGGTATACCAAATTGCAGTATGATGTTGTACAGTACTCCACGATCGATACTGTCGTATGCCTGCTTGAAGTCGACAAAGATTTGGTATACGTTTACGTTGTATTCCCAGCACCTCTGGAGTATCAGTTTGACTGAGAAGAGCTGATCGGTTGTGGAGCGACCAGGTCTGAAACCGCTTTGATATTCGCCAATGACTCGTTCTGCGTACGGTTTTATTCTATTTTCCAGAATTTTCGTCAAAATTTTATAGGACGTACAAACTAGTGAGATGCCCCTGTAATTCTCACACTGCAGTTTATCTCCCTCTTTATGAATTGGACAGATGATGCTTCTGTGCCAATCGTCTGGGAACTCCTCGATCTCCCATACTCGCAGGAGTAATTGATGTATGGCATCAACTAGACTCGCTCCACCGAATTTTAGCAGTTCAGCTGGAATCTCGTCAGCGCCCGGAGCTTTATTTCGTTTTAGTGACCGCAAGGCGAGATCAACTTCCTCTACTGTCGGGGGTTGAATGGGTGGGCCTAGATCAACAATATCGTCGAGAGCTTCCTGTGTGGGGATGTTAGATGGTCGGTTTAGAAGCTCTTCAAAATAAGAGGCCCATCGTTTGTTAATACCATCGGTGTCGCTATTGATGTTTCCATCCTTGTCTTTACAAAGGCTAGTCCTGGGTTGGTAGCTGTTCTTAATTGCATTTACTAGTTTGTACGCTTGTCTGGTGTTCCTATTAGCTAAGTTTTCGTTTATGTTCAGCAACTGCTCGTCGAAGTATTTACGTTTCTTACGTCTAATTATTCTATTCGATATTCGCCGTAGCTCGTCATATTTTTCTCTTCTGGCTCTGGTTCCTCGTTGAATCCATTGTCTGTAGGCCTCGTTTTTCGCGTCAAGTGAATTTTTGCATTCTTCGTCGAACCAGTCATTTCGCGCTCGCCGGGCTTTATATCCCACGACCTTCTCTGCGACATGCTTGATGGTACCCTTGAGTTCTTCCCAGAACCCATGGACGCCTGTGTTGCTGATGTTGTGTAGCATAGGTGATAGTTTTTCCTCAACGGCGGTAGTATACACCACCGCTGTAGCATCACTCAAAAGCTTATCAACCGCAAAGATTTTGGGAGGGCTGATTCTTGATTGGTGCACTGAGGAAATTCTACATCTGTAGGTCGTCTTCACCAAGTGATGATCTGAGTCGCAGTTTGCTCCTCGATAGGAGCGGACATCCATGACACTAGACGCCCATCTCCTGCAAATGAGGACGTGGTCAATTTGGTTGACGGTATGTGCGTCTGGAGACTTCCAGGTCTGCTTGTGAATGCGTCGATGCGGGAAACACGTAGAGCTTACGACTAGATTCCTGCTGCAGGCGAAGTCGCTGGCCGTTATCGTTACATTCTTCATGGAGGCTGTGGCCTCCAGTGGTCCCCCCGGTGCCAACTTTGATTTCCGACTTTCGCGTTAAAGTCTCCCAGCAGCAATTTGACGTCGTTTGTTGGAAGTGAGTCGAAGAGAGTTTCAAGGCGGGCGTAGAACTCGTCTTTTACTGCGTCTTCTTTAACTTCAGTGGGGGCATGCACATTGATGAGCCAGAGATTGAAGAATCGAGTCTTGATGCGAATCGCACACAGCCGTTCATTTATGGGTTTGAAGTCAGTAATATGCGGTTTGAGGTGATTGTTCACTATAATTGCTACTCCAAACTCCTTGCGGCCCGATGGTTTGCCACTTGTAAAAATTGTGTGCGATTTTTTGTCATTAATCTCGCTGCCAAGCCAATTTGTTTCCTGGACTGCAGTTATGCTCAGTTTGTACTTTTCGACCTGTTGAAGGAGGGCCTTTTCGGCCCCCGGTTTGTTCAGGGAGCGTACATTCCAGGATCCGAAAGAATAATCCTTTAGCCGTTTGCGTGGTCGTCGTTGTTGATCCGTCCAATCCGAGGCTTTTGTTCCAGGTTTCTTGACATGGAGTGGTTTTTGCAAGGACGAGTTGTCAGCACGTCGCTTAACCCCATTCAGGGGATGGCCTCGGAGATAGCTGCTTCAGATGGTTTAATAAACGTGCTGGAGCCCACACAACTATGTTGCAGGTCCAACTACGCAAGTCATTCCATCCTACTAGACCTGAGGCGCTTAGGTGATCGTCAGCCATTCAGGCTACAGCTATCTGCCTTTTCCAAACTGTCTTATCGCTAAGACATTGGCCGTCAGCGAATTGATACACTGCCGTTACCAGGGGGCGCCCACGCGGAGGACTATGGAAAAGGTCTTTGCCCCCTTTCTGTTTTTAGGGTAAGATATTACCTGCGATTCACTCTTTACTAGAATATGCTAGCGAGTATAGTTTTTGAATAATTTCGCTTTTATTTAAAAAAAAAGTCGATGATTTTGCAAAGGTTAAATTACTTTGGTCAGTCAAATTGTTATAACACTGGTTGCATTAATTAGGGTAGTTTCGATTTCTGATATATTGTTTGAGTTGGTACATTGCTTAAAAATTCGAGTTTTCTATTTCCCCCCTAACACCACGGACCCCGCCACCGTGTTGAAAATGTGGCTAATTGTTTGGCTTGTCCTGTTTCTTTTCAGTATCTCCTAAATTGGTCCCACAAGAAATCTTGTGAAACTTTATTTAACGGGAGTAATTTATCTACAATTTGAGACTAAAATAAAACTTCTAGCTGTTATACTTACCGAGATTGAGCTTTTAAGGCATAAATCGATGAGCATTCATTTTTGAATTTTTGCTCATAGCTACTCTAAAAATGGCCCGAATTGAAAAATATTGGCCATGTTAGGCTCACAATCAAATTGTCCCCAACTTTTACAGACAAGCTTTTCCATTTGGATTATCCGTTGCAAAGATCTGTGAGCTTGAAAAGTGAAAAAGTGTGATTTTTCTCGGGAGTCTCGAAAATTGTCATTTTTTGACTATCGATTTTGACTACGCTACTGAACCGAATTTCAACTTTGAGCAATGCATTGAACGCAGAATTCAACGGTCTTTAATTTACTCCTGCAAGTTTTTTCGACCCGAGGCACCGTTTAGGAGTTAATGATAATATTAAAAGAAGGGTTCAAATTTCTCGGATTTTGGCGCTCCAAAAGTTAAGCTCACCTTCTACGACCGTGCAAACTTAGTTTCCATGTATTCAGTATCTATAGAAGGGATTAAAATTATTTTCAGATATTTCCCTCATTATTATTAAAAAGCCCCAAAATTGGCTTAATTTGACTGGCCTATTAAGCGAAACATATATACCGAAATTTTATTACTAAAAATGTGTGTGTTTCGAACTTGGAATATTGGTTTTTGTACTTTGAAAATATAAATTTTAAAAATAGTTTTGGTCAATTGATCAATGATCAATACGACAATATGAATTGATTTTATGTTGTCCATCCATACTATGCTTACATGTTTGTCATCGTTAACGACACCAGAAGTGTCGTGTGTTCTCGTAGTGGGAAGGCTGCACTCAATTAGCAGTAAATACACAAGTAATTTTTGAGGAAAAAAATCTATGTATTTTTAGGTCGTCTGCCAAGTTTTAAGCTGGCAGACACTAACTTTTGAAAAAAAAAATTATTTTTTTTTTCGCCTGTACGGAGCACTAAATATAACAATAACAAGTATTTTTTGCCAAAAAAAAAATTTATTTTTTATTTGCACGTCGTATGGTATTCGATGTCCGTTGCGTCGCCCGGCAAAAAGCTTGTTTATAACTTGAGAAAATGGGCCATAACCGTGCAAAATTGGTGGTCGCTATGTTGTCCGGTTAGGAGAGCGTACACTGTATATGTATAGTACTATAAAATACATACAGTGCTGGAAGGAAAAAGTTGCTCAATCTATTTTATTCAATTCTTCGAAGTAGTTAGAGTGATGGTGTTTTATTGGCTCAGGTTATAATAAATTTGTGTATCTTGTCTAGAAATAGTGAAATGTTTTGAAAGAAGTTCACTTAGTTGGTGATAAAAGCGTAATAAGCAGGAAAGTGCTGTTTGGGTGAAAAAATAGAAAAAAGGTAGTGCGACAAACGAAAGCAATATTTAGGATTGGGCGCGAGACTATCGATCTATTTGCGAAAGATGTGAAATACTGGATGTTCCTCAGTGTAATGTGCAATGATATTCGAAGAAGTTTCGGGAAATGTGTCCCACCAAGCGTATGAAAGGCGTTGAACGATCAGGAAAAAACTCTTTGTAGCTCGCTTCTTACCATTACAAAGCCATCCGAACTGGTTGAAAACTTCATCTGACCTTACAAAAGATCTAGTTCTTGCAACGTTCTGCACATCTCATCAAGTTTGTTGAGAAAAAAGCTTATAAAAGCTGGCTTACGTGCGTTGGAACCAGTCCATAAGCCAGATTTTCCGTTAAAAAATTAGGCTAAAATGTTTGAAATGGGCCCAGGAGCATGTGATATGAACTTGGAACATTGCTATCTACTTTTATGTATCCATACTTAAGCAATATGTTGTCGACCGATGAATATGCGTGCGGCGGAAACCTCGAGAAACGCTCAGCGGTGAATGCCTCCGAAGATTCCCGCCGAAATCTGAAGGGTTTAAGGTGTGGGGATTTTTTTCCGGGCACGAAGGTGGTGGAATATGCTTTCTCAGCTCAAATGTAGCAGCAGCAGTTTACTTGCAAATACTGGAAAATAAATTGGAGCCTTGTTCGTTAAACATTCACAGCTATTGGCTTACCTCAAATTTTTCGCCGGACTCAAAATCTGCCGCCGCTAACATGTTGCTTAAATTTCAACTATCCCGGAATTATTACAGTGTTCTCCATCTTCCAAATCTATGTGACATGCTCCTGAGCCCATTTCAGACGTTTTAAGCCTAATGTTTTAACGAAAAAGAAAAGTCTGGATTACCGATATTTCTAGACAGTATACACATACTTTGCTATAACCTTGACATATTTGACGAACATTGGTTCGTATCTTAATAAAGACGGGGTTCTTACCAAGGGTAATTCAACGATTGACAAGCTCATGCCGAATTACAAACCCAAATTGGGTTGTCGCTCTTCAACCTAGCTAGCATCCATGCTCGTGCGAAACCGAGAATCTTGATCTTTTAAGCACGGAGCGAACGTAGCGAGCGGAGCCCACACAAGAGCACGTTGATTTACAATAGTATCTTGCGTGTCCTTGGAAGATTTTCTATTGTCCAGAATAGTATCTGCTGCAAATAATTATAGTGCAGAAAAGTCTCTTTCGTGGGCTCTGCGCACTCCGCGCTTAAAAAATCACAACTCTCAATATCGCACAAACATGAACACTCGCTCCGGCTACAAAGGCGGCAACCCGATGTGACATCTGCAGTCACCCTTTGCACGAACCCTAGTATCTGAGACACGTACCGATGTTCGTCAAATACATATATGTAAACTAGGAATGTACCTGAAGTTAGCAAAAAATAGACAGCCGCGAAACTGCTCCCCACCTTTATATAACCCTCATTATCCAAGATTTTTAGTAAGATATTCTCTAGGCAGCAACGAAAAGCTGTACAAAATTTCTAAACTAAATAAAACTTTTTATTAACAACACTGTGCTAATTGGAACATGATTCAGATTCCGAAAATTTTAAAAACGTTTTTACTCGCACTTACTTTTAGTTAACTCTTCTAAATATAGTACATAGAAGATAACCCTATTCACACTGATATATGAGTAATGTCGACTTATCGGACAGAATTCACGAATAATATCGGACAAGGTCGACGACTTTTATGACGCACGATATCCTGGAAACAGAAGCCAAAAAAGTTCCCGAAATGCGTGAAGCCATTCACATGATTGTTGCAATTGATTCGGACAAAAGGAACGCATGAATATGGGTCCGAAATAAGTACACACAAGTTCAAAAAGGCAGAATGATTGAGTATATGGATGACATTTATTATGCCGTGTACTTCAACTTAAATTAATATAGGTATATCTGCTTTAATTTCAGTTGGAACATGACGGTAAAATATTTAACATTATAGTACATACTAATGCTATTACAATTTTGATTATTAACATTATGTAATGTACTCGCCCAATTCATTTTTATACCCTTTACGAGGTAGGGTGTATTAACTTTATCATGAACTTTGAAACGCATGGAAGGAAGCTTCTCCGACTATATGATATAATATTCTTTGTAAGTATAACGAGATGAGTCGATTAAGCCTTGTCTGTCTGTCTGGCTCTGTGCAAACTACTTTAACTAAGTTTAAAAGCTATCGAGCTGAAATTTTATACAAAGGCTTTTTTCTATTGCACGCTGTATATGTATGTGCATGTCGGAACCAACAGAATCGGACGGAATACGTCATAAAGCTACCATCCAAAATCCGGTATTTCTGATAATTTTTTCTTTGTTTCTAAAGATATCTTTACTAAATTTCATATAATTCATCTTATCTATCAGCAAACCACATTCCCACAACCACATTGGTTGAAATTGAACTACTATATCATCTGTCATAGGAACGACAGGTCCAAAAGTAAGTCTTTGTTAGAAAAATTTGTTTATTTCCAAATGTATCTCTACCGATTTTCAAATTAATCAAACATATGTATCGCATGTACCCCAGTTTCGTTGAAATCGGGTTACTATTTGATATACCTTCGATAGGAATGGGAGAATGGGAACAAGTTTTACTGCTAATTTCAAAGTTGCAAATCCAGAATAGATCAAAATTATAGGTATTGGTGGCGGATCTAGAAATCGAATTCGGAGGGGGCCCGACTGCAGATAACAAGCTGGAGAGCTAATGGTATGTCCACATTTATTAAACTTTCGGCATTTTAAGCGGTATGCGTGTACTGATAGCGCGGACACCTTCCATATTGGAGAGGAACATGCAACGTGTAAAATCTGCCAACTGCAATAGGGTTCGTTCTGTTACCACCAGGGACTCATCATCTATCAATCCTAATCATTTAACTAGACATAAAACTACAAAACGATGGAGTTTCCCTCCATCAACATAAACTTAGTCATCCAATTCCGTCACGAAGTGGAATTCAAGAAATGCCTTTGCTAGAGTAAGACAGGAGCAGAGTAGAAAAAAACGCGCCTCCTTTTTCTCGTCACCGCTGCTTCTACAGCAGTCATTGCAGGTGATGCGAGGCCCAATAGCTGCTTGGCTCTGACGTGTTGCCTTTTTTAGCGACAATAGTTTAGCGGTGCGAATAGAATCCAATCGGGGCCACAACGGCTCTGTGGAACATACGTTTTACCATTTATCCATTTACAGTTAGTCCTACTAAGCACTTTAAACTTTAGAGCTATAGTAGTTTGGAACCAGCGATTAGTGTATAAATGTTTCGACGAATTTGCGCAGCATCGCTTGTTGTACCCTGCCTGGCGAACTCGTCTGCTCTACAGTTTACAGCAAAACTAATGTGACCCAGAATCACATTAAAAAAACTGCTGAAAAAATGCCGTTATCTTGATGTGATATTCTCAAAATTACAAAATGCGTGTTATAAGATGTTCAGACTGAGCCAAATCACATGATTTCGGCCCGCTTTCGTGATTTCTTGCGAAATCACTCTGCAAATCATCTCGTTTTCCATACGATCTGACAGATCGAACTCATCTCATTTGCCGTGATTTGTACAAAATCAAGACCAAAATCACTTCAAAAATGTGCTGAATGAATAGCTTGAAAATTGACATGAAATGCCAACCGCTGTCACAACAGTTTACACTTGAGAAGCATGTTTTCTATTAAATTGTGTAAAATTATAAGGACAGTCGTTGTAGGAATATTTGGGTGGTTCAGAATAGCAGGGTATCTAGAGAGGCTTAAGTAATCCATTGACCAGTATCATGGAGTCGAATCATTGTATTTGCGGCCGCCTATTCACCAATAATGTCAAGAATTAGCAGGTTAAACACCAAGTTCAAAACAGAATCAGAAGTAGTTGTCCTAACAGAGCCACAAAAGGCAACGAAGGCCAACCTTTGTATCTTTCGCAGAAAACTACGGTAGGCCTCTGTAGCAGTCCATCAAAAAACTACCTCAAGCATGAGTAAACCAGCTGCATATCAATTTCATAAAAACCACGTCATCAAAAACACCGAGAAATTTACTAGTTACGATAATAGCGTTGTCATATGCATAAGGACACTCTGCACTCCCTGCTGCTCAAAACTTTCAGATTTGTTTTATAGCAGTCTATTCACGACATTCAGTTCCAAAGAAAGGGAGAGAGCACTCCACCTTGCGGGGTACTCCTGCTCACAAGTCTTCGTTCAGACGATGTTTCCAGAGAAGTGGAAGTGTGCCAACATTAGCACCATCATGAGCTTCACAAAGCAAAATCGAAGAGGAACGTGTAGCGCAAAGGAATCCACCCTTGTCGGGTATCTGTATTCGTAGTAATTTTTATAAATATTGTAATTTTCTAGTATTTCCTCGAATATTCGAAGACCCCATGGCCCCCTCTGGATCGGTAACTGATACCCTTCCCTCGTCACAGAAGAGTATGTATCTTTTCAAATATATTTTCAATTCACATTTAAAAAAGTTTGCCGTGGGCGCGAGCTCTAAATGTGGATTATTGTTGCTTTTTGCCATGTGGAAAGAAACGCACCTTGTACATATGAACTCATGTTTGTGTATTATTAGATACTATTTTATTGTGGATATTATTATTACTAAAATGTACTCAGAAATTTGTTATTTAATATTTACTCTTTGCCACCGAGTTAAATAACGTTTACGAAATATGCACATTTTTGCCCAAATATGCCCAATATTGAAGAATTACCCAGCCAAGTACAATACACAAATATACTCCTATAGTATCATACTACTGCCAATGCATTCACCGCACGTTAACCTACTTTCACATACATATCTGGAATTGACTTGTGCATTTACCGATTATCTAATTATTCTATGGAGCATTCTAATTTGCAGGTCGTTAATTCTATTTAAGATTGATTATTCTGAATATATAATAAACAGTGAGAGTTCTAGACATACGATCTAATTACATACATATCTATTTTTATTCGAGGACAATATACTATATAACGTCACAACTAACTTATCGTTAGACTCTGGTTACACCTTTATTAGTTCTTTCTTGGGCAGTTATTCATAAGATGCCTTAGTATACGACAGGCAAACAAAACAAGATTATGTATTTGATTAGGGGTGGACTGTTTGCATTCTCATAGATTCATACTATCCGTAGAATGGACGGGATACCCTTGGGCTCTTGAACACACCCATTGTTGACAAAGCAATAATGTTAACTGTTATGGTAAGGAGCAGACTGCAGTCTAGTGGTTTTTATGTTGTAAATAAGGAATACCTATATATCTTGTTTTTGTATTCAAAAAATGTAATATTAATTAACATTCAGATTTTTAGATTTATACTCCAAATCTATTAGGCGAACCGGATACGATTGGTCCTGTTCAATTCCGATTTAACGATTTAGCTCGCCCTCCTTCGCATGGCAGCCCTTATTATTATTAGGCGGAAGAAAAATAAATTTGGGAAACTCATATTTAGACCCACACAAAGGAAATCCTCATCAACACGTCACATGAAACTTCCCCTTTATACACAAAATGAGAGCGAACCCACGATGACACTTAAAACTTCCCCTTCCCAGTCAAAATTAGAGCCATCACAGCTATGATCCCAGGTTTCATACAAAAAAAAATCCATAAGAATTCTTTTTGCAGCGAAATTGATCAACACGGGTGGAGACTTTAATCTGTGTGCGGTTTCGTGCGAAATATCTCGAGTCTTAGTACCGAACATTTTTCGTGCGAACGAAACGTTTGCAGTTTCTCGCGATAACTCAACCTACTACTAAGGTCTTGTTTCTAATAATTTTCTGATAACTCACCACTTTCTCTATCACCCGTTTTCGGCTTGACGTTGATTTCTGGGACACCCTGTATAGTGTAGTCATTGTACCCAGTGGCGTATTTCGATTTAAGTCGCATTGCCACCCACTGGCCTGGTCAAGCAGCCTCTCCGATGGATTAAGGTAGCTCCTGACCAGTAAAACCCATCGGCGGACGAAACCAGTGAACAGTGGTAGAATTAGCCTGTGTGCTGATTATTTTTGATGGCACTAAATAGCCGGACTAAGTTATTATGACTTATTTTGGCAATGACCCACTCCCCTTTAGTCTTAGAAAAGGTACTCATATCTAAAATATCCTATCGTTAAAATATATTACCGGAAATTCACATTTGAAACTCAAATTAATTAAATATGTCGTTTGCAAAAAATTTATAATATTAATGAAAACACTATTTCCTAAATGTCACGGTGGATAAATTTTCAGAACTCAAACTACTGCTTACTTTTACAGCAGCAGCAGTGTTTCGGATCTTTATGTACAATAAATGTGCCCGAAACATAACAGGATGGCGCGTACGAATAATTGACGCGCTATGCCTCACTACGTGTTAAGGCAAACTAATGAAATCCATTTGATTGCATCATTGAGGTGCTGTCGTCAAACCTTGAATTAGCAATGCGTTAACCATACCGGTGACCCTTTCCAGAAAAGGTTTGCCGATCTCTGGTATAGACTATAAGGATTTTTTGCACTGTCGATGTAGCAGTCCCCTATGTAACAACTTGGATGTTTAATTGGGCTCGACATCTCAAAGTACAATACTTAAAAACCCATTATAAAATACATTTTTTAAGTTAAATTTAACCCATCTGAACCCGAAGCGTGTCTGCATGAGCCGGTCAACGGCCATTGGAATTTTTTCTATTAGCCTTTTTTTGTGGATAAGTAGAATCCAATTACATCCTTTATCGTTTTTGTCTACCACCAAGGTACATGATATATGGTATCTGTGTAATGAATAGGGCAATGAGCGGAAAAAAACCCCGCCCCTCTCCCGAAACTAAGCTGCAACAAGCATTGCGACTCGACTCGTTGTGCAGCATTCGCTTCTAGCGCCGCCGCACCTTTGCGGTCAATTTGGCTTCTTCCCAAAATACACCATCTGGTGAAAACATATGAATTAGAAATCTTTATATAAGTAGCACGAAATCTCTTATAAGCTTTTTTATAACAATCTCATATCTACTTCAACGGTTAAATACGCAATATTTTTACGCGCACATTGAACAAGTGTTGAAACGACTTTGGGGAGCATTTAATAAACTTTCTAAAAAGGTTATCTCCAGGTCCAATATACCATCAAAATTAAAAATGATTATTCTGTTGTCAGTGAACGTATCGCTGCACCTCTTTGATAAGTGATGTAAGAATTATTTCACTATTATTTACCCAGAAATTATATAAAGTGCAACGAACACGGATTCTGCTGTCAAATAAAGTTGAACCAATGCATGATATTTCAACTGGCGCTGAGTGTACTCAACGCGGCCAAGACGACGATCAGTCGGCGAAAGCTGGTACCAACTTTCAACTTTGATCGGAGTCTTGAGAACGCGAACGGTCAATTCTCTAATGCTTGTATTTTAGCAGCAATTTAATTGTCTCATTTGAATGTGCAAACGTAAACAGTTCTAGCTGTCAATCTCAATGTCAAATCTCAGCAGCCCGTATTAGCTGTTTGGAATTATCGTCCGATAAATTTTTAACTGGGCGATGGGTGCCGTTTAGCGTTTATCTATAAGATAAACTTTAACTAGACATTGGCCCGTTTTCTCAATGTCCAGTTAAAATTTAAACTCGAGATAAAATTTGTTGTTTTTGTTGTTTTCCCTGTAAAATTTGACAGATGGGTACATTCAATGTCTGTTTAACTGGAGTTTAAATTTTAATCGGACATTGAGAAAACGGGCCCTGGTGAAAACGGCCCTATAACCGGTAAATCGATGCGACTTGTCGTTGTTCGTGTCAAATGCTGTTTCAAATTGCATATTGTAAAGACTAAGGAACAACGTACATATACATTACATATACATATACTATATACGCGCTCATATACCTTTATACTCAATTGCCCTAACCCCTTGTGGGGCATAGCGCGTCAACTGTTCCATGTGGCCCAGTGTTGACGTTTCGTTGGCATAAATTGGTTTCAGAGAATGCAGCTGCCAGAATGCACCTCCTGGACATCCATGGCCACGAACGTCGTTGTGGATGGGATTCAAACCCGACACGCCGGTAGTCAAACATGAGACTGATGCCTCAACACACTGCGCTACCGGTCGCTCGTATATATATAATGTCATTGAACATCACAAAATTGGCAACAAATTGTACGTAGTAGTAGTAGTACGTACGTAGTGAAAGATGTCTATTTGAATAACTTTCAAGTTGCAATACAACGTAAAGCCGGCTCCAAAGACGTAGCTGACAAAAATACAAATACTATTAATAAAAACTTGGTCAAAATCTCTGTTTACGCATTTTATTTGAAAGAACTCAAAAACCAGCAAGAATAAATATGTTCGGGTATAGAATTGATTTTTTTTAGAAAGAAATATGCAAATTAAAAATACAACAACAATCGCGAACAAAAATCAAGTGTCATGAAGGTAATCTCGTGACTCGAGCCAAATTAGTTCGACCTTGATCCAAAGAGAGGTTAATGTAATACATAAAAAAAAATAAAATACAAAATCAGACAAGAAAACATTTCCAGAAAATAAAATCAGCATGAGTTATACTATATGAGTGTGCTCGTATAGAATAGAGCAGGGCTTCGTAAACTTTTTTTCGGAACATGGATTTACCATTTTTAGAAGAAATCTGTCTATTTGATTAGAATTTGCATAAAACTCAAGAAATTTACGTTTTAGGACCTATACATCCCCCTCGTTGGTTCTAGTTTTTTACCACCTAAAGGCTACTAACCTCTTAGTGCGAAAATGTTGCACTTATCTCCCCCACGAAAAAGTGCAGTGTGTGCAAGTCCACACAGCAAATTACCGCGGCGCTCTACACGACACGTGATCCCCCCTACTAAAAAAAACGGTTTTCAAGCGAAATAAAATGCAAAGTAATTATTTTCGCATGAAAATTGCTCATAATGATGTGGAGACTTTTTTCTTTAAATGAAATATGTTAGTACTGAGAGAGCGAGAATTTTTCGTGCGAACCCAACTTTTTTATATGAGATTTTGCACAAAAGAATGATCCTAGTACCTAGCTTAAAGCGGAAATGGACTACCTAAAGCAGAAATGCCGCAATTAAGTATTCTTAGAGAAAATTCTCCAATTAAGGTCAAATCCATAATGTTCCCTTTTTTCGTGCATTACGAGAGATTTTTTCGCGACCCCAGATATTTAATATTTTAATATATAAAATTGAGAAAACAAACACGTGTGCGATGAAAGTGTGTCGTGCGGTCAAAATATGTATTTTGTCAAGTGTGAACTGTTCCACGATGCTCTGCGACTGATCCCCGGGGCTGCGGCTTCGACCAAATTGCTGCAAGTGTCCAGAAAGTGTGTTTTTAGAGGACTAAAATGCCGTCTGGCGCAATTCCAATTGTAAACATATGTCGTGCCGGGGATAACGTCGTGTGCAGTCACTGCCTTGGCAAAGGAATTAATGACGTACACGAACAGCTGATCGGAGGTCTGTCTATTAAAATGGCAATGATTTGGGGCCTGGGGGACATATTCCTGTTAAACAATTTTTAGCATTTATGTATAACTATGTTTGAAGCTTTATGTAAATTTTTTTAAGAGACTAATATAGACATTAATAACTGCCGTGGTCAGTCTTAACACTTCTTCAATTAACGGAAAATAATATACAATGGTCTTCAAGCGTTAGTTCTAGCTGAAAATAATGTAGCAGTAAGGGTAGCTTGTGCTGGGCATAGTTATACATATTATAGTTTAAACTGCTGCTGAGTGTTGTCTGAGTCAGCTTTTGGGCTTTTCGGAGGAACTTTACGTATATTTTACATCCACGACTGAGAGATGTATGATGTTCTGCCGTCTCTGTGTGGAGGACGTGTAAACGACCAAACATACCTTGTGTCACCGTGCCCGTTACAAACAATATAATAGCCCCCATATACGATGCAATCCGTTGTCAGATCGATCTGACGATATTGTGATCGTCAGATCGATCGCACAGTGTATGTGACTATCGTTGACGATTTTTTTGACAGTTCCATATAATTTCGATCGTCAGATATTTTGTGGTGATCCATCGTCAGATCGATCGGACGATGGATCGCACCGTCTATGGCGGGTTTAATGTATGAGAATTCAAGATAGTGAAGGGATTGTGATAAATGTTTTTTTCTTTCTTCTTATTTTGTGTATCTGAAAATTTGTTCGCCACTCCATTTGAGGTCGGGCCTCATAGTTTAGGAACCCCTGGAATAAAGTAATGCATTCGAGCAATAAGCTTCGTGAGGTGTCATGTATGCAGAGGGGCAAACGCTACACCACCTGTAGATAAAACTAGACGCTAGACAAAACTAGAAAGCTTTTTGAGCGTAACAACACAGTAAGTATGTAGAACAAATTATATTGTGAATGGAGAAACCACTTTTAAATGCGTCATTAGAAGGCATATCCAATATAAGAAGAGAACGGCGCAGTGGTTACGTTGACCTCTATGTGTTTATGAACATTGGCGTTAAGCATGTAAACACATTGCGAATTGGACGTCCACTTGCAAACAAATTAATTGAGCGTGTTTGATTGCAATCTTGTTTCTTTGCTAATAAAACCTAAATTCATTGACTTAGATTGCGATGTGTTATTCGAGATTTATACAATAGATAGAAATGTGGCAGAAAGAAAATCGAATTGTAGTAGAGCATAGGCTTTTAAGAAAAAAATTTACTTAATATAGTACTACACGCTGGACTCGAAATCTCGCAAAACGGGATTTCGACGAAAGAAGATGCACCGCAGCCAAATTCCAATTCTAATCTCGAGAACCTCAGACACCTTACTTTTGTACAGTACGTGGTACCTCGCGCTGTTTTAGAGCTGTCTTTAATAATAACCTGGTTCCTCTCCAGTGCAAGGCCACTCTTACGAATTCTCTAAATCAATGAGCAAATGAAATAGCGCTTACTTTTAACTACATATATCAATATTGGGTAGGATCTCCATTGCCCCTCGGACCTAATAACAGCCTCAGATCTCTTGAATCATATCAATAACGTTACTATTGACGTCATCAGGCATTTCTTCCAGAGCTTTAGCCTGTCTCTTTACGACTTTACCAATCCCACACACCATTCATTCAGGTACTTATTATGTCGTTATTAATATGTGTCATCACATGTTTAGCACTTAGCAGCAGGGCAGGCCTGGCTCTAATATACATATATACGCAGACTGCCCATTATGAAGGGGCACGAAATCTCTTTCCTAATTGAACAATACGCTACATTTTAAAAATCACAAGATATCTTTAAGTTCTAAAAGGTCCCGGCTCTTGTGTCTCGTGACTGACGGTACCACGCGCCTATTTGATTTCATTGATTAGATAAAAACACACTGGCCCCACGTTGGGCGTCGAATATGTTCAAGCCCTTTCGACCAATTTTCAACTATTTCTCATTGCAACTTTAAAGCAACCTGATGTTAAGGTTCAACAAGGTTTCGACATTTGTTTCTTGTGACTAACAGTACTTCGCGCCTATATTTTGATGGTCCATTTCATAACACCCATCCCACATTGGACCCCAAATACTTGCAGGCTTTATCGACCATTTTCTACAGTAAATTTCCACCCCCTTAGGGTCGAAAAAGGCCTTAAGGTAGCCTTAAGATATACTTAAAGTCGCTTATGCCTTATGGTCTAAAAAGACTTCAATTTTTGTGTCTTGTGACTGAAGACATTACTAAGCTTAAGCTTTTAGATTTTAGTTAAAAACCTGTATTTAGGATTCGTTAATTTCTCTATTAGTTTTGGTGTCAACAACCCAAAAACTGCTCTGTAAAAAATATTTTGATCCTTTTGACACCATTCGGTGAATTAATAATCCTGGAATACACCGCTCGATTGGTGTTTAAAATAAGTATACTACCTTTACTTGGTGTATTTATTTCAAAGGTGGTGTAAAAGTCATAATGGTTACCAAAAATACATAATCAGAATCGAAAAATCCCAACCGAAATTATTAATACGATGCGTGGTGTCCGATGAATTCATTTTGTGAAATTGGATGTTGTCCGTTGATATGAATAAAAATTCATTACTCTCCATATGGATTTTTTTTTACTATTTTATTGGAAATCCATCTACGATATTTTTAAATACATCTGTGGGAGTAAAAATATTATCAGCACAAATTGTATTTTATTTAAAACTTAAAAAAGGAATAATAATGGCACACCGAGTCCATGGGTAATTTTGTACTTTACAGTCGATTTCTTGTTTTAAAATTTGTCTTTTTTACAACGACAGATTTTTTTTTTGTGAAAGATCTGTGTCGGTTATATGAAGATAAATGCCAATTTTGGTGGTACTTTCCATAAATGAAGAATGAAGTAAACTTCGACCTTAGGAAATGCAGACATTTCGAAGCGGAATATCCTGGACAAGTCTACTACACATTTTCATTGACTAATCAATTCACTTATAATTAAGGCGGGGCGATTGAACCCCTTAATCACCCCTCCTTATCTACGCCACTGGATTTTGCCAAATCATTCTACGACTTTAGCGTAATTCTACTTAACGTACTTTAACCTTGCAATCTCTTGACTAGGTTCAATTTTTCGTTGAACTGTATAAAGTGTGCGAATTTGAAGGTGACACACAACAAACCAGAAAATAGGTTAACAAATTCAGGTGCAATGGTGATAACACGTCAACAAATGGATACTACTTTGATAACGAAAAACCGGTGGCGGTGCTACGCCTACTTTTAAGTATTTCGGGTTATCTTATCAGTCTGATTGCCCCATATCGAAAATTTTCGGTATTTTTCATAAAATAACCTTTACCGTGATTAAACGGGCACAATCAGTGTTGACATTTTCATATCTATTTATCAAAATCCATATATGAGTTATGGCGTGGTGAAAGTTAATCAATGTGTGTGTCAGTGTCAGGTAATTCAGAATAAATTGTTCAGTTTTATTGATAACGACAAGTGGACCAGATATATCAAGTGTATTTTTGAAGTATATTGACAGTATAACGGCTAACCTAATCTAACGATGACTTATTTGACACTTGAGCTGAGATTTTTAATCGAATACGGAACATTCGACTCGAAGTAAAGTTTATGTTAGATTAGCTGTTACGAAGCCGTTAAGTTATTTATACTTTCCAAAAATACAATTTACGAATATCAAGAATATACTATCGTTGATTATTAATTGAATTTAAACATTCTGTATTACAACCCCCCACCACTATCAACATATTTAATGACATTTTCAGTTTGATAATATGTATTTTCTTTTTTAAAATTGAAGTAAATTAAAAATATTTACCTAAATTTGTTAATTAATGCAGTCGTTTACTATTTTCATACGTCAATCTTATTCTTCTTTTTTTTTCAGAATTTCAGGAGATATACACCATAATACAAGCCTCTAGTAGTACAAAATTAAGGAATTTGTTTGATCATTCCGAAAACCAACTTTTAGGTAAATATGTTAAAAAAAAACTAAAAACTAATAAAAAAAATAAACCAATAATAAAACTTTGCAGATTTTGTTCAAAATGTCTATGTGTGGTGCCAGACGAGCAATTAATTCAATATGTCAGACACCCAGAGTACGAATTTGGCTACTTAATAGGAATACATATTCTACAAAGGTAATTTTCATGCGAATACGTATATTAGGTTTACGTAAATGAGTCGAGTAGTAAAGTATAAACTACATATGTATATGCACCTTAAACCAAAGACCTCATACAAATCGATGTTGCGAAAGATTTCCTCTCTACTCTACGGTGGAGGTTGATCCTCGAATTATCCTCCTGTCCTCTTGTTCCATCTGGTCAAGTTGAAGCCAGTTTATCTTGCAAGTCCAATTCCAAAAGGAGGTACCATATTCTAATAGGCCCTATGAACCTTAGAAAAATAAAATCTATTAGCCACGAACCAACTTTTGGTACCAGTTCACCCATACTGTGACAGATGCAGCTTGTCGAATGTAAAAAAATAAAATGAAAATGCCGAGGATTGAACCGAGATACCAAACTCCATATGAGGAGATCTTTACTGGTAAGGAAAACAGACATCCATTTCCGCGGGATCACCGTATTCCAGGTGTCCTGAAGGGCATAACTTTCCTATTACTGGGGTTTACCACATTTCCTAAATTAACCGTAATTCAACTAGAGTCTTTAGAATCTTTAGAGGTACTCGTATGTACTGCACACTTAAAATGCGACTGCATTAGATCGTCGTCATATAAGTTGTTAAGGTCTGTTCTGGCACGTAAAACATCATATGTAAACAACTAAAAGAAAATTAAAAGCAGTGCGAAGTGACTTCATGATACAACCATTACCTGGGTTAGACCTAGTGATTATACTTTAACTACAAATTCGCAATGGCTATGTTATTATATGGCTTACGCAACAGATTCAAGTTGTTCAATATTTACTCTGCTATGCTAATCGGTCTACGAACAAGAGAGGTAGGGTGGCGTTCGGGTTCTTTTTACTACTACTAATCAAAGTTTCATTTGAAGTTCGCGTGACAAAACTAAGCTCTCTACGTCCACTTTATAGGGTACTTTGTAGGAAAAGTACGATTCGTTTCCCGATCAGTTCGAAATAAATCGACCTTTCCTTTAAAGTGCCCTATAAAGTGGACTTAGAGAGCTGAGGTACGCGGACTCATTTTTATAAGACAGTGGATGGGTTCAAAAGATACCGAACAAGGTGCTAGGGTGATCATGATCAACGAGCAGGAAATATTTCTGTTCACCGCTCGCGCTACTCTTCTTTCTCCTTGACTATCATATAAAGTGTGTTGTGTGACAACGAGAGGCATTCAGCAGATAGAGATGCGAGCAGTGTGTCATGCTCGATACCTCCTGAACCCATCCGGTGTGATATGCCGCTTTCATGTCATTGAAGCGAACAGGGATCCAGAGTAAATGGAACGCCAAGGATCTTCGACGAACGAATTCAGACAGCCATCATACAGCTTGGGGAAAAACTGGGGACGAATTCGTTGATTTGTTGATCTACAAATAGATAGGGTCGAAGTCGCCTACATTTTCCAAAGATTCAAACACCCTTGATCCGCTGTAATGGAATATCAGAGCTAGATCAAAGACCAGTCAGTCGTTTTGTATGGGAAAGGATCTTTGTCGGGATAAATCGAATACGGCTATGTATTATTGTCCTATTCTGTACACAGAAAAACGAGCTGGTTTTTGCTTCGCTCCGTATAGTGCAATAAGGACAAGACATGGACAAAAAAATACGACACAGGTCAGTTACACATTGTAAAAGCATTAACGCAGTCCTCCACTGCAAGCGGATTTGAGCGGCAACTTGCTTTCGCAACAAGCGGCAATGCGCGGCAGATTTAAAGTTAAAGATTTCCATAAACCTTCATCCAATGCAAACGTGTTTGAGCAAAGCGGCTAGAGGCGTTTACTTGCACTAGGTGGCTCGCGCGTCAGATCCAACAAATTTTAGATTTGCCGCTCGTAGTTGCACATTGCTTCGAGGAATGTATGCGAAAGAAACATTTTGCCGATTGATTTTGTGTGCAAGATAGTTAAACAAACTGAGGCCCGAAGACGCGTTCAATTAACGATCACTATCGCTCGTAGCCGCTTTTTCCCGTAGTCGCGGAGCACTTAAGTGTGCGATGAAGAACCACACTTAAGTTGACATGAAGCGGATTACTCTGTCTTGGAGAAAGAATTGATTATAGGAGATCGTGTTAAGTGATTAAGACTGAAAGGCCCGTTTTCTCAACTTTAAACTGCCCGATAACTAACAGGAACATGAGCTTACCCAAGCGGTAAACTGGCCGATAAATATTTTCGTTTTCTCATGCCCGTTAAATTGCCAAACCAAAAAGAGTGGAACGCTTCTTGAGTTTTTGTTTTGGATAAACTTTCAACCGTAGACATGGTGTTGGGTTTTGTTTTGGATAAACTTTTAACCTATTGCGAGGTGTTGGGATTTTGTTTTGGATAAACTTTTAACCGATTGCGAGGTATGTATTTTGTTTTGGATAAACGATTAAGCGGAATCTTGGTTACGGACTTTTGAAGTTTATCTTTCTGATAAAATTTAAAAGGCAGATAAGGTTCCTTTTAGCGTTTTCGATCGGATAAACGCTAAACAGACATTGAGAAAATGGAAATGTTATAGCAAGTACACTTTATTCCTACGATCAATTTTAACAGGACATTGAGAAAACGGGCCTAAGTGTGTTTTTTACATGACTTTGGCAGAAGTCTAGCTTAATCCCGAGTTTAGTCATGCGATATAAATGTAGTGAATACCAACAATGAATTAAATCCGAATGTATCATAAATTTATCCAACGTTGGATAGATTTTACCTCAGAAGATCTGTATTTCGAAATGAAACCCACAGTCAGTACACTCAATATTCGTGGTATATAGCTCATGGAGTAGCTGGCTCTTAAAATAACAATTACTGGATGTATTTGAAAATCAAGGATTCTCTACAGTAAAAGCACTTTCACACTCAGCGATATCGGGCCAGCATATCGATCGATATTTCCATATCGTCGCCTATAATTAATAGCAAATGCATCAAATGAGCCTTAAAGCTTACACGTGCAAACGTTATAGGAGGCTATAAACAATATCGACCAAATACACTATCTGCCCAAACCCCCAGTGGGACATACCGCGTCAACCATTGTAGGAATAGTTCTGCTCACGCGGGGATACTCAAATCACGGATAATCGGAGACTTGAAATCTCGAGAATAGTTGTCCGTTATCTTCACACGGTCACTATTGAAGTTCCAAGGTTCATATCAACCTACTCAGCTCCCTGCGGACTCCGGATGTGCTTTTATCCAGTACGCTTTGCAAAATCTCTAGTAACTGAGCGACTAGACTAGTATGCCAAGTCTCCTAATCTCTGGTTGCACAGTTGTCGAGTATCCACGACTGAAATATCCCCGTATGCCGCCGCCTGATTACACATGACGCGTCTCTTCGTCGCCGAGTATCCCAGCTTTTCGCTGTGTAAGCAGAGCCTTAAAGGTTCGTTGGCGTTTCGTTAGGATAAACTGACTTCGGGCGATGTATGTTGCTAGCAGCATGCACCTCATGTTCATTTAGCGGCATACTGCGACAAGTTGGAAAAAGTTGTGACATACGCCCGACATCACAGGAGAAGACAACACAAACAACCATGGCCACGGCGGGATTCGAGCCCGCGATGCCAGTGAGACATCAGACTGATGCCACCTCAACGTACTGACGTA
Source organism: Chloromyia formosa (assembly GCA_964017055.1). Lineage (NCBI taxonomy): Eukaryota > Metazoa > Arthropoda > Insecta > Diptera > Stratiomyidae > Chloromyia > Chloromyia formosa. The sequence goes on from OZ024815.1 coordinate 35,813,837, forward strand.
CCGCCCCCCCCCCCCCCCCCAAACCGCACATAAATTATCGCTTAGTTGGAAATTTTTCTAAAGCAATCAATGAAAACTCCAGAGAGGCTTCATATTTGGGGTTCAATGATCTTCCGGTGCGTCGGAGAAAAGAGATTCAGTCTGGACTGAGACCGGAAAATAAGTTCGTAAAAGAAGATCCAGAGTTCCCTGTTTCCACCGATATAAACAGTACAGCAAATTTTTATCTAAACTGACGTTCCTAAAATAGCAGTATATCCAGTACTAATGAAAATGGTCAGATCGATCTGACGATGGATCGCTACAAAATATCTGACGATCTCCGCTGCGCACACACTGTACGATTTTCGTGCGATGCGATAACGAATGACAATTCGAAAAATAGCGGTTATGGTTCACTCCCAATCCAACCTGTATTAATTTTTGTGAACTATTTGGCTTTGTGTGGCATTGTCACATGCTACATATTTGATATTTCCATTGCAGAGCCATTTATAATCATCAGAATCGTCCAAATTCAAAATTGAATAATTTGAAAATTTAATATTTACTTGCGATAATCACATACACCATCCAATCGATCGTCAGACCGACGGATTGCAGTAAAATCGCACCAAAAAATCGGCAGATAAAATTTGATCGTCAGATCGGTGAAATCGTCAATGCCTGCGTTCACGTTCCGCAACGTTGTAATTGCGGTAAGGATTTTCCCTCCACCCAACCATAAACTCTTAACCCGAACGACTTGTTTTGCAGTTGTCATGTATTAAACACCTGACAGCCGATTCGCTATTGAATTTCAAACAAAACTTCAATTAAATTCGCGACGGTTTCAGGAAAAATGAACAACACTGCAAAATCGCCACAAATTTCTGTTGCTCCGGTGTAAATAAGCATACAAGACGCCATGTAAAAATCAAGAAACCGAAAACGAAAATCCACACCATATGCAATACGTCAACTAACAACTGTCAAATACGCTAATACCCCTTACCCCCCGGTTGACCGGAAATTAACCAGGAAAAATTTCTGGTTAATTTCCCCGATATGTGGTAGATCAAACGCAAACTGAAACGGACCGTCCACGAGCAAAATCAGTCGAACTGTTTGCATTTGCGTTTAAAACGTTGCGCGACCTGAACGCACTCAATGATAGTCACATACACTGTACAATCGATCTGACGATCAAAATATCGTCAGATCGATCTGACGACGGATTGGATCGTATATGGGGGCTATAAATTAGCAGCTCTTCCAACTTTAAATTTATTAGGAGAAATTAGTTTATTAAATATAATTGTTATATGATCTTGACTAAGAATACTAGGGCTAGCTTTAATTTCTTTTTTTTTTACTGCTGCTTATATTGTGTCGGAGCCCCTGTTTTAACTTTTTTTATTTACTTCCAGGTCGAATATAAACCAATTCGTTCAATTCTAGTCGCAAATCGTGGTGAAATTGCCATTCGTGTCTTTCGAGCATGTACAGAATTAGGGATCAAATCGGTGGCCATTTACTCCGAACAGGACAAAATGCACATGCACCGACAAAAAGCTGACGAATCATATTTGGTGGGCAAGGGTCTACCACCAGTCGAAGCCTATTTATGTATTCCCGAAATTATTCGTGTCTGCAAGGAGAATCATGTAGATGCTGTGCATCCTGGGTACCTATCCATTCCGTGCCTGACTCTTTCGTACTCACCTCAATTTGACTCTCATTGATTTTTAGTTATGGTTTTCTATCAGAACGTAGTGATTTTGCCCAGGCCGTCATCGATGCTGGACTACGATTCATTGGACCCTCGCCAAAAGTTGTTCAACAGATGGGCGACAAAGTCGCTGCTCGTGTTGCTGCCATTGAAGCCCAAGTGCCTATTGTTCCGGGAACAGATGGTCCAATCACGACAAAAGAGGAAGCGCTCGAATTCTGTCAAAAACATTCACTTCCCGTTATATTTAAGGCGGCCTACGGTGGCGGAGGACGTGGTATGCGAGTCGTGAGGAAGATGGAAGAGGTCGCGGAGAACTTCGAGAGAGCTAGCTCGGAAGCCAAGGCCGCTTTTGGCAATGGCGCAATGTTTATTGAACGATTTATTGAACGGCCACGCCACATTGAGGTGCAACTGTTGGGAGATAAGGCCGGAAATGTTGTACATTTGTACGAACGTGATTGTTCTGTGCAAAGACGTCATCAAAAGGTGGTGGAAATCGCTCCGGCTCCAAGGCTTCCGATCGAAATTCGCGACAAAATGACTGAAGCTGCGGTTCGGCTTGCCCGACATGTAGGCTATGAAAATGCCGGTACGGTTGAATTCCTGTGCGATGAACAAGGAAACTTCTACTTTATTGAAGTGAATGCCAGATTACAAGTGGAGCATACTGTCACAGAAGAAATCACCGGCATCGATCTTGTTCAATCGCAAATTCGAGTCGCCGAAGGAATGACCCTTCCCGAATTAGGCTACACCCAGGATTCGATTAAACCTCGAGGCTATGCCATCCAATGCCGTGTCACCACTGAAGATCCAGCCAATAATTTCCAACCAAGCACAGGTCGTATTGAAGCCTTCCGTTCCGGCGAGGGTATGGGTATTCGATTGGACAGCGCCTCAGCCTTCTCGGGAGCTATCGTATCACCTCACTACGATTCACTTCTAGTCAAAGTCATCTCGCATGCCTCCGATCTTCAGGGTTCGGCGGCTAAAATGAATCGGGCTTTGCGGGAATTTCGTATTCGTGGCATCAAAACGAATATTCCCTTCCTCATTAACGTGCTAGAGAATCAAAAATTCTTGCATGGAGTCTTAGACACGTACTTCATCGATGAAAATCCTCAATTGTTCAAATTCCATAGGACACAGAATCGGGCACAGAAGCTGCTTAGCTATTTGGGCGAGGTTTTGGTGAATGGTCCAAAAACACCGCTTGCCACGAAACTAAAGCCGGCCAATATTGTTCCTCATGTTCCTGAATTTCCTTTGGGTAAGTAGGTGTGGGCTACGGTGATAGGTTGTCACTAATAATGTATAATTTCGAAAGTGATTTTGCATGGAGCTTAGATGAATGAATTTATTTAAAATTGTTCGAATTTGTTATGAAAAGTTCGTTGAAGTTGTTTTTTTTTATCAGAATGTATTTTTTTTTTTTAATTTTCTCAAATATGCTTTAGGTACGAAGTTCGTTAAAAGTTTCCATATCTACTCAGATTGGCCGGAAAAGACAGCTTAAGCTCTTCACCACAAAATTCCTCATGCAATTCTAAGCAAAAAAAAAAATATTTTAAAAAGAATCGATTCTCGGAACGAGCATTGCAATGATCGCGCAATGATTGTATTTCTATAAGTATAATAGTCAGTAATTATCTGCAGTGCGTCTGTGCATCCCTTGGACAAGCTAACGAGAAATTTAACAACCGTTCGATTAAAAAAACCTGAACATGAGCGACAGCAAGTATTTACGCGTTTTTTGCGGCTCTTAACCTACCGGTTAAGCCGTTTTATCACTTGTCGATACGGCAATCCCGCACCGCTACCGTACCGACAAGTGAGGAAACGGCCTTAGAGTAACAATTAATAACAAAATATAAACCTAAATGAGTCTATTTGCTGCCCTGGTAATTTATCTGGTGAAAATTTTATACTCGGTCTGAAATTTTTCATATCGAATCATGAATTTTCTGATTGAAAAAAAAAATATTTTCTTTTAAATATAAAACTATTCAATTTCTCGTATCGCAGTTAAATTTTACAAACCTAATGCTCGGTTATAATATGCTTATTAGAATGAAATTTAGGATTAGCTACGTCGCTTTTTTTGCGCAACGATTTATACTAAACTAATATAAACAAGATAAAGTTGGAAACTTCACTCGTCTGTATTGCGACGGTTCAAGAAAAGCTATCATCGTTTGCAGCTCTAGACGCAGTAGCTCAGAAGAGCAGAACTCCATATAAAATCCAAAAAAAGGCTACATGTTCCTCAAAGCGATCTTTGCGATAATCGTTCGTCAGTGAAGCGTTAGCGATCATCGTTGAGTTCTATTTGTGTATATTTTATATGGAGCGGTTTGCCAGTGCGGGCGGATGCGCTTAGAGACGCAAGCTGCGTAATAAAATTTAACCTCAAATTTCAGCGGTTATCGCTGAGATATCACCGTTAGCCCCAAGGCAAATTACTCTCAAGCGTTCTCAACCTACGCCACATGGCATTGTTGTTGTAACAAGTGTTCAAATCAATGACATGTGGCTTGTACGTGTGTTGGGCGCGGGTTGGAAGCAATATGCGCTCTGGCTAATACTTTCTACAATGGGCAACGGAAACGTCAACTGGGCCACATGGAACAGTTGACGCGCTATGCCCCACAAGGGGTTAGGGCAATTGAGTATATACATACCTTGAGAATTACACGAGGAATTGCGTGGTTGAAAATTGATTTTGATATTGATTCCAGAGCCCCCCGTATGAATATTAGGGAGTATGAACTCCAGGCAAAATATTTGACAAGCAGAATCTGGACTGGACCTAACCTAAATTTCAACAGTCTAAATAATGGAAATTTTTTAATTTATACTATATCGACTTCATGCAAAATGACAGCCGTTTTACAAAGTTAAAAATACATACTTCATTATTTTTAACAGGGCATTATTAATTTTGCTGCTTTGATACTAACAAAAAATAATATCAAATAATTTTAAATGCCAACCTGTACTTAAGCATTTCAATTTTTTTTCTGGCCTAACTTTAGTTATAACGGCTTCTAAGTAGATTTAAAAATTTCCTTTTTTTCTATTTTTATACATATTTTGTTGGTTATTCATAATCATTTTATTTGTGGACACTTTAAAACCAAAACACATCATTAAACGACTACAACATCGTATGCAGATCTGTCGCGCGAAGCATTAGAAAAGGAAGAACGCGGTGAAGGGTCAGGTAGGTTTCATATTTATGTTAACATTTTTAACAATTTGTTTTTTTTTTTTTTTCTTGAAATAAAAGGTAAAGACACATAAAAGCTACTTTCGATTCACTGCATTTCGGTCTCAGACCAAAAAGAACACCACGGCTCCGCGCCGAGCGAACTTAAACAGCTACCATACAGATATTTTGCCGTCGTGGGGCGAATTCCGAACTCAGTATACATTTAGATGAAGGCGAAATAAGTTGATGTTCAACCGATTTGCTATCAACTCTGATCCGATGAGATCCCATACGGGACCAGGATTTAAACCAGTCTGTCGTTTTGTATGGAAATGGTCTGAGATCCGGTGAATCGAAAGCGGCTAATATCGAATTGGCGCGCAAAATTTAGCTCGTACCTAAAGCCTGGTATACACTTCGTCGCGAAATGAAAAATTCCGTGAAATCCATACAAAAATTTCAAACCGGTTCACCAGTGAAAAATTTCGCGTGGATTTTGTACCAGATTTTCACCGCACTTTTCATTCTACGACGAATTGTAAACCAGGATTAGGGGACAAATTATTTTCAGTGCGAAATTTCCAAGAAAAGTACTCCACGGACGGGTATTTTGTTATAATTGTTAGGTTTTGCACTTCACTTACGACACACCCAAAACAAGATTCTCCAACACTATGGTTAAAGCTACTACAAACCATTCAATTGTAATTAATCGTAAAATTACTCACGATATTCATTTATGATTAATTTATTTTTTCAGCACATTCAAATCTATCATAAAGTCAGCACAATTTCAATTTATTTATATGTATAGGGTTGTGAATATGAAATTTAAAAATAAATAAACCGTCATATGACCCCGCGGCATATTTTCAAAACCGCAGCTACTACAATACATCCCCAAGCCGGCGACTAAATCGGTTTTTAGTGACTAAATTCCCGTAAACCCGCATCGATTTCGTTAACTTCAGAGGATGAAACGAGACGTTTCTAATGCATTTATCGTCACGAACGTTTCGTAAAGAAGGCATTCGTATAGGAGCTAGAAGAGAGGAAATGATTCTTAATCTATTTAACGAGGATCCAAGATTACACGAAGAGCCGCACTTCAGCTAAATACCCTCCGAATGATGGTACAACGAACCCTTCAACCTGATAACCAGTATCCGTACCATCTCACGCAAGTTCAAAAGTTGCTGCTTACAGATTTTCAGAGAAAGATCACTTTTTGTCACTGGTTTCTCGAACAAATCTGGGCAGATCGTAATTTCTCAAGCAGAATTTTATGGACTGATGAGGCAACGTTCACGCGGAGGGGGATATTCAATACCCGCAATAACCTATATGGGCTCACACGAACCCCAACGAAATTCGACAGTTTCGATTCCAAAACGAATTTAGAATAAACGTTTGGATAGGTTTACTGGGCGTCCTTTAATCCTTCCAGAACGGTTAAATTTGAGTGAATTTCTTCAGTTACTACAAAACAAATTAGTGTCTGTACTGGACGATATGCCAATACTACAAAGAAGTCACATTTGTTGGTAGATGGCAGGGTGTCCTTCGCACAATTCCGGAATTATGAAGGGATTTTTAGATGGTGAATTTACCGGAAAGTAGATTGGTCGATTTGGGCCAGTCGTATGGCTTCCGCAAAGTCCCGACTTGACTTCTTCAATTTACGCCATAAATAAATATCTAAGGTTATCTATGGGGTAAATTGAAAAATGATGTCTATCTACAGTGTACCTATTGTCTCTCGCGAATAGCTGTTGCAAAGAATTAATGCAGCATGCACCGAAATGAGGGACAACCGGGAAGAAATTCTTCGGGCGGTTTCGTCTGTTGCGAAAAGATATCGGATCCGCCTCCAACATAGACGTGGGCAATTTCAACAATACCAAAATCAGATTATCTATTATTGCGTGCATTCGGGCGTCAGGGAAAAAAACGTAATGCGCTGAATAGAAATAGCGAATTCCTAAGCAGCACATAACAATTTTTTTTTGTGACGCCCAAATGGTATGCTGGCTCACCTGTCAAACGGCAAGTTCAGTTTGGCATTTTCTCCCTCTCGTAATTATGTGCTGTTCTTTTCTGCATTATAAAAACTATGAAAACAATGGGGAACGCACAATTCAGTCGACTAGGAAATGCCATGTTGTAAATTGACATGCCTGCATTCACAAATCGGTAGCGCTACTTGAGCGCTCCTATTTTTGTCCCAATTTTGCACTGAATTACAACAACAAAAATGGGAGCGCTCAGGAAGCGCTATGATTTGTAGATGCAGGCAATTCGTTCGAACTGTCCAATCTCCGCTAAGCCAAGACAGCGAACAAATTTTGTGCTACCTAAAAGTGTTAGTGCCTAGCTATTTGCGCTAAGTTTAGCAGTGGTTTAGCGCAACATTCAGAATACAAATCACGAGGCAGCACTTAAAGCTAGCTAGCAACCGTGACTCCCGAATGCACCCATTATTTTTTTATTTTGTGCAAGTTTTGTTATTTAAAAAAAAACTTGATAAATTATGAAAATATAATTTTGCTGTAGTCGTAGTTTACGTAAATTTGTTTTATCTGGAGACCATGTTTTTTTACCTTTAATGCGAAAGTTTGGATAGTTGTATCTTTGCAGTAACGGTGATTTCCGCAGTCGGAAAAAAAGTTATTTTATATGAAATTTTATTTAGTTTTAGGAAAGATGTCAAATCGTTCGGTGATTGGGGAAGTAGCAAATTTTGATTTTGTGTGGCAGGTCACGGTTTTTGACGACAATCACAAAAACAGTTACATATATCTTGATAACAGCTAAAGAGATATGCAAATTTAATTGATGTGATTATTCCCCAAACTAAGTATGGTATAATCCATATCAGTATTGCCCACCTAACGCGGGACACCCTGTATTATTCAACATCTGCAAAGCCTCACTTAAGGATTTTCAGAGTACTTTCCGAAGGATAAAACACGTTTTTTTTTCGTCCTCCGGAAAGTTCTTCTCCTTCTCTGCATATTTTGAAGCCGAAAACATAGTATGCAATCCATTCACCATTAATATCAGGAGGAGGTGATAGATTTGCAAAATTACCACACACTGAAGGATAAGTATATGTATACGATACACGTGGACTAGATTCTGGACCAGAAATAGTACATATGGATGCAAAACGCTGCTATTCCATTTTTGGCGTTCTGTTCAAAACAATGTATGCGTATAACTCATCAGCTGACATGAGCATGGCACGGACGAAAACTGCATTTATAAGCTCAGATCTGGTAAAAAAAAGATATAACATCAGAAATCACATCTGGATCGCATAAAAACCACTCCTTTTACATTCATCATCATCGTGGCGAGACAGCCCGACGTCGGGCCTTGGCCCCCTGCCTTTTACATTACTAATAAGTAATAAATAAAAATATTTTTCAAAATAAATTAAAAAATAAATACACATACTTATGTACTAGAAAGTAGGTTAGGTTAAGGGCCGCCTCGACATCGCACAGCACACATGGACCAGAAAGACCATAGTAGACCCAAGTAGATATATGTACATATATAAAATTTTCAATGTCATATACGAGGGCGGTCCGATAAGTACTTAGCCTACAAAAGAAAAACGAAAATTTTGGAAAAGTGGCGATTTATTTCTCAATATAGTCTCCTTTTAGCTCGATACACTTGACCCAGCGATGCTCCAACTTCTTTAACCTGTCTGAACAATACATTTTCTCGAGGTCCGCAAAGTAGGTCTCCATGGCGGCGATTAAGGCATAGCTCTGGGAAATCATTCTAAAGAAGTCGCACGGGGCCAAATCTGGAGAATACGGTGGATGGGGCAGCAGTTCGTAGCCCAATTCGACCAATTTGGCCGTGGCGAAGGCGTGAGCCGGTGCGTTGTCATGGTGGAAGAGCACTTTTTTCTTCCCCAAATGGGGCCGTTTTTTCTGCAATTAGGCGTCGAATCGGCCCAATAATTCGGCATAGTAGAGCCCTGTGACCGTTTTGCTAGATCACACCTTGTGAATCCCAGAAAACGGTAGCCATCACCTTTCCGGTCGATAGGACAGTCTTCGCCTTTTTCGGAGCACGTTCGCTGGCTGAAGTCCACTGTTTCGACTGTTCCTTGGTCTCTGGTGTGTACCAGTGGATCCATGTTTCGTCGATGGTCTCGAAAAGACGAAGAAACTCCTTCGGATTGCGCTTAAACACTGCTCTGAAGTGGTCACTGCTCTGGTTGCGCTTGTTGTCCGGAGTGAGCAAACGCGGCACCCATCGCGCTTTCTCATGCCAAAAATTTCATGCAGGATATGACCCACGCGGTCTTTTGAGATGGCTACTGTCTCAGCAATCTCGCGCACCTTTATTCGGCGGTCTGCCAATACGAGATCGTGGATTTTTGTCACGTTATCGTCCGTGGTAGCCGTGTTCGAGACACCTCATCAAAACCGACGTGTGACCACGTTGAAACTCGTTAAACCAATTTTTGACGGTCGCCATCGAAGGAGAAGAGTCACCGTACACAGCATCCAAGCGCTCTTTGATTTCGCTGCGCGATTTCCCTTCCAAAAACAAATATCGAATCACCGACCGATATTGCTCTTTTTCCATTTTTCTAAAATCCGCGAACATGCCCGCTTCCACACGCGGTCAAAACAAAACTACGAGTCCGATTCGGCTGAAATTTTGACAGTAACGGTCTACGAGAATGTACTACACGATAGTTAATTATATAGTGACGCCATCGAACGGTGAGGCTAAGTACTTATCGGACCGCCCTCGTATACGTATTTTTCCATGAATGTAACTTTTCTTTGACTGGTACGAGATTTCAAATCGGCCATGGAGAGGCATGTGGTGAAAAACGTTGGAAGCCCGTGCTTTATATGGTTGGAGATGCTCCTTCTGTGCGTTCCAAGCATCATGACAAAGTCAACATCCTATCACATTCGTGAAGGATATGCAAATGGGCTCAAAATTCTCAGATTTTTGCCTGCACAGCCGCTGGGTTCAAAATGCCTCCATCTCCACCGACATTCGCACTAAACGGTATATCTCCACCATATTTTGCAATGTAAGCATAGGCCCTATAGTTGTCAACACCTTAATCGGCTTCAATCCCCCTTGTATTGATAAAGCTATGCCAGAATTTTATCTTTACATATTTTGTCTAAAGAAACTACCTATCAACCCTTAGATTACATGCATACACCCCAAGAGGAGCAACATTTGGGAGGTCGATAAGATTTTATTCCAGGCGATCACAAGTCCTCCGAAATTTTCCACTTCTTCTGCTCAGCACAGCACTTTCTAGATCAACGTTTACTTTATTTCCGATGGTTTGTAGTTTTGATATAATAAAACAAATGAATAGCTTGGGTTCCAACTACAAATATAATATGTATATTTATTTGGTGTAGATACTAGTATTTCCGGAGCAACTTGCTCCCTTCTTCAGTATAAAGCTATTGAGGTATATGGTCTAGGAAGTTGCTATTGTATTTATACCTATTATATTTCTAGCTATTAAGACAAATATACCTGCTTATAAAAATTTGTCCATATTGCTTAATTTTACATCTACCTGTTGCCTAATACCCTAATACATCTCTTCTTGTTAGTTGTATATACCGGTTTTATATTTAATTTGCAAACCTACCTGAATTATCCTTTATGACACACTTAATCAATCTCGTCGAGCAATTACCCTCGTCCGTGTTCAGGGTTGAATTTTTGTCGCCTCGCAGAATTTCTAGGCTTTCCCATGGATCGAGCGTAGAAATTTTCTTATGTTGTCGTATTATTTCAACATTATCGAGATCTATGTGGTGTCCTTCTTCCAAAATATGGATGCCACTGGTGATCGAATCGATGTTCCTCGTGTCGGGCGCCCGCTTCCTTTATGTGCTCATTGAATCTTGTTCACATGTAAACGAAGCCTTAGAATAATTTCGAATTCCGGCGCCTGTAGAGGGATGGTTGTGAGGTACCATTTGATTCGTGGCGTCTGATCATTATTTTCTTCATTTCATCATAATTTTGCGTAAAAGGCATTTCGTACAAATATGGACTCTCTCTGTCTCCATGCATGCAACCTATTTGGATTAAAAATGTCGAGCGAGTCGACCATGACGAGAATAACTTGTGAAAAATCAAGTGTATTCATATATAAGTACCCAATTAAATGTGTCACAAGCATTCTTTGTATGATTGGTTTTTGGTTCCAAAGCTCTGTTTTCATTGGGTGCGTTTTCAAAGTAAAACAGTGTCGACGCTGTTACCTGTGTGACAGATATGTAAAAAGTTGTGCACCCGTGAGTGAGAGTCGCGCAACAGTGTCGACACTGTTTCGTTTTGAAAACGCACCCATTGTGATGAAAATAATTGTGTCAATTAAGCGTCACAGTTGCAGTCGAGCCACGGTCGAATTGATGTCGAGCCACGGTCGAATTGATGTTAAGCTGACCTGTAAGCGAAAACCTAAAAGTTTTTCAAAGGATGGCAAGTCTATCGTGGCGGTTCAACAATCTCGCATGAAATCAGCGCGTCCGCATATTCATCACCCTCCGAAGAAACTGCTTCAACCCAACGTAATATCGTGCTACGAGTCCTACAGGCTGATTTCTTGCGTGTAATCCTAAAGTTCGTCACACATGATTGCGCACAACCACGTCGAACTTCCGTCGAACCATCAATTTCATAGAACGGTGGAAATGAGAAGAATATTTTTTTCCGCACGTTCTATGCAACTGATGGTTCGATGGAGGCTCGGTTGTGGTTGTGCGCGATCATAAGTGGCAAACTAAAGACCACATTTATTTGTCAGGATAGGTCATCACTCATCAATATGATCAATCAATTATGTAGTGCAAGGTAGTCATCGGGGTGATGGAACTGACACACTGGAGTACTTTTGAAAGTATTTCTGTCGTTTGATCAAGAAAAGGGACCTTCATGGCAATGAAGTAAACTCTAGGAAAAATCATATGAATCTGGGTGATGAGGCGAATGCTCTGTGGTGTTTAATAAAAATCGCCACTATTAGTGTTGAATCTAAAGTTTTCGGAATCGCTGAGATGACTTGTAGGTGTATCTTCCACCATCCTCCAGGCAGCCTTAATTTTTTTTCTAAAAGTTACACTTTTACGCGGTGGTCTTAGCACGCATTTCATTTAGTTTACCTTCATTTTTCCTGTACAGTGCACTGATAAGCTTTGACAACGGGATACACAACGTAAGATTTTCAAAAAAATAATTTCTCAATAGTTGCTTTCGTTAACTCTTCGTTTTTTTTTTAAATATTTGCAATTTTCTTATAATTATTTCTAGAATTTTTCGCTGCCTTTCTACATTTTAATAAACACTGTTCTTTCATGAACTCTAACCACTTATACTAAAACTTACAGTCACTGAACCGCCAAAGGGATTGCGTGAAATCTTCCTGAAACATGGACCCGAAGCATTCGCCAAAGAAGTACGCTCACGAAAAAATCTTCTCCTGATGGACACAACATTTCGCGATGCTCATCAATCGTTGCTTGCTACGCGGATCCGTAGCTATGATCTCTTGCGAATCTCACCGTATGTAGCTCACAAATTTAACAATTTGTATGCTTTGGAAAATTGGGGCGGAGCAACATTCGACGTGGCACTACGATTCTTGCACGAGTGCCCATGGGAACGATTGGAGAAAATGCGTCAGGAAATTCCCAATATTCCGTTCCAAATGCTACTTCGTGGTGCTAATGCTGTTGGTTATACCAACTATCCGGATAATGTAGTCCAGAAATTCTGTGAATTGGCTGTAAGTACTTAATAAGTAAAATTCTCCGTTCTTGATGACCGCAATTGTTCTTTTGTTATTTCAGGTGAAAACTGGTATGGATATTTTCCGCGTGTTCGACTCTCTGAATTATTTGCCTAACTTGATGGTGGGAATGGAAGCTGCTGGTAATGCAGGTGGCATTGTGGAAGCTGCCATTTCGTACACAGGAGATGTTAGTGACCCGAAAAAGACAAAATATGACCTAAAATACTACACTAATCTCGCCGACGAATTGGTTAAAGCCGGAACACACGTCTTGGCTATCAAGGATATGGCAGGTCTTCTTAAACCCCGCGCTGCTCGGTAGGAGTAAAATGAATGTTCTTGGAATATTGTATAATTTGTATCTTATCTATTTAGAATGCTAATTTCTGCTATTCGTGACAAACACCCTGACATCCCAATTCATATCCACACTCACGACACATCCGGAGCGGGAGTTGCTTCAATGTTGGCCTGTGCAGAAGCTGGAGCCGATGTTGTCGATGTGGCGGTAGACTCTATGTCGGGAATGACCTCACAACCTAGCATGGGCGCTGTTGTTGCATCATTGCAGGGTTCGCCTTTAGATACCAACTTTGACTTGAAAGATGTCTCCGAATATTCAGCCTATTGGGAACAGACCCGAACCTTGTACGCTCCATTCGAATGCACAACAACAATGAAATCAGGAAACGCCGATGTTTATATTAACGAAATTCCTGGTGGACAATACACCAACCTTCAATTCCAGGCCTACTCTCTCGGCCTGGGAGATTTCTTCGAGGACGTCAAGAAGGCATACTCAGAGGCGAATAAGTTGCTTGGCGATATCATTAAGGTTACCCCATCATCGAAAGTAGTTGGCGATCTTGCACAATTTATGGTTCAAAACCACTTAACTGCACAAGAAGTTGTGGACAGAGCCGAAGAACTCTCCTTTCCCAAATCGGTAGTTGAATTCCTTCAAGGGTTGATTGGTGAACCCTACGGAGGATACCCCGAACCATTCCGATCACGTGTACTTAAGGATATGCCACGCATTAAGGGACGTCCAGGTGAAAATCTTGCACCACTTGATTTCAAAAAGTTGAAGGACGACCTTCGTGAAAAGCATGCATCTGTTACTGATCGTGATGTTATGTCGGCTGCTCTCTATCCCGAAGTTACCAACGAATATTTGCACTTCCGCGAACAATTCGGTCCAGTCGACACACTCCCCACCAGAATTTTCCTGACCGGACCTAAGGCTGGCGACGAATTTGAAGTGGAACTGGAGAAGGGAAAAACGCTCAGCTTCAAGAATTTGGCAATGGCCGAGGATCTGACAGCAAATGGCGAACGAGAAGTGTTCTTCGAGATGAACGGACAATTGCGATCGGTGTTGATTAAGGACAAAGAAGCCGTAAAGGTAAGATTTGAGATGTTTACTACGTTAAATGAATAGATTTAAAATAACAAACTGACTCTTGTCAGCAGAAATTGTTTTTCTTTTTCTTATGGAAGAAGTTATCAATTATTACCTTTTTTTCATATTTCCAGGAACTTCACATCCATCCCAAAGCCAACAAAACAAATGACAAAGAGGTCGGTGCACCAATGCCCGGCAAAATTATTGATATTCGTGTCAAAGTCGGTGATCATATCGAGAAAGGACAACCTCTAATCGTTCTTTCCGCCATGAAAATGGAAATGGTTGTCCAATCGCCACGAGCTGGTGTCATCAAGACTCTGGAAATCACAAGCGGAATGAGCATTGAAGGCGAAGACCTTATCATCACATTTGAATAAGCAACTTTTTTTTTCATTAAATTCTACGATTTATTTAGGCTTATGTTTCTATTTTTTAGTTACAAGTAATATTACTTTTTTATATTATTCAAAATTTGGAAGGTAACAAAAACTAGTTAGAAAGCTGAGAATTGTAACTTGTTTCTTGTTTTTACTATGCTATCGCACAATTTATAAGGGGTATATGATAATTTATAAAAACAAAGTGAAAACGTGATCATCATAGGCGAATTGTGTTTAGATCTTGTCTTTTTATTGTGTTATTTCTCCACTACGGAATTGTTGAACAGTGCTGTATATAATATTTCCATATTGTTTTTTAACGATAATGTGTAGAACAATCATCTGTTAAATGTTTGAATAAATAAAAAAAAAACCGTGGTATTTTAATACAATAAAACGTTTTTTTTTTATTGGAAATGCATGGCACTGCTTCAAAATATACCAAATTGAAGCTATCAGCAGTGAAGCAATAGACAATAGTCACACGCAATAGGCGGGAGGTGTTGGATATATTCCTTGTGTCTGAGGATATCCAGCATCAGCTGCGGAACTGGAGAGTGTCATCCGAGCACTCGTTTTACGATCAGCTTTATCTACAATTCAGCCATACACGTTCAGTGGCCACACTGCGTATCTTAAATCGAAGGAGAAGAGACTGGACACGGTACCGAGAAGCTCTACTGGAAGTACTGCCCCCTTTACCGGGGCAGCCCAACACCAAGCAAGAGTTGAACGATGCTGTACGGGACCTTACGGAAGCAATAAATAGGGCGATATCCAAATCTTGTCCTACAAGTAGTCACCGAGGAAAGAAGAAGCCAGTCTGGTGGAACTCTCAGATTACGGAGCACCGACGTGCGTGTAGGAAAAGTTTTAACAAGGCTAAGGCCACTGGGCTGGGGGATGATTGGAAATTTTGCAAGAAGCACTTGAGCTTCTTTAAAAAGGAGCTTAGAAGTGCAAAATGGAGCTCGTGGAGGAATTTCTGTGAGCATATTGAGGAGTCGAGTGAGATCTCTAGACTTCGCAAAATCCTCTCAACAAGTCCATCTATGCCTAGCTTCCTGCAAAAGGAGGACGGCTTTTGGACGACATCAAGTACAGTACCGTTGAGGTTCTGCTCGATGAGCATTTCCCCAGAGATTCGACAATTACAATGCCCTTGGCTTCGTCTACAACTGCTGGGACTACATGTGAACTAGGGTCGATTATTAGAGACGAAAAGATTCTATGGGCGATCGATAGTCCGCTGGGCTGGATGGCATCATTCCGGCAGACCTCAACACGCATCGAACATCGTGTACCCTTGGTTGGCGACTATTTTTAGAGCTTGCCTGGGGTTGACATATATTACTCATATATTGAGGGAGGTTAAAGTGACTTTTATACCCAAGGCAGGAAAGAGCTCACATGTACGCCCTATCTGAAGCCCTAATGACTTCAGTCCGATTAGTCTATCCACCACCATTCTTAAAACTTTTGAAAGGTTAATTGACATCCACCAAGTGATAATATTCCATCTCGACTGCTATCCACCTCGCAGCACGCTTACTGGAAGGGCAGATCGGTGGACACCGCCCTGCATTCTTTTGGTTAGCTGCATTGAAAAATCCTTCAGTCACAAGGAATACACCATGGTGATTTTTCTGGACATTGAGGGTGCCTTTAACATCTCACCTGGGACCATCACTGATGCACTCTCGGGCCTGCTCGTGGATGATCATTGTGTGAGCTAATTAATCTGCTCTTAACTTCCAGGATTATACAGTCCAGTTTGGAAGAGTCTACTGAAAGTAGGTTCGTCTGTAGGGGCACACCTCAACGTGGTGTGCTCTCACCGCTGTTATGGAATCTAGCAATCAAGACTGCTTTTGGAACTTGAAAGACTGGGATGCAGGGTTGTTTCCTATGCCGACGAATGCCATCGCAGTTACAGATAAGTTTCCGAGCGTTCTTAGTGAGGTGCTGCAGAATTCTATATCGACTGTGGTCAGTTGGGCTATTCGGAGTGGTGTCAGGGTCAATCCTGACAAAACGGAACTTGTACTATTGACAAGGAGACACAACCTACCCTCGGGTATCGACCCTCCGGCACTGGAGGGTGTCAAACTGGCGTTTCTTGACAAGGCTAAGTTCCCTCCTTCTAGACAGGAAGCTGGGATGGATGCCAAATGTTCAGGAACGTGTTGACAAAGCCACTATGGCACTCTACACCTGCAGGAAGGCGATAGGTCGGAACTGGGGACTACAGCCGAAGGTGGTTTTGTGGCTGCATACATCAGTTCTTCGCCCATTCTTTTGCATGCCATTCTTGTCTGGTGGACTTGGGGAAGGTGCAAAGATTGACGACGATTGCTGCAACCGGGGCTATCAGATCCACTCCATCAGCTGGCCTGGATGTGTTTCTAAATCTTTTACCGCTTGATATTTTTGCTGAATAGCGAGCAGCGATTATAGCATTGCGACTTCGCGAGACCCTGTCAGTGGCGTGCGCTAAGCTCCGGCCACTCTGCTATTTTGAATAATCTTCACCCGCCTGCATATACGGATTATATCTCTCCTACGTATATGTTTGCCAAGAATTTTGTGAGCCAGATTACCTCAAGGGACATGTGGGAAACTGGGGCAATCACTCACCCAGACTCCATCGTTTTATATACAGACGGATCCAAAACGGATGCTGGAGTGGGAGCCAGTATCTTTTCGGAGACGTTGAAGATTAGTTTATCTTTCCGCATACACGATCATTGCAGCGTGCTGCAGGCATAGATTTTGGCGATTTCAGAAGCGCTCGCCTGGCTGGAATATAATGTCACAATTGGTAGGAAACTCACATTTACACTGACAGTCAGGCTGCAATTCGATCGCTTGAATCGGCTCTGTCGACATCGCAAATGGTTACGAACTGTAGATGACTTCTTGATGAGATGGGACGTTACTTTGAAATCACATTGTGCTGGATTCCAAGTCACAGTGCTTATGCTGGTAATTGTGTGGCTGATGAACTTGCGCGGGCTGGGACGACTGGGGCAATTGAGGATGGTCGTTGGGACATCGGAGTGCCTTTCACAATCTGTAAAGAAATTATCAACTCTAACGCGAAACATAAAGCGAGCGCTAGATGGATTGAGGACGGTGCGTGTCAAACCATGAAGAGGTTTTGGACCACAGCGGACCCTGGTCGTTCTGCTGCAATATTATCACTGAATAGGAAGCACAATGGTGTGGTGGTGAATATTATCACTGGGCACTGTCCCATTGGGGAGCACGCAAGAAGACTTCGCTTACCCTACAATGACTTCTGTAGAAGCTGCGAGGATGCTGGCGAGGAGGAGAGTACCCTCCATTTCCTATGTACCTGTCCTGCCGTGGCTGTGAGGAGGCGAGTCTTTCTGGGGGACTCTTGCTTCCTCCATTTGGAAGAGCTAAGGGGCATGAGCCTGCTCAGGCTTTATCGGTTCATTGCCAGCTCTGACTGGTTCAATGGATAGCAATTTCAATGGGATAGGTGTTTATCCTGGTAGGTATCACAACGGGCCCTTTGGTAGCCTGTGTGCTACGTCATCCGCGGCCTAACCTAACCTAACCTAGGATTTTTTTCAATAATTTTCTGATAACTGTCACCGCTTGCCCTATCGCCCGTTTCCGACTTGACTTTGATTTCTGGGACACCCTGTATATATATACAAATTAAGAAAAAATAATAAAAATAATAATTTCGACATACCTACCTGGTTTGGTAATTTTTTTATTTTATTTTTTATTATTCGGAAACCGTTGGTGACTTGTCTTGTGATCAATTCGTTATTCAAGTAAACGCCTTCACTTAAATTTAAGACACTGCAAACACGTAAACAAAGTCTTTTAAATACAAAACAAACCACTTTATTAACAGTTCTTCAATTTTCAGGGTATCATTGTGTTCTCTATAATTATGGCTCTTGCCAGATTGCGAGCACATGCCAAACGAATTAACTTAATGATTTCATCAATATTCTCCATTCTGTAGTCTTTGAGGATATGCGGTTCTTTCTGTTAAAGAAAAAAAAGTAGATTAGTCAACTTCAAACGAACTAATTTAATGCCACTTACATCCACTGATTTTTCCAGTTTCTTCTTCGTCCGTTCGATTAGCGGAACCAAAGCCATCTCGAGATGTTGAAGAATGACAAAAGTTTCTTTTGATGGCATCTTAGGATCTTTCGATTCCAGCAAGGGTATGGAGTCGATCAGCAGAGAGGGCCAGAAACTAAGAAAACAAACTTACAATTACATCACATACAATAACGGCTAAACCAATGCGACTTACTATTCGGGAGTAATTTTTGAATTCAATAAATTAACCAAAAGCTTGGCCGCCTCAATGAACTCACGACGTTTGTAGAACTGATGAAAATCAAAGTATTTCACGAGAAAAACCAATCGTGGTGAGATAAACATTTTTCCACCAATATTGCCAAGAACATCAGCGCATAGCATTTCACCGGTTTTTGAATAGTGCGTGAGGAAGAAGTCGGTTATGGCAGTGACCGCACCCGCATCTTTAGATCTTATCGCCCATTCCAAGGCGTTACCGTAACGTTCGTTGGACATAGATCTTGTGGCCTGCACGCGACATACTTCACGTTCTGAAAGCAATGGACACCGTCATATGGTATTCGTACAAAAAAAAATGCACTGAGTTGGAGCTCACCTACTGACGATAGTCCGCGTTGTTTTGCCACCTCGATTACTTTAAGAGCTTGTTTTTCGTTTTCAACTGGAATTTTGGTTAGAAGTAACTCCATGGCCGCAGCACCTGTTTATAGAAAGAATTAAAATTACATAATACGTTATAAAGGAAATAATAAAATGATTTGTTGTATACCTTCGGAGCATTGCTCCAGATAGTCAACGCCTAGCATCCAGAGTGAGTTCCGCGACATCAAAGCCGAGCCAAATTCGAAGAGAAGCGCATCACGAAGTGAAGCGGCAACACTTAATTGAAATAATAATTTAGTCATTCTTTTGGATTTTTGTTAAGTGGATACAACAAATGCCCTAATCAAAATTAATCCTTAATAATCGCAAAAGCGGGCGACGAGGTTGATTCACAAATTTACAAGAAAAATGCAAATACGCTGAAGCAAAAAAAAGACACTCGGCGCAATGAAGCCAGAGGAACTGATTTTTGATGTGCGCTAATTTGGGATAATTTCCTAGTTTATGTAAAATTTAGATATGGTAGGGGCGACCGGATGCTAAGTGCGTAGAGGCATCAGTCTCATGTCTGACTACCCGCGTTTCGGGTTCGAATCCCGTCCACGACGACGTTCGTGGCCATGGATGTTTGTGTTGTGGTCAGGGGCTAATAAGCCACAGCATCTCCCGACCTGTCGCACGTAGGCGGCTAAATGGGAGTGCAGGAGGTGGTGCATGCCCTGGCAACTGCATTCTCCGAAATTAGTTTATGCCAACGAAACGTCAACTGGGCCACATGGAACAGTTGACGCGCTATGCCCCACAAGGGGTTAGGGCAATTCAGTAGTAAGATATGGGGTGGGATACTTAACATCAGTTGCTAGTGCCAGGTGTAAAAGCGACAGTCGTGTATATCGATATTTACGTGATATTTTAAAATAAGATGTTTGCTATAGGAATTTATCTTCAGTTTCATTTTAAGTTCCATGAACTGAATTAATTTCGCGTAGCTCGATATTTTACATACAGCTTTTTGCTGTTATATAACTGTATCTCTTAAATTGTCCTGTGCATTTGGTGAAACTCCACCGGAACCTATTCCTCACTAGCATCCACTAATTAAAGTTTCGCCCAACTACCTCTTTCCGTTATAGAGTTATTTCGCCTACAAAATGTTGGTATTGAATAGCTGTAAATTATAAAATGCTCGATGGATTTTGGTGAATTTAGATAGGAGCCTAGTTCTTACTAAGGCCCACCAATTAGACAAGTTTCGATCAGCTAGCCTCTCCCGTCCCGCACTCATGTATGCGTCTGAATGCTGGACTATGTATTGTACAAGACATACGAAAGTAAAATGGCCAAAAAGGGTCGTATCAAAAGTACCTACGTCCGAGGCAGCTTGTTTATTGAGCAACCGTCCACTAAAAAGCCCGAAGGTCGTTGTACGAATTGGTATTGCAATGTCGGGCGTCCACCTGAGAGCCTAGTCATGAAGGCACTATCAATGAATGTTTCATTTGATGGACCCAAACCCCGAAGCAGACGGAAACACACGTGGATCGATCAGATGAAAAAGCAATAACAACGCATTAATCTCGGCGATGATACGATTGAAGACCGAGCTGCCTGCAGAAGGAAGCTGAGTTTATACCGCCAGAATGGGCGAAGTGCCAACACCACAGGCAGAGCAACGCGAACTCGCAGAGTGGTATGAAATAGCAAGGAAGAAGCCTCTCCCGTAATAGAGGTACTTAGGTTAGAAAACTTTACCGTTATACGGTTGTAACTTTTGAGCCGTTTGATGTCCGTTTGAACCAAGTCAACACTTGAAAAAGACAGCATGGCAGTTTCACAGAGGATGCCGAGAGTACGGGGAGACTGCTTCTGAATACCCACTTTCCACGGATGCGTAGCACTTACAGGTAACACTATAATTTCAGCTGATTCGGAGGTGCGTTACCAAACCGATCGTTTACACTGGAAAACCGTAGCAAACATATTTACATACGAAAAAGTTAAATGGGCTATTGAATCATTCGAACCCTATAAGTCAGCTAGCACTGACGGAATCTTCTCAGCTCTTTTGCACGAAGGAAAAGAAATTTTATTATTTATTTTTATATTTATTTATTCCTAAAATGGCAATCGACCCTAAGTCATACAGGTCAATAGGTCTGGCGTCCGTCATGCTCAAATCCATGGAAAAAATCCTCGATGTGCACATTAGAAACACGCTACTTATCAAATTTCCGCTGCATCATAAGCAGTTTGCACACCAGTCCGGCAGATCAACTGAATCAGCTCTCCATTGGCTGGTAAAAAAAAATCGAATCAGCTATGACAGACAAGGAGACTGCCGTATGTGCCTTTATCGACATCGAAGGAGCCTTTGACAACACATCCTTCTCTTCCATTGACTCTGCCTTAAGAACGAAAGGAGCTGACGTTACCACCACAAACTGGGTCAAAAGGATGTTATCATCCATCACTACCGATATTGAGTACTCTACTTTAACAGCAAACGTCACTCGAGGCTGCCCACAAAGAGGCGTACTTTCTCCTACTCTATGGTGCACCGTAGTAGACAGCTTGATGTGGAAACTCACCGCCATGGGTTATTCAACACAAGGATATGCTGACGATCTAGCGATCACTGTTAAAGGAAAATTCGAGGAAGTCTAAACAGATATAATAAATAAATGTAGTACAAACATAATGTGACGAAAATGACTTTCGAGTTAATCCTCCAAAGCAGCTGTTATACCCTTCACAAGAAAACAAAATTTACGATTGATGAGAGTCCTACCATGTTACAGCTCTCAGGTACTCCTGGTCGATTCCGTAAAATACCTGACTGTTACTCTCGATAGGGCCAATACCAGATGGCTCAGCAGTAGTACTTGCCAAACGACGAGAATGATTTGGCAGAAATTCATTGCCTCATTGCTGTCATTGAACAGAAAGCACATTAGCAGGGTGGTGGGGACTATCACAGGGCTATGCCCCATCGGCGCGCTCGCATGGAGGCTCCGTCTTCCTCATCATGACTACTGTAGGAGTTGTGAGGATGTGGATGAGAAAGAGAATGTTTTGCACTTTCTATGTCGCTGTCCGGCACTGGCCATCAGGAGGAAGAAATTCATGGGCTCCTGGTTTTACTATGACTTGGAAGGCCTCAAGGATATGAGCGTATTACAGCTCAATCGTTACATTGCCAGCACAGGCTGGTTCGGAACCTAGGTTTTTTTTCAGCGAGGCGAATTGTTACTGTTATTGGTGGTATCACAATGGACCCATGAGAGGTCTAAGTGTGCTGAGTTGTATCATGGCAGCCCCTTAACCTAACCTAACCTACTCTCGATAGGAAACTACTCTAGATGAAACACCTGGAGACCGTCTCGGATAAGGCCACCAGAGCCCTCTAGATCTGCAGACAATTCGTATGGAACACATGGGGAACAAGCCCTCGAATAGTTCTCTGGATCTACAAGGCGATTGTCAGACCCATAATTGACTATATAGCTGTCATCTGGTGAAAAAAATCGAGCACCCATGAGGGCAAAGCCACACTAGGAAAAGTATAAAGGCTAGCCTGTATACTTTTCCTGCTACCATGGAAGAAATATTAAAATCATCACTGGTGGGCAAGCTGTTGTCGTAGCTCTCAATAATCCAGCACTGACATCTAGGTCAATACTTGATTGCTATGAGGTTTTCAGAGATTAGTTTGCATAATAAAGTCACAATATACTGGGTCCCTGGCCCCGTTGGCGTCTCAGATAATGAGATTGCCGACGTGTTGGCTAGGAAAGCATCTGCCACTCCATTTATTGGCCCTGAACCCTTTTGTGGTATACCCCTATACAGAGTTAAATTTCATATTAGGGAACAGGAGTATACCGTCGCATACTAGGAGAATCGCCCTGCCCTGAAACAGTCCAAACTGTTCATTGCAGGCCACTCACGCAAACGCAATCTGGAACTGCTAAATCTAAGCAGGAACTGGGTAGGAATCATTTGCGGCCTTCTCACGGGGCACTCGACCCTGAGGTACCACCTACACAAAATGGGCAATGTCACTGACGCCAGCTGTCGCTTTTGCAAAGCTGATGATGAGACATCACAACACATCCTATTCGAATGCGAGGACCTCTGTTGTGGTCGCCTAGAATGCCTCGGAGATATCTTGTTGATGAAATCGCTTTAATTTTGGACAGTTGATTAGTTGATTTAATTTAGACAGTTGTGCAACTTTGTTGACAGAATCAAACTTGATCGCCAACCCTAAACCCACACTAGACCATGTGGACTATAGTACAATAGACCTCTCCTGTTCGCGGTGCTTGTGGGACTTTCGGATTCACTGCCCTTTCCCTCTAAGCTAATCTATGGAAAAATAGGTATACTATTTCAAGAGCTTTCACGTAGGGTTCTGCGTTGCGGAATTAGCGAAGGACCTAGAGTAAGCCTAAAAACTAGGGATTCCACAAGGATCCTTTCTCGGTCCGCTGTTGTGAATGTCAGATAAAATATGTTGGATTTTCCCGTATCTAAGAAATTAACGATAGCCGAGTTCTCGTGATATAGAGTAGGCCTTAGTGACTAAAGATTAAGAGTCACTGTATTAAGTTGGGTTTAGAGTAGGTAGGATTGGTGCAAAAATTTAGACCATGCTCGTGAGAAGGGGGCCGCGGCCGGTAGCTCTGTACGGCGAGGTGTTATTATGATGTTTCTTCCTACCGTTGTTGTTTGTGTTGTCTTCTTCCGATGATGTGGGTCCTAAAAGCGACTAAATGGACAAGATGTGTATGTCAGCAACATACTACTACTGCTTTACCTTAACTCCTAGTGGGGTATAGCGCATCAACCAGTCGCGCGCCATCGTACTCGGTTCTGGGCAATAGAACGCAGACGCATCTATACTATTTGCCCCAAATATTTTTAATGGTGACAAAAAAACTTTTGAAATGAAATGACCAAGCGCACAAATGGTACAATGCAAATGTTAACTATGTTAAAATGAAACCGGAATATAGAGGGCTACGCCCGCAATCTGAGGGTTTTGTAGCAAGCGCTTATTTTGGTATGTAAATATTGGCTCCCTGCTTTTCTTGGTACCACTCAGATGGATAAAAACACCATAATTAAATGTCTTACCCATGATATAGTCACTTACATACCAATCCATAAATGAAACCGGAATATAGAAGGCTACGCCCGCAATTCGAGGGTTTTGTAGCACGCGCTTGGTATCTAAATATTGGCTCCCTGCTCTTCTTGGTACCACTTAGCTGAATAAAAACACCATAACTAAATGTCTTACCCATGATATAGTATCTTACATGCCAATTCACAAAAAGACTGCATCTGTCACCTCTCAAAGTAATAGTTTTAATACGAGAAGCTGTAGATAGATATGTATGTATACGAGATAAACTGTCCTACTCTTCGAGATGCTTAACCATTCATGTTACGACGACATTGCAAATTGCAAACTTGTGTAACGGCTTCAGGGCGGCGGGGACAAATTACGGTCTAATATTTTTCCCTCCTCCACTGTTCCCCTTTCTACAAATCTCAAGAAAATGCCAAAAATGGAATGTACTCAACATTACCTTTCTCACGATACCCCACTTGGCTATACCAGTGGATAAAAAAAAATTGACCTTAATTTCGCCTCTATGTGGACCCCCCCCCCCCCCTCTTAAAGTTGGCTGATTACAACACAACGCTTTCTCCAGCAAATTATAGCATTTCTACACATTCTCGCCGAATTATATGTGCAGCTTCAGCCGTTCGTAAGATATTCTATGAACAGACGGACAGACAGGTATTTGACCGATTTTGTAAGATTTAAGACACAAAACCCTAAAAAATTTAATTGTGTGAATAGTTATTGTTAGGATCACCAATTACCAATCTTCACCCTTCCAAAGTTGGTTCATTAAATAACTGCAATTCGCACTACGAAAAACAACATGCAAGTAGTACACGCATATCTATGCGTGAGGCCGGTAGGTGTATTTTTTGTATGGATAGTGTCAAAATGCATAACTTTAAGTGAATGTACTATTATTAAATATCATGTCATTGTAATGAAACTTAGAGGTATTATTGCCTATGATGTTAGTTATCATTAGCTATCAATATTTTTGGCCTCAGGTAAGCTTGAGGGGTGCAGGGATGTGCTAACTGCAACTATAGAAATGTACTATTATTAACCTTTTTGGATGAGATTTAAAAATTCTATTATTTTTAGTTTTCTATGCTAGTGAAATGCCGCTTTTCTGTAAATTTTCATATGTCTAGCTATAACGGTCTCGAAATGCAAGGGGGGGGGGACAAACTCGGACCACATATTTTCCCCTCTCCCTCTTTTCTCCTTTCTTCAAATTTGAAAAAAATTCCAAAAATGGAATGTACTCGACGGTACCTTTCTTACGATACCCCATTTGCCTATACCAAATGAAAAAAAAATTTCGACCTTCATTTCCTCTCTATGGGGACCCCCCATTAAAGTTGTTTGTTTTTATACAAAACCCTAAAAAGACTCCATCTGTCACCTCTCAAAGTAATAGTTTTAATACGAGAAGCTGTACTGTAGATAGCAGTGACGTGCAGTGGAAATTTTTCATAGTCAAGCAGTTGGGCGCCCTAAAGCCAATTTAGCATAAACAAAAATGGACTGTATAATGAATATGGACAGTCACAAAAACATTTATACCAAGCGGCTTTAAGCCTTAAAGAAGAAATCAGGAAAGATATAAATAAAATATTGGCACATATATTCGGAATACAAAAAAAAATAAATAAATAAAATATTACTAATAAAAAAAATGATAAATAAATATTATGTTAATTAAGACTAAGAAAAATTCAGGGGTATTTGAAATAAATAAATATTCTTTCGCCATTGCCATTTATTTGTATTCCAAATCTATGCGCCGTTCTTTAAGTAAAAACTCTTTAATCACATTATCAAAAAAATCGTTTTCTCTTCGCATTTGTATAAGAAGATCCTTTTCAACCGCAATTAAAGCAAGATCCGAAAGTCGTTCTTGGGATTGGCGATTTCTCAAAAATATGTGAACGCGCTTTAGTGTTGAAAATGACCTTTCCGCAGTTGCCACTGTGACTGGAATTGACGTTAATAATTTTGCTAAAATATGAACTTGCTTAAAACCGTTTGCGACATAAGGCCGTTTTTGAAAATAATCGAGAATTTTACTAGGATTCGCGTTTTTAAACTCATCTGAAGAATAAATAACTTTTAGCTCATTTTTCAACTTTATTCTGTCGAAAAATTGACCGTGATATTCAATAAGTGAGTCAAAATTTTTATCGGGAAAATTTGACTTGAATTTAGAAAAATAATTCGGTTCAAGCAACTCTAAAAATGAAAGATCTTTAAACGAATGGAATCGATCTCGAATTTGCCCGAGAATAACATCTATAATCTCCCGAAATATCCGCCGTAAATTTTGTAAAGGATCTATCGCATTTCTACATTTCTTACGTGGTGGCTGATATTCTGCTGTAACTGTCGAATAGAAATTATCAAACTTTTTAGAAAAGTCATTTTCAAGCCAATTTTCAAATTCAATATTTTTTTGGCTTGCATATGAAATGTTTACCACTTTGCTCTGAATAATATTAAATAATATATCAGTTTTCGAAAAAATTTCAGAAAAAATTAACAGATATAATTGAAAATCTGACTCTGCGAATTTTTGTAAGTATATATCGGAAAAAGTCAAGGAATCGCCATCCCAGTGTTGAGAACCATTCGAAATTGTCTCAAAAACTGTACAAATTTCATGCTTATGTTCAAATATAACGTTAATAATACGCGAATGATAATGCCAACGCGTTTTGGAAACCGATGGTAAACGACGATTTACTATATTTGCAAAAAGGTCCGACCTTTTAGTGGATGTATTAAAAAATGATGCGATTTTATTGATGTGCACGAAAAATAATTTAATTTCCGGAATAAACTCAACTGCTTTAGACAATATTAGATTTAGTGAATGAGCGTAACATGGAACGAAAATTGCCGATTTATGTTTTTCCCGAATTAAAGTCTGAACTCCACGAATTTGAGAACTCATTACTGCTGCGCCATCGTAACATTGTGCAATTAATTTCTTATCGATATTAAAATTTTGCAATTGTTTTAAAATGTGAGAGCTTATTGCTGTAGCTGTACGATTAGCGCTTACATCCAAAAATCCGATAAATCTTTCTTCAATCTCATTTGATATTGTATATCTAAAAATCATCGTTAATTGTTCCCGACCGCTAACATCTGGCGTTTCGTCGACCATTACAGCTACAAATGGAGCCTCCTTTATTTCCAAATTGATTTTATTTCGAACCACATTAGCTATAGCGGAAACAAGATCGTTTTGGATTCTATTAGACAAACCCGAAAACGCTGCATTTGCTTTTATAGAATCTATGTGGGACTCAATTATCGGATCGTACAAACTCAAGAAATTTACGGTTTCGATAAAATTACCACGATTATTTGAAGAAGAGTCTTCATTATTTCCGCGAAAAGGAAGCTCCTGTTTTGCCAAAAAAATTACAGTATCGATTAAACGTTTCAAAATATTACGATTACGCTCAACTTTTTCATTATGCAAACTAACAGATATTGCCACCTGGTTACTAAGCATAAACTCTATACGCTGAGAACCAAAATTATCTAATTTAATTAACGACTGAAGATGTTTTTCGGAAATTGAATGCTTTGCTGCTGAGCCCGTAAAATTATTCAAATCACTAAATCCAGCTTAATTCCAAACAGATTTTTCATTCGTGAACAAAAGACACGGCCAGCAAAATAACTTATTTAATTTACAGCTTCCCGTTAACCAAATGTACTTTTCATACGTTTCGATATGGAATTTTCGCGTAATATTTTTTAATTTAAACTCTAAACTAAGATCTGGCTTCGGTCTATCCGATTCTATAATTTCTCTTTTCTTGGCAAAGGAAAGAGTTGAAAATCCCGCTTTTAGTACGAAATCCGTCGCGCAGCAATACTCCGACATAATGCGAAAAGAAAACTTACCACTTTTATCACAAATCAAATCAATTAAATCACTACAAACGGTCAAAAAAACTTCAAATCACAATTTAATCAAAATCACCCGATTGCACTGATTTCCTCTTTTAAATTGCAACGGAAAATCCATTACATAACAAAAACAAAAGCTCTACTGGAAAAATCAAATTCCCATAAACATTCCCTGCATTGGCAACATTTCATTAACAAGCATCATTGGGCTTTATCCCACACACAAAAGCAGTCGCGCCAGTGCTTGACTTGTCTCATATAAATTTGCGAACAAAACAAAAAAAAAAATCGTTGCCCAATGTACTACCGAAATCCAAGATTCCCATTTTCTGGAATCAACATGTCTCTAGTATTTGGATGCACACATGGTACATGCATCTAAAGATCTAGGCACATTTTCCTATTCTAAGTTTAGTGTCTATGGTGAGCAAAATGTGGGAGGTTTGAATATTATCTAAAGTAATTGAACGAATGTTTTTTAACCAAAAGAAGGCACGGATCAGAATTTTAATGTGTAAAGGAATATTTGAATGATAATATGTATTCTTCAGCTTAAAGAAAAACATTGACTGAAATGATGATATGTGTATTGGTGTAAGCAAAGTTTATTATTGAATTGCTTATTTCGGTAAGTCAAGCAGTTTGGAATTGCTTACTACGAGTGCACGTCACTGGTAGATAGATATGTATATATACGAGATAACCTGTCCTACTCTTCAAGATGCTGAACCATTCATATTAAGACGGCATTGCAAACTGTAAACTTGTCCAGCCTAACCCCCCCCCCCCCCCCCCCCCCCGCCTCCTCTCCCACCAATCTTTACCCTTCCATAAATGGTTAAACTAAAATTCGTTCTACGAAAAACAAAATGTAAGTATGTAGTACTCGCTCCTATACACGAGGCCGATGGGTGCATTTTTTGTATGAATAGTGTCATAATGCCCAAATTTTACTGAATGTAGTATTGTTAAACTTGGACGGATTATTGCCTATGATGTTCGTTATCGTTGGCCATCAGTGCTTTTGACCTAGGGCGTGTTTTAAGGGATGCAGGGGTGTGCTAACTATAACTATGAAAAAAAAAATCACCTTAATTTCCGCTCTATGAGGAACCCCCCTTAAAGTTGACCTATTATGACGCATCGCTTTTTCAAGAGAATTATAGTACTTCTACATATTTCCACCAAATTTCATGCATGTAGCTTCGGCGATTCGTGAGATATTTCATGAACAGACAGACAGACGGACGCATGACCGATTTCATAAGGGTTTCGTTTTTACTACAAAACCCTAAAAAAACAGTAAAATGTACTTACTTTTTCTTTTGTTGTCCCATTACTTGCAATTGTCCACAATGATACAATAAATCCGTTAAATGCGTCACAAACCACTGATTATCGCCGATTTTTTGAATGGAATGCAAAACTTGATTCATATCATTTTCCATGACGCTCAAAATGACACGATCCAATGGCTTCAAAAATCCACTTCCCGAAAAACCCATTTCGTTGGCCCGATTAATCCAAAGATTGGCAAATGAACCCAATTCAAAGTATTTACACGCCGGCTCGGTGTAAAATAAATAGCCAGGCAAGAATTCATACCAGCATGTCGATTTTTTGATTTGTTGATTCCAACTGTATTGATTTCCTGTAATTAGCTAAGAAAAGATTTGGTTGTGTAATGCACGACTACGTGAATGTATTCACTTTCAAGACGATCATATCAAGAATTTTTTAACCATTAATTTGGATTTCTTTATTATAAGACAAGGAAGGCTACGTAAATTTCTCCGGCAGTTTAAAGTATTTAGAGCGGCA
The DNA here is from genome assembly GCA_964017055.1 of Chloromyia formosa. Lineage (NCBI taxonomy): Eukaryota > Metazoa > Arthropoda > Insecta > Diptera > Stratiomyidae > Chloromyia > Chloromyia formosa. The sequence goes on from OZ024815.1 coordinate 35,843,952, forward strand.
CTTACCTTTACAATTTCTTCTAATTCAGGCTCTCCCGACAGTATTCCAGCCGAAAGTTTTAATTCAGTATCGGTCAGCCAGTAATGCCATTGTGAGCGGAATTTTTGAATCGATAATCCGCCATAGACCTGAACATAGTAAAGTACATCAATAATCATATATTCGACACAAACCCTATTTATTATCACATACATTATAAACTGGCATAGTCTTAAGAATTTGTTCAGCCATTTTAAATGCCGTTGTTTCCGACAGTGAATGTAACTGAAGAATAGCGCGCGCCACTTCGATTTGTCCTTGCAGAATCAATCCTTTCACAGTTGGCCAATAATCTTCACTTGTATTCGCTTCTCGTTCATATAGAAGAAGTTCGGTGGCGATTCTTTCATACGATGGAAAATGAAATCGTGTCCATTCCAATAATTGCGGAACTACTATATTGGACGGCGCGGTATCGATGTAGAGGATTTCCGATAGATGCCATACACATTCAATCGAGTAGAAGATTGTTATATAGTTTTGGAATCTAAGGAGAAGAAAAACAAAAAACGATTAGAGTAAATTAAATTATTAAAGAAGTCGCCAATTATATATTTGGATTTTTTATGTTTTGTATGATTTTATTACTTTTTTCCATCACTTGTCAAATTGTCGTTTCTGTTCATTTGGCGTTTCGAAGACGACTTTGGTAGTTCGTCGCAAAGAACTGCTGCTAACTGATATGATTTAAAAACAAGCTAACCTTTGGCTAGCTTATCGAAGGTATGTTTATAAAGTTTTTCTCGCAAACATAGATTTTTGGACCGGTAATTCCTATGGCAGCTATATGACGCAGTGGTTGGATTACATTGGTTCCGACATATAAAAAGCGTACAATAGAAAGAAGGCTTTGCACAATATTTCAACTCGATAGCTTTAAAACTGAGAGACTAGTTTGTTAGAAACAGACGGACAGACGGGCAAAGCTTAATCGACTCATCTCGTCATACTGATCAAGATTCAATCGCAATGGGTGTTTATCCCAGCGTTTTTCAAGCCGAGATCCATGCCATTGAGGTCTGTGCCAGGGTGATTCTAGACAAGAAACTCAATGGTGCTCACATTGCTATCTACTCGGATAGCCAGGCGGCAATAATGGCTCTCTTCGCATAGGTTCTTTTCGAAGATGGTGAAGGAGTGTCATGAGCTTCTGCAGACTCTGGCTTCAAAAAACCGAGTCTCCTTGTGTTGGGAGCCAGGCCACCATGGCATCGAGGGAAATGAGATCGCGGATGAACTTGCAAGGCAGGGTTCTTCCGACCTTCTTCTTGGGCCAGAGCCCTACTGTGGTCTAAGTCTTACTTCGGCCAAAATGATAATTAGAAAATGATCTGAGGGGATACGGCAGCAATACTGGGATTACTTGCCAGGGCTGCGTCAATCGAAGGAGCTAATAAGGCCCTTCAAATACAAAAGCATTACCTGCCTGAGTAGAGCCGACCTTAGGCTTCTTGTAGGCTACTTATCGGGTCATCACTGGGTGAGATATCATCTAAATAAAATGGGCCTATCTATCGAGACTGAATGTCGTCTTTGCATGAAAGACGATGAAACCACCATGCATATCTTGTGTGAAATCCCGGCAATAGCGCGGGCCAGGATCAAGTTTTTGGGACAGGTCACAGTGAGCCCTGCAGTTATCAGGAAAGCACCAGCAAAAAACATAATCCACTTCGTAAAGGTGGTGGAGGGTCTTTTGCAATAATGTGGGCTATGGCACAATAGACCTCTCTATGGTCGCAGTGCCCACCGGATGGGTAAAGAGACCCCAACTCATAAACATAACATAACATACTGATCAAGAATATATATAGTTTATATGGTCGGAGATGCTTCCTTCTGTGCGGTGCAAACTTCATGACAAAGTTAATATACCCTATCATTGAAATTGAAAGCTCACAGAAGGTCGGTGATAGTAGCATTGCGATAATTGTGTAGTAGCCTGTCAACTTAAATCAGTTGTTCAAAGTTGCTTAAGCGATGGGCCATCACGTGGAGGAAAATGGCTCTCGAAGCCATTTGTGGCCATCTCATGGCCCATCGCTGTTGACAATAATGACGGTTACGCGCCATTGGCCACTTAACGCCATCTGCCCGTCCACACAATGGTGATGGCTTCAAATGGCCGGGGATGGACCATTGTCTGTAGCAGGCTTAAGATTATGCGCTTTAAAAAAGTAAAATATTTCATCGCATAATTTGTATACTTAATTTGTATAGCCTTTCAAAATGTAGTATCCCCTATAGACTCATCAAAAGTGTGTGTTTGTGCAGCTTTTGATTCTGGAATATTTGCCATCATCGGGACAAGTTTTACTGCTAATTTCAAAATTGCAGATGCAGATTAAAATTACTGTATCTGATCTTCGCCACTCGATTCATGCAGCATATTTTTCCATTTGTTTGTTGATGTAATATGAACCCATTGGAAATTTTTACTGGAGAGCGAGCGTTCTAGGTCTATTTGCTGAGGGTTAGGATTCCTTAAGAGCGACCAGATCCCACACAGAAGACTGTTGCACCCAGAGCGAGCGGTAATGTTTGTGCGATACTGAAGGTTACTATTCCTTAAGATTCCTAACGAAGAAATCGTCAGTTACGCTGATGACTGCTCCATTTTGGCGACCAGCAACGACATCACTCAAATGTGCGAGCAGTAAAATGGTTATCTTGACCATCAACAACTTCTTAATTAGCAAGAATCTTTCTCTGCTAGCGCCAAAGTCTTCTGCTACTCGTTTTACCACCTGGACCAAGGAAGTTAAGCTACAACTGAATATAGCAGTGGATGATCAAACTATTCCCACAATTAACCAACCAAAAATATTCGGTGTCACTCTTGACAGAATGGCCTCCTCCTCGTCTCATGCGTCAACCATTTGTGACACGATGAGAAACAGGAACAAAGTCCTCAAAGCTTTAGCTGGTAATTCATGTGGGAAAGGTAAGGGGACTCTATACAAATTCATCGGCAGATCTGTGGCCAACTATGCGGCTCCCATCTGGTCAGATAATTTATGCGAGACTCAGTGGAAAAACATACAGACCTGTCAGAATACTGCTCCCAGAACTGTCCGAGGCTGCCTCCTGATGTCGTCGCAAGATCATCTACATCAAGAGACCAAAACGATGCCCTTAAAAAGCCACAACACTCTTCTCACCAAAATTGTTGGTTTTTATCGAAGTGACCATCCTAACCCCAACCTTATGGACAAACCCCTATCATCGCGTCACGTTAGACGCAACATGAGGGACCGCGAAAGGGAAGTCCAAAGGTTCAAAAGAGTTCCCTTTGATAATGACAGCTATAAGTGGACCATCACAACACTTCACAGTGAGGAAGTGCTTTTTTCGATTGCAAAACTAAAGCCAAATAAGGTATTGAATGCACAACCACCTGCCATATATCCAGACGAAGCTCCCAAGAGCAACCAGAACTACGTTAGGTCATCTTCGTGCTGGTCGGTGCTCGCGTCTGAACTCATAACTGCCCCGCATCGACAGTGACATCCAAAACTCTTGCCTAGCATGTGACCTCGCTCCACACGACGTTGAGCACATCTCTAAGTGTCCAGCAGCCGCCATGCGCTCAGCTCCTATTGCACTGTGGGAGAACCCCATCGAGGCACCTGCTTTTCTTCACCTGAACCTAGAGGATACCAACATAGTTAGTCACAATTTTTGACACACACAGCTCTTAATAGAGAGCTCGAAGCACCGCTACAACAACAACAACATTCCTTAAGCGGGGAGCGAGTGTAGTGAGCCGAGCCCACACAAGAGACTGTTGATTCGCAATAGTCTCTTATGTGTGCGTATGTTTTGAAGACTTACTATAAATAATTATAGTTCGGAATAGTCTCTTTTGTGATTAATTATAGTGCGGAATAATCTCTTTTGTGGGCTCTGGGTGCAACAGTCTCTTGTGTTAGTTCCGCTTCAAGCGTAGTACTAACGTCGGCTTTTCGTAGGAATTCTCGGGAAAAAACTGTCAAAAGTTTCGCTCGCCCGGAAAAATTTCTTTCTCTACATCATTATGAGCAGTTTTCACGCGAAAACAATTACTTTGCATTTTGTTCAAGTGTCGTGTAGAGCGTCACGATGTGCGTAGTGGTTTCATCATCCTCCATACATAGGCGACATTCAGTTTCGCTAGATAGGCCCATTTTATTTAGGTGGTATCTCACCCAGTGATGGTCCGATATGTATCCCACAAGAACCCTTAGATCGGCTCTACTCATTTGAGTAGCATTATTGTACTTGAAGGGCGTTATAAGCTCCTTCGATTGACCCAGCCCCGAAAAATCATGCCAGTATAGCTGCCTTAACTCCTCAGACCATTCTTTAATAACCATTTTGGCTGAGGTGATGCTCAGACCACAGTATTGTTCCGGCCCAAGAAAAAGAGAAGACGAACCCTGCCTAGCAAGTTCGTCTGCGATCTCGTTTTCTACGATGCCATGATGTCCTGGCACCCAACACAGGATTACTCGGTTATTTGAACTCACAATTTGTAGAAGTTCATAACACTCTTTTAACAGCTTCGGAGAGAGCTCATGTGAAGAGAGCGCCTTAATGGCCGCTTGGCTGTCTGAAAAAATAGCATTGTGAGCACCACGGAGCTTCTTATCTATCTAGAACTTCCCTAGCACAAACTTCAATGGCATGGGTTTCTGCTTGTAAGACGCTGGGATGGGATCCCATTGCGATTGAAATCCTGGTGTTCAGTCCATAAACCCCAGGACCAACTCCCTGTTCAGTTTTAGACAAATCGGTAAACCACAAAAATAACCTTGGATAAGGGCAGGGATTGCCATTTTCCCATTCCGAGCAATCTGGGATTAGAGCTGTGAATTTCCTGCCGAAGCAATCCTCCGTGGTCAAGTAATCTGAGCTTAAGCAGATCTGCATTCCAGGAATTTGTTTTAGAATGCTCATATGACCGGCGTGATTGATATGTAAGTCGGAAGGGAGATGTATTCTCAGAGCATTGATAACTGCAGATTCTTGGGTTAAGATGTGTAGCGGAGTTAATCCAATGATGGCCTCTAAGGCACACGTTGGGCTTGTACGCAAAGCCCCAGTGATGCCTAGGCAAGCAAGACGTTGTACTTTATTGGCCACCATACACGCGCAGCGTATGTCACCATAGGGCGCACCAGCAGACAGTACGGCCATTCGATCATCTTTGGAGTGAGTCCCCAGGTCTTTCCAAAGAGATTTCTAGTCCCAGCCTTTTATTTTGTGAATACATACGATGGGAAATATTAATTACATTTTCGTCCATTTCGAACCCTATGAACTTGGACATTTCGGTTACAATTTGTATGGTAGACACATTTTTCGTTTCTGGGATTCAACCCAAAATCAAATTGTCTCGTCTCATATAAATTTGTAGTTTTTCTATGTCCTGCTTTAATTTTCAGTTTTCTTGCTTTATGACAGCACTATCCTTCAGATTTAGGTTAGGGGTTGCTGGACCTCCTCCAAAGTTTTATCAAATTGTTTGGCTAATTTTCTTAACAGTTGATTGGAAGACAGCTGGTCATCATTTTCTTCGTTAGGCTGATTTACTACTTTGCCTTAACCCCTAGCGGGGCATAGCGCGTCAACTACTCCTGCGCGCCATCGTACTCTGTTCTGGGCAATGGGGCGCAACTCCCCAAAAGACTTACCCAGTACCTGACACTCCTTTGCCACAGATCGACGCCATGTGATTCGAGGACCCCCTCTTGGTCGGCCTTGGTTGGAAATGGGGTTCCATTTCATGGCATGCAAAGCAATGCAGTTATCACTCTTCCGCAATGTGTGACCTATCCACTGCCATTTTCGCCTGCGTATCAATTCGTCGATTGGCATCTGACCCGTACGCCGACTTAGCTCTTCATTTGATATTGTTTCGGGCCAGAAAATTCTTAAAATTCGACGAAGACATGAGTTGACGAAAACTTGCAGCTTTCTGGTAACTCCTACGGAAACTTTCCATGTACTGCTCCCATACAAAAGTACTGATAGTACCAGGGAGCGAAACAGGCCCAGCTTGGTCTTGATGCTGAGATAACTGCCCTGCCAGATTTTGGATAGCATGCCGTATGCACGTTTAGCCTGGTTGATACGACGAGCGATGTCCTGCTCCGTACCACCATTTTCGGCAACAATGCTACCCAGGTAGACGAAGTTGTCCACCTTCTCCACAGGCTGCCCATTAATATTGATGGCAACAGGTGTCGGATTTCTTTTTCGCAACGGCGGGCTAAGAACCTTGGTCTTGTTGGTATTAATCTTTAGCCCAACCTTGCTTGCCTCCCTCTCGAGATCTAACGCCATTGCGGACAGATCCATGATTTTGTGGGAGAGTAGGCATATGTCGTCAGCGTAGTCAAGATGTTGTAGATAAGATGTCAAAGTCCATTGAATTCCTCTGTCGAGTCCGGATAGGGCTGCATGCAACACATCGCCGATCACAATGAGGAATAGGATCGGTGAGAGGATGCACCCCTGCCGAACTCCACTGCGAATCTCAAAGTCCCCCGACACCTTACCTTTATGCAGAACGCGACATTTCGCGCCGTCATAGGTTGCCTTAATAATAGCCACAAGCTTCTCAGGGATGCCTCTCCTGCGCAAGGCCGCCCATATAGAATCCCGGTTCACACTATCGAAAGCCTTTTCGAAATCGATGAAAAGCAAGTGAAGCGGAGAATCGTATTCCGCGCATTGCTCGATGATGATTCGCAAGGTGTTAATGTGATCGACACAGGAGAATCCGGATCGAAAGCCAGCCTGCTCTTCATCAATTGTGCTTTCTAAGTGGGCCTTTAGTCTTTCCAGGACGATTTTAGCTATTATCTTGGCAACGGCAGGAAGCACACAAATGCCTCTCCAATTATTACAGTCTGTGAGGCTACCCTTCTTTGGAAGTTTGATGATCAAACCTTCCTTCCACTCAGTGGGAAAGGTCTCTGTATTCCACGCTTTATCAACAAGTGGGTGCAGCAAATCGGCAGTTACGCTTGGCGCTGCTTGATAAAGTTCGGCAGGGATGCCGTCAAGTCCGGCGGCCTTTCCTCGTTTTAGTGCAATAATTGCAGTGACTATTTCCTCTTTAGTCGGGGCAGTGGACCGTATACGCACATTTTGATGGTTAGCTAAATTATCTATATGAGGGGGAACTTCACCAGAGGTTACACGGTTCAAGACCGCGGCGAAGTGTTCTTTCCACCGCCTCATTTGATCTTCTTCCAAGATAAGTAGCTTTCCATCACTATCTTTCACCGGATGTTGGCAGGAGTTACGACCACCTGTAAACTCCTTGATGACACCGTATACGGCGTTTAAGTTGTTACTTCTAGCGGCTTCTTCTGCTGACGCTAAAAGAGAATTGGCATAAACTCTTTTATCGCGTCGCACACTACGCTGAACTTCTCGAGCTTTCTGACGGTAAAGGAGTTCGATGCTGCTTCGATTGTCGTCTGAGGCTGCAGCCAAACGAACTTTCAGCTCCTTTCTTTCAACAATCCGCTGCCATGAAGCGTCGGACATCCAGGGCTTATTCCGACAATCCGGGTTTGGGCCAAGGATGGTATTTGCGCTATCAATGTACGCATTTTTTATGGCATCCCAGTTTTCGTTTATGTCACTATCTGGGTGACTAGTTATCTCAGCCGCTTTTTGCGCTAGATGGTCATTATATTGTTGTAAGACAGCTGGATTTTTTAGTCGAGTGGTGTTGAATTTGCGGGGCCTGGATCTTTCGTCGCTGGTGCGGCGCACGGCTGCAATACGCAATCGAACATTAGCGATCATAAGATAATGGTCTCTTCCCATCCCAATATCGGCACCCTTCTTGTTTCGCACGTCCAGGAGGCAACTCTTGAATCTTTTACTAATGGCAAAATGGTCGATTTGATTTTGTGTTCTGCGCCGATCAACAGAGGACCAACTGATTTTGTGGTGGTCCTTATGCTCAAACATAGTACCACCGATGAAGAGACTGTGAAAGTTGCAGAACTCTACAAATCTTTCACCGTTGTCATTACGATCACCAAGACCGTGTCTCCCCATCACATGTCTGAGCCCATAGTTATCAGCGCCAACTTTCGCATTCAAATCACCCATAACCATTATCATGTCACCTTTAGGTGTTCTGCTCTGAACGGCGTTTAGTTCTTCGTAGAAGGAGTCTTTTGCCAAGACATTGTCGGGTTCAGTAGGGGCATAACATTGTATTATTGAGATGTTCCTCATTTTGGTCCGGAACCTGGCGGTCAAGACCCTGTCAGAGACCGGTTCCCAGGATAAGAGACAGTTTCGCGCGGCTCTGGTTAAAAGGAGCCCCACACCTGACTCACGGCGACTACCGGTAGCTTTACCGGAGTACAACATTACAGTGCTGCCCGTTGGAGAGATGAATTCTCCGCTGTTCCACCATCTTATCTCACTAACTCCTAAGATATTTAATTTGTACCTCAGAAATTCACTCTCTAATTGAAGAAATCGTGCGTTCTGGGGACCCTCTGATCCATTGTCCAGGAGAGTACGCACATTCCAGAATCCAATCTTTGTCATTGTACGATAGCCAAAAGTCGTAACCGTTGAGTCAGTCCTTATCCGAGGCATAGTTGACGTTTCGTTAGCATATAAAGATTTCGGATAGTGCAAGTTGCTGGCATACACATCCTGTCCTTTGATTGTCGGTTTTAACGACAGGCCCTCAAAGGGAAAGGCCGTGGTATTTTTTTCACACCCCACACCACAGGGGTACCTCAACCAAATCATCGCACCGCCATCACTGGCGGCTTGACGTTGGTTGGCAATGGTCAGTGACCACTGCCGTTCCAGGGGGCGCCCACGCGGAGGACTATGGAAGAGGAGTTTTTGCCCCCCGTATGGTATGCCAGGTCAGGATGTTGTTTTTGAACAAGTGAGATTCACATGAAATAATTTTTTTATAAGCCGAACACTGGATCGAATCAGCTTGGCGTCAGATTTGCTTGCTTGCTTGCTGCTGCAATCTGAACACACGGTCATTGTTGAGCATTGATTATAAGCAGCTACCGACCGGCACTTTGATCTTGTACACCTTTCTAACAATCTGCCTACCGGTAAACCACTATACTACAATACTAACAAACCGACGATCTTCTCTGTATGACGGTAAAGTCTGAAAGCCGGCCTACTCGTCCTCAATTGTGCTATCTTGGTGTTTTAGTCGTTCCAGAACAATTTTAGCTATTATTTTGGTAATTAAAATTTAAACAAAATTCTTTGTAAGTTTGATAATCAATCCTCCAACTCAGTCATCTCTGTGACTCAGGCATATTTCGGGACAAGTTCTTCTAAAAACTTGGCATTCCTTAAAAAATCTAAGCCAACACGCTACCACGGGAATATCCCTCGTCTCTCTGTAAAATAGAATCTACATCACTTAGACTACAAACCGATTTTTGTCGTCCTCGCTAATATCCTCCCTCGACATCTCTTCTTCCAACTTCTCCAGACACGCTCGAATGATACTTCGATACGTCCTCGATATTTTCACATATTCCGATTGACCTCCCTGTCGCTTCAAATCTTGCACGGCCAAGTAGATGCCATTTGCCTCGGCAATCAGGCAGCGCAAGACGGGCTCCTCGAAAATGAACTCAGTGGTCAGGTGGAAGATGTTAACCTCATTCTGACCGGCGAATTCCGACGGTCGATCTCTTGTTGAACTGCAAAATGAAATAATTACTTAGGACCGAGATGTTCCTAGAACAAATGCTGGAAAGCTGAGAAATACACCTTGTGATAGGGTTGTAAGCTGTAACTGAAAGCTGATGCCCATTTATCCATTTGGCGGTTAGACCAGCTCGCCGACACAAATCGTCCTGTATAGTCTACAGTGAAAATGAATAGTGAACATTATCTTTGAGCGAAAGAATTCAGGTGACATGGATACTTACAAAAGTCACAACCGTATCTTCTTCCATTTTACAAGTATATAGGCTTATTTTATCAAGAAAATGCAAAAAAAACTAATTAACGCGCCGTTTGTTTTTGTGGCGGTTGGACTTGACAATTCCCTCGTTCCTAGAAGAAGATGAAATGGAATGGTTGTTTATTCCCCACGTTTTGTTTCACGCAGTTTCACCAACGTCGGGGAGCCTCTCGCCATCAGCTGGAGTGCGTTCCATAACATAATGCCTGCATTCATGTGAAAAATTTTCGCTACAGAGCGCTACATCCCCTCCACTACACATTTGAGGAGACGCTACCTGTCAACATTTCTTTCGTGATTGAACCGCTACATATTAAATGTCTGACAAACAGGTGACAACGCAAATATTTGACAATTGCCAATTTTCCATCGCAAAACATTTCTTTGGCACATCACGAAACAAGGAAATATCAAATCGAAGACGAGAAGACAGTGAATTTACATAGACGGGGATTCTATTTGCGCTTTTGATGTACACAAACGTCACAACACACATACCAGCTGCGAATTGTCAAATGTAGCGCTACATGCCCAGAGAGCGTAAAAAATTTCTGCTACCAAGGGGAAGTAACCGCTCCGGAGCGGATGGATGGAGCGGTTGCAATCACGACCGGGAGGGGTTGTAGCGCTACGGAGCGCTCCGTAGCGATCCGGATAAAACGAGCGTGGTGAATGCACTCAATCTATAGTTGACTATAGTCAACTATCACTGACTATTGCCGTTCCATAACTCCGATAGTCAGCTATTGTACTTGACTATCGTCGTTCCGTAATATTACGTTTACACTATCCCCAGATTACTTCATCTGCAGCGTAATCTGGGTGTGGTGAGCTCAAAATTATATGTATTTGACAGTCGCAGATTATCTCAGCTGGCGCAAATGAAGTAATCTGGGGATAGTGTAAACGTAATATAACACACAATAGTCAGCTCGGTAGTCAACTATTTTAGCTCGTGCTCATGAGGGGAAGCTATCGAAAGCTATCGATAGCTATCACACACACACGTACACACGAAGGCAAACTGACAGTAAACAGTCAATGTTGTGCAAAATTACTTTATTATTGCATTAATTTTGAATTATTTTATGCAGTTTAGAGCACGTTAAATTTAATTTGAGGAAAATTGGTGCGAAAGAGTGTTTGTGTGTTGCAAATTTTTGAATGGAGAGTGAAATACCGACGCAAATGTGTGTGTAGTGAAAAAGATGGCGGGTGTTTGTGCTACTTTACGACTATTGTCGTTCCATAACACCCATAGCTATAGCTGACATTTGAATATATAACTAACACAGGAATGGGTATATGCCTGTCAAACCATACAAATTGACAGCTTGAAAATGGGACGATCTTCTTCTTGAAAAAGTCAAAAGCTGGGAGAGTAAAGTTAACGGTTTTAAGATCACGTTGTGCATATGGCTGTCAAACGCTTTGTTCTAAAAGTGGCAAAAAGGAAATACGGTTGAATTCGCGAAAGTTTGGAGCCGGTTTTTGAGTGTAAAGAGCCGCGATTATGTAGAGAAGACACTAGTGAAATTTCCGGTAGGACAAATTGGTGCGGTAGTGAGTTGTGGTAAATTGAAATGCCTCGTCGGTGACTGCAAAAATAACCAGCGAATCCCTAAGACGGGGGTGTCTGCTTATAGGTAAAACATTAAATATTTAGATGTGATGTGCGCGTTACTTGTTTTTGTGAGTTTTCTGTCAGAAAACCGATATTGAAATGTTTGTTTTCGTTTCTGACTCCCCGCTGTATATATAGCTGTCAAATTTCCGCGTCCTATTGGTGGTTGGCATTAAAAGTCCCGTTCTTTCTCTCTCCCATGAAAAATTAAACGCGCTCTTCTCTCGTCCCATAAATTGAGCCTATGGGCCACTCCAGAAGTTCCTCTGAGTAGCTGACTATGACAGTAGTCAGAGTTGACTACAGCTCTGACTATAGTTACGTTATGGAACGCACTCCTGGTAACACATGCGATACTACTTAATTTGTTTACATCAATATTTGACATGCGAGACGTCATAGACTCGATTTCATTCATAATTCCGCTTGAATTGTGGTAATCGCGGGGGATGTTTTCAGTCGTCCTTGCGAAAAATCATTAGTAACAATTGTGAAAATTACGGTGCGCGCAGCAGAAAATGCTCTTCAAAGTGTCGGAGATTTGATAACGATATCGCGGCAATATGAAACCAGGATTCGAGCTCTTGGGCGCTTACCATCCGATGGGCAATGGCAGTTCTCCGTCTGGGCTCCATCACTGGATGCGGCGACACATTAAACTCTCCAAATTGATAATTCTGCTCGTTTGCTTGTTTACCGTGTCGGTTTTCGTCCACTACAATTTGTTGAGTGTAAGCAGAAGGACTTTTTGTTTGTAAAATTGGAATTGACCCCTCCTGACCTGTGTACAAATTTGGTATTGTTTTGCAGACAGATGCTGGAGTTCCTGTAAACGATGTGCACCGCTCCCGCTCGCAATTGGACGCCTACGAGGATTTCAGTAGCATGAAGGCTAGCGATTTGAAGATGCGCATAGAGGAAATGATGAGAATTAAGGTAATCGGAATGTTCTCAGTACACAGAGATGAAATCATCGTCTTTGAATATGAGATGTTGATTTTCTATTTTTTTCCTCACACTGTCGGAATGTGGGGTCAATGCACTTGTTTTATTAACATACATATACTGGCTTATTTGATATTAACGTAAAGAGCATTTTGATTCAGCGAAATGATAAGTTCGCTTTAAGTTTAATTATTCTAAAGGTCGTAGCACGTGATCGCGCAGAATCACGACCGAACTTTCATCGAACCATCAAATATCATAGAACCGTAGAAATGAGGAGATTTTTTCTATTGAGTTTGACGATTTCGATGCATGCTCACGACCAAAATAGTTGTTGTGTGTTGCGACCTTAATTGTGCAATGGAGCTCGTTACTCTAAATGACATTAAAAGCACTGAGGTCTCAAACTAAAAAAAAATTGTCTGTGTGTACTAGCGCTCAGAGTTGTCACCATCCGAAATTATATATTATGGAAACGTCGACAAGGCATAGTAATGCAAGAGATGTTGACGCGCCCATTCCCTTGGAGGAGTTAAATGTGATCTGGCACCTGGTCGCTTTTTTGTGTCACCTGAATCGTCGTCGTGTGTTTAATAATTTCGCTTTTCACCCCTTTTTTAGAGCAAGTGGGGAATTTTGCATAAGATCAGTGGCGTGGCGTGATAATTCAACTAGGGGAAGCAATTGGTATTAAAAATTTACTATTATTATGCTTTCCACAAATTTACTGCGTATTAATTGAACCCCTCTCGTTAGCTACTTTTAACATTTCTAATATAAAAGCACCCAGGAATCACGAACGGGGACGTGAGAGTAGGTATACTGTATTTTATCAGCATTTTAATTCCCATGCTACCAATATATAATAATTTACTTTTAAATAAATAATTGTAAAAATTATATGTTGGTAGACTTATCAAAAAAGCAAAGCTGTAACTATAAGTATATAAATAAAGCATATTCGAATTATTAGAACTACTATAACAATAACAACAATAGCAAAAAAATTGCAAAATAAATATCCATACACTCATAAAGAAAGTAATCATGTTCAGCGAATCAAAATTTGAATAATAAAAACAATAACAATACAATAAAAATTAAAAATAATTCAACTATTTACTATTTAAAAAATCACAGTTAGTGAGTAAAATAAAATAATAATAATTGGGCAATAAATATATTACAAGTCAAAATAAATAATAAGATCCGTACATACTATTATTTGTAATTTAATTCTATTCGTCTTTCTTTTTTTGCGAATTCATCTATAATATCTGTATAAAAACTTTGCTCACACAAACATGATTTAAGGAAAACCTTTTCAATTGACATTATTGCCAAGTCGCTAAGCCGTTGTTCGCCTGTACAATTTCTAAGATACGTTTTAATCCTTTTTAAGCAAGAAAAACTGCGCTCTGCGGACGCACTGGTTACTGGTAATGTTAAAACTAAACATATTAATTTATAAAATTGTGTGAAGCTATCTTTTAATTTGTTATTAATGAAATAGTTAAAAATACCTTGAAAAGATTTTCCCTGCAAATCAGAATCAGAATAAAGCACAATGAGTTCAGTCTTTAATGAAATATGGTCAAATATATCAGCATAAGTTTTAGTTAAATTTAGTAAAAGATTGTCCGGAAATGTTTTCAAATATTGGTTAAATTTAGAAGAATCTAATAGGTTTAAAAATGTGAAACTTGCTAAGGATGAAAATCTTGAATTTATTTCTGCGGTAATATTATCTATAATTTCGACATAAATACGTGTAAAGAATAGTTCAACATTTTCATTACTGTCAACAAGGCACCTGGCTTTTTTCCGGCGTTGTGGAGTTTCGCAAATAGATGTGGTTTGGGTCCAAATTTCCGTGAAACTATTTCTTAACGATTGAAGTTGATTTTCAAAATCTGTAATTTTTTGAATGCAGTACATTATATCAGTTTGTTTACTTTGAAATATATCGAAAAGTACGTCGGTTTGTGGAAAAATTTTAGAAAAAACATTGAGCAGGAAAACAAACTGAAAATCTGTAAGTAAAACAAGAAGTCCCCTTGCGCTATTAACGGTCTCGCCATCCCACTTTCCACTCTCATTTTCAATGATATATTCAAAGAGTTCTTTTAATTGATCTAAATTATCAAAAATGGTTAAAACTAATCGACCATTAAAAGTCCAACGTGTTGGAGCTAATTTTGGAAGCCTTTTTTTGAGGAATAAATCTAGTGCAACTGTTCTCTTTGTTGAATGATTAAAAAATGTTGAAAAACAAGTAATAGATTGAAAAAAAATTCGACATTCGCGTATTTTATCGCATGATTTAGATAAAACTAAATTTAACCGATGAGCGAAGCAATGAATATATATTGCGTTTTTATACACATCCTTTACACGTGTTTGTAATCCAGTTATTTTACCAGACATTACCGAAGCCCCGTCATAGCTTTGACAAATAAGTTTGTTACCGCAATTGAATTTTTGAACAACATCTAAAACATGGTCAAATAAACGCGACGCAGTCTGATCATCAGAAATATCTGTAAAAGTTATGAAAGTTTCTTTAACCTCACCGGAAGGAGTAATGTAACGAAAGGTTGTTGAGAGTTGAGAACGACATAAAACATCGGTTGTTTCATCTAATATTATTGCTATAAATTTAGTTTGCTGAATTTCATTATAAATCTGTTTTAATAAAATTTTAGAAATGCTACTAATGAGATCGTTTTGAATATAATTTGATATTCCGGAAAAAACAGTCGCTTGCTCCAAGTGAGCTCGCAAGTCCGGATTATATTTATTTGTAGCTAAAAGATTTAAAAGTTCAACGTAATTTCCCCTATTGCAAGAATTCACATTTTCATTGTGACCACGAAATGCCTGTTCTTGTCATCCTAAATGGCACACAACGTCAATTAACATTTTTAGTATATCTCGATTTTTCGAAACTTTCTCATTGTGCAATATTATTGAAGATCTATGTTGGCTACTTAATAATTCTTCAATTCTAGGACCGGAACCGAACTTGGAAAGAAGAAGTACTGACTTTAAATGATCAACGCTTTTCGTACCATGCCTGTCCACAGCTTTATGTAAATTATTTAAGTCACAAAACCCGGTAGTTCGCCAAACATTTGAATCATTTGAAAATAACAAGCATGGCCAACAAAATAATTTTTGCTTGGTCTTACAACCGGTAATCCATTCCGTATCTTCATAAATCTTAGCAGTAAAATGCCTAGTACATCTTTTTGTTTTAGAAACAATTTCCAAAATCGGTTTCGGTCGACCCTTTTCGATAATGTCTTTTTTTTCTGCGAAAGATCGAGATCCAAAAGACAATCGAAAAAGATCATCAACAACACAATATTGATCCATGCTACTTTAAAAACAAATCAAAACACTATAAGCAATTATAAGCACCTAGACCGATTAAAAAACCCCTTCACCTTTTCACCAACAAAAAGCACACAAATCGCACTACACTAAAGCACTACACTAGAGCAAATGAGTTTTAAATTTAACGGCTCATTCAATTCCTTGTGACGTCAATGACTTGAGGCAGTATTACCATCTCCCACTTATTTTTTCTTGGAATTTTCCGTTAAATGGTTTTCGATTAGATATAAGTTATTGAAATATGCATAAATATCCCTATAATTGAGTTCGTCTCTTACTAATACTCGTATACACTAATAATTCTATGCGAAATCACTTCTTCTCGAATTTACCAATAATAATTTTTAACCATGAAGCCATTATATTTCAAATCGAAACTTTTTCCACAATTCAATTCCTATCCTACTCTGGTAACCCTTGTGAAACTCATATAGCACATCACATACGCATTGCAACACAGCAAATATTTTCAGTCCACAAGAAAATACGAACAAAGAGGAAATGGGAAGAAAAGTTCCCCAGCGTCCATGTGCCAGCAGCTCCGCTGCAGGCAAGAATTTCCTCTACTACATGTGAGGGGAACTTGGAAGCAAATTCCTGAGTGCTTCCAACCTACCGTGTACGTGAATTTTTTTTTATCGCGACACAGTAGGTTTACTGGGGAAAAAAATAAACGCTCATAGATGCAAATTTTGATATGCTTCCATGTGTCTTCTTCTTGGTGTGGTGTGGTGGTTTTCGCGGTGTTACCAATTCGGCTGTGTAAGATATTCGCGATTAGTTTCTTTGGAACTTTTATTTACATAGACTGTGCCGAAGAGTTTTTTTCGCGACTTTTTTGCGCGATTCAGAAAAAATTATTTAGAAAATTTTCCACCAATCGCCAAATATAAGGGAAGCAATGCTTCCCTTGCTTCCATGGACGCCACGCCACTGCATAAGATGCCGGTTATATCCGGCGATGTCAGATTCTTACTGACGAAACCTTAACATCTGCTGTCCTCCCATCAGCCCTGCGGAACCAACACTCGGTATTACTTCACAGGACTGAGTTTGGCTAATCAGTCGTCATTCCGACGTGCCTTTCTTCCTCTTTTCGGAGTTTCATGGGAATATCGCAAATAGTGCGACTCACTGCATCCCAGTTATAGAACTTGCTGATTTCATCATATGCTCCGCCAAGTTCTATGGATTAGTAACTCCGCCCAGTTCCCCTTCTAGCTCGTCTCTGTGTTCGGCAGTGGACAGTGAGCCAGCACATGTTTCGCATCTTCTACGACTCCATTGCATCTCGGACACTCGCGAGTCATCCAGCTTGAACCTATGTAGGTACTCCCTGTATCAACCATGAACCGTAAGGAACTGAATTACGTAGTGGTTTAATTCAGCGTGCTTACAGTTTATCCACTCGTCGATCCGCGGGATGAGAGTGTACGTCCTGCTTTCCTGTCATATTCTCAGTGATTCGGCCCTTTCTCTGCTTTTCTATTTCTGCCCCTCTGACTTTGCAGATAGCACCAAATGCCGGTCGCCGTAGTCTCTCCGTTTCACCTACTAGAATGTTTATTGGGATCATACCGGAGACAACGTAGGCCACTTCATGGGATGTAGTTCGGTATGCGCAGCATATCCTCAAGGCGCTCCTCCGATATACCGAACGAATATCCATGGTGTTGCAATTGTAGCGTAGCGCACTGTCCCACACTGGTGTAGCGTACAGCAGAATTGAGGTTATTACTCTTGATAATAGAAGCCTCCTACTTGTTCTAGGACCACCGATGCTTGGCATGATTAGCGACAGTGGCGTTCGCTGCCTTCCCGCATACATGTTTGAGATGCGCTCCAAAGCTCAGCTTCGAGTCAATCATCACTCCCAAGTACCTTATGACTGGTTTTCAAGTAATGATAGTACTTCCAACCCTGATCTTCAGAGAGCTCATTTTCCTGCGCTTGCTGATCAGAACGGCCTCTGTTTTCTGCTGAGGCAGCTCAAGGCCAACTTTTCCCAGCCACAACATAATAGTTGCGATCGCCTCGGTGGCGTATATTTATTATTCACAGCAAAGGACCAAGAACGGATCCCTGTGGAACACCTGCTGACACTGTGCATTCTTTAGACCCTTCGCCATTTTTATATTGCAGAACTCGGTGTGAGGGGCAGCTCTTAATAATTCCAACCAAATACGCACGCCAATATTCTGCAGAGATGCACGGATGGATCGCGATCGGTGGCCGTGGTCGTTCGGTTACCGCTCTACGATACTGCTCTAGAGCTCGAAGTTCAAATCTCGACGCGATCAAAAACTGCCTGTGAGTACTAATAAACTCTCGCAGTGTTCCTAGCTTGTCAGTATAAAGACGGCGCAGATAGGAGGTGCATGCTACCATCTATAAAATAAAATAAATAACTGGCGCAACAGTCCAATTTGAACCACGGCCTCGAGATGAGTTAGCATCATCTCATTTTCTAGATCGTGACGGTTTTTGTGCAGAGGTATGTGATCAGCAACACGCTCAACCGAGTTATTTATAGTCCGACACGTAAATCCCCGGAATCGAACCGGGGCCCAGTGCGTTGAAGGTGAACGTGCTAACCGTTGCGCCATCCGGACTACGCATGCTACCAACTGCACCTCCGAAAAGTAGATATGCTATCGAAACGTCAACAAGGCATAGAAATGCTAGAGATGTTGACGCGCCCATGCCTCTGGAGGGGTCAACGCAATTAACATGGATGTTCCTCCAGCTCGCGGAATTAAAAGCGTTCGTTACATCAAGTGTGATCACAGCACAGCACTTGTTCTCATTGTCCGCATTGTATGTTTTGCTAGGCCAGTCACTGACATGATTGCGTCAATAGTGGAACGCGCTGTTCGGAAATCACACTGTCGGTCCGACAGACCTCCTTTTTCCTCCACAATTTGGGAAAGCCGGTTGAAAATAATCCGCTCGAACATTTTTCCTACCGTGTTCAATAGGCAAATTGGGCGGTAAGAGTTTGGTTCGCCCGGCGCCTTATTCGGTTTTGTCAACAAAACCAACTGCTGTCGATTCCATGGCTTCCGTTCCTCCGTCAAGCAGGTCTCAAATGTTTCAATGAGCTTCTCGGGTATCTTACGAACACCCACTTTCAACGCCTTGTTGGGGACTCTATCCGGCCCGGCGCTTTACTATCCCCAGTTCTCGAAGCGATTTGGAGGAGCTTGTCTTTCGATATGGCTGATATTTATTGATATGCCGTCCCACATCGGTTAATATCAGCATCTTGACAAAGCTCTTTGAAGCAGTTTTATTTGCTTCTTTTGATTGCAAGCTTCAAGAATTTGCGTGCTGTATTATAGGATATCACCAAGTCGGTATATCCCCGGTGTATCTGTTGATCGCCTACGTCGCAGGCTTGCGAACACCTGTAGTTTTCCTACCACCAGTATGAGAACTTCCTTCTTGACATAGAGGCATCGCATACTTCCGCAATCTGCGTTGTCCTCTGCTCTGCGGGTCCTTCGATGGGACATTTTTGGAGCAAAACCTCCGTAAATGCTCCCCTGCTGAGGGACCATCCAATAGTTTTAGTTTTAATCTCTTGACATCGCCTGTCTGCGGACGTAGAGACCGTAAAGCAGATAGCTATGATCACTATGAGTAGAGTCCTCACTACTAACATGCCACTCTGCATTTGTTGCCAAGGAACTCCTAACAAACGTGAGTTTCACCTCCTCACCCATGCGGATGGCGACAGATACGCCATCAAGAGTCCTTTAACTCATCTCAGCCACTAGGAAAACTATAGATTTAACACTATGTAATGGACGGGTTGGTGGGCACCCGGAGATGCCCATGGGGACAGAGCCGGAGTAGCATAATGACTGTGAAGGTCGGGCCATGCCATCTGGCGGAGAAAAAAGCCCCTCAACGAGCTAAGCAGCGGACTATGCTTGCTATAGCTCAGTTCGGGAGACGTGGGCGGGGATTTCGCCGCTCGTTGCCCCTGTCCTTTACGTATAAATAAAATTCATAGGCCTGGGGAAGACACCACAAATATGGGATGCAAAAATGAGGAATAATAAAAAAAAAATGGGACGATAAAGATGGAATGGTTGACGGACGGCGCAGATGCCCTCGCGTTCGCATCGGCGTTCGGGTGTAATGGGACTCTCGGCCTCTGGTTTCGTACCACCGGCAGATCAGTACGCATCAGGTACTACCTTCGATCTGTCGGTGGAAGCAGCAGTTCTTGGTGGAAGCGGCAGTTCACATGAAGTGAAACCTAGGAAATATGTCAACACCAAAGGCTTAAAGGCGGGTTCAACAGCACTTTAGTTTCCTTTGTTTACTCTGTATCCTCACCGCAACCGGACCGTTCCATTTCCACATCCCGTACACTATTGTCAATTTACCTTTAGTCCCTAATAAAGGACTCATCATGCCTTTCACGGTATTCACTGTGCATTTTCTTCATCACTTCGATTCAGAAGACTCCCGTAATGCATACATTTAGCTTCATGCTCAAGAATGTCTTGACTAAAGGACTCGAAATATTTTCAGTAGTACTCCAGTGCATTGGTCCCATCACCCCCATTCAGAAAATACCCATATTTACTAGGTTTGGCCTCAACAGCCTGACGACTGTTACGCGTTACGTTACGCAAAATTTATTCAGTCCCCCCAGCCAAATAATATTGGTATTTCTTTAAGTGTTATCGAGCTATCGCTCTTTTTGTGATTGCCAAAATACGACATTGTGTAGGCTTTTTGAATAGTTAATCATTTTTAAGTTCCAGCTGATAAGCGAGACCAACAGTCTCATTTAATGCTAAATATATTATATTCAAACGGATGGCGCAACGGTTAGCACGTTCGCCTTCTATGCAACGGGCCCCGTTTCGATTCCTACCGAATGAAGTACGTATCGGACTATGAGTCCCTTCAGCTATAAAATGAGTACCCATTTATGGGGTAAATAGCTCGGTTAAGCGTGTTGTTGATCACAAACCTCTACACAATACATACCGTCACTTTCTAGAAAATATGATGATGCTAACTCATCTCGACACCTTGGTCCCGACTGGATTGTTGCGGTCAATTATTTATTTATTTATTATATTCAAACAAAAGATTTATAAACTTCCAAAAGATATCCAAAAACATTTCTCTATTACAGAGCACTGTCTCCGTTGAATTGCGCGAACTTGAATCTCGTCGTCAGAAACTGCAATCCGACATTGGTATCTACAATCAAAAAATCGAGGATCTTAAACAAGAACTGCTTCGAGAACAAACCGAATTGGAGCGGCTCAAAATTTCCGTTGAACAAGCCCAAGTAGCACAACGCGAAGCCGTACAGCGCAACACTCCCGAACTGGCACTGCCCAAACCGCTTCACCCCAATGCCGTACTCGAAAAATATCCGAGCCTATCCAAACAATACATATCCTCGTGCGAGATGAGCAACTGTTTCGATCATTCCCGATGCAGTCTGACGTCGGGCTTTCCAGTCTACCTTTACGATCCCGATCGGTACAATATTTTGAATCAAGGCTATGATATCGACGGGTTTTTAAAGACGACAATTAAGCAAACCTTAGGATACAATGCGCATCTGGTGAACGATCCAAAAATATCATGTGTGTACTTAGTGTTAGTCGGAGAGGCGTTGCCTGAGCATGAGCTCGTAAAAAATAATAGATATTCGATAGACGATAACCAAGTCGTGTCTAATGCATCAGTTGTAAATGTTGACAAGCTTCTGAGATTGCCATACTGGGGAGGCGATGGTCGCAATCATGTCTTGATCAATCTTTCCAGACGCGATCTCACCTCCACTTCCACAAATCTTCTGAGTGACGTGAATACTATGCGTGCCATAATTGTACAGTCGTCTTTCACAAAAACGCAATTTCGAGTCGGCTATGATATCGTTGTACCACCAATATTAGGACCGCCAGGAGGTGATGTGTGGCAAGAGTGCGCATCAATGGTACCTGCTCGACGAAAGTATTTGCTATCGTTCCAAGGCGAACTAAAATCGGAGAAATCCGTCAACGCACCCCAGCCAAATGATCACACGGACGCTCTAGATGATTTTATAATTGAACATTTGAAGGATATTTCAGGTGGTCCTACGCAAGATAAATTTTTATTGCAATTTCAGTGCGTTCCGGCTACAGAACATAAATTCACATTGCCTCTGAAAGATTGGACTCTATGCGGCACCGATTCGTCGAGACGAGCTATTCTAAAAGATTCAACTTTTGCGCTGATCTTGCCGCCGGGAGGCAATCAGGTGACCACGACATTGATGCAAGCGAGAATATACGAAGCGCTACGATCAGGAGCTATTCCTGTAATGTTGGGTGCCGATCAAGTGCAGCTTCCTTACTCAGATACTGTTGAATGGAAAAAGTTGGCAATTATGCTGCCGAAAGCAAGAATTACCGAGCTACACTTTCTTCTACGCGCTGTCACAGATGCCGATTTGTTAGCTATGCGACGACAGGGACGCATGATATGGGAGAGATTTTTGAGTTCTGTACAGGCCACGGTAGACACCGTTGTGGCAAGTCTGCGTGATCGACTTGGAATACCGCCGCGACCGATCCCACCAATAGTGGCTCAAAGTGTTTTTAACTCGTCGTTCGTCCCCCTGAAATCAGATCCGCCAGTATTGGATACAGAACCAGAGGAATCTCTTGGACCGATCGAGCCTCCGTACGCAAGTCCTCAATTTAGACGGAATTACACGGTACTACGTCTGCAATCGAAAGAAGCATGGAACGATTGGGCCGATCCTTTCTACCTGTATCCTCATCTGCCATTCGATCCGGTTCTTCCGTCTGAAGCGAAATTCGTGGGCTCTCACATGGGATTTCGACCAATTGGAAGGGGTGGTGGCGGTGCCGGGAAAGAGTTCAGTGAATCTTTGGGTGGAAACTACCCCCGAGAGCAATTCACAATTGTGATTTTGACTTACGAACGCGAACAAGTTCTAATGGACTCACTGGGTCGACTCTACGGTTTGCCCTATCTGCACAAGGTGGTGGTTGTTTGGAACTCGCCTAAACCACCTCTCGACGATCTGCGTTGGCCCGACATTGGAGTACCGATTGTTGTAGTTCGCGGTCCACGGAATTCTCTCAATAATCGATTTTTACCATTCGACGTTATTGAAACGGAGGCTATTCTATCGGTTGACGATGACGCTCATCTGCGTCATGATGAAATCCTGTTTGGTTTTCGAGTATGGCGGGAGCATCGTGATCGCGTCGTTGGATTCCCCGGACGTTTTCATGCCTGGGATTTGAACAGCAACCACGCATGGAACTATAATTCCAATTACAGTTGTGAGTTGAGTATGGTGCTTACCGGCGCGGCTTTCGTACACAAATACTACACATATCTTTACACGTACTGGCTACCACAAGCCATTCGCGATAAAGTTGATGAATACATGAACTGTGAGGATATTGCTATGAATTTCTTAGTATCACATGTCACCCGTAAACCTCCGGTGAAAGTTACATCGCGATGGACATTCCGATGTCCCGGCTGTCCAGTATCACTTAGTGAGGACGATACACATTTCCAGGAACGACATAAATGTATTAACTTCTTTTCACAGGTGAGTCAGGTTCAACCAAAACAGGTATCCGACTAATTAAAATATGATTTGTAATTGTTTTCCAGATATTTGGCTACACGCCGCTTTTGAATACACAATATCGAGCCGATTCAATACTCTTCAAAACTAGAATACCGCATGATAAGCAAAAATGTTTCAAATATATTTAGGTTTTAATTGTAGGCGTTAATGTATTGTACGTATACAATATTTGTATATTATTTTCAATTGTATATTTTCTATTGCTTTATTGTAGATGCTTATGTAAACAAATGATCGAATAATTTTATAAGTTTTGACATTTATCAAATATACCAATTTATTAGCCAACACGCAATGTTTAATTTCGCCAGAAAAGATTGAATATTTCCCGCGGTGTTCACACAGAGACTTCATTACGCGTGGAAGCTCAATGAGATGTGAATGTTGCCACTTAGTGTGATTTAATATCAGAGTAAAAAGAAAGAAACCAGCCGAAAATAAAAGTTTCTACAATAGTAAGCAATGGAAAAAGCAAAACATACAAGGTAATTATTTTGTTTGACGTGGAGATTAAACTCGTAGACCGATTGCGAATTCTTAATGGGTATATCGGAATACGCATTTCGGTAGATTGGGCTACTAATTAGTTAGAGCTCTGCCCACTTAAAAAAAATCGATGGGATGCAGCAGTACGTCGAAAGGGTCATGAATCTTGCGAGCGAATTGACGAGTATCGAAATCGAGATATATGATGAACAGGCCGGAGGAAACCTGATGAGATCATTCCTAATGCTAACAGCAACGAAGTCGAAAACGCCTCATCTAATCGTTTTTGATTTTTCCCCTATTTATGTCGAGTTAAAAAAAATCCGAAACGTTGGAATATTATTTATTTTTACTATTTATGTCGAGTTAGACTCGCAGTCCACATTTGCTATGGTCCGAGAACGGGAAACCCAGACCTGAATCAGAATCAAAATATGAAATTTAATAAAGATATTCTTGGAGAGATCGGCTGGAGGAATTCCAAGGAGATGGACAGCGACGACTCGCAAGGGTTGCAGAGGTTTGTCCCTGAAAAAGGAGCTCCAGGGGAGAAGGGAGCCATTGTTGGAACGGACAATGATGCGCCAGAACGCGCGGAGAGGTCAGTTCAGATAATGTGCACTCCGAACAACGACTAAAATGCCGACTCCGAATCGATGCGGATCACAACAAAAAATGAGAAGCAGAGGAGGCGAGGAAAGGCAGGCTATCGGGAAGATCTCAAATCAACTCGATGAGTTCGGGCATGAGGAGTCGACTCCGGAAGTGGACAGACCGGTGAAGAGATTCAAGGGCGGCAACCCTGGAAACTCATAACCGGACCAACCACGGGGGGAAGAGTCTTCGCGGAAAGACTATTTCACTTGGTGGACCACCCGCAAGAGAGGTTAACCAAGGTGAAACAATGAAGGGTGCGAGCCAACGACCGGGCGGTAGTGGAAACATTACTGAGAGGTCGAAGGTAAGCAAGAAAGGGAAACCTAACCAGGGAAAGCAATCTTTCGGACAAGTGGCAAGAAGATACCTTACTTACCCTGGGTATCACCGACATGTCGCTGGAGGGGACCTCAGGGACGACACATCTGAACGCTTTTAAGGCGTCTCTCTTGTGTGCCCTGGGTAGCCTCGGCGAAGATGCTGGAGATATAGGTTTTGTTAGCAATGCCAAACTGGTCGACAGATTCATTACCATCACGTGTAAGTGTCACCATACACTGTCGATCTCGAACTCGAACATGGTACAAGTGGACCGGTTTTCTTCACGTTTATGTGAAGTGTGCGTGTGTGTCTTGAGCTATTCAGAGGACATTTGTACCAGGTTCGAGCTCGAGATCGACAGTGTACGGTGACACTAAGAGCCAGTCGACCAAAAGCTGACTTATCAACACTCAGCAAACCCTGACCAATTTATGGGAAGGCACCAAACTGAGAGTGGAGAGTTCGATATCGGCAGTTATGGTGACACTAAGGCCGGCACTATCAATCGAAATGTCGGGAGAGCTGAAACATGTACCGGCAATACGAGTGTATTCTTCATCATTTAATGGACAGAATTCGAATGAGTCAATTTGTTCCGCTAAAGAGATTCCTCTGGCATCTTTATCGAGATTTCAGTGCCATAGCTCATCATGAGCATTAAAATTTCCGAGCACTAGACGGTGTTCGCCAGTGAGTAGGGAACTAATGTTGACCTTGCAGCCTGAGGGACAGCTGGACATCGGTGGAATGTAGATGTTGAGGATTTCAATCTCTACATTACCAGATTGTACGGCTATTGCCTGCAGCACAAGCACATTCCCCACAGGGGACATCCAATGAATCCAAGCTTATGGTGTTTGGAGTGTAGCGAACCCACGGACCTGATGCTATGCAAGGAGGTGGTGAGGGCGATTCTCACTGCTTTTTCACCAGCATAAGGTAAAGGGGCCTTGGCGCTGATCCCTATGCCAGCCTTTGGGGACTGACGACCCCACGTACCTTAGTTATGAAGTTGTTTGTGGCCGCATGATGGTCACGCTAGTGGTGTCCGTCGTTATGTACCACCGGTGTTGCATGACGGTCTCGGTTTAGATTCCGTCGTTATGGTCGGCATCTTTCGGGGAGTGGTGCCCCCGCATAACGACCTACGCAACCGGGGCCATATAGGCTGAAGTACTCGAACGATTCCTATTGGAGCTATCCTATAGGTGCCATGAAGCGGAAAGGTTACGGGGTTGGCCCAGGTGCTGATTCCTAGACTTGAGGAGGACATGGCTTTGGGGTCTTGCCAAGCTCCGATTCTAACATAGGCATGGAAATGGTGGAAAGGGAGAGAATACTGATTCCTATACTGCTTTGAGGCCTGACAACCCCCAAGGACGCAGTCAACAGGCTTACTAGTACCTAAACATGGCGCCGGCCTGTTATGGGAAAAGAAGCATTGTCCCCATCTGAGGGTAGCGCTTACTAGCACGTGAGGAACGGAAGCGCTCTTGAGAATGTTTACTAGTACGAGAGGAACGGAAGCATTTTCAACTCTCTTGGCGATAGTGGGCTTAACTGAGCCCGGGGATGCACTCCATTAATCAGTGAGATATTCCGTAAGGTAATCGAACGGTGAGATCATTCCGGCTTTTGAGTAGTCAGTAGCAAATAATGAACCACGGGGATGGGTGTGCCCACAGTACCAAGGTACTGACCCATCAAGGTGTTGGCCTCGTGGGGGCTGTGGTTATTGTTAAGTCGGCTAAACTAGGTCGCCTATAATGGTAACGTTCTGAGCAAAGTGCATGTTCCAAAGTAGTCATCCTTCTGACTTCGGTCGGAGAAAGCCATTCCGTAAGGGGGGAGGTGAAAGCCCCGTGCTAGGTACTCCTTAAGGCATCGAATGTAGACGTTAAGTGGAGATTTTCATGTCATTGGCCACAAATGGAGCTAGTTCACGGTATTACACTGACTGATGGATTACGAGTGCGAGTCCACCGCCAGTGTTGGTCACACGGTCCCTACGAACAACATTATAGTTGCCATTAGAATTAAGAGATGGGTTGGAGTTCAATTGGTCTCTTGAATGGCACGTTTCATAATATGTCTGTTCATAAATGCAGTCACTTCAGCAATTTTTTGTGTTGTAGACCATTGCAATTAAGTTGGACTAGCGAGAGATTGTGCTGTATCGATGTTGCGTGGTGAGTGAGTTGTTGGGGGCAACTGCGCGCTCAAGTACTCCAGTAACTATGTACATGAAAACGCATTATAAAAGAAAGTGAACCTACAAACGAATTTTCTTTTGTATTATGTAGGGAGGGTCTAGAAAAGCTTAACTTGAAGTTTTCGACCTCTGTTTCATATGTGGCTTTTTTGCTAGAGTGAAAAAAACGGTAAAAAAGTTTGTTTTGCTATAAGATGCGATAACTCAGTAACTATTGATCTTACAAGGTCGACTCATAGCTCATTTTAAAGGTTTTACTGTGCTCTACAAGTTACTCTCACTTTTTTTTTGAGTATGACTGATTGCTTCCAGATAACGAACGATAAAGCAAAATAAATAAGCAATAATTTTAGTTTTTGCTTTTTTTCTCATTATTGTCAAGGAAAAGTGCTAAAATACCCCAAGTAAAATTCATAGAGCACAAAGAATCCTACATATTGCTTTTTTTTCGTTGCATTTTGCTCAGAATTGCGCCTTCTAGAGCGCTTCAAAGTTTGAAGTCCGCCTAACCGCATTATCACCGCATTGGTTATATCGATATGTGGCGCCACATCAGTTTCACAAAGTTTCCGAATGCATTAATGCAAAAACGAACCATAATATGTGTACGTTTTGGTACTTTTTTCTCATGCTATAAGTAACATCCTGACCTCCGTGTAATTGATATTTACGTGGTACTATGGTTTAATTTTCGTTACTTTAAAATTATCAACTTTTCTTAGGGGAATCAGATGCGTTTTTGCCTTTACATTTAGTTATTTTGTTATGAAAATTAGACTTACCGTTGCAGTTGAGACATGTGCTAATTTACAAGAAATATTTTTCATTATAAATCAAACCTAGCACGCTTTGTTGATCGCAGCTGATGATCATCATTATCTTCTTCATTTGGATATTGCTCGCAGTCTTTATGTTCGGTAAAATTCTCCTGCAACAATTCGTTTTCGAGAATTTCGGATGTTGTTATAGCATTCTGGCATGTTTGGCCAGAGCAGTGAAAACAAATAACGGAACATTTAATCCCTGCTTTTCGACAGCCACATGATCCAGTGCAGTTTCCTTTGCATTTGCAGGAAATCAACTTTAATAGTTCGGCGGGTGCAGGTGGGGCTTTATTTCGTATTGGCTCTAATCCTGCATCTGATTTTTGCCAACCCCAATTTTCGGGATCCTTGTAGTAGCCCAACCATGTTTGCACTTGGTGATATGTGCGGAAAATATGTTGTTGTGCCGAGCTTTCCGTAGGGGGCAGCACGGACAAATTAAATTTCGTCTTCGAGGCCGATTTAACGAAATGTTTGTATCTTACTGTATTTAAACACTTATCCTGCTTATCGCCGCCGTATAAAGCGATGAGAAATTGTTCTCCTGCTGAAACGAGTATTTCAGGATCAACATTGTTAACTTTAAAAAGCTCCACCGCCGACTGTAATTCCGGATGATTTTTCAAAACGGTTAAGAATTTCAATTTTCCCACATTGAAAAGACAGGAAGTCGTGTCGCACCCGCTGAATGCGTGCAGAAAGAGGATGTTGTCACTTATACATTTTTGCACTTATACTTATACACTTATACATTTTTTAACTTGCACAAGTGGCTGAAAAGTGTAAGCTGACAACTAAAAATAAAATTAAATATAACAGTTACTGCGACCATGCAATCTATTGTGCCATTAATCCTAACTGTAAGGATTAATATGATTATTATTACCTTATAACAGTTTTTCCCTTTTCATAACGGTCAATTTTCTTGGCTGCAGTGCAGCTCTGTCTACAGTGCAGCTCTGTCTACAGTATGGATAGGGTCCACAGACTAAAATCGATAATATACAAAAAAAGCTGTGAGAGTAACTTGTAGAGTACAGTAAAAGCTTTAAAATGAGCTATAACTCGACCTTTTAAGGTCAATATTAACAGAGTTATTGCGATTTATAGCAAAAAAAGAAAAAATTTACGGTTTTTTTTATTCTAGCAAAAAAGCCACATATGAAACAGAGGTCAAAAACTTGAAGTTAAGCTTTTCTAAAACCCCTCTACACCTTACAAAAAGAATTTCGTTTGTAGGTTCACTTTCTTATTTAAATGTACATAGTTACTGGAGTAAAGGTCGTAACCATAGGTGTAGCTGGGATTGCAGAATTGGGCACGTTTAATGAGTGTTTTCCATTATTTCTACACCGGGCAGCTGTAAATGAGGAATTCCACCGCCTGTGAGCAGCTTTAAAGGTGGCACCATTCGTTGAAGCAATTGCATCTAATAGAGGTGACGTTTGAATGCAAGGTCTTGTTACATACGCAGCAGATCCATACATCCTTTGGACCAGGGTTGTTCTCAATGCCGGCGCGAACGAGGAGTATCGAGAGCAGCTGCGCCGGTAAATGTTGCTCCCAATAGACATTAAAAACCGATGCCAGCATATGGACACACACATATAATCTCCTTCTGACGTTGAAGGGGGTATAGCAGCTCTTGGCCGTTGGTAGAGTACCAACGAGTCGCTCCGGTACGAAAAACCGGCTGCCGCAGGAACGCTGAAAATCGTCCCTGCGGCAACCGGAGCGATCCAATCATCAATAACGGCCAAGAGCCGCCCTTCAACGCCAAGCATTGCTACTACAACAACAGTCGTTGAAAATAAATTCCAGTCAAAAGTTCCTGAAGCTTATGGCAAAGTTTGAACCCGCCCAAAACCCTCGCCGTACACACACATATACAATTTCCGCAATTCACTAAAAATTAATCAAATACAACCTTTTGAGACGTATCATTCTTTATTGTATAGAATATAAAATTGTTAAAATTATATTTCGTTTCATAAATATTGGTGACTTAATTGCAATAGTACTTTGGATTGAAGAGAATTTATTTGATAGTAAATAATATTCGTATTTTATCATAAAATATGATGACACTGTTACCTTATTTGCATTACAATTTGTGATATTCGCATGTCCGGTTTCATGTTCGTCATCAAACACGTTAATTGTTTTACCAAATAGCTACCAAATAAAACTTTTTCCTGAATTCATTTTACGAAGAAAAAAAATAAAATAAAATATCACAAATATAAAACGGCATAATTTTGTTAAATTCTTTTTTTTATATATTTTCATTTCTCATCCATCTTCCACGTCGATTATTCATTTTTCTTCCATACTCAATTTCAAGATCTTCTCTATCATTTCTTCTTCTTTTTGCATCTCCAACTCCATTAGTTTTTGCTCCTGGACGCTAAGTCGTAATGCCATCGCCAAATCCGGATCGATTGTAGGAAAGTCATCCGTGAGCTGTTCGTCCAGGGGTGAGTTGATTCCACCGTACTGAATTAAGGATTCTTGCAGCACCCTAAAATGTATCGGAGTGGGACGGGAAAGGAGAGAATGGTAGTAGCGATAATTTTTCATGAGATATAACTAGCTCTATGTCTATTCGACATGCGATAAGTGCAAAGTAAATGTTTTCAGGTGTATCTAGTATTGGGATTTTATAAAAGCATTGCACAAAATTGATATAAAACTTGAAAAAAAAAAGGAATGAATGCTATTAAGAACAAATACGACATACAACTTATGCTCTGGTGCTAGAAATTTATGACAAAAGGAACAACAAGTCACAAAAGGGTTAAAAGGTGTTGTCACTTGAAAATATTCTTCAAGCGTGTGTTATCATTTCGAAAAGCAGGCGATCTACATCGATAAATCACGGGGCAACAAAACAAATCTCTCATTGTTAAGAATCGAAAACACTCCAAATCACCTACTTACCTTTGCAACTGGGCTTCTTCGTCTGAGAGTACTGTGGAAGGCGATTTTTTTCCACGCAATGCTTCCCATATGTCAACCTGGTCACTGTCTGTGCCTCTTGCAACAAAACTTTGTTCTATTGCAAATTGCAATAAGTCGTCCTCGTCCTCAATTGTCAATTGGCGTCGTAGTTCGTAACCTAGTACACAAAAGAATACTTATTGCTTCCGGGCAATACAAAACAAATATCAGTCGAGAGCAAACCTCGGTTCGAATAATGGCTAGGAATATCAAAGCATTGATCATCAATTATACATGAAAGTCTCTCATCTTCCTGAATTGTGGTCACATGCTCCACCGGTGACTCCATTGCAAATACATTAATAAATGTAACGCAAACATTTAGCACATGAAATAGAGGAATTTCAACTTTCACTGGAAAACCGGATGGCAGTTGCATTGTGATAAAATCTTTCAATTTATTTACATGCGGACTAGCCATTGTGGACATCAGATCCAGAATTGGCAGAACTTGTTCTTGTAATCGTATAGGGAATTGTTCACTTAACCATATATTTGCTTTGAATCTTTGGATCTGAAAGTTGATATATTAAATACCGTTAGTAAATGCTTGACATTCATCACTAAGCGCGTACGCACTTTGGTGGACATTTTCTTCGGGCGTCCAATATCACGACCATTTAAATCATCACCCGAAAAATATTCTTCGGCAGTTATTGCATTTTTAGGAGTTGCATATCCGGAATTACTAGCACCATCCGATTGCGAATCGGCTTCATATCTTTCCTCTGTATGAGGCGAAGGTGTCTAAATTTTGAATAGGAAAAAAGTGAATATGGATTCCCAATATAAAATAAAAAATGTTTAATACCTGCTCCCGGTATGAGGCAAGATCGGGACTTCTCCTGTACTCTTCTTCCGCGATTCCAAGGAAATTATGCATTGGTGTCCGTGAAGTTTTGTTCTTAAATTGTTGGAAATTGTCATTAACCTAAATTAGCAAGCCTTATCGAGCAGAAACTTACTTTTGATTGATTATCGTCCAAGTGTTCCGATCGCGTTCTTGTTATAAATTCAACATTGCTGGCACTAAAAACTTTGCAGTCGTATCCATTTATTGATTCATTCTTTTCACTGCGCCATCCCCAGATTCCTGATTTGTTTCTTTCAAAGCTAATTTTATCCATATCGATGTTGTTTGTGACAACCGGTGAACTAAGTCGGGATTGCACTGATCCTGGCGGTGGAGGGATGGCCACCACATTTCCCACAGAACTGTGCAATTGTTCGACTAGAACTTCGTGTGTGTCGTGATCGATTTCGATCATAGTTGCTGTTTCGCCTGGTGAAATTTGTTAGATATGTGAGCGTAGCGAATCGTTGAATAGTGCAATTAAACTTACGCTGTCCCTTGAATATGTAAGTCCTATTTCCCCGTTGCCATGTTGCATTGTCAAATCCCAGAAGAGTTGTATCGATACGAACGTTGGCACCGCGTTTATAAACTTTATAAACATCGCTTGGGCATAAGCGCGACATTAAAGGCACTGGAATTTTAGTAGCACGATTGAATTATATTTATTTATTTATTCAAGAAATATTGAACGGGAATAAATCCCATGAATATAATAATATAAAGATATATATGGGAAATAAAGAGAATTCAGAAAATTAAAATACAAATCATAACACAAAATTTAGAAGTAAGAATGTCAAGCAGAAATTAAGCACTAAACTAAAATTATGGATGAACTAGTTAAAGAAAGAAAAAAAAGGTGAAAATTAAAGGAAAAAAAGTAACAAAGATTTTAGAGAAAGAAATGAAAATAAAAGATATACCTAAATGATGTGACATAAGAAAAGAAGAAATATACAAAGAGTAGGGAATTTAACGTTAAATATCAGCTAACATGATCCTTTGAAGAAGGATCTTTTTAAAGCGATAAAATGAGGTAGGTAAAGGACCAAGCTCCAGTCTGTCGTAGTAGTGCATAATTCGGGGAAGTGGTGAATTCATACATACAGAAAGATCAGCGGCGGGAGGATAGAAGACTGCACCTGTGCGTGTATAGTGATGGGGGTTTCTTAAAACAATGACATTAGAAAGGGAAGAACATAATAATTGAGGACACAACTTATATACCATAAGAAGCATTCGTCTAGAAAAATCCTTCTCTTTCGCAAGGACATCATGTTAAGAAAGCTGAGACGTTCAGGGTAAGGTAGGTAAGCAATTCTGAACTTGAAAAAGATGACTCGGGTGAATTTACGTTGCACAGATTCTAAAGCATCAGAGGCAGAGGGAGTAGAAGGGGACCAAACAACTGAGGCGTATTCAAGGGTGCTTCGTACAAGGGATGCAAAGAGGTTCAAGGAAGTAGCAAAAGACCGAAAGTCACTGCAACAACGCAGTACAAAGCCTGATAATTTTGAAGCTTTGTTAATTATGAAGGAAAAATTATCAGAAAAGCGAAGTTTGGGGTCGAAAACGACCCCAAGATCATTTATCGTGGAGACAGTAACAAGCGGCAGTAAGTTAATATGATAAGTGAAAGACAGAGGAGAAGGCTTAAGAGAGTAGATCATGATGGAACATTTGGATATATGTAATGAATCAAATTTTGTGGCGTGACCGGTACATTTGATTCGAAGTATTTTTCGCAAAAATATTTATTTTTGGTTTTTCCAAAATAAATATGTTTGTGAAAAATTGTTTCAAATTTTAAATTTAGCGGTCGCGCACACCTTAAGTTGCGAGCCCGACAATCTGTCACACAGACATAGGTGAATTGTGGATGGCGAACTGTGTTGACAGAAAAAAAAAGAACGGGAATGGTGACGGGGGAGTCGAATTTTACCTGGCGAGGGAGGAAGGCGATTTTTGGCGCCGAGCGGCCTTGTCGCAATTTTGTGACGGGAGTTCCTGTGTTTTTCGAGGAGTCGAGTTTTCTTTTTGTGTTGCAATTCCACGGTTTACGTCCTGCAATTCTATGAATTGCGATAAATCCGATGTTTCTATGGGAAAAAGACATGGAACATCTACAAAATTTTTGGCGGAACGGAACTGTCATCGGGTGCCCCGTAGACGGGAACGGTTTGGTCAGCGCGCCGTTGAGCAAAAGAGTTCTCCGAGAGAGATAAGTGGCTCATGTTATGTTGCGACCGTATGATTGTGTGAATGTTTAATAAGTGCGAGTGATTTGTTTTTTTTTTGTACTTGTTACTTTTGTGAATGTCGTGTGAATGTTCTATGTATGTACTTAAAAATGGTTTGAATCGTTGAGTGTTAATGTAAGGATGTGGTGATTGTGTTGTGAATTATTTACAATAACATCTGTTGCGTTATTTATTTATTTATTTATGTACATACTTAGGTGTCTATTTATGAAGTTGTCTATTTATTTATTAGATATTTGGTATGAATATTTTGAATATGGTGAGAATGGTACAATGTTTGAGGACTGCCTGTTTTAGTGTGAATTAGGGTGAATGTGTCGATGCCTGATCGTGTATATATGAAATGGGTGAGAGATTTGTTTGCGTATTGGGTGGTTTTAATAGTTGTTGCTTTGGTAAACGTCGTGTGATTGGTGTGTGAACGTGTTTACGTATTTTTTTTATTTATTTAGCTATAAGTACATGTTTTGTGCATTTATTTATTTGTTTATATGAATTTAATTTTTGATGTGTTGGAAAAGAAATTGACAGATACGTCCAATGAAATTGTCGAAAGATCTTCAAATTCTCCTGTTCTCGGCGACATTCCCTTTAAGCGTGAGGAATTTCAGGGAAAAGCATGTACGGAACCATACGAGATTAATCGCATGAAACTATTAACACTAAGCCATGACGCAACATTATGAATTCGTGTGGGAAAGACATAAAGTCAACTGCCTTAGCACCCTATTCTCTAAGTTAGAAATAAATTACCCGATCATATTCTGCTATTCAACAAAACGCATGGAGTTGTTATCGAAGGGGATTACAGAGTTTGGCTACTGTTATTACCTTCATGCCAACATGGCATAGGTTCATGGAAATCGCATTTTTTTCCGTGATTTTTGACAAGATCTTGGTAGTATAGTGTTTTTGTTTGCGTTGGGAGGTCCCCACACGTTTTCCTTGTCGGCCATGGGACCTCATGGTAGGGTGGGTGAAGAAGGCCGAGGGTCCAATAAAACCCGGACCCAGTTGCGTGCGAGAGAGCACCTGAGCCATCCGACAACCATTCCTTCCTTATCACCCTGTTTTTTTTCTCTGTCCAATTTTGTTTGCCCATTTGTTTGTGTTGTTTTCCCCAGGCCTATGAATTGTATTAATACGTAAGGACAGGGGCAACGAGCGGCGAAAACCCCGCCCACGTCTCCCGAACTGAGCTACAACAAGCATAGGCCGCTGCTTAGCTCGTTGAGGGGCCTATTTCTTCGTCAAATGACAAGGCCCGACCTACACGGTCAACATGCCACCTTAGGCTCCGTCCCCACGGGCATCTTCGGATGTCCACCAGACCATCCATTACATATATTAAGAAGTAATTCGTTCAACCTGCACGAAGAGGATATCAGATTTAAGTCAGATTGAAGTGCTACGCAATCGAAAAGACAAGAAATGGATGTAAATAACTTACAATCGTCAGCATAAAGTAAAGAGGAACATTGAAGAAGCTGAGGAAGATCATTAACGAAGAATATGAAAAGTAGTGGCCCGAGAATGGATCCCTGAGGCACACCAGAGGATGGGCAGAAGGCTGAGGAAAGAATATTATTAAACACAACTTACGATGAACGATCCACAAGGCAAGAGGAAATCCAGGTGATAAGCAGGGAAGGAAAATTGAGCCCAGTTAACTTATCCAGTAGAATTCTATGGTCAACTGTGTTAAACGCTTTGGAAAAATATGTATAGACAACATGATTATCTTGATGTTTATTGAAGGAGTTAGCAACGAAATCCACGAATTCAACCAAATTGGTGACAGTAGATTTCTTACAAAAACCGTGTTGGTTAGGGCAGATGAGAAATCCGAAGTTGTCGTAGATGTAATTGTAAACAATTCTTTCCAGTAATTTAGACGGGGAGGAAAGAAGACAAATGGGGTAGTAATTAGAGGCGAGGTTAGGGTCACCCTTTTTGGGAATGGGTACAACAAAGGAAGATTTCCATTGAGACGGGAAAATACCTTGACGAATACTATTGAACAGGATGGAAAGAGGAACAGATATGGTGCTGTAGGCACCTTTTAGAAAAATGTTAGGGATACCATCAGGACCAGCAGAGGAGCTAGCTTTAAAGAAGCAGATAAGCTGCTCAACGTAAGAAGGCAAAATAGGTGCATTGACTCGAGGGAATTGTCTTGAGGGTTAAAAGAATGAGTGGATGAAGGTAGCAAACAGCTCGCACATTTCCTCCGCCGTAACTGCGGTTATATTGTTGTAGGTCAGCGAGGAAGCACTAGATGTAGAAGACCTCATGTGATGTACATACGACCAAAAGAACTTACTCTCGTTGTTACGTATGCTACATTCAATGTTGTTAAGGTAGGCAGATCTAGTCGCACAAATCATGCTTTTGGTCCGTGAGCGTAGTTTCCTGAAAGTTAAGAGGTCTGAGGAACGTTTAAAACGTTTATAACGGTGATGAGCGCGTTTTTTCTACGAATAGAGCGGTGGATTTTTGGAGTGAACCATATGGCTATGGGACCCTTGTGGGGCTTGAGATTATAGGAAGGAACGAATTGGTGAATAATACTGTAATACTGAAGAGTATGCTATAAAATTTACCAAAAGCAAGGACAAAGTTCCAATTGATGACAGATAATTTTTGGTTAGTGACCTCAAAGTTAGCTTTCCTAAAGTTAACACGAGCATTTTTAATATGTCCGCTACAGGGTGAAAAAGGAATATGAAGTTCATGTAGAAAGGCGGGATGGTAAACATCACATGGAACAAAGGGTATCGTCCTATAAGAACAGGACAGGGAAGGCAGAGGTAGATTACAGAGGGTAAGGTCGAGGATTCGATTCATGCAATTAGGCATACAATTGAATTGCGAAAGGTTACTTAATTTCATGAACGAAGTTAAAGACAGCAAAAGAGATGGCGAAGAGGAGGCAACAGGAAGTCCCGGATCTACAGGCCAAACTATGCTGGGAAGGTTGAAAAAAATGATAATGGGAGACTCAGGAAACAAAATATTTATCAAGTTGGAAAGGTACGTAAAAAGGCTATCATAGACAGCTAGGACGGAGTTACATGGAACATAAACGCAAGTTATAAGTAGAGGAGAAGAACTTGATAAGGGGATTTTAACAGTGACACAATCATACGGCTGGGTGTCAGTTATCGATAATAAAGAGCATTCGATATGATTGCGCACGGCGATAAGAGCACCACCGCCAGAGGATTTAGCAAATAGATTAAAATTCCTATCGCATCGAAAGATGTTATAGCCCTCTAAAATCTCGCCACTGTGTATAGAAGAAAGCATTAAGGTTTAGAAGGCGGAGCTTGGTCCTTAAGCCCCGTACATTTTGGTAATACAACAAAAAAGAAAGATTTACTTTGTCGGGGTCGGGGTCGGGGCCGTTGAAAATTTTGCTTTGTGAATTCTTTCATAAGAATTTCCGGTGGCCAGAAGGATATTTCGAAAGGCTGTTGAAGTTCATTAGGGATGGTAACTTTGAAAGATGATAATATCTTATTAGGTATGTTATCCTTGGTAAGCTTCTTGCAAATTATTAGTGACGGTTCAAATCCAAGTTTGCCGATGCCATAGTGTTTATTGTCGGTTTCCGTAGTGTCGTAAGCAAGCCTTGATAAGAACAGTTGCTTAGGAGGACAACAAATTCGCTATAGTATACGAGTACAACTGTAAATGTGCGATTAAATGCGGAGATGTTGACGTGGCGTACGAGTACAAATTAACCTATTAAAGCCTTTGGATTCATTCTTGAATAATAATTAGGGTATTATTAATGTATTGTATTGTAGTCCGGATGGCGCAACGGTTAGCACGTTCGCCTTCATCGCACTGGGCCCCGGTTCGATTCCGGGGATTTACGTGTCGGACTATGAGCCCACTCAGCTGTTAAATGAGTACCCATTATGGGGTAAATAGCTCGGTTGAGCGTGTTGCTGATCACATACCTCTGCACAAAAACCGTCACGATCTAGAAAATGAGATGATGCTAACTCATCTCGAGGCCGTGGTTCAAATTGGACTGTTGCGCCAGTTATTTATTTATTATTAATGTATTGCGGTCTAATAATTTGTCTTAATAACATATGAAGGAATAGGGCGTCAACTACGCGCTATCGTGTTCAGTTTTGGACAATAAGTCGCATCTGCTCCCATAATTTGCTCAACAACCCACTTTCGTCGGCCACTAATCGGCGCCATTCTAAACGTCCACTTGGTCAGCACGTCCAGCAATGCAGTTTCACCCTTCGGCAATGTGTAACCTATCCACTGCCATTGGCTTCTCCGTATCAATTCGTCTTCACAAGCTTGTCAGGGATGCCTCTCCTGCGCATATAGATCCCTGGTCCACAATGTCAAAAACCTTTTCGAAATCAATTAAAAGCAAATATTCAACAAATTGGAGGGCAAAGACCTTTTCCATAGTTCTCCGCGTGGGCGCCCCCTGGTAACGGCAGTGTATCAAATCGCTAACGGCCAATGTCTTAGCGATAAGACAGTTTGGAAAAAGCAGATAGCTATAGCCTGAATGGCTGACGGACACCTAAGCGTCTCAGGTTTAGTAGGATGAAATGACTTGCGTAGTTGGACCTGCAACATAGTTGTGTGAACTCCGGCACGTTTATTAAACCATCTGAAACAGCTATCTTCCGAGGCCATCCCCTGAATGGGGTTAAGCGACGTGCTGACAACTCGTCCTTGCAAAAACCACTCCATGTCAAGAAACCTGGAACAAAAGCCTCGGATTGGACGGATCAACAACGACGACCACGCAAACGACTAAAGGATTATTCTTTCGGATCCTGGAATGTACGCTCCCTGAACAAACCGGGGGCCGAGAAGGCCCTCCTTCAACAGGTCGAAAAGTACAAACTGAGCATTACTGCAGTCCAGGAAACAAATTGGCTTGGCAGTGAGATCAAAGACAAGAAATCGCACACAATTTTTACAAGTGGCAAACCATCGGGTCGCAAGGAGTTTGGAGTAGCATTTATAGTGAACAATCACCTTAAACAGCATATTACTGAATTCATCAAGACTCGATTCTTCAATCTCTGGCTCATTAATGTGCACGCCCGCACTGAAGTTAAAGAAGACGCAGTAAAAGACGAGTTCTACGCCCGCCTTGAGACTCTCTTCGACTCACTTCCAACAAACGACGTCAAATTGCTGCTGAGAGACTTTAACGCAAAAGTCGGGAATGAAAGTTGGCACCGGGGCACCACTGGAGGCCACAGTCTCCATGAAGAATGTAACGACAACGGCCAGCGACTTATCGACTTCGCCTGCAGCACGAATCTAGTCGTAAGCTCTACGTGTTTCCCGCATCGACGCATTCACAAGCAGACCTGGAAGTCTCCAGACGCACATACCGTCAACCAAATTGACCACGTCCTCATTTGCAGGAGATGGGCGTCTAGTGTGATAGATGTCCGCTTCTATCGGGGAGCAAACTGCGACTCAGATCATCACTTGGTGAAGACGACCTACAGATGCAGAATTTCCTCAGTGCACCAATCGAAAATCAGCCCTCCCGAAATCTTTGCGGTTGATAAGCTTCTGAGTGATGCTACAGGGGTGGCGTATATTACCGCCCTTGAGAAAAGACTATCACCTATGCTACGGATACACAACATCAGCAACACAGGCGTCCATGGGTTCTGGGAAGGACTCAAGGGTACCATCAAGGATGTCGCAGAGAAAGTCGTGGGATATAAAGCCCGGCGAGCGCGAAATGACTGGTTCGGCGAAGAATGCAAAGGAACCAGAGCCAGAAGAGAAAAATATGACGAGCTACGGCCAATATCGAATAGAATAATTAGACGTAAGAAACGTAAATACTTTGACGAGCAGTTGCTGAACATAAACGAAAGCTTAGCTAATAGGAACACCAAACAAGCGTACAAACTAGTAAATACAATTAAAAACGGCTACCAACCCAGGACTAGCCGTTTTAAGGACAAGGATGGAAACATCATCAGCGACACCGATGGCATTAACAAACGATGGGCCTCTTATTTTGAAGAGCTTCTGAACCTACCATCTAACATCCCCACACAAGAAGCTCTCGACGATATTGTTGATCTAGGCCCACCCATACAACCCCCGACAGTAGAGGAAGTTGATCTCGCGTTGCGGTCACTAAAACGAAATAAAGCGGCGGGCGCTGACGAGATTCCAGCTGAACTGCTAAAATTCGGTGGAACGAGTCTAGTTGATGCCATACATCAATTACTCCTGCGAGTATGGGAGGACGAGGAGATGCCAGACGATTGGCGCAGAAGCATCATCTGTCCAATTCATAAACTGCGGTGTGAGAATTACAGGGCCATCTCACTAGTTTGTACGTCCTATAAAATTTTGACGAAAATTCTGTGAAAATAGAATAAAACCGTACGCAGAACGAATTATTGGCGAATATCAAAGCGGTTTCAGACCTGGTCGCTCCACAACCGATCAGCTCTTCTCAGTCAAACTGATACTCCGGAGGTGCTGGGAATACAACGTAAACGTATACCAAATTTTTGTCGACTTCAAGCAGGCATACGACAGTATCGATCGTGGAGTACTGTACAACATCATATGCTGCAATTTGGTATACCGGCCAAATTAGTGCGACTGACTAAGACGACGATGACCAACTCCGTCTCACAAGTCAGGATCCAGAATAGGCTTACTGATCTATTTGAAATACGCACTGGTCTGAAACAGGGCGATGGACTGGCACCGACGCTCTTCAACCTAGCACTGGAATACACTATTCGGGCTATGAATATGGACAACAGAAAGACGCTACTCATCAAGCCGACACAATTAGCAGCGTACGCCGACGACATCAACATCATGTCCCGAAGATTGACGGACGCAGAAGAACTTCTGCATACGCTCGACACCGCTGCAAAAGAAGTTGGACTACGTATTAACGACGGTAAAACTAAAATAATGATGCAATCGACGACAAGGACACCTGCGCAACCGAGCATCAATGTGGGGGACGTCAACATCGAGTTCGTGAACAACTTCATTTACCTGAGTTGCAGCTTGTCAAGCGATGCCAATGAAACTGACGAAATCAAGCGACGGATACAGTTAGCTAATAAGACTTTTTTCTCGGTTCTCCCCATAATGAAATCGAAGCATGTGCACAGAAACACGAAGCTCCGCGTGTACAAAACCATTATACGACCAGTGCTATGCTATGGCTGCGAAGTATGGACCCTAACTCAAGCCTCCGAAAACATGCCAGATACATTTGAACGTAAGGTTCCACGGCGAATTTTCGGGGCTGTCTGCGATCGAGAAGGGATCACAACCCTCAGTACCGCACAAACATGAACGCGTGCAATAGCGTTTTGATCAGTTTTAAACATACCAAATATTCAGACGCGGTCACGTGACCGAGATAATTGGAGAACAACAATTCAGGCGACCAAGGTCCGACGGTGGATTGTCGCGCCACGATGATAATGAAACATTCAGTATGAATCATAAAAACAAAAAAGATTAAAAACAAAAAAAAATTTAAAAAATAAAAATAAAAAAAATTCAAAATAAAAAAAAAATCAAAACAAAAATTAAAATTTAAAAAAAAATTAAATTAAAAAATCCAAAAAAAATTATAAAATTAAAAAAGGCAAAAATAAAGAAATAAAAAAAAACAACAAATTTGGGAGTTTTGGGGTGACGCGAGCAATAAATGACAAAAAATCCGAGTGAAAAGCAATTTTTTCACTCGAGCCCCGGAAACTAAAAACATCTTGATTTATGTATCTGTAGGGAATTCTTCTTGCATTCAGTAATGATAACTTATATGTATAAGAACCGACTCATCAAACTAGCAAAGGCGTGTCATATTGTGGCGATTTTTTGATAACAAATTGATTTGCAACTCTTGTGATTCATCAGTGACAGTTACAATCAACAAAGTGATGACGACATGGACGTGGTCAACAACACACAGCAACCAGCAGCCACCTTGCACTGCTTAATTTGGCACATGCCCACAAACGTGAGATTCACGTCTTATCAACACTCAATCGCCCCACTGTGTCAACTGAATCCAATTAAGATTCCTATTGCGCTCGTTGCGTGCCAAGCAGCGATTTACTCACCCCAAGATGTGAACTCCCATTTCATTTCGACGTAAAAATCGGGCGCGTCCAATAACAATTGTAAAAGTTTAGGCACATGTGTGACCCGTTGGATATGTCGTTGCAGATCTCGCACCTCCAGGATCGCCGTCAGGATTTGCTCGTCGCCGCCGCACACAGCTTCCTGGACAACTGAAATGGAAGGCGAAACGATGGGAGGTTTCTTGAGACCCTTTAAACCAGCGGCAGGCAAATACTCACTTGACCATCCGTCACTCTCATAGTTGGCATTACATTTGGCACCAAGCAGGCACTTGACTGACTCCAGATGACCCAGCTTCACGGCAAGCATGAGGGGTGTCCGTCCCCGCGGATCCACCTTCTCCCTATCATTCTGAAAAGACGACAACACACCCACTTAATTCAATTACGTGTCACGGGCACCATTTTAATTTATGACAAAATTGCTGAGGTTTCAAATCTCGATCGCGTCTTGTAAATGTCTTGTGCAAATTAGATTAACGTCTAGACGAAGCCTCCTCTGACACGAGGTATAGTTAGAAGCCAGTCCAGACGAATGATCGGTTCGGTTGGCCCCCAGCTCCGGCTTATCCTAGCTCACTCACCTCTTCCACCTTCAGAGCCTTTTCTAATGCCTCGCAGTTGTTATTCCAAACGAACCAGTGCAAAGGATACTGCTTTTCGATTTCCGCCATGGAGAGTGTCATTTTCGACCGGGCCACACGGTATCATTCAATTCGCAAACGGAAAGTTCGTTTCGCGGACTGGACGACGAGCGCTAGTTGTACGTCCGAGATATTATGTCCCAACAGAAACGAGATATTCGCGGAATTTGCAGCGAAACGAGAGAAATTTTAGAAAACAAGAGGTCAAACCCACCGCTAGCCCGTCACTCGTACGATTGTCAAAGTTTTTGGTTTTTTCCCTGTCATCGGGAAACTGCCACCTGTCAAAGTGGTGCGCAAAACAAAACAAACGGCAGAAGAGGGCAATTAAATCGGGTGGATTTTAGTGGTCACTGTGGGGAAATTTTAAATAGGGAGTTAGCCGTTGAATTGGAAAATTCAAGGCCGCAGCCACCGTCATCTTAGACCCGCCATAGACGGTGCGATCCATCGTCAGATCGATCTGACGACGGATTGCACCGTATATGGTGGCTATTAGCTAAGGCGGCTATTACACTATAAAAGTTCTTTGACAAACATCTTTGACGAACGATATTTTAAAAGAACTTTTATGAATGATATTAGCCGCCTAATATTACGTTTACACTATCCGCAGATTATATTACGTTTACACTATCCGCAGATTACTTCATCTGCGCCGGCTGAGATAATCTGCGACTGTCAAATACATACAATTTTGAACTCACCACACCCAGATTAAGCAGCAGATGAAGTATTCTGGGGATAGTGTAAACGTAATATTACTTCATCTGCAGCGTAAAATTACGTTTACACTTTCCGCAGATTACTTCATCTGCGCCGGCTGAGATAATCTGCGACTGTCAAATACATACAATTTTGAACTCACCACACCCAGATTAAGCAGCAGATGAAGTATTCTGGGGATAGTGTAAACGTAATATTACTTCATCTGCAGCGTAAAATTACGTTTACACTTTCCGCAGATTACTTCATCTGCGCCGGCTGAGATAATCTGCGACTGTCAAATACATACAATTTTGAACTCACCACACCCAGATTATGCAGCAGATGAAGTAATCTGGGGATAGTGTAAACGTAATATAATCTGGGTGTGGTGAGTTCAAAATTGTATGTATTTGAC
Source organism: Chloromyia formosa (assembly GCA_964017055.1). Taxonomy (NCBI): domain Eukaryota; kingdom Metazoa; phylum Arthropoda; class Insecta; order Diptera; family Stratiomyidae; genus Chloromyia; species Chloromyia formosa. Next base: position 35,888,135 of record OZ024815.1, read on the forward strand.
AGTCACAGATTATCTCAGCTGGCGCAGATGAAGTAATCTGGGGATAGTGTAAACGTAATATAAAGAGGAAGGGGTGCAACCTTGTAAGAAAAGTATTTGAAGCAAGCAAAGTTCATGTCGCAGATCTTTTGTTATATTACGTTTACACTATCCTCAGATTACTTCATCTGCAGCGTAATCTGGGTGTGGTGAGTTCAAAATTGTATGTATTTGACAGTCGCAGATTATCTCAGCTGGCGCAGATGAAGTAATCTGGGGATAGTGTAAACGTAATATTAGGCGGCTATTAAATTACGTTTACACTATCCCCAGATTACTTCATCTGCAGCGTAATCTGGGTGTGGTGAGTTCAAAATTGTATGTATTTGACAGTCGCAGATTATCTCAGCTGGCGCAGATGAAGTAATCTGAGGATAGTGTAAACGTAATATTACGCTAGAAAAGTTGCTTGAAAATGTCTTTTATAAAAGATATTTGTAAATTAACTTTTATAGTGTAATAGCCGCTTAAGAGCGCGTTGACATGATCAAACTACGATTTGACAAACTAGAATTTGATGAAAAGTTGAGCACCGTCCAACTAAGGTTTGACAGAAGCACAAGACATCAAACCAGTTTGACAAGGGGTTGACACGTTCAAGTAGGTGGTTTGTCAAACCGTAGTTTGATCGTATCAACGCGCTCTAACAGACCATAGTGTCAAACCAATGGGTGCATTCGGGAGTCACGGTTGCGAGCTAGCTTTAAGTGCTGCCTCGTGATTTGTATTCCGAATGTTGCGCTAACCCACTGCTAAACTTATATTACGTTTACACTATCCCCAGATTATATTACGTTTACACTATCCCCAGATTACTTCATCTGCGCCAGCTGATATAATCTGCGTCTGTCAAATACATACAATTTTGAACTCACCACACCCAGATTACGCTGCAGATGAAGTAATCTGGGGATAGTGTAAACGTAATATAATATTACGTTTACACTATCCCTAGATTACTTCATCTGCGCCAGCGATAATCTGCGACTGTCAAATACATACAATTTTGAACTCACCACACCCAGATTACGATGCAGATGAAGTAATCTGGGGATAGTGCAAACGTAATATAACTTCATCTGCTGCTTAATCTGGGTGTGGTGAGTTTAAAATTGTATCTATTTGACAGTTCCAGATTAAATCAGCCGGCGCAGATGAATTAATCTGCGGATAGTGTAAACGTAATATAATATTACGTTTATTTTACGTTTACACTATCCCCAGATTACTTCATCTGCTGCGTAATCTGGGTGTGGTGAGTTCAAAATTGTATGTATTTGACAGTCGCAGATTATCTCAGCCGGCGCAGATGAAGTAATCTGCGGATAGTGTAAACGTAATATTATATTACGTTTACACTATCCGCAGATTACTTCATCTGCGCCAGCTGAGATAATCTGCGACTGTCAAATACATACAATTTTGAACTCACCACACCCAGATTACGCTGCAGATGAAGTAATCTGGGGATAGTGTAAACGTAATATTACACTATCTCCAGATTACTTCATCTGCGCCGGCTGATTTAATCTGCAACTGTCAAATGCATACAATTTGAAACTCACCACACCCAGATTAAGCAGCAGATGAAGTAATCTAGGGATAGTGTAAACGTAATATTATCGCAAATAGCTAGGCACTAACACTTTTAGGCAGCACAAAATTTGTTCGCTGTCTTGGCTTAGAGCGCGTTGACATGATCAAACTACGATTTGACAAACTAGCATTTGATGAAAAGTTGAGCACCGTCCAACTACGGTTTGACAGAAGCACAAGACATCAAACCAGTTTGACATCAACCCCTTGTCAAACTGGTTTGATGTCTTGTGCTTCTGTCAAACCGTAGTTGGACGTTCAAGTAGGTGGTTTGTCAAACCGTAGTTTGATTGTGTCAACGCGCTTTTAGCGGAGATTTGACAGTTCGAACGAACTGCTTGCATTCACAAATCACACCGCTACCCGAGCGCTCCCATTTTTGTTGTTGTAATTCGGTGCAAAATTGGGACAAAAATACAATAGAAGCGCTCAAGTCGCGCTACCGATTTGTGAATGCAGGCATGTCAATTTACAACAGGTGAGCCAGCATACCATTTCGCATTACGCTTTTTTTCCGTGACGCCCGAATCACCGCCATCTTTATCCTCAGGCCGGAGTGTCAAAGTAATGACGTCATGACAAGCAGTGAACCATATGTAAACAAAGTGAAAAACGCGTGCAGTCGACCTCTTGAAATCTGATGATTTTCGTGCGTAAAAGTGATTTTAGTGTCGCGATTTGAAGTGCAATTGAAAGTAGTGCTTGTCACTGATATTTAGAAGTGAAAAAAACGCAAGGTGCCGCGAACTTCCGAACAAAATGAACTGCTCGAAAGTGCGCCAGACATGAGTGTGGTTATGAAAGTGCGACACGGGAAATTTCGCATTTTTCGTTTATTTTCCGGCAATTCGAGAAGTGTGAATGGTACAGCACTACTCTGGGACGAATCCTCGGGCCGGTGAGTTTAGCGGAAACTCCCGGAAGTGCCCCAAAAAGTGAATTTCAAGTGGTTGTCAAATGACAACATTACAGGTGATTTCCGGCCTTTTCATCGGAATTCATAGGGTAATTATACGTTTTTTGTTGTGCAAAATTTTTAGTGAATTGATGCGCCCCAAAATACGGGTTTTAAACGCGTTGTTGACGAGCCAGACGAAAGTTTCACTGCAGCTGACAGGACTAGATGCCTAGCAGTGAAACTTTCGTCCGGTTCGTCAACATCGTGGTCAAAATCCACACTTTGGGGCGCATCAATCCACTTAAATTCTACCACAACAAAAAACGCATACTTACCCTATGAATTCCGATGAAAAGGCCGGAAATCACCTGTAATGTTGTCATTTGACAACCACTTGAAATTCACTTTTTGGGGCACTTCCGGGAGTTTCCGCTAAACTCACCGGCCCGAGGATTCGTCCCAGAGTAGTGCTGTACCATTCACACTTCTCGAATTGCCGGAAAATAAACGAAAAATGCGAAATTTCCCGTGTCGCACTTTCCTAACCTCGCACTTTTCAATACACCATTTCACTCGATATTTCCCGGCACTTCACGTTTTTTTTTTACTTTCACACGGCACTGATAGCCACTTCTTTTAGTTACACTTAAAATTCCGGCACTAAACTCACTTTTACACACAATTATCGCGATATTTCACCGGGCGACCGCACGCGTTCACACTTCGTTGACTGCTTGTCATGTCGTTAGTGCTTTGACAATCAGCTGACACTCCGGCCTGAGAGTAAAGATGGCAGTGCCCGAATGCACCCAATGACGTCATGACAGGCAGTGAACCATATATAAACAAAAGGAACGAACTGCTCGAAAGTGCGCGAGGCATAAGTGTGGTTATGGAGGTGCGAACCGGGAAATTTCGCATTTAATTTTAATTGATCGATCATAATTCGACCCCAGTATCGATTCTACGTTGACTCCAGTCATCGATTCTCCGTCGACTACCGTCATCGATTTTGGATCGATTCCTGTCCTCATTTTCGGTATCGGAAAAGTGGCCATTGCCCATACAAATGTCTCCGACGTGTCCTCAATAAAGTCATCGATTCCTTAGTAGACAGTCTTCGATTCTGGATCGATCAAGTTTCGATTCTTGTCTGACTGGGTAGTAGCAACGAACATGGAGACATAGAAGGGGCACTCAGTACAAGATGCCCAAAGGTCGTTTTCTGTCCCCGTAATTCTCAATGTGTTAAATTTCAATGTCCGTACATAATCGCTTTGCGAGAGGATTGTCAGGCTACCAATCCATTTAAAAACGTGGGAAGCTTGTCATTTGAATAGCTGATTATGAAGTGATGCTGTCCTTATCTACCCAATACATTTCCCCGTTTAGGTTCCTGTCAAAAATGGGTAAACATGTGTGTGGCTGACTACTTGCATCCTGCTTTACAAAAATTAATGTACTGAGTGCCCTTTCTATGTCTCCATGTTCGTTGGTAGTAGTCTTTTCTCTTTGAATTACAAATAATTTTCTCCGAGCCCCATAAACAGGTGGTCCATATCTTAGCCAATATTAATTAAAATAGAAACTTACATACGTACCTCCTAAAGAATGCAAAGAGCATCATAAATAAACATAATTTTTTACATATTTCAAATAACGAATAATCATTAACCGCCATCGGATAAATTCAAAAATTTGCTCAAACTTCACCATCTCACCACACTTCACCAACATGTTCCCCTACTCCGTCACCACTCTGGCCTGTCGGCCCTGTCGGCTACGTCTTGTGTCGTGTGGTCGTGTGTCTCCCAACTGCTTTTCTTCGATGCTGTTCTAATTTCGTTCGCTACACCGCGCTGCTTTTCCGTGTACATATCGTTGAATAATTAAAAACTTTTCCTTTCACGAGATACCATTCGAGTGCCTTATTGGAAACCGGCGCGACAAAAGGGATAACTGGGTCCTTCCGCGTCGTGTGTGTAAACAAAAAAGTCGGCCGTCGTCCGGGCGGTTGGTTGTTTTCGTAACCTCGGTTGTGGCTGGCGTCCGCAAAAGTTGGAAGCGAAACGCAAATAGGGCAGATTGGAATCTGGTGACGAGTGTCGTGGATCGGGGCCGCATAGTGTCAGCTTGTGTTTGTTGATTTGCCTGGCTTTGCTCTGTAGCTTGTTGTTATCACACGCTCGCCCGCACGCACCGTATGTTTCCCCTTGGAAGCCTGTAAAGTGTTTCGCCAACAAAAACAAGTGTCGTGCAGTGCCCCGAGCCAAACAAGTTAAAATTCGAGTTTTCCGCGAGTGCAGTGAAAGCAGCCGCCCTGTGTGACCTGACCGGTCCCCGTAGAATGTGGGGCTCCACGGTGGCCTTCGGAGTTGCGGCGAGTTGTTGACTAACGCCAACAAGAAGAACACGAACGAGACGCTGCGCTGCTGTTGCGTCCAACAGGTGAGCGGCCTCCGAGTACAGGTGGACCGTGTGTGATTGTGGCTTGGCGATAGCCAAGGAAAAACCTCTGCAGGTTGCGAGCGGGGATGTATTCCGTTTTGTTGTTGTCGCTGTAGTGCGAACATTCTTGATCCACGAACGCCCGCTATATAGTGCTGGGGCGGAAATGTATCTCGTAGCGAGCCTGTGATTTTCCCCGTCTCTTGCAGAATTGCTTGCCATTCATTATTTTCTTGGAAGCATCTAATTAAGTGCCGGTCGGTTCCCACACACTCGGGCCTTGTGAACGCTCGGTGTCGCGCTATAGTTTCGCCGTTGTTGTGTTTTCATACTACTACGCTTCACCTCGGAACGCCAACCTGTTCTTATCTCGCGTATAATTAAATTCGCAAATAAAAAAAATTGCACAAGCTCTGGAAGTTGATGCCACGGTTAGTTGTTCTGTTTGTGTGTGATCAGTGGACGTTGTAAACGAGCGCGAGATTGCTGTAATTCGCTCGTGTTTTGCGCTCCCGCGACGGTCCCGTTATCAGTGGAAATCGCGCGTACTACGTGCTGCTATCGATGCCTACCTGGGCTGACCTGGTGTCGCCGTGATCTGATGTCGCGATGCAAATGTCGTTAGTGTGAAACACCGCGCGAGGCAATATCGCGGAGTGTATGTTGTGCATATCATCGAGCGTCGGAAACGTGCTAGCAATATGGAAAACGACAGTAAATCGAAATTGGACGTGAAGAATGCCTCGTCAGACGGTTTACTGGCGACGGCAATGAGTGGCTCTACGTCTGTTGTCTCAATGGCGTCGCCGATCGGGGCCCTTCCAGCGAACAACGGCCATGCAATCAGTGCTCAAATTAGTGGTAATCATCAGGTGCAACAGAATCTGGGCAGCTTGAAGTCGGAGACTTCGTCTATTGCCAGCGTAAATGGCTCCATCAAGAAATGTTCACCCGCCACCGTACTAATGAACTCGCGGGAAGATGTTACCTCGCTGGGCGGAGGATCATCGGTGAATAGTCAAACGATGAGTCACGGAAATAATAGTAAACATTCGAAAGGTAAGTTAATGGCAAAACTTAAGAAACGGGGTTATGGGTATTGCTAAAAGATGCCACGTTACGTGATTGGTTGTGGCTCGTTTCCTCCTTTTTTCCGGAGAGTATCCAATGATGCTGCTTTCCACTTGACTTCGTCGAGTCCTGAATTTACTTTTACATAAATTCAATTTAATTTCCAAGTGCAGAATCTAGTGAAATCCTAATATTCTTGCACTTCAATCAACATCAGCGTTTGGTCTTTGGCGGTAGATCAGATGATGATTCTTGTCGATAGCGGTTAATTTACAGCACATCTGAAAAGCAGGACACTATCTGAACCGAAACTTACCACCCGTTCCAGAAAACACGGTTTCTACGTCGCACTTGAGGTCACTCTAAATTGTCTGTTGTTGATTTATTTATGTCGCTCTTGATCGGAATTGTTCTGGTCTCCTCGTGAAACGTCCTGTCACCTGGTACCTATCTTATACATCATAGAATGAAAAATTTCATTCCCAAGCCGACGGCACTCTCAAGTTAAGTTTACAACCCCGTCTAAATGAAAAAAAGTCGGGGCTAAGTATAAAGCATGTATGTAGTTAAACGAGTATCTACACTGCACGCAGATACATCGGCACATGGATATGTCTTATGGCTACCGAATGCGTGGGACATATCTGGTCGAATGATTTCATCCAGTATAATTAACGATACAGGGATCTTGATGAAACCTACGTCGATATTTTCAGCAAAACTCGGTAGCCATAAGACCTATCCATGTACCGATGCATCTGCATGTACTGTAGATACTCGTCATCAGTTTACTGATGATGAACTACTTAGTAAGAGGATACGAGGACTAAGCTATAGACTATCTTCATCCTAAAGCTGGACCCGACCGATTGTATCTTTATAATCGCCAACCATAGTGCTTTTCGGAGTGTAAAATTCTGGGAAACGGGTGAAACGGCGCCTGTTCTGCATAACATTCAAGTTATGGGAAACTGGACGTACGACACCGGTGGTACATAAAGTCAATGTTATGAGAAACGGAAAGAACAGGAAGGGAAGAGGGTATTGTGATTGTACGAAAATTCAATTAAACTTTATGGAGTATAAGGTCGAGCAGGGTGAGTGGTGAACGATATTCGTGGGATGAAAACTAACGAAGTTACACTTCCCTTAACAAAATCGTATTTGGAGGACTTTGGTTCGTCATATATTTTGTACAGCCACAGTTGTATCTTTCTCGCCATTGGTCACTATCGCTCCAATGATTCTTCGTAGTCGTTGAGGCGTCGTCCTGATGTCTCATCAATAAACCAATGAAGCCATTTTGGACTTACCGCAAAAAAAACGTGGCTCATGCATCGTCGGAAACCAGTTATAGCATTTTCCGTCAAATTAACGATTTTTAGAATCAAATTAACGACGAATCGAATTAACTATTTTCCGAATGAAATTAAAGACTTTCTGAACCGAATTAACTTTATATTGCGGCCACGTTCTTGACGTTGATGCCGTCTCCTTGATTGCGGTGGAACTGGTAGAACACCGCAGTTCTCGCGTCATCCTGAAGCCGAAGGTCGAGAATTACGTGAATTATCTGAACACTTCGGCGTAGAACTCGATGTCGAGCTTCCTTGTGAGCTCGGCATGTAGTCGCCTAATTTAAAAAAAAAACATCATCATCGTGGCGCGACAGCCCGACGTCGGGCCCTGGCCGCCTGGATCATTGTCCTCCAATTATCTCGGGCACGTGACCGCGTCCTCCAATTTTGGAAGCCCAGTAGCTGCGCGGCATCCACACCTACTGAGCTCTCCCAACGAGATCTCGGTCGTCCTCGCAGTCTCGCTCCGTCGACTCGTTCTGCATTCATTACTCTCTTAGGCATGCGATCATCGTCTATTCTTTGTACATGCCCTGCCCATTGGAGTCGTTGTAGGTTGACGATTTTCGAGACTTCCAGCTCATCGTACAGTTCATACAACTCATGGTTGTACCGGAAGTGCCATCCATCTCGATCGCAAACGGCCCCGAAAATTCGCCGTAGAACCTTACGTTCGAAAGTGTCTAGCATGTTTTCGGAGGCTTGAGTTAGGGTCCATGCTTCGCAGCCATAGCATAGCACTGGTCGTATAATGGTTTTGTACACGCGGAGCTTCGTGTTTCTGTGCACATGCTTCGGTTTCATTATAGGCAGAACCGAGAAAGAAAGAAAAGTCTTATTAGCTAATATTACGTTTACACTATCCCCAGATTACTTCATCTGCGCCAGCTGAGATAATCTGCGACTGTCAAATACATACAATTTTGAATTCACCACACCCAGATTACGCTGCAGATGAAGTAATCTGGGGATAGTGTAAACGTAATATAACTGTTTCCGTCGCTTGATTTCGTCAGTTTCGTTGGCGTCCCTTGACAAGTTGCAACCCAGGTAAATGAAGTTCTTCACGAACTCGATGTTGAGGTCCCCCACATTGCACATTGATGCTCGGTTGTGCAGGTGTCCTTGTCGTCGATTGCATCATGATTTTAGTTTTACCCTCGTTGATACGTAGTCCAACTTCTTTTGCAGCGGTATCGAGCGTATGCAGAAGTTCTTCTGCGTCGGCCAATATTCGGGACATGATGTTGATGTCGTCGGCGTACGCTGCTAATTGTGTCGACTTGATGAGTAGCGTCTTGCTGTTGTACATATTCATAGCCCGAATAACGTATTCCAGTGCTAGGTCGGTTGTGGAGCGACCAGGTCTGAAACCGCTTTGATATTCGCCAATGATTCGTTCTGCGTACGGTTGTATTCTATTTTCCAGAATTTTCGTCAAAATTTTATAGGACGTACAAACTAGTGATATGCCCCTGTAATTCTCACACCGCAGTTTATCTCCTTTTTTGTGAATTGGACAGATGATGCTTCTGCGCCAATCGTCTGGGATCTCCTCGTCCTCCCATACTCGCAGGAGTAATTGATGTATGGCATCAACTAAACTCGTCCCACCGAATTTTAGCAGTTCAGCTCGTCAGCGCCCGGCGCTTTATTTCGTTTTAGTGACCGCAACGCGATATCAACTTCTTCTACTGTCGGGGGTTGTATGGGTGGGCCTAGATCAACAATATCGTCGGGAGCTTCTTGTAGGGATGTTAGATGATAGGTTCAGAAGCGAGCCCATAGGGTTGAGTGAGACTGCAGTTAGGTGTCTTCAAAAATGCCAGTTTAGGGATTTAATGAATTAGAATCAAAGAATTTTTCCGCGGCAGTGGTTTTCTAATGCTTTAATCTACTTTGATTCGTAAAATCGTTATTTCAATTCATGAAGTCGTTATTTTAATTCGGAAAATCATTATTTTAATTCAGAAAGTTCTTTATTTAATTCGGAAAGTCGTTAATCAGATTCGCAAGGTCGTTAATTCAATTCGGAAAGTCGTGAATTTCATTTGAAAAATTGTTAGTTTTATTTGAGCACCCGTTAATTTGATTCGTAAGTCGTAAATTTCATTCAAAAAGTCGTTATCTTCATTCGAAAAATCTATATTTCATTCGGTAAGTCAATAATTTCATTCGGAAAATCGTTATTTTGATTCGGAAAATTGTTATTTGGAAGGAAAAATGCTACATATGCTAGCGAAACGTTAACTAAGCCAAATAGCAGTAGTTGACAAGCTTATGCCCCACTAATGTATTGTACATGTATGACAAATAATAAATCATGGGTCTGATTATTGTTTTGTAAACTTGGGGCTTTACCTTCCAGTGTATGTGGCTACTTTTAAGGATAGTGGCATCGAGTAATAGCTCCGTTCCCCGACCTGGATTCAACGCTTTCGACAAGGTCCACTCTCTCGAATTTCCACGATGTTCGGTATCTGTATGCGGGATTGCGTCAGCACCTTGCTCTTCGTCTTGTTGATTTGTAGACCAACTTCATTTGCTACCTACTCGACTGTTAGCAGCGTTTCCTCCGCTGACCTGAATGAGGTTGACATTTGACAAGATGTTGATGCGTGTTTCTCTTTTGTGGCTTGTACGGTTGGGAGCCATTTTTTGTGCATCGTCCAAAACCAGTTTATGCTACTTAACGAAACGTCAACTAAGTGAGATGATGATGATTTGCATTACCTACCAACTGAATGCTTTTATAAATATTTTTCCAAAATTCCAACTCGCTAGCTTCATTCTATCGAAAGTTATCGTAGTTAAAGGAATATTTCATATGTTGACATTTGTAGGGGAGGTAGGCGTTGCTTTGGTCTGATGTATGCCCATCTTACTAAAACCGTAGCTTCTTATATGAAGTTTACATGCCAAAATCCACCTCTCTACGTCAATTGGCTCAAGAATTACCACAGAGATATATAGAAGGAGATGAAACCACCATTTACTGTACACTAAATTCTGGACGTAATTCCACCACATACACCATACACATGCCCTCCACTGTGCAGCACCAGCGCAGTCCATATAGAAGCACAGGAAGCACAAGAGATGTCATCCCCTCTCATACTTCTCCTTTGTGAACAATAACATTCCATTTTGTCTCTCTGCCGCGGAACACCCGCCCGGTCCATATAGAAGCAAATGAGATGTCAAATGTCCATCCCCCTTCCTACTTCCTCACTTGTGCCGAATTACTTCATTTCTCTCGCTCTTTTTCGTTTCCTTCTAATTCTCTCTTCTGTGAGAATTACAGATAAAAAACGTGAAATACGGGACTTTGTGCAAAAAAAAAGTGCCGTTAGTTTCCAATTGATCAATCCCATTTTTAGAAGAGAATATACAATGGCCACGAGGGGAGCAATCTATCAAAGTTAGAGCTTTTCGCGTTTATTCAATCCGCAGTTATAAACGTAATTAATTGTTTGACACTAATTTTGATTTTCTTTTAAAAGCAACCGGTAGCGTAGGGCGACCGGTAGCGCAGTGTGTTGAGGCATCAGTCTCATGTTTGAATACCGGCGCTTCGGGTTCGAATCCCGTCCACGACAACGTTCGGGCCATAGATGTGCAGGAGGTGCATGCTGGCAACTTCATTCTCCGAAACCAGTTTATGTCAATACGAAACGTCAACTACGCCACATGGAACAGTTGACGCGCTATGCCCCACAAGGGGTTAGGGCAGTTGAGTAAGATTTTAAAAGAAAATCAACTAAACACCATTCTTGCAAGCAATCTGTTAAAATTTCCTCCGGTTGGCTCAAGAGACTTCAGATAAATCTGAATAAAATTTTTCGCTGAGACCATGTTCGTGTTTGAATTCGTATTTTGTGTTCGACAATGTGTGGACGGCCTTATGCACGCAGAATGAAAATAAGTTTCTTACAAACTGGTATCTAGCGGAGCTACTGAAAACCGCTAGTCTACATTGTCCCTTAGTCTTTTGCAGTTAAGTCGCCACAATTTATCTAATATCATAGATCAATTAATTAATTCACATTAAACAAGACCCCATAAAATCTCAAGATTTATAAAAATCTACCGGCAAATAATTTTCAAATCACTCATTATTGAAAACAGTTTCGAAAAACCCACAATGATAAAGTCAAAAAATTTATATAATTGCCAAATTTTAATATCTATAGCTTTAACAAATCCCTGATTTCCCTATACGTTAAATTGATGTTGATTTGTTTGCTGAATAAATCACATGTATGAGTGATTCATGGGAACAAATGTGGAGATTTTTGTGTATAATGTATGTGTATGTATCTGCTAGTATATAAGTATGTACAATGTACATATACATATTAATCACGATAGTTACAAAGGCGCACATGTCATTATTTGCATTCATAAATGGATCAACCATGAATCAGATATGTAGGTATAAGTTTCTGAGAAATACAATTTTATTCACGTAGCTAATTATCCCTCAAATTTTTCGTAAATTCGAGCAGTGTAAAACAAACACAAGTGACTCATTTGCGTAAATTAAAATTGATTCTGAGATGTTTGGAAATTACCCCACTTTCGATCAATTAAAATCAAATCGATATATCGTATACTGAAGCGCAAGTACAGTAGTACAATATTTATGAAAAAATCGTCAATTTCTATAAAAAAAATATTACAATCATGCGTAATTGGACAGTCGTACGAAAAAGCATCCTAGAGGACCTGAAATTGTTTCTAAATAAAATCCAAATACAGGGTGTCTATGCTGGTAGGCATATTTTAGAACCAACCGGACAAACATTCCTGACAAATATCTTTCTTTCAGTTTTCTGTCTGGTAACCCTGGTAAAATATATTTTGTACTTGAAGGACTGACTGTTGTGGGGGTTCCCAGCATACTAAGTGAACCGCAAACGAGTTACGAGCGAGTCACTTTGGCGAGCGAAACCTTCGCTAGTGACTCGCCGGTAATAGCTCTGTCGTTCGAAATTTACATTCGCGGCGAATCTTATTTTTCATATCACTGCCGACGGCGAGTCGTTGGTGAAGCGTTTAGCGTTTTAGCGAAGGTTTTCCTTGCATACCTGTTTTCAAAAGAGCACAAAACAATATTATAATTAAAAGCCTTTGGTTACATTTGCTTTAGTGGCTCTTTAGCGGGGTTGCATGCCCTAGCTAAAATAAAGACCCTTTGTTGGTTCGCTTTTCTTCACTTTAAATGAATAATGAAGGTGCTAGGAGGCTCCGGCTTCCCCACAATGATTACTTTAGGAACTGTGGGGACAAGGAATAGTAGGTAAGCACTTTTGATTTAGCTAGTAGTAGAATAGACACTCTTGATTTGGATGACCTAACATAAAAGACTTGAATGTTGGTCAGCTCCATAGCTTCATTGATGGTTGAGGTTGGGTTAAAAATTAAGTGAGTTTCGGGGTGGTTGAGTCTATTGTTGTATGACAACTTTTATGTACTAGTATATGTGATTTGAATTCCATATTAGCCCCTTTAACGTAACCTTTCATCAACTTAGTGGCTGATCATATACTCCTACATATATAATATCGACAGACGTCCAATTTAACTATGGGGGGTTGTTGTTGTTGATTGCCTTTACCCCCCAGGGGTATGGGCGCATTTGCATTTCTATGCCTTGTTGACGTTTCGATAACATATCGTTTTTTCGGACGTGCAGTTGCTAGCATGTACCCTCTATCTGAGCCATCTTTATACTGACAAGCTAGAAGCGCAATGGAAGTTCTGTTAGTACCCACTGGCAGTTTTGCTCGCGCCGAGGATCGAACCTCCGACCTCTAGATCGTAGAGATGTGATTCAACGAACATGGTCACCGAGCGCGTCATTGGTGACGTTTCAGTAGCATTTCAATTTCGGATGGTGCAGTTGCATAGCATACGCCTCCTATCCGTATAGCAGTATTTTAGTAAAAAGCGTGTAGCGCCCGGAAATGCGGATTTTGACCACGATGTTCACGAACAGGACGAAAGTTTCACCGCCAGGCATCTAGTCCTGTCAGCTGCAATGAAACTTTCGTCTGGCTCGTCAACAACGTGTTCAAGACCCGCATTTCCGGGCGCATCAATCCACTAAAATATTAACAAAAAAAACGTATACTTACCCTATGAATTCCGATGAAAAGGCCGGAAGTTACCTGTAATGCTGTCATTTGAAAACCACTTTGCAGTCACTTTTTGGGGCGCTTCCGGGAGTTTCCACTGAATTCACCGGCCCGAAGATTCGTCACAGGGTAGTGCTGCACCATTCACATTAGCGGCAAATTAACGAAAAATGGGAAATATCTCGTGTCGCACTTTCATAACCTCACACTTTTCAACATACCATTTTGCCTTTGAATATATAGCCATGGAATGAGCATGTCCTGTATGTCTCCATAGAAACAGTGGCTCCAAAATCTGGGTACTAAGTCGACATGTGGTCGACAGTCAGCTAACTTAGTAGACCGTTTAGTAACTATGAAATTTAAATATTGGCAAGAATTGACGTTTGTTTATGCACAATTCGACGGCGCGGTCAACATTGGGTGGTATGCATAATAATGAGGATATACTCAAGAGTGAAGTCTATTGAGGACATTCCTGAGTCTGCTATGTTCGGTGAATCGGCAACCTTTTAGTTTCCGGGGCCCCGGCTGGGGGAATCACTTTTCACTCGGATTTTTGTCACTTTTCACTCGCGTCACTCTAAAAGTCAAGAATTTGAAAAAAACAAAATTTTTCTTAATTTTTATTTTTAATTTTTGTTTTAAGTTTTTTTTTTATTTATTTTTTTTTATTTTTTTATTTTTTTTTTCATAATTTATACTGAGTGTTTGGAATATTGGAGGCATGGAAAATTGAAATATTCGCAAATCCCCTTGCGTGGGCTCCGCTCGCTACGCTCGCTCCGCGCTTAAGGGATCGTAACCCTCAATATCGCACAAACATGAACGCTCGCTTCGCTCGCTCTGCGTGCAACAGCGTTTTGATCAGTTTTAAACACACCAAACACTCAGTATAAATCATTAGAACAAGAAAATAAGGAAAAAAAAATTAAAAAAATAAGATAAAAAATTAAAAAAAAAATTAAAAATTAAAAAAAAAATTTTTTTTTTGCAAATTTGAGAGTCTTAGGGTGACGCGAGTGATAAGTGACAAAAAATCCGAGTGAAAAACGATTTTTTCACCCCGGGCTAAAAATACCCCGAGTGGAATTCTGTCAACTCAGCTTTACTCCACTCGACTCACTTTATGCATACCACCCATTATGTCAATACCGAAACGCCAACTGAGTAGGCTGACTGTCGATATTCTGACAAGTATTGACCTTTATTCATGCACAATTCGACAGAACAGTCAACATATGTCAATATCAAACAACAACCGAGTAGGCTGGCTGTCGACTTATTCGCCAAATGTTGGAGCCAGAGACATACAGGATAAGCGCATTCCATGGCTCTATATTCTAAGCATTTTGCTCGGTATTTCACGGCACTTTATGTTTTTCTCACTTCCATACGTCACTGATAAACACTACTTTTATTTGCACTTGAAATCGCGACACTAAACTCACTTTTACGCACGAAAATCGCGAAATTTCACCGGGCTATCGCACGCGCTTACATATGGTTGACTGCTGGTCATGTCGTTGGTGCTTTGACAATCAGCTGACACTGCGGCCTGTTAGTAAAGATGGGGTGAACGAGTTCAACTTTGTCAGAATCAACGACCGCATTCTCATATGCTTGTGGTTTAGTATTGCGTTTAGTGCTTTTGGCTGGGAATGCGAATTCCGGCGTTTTTTGCAGGTGCGAAGTGGTCATTCACAATGGTGGGTATTCTTTCCAAGTCAAACTTTGGCAAACTGTACTATGAACATGTCAACCGGCCTTTACTTGCTCTTGGAATGCATATTTATATTTTCAATTTAAAAAAGTGCTGCAAGTTTGTTTGAAAATCAATTTTACACAGTTTAAATGCGTCAAATGAACGCGAACAAAAAATTTAACTATTATGCCGGGTTTCCATCAAAGAGACAGTTTTGAAAAACAGTTTTGTCTTCAAAAACAAGAACAGAAATAAGTTCTGTTTTTTGAAAACAGTTGTTTTACTATATGTAAACAAACTGTTTCAATTGAACAGACTGTTTTTTTTACTTCTGTTTATCTTGTTCTACATAGTGTCAAACAAAAATTTCAGACGATTTGCCTAAAACAGTTTTTAGAGACACAAATGTTTTAACAACTGTTCAGTTTTTACAAAACATTGGTGTTTTTGTTCAGAAAAACAGTTTTTGTCCGTGTTTTTCAAAACTGTCTCTTTGTTGGAAACCCGGCATAACAGGCTGAACAGCTGATTTTCGTTTTTTCGCGCACAATATAATTGAAAAATAATAAAGACATAAATCATCGGACTGCCAATTAAATTTTCAAATGATTGCATCAATTTTGACGAGAGATAACGCATGGATCGTAATTTATGTAAATTACGTTAGTGTTGATGAGAAAATCGCATTGCCTATAAAATCTGGAAATTATTTAATCGAGAAGAGGTGAAAAACGCAAATGATCATGCCTTGTGACTTTCTCTTTCCAATTTTTCGCATTTATTGTACTTTATTCTGTCTGATTGAAATTGGCATATTATATCATTAATTGTTTAATTAATGCATCATCGCATGCGAATTGCGGACATGAATTAATGCCAATTAATCACAAATCGATACTACGATGACAGAAAATTGACGCGGTAGATGTAATATAGCAATTATTGTTGGATAATAAGATGCTGGTAATAATAATTCGATATCACATTTGTGAATTTTAAATTGGAGGTTGCGGTCGACGGCTCAAAATGATTGGTAGCAAAGCGCTGTAATTTATTATTTTGTTTATTTTTCATATTATTTTCGAAGAATAGTAATTTTACACGAAATACACATTAGCTGTGTTTTTTTGCAGTGCAGATCAGAGCAAAACAACGATTACACTCGTTGCACTAACAACATTTACTCTCCAGAGCAGTTGTTATTAGTGTAACGCGTGCAATTGTCGTGCTATGATCTGCACTGTACGTGCAACGTGCGACGAAAACCCCGCCCACGCCTCCCGAACTGAGCTACAGCAAGCATAAGCCGCTGCTTAGCTCATTGAGGCGCCTTTTTCTCCGCCAGATGGCGCCCGCTGCTTAGCTCATTGAGGCGCCTTTTTTTCCGCCAGATGGCGCGGTCCGACCTTCACGGTCACTATGCTACCTTAGGCTCCGTCCCCACGGGCATCTTCGCATGCCCATCAAACCGTCCATTACGGTATCTCACGTTCATTCCTCCGTGAATTTCACGTTCATTCTTGCATCTGAATCCGTCTGAAAAGATGGAAATTCATAGTGTTAGACGCGAGCCCTATTTAAACTAGACATCTTCTGGTCTGTTGTTTGAGTCTGGACCAACAGTTGCACATCCAACCCAATGCTGATCGCCGAAAACAAATTGAACGACGCCACAAGGAGGCGAATCAAAATCAACTGGTATGGAAAAAGAAAGCTAGTGCCTTTTCAAGGCTCCCTACTTCCGTGCTAACCTTCGATCACGTTTCGACCACACTATCACAGTAGGTTGTCAATGAACACTCGGTAAGGTCGTATTTCGCGGTATTATTGTCTCTTATTTACGTTGGAGACGTATGCTAGCAACTGCACCATCCGACATTCATCATCATCATCGTGGCGCGACAGCCCGACGTCGGGCCTTGGCCGCCTGGAGCATTGTCCTCCAATTATCTCGGTCACATGACCGCGTCCTCCAATTTTAGGAGGCCCAGCAGCTGCGCGGCGTCCACACCTACTGAGCTCTCCCAACGAGATCTCGGTCGTCCTCGCAGTCTCGCTCCGTCGACTCGTTCTACATTCATTACTCTCTTAGGCATGCGATCATCGTCCATTCTTTGTACATGCCCTGCCCTGAAGTCGTTGTAGTTTGACGATTTTCGAGACTTGCAGCTCATCGTACAGTTCATACAACTCATTGTTGTACCGGATGCGCCATCCATCTCGATCGCAAACAGCCCCGAAAATTCGCCGTAGAACCTTACGTTCAAAAGTGTCTAGCATGTTTTCGGAGGCTTGAATTAGGGTCCATGCTTCGCAGCCATAGCATAGCATTGGTCGTATAATGGTTTTGTACACTCGGAGCTTCGTGTTTCTGTGCACATGCTTCGATTTCATTATGGGGAGAACCGAGAAAAAAGTCTTATTAGCTAACTGTATCCGTCGCTTGATTTCGTCAGTTTCGTTGGCGTCCCTTGACAAGTTGTAACCCATGAAAATAAAGTTGTTCACGAACTCGATGTTGAGGCCCCCCACATTGATGCTCGGTTGTGCAGGTGTCCTTGTCACCGATTGCATCATTATTTTAGTTAATACATAATCCAACTTCCTTTGCAGCGGTATCGAGCGTATGCAGAAGTTCTTCTGCGTCAGCCAATCTTCGGGACATGATGTTGATGTCGTCGGCGTACGCTGCTAATTGTGTCGACTTGATGAGTAGCGTCTTGCTGTTGTCCATATTCATGGCCCGAATAACGTATTCCAGTGCTAGGTTGAAGAGTGTCGGTGCCAGTCCATCGCCCTGTTTCAAACCAGTGCGTGTTTCAAACAGATCAGTAAGTCTATTATGTGTCCTGACTTGTGTGACGGAGTTGGTCATCGTCATCTTAGTCAGTCGCACTAATTTGGCCGGTATACCAAATTGCAGCATATGATGTTGTACAGTACTCCACGATCGATACTGTCGTATGCCTGCTTGAAGTCGACAAAAATTTGGTATACGTTTACGTTGTATTCCCAGCACCTCTGGAGTATCAGTTTGACTGAGAAGAGCTGATCGGTTGTGGAGCGACCAGGTTTGAAACCGCTTTGATATTCGCCAATGACTCGTTCTGCGTACGGTTTTATTCTATTTTCCAGAATTTTCGTCAAAATTTTATAGGACGTACAAACTAGTGAGATGCCCCTGTAATTTCACACCGCAGTTTATCTCCCTTTTTATGAATTGGACAGATGATGCTTCTGCGCCAATCGTCTGGGATCTCCTCGTCCTCCCATACTCGCAGGAGTAATTGATGTATGGCATCAACTAGACTCGTTCCACCGAGTTTTAGCAGTTCAGCTGGAATCTCGTCAGCGCCCGGCGCTTTATTTCGTTGTAGTGACCGCAACGATAGATCAACTTCCTCTATTGTCGGGGGTTGAATGGGTGGGCCTAGATCAACAATATCGTCGAGAGCTTCCTGTGTGGGGATGTTAGATGGTCGGTTTAGAAGCTCTTCAAAATAAGGGGCCCATCGTTTGTTAATGCCATCGGTGTCGCTGATGATGTTTCCATCCTTGTCCTTACAAAGGCTAGTCCTGGGTTGGTAGCCGTTCTTAATTGTATTTACTAGTTTGTACGCTTGTCTGGTGTTCCTATTAGCTAAGTTTTCGTTTATGTTCAGCAACTGCTCGTCAAGGTATTTACGTTTCTTACGTCTAATTATTCTATTCGATATTCGCCGTAGCTCGTCATATTTTTCTCTTCTGGCTCTGGTTCCTCGTTGAATCCATTGTCTGTAGGCCTCGTTTTTCGCGTCAAGTGAATTTTTGCATTCTTCGTCGAACCAGTCATTTCGCGCTCGCCGGGCTTTATATCCCACGATTTTCTCTGCGACATCCTTGATGGTACCCTTGAGTTCTTTCCAGAACCCATGGACGCCTGTGTTGCTGATGTTGTGTAGCATAGCTGATAGTCTTTCCTCAAGGGCGGTGATATACGCCACCGCTGTAGCATCACTCAGAAGATTATCAACCGCAAAGATTTTGGGAGGGCTGATTCTCGATTGGTGCACTGAAGAAATTCTACATCTGTGGGACGTCTTCACCAAGTGATGATCTGAGTCGCAGTTTGCTCCTCGATAGGAGCGGACATCTATCACACTAGACGCCCATCTCCTGCAAATGAGGACGTGGTCAATTTGGTTAACGGTATGTGCGTCTGGAGACTTCCAGGTCTGCTTGTGAATGCGTCGATGCGGGAAACAACACGTAGAGCTTACGACTAGATTCCTGCTGCAGGCGAAGTCGATAAGTCGCTGGCCGTTGTCGTTACATTCTTCATGGAGACTGTGGCCTCCAGTGGTGCCCCGGTGCCAACTTTCATTTCCGACTTTCGCGTTAAAGTCTCCCAGCAGCAATTTGACGTCGTTTGTTGGAAGTGAGTCGAAGAGAGTTTCAAGGCGGGCATAGAACTCGTCTTTTACTGCGTCTTCTTTAACTTCAGTGGGGGCGTGCACATTAATGAGCCAGAGATTGAAGAATCGAGTCTTGATGAGTTCAGTAATATGCTGTTTAAGGTGATTGTTCACTATAAATGCTACTCCAAACTCCTTGCGGCCCGATGGTTTGCCACTTCTAAAAATTGTGTGCGATTTCTTGTCATTAATCTCGCTGCCAACCCAATTTGTTTCCTGGACTGCAGTAATGCTCAGTTTGTACTTTTCGACCTGTTGAAGGAGGGCCTTCCCGGCCCCCGGTTTGTTCAGGGAGCGTACATTCCAGGATCCGAAAGAATAATCCTTAAGTCGTTTGCGTGGTCGTCGTTGTTGATCCGTCCAATCCGAGGCTTTTGTTCCAGGTTTCTTGACATGGAGTGGTTTTTGCAAGGACGAGTTATCAGCACATCGCTTAACCCCATTCAGGGGATGGCCTCGGAGATAGCTGCTTCAGATGATTTAATAAACGTGCTGGAGCTCACACAACTATGTTGCAGGTCCAACTACGCAAGTCATTCCATCCTACTAAACCTGAGACGCTTAAGTGTTCGTCAGCCATTCAGGCTACAGCTATCTGCCTTTTCCAAACCGTCTTATCGCTAAGACATTGGCCCTCAGCGATTTGATACACTGCCGTTACCAGGGGGCGCCTACGCGGAGGACTATGGAAAAGGTCTTTGCCCCCCATCCGACATTCAGATTCTACCGAAATGTCAACCAGTCATTGCTATGCTAGATATATTGACGCGATGGGACTATAAGGGACATTGAAATTGGTTCCTTATATGCGAGTGTTCGTTATAAATAGATGCGTTTTAACAGAGCTTGACTGCATGTAGATAATTTTCATTCATTATATCCTTGACAATCAGCCAAATGTTAAAAAAAAAACTTGCAACTTGCACACAATTTTTTTTTTCTTTACTGAAGAGAGAATACTTGAAAAGGTACTCCGATTACACGTGCAATCAAAGCATAAAAACCAGAACATCACTCCAAATGGTATAACCAGTACGCCACGCGCCCACCCTTGGTTTCCAAGTAACCAAAGCCGCAAATAAGCGTTTTTTCAGGCTTCCATGTGGGCAACATATCAAATTACACCCTGCACTTCAGTTGATTAAGTAACCGATTGACTTGTTCACTTGGAAACATTCATTTCCGCATTTAGGCGCTACACCCGATCAATACGATGGACCCTGTGTCATGTAGGTGTTGGTCGAAACCATTCAGAAGCCGTCATTCAATCTTCGCTACTGCGAGTAACCTTTGCTCGCTCTTCGTTTGACACAGATTAAAGTGAACTGAAGTGTTTCAAATGATAATGCGCCGGTTAGTTCATAACCTCTTTTTACAATCCACGTCAACGACTTGATACGTTCGTTAGTAGATTTTCTTCGCCCATTTGCATATAAAAGGGAAATTATCCACACAAATGTCTAGAATTCAACCGAAAAAAAGAAACTCGTTTCAATAACAACTGCGCGTAAACATATTAGTACGCCGGAATATTTGGAATCCTAAGTCGATTGTTATTGTACGAGTATTATTTCGGATTCGATTGTTGTAAAGTCGTGACTGATTGCACTTTAATGTTCACTGATCTCATGTTTCAAATTTAAATATCGACGATCGGCGCGAGGAGTGGAATTACAATTGGATCTCCCCTATGTTTGATTGAAATTTAAGTGAATTGTACTTTGTATGTACATTTTCTCACCATGGACTGGGCTTCAAACTTTCACGATGTATAATGCCACGATTTGAATGGAGAAAATTTGATGTTCAAGCCAGAACACTACCGGCAAGTGAATAGGTTTAATGGGTAATTCAAGGGGTCCGGGTCACATTTAACTGTGAAACAATTCAATTGAACATTTCGAAGAAGATCAATCTGGAGGACATTGAACCTAGAGGGCCTCAAAGATTTTTCTATGAGAATTTTGCACAAGAAACTTTCGCAGAGCTTCATGGCTGAAATACCAAACCATACATTAAAACGTTATCACAAATTGAGCACCAAAAATAAAGCCATAAATATCTGAAAATACCATCGAAATCGCCAATTTCAACCGCATAAATTCTTTGACCAATAGTCCCACATTATCGACTCACCACATTGACTAGAATTTCAATGAGCGTAACCTACGGACCAATCAATAATAATAACCCTGGCATGCATCCTACATGCTGTCTTCTATTTTTTTTTTTTCTAGTTTTCTGTTTTAGTTTTTTTTTTTCATATACATACATATAGTTGTGCATAATATCTCTCACTTCTGTAAATTGATCAAATTATGCTTATAGCCACAAATGCTTGTTCCATGTTTTTAATCGCATATTGAATTGATCGTGGGCTATTAAAATTGATTAACCCCTACCATCATCGACCATTGCCGTACCAATGCAAGTTTCAGGCAAATTTCGAGTCTTATTTCATCGATCAATAGTTGTTGTTAAAGAGGCTGTCGACTCGAGCAAACCGCGGAGACAAAAAATTAAAAACACATTTTATTCGTCAAGACTATACAATTATCGCCATTAAATTATGTTTTTTGATAGTTTTGATAGATTTTGGGGAGTTGAGTAACCGACCAAAGAGACGATGATAACCTTTGACGTCCGGAAGAGTGAGATGTTATCGTATAAAATATACGAAATTAAGTAAAAAGCAACTTGACTAATTGGTGGGATTCTCATTTGAATTTTATTTTAAAATTTGGATGATTGTGGGCTAGCATATTTTACAGTAACAACCAATAGCCTACTTACTAACAAGTTGATTGGCATTTATTAGGATGACTCTTTCGGACGAAACGGAAAGTTTTATGTTTTAAGGCTTCTTACGCGTTAGACCAACCTGCCGTTAGAGCACGCATTGGGCCACCTATCAAACTAGCCATTACGGAACGGATAGACATCCTATTAAGCTGCGTTGATACATGGTCTAATGGCTGGTCTAATGCGTGGTCAAATGCATGGTCTAATGACTAGTGGTTGAAACTCAATATATTTAGTTAAATGTTTCTCTCCGCCCTTCAAGCCGTTAGAAAAAATGTAGATTAGAAAAATATAGGTCTACACTACAGCGTTTGCAACATACGAGTATGTGGTAGCCAGCGCGCTATTAATTTTTTCATACCCAAATCTTCGTGTATAATCTTCTACATCAGTTCACCTGATATCCCAGCGGTCACCTTAAGGCGAAATTCACACACACGACACCGCGCTGCACGACTGCTTGAAATTTCGGTCGAGATACACAGCATCAAATGGGCGGATTCACACTCATCGCTCAGCATGCGATACGATCGACTATGCTTGGCTATTGTGCGTGGCTGCGTCGGAGCTGAAAATGTAGCTAATCTGAATACCGCCTAATCGACGATCTTCCATCACGGTTTTTTTATGTTTATGCTAAGGCTTAGGGGATACCCTTTGATGCGAGAGCACAGCCTTGGCGGGAAGGAAATTAGGGTAGAGGGGCTAGGATGGGTTGAGTTTGAATGAGGTACCGGTGTACGTTTCGTTTAAATTTTTGCAGATCATAACTGCAGTGGAAAACAGAAGATGGTAGGTTCTTCCACATTCGTGTTGTTCTGGATACAAATGAATCATAGAATTTGACGATACGACTACTACTGAGTTCAAGAAAATGAGGATGGGCACGTCAGGCTAGCCGGGTGTTACGCGAAAGAAGAGCAAGCTCAGGAATAAGACTGGATATTTCGGCTGAACAACGGCGGTTGTAGTAGCGATAAAAAAGTTATAAACAACCGACTTTTCGCCGGTGTTCAAGCGGCTTTATATGAGAAGTTATGGATTCATCGCCAATAAGCTTGAAGGCTTTCCGTTGAACTTTGTCTAATGCGGATAGGGCAGTTCGACCTGCGCCTGGCCATATGTGGGCCTTATAAATTTGCACCAAATCAGATGGTGTAAAGTATTTTTTTTACAGCGATTCATGAAACCCAGACACTTCATTGCATTTTTCGCAATGTTGAAGATGTGGTCAGACCAATTTAGTTTACTAGAGATGTTTATACCTAGTACGTTCGATGTGACACCATCGACTTAAAGGCCTCTGGTGTGCATAAGGGTATAGCTGGTGGATTTGGCGTAGTGGGCAGTAGCCAAGAGTTTGCACCGAAGATTTCAGCAAACAAATTGGCCTTTTCTAATGACTCACTATATACGAAGTGTGTAAATAAAGTAATGAGACTGATTTTTTTTTTCAATTATTTATTCAAATATAATTACAATGCAATATTGTCTCCTTCAAAATAATTCCCTTGGGAAGCCACACAGCGCTGGAGACGATCCTTCCAATCATCATAGCATTGCTGTAGCTCAGATACTGGAATAGCCTTCAGCTGGTCGGTTACAGCTGTTTGGATGTTTTCAAGTATCCCAAAATGAGCTCCCTTGAGGTAATTTTTCAATCTCGTCACCAGTAATGACACGTTCCAGAAAACGGCGATCATTTTCAATCGATCCCAAAAAGTCAAGACTCCTTTCTTTTCTGAGATCCTTTTGTTCTTGGAAAAGGTTTTTCGGAACCATTTTGGCACAAATTTTTCTCATTTCCAATTCATTGGTCAAAATCTGATGAACGGAGGTGTGATTCGAATTCAACTGTTTCGCGATCATTCTGACTGTCAACCGTCGATCTGGACGCACAACATCCCGGACTCTGTTGACATTTTCATCGGTGTTTGCACTTGAAGGCCTTCCACTTCGTGGTTCATCTTCAATCGACTCTCTTCCTTCTGAAAATGCCTTAAACCACCGAAAAACCTGGGCCTTTGACAAAACACTTTCTCCATAGGCCCGACGAAGTTTTTTAAATGTTTCTGTTGCATTGTGTCCAAGTTTGAAGCAAAACTTGATAGCACACCGTTGCTCAAAATTGATGCCACTCATTTTTAAAATAGAACGCACAAGAAAAAACTGTTTCACGAAAACTAACGCTACGGACAAACAAATGACTCTAGCGAGTTGAAACTCATACTGGAGGCGTATCACATGTGCACCTGACGCTGCTCAAAGCCTCTCATCTCCAGCGTTGCCGGATCGAAAGCGACGTTGCCAGTCTCATTACTTTTTTTACTGACCTCGTATTTTCCCATTATGTACAAGTGGTGGAATGGAAGAACAGCTGAAGTTACTCTTCACAGCTTTAAAAAGTGACTAGAAGCCTTTGCTACCTTTTCGCTCAACGAAAACTTTTTGTCTGATTTTACTATCGAACTGAAATTTAGCTTTATTGACAACAGATTTGCATGTGTTCTTCGCAGAGTTGTAGACCTCTCTCAGTTCGACACAGGGACGTTGTTTGTATGTACGGTATGCTGCTTCTTTTCTCTTAATAGCCTCTTTGCACTCTCTGAGGTGGTAGTAGGTTTGATGTTCTTAAAGCTATGCGGGACGAAGCAGTACATTCCGTACCAGATGATATTTATGATTGATTCGCTTATATAGTCGACGTTCTTCGTGGAGAAGCAGTCGGCCCAGTTAAGTTCACTGATATATTGATTGAAAAGCGACCCAATCCCCTTTATTATAATGCCATAATAGTCTTTTGGTGGGAGAGAGGCCTTTGACATTCAGGAAGCAAGTAGTGAATCGGGTCGATATCAATTTGTGATCGGAACTTCCCAAAGGAGATGAAACCAATACTGAGTATTTATCGGGATGTGAGGTGATAAACAAGTGCAATAAGTTGGCGTTTTGGCCTTCGATATCAGGTATTCTGGTTGCGGAATCTACTAATTGGTGTAGGTTGTATGATTCACAAAATAACTCAACCAGTCTTCCTGCTGGGCTTGTGGACGAAGAGTACTTAAGCCATTTAGTATTGTATACATTGATGAAGGGAACTTCTCTAACAACTCATCGATATTGCTAGAAAGTATATCGAAGTAGTGCTCCGTATCGGAATCAGAAGTCCCAGGGCTCCGATATAGAAAACACAAGAATATAATGTGTTTTTAAAAATTAAATCTAATCCAGGTGTAGGAGACCGAAATCCAAGTGAAACGAAAGCGACTATTGTTGCAAAACCTTGACAGATTATTATTCCTTATGGTATTGATTATTGTCCGGCATCAGTATTTCTGACCCCGGCCATGTTTAAGAGATACAGGAATAAAGTAACTACTATAGAAGTGGAACTTCATATGAATTAAGCAAAAGCGATGTGCCGATTGAGACGCAAATAATCAAATAAAAGTCGCCTTTAGAGGGATAGGGACGACAACACTTCAAAAAGCTCTTCAAATGACAACTGCTTATCGTTTCAATGGGTGCGTTCCCAAAAGTATCATGGTTCCTATACTTATCCATTGCCCCTTCTCCGATTCGTGATTTCTCCGGTGAACGACACGATTCCCGTGCCGCCATGAACATATTTCACACAAACATACACTAGTCAATAAGAAATATTTACACTTTTAAACACAATTTTCAAACAAAGTGACGAGCGAGGACAGACTGTCCGATCACTATACGCACTTTGACGCCAAGAAAGAGTTGTTTGCGAATGGAGTAACCGAACTTGTTAAGAGCGAACTGTCAAACCCCTAGGAATCGTTGAAGGGGTAATCGGATCGGAAAAAAATCGTGATACTTTTCACCTTCGCAAAGATTCTGAAATCGTAGCGTTTCCGCAAAGTATCTATGAAACCGTGTCGACACGGTATCGACACGGTCAAAAATAGAAACTCACCCAATGGGCGCGGTCCTGGAAGCCTTCTGATATGGATCTGACTTTTCTGTTTTCTCCTCTATGTGCTTCCCCCTCCAGTAAATTTAGTACAGACAACTGTCAATTTTTGGATCTGAGAAATATTCCCACAGACGGCATACACTGCCGTCTTGTCAAAAAATATCTGTCAAGTTTTTAGTTTCAAAATGGAAAATTTAATTATTGCGGAATTATTGGATGATTTCGGTGATATCCAAATTGTAAATACTCGTAGTGTGCAAAGCATACTAAATAGTGCGCGTTGTCATGGATAACAACATGACAAACGATTGGAGTTTGTTGGACGGGATTGAGCGCGAAAACCGACCCAGAAATGCAAATTATTTCGAACAAACAGTTCCCCGATACGACGACTCAAGGAGCAGGTTTGTAGGCTAAAGGCGCAGCAAACTACCAATAAACACTTCGCAACACGTCCTGCACGCTGGCTAACGGATGACTGGCTATGTTGCTTTGGTGACAGAGGCGCCGGCGACATCTGAGAACTGTCAAAATTGCTGATTTTAGAAATTGACCGGAAAAATATTCAGATCCAGAGGGGAAATTGTCAGATCTAAAAGTGTGAGTTGTCTGTACTAAATTTACCGGCGGGGAAAGCAAATGGAGAAGAATTTGAGAAATGTCAAACCCTGATCCGGTCGCAGGAACGCAGCCATTGTATGAGTAACATGCTCATTATTCGGCATTACCCCTCCGTGTACTGATGGAATCCAACGTATATGCAACGAATAGGCAGGCTATTCGTATGGAGTCACACTTCTTGTTAACAATCTCTATTGTTTATTCTTTGATACAGAGGTGTGCTAACTGTAACCATAGAAATATACTATTATTAACCAATTTTGAGAACATATCAAAATATCATTAATTTCCATTTTCTATGCTAGTTGAATGTAATCTTCCTGTAAGTTTTCATATTTCTAAGGCAAATTCAACCGCACCCATTTTATGTGGTTGAACTACTCTCTGCTGTTGTTCCAGATGCAAATTCTTAGATCCAAAGCAAACAAAAAGTTGGAAATCTTCTCAAAATAAAAGAAACAAACAAACTTACATATCTTGCGTAAATATTTTGTTTTCAGCTTGAGCACATTTATGTAAACATTTACAAATTAGCGCCCTGGGTTTCAAACTTTCTACGGGCGCATTAATTTTTGGACAGCAAAAGGAAATGGAACTGAAAAAGTGTGCGATAACGCACTTTTGGATTACTTAAAAAGAAACCGATGCTACACAAACAACAAAAAATAAATACATAATATACCTTTATTTCCAAATCACAACACTACCAGGTAAACAGAGCCGTTTATAATATATTCACTCGTGGCATTTACCTTAAGATGTATGTAATATGTGGATGCAACGATACTATCTTTCGTTAAGCAAACTGATAAGATTCTATTGATCATAAAATATTCAGTGGTGAGTTCAAAAATGTTTAATTTGAATAAAAAAAACTAGGGCATCTCACTGTTGCATGATAACTAAAAATAAAATGGATTCTGTGTTAATTTCCGCAGGTATTCGTTTGTTTGTTGAGTGATTTTTTTATGGTTTTTTTTTTATTGTTTATCTCAAGGAAATTAGAATCTCGTTTTATTTATTCAAATGAGATACATATGCAAAAATTATGTAAAAATGTATTTGGGGAAAACTTGTTTAAATAGTAGTAGTCAAAAGACGGGAAGCAATAGAACATTAACATTTCGATTGGAAAGACGGAGGATTTTGTGCACTGTTTTTAACCGATCGAAATCGCATCACAAAAAAAAATTGAGGTCTGGATTCCAGTTTTTACATTCAGCACCGCTTAAACAGTTAAGTGTTGTTGACTTCAACTTAGATTAGCAGCTTTGAGTTCTGCTTTTCATATATCAGCAAATCAATTCAGAGCAAAACAATTTAGCACATTAACTTGAAAAAAAAAATCACAATTCGCAAGGCCCACCGCATTATCTTCACATATTTGTCACAAATACAACAATTTAGCAAAATATAATTTCTATTTATTCTTTCGTTAAAAAGAACTAATGTAGATAATTGAATTAAATAACAACAAATATTGCTTTCATTCGCTCGTCCCTCATTGTGATGGGGGATTATTTCAATAGATTAGATTAGGTGGAGGGCGGTTGGCCCGAAGAGCAACCAAGGATTGCGATCTGAAGGTCTATTGCTCTACCCCTAGTGTCTATTCAGATTAGGGATGAATTGTCGAGACCAATCATTCCAACGAATCTGCTCAGCTTCTCGAGTTTTAGGGAGGCGATCGCTTCCGCTTCAGGAAATTCGAAGCACCGAAGCATTTCAAGCGGCGGAATTTAAGTGCGTCAGAACCACTGAGAATGTGCTTAAATGTCTCATTTCCACCCTCACAGAAGCGACAGCTTGGGTCAGAGACAATCCCCAATCTACGCAGATGACCCTTCAAGGCAAAATAGAGGGAGCCCGCAAATAATTTTCACCCGGTTTCTGCGTAATCTTTGCAGCTCAAGGGTACACTTATGTGAGTGGCCGGCTGTAAATAGTTCGGATTGTCTGAGACCAGGGGTATTGTCCCAGTGCGCAATTGTTACTGAGTGCTCCCATTCCATAGTATGGCTCGGTCCAGAGCCAGGGGATGCAAAAGCTTTCCTAACCAACTCGTCGGCTGTCTCGTTCCCTGGGATACCGGCATGTCCGGGGACCCAATAGATTGTAACCTTGTTTTCAGAGCCTAATCTTTTGCAATGCTTCACGACTACTAAGCACCGAGACGAGACAGAGAATTTACTTAGTGCTTTGATGACAGCGTGGATGTCGCTGAAGATGCAATATTCTTGCCTCGGTATCCGGCTGCTGTTTCGATTGCGTGAGCTACCGCCTGAAATACTGTAACGTACTTCCTCATCTCTTTGGATCCTGTCAACCCCTTGTGGGGCGTTAACTTCGCCGACTTTCCACCTCGTCCTGTTCGCCGCCATCGCTTTCAGCTGTCTCCACGATTTGCCTAATGACTTACCCTCGACCTCAACTGATCTTCTCCAAGTGTTTCTAGGTCGTCCAACGCAGCGGCTTGCATCGGTTCTCTTTGGGTTGCAATCGAGGGCCTGTTTAGCAATGTTTTCCGGCCCTTTTCGAAGTGTGTGACATATTCACAGGAGGTCGTCGTTAGATATGACCTCCGGCCAGCGTATGTGTAGGATACGCCGTAGACACTGGTTTATAAAAGCTTGCAATCTAGTTGTTATCGCTGTTATTGTTACATTGGTTTCGAAGATCCTGAGTTTGGTACTTCTGGAGATGTTGTTGTTTTGCCAAAAAGGTGTCAAACTGGAAAAAGCTGCCCGAGGCTAATTGATGCGAGACAGTACATCAGCATCCGCTCCACCATCTGTTGTAACTACGCTTCCGACGTAGCAAAAATTGTTCAGTTTTTCCGCCGTCTGCCCCGTAACACAAATTTTGCTCTGTCTTCCTGAATCCAAGCTTAAGTACTTAGCTTTTGCAGCATTGATTTTAAGCCCCGCATTGCCACTTTCGCGGTGCAGGGCATCCGTCATTTGAACTAAATGATCCGATATATTTGAGAGAAGACAAATATCGTCAGCGTAATCCAGGTGTTGAAGGTATTCAAACAGGTTTCATCTGATACCTTTGCTCTGGTGTCCATGAAGCGCACTGCAAAGTACGTCGTTAATGGCAATCAAAAACAATATAGGTGACAAAATGCAGCCTTGTCTCACTCCGCGATGTACCTCGAAGGGATCTGAAAGTTTACCCTTTTGAAGACGTGACATTGGGCTCCGCTATAGGACTCCTTGATGATGGATATGAATTTATCTGGTATACCTCTCCTATGTAAAGCCTTCCAGATGTATTCCCGGTCAACGCTGTCAAACGCCTTTTCGCCACTTCCTTATAGGAATGGATAACTTATGAGACGGGCCCGCGTGCGACGTCCGTCCCTGTACCCTCTTCAGTTTTAGATCCATCTGTATACCACTTAACAATCCAATCCTCTCAACTAAAAATTTCAGTTGAGAATGGAAGCTGCCTTGCTAGGTCTGATGGCATACCAGATAAATAGTCCTAATTTACCTAGTTGCTTTGATCTGGGTTTATATTAGTTTGAGAGAGTTCTGGCATGATTTCAGTCTGGCTACTGCTATTTTTGCCTCCGCCTTAAGATGAATGTGGATTGGCCGGGGGTTTAGTACCGCTTCAAGAGCTGCAGTGGGGCAGATACGGATAGCTCCCGTTACTTTGAGACATACTATAGTCTCTGAATCTTACCTAATTTTATTTCACCATCATTGGTGGTTGATTTATTTATTATTATTTTGAATAGCTCAATATTCAATTATTGGTTTAACAATCGCCTTATAGATCCAAAGAATTATTTGAGGCCCTGTTCCCCAAGCCCTACCCACAAACTGCCTGCAAATACACAGGGCTTTGATGGCTTTGTCCGTAAGTGTCTGGTGTTTCTTTTCTTCGAAAAGGAAACAATGACTACCGTAGCCAGGTTAACTCGTAGGCCGTTTTAATTGCACTATTTTTGTACTGTGTTTAAGGCTGATTCGAGAATTTCCGTTAGGACTTCTTTAAACTTTCCCTTAATAATTATTTAAATTATGCTAGACGGAGAACACTGTGCGAGATACAGCAGCAACATAATATTATTTACATTCGCATTGCGGCATGTAAACTGACGTTAAAGTCTGTAGCTATTAGCAACGCAAATACGAGATGGATTAATGGTAACACATGTCATGCATCTAGGTCTTTGGTACCTAAAGCGGCGATTTCGCGTAACAACGGAATTTATACAGAAAACGATAAATTTCTGTTGTGTTTCTGTCCCTGTTCCTGATTGTGCTGTATGCGAAATCGCCGTTTAAGCCTGATTAGGATTACATCCGCTCGTTTCATCTTGTATCCTTGAATAGACAGCACATAGTTCGATCGTGGGTTTTATCATTGGATACTATTTTATTGAAGATCATGCCAGGAGACTTATCGTCTTCCCTACAATGATTTCTGTAGAAGCTGTGGAGACATGAACGAGGAGGAGGAGTTGTTAAAGATAATTTTGCCCATTTTTGGCGGGATGAAAGAGGTCAAATCTTGCATCCTTCCTCTTCTCGGAGTTGCAGATCTGGAAAGTGCGAATGTTGTTATGCTCCATCGCTTTATCCCTCGCTCGCACACAACAGAAATTTATTGTTTTCTGTACTAAATTCTGTTGTTAATTTTGTATAGCGACAGGAACAGAACTATAATTCTGTTCCTGTTGCAAATGTACTGAATTCTGTTCCTAATTCTGTTGTATGCGAAATCGTTGCTTAACCTATATTACCGAATAATTTTATGTATCATATTGCAGTCGCAACATTTTAGCTTGATTACTTCGGAATTTTTTTCAATATAAGCCATATCGAAATAAGGCATACGAAATAATTCATATAGATACTTTCGTTTGGAAACGAAAGTACGAGTATTCATCGGAAAATAAACGAAATAAGCTATGCATGGACAATATCGGTTTCAAATCGAAATAAGGCATGCGATATAAGCGAAAATAGCCATGCAGTGTTTAGAGCGAGCGAACAATACTGAGGGTTGTGATCCCTTAAATGCGGAGCGAGCGGAGCCCACACATGGGACTGTTGTACCCCGAGCGAACGAAGCGAGCGTCCATGAATGTGCGATACTGAGGGTTATGATCCCTTAAGCGCGGAGCGATCGTAGCGATCGGGGTCCACACAAGGGACTGTTGTACCCAGAGCGAGCGAAGCGAGCGTTCATGTTTGTGCGATACTGAGGGTTGTGATGCCTTAAGCGCGGAACGAGCGTAGCGAGCGAAGTCCACACAAGCGACTGTTAATTCACAACCCGCAGTATCGCACAAATGTGTATGGATAATTTCGGTTTGGAACGAGCTGGGCTAGCTCCGCTCCTAGGGCGTTGTGAATCCCCGCATGTAGCCCTAGGTCGCCCGTTTCACTCTTTGTACATGTACCTGTTCTAATTAAACTCCTTGCGGCTCGATGGTTTGCCACTTGTAAAAATTGTATGCGATTTCTTATCATATATCTCGCTGCCAAGCCAATTTGTTTCCTGTACTGCAGTAATGCTCAGTTTGTACTTTTCGACCTGTTGAAGGAGGGCCTTCTTGGCCCCGGTTTGTTCAGGGAGCGTAAATTCCAGGATCCGAAAGAATAATCCTTTAGTCGTTTGCGTGGTCGTCGTTGTTGATTCGTCCAATCCGAGGTTTTTGTTCCAGGTTTCTTGACGTGGAGTGGTTTTTACAAGGACGAGTTGTCAACACTTCGCTTAACCCCATTCAGGGGATGGCATCGGAAGATAGCTGCTTCAGATGGTTTAATAAACGTGCTGGAGTTCACACAACTATGTTGCAGGTCCAACTACGCAAGTCATTCCATCCTACTAAACCTGAGACGCTTAGGTGTTGGTCAGCCATTCAGGCTATACAGCTATCTGTTTTTTTTTTCCATATCGTCTTATCGCGAAGACTTGGCCGTCAGCGGTTTGAAACACTGCCGGTTACCCGGGGGCGCCCACGTGGTGGACTATGTAAAAGGTCTTTTGCCTCCCACTTATTACAGTGAACCCCGCTTATTGTGATCGAGGTTTATGTTATCAACCGTTCATTGTTATCAAAATTTGAAAACCAAACCAGTCTTTTGACAATGCATACTAAATGTATCGCTTATTGTAATCGATATTCCGGTTAATGTTATCCAGTCGCCTATGCTGGAGCTCAAAAACTTGAACTGAAACTGAAAAACAAAACAAATCACAATAAGCGGGGCCCACTGTCATTACTTTGCATTATTTATCAAAAGTAATTAAATAGTAGTTATTACTTTTTAATTACAATTAATTTTCCTGAAAAGGAAATTACTACTTTTGAATTACAATTCCTTTTTCGGAAAAAGTAATTATTACTTTTGAATTACAATTACTCTTATTGAAAAAAAGTAAAAATAGTATTTAATTACAATATTTTTTAGAAAGAATTTAATTAGTAATAAAGAATTGTAATTAAATAATTTTAATACTCTGCATGAATGTATGCCCTATTTTGATTATCATGCCGAATTCATTTAGAACCAAATTTTTCCTTTTTTTTTATATTTTTTCATTGAATTCACCAAGTACCCAGTTTTATGTCGAATTGATTGCTTCGCAACGATCAAGCTAGCCTACTATTGCATTTGAGTATGCAATTAGAAACGTGCCCTGGCCATAATTTCCGAATTTACAAATTACATCAGCAGTTTCCAGTAGTTACAGATAAATTGACCGTGTGCGCGAACTCGCTGGTATTTCTCGTATTTTAAGAAAGTGGAGCAATTAGAAAAGAATTTGGATATACATACTATGAAATTTCAATAGGCAGCAAACAACCGATTGAGCCAATTGACCATATACCTATCTTGGTAGTTCCGATACCCGATACTGTATCGGTAGATCTTGCAAAGCGTACGAAAAGTTTTTGGAAGCTTGTACCACCATATTGTTGCAATGAGGCAAAGAACTATTATACTATGAATGGCGTGTAGTTTAAATTGTATGTTTAAATTCATAACAAATCCCAGATACATGCAATCTGGATTGAAAATTTCATAATCCGGAAAGCCAATTTTGCAACGTGAGTTCTAATTAAAACTGTGTACCTTCAATTATCGGAACATGTTTACATATGTGGCAAGTTAATAACACATGAATAGAGTATCAATATTTTGGAATCTAAACTACATGCATACTTTGTTACAGATGATGATGGTTCAGTTTCCATATACAGAAAACAGTTGCGTCACGATAGATACAACTTGAACAGATGTAATCAGAATGGCTTCCTGAATTGCCACACGCATGGAATCATTGCAAACTTATTTTGTACGTATCATGGGTTGGGTACCTGTGTGCAACAGCAAGAATCTTCGACGAGAAGGCTGCTGTTCTATTTCCTCTTCTTGAGAATGCACTCATCTGTATTTAGAAGCTAACATATCATTATGAGAAACATGTCCCTAATTGTTTTTATGTATGTATTTTAAGTAGGTGACTTGAGAGAAGAAAAATTATGGGCTTGAATGTGTAGAAATTATTGAAGCTCGTGATAATCTATTTTAATTAATGGATTTCTTGAAACATTAATAATTTACTTGTAATTTTATGGGTTTAATTTCCAACCATTTTTAATTATTGGTTAATTAGTTGTGTTCTTTGAAAAAAATCGTAAATTCGTCGATGAGGATTTGTCTATAGACAAAAGTTTGCGGTTTTTTGTTGAAAAAACTCGTGTCTATAAAGCTCTATGATTTTGTCTATAGACAAAGTTATTGCTACCAGGGTCAGTCAGAAAGTAAGTTTAAGGGTCCGATTAGGGGGGAAAGGAGTGGTCAAAACAAAAAAACAAGGTCATTTTCGGAAAATTCAGACATTTTTTTATTTTTCTACAAAGTCGCCATCTCTTTCAATACATTTTTTGTATCCACAAACTAATTTCGTAATTCCGACGTCGAAATGTTTTGCGTCCAAATTTTTAAAGTACGCTGTGACTGCTTCGGTGATGTCATCTGTCGTGTCGAATCGTATGCCGCCAAACGCTGTTTTCATCGCCGGGAAAAGGTGGAAATCACTTGGGGCCAAATTAGGGGAATAAAGAGGATGCTCAAAAACGTCCCATTTAAATGAGGCCAATTTTTCTTGGGTTAAACGGGCAGAATGCGGACGAGCATTATCGTGAATGAAAAGCACTTTGCGACTTAACAACCCTGGCCGTTTGTTTTTGATTGCTTTTCGTAAACGATCCAAAACACCACAGTAGTACTCTGCGTTGATAGTCTTGCCTTGTTCACTGCGCTCGTTGGTCTGCCTTGGTGCGCTTCGTCATGGAGTTCTTTTCTTCCGTTTAGGTGCGCTCTTCGCCAACGCGTAACCATTTAAAGGCCCATACACTGCTCACCGTATACAAACGATAATTCTCGATAAATTCCTTAAACGGTGCCATCAAGGAGTTTACAGGTGGTCGTGCCAACATCCGGCGAAGGATAGTGATGAAAAGCTATTTTACTTATCTCAGAAGAAGATCAAATGAGACGGTGTAACTCCTGGTGAAGTTCCCACTCATATAGATAATTTAGTGAATCATTAAAATGTGCGTATACGGTCCACTGCCCCATTAAAAGAGGAAGTAGTGGCTGCGATTATTACACTAAAACGAGGAAAGGCCGGATTCGACGGTATCTCTGCCGAACTTTTTCAAGCAGCGCCAAGCGTAACTGCCGAGTTGCTGCACCCACTTGTTGATAAAGTGTGGAATACGGAGACCTTCTCCACTGAGTGGAAGGAAGGAGGTTTGATCATCAAACTTCCGAAGAAGGGTAGCCTTACAGACTGTAATAATTGGAGAGGCATTTGTGTGCTTCCTGCCGTTGTCAAGATAATAGCTAAAATCGTCCTGGAACGACTAAAGACTCACTTAGAAAGTACAATTGATGAATAGCAGGCTGACTTTCGATCCGGATTCTCTTGGTGTCGATCATATTAGCACTTTGCGAATCATCATCGAGCAATGCGCTGAGTACGATTCTCCGCTTCACTTCCTTTTCATCGATTTCGAGAAGACTTTCGATAGTGTGAAGCGGGATTTTATATGGGCGGCCTTGCGCAGGAGAGAAGCTTGTGACTATTATTAGGGCAACCTATGACGGCGCGAAATGTTGCGTTCTGCAAAAAGGGGGGACTTTGAGACTCGCCGTGGAGTTCGGCAGGGGTGCATCCTCTCACCGATCCTATTCCTCATAGTAATCGGCGATGTGTTGCATGCAGCCCTATCCGGACTAGAGAATTCAATGGACTTTAACATCTTATCTACAACATCATGACTACGCTGACGACATACCGAATACTTAGAAGAATACTGTCACAACTCAAAAAGGTGTATTTTCCAGGAGCAACAAGTAACTAATTTATTAATATTTTTTTTTAAATTGTGAAGTGAATGTGTATACGCTTTAAGAATGTTTAGATGTTGTAGTAGTCAAGTTTTTATTGTCATTTAACTATCCTTTAATTATTTTTTTCAGTCCATGTCGATAACTATCGTTGCTCCTGGAAAATAGTATTTTTTGAGTTGTTACAGTATTCTTCCACAAAATCATGGATCTGTAAGCAATGGCGTTAGATCTTGAGAGGAAGGCGAGCAAGGTTGGGCTAAAGATTAATACTAATACCTTGGTCTTGGGTTCTTAGCCCGCCAATACGAAAAAGAAATCCTACACCTATTACCATCAGTATTAATGGGCAGCCTGTGGAGAAGGTGGACAACTTCGTCCACATGGGTAGCATTTAGCATTGTTGCCGAAAATGGTGGTACGGAGCAGGACATCGCTCGTTGTAACCAGGCTAAATGCGCAACGGCATGCTGTTCAAAATCTGGCAGAGCAGTTGTCTCACCATCAAGACCAAGCTGGGCCTGTTTCGCTCCCTGGTACTGTCTAGGCTTTTGTTTGGGAGCAGTACATGGAAAGTTTCCTTAAGAGTTACCAGAAAGCTGCAAGTTTTCGTCAACTTATGTCTTCGTCGAATTCTAAGAATTTTCTGGCCCGAAACAAAATCAAATGAAAAGCTAAGTCGGCGTACAGGTCAAATGCCAATCGATGAATTGATACGCAGGCGAAAATTGTAATGGATGGGTCACACATTGCAGAAGAATGATAACTGCATTGCTTTACATGTCATAAAATGGACCCCCATTTCCAACCAAGGCCGATCAAGAGGGGGTCCTAAAATCACATGGCGTCGATCTGTGATAAAGAATGTAAGGCGCTGGGTAAGTCGTTTGGGGAGTGGCGCCCCATTGCGCAGAACAGTACGATGGCACGCAGGAGTGCTTGACGTGCTATGCCCCACTAGGGATTAAGGCAAAGTAGTATGTTCAAGTTATGTTGTAATACACATGTAGTTTTTCAGCAGCAGGCAGGCGTCTAGACCTGATGTCATGCGTCGATTTAAAAAGCAACATTTATCTCTATTTTGCAATAAGTTTCCAAATTCGAGCGCACTCAATCAAAATTATTCGAAAGGGGCCGAAAGCTAGAGTAACTGCAGTGGGTGGAAAAAAAGGAAACACGGAGGCTGCCGTTTATAAAAATCAAATGAAATGTAAAGATTACGATCTACATACAAATAAACACCGAAATTTAGGACTTTATTCCACACGCGAGTACTGAACTATAGTATAAATAAAAACTAGTCTGTCGAGTCGGTCGATAATGCAAGCTTTTATGCAGGCGGACTAAGCTACTGTTGCGTACAAATGATGACCATTGATTTAGATTAAATCAAAATGAAAGTCATAAACGTCGTGTATTTAATATTGATTTTAATTAACCTCCTTTCCCAGATTTGATGCATAAACATTCGCATTCTCTGACAAGAACACACAAATAAAGTAATTTTACCACAATAAATCAAATAAACCCATCCTGCACCGAACCGTAATGATTCATGGAGCTCGGAGAATTTCACAAGACTCACAATACAATGCCCCAATCCATTGGCGGTCATTGGATTATGGTGAATCATTTCGACCTTCTTGAAAGAGGCTCCACAACTACGACGAGATAATCTGCACAGCCAAATAACAATAATCGAATCTGCGAGCAAAAAAAAAAAGTAAAATGCTGCCAACAAAAAGTAATCCACGGATACGCGACTCTAGCAACATACGTCATCGTCTTTCTTCGGCTTAAATTGTTGTGTTCCTTTTGACATTCCACTCTGTTTCGTCAGAGATTGCGGTAGAATCAGAATGGCACTAATCCACCGCAATGTCCTAAATCGGGGGAATTATGCTCCATTACAAGGCATAAGGTGAATTGTTTGCTGTCAAGATGGAAATTTTGCAAACAATGATTGTACCAATTATTATCCATTATTTTGGGTGACCAAGGAAATTTATTGGATTTGCTGAATAGTCTTCAAGGCCTTTAAAGCTTCCATCGACAGTCTGTGGTTAATATGTATTTGCCTGGTTTCTAGTAACGGTCCGAATGATTATCTTGAGAAAATTTCTTGATTTCATTGGTAACTTTCACGCTTTTGAGAAAAGTATCAGTTGCGATTTAGGCTTTTAGACTTTCATGTGGATTAAAATGACTACCAAAAAACAAGACGGCCCCTTAACGTAAGCAGCACATGGACTACTAATTCGCAAGGTGAGTTTGAGAGCTCCAGGTAGGCGCTTGTAGGTTATTAGTAAGCTCTTTGTCATTGTATTCACATTTAATTGTGCACTATAGCGTTCCTCTGTGATCAACTCAACTCCTCCTTCGCCTTCTTATTCATTGTACTCGTAGATACTTCATTCATGTATGCGAAGAGAATGGCTAAATGTAAATGCTTGAGATGTTTTATGGGAGCCACGAAATGAGGAAAAGACAATGCATAAACGCATTAAGGTCTAGACACACAGTGTCCGTACCAGGGCAGCGCCGTAGTCGCCCGTATACTGGCGATCTACGGTAAGCGAATTGTACCATATAAAACAGTCTGCTGGTTCACACTAACCACACGGACAACAGACCGTCACCTGCACGTCACGGGGCGGACCGTGCCCGTTTAGTTTGGTTTAATTTTTCTCGCTCACGGTGAGGTACGGAAAGAAATTGGATACACACATAGCCGAACACGGAGCAGCCGCCGCCGGGTGGGTTGTTGTGTAGCCATCATACGGCGAAGAAAATGTACAATGTTGAATAGATAGACACACGTTTGCATTGCATGCAATTAAAGTCGCTAGGAAGAATCGCGGGAATCGGGGACACATGGGAAACACACGGTTGGTCTCGGTACGGGTACTGTGTGGTTTTGCTTGCAATGTACGGTCATGTGCCCGATATACGGGCGACTACGGCGCTGCCCTGGTACGGGCACTGTGTGTCTAGACCTTTAGACACACCGATAGTAGTTAACATGACAACAATAGCAGAATAGCACACAAGGGCTCCTGCCAAGAAAGCTAAACCTGAAGATTTGCTGACTCTAACAAGTATGTTGTGGACGTATGCAGATATCAAAGGTTTAATCTTAGCATACATTTCCCTGCTTTATTCAATTAATCATGGCATCTCTATTCAACGACTAATGAGTTTCGCCAAATTGTCGGGAATGGGGTTTGAAAGCCAGTGCTAGATGTTTCAACTGTTGTTTACGAGGCATAAAAATACGTTTTGTGTCATATAATGAATCTGGCCTAGTATGTCAATTCGTTCCCATGAATATCACACTTTACAATACATGAGTACTGAACAATTCATTGAGATTCTGGTTATGTAATGACTAAGATGAAATAATTATGGTTGAAGAACAAGTTTTATTATTTTATGGGGTGATAACTATGACATTACAGTAGTAGAACACGATGATAAATGCTAACAATAGAACTATTCATATTGTTGTGATGAAAACCGAATCCTGAGGGATGAGATTTGTTGTTGTAGATTAGCCCAGTTGTTATTGCTGAAAAAAAACTGGAAGAGGTTGCATTGGGAACATCAAATGCCCAATCGTCAAAACTGATTTCAAATGCCTGTGAAAGGCAGAAAAGCATGTTCCAACCATTCTAAAAACGGTTAGGCTCAATGTAGAGATACGAAAGACAGAGCTTCCAATCCGGACAGATTCTTCGTCTCGCAGGTCGTTTGGGTCATAAAAGATTATGTAGTTCATTATTTGGGGGTACCCTTAGTCAAACATTATGGGGAAGTATAGACATAAACAGTCGGTGTTAGTGTTTTCTTGAATTTTTCAATAATCTTGATCCTCGACATCTTTAAAAACGGTAATTGTCCAACAACCTTTGGGTCCTATATTATTTTATTTCAAATCGAATACGAAATTGGCCCGTCTCTGATGAACCATCACTATCCGAATATAGATATATTCTATTTGACATCAAAGCATTGAAACAAAACAATATAGGGGGAAGAATCCCGCAAAAATTGGCTGCGGGCAAAGTCCTAACGAAATGGTTCCGGGTGGCACAGTTTAGATACAGCCTAGTCTCTGGTCTCTAATGTAACAGAGGCAATTTTATCCTCCTATTGTCCCCTGAAAGTCTCAAATGATTCTAGAGGAGTTCCATGGTGGAACTCAGAACCTCCGAGCTAGGTAAGAGTACGAGAACGTTCTTTATAAAGCATTTCATTTTCGGTTGGAGTAGCTGATTCGTCCTTTTTTTTGCATCTTCCTTGTAGACCCGGAGCTTAATTTGGCGGAACCCATACGCCAGTATCCCATTGGTTGTGGCAAGTGGGACTAGAGATTCCTCGTTTAGGATGAAAACCGCCTCCCGGAATCCTTCTATAAGTTCCTCCATTTTCACTACTCTTCAGTCGTGCGCTGGCATGCGCATTGCTAGTGCAGATGATGCGCAAGATTTCATTTATGTCCGATTGTACAACCGATAACCACGTCCGAGCTCTTGGCCGCGAGGGAATCTTGTACTTAGGAATAGCCTCCAGCTTCGCGCCAGACCAGAGTTCTCCTGCTTTTTTAATCGCAAAGATAAATACCTAGTCTAGCCATAAATACTGTTACAAACTTTTTGAAGCACTGTTCAATAAAAGAGGTGTTATATGTTAAGAAATCATTGTTTATTTATTAAATGCATTGTCAACAACGGAAATTGCAACAAGTTATTCGAAGTGATTACCTTTTGCTTTTACACAAGCCTTTAATCGAGCTGGCCACTTATCTATGGAAGCACGCACGACTTCAATCGGAAAGTTGGCGACTGCATGTGTAAGAGACTTCTTTAAGGATTCGATATTAGAATGTCTTTTAGAGCACGTCATTTGCTCTAAGACAGACCATAATTCGTAATCCAGCGGATTCAGGTCTGGGCTAGAGGAAGGCCAATTCAGCTTTAATAAAATCTGGAACATTTTCTTCAAGTCATTT
Source organism: Chloromyia formosa (assembly GCA_964017055.1). Taxonomy (NCBI): domain Eukaryota; kingdom Metazoa; phylum Arthropoda; class Insecta; order Diptera; family Stratiomyidae; genus Chloromyia; species Chloromyia formosa. The sequence continues at coordinate 35,929,613 of OZ024815.1, forward strand.
TTGGGTTGACTTCGCCTTATGACCTGGTGCAGAATCTTGCTGGAAACTCCAAGACTGATTTTTGAATAATGACGTGTTGAGATGTTTCACTACACTTTCAAGGACACTTTCTTGATAAATTTTGGCAGACGTTTTGACGCCCTTCTCACAAAAATGCAACTTTGTCACCCCGTTGTAGCTAACACCCCACTAAACCATTACTGAGGATGAGGATGATGACCTCTTTGAACCTTTTGGGCAACTTGAGAAGCTTCTCTGGCACTGCGAGCAATAAACCCTATCGTTTTGTTTATTAAATGTTTCTTCGACAGTAAAAATTTTTTCGTCCGTAAACAAAATTTTACGGTGTTCTTGGTTTGCGTATCGGCAAAGTAATCGTTTTGATTTTTCCACTCTATTTTTTTTTTAACGAATCTGTTAGTAAATGCCCGGTAGATCTACGATAAGCACCCAACCCCAAGTCACTTTTAATGATACGTGAAATTGTTCTTTGGGGTATTTTCATCTCACGCGATAAAATTTTTTGTTTCCGAAGAGGATTACGGCGAATTCTCTCGCGCACGGCTTTAACCGCTTGAGGTGTTCGAGTAGTTCGCGGAAGGCCACTTCTTTCACGGTCACTTACTCCAGACGTATCATTAAATCTTTCAATAGCCCGATATACAAACATTCGGCTAATACCAAGGGTATGCAGAGTCTTAAAAATACCACTTGGTTGCATTCCTACTTTATGAAGTTCAATCACAGCAATTCTATTTTCTTTGTCACCCCAACCCCTGTTCACTACACTAAAAATTAAACTCAAATGATGACAAATGCATCAAGCACAAGCCTACTATAGCGATTAGCTCAATTTTTAAGAAATGCAATATAACGGTTCCTTTCTGCAGGGTTGCCAAACCTTGTAACAGTATTTATGGCTAGACTAGGTAGATCCGCCGACCGCTGATCGGCGAACTTCATTACTTTTATGAACAGCCCCTATCTTTGCAAACTGGAGCTAGTCCCGAATTTTCTTCAGATAGTCCCGAAGCCGAAGAGCGCCACGCCGCTTCCTGTACACCTCCTTCGTCGATGGCAAACCATCTCCAGCATGCAAGTACTGCGTCCTCCCATTACCAGGTTGGTTCCCTGTTGTTGGTGCAAATTGAAAAACTCACATTAAAGGAAAAAAAATTAATTAAATACTCATCTTCCTGCAATCCTGTGTTTTACCTGCGTCGATTACTGCCAAGTAGTCCAGCGTCGATGGGTCCAAAGCGGCGCAGCAGGAGGCAGGATATATCCGCCAGTGGATGTCACATACACATACAGATACACCACGGGATCTCTTAGTAGCTCCACACTATATACCGCATCCGAACTGTGGGACAGGCCCTGTAGCACACCCACACACTGCAAATGCTGCATAGTTAAAATAGTACGTAGCGGCACTTCATGATAACCGGAGACACGTAAAAGGATCCGGAGTAACGGCAGTTGCAGAAACTAACCGAAAACAAAGATAAAAACTGTCCTGTTTAAGGATTAAAGCTTTCGCGGCATCGTTTATTTCAATAGTCGACGAACGAATTCACTATATCTTATGAGAAACAAACGAACTCCGAACGGTTTTGATTGACGGCCCAGAGACGAACTTCACTCAGCAGAGGGATCGTCGTGAAAATTAGGAATGTAACTGATTTAACAGAAAATATCACTCGGGCTGTCGGCATGGAGGTGTGCTATCTCCTCTTCTGTGGTGCAGCAACGCCAAAAACCTCGGGAGCGTTTATGTTGTAGCTGCAGCAGATGCAGATCTCTTTCAAATTAAATTGAGAGCAGAAACACTGGCTGCATGGATTTTCTATGAGATCAATTAACCACCTAACGCTTCAACCGCCTTTTCTCCAGAACAACATTTGGAATGTCGACGACAACAACATTGGGTATTCCATTCTTCCTCCTAACAGTCAAGTAGTTTACTGACGGCGAAGGGGGCCCAGGAGAGGGCGGGTATCTCATGTCTAGAAGCTGGATGCCATGTGGCAGTAAAATTTAAATTTTCACAGTCCAGCGGTCAAGGTATGTGCTCAGCAAATTCTCTATTTCGCGAAATCGGTAAACTGTTATCAAGGTTTGCAATGGCCTAGATCTACCAACAAGGTCCCCATTTACTGGGTCCCTATTTGTATTTTAGGTAGTGTTATTGCCGACGAAGTAGCTAGCTCTCCTAGCTGTTGATATTTTCCAAAAATAATAAGCCCGAATTATTTTCTTTTATTTCATTTATTTTCTTCACCAAGAAGAACCGTCCAATACAACACTAGGATCCATACTAATACGTGAATCAGAAGAAGGATAATACGATACAATTCTATCAAATAAATTTGATAAACAATACACAGCACAACACCGCTGTGTAAACAAATCGTTGCTTAGGCGGCAATTACACTATAAAAGTTCTTTTACAAATATCTTTGTCGCACGATATTTTCAAAGAACTTTTATAGTGTAATAGCCGCCTAAGAAAAGATTTGCGACATGGACGTTGCTTGTTTCAGCTACTTTTCTAATATGCTTGCACACTTTTATGAATGATATTAGCCGCTAAAGGGGGAAGTTTAGCGGCTAATATCATTCATAAAAGTTCTTTTGAAATATCGTTCGTCAAATATATTTGTAAAAGAACTTTTATAGTGTAATAGCCGCCTTATTCATTTAAACAAAAGTGAGCTTAGGAGTGACACAGATTTTAAGCTGAGGCTGCAATCTATTTTTATTGATCATCGTAAAATTCAAATTATCCAACAGAGTGCTTCTACAATCCCACTCATCGGGCCAGAACCCGTGGTATTCCTTTGTGCCAGATTTAGCATTATATCAGAGAATGGAAGCGTTCTAAAACTGTTGGGCACCGGAAAAAAGACCAACAAAATTCATTATATCAGGCCATTAACACTGACACAATTGTACTTTGAAGCTTCCAGGACACTCAACCCTCAAGAAGATACCTACACCGAAAGGGAATTATCTTAGACCCTAGCTGCCGCTTCCGTGAGTGCGATGATGAGACTTCCCAGGGGCCCTATTCCAGTTTTCTCTAAAAGCTACTATTGCTACTTCAGAAATATCATTTCGAGTAGCATAACAATCCCATTACCAGGTGTCACATCTCCATTACACTAATGATGTTTACTATGCAAACTTTATAATCGATTTGACGGGCTATATTTGTAGCCTCCTTGTTTACATCCACCTTTGTTCATAGACAAACGAATCATCCGCATACCAATACTGTAGGGAGGGTGGGTTGGAGCCTGTTTTTGTTCCATTATTCCCCTTCAGAGCAGAGTAACTATTGATCACATTATAAAATTCTGAAACACACACATCGTATTTATGATGAAGATGACGACATTGTGAATGAAATCGATAGTTATAACGTTTCCAACGGAAAGTCAGTAAATCCGATTATATCCAGTTCAATGATCATTCGATGGATGCTAAAGAGATGGTGTACATATAAAGCGTATGCCTACTCGTACATACTTATTACAAACAATGAATGGAAGATAAAAAACAAATACCACATCGCGGAAGCAACGTGAACTGGAAAATTTTCTCGTACGTGTATTAGAGTTGTATTTATAGCCACTGATAATTCAGCAATTTATCTACTTTGAATACAATAAGATTTAATTCAAAATTTCTTTTTCCTCTTTCAGAATCATTCAACCTATACAACGGCCTACCTGCCGTCAGTGGTCCACATCACGATCAAATCGTCGACGGTCTAGGGCCATTGCCACCAAAATGGGAAAAGGCATTTACGGAAAACGGCGAACTCTATTTCATCGAGTAAGTAAGCTGGCTTATCCAGCCAATTATCCAAAAATAAATCTTTCGTCTAACCGAATTTTCCATCCATCTACTTATATTTTTCAGTCACAATACGGGCACATCACACTGGCTCGATCCTCGTCTGTCGAAATTCCAGAAGAAATCGCTGGAAGAATGTAGTGACGACGAGTTGCCGTACGGCTGGGAAAAGATAAACGATCCCCAATACGGAACATATTTTATCGATCACGTTAATCGTCGCACACAATACGAAAATCCCGTCCTGGAGGCTAAACGGCGAGCGGAGCGGTCTCGCAACGAAATACCGAAACAATCTTTGCCATATCAATTTACAAAAAATCCGGCTGAAATGTGTGGCGAGCGGATTACGACGACCCTGCTGAAATCGTCGCGCGGATTAGGCATTACGATAGTGGGTGGAGATGATAATATCGAGGAGTTTCTTCAGATTAAGTCAATAGTTCCGAACGGTCCGGCATGGTTGGATGGGAAGTTGGAAACTGGCGATATATTAGTTTATGTGAATGATACATGTGTGCTGGGATTTACACATCATGAGATGGTGAATGTATTTCAATCGATTTTGCCGGGCGAGACGGTTACGCTGGAAGTCTGTCGGGGGTAAATATGTGTTTTTTAATCCTTTTTAAGTATCAGTTACACAAATGTACATATATTTTAATTGGTGTAAACATTTAGACGTTTCTTTGAAATGTGTTAGTATTCATACTGGAACTACAAAAACGCTCAGGTCTCTGCGAGTCTATATAGTCACGGCTTCCCGGCCGATAGCCTTGTTGGCAGTGAATGAAATCTCTGCTGTGAGACCATAAAACAAATATAGTCATGAAAAATTACACGATCTCTTTTTTTCATGATGGTCATTTATTCTCTTAATACACATGTATAGAAATATATAGAACGATCAGGATGCTGCGTATGGATATGGTGCGTGTAGTGTTGGTGGGTCGAGCCTGTAAACTGGCTAAAAATAAACAATGAGTGCAAATTCAACCATCAACTACTACTACTCGTTGTTTGTTACTTTTCAATTTTCTTTAGATTACATGACATTAATGATCATAAATCACTGAATCCACCCAGCTTACCCAGTAAATCGCTAAGGGCACATCCACATCTTCACAAAGCGATCTGGGTTCACGTCAGTCAGTCTGATTAACGTCTTGCAGCTGATTGGCTCCCCCAGCCTAACCGGTAAATCGCTAAGGGCGCATCCTCACGCAGCGATCCGGGGTTCTATCAATCACTGCAGTGTTCATCGTCAAGGGCACAGTCCAGGGCTACGCCGATGACTTGGTGATATTGACTAAAGGAAAGTTCGAGAAGATTCTACCAGACATTCTTGAAGCAGCTCTTTACATTGTGCAAGAATGGAGTAATGACAATGGATTTAGAGGCAACCCAACCAAGGCAGTTGTCATTCCATTCTCTAGAAGAAGAAATCTCAGGCATATCAGACGCCCCCCAAATGTACAACGGTACAACTCTCACCTATCCATGGTAAATTACACCAAATACCTGGGCGTCACCCTCGACAGCCAACTTCTCTGGCAGGAACACGTCAGGGTAGTGGCGGACAGGGCCACTAAAGCCTTGTGGATATTTAGGCAATATGTAGGCAAAACGCCCTCTGGATTTACATACAAGACTATTTTCAGACCAATATTAGAGTACAGTGCAGTAGTCTGATGGAAAAGAGCATTTACTGCTGCTGGCAAGACCATTTTAGGTACACATACATAAAAAGTTGGAAGCTAACGCTAACATGGCAGTCGCAAGACTAGTTGCATACAATGCTAATGTAGAGCTAAATCCAGTACAACTCAGTTGGCTTAATGACAGTCTAGTCACAAGAATGCCATCAGACCATCTTGTGAAAGAAATAACCGAACCGGGGCAGGCGTTGTGGGTCCCAATCATCAGGTTTTCATACCTATGGGCAAGTTTGCCACTGTCTTTCAGGCGGAAGTGCATGCCATCGAGGCATGTGCTGAGTTATGCCTGAAGACCGGCTACCACAGCAAATGTTTGGCAATGTTCACGGACAGCAGGCGGCCATCAAAGCTGTGTTAAAAAGGACGACATCATCTAAGATTGTACGTACTTGCCAAAAGGCACTGCATAGCTTAGTCTCTTTTAATAGAGTAAGACTACTCTGGGTCCCTGGCCATGCTGGAATCAATGGCAACGAACAGGCAGTCGAACTGGCTAAAACAGTTTCAGCTACCCCCTTTTGGGGACCAGAGCACTTTTGCGGAATTTCAACCTACATAAGAATACTCATCAAAGACTGCGAATGCAGCGAAGCTGCTGCTCATTGGGACAACCAGCCAGGACTGAGGCAGGCTAAGCCTTAGAGGGGGTCTCTAAAAAAATTTACCTAGCACCACCTCACTCCGCTATAGTTAAAAAAAAATACCAGAGATGGGTGCTCATTCAGCCCACATGCCTCTTTACCCGACGACAAAAAACAAATGTCACTTTTTCCTCTATTGAGCCCCCCCCCCTTCTCAGCCGCGGGGTACAAGGTGGCTCCATCCCTTAGATTAAAATATGGGCCCTATCAACATTCGCACTAAACGGCATCACTCTATCATATTTTGCAAGGTTGAGTCCATTTATGTTGCTTACCGCCCCAACTAAAGCCTAAGGTACCACAATGACCGTGAAGGTCGGGGCGTGCCATCTGGCGAAGAAAAAGGACCCTCAACGAGCTAAGCTGCGGTCTATGCATGCTGTAGTTCAGTGCGGGAGACGTGGCCGGGGTTTTCGCCACTCGTTGGCCCTGTCCTTTACGTATTAATCATAATTCATAGGCATGGGGAAGACAACACAAACATGGGAGGCAAAAATGGGGAATAATAAAAAAAATTGGCGATGGGGATGGAATGGTTGGCGAACAGTTCAGTATTAAGAGAGAAATCTTCAGGCCACTGACTAACGGTAAATGAGTTACACGTCAAGTAACAACATGTGCTACTTCTAAGAAGCTAACAATATCTTAGACCCGAGGAGGACTATTGCTTTCCTAAATCGAACCTGTCTAGACTAGGCTCATTTTATAAGATCAGAGCCCAACTTTCATGAGGTAAAAAAAGCGTATCGCCTGTAGTGTAGTGCATAGTACCGTCTTGTTAAAACTTATAGAAACCTTATGTTTCTCATATTTGGGCGAATTCTTTTGAATTTGCAAGGAAGACACACAACCGGAAATAAGCTTCGGCACTAAGCATTATTTTGCTTGAAAACTGAAACAGTTTCCGACTGCCCTTAGCCATTTCCACGAGCTGTTGAGTCGTGTCGCTTTTCACGCTAATGTCACGACTAATTGAGTTTGATTCCTTGATAACAACTATGTCAGCCCTGATTTATATTCTACGTTTTTGTCCAACATCGACCGTAACTATGTATTGTAAAACTCCTTTATAATAATAAGCAATGGGATATTTTATAACTCAAATTTTACATTCGTGGCAGTTTTATGATGAAAATGTTTCAATATTTCCAGTTACCCACTACCATTTGATCCAAACGATCCCAATACCGAAGTGGTGACAACCATTGCAGTCGACGGCATTAATTCGGACCCCGAGAAAACTCGAATACTCATGGATCTGAACATGGATGGAAATTACAATTTCCTTGATATGTCTTCTGGTTCAACGGGTGCTGCAGGCAGCGGTAGTGGAACTATCGGTCAAAAGAATCCACTTTCGAAAATCCAATCGGGAAACAGCGGAACTGGTCAGAACGATGGATACAGCAATGACGACGTTCTAACCTATAAGAAACCTGAAATTCTGAACATATCAATAGTGAAAGGAGTGATGGGCTTTGGTTTCACAATTGCCGACAGTGCCTACGGTCAAAAAGTAAAGAAAATACTTGATCGTAATTGTTGTAAGAATCTCCAAGAAGGTGATATATTGCTCGAAATAAATAATACTAGTGTGAAACACATGTCGCATAGCGAGGTAGTGCAGGTGCTAAAGGATTGTCCGAAAACGCAAGAGACGATTTTAAAGGTACAACGTGGCCACTATTTCACGGGTGGCATCAATGGCAGTGGCCGAGCGTCGAAAGCTCGTAAGTCGGGAGGTATTGGTAGCAAAGAGATGACGGGCAGTGGATTGTATAGAAGCAAGACGCCGACCGCCGATTTGTATAGTACACAGGCGAAAGAAGTTCTTCCTATTCGGCCGAAAACGCCACTAGTGGATACGAGAAGAGCGCGAGCTAAAACGCCAAATAATGATCTGAACGACGAGGTAGAGGCTGTTACGAATTCGCTGGCTAAGAATGATGACAACAAATCGATTGGAGCCGATGCGAAGTCAAACAATAGTCTCAACGATCTGGATTCAATTAATAATGAAATTCCATACATGGATCCCCTACCAAAATTAGTGACAAGCCTCACCGAGCGTCTGGCTGAAGCATCAATGCTTCAAGATAATCACAACAACATTTACCAGAACCCGCTCGATCCTCTATCTGTTACTGGCTCTCGGCCACATTATGAGAACCAAATAGGAGGCTCCGGATCTGACTACAATTATCATTCGCCGTATGGCAATGGCAATACCGGCACCTCATCGTACAACAATTCTAGCTTATATTCGCCACCACCGCCTATGCCTTTAATGGCTGCTCCCGTACCTACATATCATCAAGATACCTGCTATTGCTACGAGTGTCAGGACTATAACAGATATCAAATGGATTATCATTTACAATCCACATCCGTTCCGCCACATCATCCACCCGGCAACTCGATCTATCACCAACAATATCCGCCAATGATGCCACCCTTGCAGAACGGACGAACAACTCAGAAGCGTGTGAACGAATACATCATTGATAGGCGAAAAGCGGGATTTAGTCCGTTGGAAAATCACTCGGGTAACGTTTTGCCAAATCAGAATTTTCCTCAGACGTATTGGAAGTATGGAACGACGCCAACAACTGGGCTGGTACAACCTGTGACGACAGAGGTAGGTTTTAGTTTTAGAGTGAATTTTCACGAATATACATTAACTTAAGATCTGAGTTCGGTAGCCGTGAGGTTTCGGTCGCCATACTACGATGCTTGCATCTAGAGATCAGGGGTTCATTTCCCCGGCGTTTTAATAAAATAAAAAAAATACCTGTGGGTACTATTAGAACTCCCACAGCGGTCCAAGCTTGTCAGTAAAAGGCAGGTACATGGATAGCAAGTGTATGCTAGCAATTGCACCATTCGAAATTTTCTGCTACCGAAACGTCAACAATGCTAGAGATGTTGACGCGGCAATGCCTCTGGAGGTGCTAAGGCAATTAACAAAATCCGAATAAAAAATGAAGCAATGCAATATGTATGTTAAATTTTTAAGAAAACATGAATCGTCATATATCCTTTATTCCAGGACGAATACACACTTTCCGAAGTGACGCTGGGCCGTCAAGCACTTGGTTTTGGCTTTCGAATAGTCGGCGGTACTGAGGAAGGGTCACAAGTTACTGTTGGTCATATTGTTCCTGGTGGTTCGGCAGATGGCGATCCCAGGATTGCAACAGGAGACGAAATTCTAAGTATCGATGGGGTGAATGTGGTAAATATATTATTTCGATTAAATGTGAACTTTTCATACATTGTTTTCGTCTCGATCAGATTAACGCTTCACATCACAAAGTGGTTTCTTTGATGGGCGAAGCAGCTCTTCGCGGTCAAGTGAAAATGATCTTAAGGCGTCGCATTATACATCCACCGCCGCTTAGATCCGTTCGGTATCCATACGATGTGATTGTCAGTCGAAACGAAAATGAAGGTTTCGGCTTTGTCATAATCTCATCATCGAATCAATATTACGGTTCTACAATAGGTGAGTAACTTATCAGAAAAATTATTTGAAAACAACTCATGATTCGTTAATTTCCAGGCAAATTGATTCCGGGCAGTCCAGCGGAACGTTGTGGCGAATTAAAAGTCGGCGATCGCATCATAGCCGTAAATCGCATTGACATTACAGGATTGAGTCACGGTGATGTAGTGAATCTTATTAAAGAATCAGGATTGCATGTACGTTTGACGATTGGCTCACCGAAAGATATCCCTCCCCTTGTACAACAATCGCAACCGTCCCCGGTTTCGGTCTCAATAACTACCGTACCGAAGCCATCCGAATCGGGCTATTTTGACCGAACACAGTTGATGCAACACCCGCAATTATGACTCTGAGATCTGCAAATCCGCTTGTACAAAAGTTTCATTTTTGAAGGTATGTAAAAACCTGGTCTCTGTACACATATTTATTTATTGCATTTTGTATTTTTGCTTTGTAAACAAAAACGATATATGCCAATGTTGTTTATAAGATTTTATTTCGGTAAGAAATATTCAGATTCACACAATAGCTATTATGATTTTAGTTCCAAAGACTGATGTATTCATATTATTAATATTCTTTTGGTTATTTGTTTGTACTTAAGGGACTAAGTGAAATGATATTCTTCTTAATTGTCATATGTTAGCTTTATGCCATTGTATTGTACTTATATTTAGAATAAGATTAAGAAGAGTCCAGTTAATATTTTAGTCTGACGAATCGTTTAGCGTCTGCTAATGTGATGATTGCGCAACGTATACGTGCACATTTTGAATACGTAGATGAAAAATATAAAAAGAAACATAAATTCAAATTTTGTATAGAAACTTATTATGATGCTACTTAAAATTTACTCACTTGGATTGTATTTAAACAATTAGCAGTTTTAATTTTAGTCGGTGATAATATGTATTAAAGAGAATATAATTCAATTTGTCCTACGATGTTGAATGCCTTCCGATACAGAGGAGGCAATTCATTTCAGTACACGCATTCATTTACGTTTGTAAGTGAAACGTTCAATAAATTTTATTGCAAGTAAACATGCGTTTTTGTTTGAATTTCTTTCATAAGTGGTCAATGCTTATTGCGCAGATTTTTCGTTCGAAAATAATTATTAAGAGAGAATAAGGATGGCTTTTCAAAAAAGATCACTGTAATGCAGTGGCGTAGCATGGGTGAGGTTATCGAGGCACTTACCTCGGGCTTCATCAGGAACGGGAAAATTGTCATACCACAACGGACTGGTGCAGAGAAAATCAATGAGACACTCCTACTCATCTTCACAACTTCTACAATAACCATTCGGCATTCGATGGCTGCTGGCATGTTCTCCAAAGAGGCAATGGCCAGTGGTAACCCCCACAATATTTGTAATGTGTCTTCGATCCAACAATAGAAACCCTAAAGAGCGGTTACGATTCAGTCTAGGCACATTTATCTGGTTACATGGCATGTTTTGCTAATAATCCACTTGGTATTCATCCTCAAAATAGCAGCAGCCTTTAAGGCCATTTTCCAAGCCAGAGGCATGCTTACGCTACGAAGACATTCGGTGATAATACTGGTATATGCTTTACAGTTTGTGATAAAGGCGCTGTGGCCTGGAATTCAGCAAAGAGTGTTGTTGTTAAGTGTCTTGACCCCTCCAGGGACGTGGGCATGTTAACGTCTCTTGTATTACTACCCTTGTTGACGTTTCAAGAGCATATAGATATCGGATAGTGCAGTAGGTAGCCGTCTTTTACTGACAAACTTGGAGCACTATGGGAGTTCTAATATGTCGACAGCTTGTGAGTCGACGCATTTGGATCTAGGGCATTACTTTGATTGTTCGGTTTATAGCCCCTTTCGAATTACTGCGCTCGAAGTGGAATTCGGTCATATGATTGGCCGTGCATGTTTTGCATTTTATTTTATCACCTATGTAGGTAACACGGCAAAACTTTCTTCGTGCTTGCCCTTATATGGGTGTTTAGCACACCTGACACAGATATTATGGCTCTTTAAGAAAGCTACTTTATTTTTTGCATTTAAAAACTTGCCACAGGTTAAAACATTGTGACCCACCGCCTTACACGCAACACAAAACCCCTTTGTTTTGTTGTTTGTTTGACTAATATTAGTCACCACTTTCCCAGGTTTTATGGGCTTACTGTTTGTGCAATAAGCTAACTTGTAGCTCTCGAATTTCAAGATTCTTGATTCCATGAAATTCTCTATTTCCATGATCGTTGGCAGTTTATTCTTATCACAAAGAGAATCCTCAAAGTAAAGCTTGCAAGCTGTGTCAAGCTTACGGTATATTATGGGAAACAATATAGGATCCCACCCTGAGATGTCACCCTTGGCAATTTTCAAATTCTGCAAATCTTCTCGTATACCGTCTAAAAGTTTTTTGAAAGTACCGACTTCCTTTGAAACACAAGGAAGCAAGTCCAACAGTTGAAACACGTAGGTTTCCACCAACAACCGTTGGTTATCATACCTCTCATCCAAAAGCTTCCAAGAAACAGTGTAATTGTCTGCCTCCAGGGCCAGATGAGACACCAACTCTAATGGAGTAGGATTTAAAGTGAACCAATTTCTGCAAGTCAGAGATGTTCTGATCCTACAACACCTGTTTTACCAGAGTTTTAAAACAGGAAGATCGCCCAACATCCCCCTTAAATTTTTCAATTTCAATGGGCATAAAGCGTGCTCTATTTTCAGTAGTACTTTTCGCACCAGCCATAGCCTGTATCAAATTATTTATGGCCTCCTCGCACTAGACCCTGAGAGCTTAGAGGCTTCAGCTTCAGTGCCCCCCTTTTCGAAGGCGACAACTAAATTCTCATACAGAAACGTAAGAATCTTTTGGTAGATTTCTAACGCTTCATCAAACTTCCTATCTACAAAGTATGAAACTTGCTTGTTGTCTAGCCTTTGTAACTCTCTATCATTAGTAAGAAAAGTTACCCACAGAGTTCGACTTTCACTTTTAATACCAAGGTACTGAATATGATATTCCGAGTGGCGTTCACGTCGCGATTCCACACCAGGTTCTTACATTTCGGGCAAACTGAGAACCGGTGCTGGACGCGATGTTCGTTTGCATTTTTCTGAGTCGACCGTAATTCGTCCGCCACAAGGACGAGGGGATTGCTGCGGTGTCGCTGGAACACCAAATAGATTTCACTAAATGCGGGCTTCTTATTGCCTCCATGAGAAATTCGGTTGCTCAAAGGGCCATCACCGATACAAACAATATTTTTCGGCGACACAGAGGAACACTTTTAGGTGAATTGTCCCAGGTACGAAGCGTAATTCGTGGACATGTTTCCCGAATTTGCCTATGATTTTTTGCCTTTTTCGACGCCGCGACCGCTCGCCACACATCGCTTCTTTAAACGTAGAACTATTCAACAGTAACTTGCTGCACTCACCAATGCGGCGCTCGATACTGCAGCTATCAATAAAAATCTTAACGCCCGGATCAATTCCGATGATTTCATCGTACTTTTCGATCCTGACGTCGGGCGGCGGCGGATCTTCTGCTGCTTTTTCTGTCGTGCCGTGATATCAATTTATCAAGAGCGAAACGTCTATGCCGCTCGTACTGATCGACTGCTGAAACTTGTCCGTTTCTCGTGTGCTTAGACCTGACAAGTAATTTCGTATTTTTTTTAAGAATAATTAACTCCCCGAAGGGAGCCCAAATCGTGTTCGCTGGTGTCGACCACTGGTGCGAAGCGCATCTCATCGGACGCCTCCGCTTCGCGATCGCACCAGTGGGAGAGGCGTAACCGGGAACGACCAAGTCAGATGTTGGATTACCTTATATAGGCCGACCAACGCGACATGGGCGCGGATTCCTTTCGAATGCAAATAACGTGCTGCTTACCGATATGGAATTCCACCAACTGTTCTGGGTTAGCGCCAGTGGCTAGATTGCAAAATTGGCGAACACGATTTGGACTCCCTTCGGGGAGTTAATTATTCTTAACAAAAATATGAAGCGTGTAGTTCCACTCTGGACAAGAAAAGGCGACGGCATGCTAAGTGCCATGCACGTTGCATGGTGATGATGGATGTCGCCCGGCAAAAAATTTGTTTTGAAGTAATTTCGTTTAGTCGACCGAAGAACGTCCACCAATAAATGGACTCGACTGACGAAATACAGCGGCAGATGCTTTTCCGTCAATTTTTTCAATCGAACGCAGTAATTCCTACAGGGCTGATGAAGAATAACGCAAATATTTTATTTGCGGTCGAGCCGAAAGATTGCAACAATCGAGAAAGTTTTCAGGTTGTTTGCCTTAAAGCGCGAACCAATTAGATGTGAGACAGAAACAAGGTTTCCTCGAACTGGCGCAATACTTTGGTTTCCGTCGACAGCTCGTCCACAAACCGGAATACTTGCACGCTGATTGGCCCTTGGCAGTTCTCTGAGAGTAGTTCGTATTCGGTCCTATGACGCCACTCCCACGATTTTAGCGTGTCGTCCACGAAGTGTTTTCGTATTTGGCCAAGCGACTGCAAAGGTGCACGGTGACGCAGTTCTTCCACGCCGTTAAGTGTTGCTTGCATAAATCCTGAATCAAGTACGATCTGAATTTACCGCTGCATTGAGCCCCCTCTAAATTTGTTTCGCAGTTCAAAGTAATCTTCGTCTTTCGCGATTCACTCCTTTTTTTGTCGTTTGCCCTGCAGATGATAGTAGTAGTAGAAGTCCAGCAAATGGGGCATGGGCGCATCAACATCTCTAGCATTTCTATGCCTTGTTGGCGTGTTTCGATAGCATATCTATTTTCGGAAGTGCAGTTGCTAGCATGCACCTCCTATCCGCGCCGTCTTTATACTGACAAGCTCGGAGCACTGTGAGAGTTCTATTAGTACCCACAGACAATTTTTGATCGCACCGAGACTTGAACTCCGACCTCTAGATTAGTATCGTAGAGCGGCGACCGAAGAACCACGGCCACTGAGCGCGATCCAGCAAGTGGTTACACCCCAAAGTTCATGGTCTTGGGCCACGCGTTCTGCGACAATCAACAAACGTACAACAAAGCCTCTATGTTAAGGTCACTGCACTCGAGGACATCTTTTTCGATTTTGGCGCAGACTTCAGGATCGCTACAAAACTTTCGCAGGCCCCATTTTAGAGTCCATGTGCTTTCTGTCGTTTTCAACGCAGTATCGTCGTCGTTGCCAGCGAAGTGCCTCTTCTGCGGTTTTATATGGTGCGGACATTTTAGAAAACTGCGGCGCGAATTATCGTTTCGGCCGCACGATTTACAACAAATTTGCGACATTACTCCATAATTTACCGCGATCAATTACACTGTACTAGAACATACACTACGGACGAATGAAAATGAAGACGATACGCAGGTTCAATCGTATTTATACTCGAAAAATTGGCGGGAATTTGCAAAATAAAAACATAAGAAAAACATGCAAAGAATGCTTTTATTATCAATAAGATCCACTTTAATAAATAAAAGTGGCAGCCTGGAAGCGGTATTGTCTGCTTGAGGGTTAAAATTGGCATTTTTGTCTTCTGTACCGTGCAGCGTTCAGTATTGAAAATGCATGTTTGTCAAGCGAATAAAGGGTAATTAAATCTACAAGATAAAAAGTATTTCAGGAACAAGTGTGAATTTTGTGGTATGCTTCAGCAAAAGAACAATTTTTACTAAAATGCGCGGCGTTGACGTGACTAATAAATATATATAATCAGAATTTAAAGTGCTCAGCGCATTTTAAGTGCCTTAAACTTGTTTAACGTTTATTTTACTCCAAACGGCGTCCGAGACATTAACGGCGAACACCTTGTACTACGGTCAATAGAGAGTAAGATGATTTTATAATCTAAAATAAACGAATTTGAAAACATTTCTATTTTTTAAATAACAACTTTACACAAAACTAGAACTAGCTTACCGAAGCAAATGTTGACATTGTAGCAGGTATTATTTTCCCAGCAACTATTAATTTTCCACGTTGTGTCATTTGCATGAAAATTATCACAGTTTTCTTGAATTCTGGGGACTGATTATACCAGTCGCATGAATAGAGAGATGTAACTATACGATCGGTTGTGGATAGAAACTGATCCGAATAGTAGCAACACGGCAATATTTCCACCATTTCAGCACAAAAGAAAAATCCAAGTGTTATCAATTCCGTCACGTTAAGAGAAAACATCAAGTAATTTAGAGCGATCATGACAAGGACTAATGCGGTAGCCATAAATTGGAAGAAAATAATGTGTGAGACGGTGCCCTGCAGTACGTCGAATATCCTTCAAAATAAAAATGAAATTCAAATTTGTACTTGGTTTTTTTTTTCAAATAGTGGCCGTGTTTTGTCATCGAATCTTGTAAAAAATTTTCGATTCGATGCACATACACGGGGTTCTAGCATACATACTTAATCACAACACGATGATCCTTGATGCAATTAATCAACTCCTTATAACTCTTGTCTTCACTATCCTTCGGATCATGCTTCAAGCTCTCGATACGGATCATAATATTTTCCAGATGTGCTCTTAGAATCACAAGATAGATCGGACCACCCAAATCACTGGATGCACTTTGTAAAGCTAGCATACTCTGTGAACAAAGTTGGCAAATGAATGTTAGCCAATAAACGGTTGCGGAGGCTCGCCAGTCAAACGGTAACCAAATTTCATAGAGTAATTTCTGTTGTTTAGAGAATGCTGCATCCACCGCCGCCATAATATCAACAGCTTCATAACAAAAGAATCCCCATGCAAAGAAGCGTTTACAGAATTTCACCAAACTCGTCAAATTGGCGGCCTGATCGAAGGTCATAGGTCGCCTATCCAGTTGAGTCAGAAGGTCATTGATGCCCAGAAGCTTCCGACGCATCAGAAAAACGGCTGTAAATTTAACAACGCAGGCTATCACAAGAACGTTCATCTGCAGATTATCCAGAAGGTCTTTCCAATCGGTGACAAAAAAGAGTTGTGTCACAAAAGCCACAATTGTGAAAATATTTGTAATAACAAAAGCAACAAGCATATGCAAACTATG
This sequence comes from Chloromyia formosa, assembly GCA_964017055.1. Classification (NCBI taxonomy): domain Eukaryota; kingdom Metazoa; phylum Arthropoda; class Insecta; order Diptera; family Stratiomyidae; genus Chloromyia; species Chloromyia formosa. Next base: position 35,946,384 of record OZ024815.1, read on the forward strand.
TCTGATGGTATACTTTTGAATTGGATAAATTCCGACGGATTTCCATCCGAACCAAATCAAGTCCAAAGCTTTAGAAGTTTCAATAGCCGACATTGCTGAATGCGTTTTTCTATAATCTGGTAGAACTTCTTTTCACAGTTTCGCTCCGCAGCGGTTTGATTCAAACGAAGACTAGAAAATTACTGTGAATCCTCCCAGGTCAAAAGTTAATCCCAAGCTTGGTATGATACTTATCGATTAAGGGGAGTCGAAGTTCAGATTCGCCAAGAAATGTATGTTTCATTTTTTTTATTGAACTTCGATCTTTTTTTTTTAAAAAAAGGAGGATATACATATAGTAAGTCCCATTGAGTTTATTTTTTTTTTGCATAATCAGCAAAATGAATAAAGATTGTCCGGGGTAAAAAATATGAATGGCGGTAGCACTGCCGGCCTTAACTACTTTAGCGCCCTGTTCAGCTAATAGAAAATTGCTTGTGTAATTTTAGCGTGGTCCTTAAAAATGCATATTGTATATACAAATAATGGCTCGCTTCCAAATCTCTGTATTTACTGTCCTGTGATGCCCTTCCCTACCGAAGCCTAGAAGATATTGTTCACAAAATAAATTTTTGGCGTAAGTATCACCATACACTGTCGAACTCGAACCCGAGCATGAACCTGCTACAAATGTCCTCTGAATAGCTCAAGTCACACACACACACTTCACATAAACGTGAAGAAAACCGGTCAACTTCTACCATGTTCGAGATCAAGTTCGAAGATTCATTCCTTGTCGGTGAGCTACCTATCTTCTTTCTAAGTTTGTGGAAATTAGAGTAATTACAGGCATAGCCTCAAACTTTATTCCCTTTCTCCCTTCATCGTCTTAACAAGATTAGCAGGACAAAGACACACAAGCCACGAAATCACACTTGTTAAAAGGAAGAGCTATTGAAGATCAGTGCCTACAACAGAAAGGTGAAACAAGTAAGCCAAGTAAACGTAAAAGTATTGGAAGTAAACTCCCGACGCCGGTAGTTCCAAAGAGTATCCATGTCGAAACTGTTGATGCCTACGAAGCAAAAGCTTTAGAAGATAAAACAACATAGGGTGTTGGAAAGAAAAGGGTACATGGCTGGGATAAGAATTTAAGAAAATGGAGTCTGTAAGGCCACGTACATATGTGTGAAACACAAATATTAGGACTGAACATAAGAAGTTATTAAACGGCCCTCGGAGTTGATTTCGGTCCTTACAGCTCCAGCCATTTTTTCCTCTTTTAATCCTTATAAGAAAAGGATTAAAAGAAAAACATGGACGGATGTACATGCACTCTTTCCTTGTAGAATAGGACTCTCCCTAGTGTCGTGTCACTTTGAAGTCCTATGATAGGTCCCGCGGCCGAAGTTTGATTACATTTGAATTTCATATTTGTGGCGAAATGCGCGGGTAGCCCAAGCAGTGGTGGGAGTGCACGGTGCCCCAAACGCCATCAGAAGAGGACCTATGTCAGTTGTAAGACTTCGTATACTGCAATCGCAGGCGGACGCGCGGATATCTTTTTTTTTTTCTAACTCAAGCAATTCAGAAAGTAACGCTTTCTTTTACCAGCCCTTCTTCACCGACAGTCGAGCTTACTGTCAAGGTTTTGGGTACTTATGTATATCCAATTCAATCCAGGATGGTGTGCAGGACCATACCTTTAGCCTCAGGTCTACAGGCTTGTATTTGTTCCCAACAGCACCAAAATAGGCTAATTCATCTAAATTTATAACCAGTACAGATGACTGAGGTAGTTGTTGACGCACTACGCCACAAAAGGGCTTAAGACAAACTAGGATAAGCTTTCTTACGACGACCGTAACTTTTATTTTTCACATCAGTGGCACACTAGCAAAAAATAGTCGTAAAAAGCCCCTTTAAATATTCGGCACCCAATGTGGTATTAGTGTGATTTTATCTAGTTAATAAAACCGAAACGGACAACTGGCTAGGGGCTCGGTGCTGTTAGTCAAAAGACGCAACAACCGAAAGCGTTTAAGACCTTAGAGCTACTATAAGGCTTTTTTTACACGAAGTAGTGAAAATTTACCAATGAAAATAGTTGGAAAATACCAAAAATATTCGGCGCCCAATGTAGGTTAAGTGTGATTTTATTTAGTCAGTGAATCCGAAATGGGCAAACGTGTGCGGTGGCGCGGTGCCATTGACCTGCGCATACACAGGCCAACAGTAAAGCAACAATCGTTCAACCATTTGACAGTTGATCAATAATTGCTCTGTGTATGGCTAAATTGTTGCGATTGAGCAATCGTTGGGAAACTTAACGTCGCCGGATTAAATATTCCACAATTGAACATTTGTTTTCATGTACGTTGAGCAACTATTGCTCAACTTCTTATTTCGAATCTTACAAATTTAGCGCTCTACATCGTAATTTGCTCCGAGAAATTAAAAAAGGAAACAATGCACGACTCAAATTGAATCGAAATTGGCAAGTGTGTGGTGTAGTTGGACAACAAATACTCTACAAATTTGACACCGACCGTTGCTCAACTGTTGGTTTATGTATGAGCCGTTTTAGGTACAAATGAAACCGGAATATAGAGGGCTACGCCCGCAATCCGAGAGTTTTGTAGCAAGCGCTTATTTTGGTATATAAATATCGGCTCCTTGCTCTTCTTGATATCACTCAGATGGATAGAAAAAACGTAATTAAAATGTCTTACCCACTTACATTTTACATGCTAATTCATATTACGTGATTGTAACGAAACTTAGAACATATTATTGCTTAAGGTGTTGGTTATGGTTGGCCATCAGTACTTTTGACCTCGAACGTGTTTAAGGCGTGCAAGGGTGTGCTAACTGTAACTATACAAATAAACTATTATTGACCTATTCTGAGAAGATATGCAAATTCCACTATTTTCCATTTTATATATTTTTCGAAACCCACTTCCTGTAAGTTTTCATAATTCTAAGTATAACGGTCTCAAAATGCAGGCAAGGGGGGGGGGTCAAATTACGAACTAATATTCCCCCCCCACAGTTCCCCTTTCTATAAATTTCGAGAAAATGCGAAAAAATGGAATGTACTCATCATTACCTTTCTCACGACACCTCATTTGCTTATACCAGTCGATAAAAAAATTTGACCTTAATTTCGCCTCTATGTGGACCCCCCCCCCCCCCTTCCACCCGGTAAAGTTGGCCAATTAAGACACAGCGCCCCCAACAAATCTTTACCCTTTCAAAAATGATTAATTAAATAACTGCAATTCGCACTACGAAAAACAACATGAAAGTATAGTAGTACTCACACCTATGAGGCCGGTAGGTGTATTTTTTGTGTGGATAGTGTCGAAATGCCGAACTTTAAATTAATGTACTATTATTAAATATTATGTGATTATAACGAAACTTAGAGATATTATTGCCTATCATGTTGGTTATCATTGGCCATCAATATTTTTGACCTCGGGTACGTGTAAGGGGTGCAGGGTTGTGCTAACTGAAACTATAGAAATGTACTATTATTAACCTTTTATGATGAAATTTCAAAATTCTAGAAATCTAGGTTTTCTACACTAGTAAAATGGCGCTTTTCTGTAAATTTTCATATTTCTAAGTATAACGGTCTCGAAATGCAAGGTGGGGGGGACAAACTCGGATGACATATTTTCCCCTCTCCCTCTTTTCCCGTTTCTTAAAATTTAAAAAAAAATTCAAAAATGGAATGTACTCGACGGTACCTTTCTTATGATACCCCATTTGCCTGTACTAAACGAAAAAAAAATTTCGACCTTCATTTCCCCTCTATGGGGACCTCCCCTTAAAGTTGACCTATTACGACGATTCGCTTTCTCCGGCGAATTATAGTAATTCTACACATTCCTACAAAATTTCATGTATGTAGCTTCAGCCGTTCGTGAGATATTCCATGGACAGACGGACAGACAGACATTTGACCGATTTCATAAGGGTTTTGTTTTACTACAAAACCCTAAAAAAGCCCGTACTTTTTTAGACCTTACTTTAAAGCTACCTTTTGGTTATTAGAATGTAGTGTTTAATTGATTTGATTGGAGATTTGGCGCGGATCCAGGCGGCCAAGGCGCGACGTCGGGCTGTCGCGCCACGATGATGATGATGAATTTGGCGAAGGATACTAGTGAAATTTGAGAAGTATGCTATGGAATTTGAGAAACATATCTTCAGAAATAAAAAAGTTCTTCTCTCAAAGACTGACTTTTGGACCGGTCGTTCCGATTCCAATGGTTCCGACATATATACAGTGTACAATAGAAGAAGGCTTTGTAAAAATTTCAGCTCGATAATTTCAAAGCTGAGAGACTAGTTTGCATAGAACCAGACAGACAGACGGATAGACGAACAAGCTCACCTCGTCATACTGACCAAGAATATATATATGTATGTATGTATTTTACTTTGTATGGTTGGAGATGCTTCCTTCTGTGCGTTGCAAACTTCATTACACAGTTAATATACCCTATTACATTCCTGAAGGGTATACAAATTGAGTTAATCGCAGTGATTTCTGACATTTAAATACATACGAGTATGTATATTTCTAAACAATATTGACGTGCGAGATCAGACTATTTCTAAGAATCTCCGGAAGAAAGTGATAGTAGTATCAAATCGATACGATCCGATTCTTATTTTGCAAGAAATCATTGAAGAAAGTACAAAAGGTTCCGTAGAAAACGTCGACTCCCCTTAAACTAACACAAAAGGTGTTTGTTGTACTTGCGATTCAATTTCGCTTCCTTGGAAAAATTGTACTCTATGATTACTGTCCTGAAACAGTCATTGTATTTTTTATACGATAATTATACTTTTGGCGAACGATTGGATAGAAGATTTTGCAGCTGCTAATCGCATTTAATAAAGTTGAAATCTAAATTTAAAAATAATCATATTTCTCATGGTTGTTTAGAAATCAGTATGCAGCCTTGACTCTCTATCAGTGCAAGCTGATAATTAGCATGAAAGGGGCGGAAGTAGAGTCAAATGTCTAACACAAACGCAAAAATTTCACATCGATTTAATGTTTTGTTCTGAAAACAACTACTATATGTATGACATACTGATTTGAATTATTTGAATAATAAAAATAGATAAAAAAAAAAAAAAATTGTATTCCAAGTCCTTGGGTTTCACTCGATTTCGGCTTTCACAATTCCTTCCTTTTCCGTCATTAGCTTAGTTGACTTACTTGTGGATTTAACATGAATTGCAGAGGAACATTTCCAAGATAAGAAAACAGAATACCCTAGAACTGATACAACCTAGACTTGGGTTAAACCTATTGCTGATACTAAGACCTACAATTTTAAAAGGCTATGTTATCATATGGTTTTATGTGACATATTGCGGTAGAAAGTTTTTCAATAAGTACTCGTACTTTGCCAAATGGGCTATGATGGAGGGAGGTAGGCGTTGGAGCGAGCTTCTTTTACCCGCAACTACATGAAAGTCTCATTTGAAGTTCGCATGCCAAAAATCAGGGACCCTATCATGTAATTCGATTTGAATCGAATAGATGAAAAAGATATTGTAACTCGAAAACGAATTTCTTCATTTCAGTAATAAATTATGGGGTATTCGATGATTAAGAATGAAGCACGAGGATCCAGAGCAATTTTTCCAACAATTCTGGTTATATTCTTTATGCTTTCTTTATCCTATAACTCGAAATAATAACTAAAATTTTGATTAAATTAATTAACGATCATTGTAGTTAACACCAAAAAAAATCATCAGGAAGCCAAACCCTGTTCACACACTGTCGAACACGAACTCGAACATGAACATGGTCCAAGTGGACCGGTATTTTTTTCAGATTTATGTACTCAATTGCCCTAACCCCTTGTGGGTCATAGCGCGTCAACTGTTCCATGTGGCCCAGTTGACGTTTCGTTGGCATAAATTGGTTCCAGAGAATGCAGTTGCCAGCATGCACCTCCTGCACATCCATGGCCACGAACGTCATCGTGGACGGGATTCGAACCCGAAACGCCGGTAGTCAAACATGAGACTGTTGCCTCAACACACTGCGCTACCGGTCGTCGTGTGTGTCTTGAGCTATTCGAAGGCGGTTGCCTAGTAGTTGGAACGCTAAGCGACATAAATGGACGCCACCTTGCAAAATATGATAGATAAATGCCGTTTGGTATTATTGTTGGTGGTCTCCATACATTCATTTTAAGAGATGGAGTCATCTTGGAGCCCGCGGCAGAGCCGCTGTGCGGGTGAAAAACAGAAAAATTTGAGCCCTTTTTTTAATATTCTCCTCATAATTTGTAAACGGTGCCTCGGATCGAAAAACTTAATAGGATTTAAATTAAAGAGCGTCAAATTCTACATCCAATGCATTGCTCAAAGTTGGTTTAGTAGTATAGTGAAAACCGATAGTCGAAAAACGTCACATTTGAGGCTTTGGAGGAAAATCACACTATTTTGCTTTTCAAGCTCACATATCTCTGAAACCGATGCTAGAATTTAGTTTAGTAAGGTAGTATAATCAAAACCGATAGTCGAAAAACGTCACATTTGAGGCTTTGGAGGAAAATCACACTATTTTGCTTTTCAAGCTCACATATCTCTGAAACCGATGCTACAAATGGAAAAACTTATTAGACAAAAGTTGAAGACATTTCTATTCCAAGTTTATCTAGCCCAATACAAGGTTGAAATATCTACGAATTGAGGCTAAACCAAAACTTTTAGCTGTTATACAATATTTATCGAGATATACTATAGCTATTAAGGCTCAAATCGCTAAAAAACCATTTCTGCATTTTCGTTCACAACTATACTAAAACGGGCCGATTTGAAAAGTATTGGGCTAGTTAAATAGAAATAATTTCAGCTAACGAGTTTTCGATTTGTAGCATCGGTTTCAGAGATATGTAGGCTTGAAAAGCAAAATAGTGTGATTTTCCTCCAAAGCCTCGAAAGGTGACGTTTTTCGACTATCGGTTTTGACAATACTACTAAAAAAATTCCAATTTTGAGCAATGCATTGGATGTGTAATTTGACGCTCTTTAATTTAACTTCTATTAAGTTTTTCGATCCGAGGCACCGTTTACAAATTATGAGGAGAATATTTAAAAAAAGGGCTCAAATTTTTCGGGTTTCACCTGCACAGCCGCTCTGCCGCGGGGTCCAAGATGGCTCCATCTCTTAAAATGAATGTATGGGGACGACCAACAATAATACCAAACGGCATTTCTCTATCATATTTTGCAAGGTCAAATCGCTTAGCGTCCCAACTATAGGGCGCCGACTATGAAAGGGCATCAAGAGGAAAGTCGGTTTGAGAGTGAATTTTGTCAATTTAGAGCTGAATATAATTCCAGTTATAAATATTTCGAGATTCATCCAATTGAATGTGATTCGCACAGTTCAAATTGTCACGCACGAACGATTCAATTTCGAATCTTGGGCTCTCCAATGGGATGGAATAGTACCAAGCAAAACCGGCCGGACAAAAAGTCACTCTCACAGCCTCTTTGCCCCAAGCGGCGTCGATATTAGTATGAAGCGTAACCGCTTGGGCAAAAGTGGCGGAAGAAAAGTCCAGGAGCCTGTTGAAGGTTTTCGAGGCCCAGCAAAGTATCATTTGATACCTATATCACATGGAAGTCCATCGCAGTTCTCCAATACCTTCAGAACGTCTGTGGATGATTCCATTTCCGATATCCTTTCGCATAACAGAATGTATTCAACTTTCACTGCAGACAATGGCATTTCATGCTCAAAATATGGAGCCAAATTTTTCAATTGGTCAACCTTGTTGGTTGATGCGGAACCTGGTAGGTGCAGTTAAGAGGCGGGTAAAATATCCTCGTTTTTGAGAAATCTGTCCGTTAAATTTCACATTAAGGCGTCAACACAAGGAGTGAGTATGGTGACTCGAAAATATATTTTTCAGGAGAGGAAATTTGCACATTTGCCTGTGTTGTTTGCTGCGATATTGTTCTAAAAGCTCCTTCGCATAGTGTATTGCCGATCAAAAAATTTCTCCAAAATATTGATCAGAAGTATTTTTTCGGAGAAAATTTAATATTTTCTTATGCGATTTATAGCAAAAATTAAACCGGAATATAGAGGGCTACGCCCGCAATCCGAGGGTTTTGTAGCAAGCGCTTATTTTGGTATATAAATATCGGCTCCTTGCTCTTCTTGATATCACTCAGATGGATAGAAAAAAAACGTAATTAAAATGTCTTACCCACTTACATTTTACATGCTAATTTAAATTACGTGATTGTAACGAAACTTAGAACATATTATCGCTTAAGGTGTTGGTTATCGTTGGCCATCAGTACTTTTGACCTCGAACGTGTTTAAGGCGTGCAAGGGTGTGCTAACTGTAACTATACAAATAAACTATTATTGACCTATTCTGAGAAGATATACAAATTCCACTATTTTCCATTTTATATGTTTTTCGAAACCCACTTCCTGTAAGTTTTCATAATTCTAAGTATAACGGTCTCAAAATGCAGGAAATGGGGGGTCAAATTACGAACTAATATTTTCTCCTCCCCCGCAGTTCCCCTTTCTATAAATTTCGAGAAAATGCGAAAAAATTGAATGTACTCATCATTACCTTTCTCACGACACCTCATTTGCTTATATCAGTCGATAAAAAAATTTGACCTTAATTTCGCCTCTATGTGGACCCCCCCCCCCCCCCCCCCTTCCACCCGGTAAAGTTGGCCAATTAAGACGCAGCGCCCCCAACCAATCTTTACCCTTTAAAAAATGATTAATTAAATAACTGCAATTCGCACTACGAAAAACAACATGAAAGTATAGTAGTACTCACACCTATGAGGCCGGTAGGTGTATTTTTTGTGTGGATAGTGTCAAAATGCCGAACTTTAAATGAATGTACTATTATTAAATATTATGTGATTATAATGAAACTTAAAGATATTATTGCCTATGATGTTGGTTATCATTGACCATCAATATTTTTGACCTCGGGTACGCGTAAGGGGTGCAGGGTTGTGCTAACTAAAACTATAGAAATGTACTATTATTAACCTTTTCTGATGAAATTTCAAAATTCTAGAAATCTAGGTTTTCTACACTAGTAAAATGGCGCTTTTCTGTAAATTTTCATATTTCTAAGTATAACGGTCTCGAAATGCAAGGGGGGGGACAAACTCGGACGACATATTTTCCCCTCTCCCTCTTTTCCCGTTTCTTCAAATTTGAAAAAAATTTCAAAAATGTGCTCGACGGTAGCTTTCTTATGATACCCCACTTGCCTGTACTAAACAAAAAAAAATTTCGACCTTCATTTCCCCTCTATGGGGACCTCCCCTTAAAGTTGACCTATTACAACGATTCGCTTTCTCCGGCGAATTATAGTAATTCTACACATTCCTACCAAATTTCATATATGTAGCTTCAGCCGTTCCTGAGATATTCCATGGACAGACGGACAGACAGACATTTGACCGATTTCATAAGGGTTTTGTTTTACTACAAAACCCTAAAAAACGAAGGATCCGTGAGAAACACGGACAATGGGATAGTCAAACTGAAAAGTCTTTCGCAAAAAACAAGGCTGACAAAAAAAGTCACTTTTCTGCGAAGTCCTCACGAGGTACAGGAGTTTGTGAATTTTTATTTCGACGTACCTAAAATGCAGTGAAAGCTGTTCGTTGCCCGAAACATCTATCAGCAAGAATACTGAAGAGTTTCGCGCAGTGCTAAATAGTTACAATGTTTATGAAACGTTTAAGATCCAGAACGCATCCATTGAGTACGTTCGGGAACTGGGAATAAACGTTGCACGTTACTCAATAGGTGAGTTTAGAAAAAAATATACATGTTTCCATTGCTTTCAACGGCTCTGTGAAATAACTCCCAGTGAAATAAACCCCAAAAAAGAAATGAAATAAGTCCCAAAAATGTTCATATATTTTTGGGAGTTATTTCACATGAAATAATTGAAATGTTTGTATATATAACCTAAAGCGGATACCCACTCAGGGTTACCCTCAAGTAGATTACCGTTTTAGGCAATTCGAGCCTACATTTTTCGTAATGAAGATATTGTTACGATGCATATATGGTTGGATTGTACTACCTGAAGCGGATATCTACGCTAGGTCCACCCACAAGGGGACTTCCGCTTTATGTAATATACATGACTGATGAGTAATATATTTCAGTAAATTTTGGGACTTATTTCGTATTTTGGTGTTTTCCATTTTGGAGTTATTCCATTATGAAATAAGTCCCAAAAATTGGGACTTATTTCATTTTCGGTTTTTGGAATTATTACCATTTTTTACTAGATCTGGTATCAGAGGGTGAAGCGCCGACTGGTTTTTTCCGGCGAAATACCGTCCAATTCGAAACCACCTTCACATCTGATCAGGCATTAGATGATCTAAACTTCTTTTGTAGAACGGAGTCGATTCACAATCCATTTCAACATGGTAAAGGTTCGTTCTGCAGATGCAGAGTACACAGGTATTTATCACTATGTAGATTATATCAACATTAGGGGAATTTGCTTGTTCTGAAGTCTTCCGAGTCTTGCTTGTTTGCAAGCAGCCAAATTTCTGCGGCACGAGAATTTTAAATTTTCCAAGAAAAAGAAATTCAGTACGAAATCAGTCTTTTATATCATGCTCTCACTCTACGGGTTCAATGTTCGTTTCCGCTTTAGGTGGTGAGCACCTAGAACTCTCACACGGTGGATTTTTAGTTCCTAAAGCTGAAGTTATCCATTTCCACTTTTGGGACTAAAAATCCATTAATAGCTTCAATGGTAAACAAGGTGGATTTTGAGCTAGTGGATTTTGAACTGATGGATTTTGATTGGTGGATTTTGAACATGTGGATTTTATACCTAAATAATAAAAATTCATGCTGCAGATATCTAGTTTATTTATTCAAACATTGGAAAATAGTATTATGATAGTGCTAAGTTCAGTGCAATTATGCAATGTTCACGTGATGAAGAAACATGTACTTTCTTGATTGATACGTACGTACGGCGACAAGTATTTAATTGCGAATCCTTCGTGCTACCGTCAAAAGAGAATAAGAGGATTTCATAACCTGCAACAAATCAGTATTTTGAATTTTCTTCTCGATTCTCGATTCTCAATGACTTACCGAAACAAATGTGCCCAGAGTAACTGGTATTACTTTGCCTGCGATAATCACTTTAGGCCGTTGTGTCATTTGCATGAAAATGATCATAGATTTCTTGAATTTCGGCGACTGATTGTACCAATCGCATGAATAGAGAGCCGTTACGATTTGATTAGTAGCCGACATAAATTCATTTGAATAATAACAGCAAGGGAATATTTGCAGGATTTCGGCAGACAAGAAAAAGGCAATACCCATCATCTCTGCAATTCCAGGTGAAAATAGCAAGTAGTTCAGAACAATCATAACCATAACTATGGCTGTAGCGATAAATTGGCAGAATATTATGTAGGATACGGTTCCTTGGAGTACGCCAAAAATTCTGTAAATAAATTTGGAAAATGTTGTGTTCTAAAAGATCGAAAATTTATACATATATATGGGAATAAGCGTGTGGTTTTCAAAGAATCATCATTATCATCGTGGCGCGACAGCCCGACGTCGTCGGGTCTTGGCCGCCTGGTATTCAAAGAATAGAACTTCGAATATATGCAGGTAGGAATGTAACTCCTAACCGAAGTTGAAAACCACACGGTGGATTAAATCAATTTTACTATACTTCATAACCACCCGATGATCCTGAATGCATTCAATAAGCTGCTTATGGTTCTCTTCTTCATTTTTCTGGCGACTATATTTCAAACTCTTAATGCGATTCATTATGATTTTCAGATGCGCTGTTAAAACCACCAGATAGAGAGGCCCACATAAATCATATGATGCATGTTGCAGTGCCAGCCAAGTCTGGGCAATAGTCTGATAAGAAAATGTTAGCCAATATACTGTCGCAGAGGATCGCCAATCATAAGGCAACCAAATTTCAAAAAGCAATTTTTCCCGATTTGAAAACGCTGCGTCTATTGCTGCCATAATATCAACAAGTGCATACAAAGAGGCTCCAACGGCAAAAAAGCGATTACAAAATTTAGTTAAATTTCTCATGTAAACTGTTTGTTCCATAGTCACAAGTCGCCTATCTAATTGAGCTAAAGACTCATTGATACCGAGGATGTGTCGACGCATTAAAAGAACAGTGGGGAACTTAATGACGCCTGTTATGATTAACACGTTCATGGGTAGATTGTCCAGTAGATTTTTCAAATCTTTTACGAAAAATAGTTGTGCTACGAAAACCACGACTGAGTAAACGTTGGTAGCGACAAAGGCTAAACACATATAAAAAATGTGACCCATTAAATATTCATGAATGGGATAAATTCCAATTGATTTCCATCCGAACCAAACAAAATCCAGTGCTTTAGAAGAATCGACTTGAAGCATTTTGCACGTTTTTTAAAATAATCTTATGATGTCCTGTTGCTCAATATTATTTGATTTAACCCGATTATTTCACTTTCTTAACTTTAACTGACAAGAGGAAATTGCGGTTGCCCTTTCAAAACTTGATTTCATGCTTCGTGTCCAAATGTGCTCGTAATAATTATTACAGTTATTATCATCCTTTGTTGAATATACTCGTATCCTATGGGTGTAGTCTATAATTTTCTTCCGAGTCGAGCACTGATTTCTTTATTGAATATTTCCACCCAATGGGGTCTAACGATTTGGTTTGAGGACAATATATTCCACTCGACAATTAATTATTGAAATATTGAAGTGAAAGTCTCAATTAAGGAATATGTGTGAACTTGATTTTGAATTATGTATTTTTAATTATTTAGGAACAACACGTAAACTAATTTTGTGCTTACGGGCGCTATGTATATTATTTTGTATTATTTGTGCTTGACTGCCTTTTCCATTGTCGGGTTATTCCCCAAGTTTCGTCAGTTCCATCGAAAGAATGTAATGTGAATGAAAGAATGTGAACTCTAATTGTGTGAAGCGTAACTATTTGGATACGATCAAAAGAAACCTTAAAAATGTTTTCTAAAACGTGCCATACACACCCATCGATTGGCCGATCCGTCGCCCGATATCGATATCGGCCGATGGATCGGCCGATGGATCGGCCTATGTATGCGCTTATCGTTGACGATTTTTTTGGCAGTTTCATATAATCGATCGGGCGACGGATCGCTCCGTGTATGTGAGGTAAAAGCAGTGGCGCAACCAGAAATATGGCTTGGGGGGGGGGGGGGGGCTAAGACATATTAACGGAGTATTGTATGACTGTGTCATTCGTCATTCAAAAATGTTTATACATTTCTTATAAATGTTCAACAACTGTAATGAATCGCATGACTTTCAATAGTCACCTGGTCCAGTTGTCGACCCCTTCCGTCTCTGGTAGCACCTGAAGAGTATGGTCGCCTTTAGAAGGAAACCACTGAGCTCTCTGGGTGCCAGTTTTTCCCTTAACGATTTTTGTATCTTCTCCATTTTTAATCATCTGTCGTGTACGCTCCTCCTAGGCATGAGATTATCTAGCTTCAGCAGGTACATGGACGTGCCGCCACTCAGCTCATTGAGGAGTTGTTTTTTCGTCAGAAAACAATGCCAGACTTTCACGGTCTACGAGTATATGGCAGCCGGCTCCGTCACCACGGGCATCTTCGGATTTGTATTACATAACCCCATGTGGTAAACCACGAGTCAACTTCTCCTAAATTAAAAGGATTTCGGATGCAGATTTTTTTTTATTGTAGAGTATACTTATTTTAACTTGAAAAAAAAAACTTAGAAGGTTCTAATAAAACAAGAAAATGTGATACATATTGAGAACAAAACAACATACTTCAGACTTGGAACATGAAAAGGTGAACGAAAAATATCAAACAATCGATATAGGAATGAAAAATGGATAAATCTATTCAAAAATCACAAAATATGCATGCTGGAACGAGTATAAAATAAATAATAATTCACAGATAAATATTAAATTTATAGTTGGAAGTCTAGCCTTCGAGGACCTAGAACAAGTAGTTCCTGAATCACTTCATTGGTATTCACTGGTATTTCCCGATGAATGTTAAGAAGGGCTAAGCCATTTAGTCTAAAAACGAAGTAAAAATATTTGTCATTAGGAATCGATAATAAGTTTTTGTGTTTATCCCAGTACCTTTTTTCGGACATAGTATTTCGTAGATAAGTTTTTATCCTTTTCAATGTTGAAAACGATCTTTCTGGTGTCGCTGTAGTAACTGGTAATGTGCAAAATATTTTTAGCAGCTTATAGATATTGGGAAATGATGTTGGATAGCATTCATTTAATGCATCAATTGCGTTTTTCGGCAAGTCTCTTCCCGAAAAGCTGTTGTGCCATAATTGGCATTCCGCTTCCAGAGCAGCCTTACTAAATTTCTCTATGTCGCTTTCGTAGAAGTAAAACGATGCCAGATTTGCAAAGTCAGTTCCCATTTGACTCGTAAATTGTTTGGTCGGAATAAGCAACGTAAATTTTTGTAGAATATTTTTTGTTTCAGAAAACGTTCCGTCATGTTATTGATAAAGTTATCAACCCAGGGAATGAAAATTGACCTTCTATAATACTCTTCGGCCGTGGAGTAAACTACATTACACCTCTGGGTTTGTTTCTTGGTGGTTCTGGGAACTGAAATTTCACATCCCAAATTTTCACTTAATTTTAACGCTTTTTGAAAAATGTGTTGAAATTCTGTTTCCGAATTCTGCCGTATTTGCTTGATTGTATCAACTATATTCTCAGCTAGTTTAATAGCTGATCTGAGTTCGATATCTTCTTTTTGTAATTCTTTACTCAAATTTACGGTGTAGCTAAAGAGCTTTTCTGTACTTAATAGTGCCACTATAAATTCCGATTTTTTTATTGAATTTAGTAAAATTGAGGCATCAGATGATGCTTCTTTATCATCCCACTTATACATTATTTCTTCTAGTGCGTCTACTACAGCCGGAAGCAAGTTCGTTACAATCAAAATGGAATCATGCCGTTCCACCCAACGAGTCATGCAAAGTTGTTTAAGTTTTTTGCCATGTGGTGTTTCTTGCATTTCCATTATGCTTTTTTGAAGAACGTTTTGTCGTTTTGGGTAATTGAAAAACTTGTGAATTTTCCCCACAAGGCTGAAGCAGTTTCGAATTGGCGGTTCCTCTGTCGCATTAGAAATCGCCAGATTTAACGAATGGGAAACACAGTGTACATATAAGGCTTTTGGGTGATTTTCTAAAATTTTAGCCTGTGTACCTTTAAATTTACCACTCATAGCTGCTGCACCGTCGTAACCCTGACCACGTAAAAATTCAATATTAATATTGCTTTCCCGCAATCCTTCGGTAATTGTGTCAGCCAGGCTAGCTCCTGTTATCGATGTGACTGGAACGAACATTAGAAAATGTTCGCATATTTTGTGAACATTGGTATCTTTTTCCAGCTTAACATATCGTACACATAAACTAAACTGTTCGACAGTCGATATGTCAGCCGTTTCATCGGCAAGTATTGAAAAATATTTTGCCTGATTCACTTCCTCCGCTATTTTCCGCCTTATTATTGTGAAACAGGAACTTATAATTTCATTTTGAATTTTCCAACTAGTATAAACAGTATTACGGCCACAATTTTCCAAATGACTTTTTAATCGTTCGTCACCGGCATCAACGCGGAATCTCAACAAAGCTCGGAAAATGCCTTCATTTTCATCCGGATCATTATTAACATCGAATGGCGATGTATCTCTATGTCCCCTCAGTGGAAGTCCTTGCCTACCACAAAAAATAACCGTTTTTATAATGGGAATCAATTATTGCCTATTTTGTTCCACTTGAATCTTTCTGCCATGGTCTACAGCTTTGTCCACCGATAATTTTTCACCAGTGACCACTGCGAAGAAATTCGAAGCTCTAAAGCAATGTACAGACGATGCAAACAATTTGCAGCAAATTGTTGCCTGCAACAAAATTTGCATGTGTGAACACGTCGGAAAACAACTTGCTGCAAACAAATAAATTTGCAGCAAAAATTTGCTGCAACAATTTTGCATGTGGTGTGAACACGTGATTTTTTTTTGCGTGAAGTGTTTGCTTGTTTGCTCCTGCTGTTTGCCACTAGTTGCAATATTGCCGCAAGACAGTGCAAAAGTTAACATGTGGAACCGCGAGTTAATTCAAAGGCTAATTGAAAAGTACGAAAGTTTTACGGAATTGTGGGATGTGTCTTCTCCTCATTATAAAAATAAATTTAAAAAGCAAACTGCAATAAGAAATATTGCAGCAGACTTAAGTTTAGAAGAAAGTGAAATCAAAACAAAAATACATAATTTGAGAACACAATTTCTACAGGAAGTACGTCGCGTAAAACAAAAAAAGAGTGGACAAGGTCTTGATGATAATTATAAAAGTAAATGGGAGTTTTTCGATTCACTTAAATTTATTTTAACTGAAAAGGAAGTATCCTATAATTTAGAAAATTTGGTAAGTGGTAAATTTTATTTATTCAGATTAAATCACATATTATATGTATTTATATTGCCAAGAAACTTCACCTTCAGGCGAAACAAAATAATCTTTAAATTCGTCCCGAATTTCTTTCGCGGTAGAACTGTGTTGAGTATTTCGCTGAAGCGGTAAACAATTACCTTCTAACACAAGCTCATTACGCCAATTACCCGGTTGAATTACTCCTTCATTTTCCATGTCAAATGTTCCTTGCGGAGCATATCTTCTCTTTGATTCTTTTCTAGTCATCAAATAGTTGTGCAATGCACATATTGCAGATACAATGTCTACCGTTTTTTCAGGACCAAGTTCCACAGGTTTTCTCAAAACTCGAAATCTATTTGCCATTATGCCAAAAACATTTTCTACTATTCTCCTTGCTCTTGAAAGACGATAGTTAAAGACCCGGTTCGGAGCGGGTTGATTCTTGAATGGGTATGGCTTTAATAGATATTTCCTTAGTGCAAAAGCGTCATCTGCCACGATAACATATGGCACGTTTTTTTCTCGGCCGGATAGTGGACGGTCTTCTGGTATTTGTAATTCATCTGTTTCTAATGCATTTGACAGAGAACAATTATTGAAAACTCCTCCATCAGAAACCCTTCCTTTGCATCCTGCATCGAAGTAGATAATTTTATAATTTGCATCTGCTAAAGCCATTAATACTATGCTGTGCGTGCCCTTATAGTTAAAGTAGGCACTACCGCTGTTAGATGGAGCTTTCATAACAATGTGCTTTCCGTCTAAAGCGCCGATACAGTGCGGGAACTGCCACTCATTTTCGAAGGAAGATGAAATCTGAAGCCATTCATTAATTGAATGTGGAACCTAAAATAACAAGTAGTTAGGTAGTTCTATTGCAAAAAAAAACATATGTGCATGGTAAATGGATTAAAGAAAACTTGAAAATAATAACGTAATTTACAGAATGAAAATCAAGATGATGTGAATGAAACTGTGGCTCAAACATATGGAGAGTTGCCGTCTACAAATGAGGAACCACAAAATAGAAAGAGGAAGAGCAGTGAGTTTCGAAATAAAGACGACGTTTTACTTCAGAAAGCAGTTTCCATCATGGACAGACCAGCAGATGATCACCAAGTGTTCGGTGACTATGTTGCTTCCGAGTTCAGATTATTGAAATCTGAAAAAAATAAACTACTACTTCGTCGCAAAATTCAAAAGGCGATACTGGATGTTTCTGAAATTGATGCCTTAGAAGATTGCTCGAATTCACCTTGGGGTGGATGTGCACATACATCCACAAGCTCTTCACTAACACCGCCAACAGAAGTCCATTTTCCGAATTTAACTGAAGGACAAATATTGGGTAACCAATCACTAATATAATTTAAGCATACCTTCAAATAATCTTGTTTTAGGCACTTATATAGAGCTCGACAACACTCAGGCACAATCGACGCCACAGTGCTAACAGGAATCCGGAAAAGATACATCAATGAATGATATGAATCACCTGGAAGGTTTATAATTTACGTAAATATGTACATTCAAACCTTATTTACAAATATACTATTAAAAATCACAAAAATATGTTTCAAGTACATACCCGTAGCTAGAAAACGCAGAGTTAAAGCTAAACGTTCACTGGGCGAAATGGAGGCACGCATAACTGTATCCTTTTTCATTATTTCGGTTTTAACTAGTGATAACAAAAACTCGAAATCCGTTTCAGACATCCGAAAAAAATTGAAAAAACTCTCCTTGTCCTCATTTTTAAGCTCCTTTAAAAGTTCCTGGTGAAATCCTAGCTCGGCTCTTTTTGCTATCCAGCTTCTCACCCACAGTTTTCTTTTTTTAACTGTTTTCTTCAAGTTATTTTCTTTTTCGCGTTTTATTAGAATCATTGCAACAATAGCTGCTGCAGTTCTTGTTCTTTGGCACGACATTTCCAACTTTACTGCTCGCGCTCCACAAACTAAATGAAAACAAGTGTGAACAACCGTGCAAGATTTTGCAGCAAATAACCACGCAACAATTTGCATGCGGAGCGGAAATCTCTTTCAGCAAACAATTTGCGTGCAAATTTTGGATAAGTGTGAACATCAAAGCAAATACTTGCTGCAAACTATTGCTGCAAATTATTGCTCGTCTGTACAATACTTAAGGACAGCAGATTTGTGGTAGTCCAAGGTTTCATGTTTTCGGAATCGTTCTATTCCCTTTTTCCAATGTCTAAATGGCAAGTTAACCAGCTGTCCCACAGACTGTGCTGTTGTCATTCCGACTTCCTTAGACGAAAACAGAACACAAAATTTGCAAAAAGCACCGTCCGTTTCTTTAGAATACGCCAACCATGAATATTGGCGAAGCCAAGACAATTTAAATCGGCGTGTCTGATTTCCGATAATTGAAGGTGGAAAAGTGTGTGATTCATCTGGAATCCAAACATTTTTCAATATATCCAATTTATCTTGGTCACTCACGGGTCTATTCGCAAAGGAAGCAATATCGAATTTGCTAACGGGAAATGATGTCGGTGGTACGGCAGACGGCTGGTCTGGACGCAAATTTGATGTTTTTCGCATGGCAGGCATAGATGAAGACGGCTGGTCAGAAATCCCAGAATGCAAATCTGATGTTGATGGTATGGCAGGCATTGATGGAGACGACTTGTTTGAAATCGCAGGACGCAAATCTGATGTTGATGGCACAGCAGATGTTGATGGAGACGGTTGGTCTAAGAACGGAGAATTAAAATTTGATAACATGGGTGAGGACGGCTGATCTAAGATCGCGGGATGCAAACCTGCATTATTTTTTCCAGATTGAACTGATTTCGTTTTTTTTATTGTTGAACTTGAGAAAAAATCCTTAAGTGTTCTTTTCATGATTGATTTTTATTACCTAACAAGTAACACCGAACACAAACAATCAAAAACAAAACAAAACTTTATATATAACTGTTAAATATAGTTACACTTCGCGACTTTTGCGTTATTCACATCAACTTGGTGGTGCGCCCGTTGTCCGTTCAAGACTAAACTTCCAGCATTCTTTCATTCTCATGCATGCCTAATATTTAGTAATTGATTGACACAAGTGTTCTCATCCACTTGACTGACAACCGATACCAGGACGAACTATAATAAGAACGGTTACTCATGCATAGGATTACTTTATTGCGCTACTCATGCATGGGATAACTTTATTGCGTTTCTATCCAAAACAAAACCAAGCAATTCAAGAAATACAAAACCAAAACGCATTGACACATCTCAAACATATCAACAGTCCTTTCAAGCAACGACCAACTGTGTAAACATTCAATGATATCTAGGCATGAAGACTTTAATCTTTCATTGCATCTTAATGTTTTATTTTCGAGCCGGGATTTCGCTCATATAACATAACTTTATATAAGAACCATATTATGCTATTCGTCGTGAACACGAAAAGTAAAAGTACTTAGACGATTTTCCCAATTTCGGAAGGGTTCTCGGAAAATTCCTAACGAATTGACACCCTCGAATTGGCTTTGATGACTGAACAGGCGCGTCTGCACTTAATAGTGCATAGTGAAAAAGTGCCTGGCGCAAAAAGAGCGCCACGGAGAAGCGAATTCATACAGCTGTTATTCTATAAACAAAAGGAACCATAGGTCGAATTCCGTGAAAACATAATGTCTAAACAACAGATAGTTCGAAAACGTGAGGGCGAATTATGGCAACTTTTGATTGATGGTTGATGTCCAAAAAAGTGTATTTCTTCTTTATGAGATGAGGTAATGAAAAAATTGTATCAAAGATCGGTCGGTCGATTTTATATGATATTTATCCAAGTGCAGTGAATCTAACGTATAGGTATACTACGCATACATTGACCGTGCCTACACTTGTTAGTAGTAAGTTTTTTTTTGTTAAAGAGTTATATATGACACACACTTTACAGTCAAATAAAATGGAAAATAATATATCTAAGTATTCCAAGTGAATATTTACATACATGCAAGTACAACAAATTCATACAAAATGGTTGAGCATAAAATTATGTTTTAAATGACTTTTTTTTGCTCTGCTCTCTTTTTTACCCCCCCCCCCCCCCCGTGGTTGCGCCACTGGGTAAAAGATTATGTTGTTATTGTTCATTTCTATTAAGGACAACCTTCTCTCACAATTTGACACTAATCTCAGTTATTGGTCACCAGGGCCGGTCAAATTCTAACTTAAGGCACAGGCAGGGAAATTTTGGCGCCCCTCTGCCTTCTCACGGTTTTGCTTGGTACTCATTATCCTCAATAAGTCACTCTCACTGGAGGATGAAGACCAAAATTCGAAACTGAATCGATCGCGCGTAAATTTGAACTGTGCGAATCACATTCGATCGGACAAATCGGGAAATATTTATAGCTAAATGAAATTATATTAAATTCAGTTCTAAATTGACAAAAATCACAGCTTTCCTCCTGGCGGCCACTTCGGTGCCCTTTCATCGCCCCAGGCAACGGCCTGCTTCATCTTGTTCCCCGTCTATTCAACCCCATGACGATGAGCAAACCCTGTATCACAAGGATCCGACACTAATCTCGACAATTTTGGTAATTTACACACCCCCGCAATGGAGGAGGGAAGAGGGTTTCATCTTTCGGAGTACCAATGGTTTAGCGTTCCATTCGAAACAGACATATTCGTACATGCAAAGAAACATCCATTTGCATAGTTGTACGCAGAACTACGTGTGCGTGCAATTATGAACGCACGCACCTACGCGTCACATGCCCGTAATACGCGTAGAGTCCAGTCCTATGCTTAATTGATGGTCATATTGAAAGGTGTGCTCACACACAGTCGAACTCCAATTCGAACATGGCCTGTCCAGCTTGGACCAAAGTCTCTTTGGATTTTAATGCATGTGCCACCGGGATGGTACATATACATACAAGTGCTTCGGATATTTCCTAGATACATTGAGTTTTTGAAACTCAAAAAAGATCTTGTTAAAATGGGATTTTACTCGTATGTAGTGTGGAATTTGAAGGTATCCGGAGTGGATAACAGTAGGACGTCGGGGTGGTGAATTAGATGTTATTTGTCTTGACCCCTCCAGGGGCATAGGCACGTCAACATCTCTAGTATTTCTATGCCTTGTCGACGTTTCGATAGCATATCTACTTTTCGGAAGTGCAGTTGCTAGCATCCACCTCCTATCTGCGCCGTCTTTATACTGACAAGCTCGGAGCACTGTGAGAGGCCTATTAGTACCTACAGGCAGTTTTTTTATCGCACCGAGAATTGAACTCTGAGCTCTAGATTATTTTAGTATTGTAAAGCGGTGATCGAACGACCACGGCCATCGAGCGCGCTGAATGAGAAAATAGTGTATGGTTTATAATGCTCAAGGAACTATACGCGAGTGGAGTTAGTGTTTAACACTTTTACTCCTATTTTCACTGTGGGCACGTTGTGCCCATCGTAGTCTTACTTGGTGTTATTCAGACCTCGGTGTGCTCTTAATTTATTATATTTCTTAGGTCAGGGTAGACTTTGTAACGGACGGTCTGGTGGGCATCCGAAGATGCCCGTGGGGACGGAGCCTAAGGTAGCATAATTGACCGTGAAGGTCGGGCCGTGCCATCTGAAAAAAAAGCCCCTCAACGAGCTAAGCAGCGGCCTATGCTTGCTGTAGCTCAGTTCAGGAGATGTGGGCGGGGTTTTCGCCGCTCGTTGCCCCTGTCCTTTACTTATTAACAAAAATTCATAGGCCTGGGGAAGACAACACAATCAGGGGAGGTAAAAATGGGGAATGAAAAAAAAAAATAGTCGATAAGGATGGAATGGTTGGCGGACGGATCAGACGCCCACGCGGTCGCACCTGGGTCCGGGTGTAATGGGACCCTCGGCCTCTGCTTTCGTACCACCAACAGATCACTACTCATCAGGTGCTGCTTCGATCTGCCGGTGGGAGCAGCACTACCATTACAACTTGTCTCCCACCTAAAGAGAATCTTAAAGGATCCAAGGTACTATTAGAATGTCCGTCAATTTTGTCAAATAGTTTGAGGGCTTTGTCCCTAATATATGTTTTTATAGGGTTAACGCGAAGGTCGCTATGTATGTCAGTGTTTCTAATGTACCTTGGAACATTAAAGATTCTCCGCAGAGCTAAATTTTGGCAAATTTGCAGTTGTCGTATGTTCGTAGCTTGGCCTCCAGCCAAGCTTCCGTAAAGTAGTGTCGGCAGTATCGTCTGTTTGTAAATCAGCGACCTATTTTTGTTGTTGAGACTCTTGGAGTGTATGAGTGGGAAAATGTTTTGGTTTATAATGCAAGTTTGTGTAAGGATCTATATTAAGCCGAAAGTCTCGTTTTGATTTGTGGTGCATTTACTACTTTGAAATTAATAGTTAAACTTGTTCCGATTTCACTGTTCCTATGAGAGGTATTCGAAATAGCGGGCCGATTTCAATCAAATTTAGGAGAGTGATTTAGCAGTAAATATGGTTAAATAATATATAAATATAAATTCGGTAAAGAGATCTTCAGAAATAAAAAAGTTTTTCTAACAAAAACTTGATTTTGGAACGGTCGTTCCTATGGCAGCTATATGATAGAGTAGTGTAATTTCAACTAGATTCAGCAAGATGATTTGGCAAAGGATATTATTTAATAAGTTGAGATTTTAGAAAGATTCATTTAGAAATAAAAAAGTTGCTATAGGCGTGGAAAACATCGACGAAAATCTCTTGTGTATTCATGACATAGTTAATATACCCTATCACATCCGTGAAGGGTATAAAAACAACTGGCGCAACACTCCAATTTTGGACCAAGGACTCGAGATGAGTTAGTATCACTTCATTTACTAGATCGTAATGGTGTGTTTTTGTGTAGAGGTGTGTGATCAGCGACACGCTTAACCGAATTATTTATCCCAAATGTGCATACTCATTTAACAGCTGAGTGCGCTCACTCATCTGATTTCCACAGGCTATTTTCTAGGGTAGAATATTACCTGCGATTCACTCTTTACTAGAATATACTAGCGGGTACAGTTTTTGAATAATTGCGTTTTTATTAAAAAAAAAAGTCGGTGATTTTGCAAAGGTTAAATTACTTTGGTCAGTCAAAATGTTATAGCCCTGGTTGCTTTAATTAGGGTAGTTTCGATTTTTGGTATATTGTTTGAGTTAGTACATTGTTTAAAAATTCGAGTTTTCTACCCCCCCCCCCCCCCCCGATTTTTTTTTTCCGGAGCCTCGAAAATTGGCATTTTTTGACTATCGATTTTGACTACGCTACTAACCCGAATTTCAACTTTGAGTAGTGCATTGAACGCAGAATTCAGCGGTCTTTAATTTACTCCTACAAGTTTTTCGACCCGAGGCGCCGTTTAGTAGTTATAATGATAATATTAAAAAAAAAGGCTCAAATTTCTCTGATTTTCGCCCTCCAAAAGTTAAGCTCACCTTCTACGACCGTGCAAACTCAGTTTTCATGTATTCAGTATTTATAGAAGGGACTAAAACTATTGTATTTCCAGATTTTTCCCTAATTATTATTAAAAACCCCCAAAATTGGCTTAATTTTACTGGCCTACATACACAAAGCAATCCGGAGGCGGCCGTTATTATGATCGTCCGACCGATTGCACTAGGTTTTGTGTCTATCGTTGACGATTCTTCATTCTTGTATAATTTTGATCTGCCGATGCCTATCTTTTGTGACGATCGCTCTCTGTATGTAACCCTTATATCAGACTCTCTTCCATATGTGTATTTTCGATTGATGCCATAAACGGCAATACATATTTAGTTTATGATGGTAACAAGTTACTTATTGGAACTTTACCTGTTTTAAAGAATCGTTCTTAAAACGTAGAATAAAAATACATGCGAAGTTAAGGGACGAACCAGCGAATATACTAGTATCTGCTAAAAATATCATATTTATTTTGTTTTTAATAGGTGTGCTACATTGAACATACTATACTATAATGCACTTCTGCTATAAATTGAAATATTCAAGTCACTTAAACATAATATGCTTCTTTCATGTTGATGCGTCCCGGCCAACATTTTCAATTACGAACCCTTTGTGCCACCGTCAAAAGCGAATAGGTCAATTTCATAACCTGCAATATACAAACTTTTTGAATATCCTCGTCTCGCCAAAAATTCATCAACTTACCGAAAGAAATGTGCCCAGAGTAACTGGTATTACCTTGCCTGCGGTAATAACTTTCGGCCGTTGTGTCATTTGCATGAAAATGATCATAGTTTTCTTGAATTTTGGCGAATGATTGTACCAATTGCATGAATAGAGAGCAGTTACCACCTGATCGGTGGCCGACATGAACTGATTTGAATAATAGCAGCAGGGCAATATTTGCAGGATTTCGGCCATACAAAAACATCCAATAGCCGCCACCTCGGTGATACCCGAAGAGAATAACAAGTAATTCAGCATAAGCATTGCCATAACTATGGCTGTAGCGATGAATTGGCTGAATATTATGTAGGATACGGTTCCTTGGAGTACGTCAAAAATTCTGCAAGTAAAATTTAAAAAAATTGCCCATTTTCATATTTAAAAGAAGGACACTTATATTATCTTTATACGGAACTAGCCAGAACTAGGCGTATGGTTTTCGTCTTAACTAAAAATAGGAGGAAATGCCACGTTTTGGATTTATTGACAGAAAACTAATTCGCAGAACGAATTTTTCAACTTTTGCGCGCTGTTTGTGTCACCATACACTGTCGAGCTCGAGCTCGAACCTAGTACAAGTGGACCGGTTTTCTTCACAACTATGTGAAGTGTATGTGTGTGCCAGAGGACATTTGTACCAGGTTCGTGCTCGAGTTCGAGTTCGACAGTGTATGGTGACACTAACATTTACGTATTTATCTAAATGAAAAAAACGTTTGCGAGAAACCAAGTGAAGGTCCCAAGGACTATTATATCCCCGAGGTAGTTCAATATCTAAAACAGACGTTGGCGGCTGCTCGTGATGAGAGCCCCTTCCAGTCTACTGACGAATGCATGGTGAAATTCATAGGCAAATCTAACACGAAGCAATACATGCCTATGAAACCAGTAAAACATGGAATAAAAGTATGGATGCGATATGACTCAAAGACCGGATACACATACGACTTAAATTTTTATACCGGAAAGGAAGCAAATCCTTTACAGTCTACCACTCTTGGAGAAAGGGTTGTCCTAAAATTAGCATCTTCAATTTGCGAGAATGATGTACGAGTATGTTTGGCATTTGATCGCATTTTTACGTCAATAAACGAATTGGAAGCAAACCCATTTCCAGCACTTGGAACATACGAGTACATGCAAAACAGGAAGAACACACGAAGCTGACCAGAGGTGAAAGCTAACATTAAATTAAGTCTGGCGGCATTTTGGCTGCACGCTGGATGGATTCAAAAGAGCTCCTGCCTTCCAATGCCATACGCCACCTTATGTGGAAATTGAGAGAAAGCAAAAAGACGGCTCAAAAAAGAAAATAAAGTGCCTTGCAAGTATCAGCGACTATAGCAAAATTATGGGAGGAGTCAACTTGGCTGACCAGAAGACAACAGTGTATGACCTGGACCGAAAGTCGCAAAAATGGTGGAGGAAAGTGTTCTTCAAGCTTTTGATGGTCAGTGCAGCAAACTGCTGGGTAATCTACTCCGAGCACACCAAGAAGAATTTATCGCTGAAATATTTTCTGGTTCCACTTGCTGAAAGTTTGATTTTCGATTTCCCCAAAAATCAGTTAAAATTGGATGTCTCAGAAAATAGAATAGAGATTAATATTGCAGCTTTAAATCAATCAAATACAGCTGAAATTCAATTACACCACTGGATCTATGGCAGCACCTGATGAGTAAGGATCTGTCGGTGGTACGAAACCAGAGGCCGAGGGTCCCATTACACCTGGACCCCAATACGAGCGCGAGGACAAGCGAGCCATCTGCCAACCATTCCATCCTTATCGCCTCATTTTTTTATTCCCCATTTTTACCTCCCTTGTTTGTGTTGTCTTCCCCAGGCCTATGAATTTTTGTTAATAAGTAAAGGACAGGGGTAACGAGAGGCGAAAACCCCGCCCACGTCTCCCGAACTGAGCTACAACAAGCATAGGCCGCTGCTTAGCTCATTGAGGGGTCTTTTTGCTACACCAGATGGCACAGCCCGACCTTCACGGTCAATTAAGCTACCTTAGGCTCCGTCCCCACGGGCATCTTCGGATGCCCACCAAACCGTCCGTTACATATTTGGCGCCCAACGTGGGGCCCATTTCTGGTACAGAACAGGACTAAGAAGGACCTCTTTGGGTTCCTTTTTAGTCCTTCCACCGATTTGTATCCCCACAAGCACATTAAGGCTACTTGCTCTAAGTCTTAGGACTTAGCCATTTTTACTTAAAGTATTTTCCCCTCAAGTAGCTGTGCTTTCCTCTGTAGCACCCCCATCCTTACTATAGAGTACTCAATTGCTCCAACTCCTTGTGGGGCATAGCGCGTCAACTGTTCCATGTGGCCCAGTTGACGTTTCGTTGGCATAAATTGGTTTCAGAGAATGCAGTTGCCAGCATGCATCTCCTGCACATCCATGGCCACGAACGTCGTCGTGGACGGGACTCGAACCCGAAACGCCGGTAGTCAAACATGAGACTGATGCCTCAACACACTGCGCTACCGGTCGCCCCCATCCTTTTAGTTTCAGTTCAACAAGGCACTCCTGGTGTTGTGTTTGTCTTTTGTGGTTTAGCCACGTACCTAAGGCCTCCATAAATGCTTTGAATTGCCGGCATTTGGAGCATCTTCGGTGACCGGACGAAGCGCGGAGGAGCGCCTCTGCTATCCTCGTGATTCTCTGGACTCTGTTGATCATCTGAACAATGGAGAAATGTAGGATTTTTTTTCTTTTCTCTTTGCTATTTTTCTCCTCTACAATAGTTACCGGCTAGCTGAGGAGCCCAGTTCTTTTTTTTCGTTTTTGCAGCACACTCTGTCCTCAGCTTCTACTTCTTGGCAGGCCTCGAAGTAAAAGCTGCCCTGTAATGAACCATATTCTGGTCTGGTAGTGCTGCTTCCACCGGCAGATCTATAGCAGCACCTGATGAGTAAGGATCTGTCGGTGGTACGAAACCAGAGGCCGAGGGTCCCATTACACCTGGACCCCAATACGAGCGCGAGGGCAAGCGAGCCATCTGCCAACCATTCCATCCTTATCGCCTCATTTTTTTTTATTCCCCATTTTTACCTCCCTTGTTTGTGTTATCTTCCCCAGGCCTATGAATTTTTGTTAATACATAAAGGACAGGGGCAACGAGCGGCGAAAACCCCGCCCACGTCTCCCGAACTGAGCTAGAGCAAGCATAGGCCGCTGCTTAGCTCGTTGAGGGGCCTTTTGCTTCGCCAGATGGCACAGCCCGACCTTGACTGCCAATTAAGCTACATACCTTAGGCTCCGTCCCCACGGGCATCTTCGGATGCCCACCAAACTGTCCGTTACAGTCGACTACATTAATATCCATAATTAAAGTACTTCAGTTTCCTTTAAGTCAACGATTGGTCTTTATTTTACCGTATACGTATTTCGGCAGCTACTTGCTGCCTTCTTCAGCGGAGTGAACGTAAATTCATTTCCCCGATTCTTCTTTTCGATGAAGTAACTCTCGTACGGGTCGAGTTTGCTGGGTTTCACTTCTTTTACGACGGTTACCTGCTCCATTTTGTGCCCCTTTCCTACAATGTGACGTGCGACCGAGAACCTAGTGTGCTGTCTCTTACCCCGTTTCGCTAACTCGGCTTCCTTAAGGTGTTCTTTTACTCGGGTGTCGACCAACCGCTTCGTTTTGCCCCTGCACATATATTGGCCAAACGAAGCGGTTGGTCGCACAGATTTGGGAAATGCACACTCATACCTTTTTTCGTTAATACCAGGTAACAGGTAATTAGAGTAAACATCACTCGTTTTGAATTTTCGTGTTCCTTGGGTTCTCATGATCCAATTAAAATAACGTAATAGCACATATTGTAAAAAATGTATTATATAATAAGAATCCTAGGGAATTTATGTTCACTCCGCTGAAGAAGGCAGCTAGTAGCTGCCGAAATACGTATACGGTAGAATAAAAACCAATCGTTGACTTAAAGGAAACTGAAGTATTTTAATTATGGGTATCCATCAATAAGATCAAGCTATCGACAGGCTTAGTCCATTTATAAGATCTGAGACTATAGCACAATATACCATTTAATTTAGCCTCTTTGGTTGCGGAAGTCACTGGCCTAAAAAATGAATAAATGAAAAAAAAACTGATTTGGTTTTTCTATTGCTGGAAAAAATTCACCATGGGAAATTTCTAACTGAATGCGTGACGCCATAAACTAACTTAATGATTAAAACATGTACTGTATAGAAGTCTTGTGGGTGTATCTTTCAATGCTATTGTATAACCACAAATTTCAGGAGGGGTCCGGGCCCCTTGGACCCCTCCCTTGGCTAAGCCACTGGTCTTCCTGTTTGTTTGTTCTAGGATCTATCGTATAACGTCTTGCTAATATGTATAACGAAGGATCTCCCCTCCTTAAGTCGTGCATAAATCCTTACTTAATATGTTAACTACGCAGTCGATTATATTAAATTTTACCTACTTAATAATCACCCGATGATCCTCGATGCAAGCAATCAGCTCCTTTAGATTCCGGTCTTCATTTTTGTACGGCCTATATTTCAAATTCTTAATGCGATCCATTAAGATTTCCAAGTGAGTTTTTAATACTACCAGGTACATAGGTCCACTTAAATCATATGATGCATGTTGCAATGCGAGAATATTCTGCGTAAAAGTATTATAGGTAAATGTTAGCCAATACACTGCCGCGGAGGACTGCCAGTCAAAGGGCAACCAAATTTCAAAGAGTAATTTCTCCTGATGGGAAAAAGCTGCATCGACTGCTGCCGAAATATCTACAAGTGCATACAAAACGGCTCCAATGAAAACAAAGCGATTACAAAATATTTTAATATTCTCCATATGGGCGACTTGTTCTGTGGTCTTAATTTGCCTGTCCAGTTGATCCAAGGATTCATTGATACCAAGGATCTTTTGACGCTTTAGCTGAATAGTGGTGAACTTTATAACGCCTGTTATAACGATGACGTTCATGGGGAGATTGTCCAGCAGATTCTTTAAACCGGTGACGAAAAATAGTTGTATTACAAAAACTACAACTGAGTAAATGTTGATAGAAATAGAGGCCAGGGCCATAAATAAAATTTGACCTATCGAATAGTCTTTTACGAGAAAAATTCCGATTGTTTTCCAACCAAACCAAACAAAATTCAACGCTTTTGACGAATTGATTTTAGACATTTTGTTTCTTTCTTTAGAAAAAATATTCACACACAATTCTATTTAACCCGTTTATATCCGTATCTTTCACTTGCTAAACTCTCACTGGAAACTTGACGATGACTGCTCTGCCACCCAATTAAAATTTGATTCCATGCTTCAAGGCCTATTTGTGATTGTTACAGTCATTGTCACCTTTTTTTAAACGTATGGGTCTGTATTTTTTTTCAAATCATGCACTGAATTTTTCATAGAAATATATCCTTCCAATAAACGCTGGGCAATTATACGAGTATTTAAGATAGTCAAGCGACAGTATTTTACTCGATAACAAATTACTGTTAAGATGGATGTAAAAGCTTCAATTATGGGATTGGTCTGAATGTTATTTTGAAATAATTCTAATTATATAGGAGCATCACGTCAACTGAATTTGTGGCTATAGACACTCATGTATATTATATGATGTTACTATAGGTGCGTTTCTTTGCACACTGTTCTGGAACAATTGCCTGCATTACACTAACAAATTGTCCAAGAAAATTTTCGGTGGAGCCCTGAAGTAGTAGTAGGCATATTCTATTCAGGTTCTGTAAAAATGTTTTATAATTGAAGAGTTATATGGCCCAGATAATTCATTATGACGATTTCCGCATCAATAATTATTTATTTTTGTAATTGCGAGGAATAGTAGACATATGCCTTGATTCTAAGTTTTATTTCCACAATATATTCTGGTCCAGAATATACGGGGATTTGAGTTTACTGTCGATTTTTGAATTACTTCGAAGCGTATTGATAACAGCTGATTCCATGGTCCACGCTTTCGACACTACTTGTCCTGGAACTGTTCTGTATCGTTTCTTTAATACTTATCCTGTTCTAATATGTTCTGTTACAAAAAACGTGTCTTATGTATTTATGTATTTCGCTCTTCGTAAAACGTTTAACTGCCTTTTCCATATGTAGTTGCGACGACAAATTCTGACATTTTTTAATTGGCCCGTCCGACACATGCTGTACGTTTGTTCGTTTGTGCGGACACTTCACGTACTTTGATCTTAACCAAATTTGGTATGTAGGTTCCTTGTATCCCCCTGAGCACAAATCGGGGACCGCCACTCATCAACTGGACTGGTAGATTTTGTTTTGTTTAAAATAGAGTTATTCGCCTAAGTCTTTTTAAAGACTTTCCCTCCAGGCACTTCCCGTGGTTAGATTTCAACCAAATTTTATACGTAGCTTCCTTGGGTAATTATAAGTACCATACGGTAATATTTTAGTCCTCCTGCATGTGTAGATTAGGACTCTGTTTATCATGAAATTAAACAGAAGCCAAACCTGGTAGAAATGGTTGAGACCAATGCACTCGAGCACTGTTGAAGGCATTTTGGGTCCTTTGGTCAGGACTGAAAATATTTTGAGTCCTTTGGTGTTGAAAAAATGATATTCTTGGCAAAAAAAATCCGGAGCTTCGAGCGGGGTCCGTAGCGCTAAATATGAAATGTGTATTATTAATTTTTCAAATTTTTTGACACCTTGTTGGACACGTTTTCACTATTAAAGCAAAGGGTCCCGGTCGAGACTACCCCCAGCAAACAATTTCGTATCGTTTGGAAGATAAATTGCACAGATGATACGATAGCAATTCTTCCATAAATGTATAGGTTATTTGTCGCTTTTTCAATAATTAGAGGATATCCCTGAGGCGAAAGAATCGCGACACCATTTCAATTCGCCAATTTATCGCCAAGATGATATTTCGTCAATTCACAATAAATACAAAACGACTATTGTGTCATTCTCATGGTTTGTAGTCTAAATAGCAAACGGTTAGCGCTATTGACTTGCAAACATGGGAACCTGGTTCGAATCCTAAAAACATCAATTGTAAAAAAGGATGAAATATAAATTATGAGCGTCAAAGGAAATATAAAATAAAATGAAACCGGAATATAGAGGGCTACGCCCGCAATTCGAGGGTTTTGTAGCAAGCGCTTATTTTGGCATGTAAATACTGGCTCCCTGTTCTTCTTGGTACCCCTCAGCTGAATAAAAACACCATAATTAAATGTTTTACCCATGATATAGTATCTTACATGCCAATTCACAAAAAGACTGCATCTGTCACCTCTCAAAGTAATAGTTTTAATACGAGAAGCTGTAGATAGATATGTATGTATACGAGATAAACTGTCCCACTCTTCGAGATGCTTAACCATTCATATTAAGACGACATTGCAAATTGCAAACTTGTGTAACGGCTTCGAAATTCAGGGCGGCTGGGACAAATTACGGTCTAATATTTTTTCCTCCTCCACTGTTCCCCTTTCTACAAATCTCAAGAAAATGCCAAAAATGGAATGTACTCAACATTACCTTTCTCACGACACCCCACTTGGCTATACCAGTGGATAAAAAAAATTTACCTTAATTTCGCCCCCCCCCCCTCTTAAAGTTGGCCAATTACAACACAACGCTATCTCCAGCAAATTATAGCATTTCTACACATTCTCGCCGAATTATGTGTGCAGCTTCAGCCGTTCGTAAGATATTCTATGAACATACGGACAGACAGGTATTTGACCGATTTTGTAAGATTTAAGACACAAAACCCTAAAAAAATTAACTGTGTGAATAGTTATTGTTAGGATCACCAATCACCAATCTTCACCCTTCCAAAGTTGGTTCATTAAATAACTGCAATTCGCACTACGAAAAACAACATGCAAGTAGTACACGCATATCTATGCGTGAGGCCGGTAGGTGTATTTTTTGTATGGATAGTGTCAAAATGCATAACTTTAAGTCAATGTACTATTATTAAATATCATGTCATTGTAATGAAACTTAGAGGTATTATTGCCTATGATGTTGGTTATCATCAGCCATCAATATTTTTGACCTAGGGTGTGCTTGAGGGGTGCAGGGGTGTGCTAACTGCAACTATAGAAATGTACTATTATTAACCTTTTTGGATTAGATTTAAAAATTCTATTATTTTCGGTTTTCTATGCTAGTGAAATGCCGCTTTTCTGTAAATTTTCATATGTCTAGCTATAACGGTCTCGAAATGCAAGGGGGGGGGGACAAACTCGGACCACATATTTTCCCCTCTCCCTCTTTTCCCCTTTCTTCAAATTTGAAAAAAATTCCAGAAATGGAATGTACTCAACGGTACCTTTCTTACGATACCCCACTTGCCTATACCAAACGAAAAAAAAATTTCGACCTTCATTTCCCCTCTATGGCGACCCCCCCTTAAAGTTGACCTATTACAACGCATCGCTTTCTCCAGAGAATTATAGTATTTCTACATATTTCCACCAAATTTCATGCATGTAGCTTCAGCAGTTCGTGAGATATTTCATGGACAGACGGACAGACAGACGGACAGACGGACGCATGACCGATTTCATAAGGGTTTTGTTTTTATACAAAACCCTAAAAAGGATGAAATTTAATCTAAAAAAGCGATAATAATTGCTTTAATTGACTCTCATCTCCAAAATTTCTTCTACGCAACATTTTGTCAATTCGTCAATTTATCCCCGTCGCGATTCGGTTTTTTGTTGCCAACTCGTTTCGCCAAAGTTTCTCCTGAGGTTTTCGCTTTCGGTAACTATTTTTCCCGAAGGGGGCGACTTCCGCGATAAGATGGCAACATCCCCGGCGATAAAATAATCTTCCAAGGCGAATCGCATTCTTATGGCGGAAGACAAAAATTGTTTGTTGGGCCGTTTTATTTGACGCAGTTCACGTTATGTGTGTGCATAATTCTTACCTACAATTTGTTTTAACAGCCTTATCGACATTCAATTTTATTATTATTATGCTCCAATTTTATGCCACACATTGTTGTACAACACATTTAAATAAATATTTGCATGTTTGCTCAAAACTAATGTGTAGGTGGTGGCTCGGGGTGGCTGAAGTGGTAATCAATCACATGCCGCTGGGCACAATGCATTGTAAATTCATTGATAATCAAATATATGTAGATACATTGTTAACGGTTGTTTTATTAATGTAATGGCTGCGTTCATAAAAAAAACGTTGAGTCAGCGCTTCATAATTGCTGACCAATACATTGTGATTATTTCCGTGTTTTAGAAACGGTATGCCGTCTGTCTCATTTGTCAAATGCCACGTTAAGTTTGGCATTTGCCAGAAAACTCGAAATTTCTTGATTTGATGCGTCCCAGATGACACACAAGATATGGTAACAACTTTCTTCCCCACAATAAGGTTTAATAATTACGTTAAAAACGCGACCATCGATCATACACAAAACAACTGAGGTTAGAATCGAAGTTTGACGATTGTCACAAATGTCAAATATTGCGCTGAGCCAGGAAAGCGAGAAAAAATTATGCTGATTAAAAGTGAAAGCGCGTAGCTCAGCGCAAGCGTTTCTAGGACAAATTACAATGCAGCACTAATCGCTTCTTAGTGCTGACTCGGCGATGGCCTTTTATGAACGCAGCCAATGCACTGCTTCTGTACTGTCAATACACTGCCAATGCATTGTTGAATTTAACCCTAACTGGCGCAACAGTCCAATTTCGGACCAAGACCTCGAGATGAGTTAACATCATCTCATTTACTAGATCGTGACGGTGTGTTTCTGTGTAGAGGTATGTGATAAGCAACACGCTCAACCAGTTTATTTATCCGAGATGGGTACTAATTTAACAGCTGAGTGGGCTCATATTCCGACACGTAAACCCCATTTTTTATCAAAAACTACTGCATTCAGCAGAAATCGAACCGGGGACAAGTGCATAGAAGACGAACGTGCTAACCGTTGCATCATCTGGAGTCTCTCCCTACCACTCTCTGGTTCCTGTTAACCGCTTGTGGGGCATAGGGCATTAACCACACCTACCTTCCACCTCGTCCTGTTCATCGCTATCGCTTTCAGCTCACTCCACGACTTGTCTATTAAGGCACCCTCTCCCTTAACTGATCTTCTCCAAGTGTTACTAGGTCGTCCAACACGGTGACTTGCGTTGGTTCCCTGCGGATTCCAGTCGAGGGCCTGTTGAGCAATGTTGTTCGGCCGTTTTTGGAGAGTGTGACCTTTTCATTGCCACTTTCGCCTTTTAATGTACGTGTCTATCCTGTCCTGATCAGTAATACAATAGTAAGGAGGTCGTCGTTAGAAATGACCTCCGGCCATCGTAAGTTATCTTATTGGTCACCTTCCAAGTTGAACAGCATATAGAAACACTGATTTTACATTGGTTTCGAAGATCCGGAGTTTGGTGCGTCTGGAATTGTTATTGTTTTGCCAGAAAGGAGTCAAACTGGAAAAAGCTGCTCGAGCCTTGTTGATGCGAGACTGTACATCAGCATCCGCTCCACCATATGCTGTAACTACGCTTCCGAGATAGCAGAAACTTTCTCGACTGCCTGCCTCGAAACATAAATTCCGCTTTGCCTTCCTGGATCCAAGCGCAAGTACATACTTAGTCTTGGCAGCGTTGATTTTACGGCTTTCGCAATGCAGAGCATCAGATATTTGAGCTACTTTATCCGATTTATTTGGTAGAAGACAAATATCATCAGCATAGTCTAGGTGTTGAAGGTATTTGAACAACTTCCATCTTATACATTTGTTCTGGTGTTCTTGAAGCGCGTCGCTTAGTACATCATTAATGGTAATTAAAAACAGTATAGGTGACAAAATGCAGCCTTGTCTCACTCCGCTATGCACCTCGAAAGGATCTGATAGCTTACCCTTGTGTAAGACATGACATGGGCTCCCTGGTAGGACTCCTTGATGGTGAAAATTATTTTATCTGGTATGCCTCTTCTACGTAAATCCCTCCAGATGTATTCCCGTTTCACGCTGTCTAACGCCCTTTCGAAATCAATGAACATGAGATGTAATAGGGATCTAAACTCTGCGGATTGTTCAATAAAAATTCTGAGGGTGTTGGTCGGTACATGAGAAGCCCTCGCGAAAGTCGGCTTGTTCATCATTCAGTGTGCGGTCAACTGCTTGTTTGATCCGGTTCAAGATTATTTTTGCCATCAGTTTGGAGACTGCTGGGAGAAAACAGATCCCACGCCAATTATTGAAATCCTTCAGGTTGCCTTTTTTCGGGATCTTAATGGTTGATGCTCTTGTTCCACTTTTTAGGGAGAGTTTCGGTTTTCCAACGCTCTTGGATAAGACGGAGAAGAATATCCGCAGTAGCATTGGCATCCGCTTTAAAAAGTTCCACCGGAATTCCATCTATCCCCGGGGCTTTACCCGCATCCATCGATTTAATAATCGCAGTTACTTCCAGCTATGTAAGATGGTGGGTTGGTATCAACTCTGGCTGTTTGCGGAGTATCTTCTTCTACTAACAAAGATGCATTCGAAGGTCCAAAGGTGTTTTTGAGAACCTCAATGAAGTGTTCTCTCCATCTCCGCAGTTGGTGTTCTTCGGTTACCAGTAGAGACCCAAATTTATCTTTTACAGGATGTTCTATGTCAAAAGATTTTCCAGTTAATGGCTTGATAAGCTTAAAAAGGGTTCCACTGTCACCGCAGTAAGCCGCTTCCTATGCTTTCTCTGCTACTGCTTTGATGTAATTTCGCTTTTCCCGTCTTACGCTTCTTTGCACGCCTTTCTATAGTAAACGGTATTTAGCTCTGAGTTGGTCTTTGGCTGAACCGTCAGCAGCTGAGTTAATCTGTTCCTTAATCTTTTTGCTTTGCTTTGCCGTCTTACGCTTCTTTGCATGCCTTTCTGTAGTAAACGGTATTCAGCACTGAGTTGTTCTTTGGCTGAGCCGCCAGCAGCTGAGTTAATCTGTTCCTTAACCATTTTGCGTGCTGAGATTAGAGACCATGTAGAGTCGCTAATGAATGGTCTCCTACCGAAATAAATCAGTCCTTAGCGACGTTCCATCTATCATCAATTGTAGGATTCTCACAAGGTGGTGGTGCAATAGCTCTCCCGTGCAAGGCGGTTGGATCCACGTCTTATAGATGGATCTTTAAGCTTTTGCAAATTAAAACGTGGCAAGATTCGTGCATTTTGGGGGCGCCGTTCGTAAGTGTATTTTTGCGATAATAAGTTGGTGGTCACGGCCAACATCAGCACCTCGCTTCGACCTGACGTCCAAGAGACAATTCCTCCATGTCTTGGAAACGGCTATATGGTCAATCTGGTTTTCTGTTCTGCCATTCGGAGAGGTCCAGGTTGTTAAGTGGCAGCGTTTGTGCTTGAACAGGGTACCGCCAATGACGAGTTGACTAGAGTTGCAAAACTCCACGAACATCTCGCCATTTTTGTTCCTGTTGCTTAGTCCATGATTGTCCATTAGGTGTTCTAAGCCTACATTGTCAGACACAACTTTGGCGTTGAGATCCCCCGTGATGATTTTTATGTCGAAGGTGTCGCCTAGCCGTTGATAAAAGGCGTCCTTAGCTGATTGATCTGCTAGTTCGGACGGGGCGTAGCACTGAATTAAACACATTACACCACATCAATTACAACAAACACACTCACACTATTCCACGTCACATAAAAATCCAATGTCTCATTCTCGTACATGCTAACGAATTTAGAACCATGTCGTGTTAGTCGTTTTTTTTTCTGTCGCTTTTTATATGAAAAGCCTCCTAATAAACATTTTCATATTAAAAGGATATTATTGGCAATGAAGCGATGACTAGGCAAGATGGGTTCGAGTATCATATGATTGGAGGTTATGAGGCGAATGCACTAGACTAATGTTGGAAGCATTTTGAGTCCTTTAGTGTGGAAAAGGAACATATTTCGAAATGAAGTGATATCTAGGCAGATGTGTATCATATGATTGGAGATGTTGAAGTGAATGTATTTCATCACGACTGATACTGTCGTATGCTTGCTTAAAGTCGACAAAGGTCGCGTTTACGTGCAGACCAGACCAGTCTAAAAAAGACCAAAAAAACCAGTTCGGTCGCACGCATAAATGTAAACTGGACCGGTCCATTTGGACTTATTTTGGTTCTGATTTTGGTACGAACCAAACGAAACCGAACCAGTCTAGTACTGGCACATAATCGGTCTTAGACCAAAACATAACCTACAATAGTGCTGGTAAAACAAAACTAAAACGTCAAAGTGAAAATAAAAATGGTTGAACGTTGGACATTTGACGAAGTGTCCACTTTCTTGGATTTATGTGTTGAATACAAAGTTCAAGAGCATATGGACGGGAAAAAACTTCGAAACCGTGAAATTTTTAAAAAATTTACGGATGATTTAGTGTCGCGCAATATCATTAAAAGTATTCAACAAGTGGCACTTAAATTTAAGAAACTAAAAGAGAGGTACTTCTGTGTGAAGCAGAAGCTCTTTTGCTCTTCTTCGCGCAAACTTAGCGATGTGCAGTTTCAAATTTGCATCCATGATTGAAAATAATATTTAAAATGACAGCTTCAAATTGGTTATGTTGAAAAGCACACACAAATGCAAGACCGAAAAAGACCAAACCGGTCTTTTTAGACTGATCCGGTCTGCACGTAAACGCGACCAAAGATTTGATACACGTCACCGTTGTATTTCTAGCACTTTTCCAGGATTTTCATGACCATGAAAAGCTGATCGGTTGTTGATCGGCCAGAGGTCTGAAGCCGCCTTGACGCTCTGCGGAGCTGCTGGTGTTGAATAGACGTAACCTACGGACGCTTATGGGGGTTATTACAGGGCACTGCCCGATCGGCAAACATGCTAGTAGATTGGGGCTTCCACACAATGACCTCTGTAGGCGTTGCGGGGATGAGGATGAGGAGGAGAGTACCTTTCATCTGCTATGTGGTTGTCATGCCCTGGCAAGAAGAAGAAGGATTACCTTGGGGTCTTTCTATCTTAAGGATGTTAGCATCAGCCGGCGCCAGCGCTTTATCAACAGCTCAGGCTGGTTCAATGAATAGGTAGAACTCGGGTTGTGGAGTCGATAGTGGTATCACAAACCTAAAGCCGCCTTGATATTCGCCAATGATTCGTTTAGCGCACGATTTTATCCCATTCGTCATTTTCGCTTCTTAACCCTATTCAATTTTATCAAAATATATACATATATGGAAAAAATGGAAACATAAAAACATCGATATTCTCAAACATCAAATTTCAAAAGGCAAACATAAGGTGCATTGTTTCAACAGTCCAGATCAAGAGCAGGACAACAATCGTTTTTGTTAGTGCAACGCGTGCAAGTTTGCGCCTATAGATGCCGATAAAACATCGGTACAGATGTTTCAAAACATCGATGTTTTCGGGTGCATGGCATGTTTCTACGTTGTACTACCTGCTTGTATTAATACTAAATAAAAAACAGGCCTTCATCAACAATCTCCCAAAAATTAATAAATTCGAGTTAGATTAAACAAAAGCCCATTGAATACAAGCCCATTTACTCCTATTTCATCACAGATTCAACGCAACCGTGAATTTTTCTCTTTGTTACTTCCATGTTTAAAAAAGAAAACGAAGTCCAGAGAATAATGATTGCTACAATGTATCTGAGTATTTTGAACATGCTATCTAAACGCATACGCGGTCGTTTACATTCGCTCGCTCACCACATGCCTACTATTTCTCATTTCTCGTTTTCTCGCTCTGGGCTGATAAGCGCCCATGAGCAAGAAACGAAATCTAACAACGAGCAAACAGTTACGTTCTTTCACATCGGCTGAGCCACCAGTTGCGCGTTTTCTCTCATAGTGCGAACAAAAAAGATAGTGACCATTGTGTCACATCTAAATTTTTCCATTTGATAGTCTTCAGATTCATTCTAATTCGCCGTTCAGGTGCATTTAACTATGGAAAGCGGATCCAAAGGGAAGGTAAGCATTTTGCTTTATTGCAATTTCAATTTTTAGCAATTCCACGAAATGTATTTTTCTCAAGACTCCATGTTTCTTTCTCTTATAGAAACGATGGGGAGACGAAGAAGTCAAAGTACTCATTTTTCTCTACCAACAAAAAGAGCTACTCTACAACGCTCACCTTCCAGAGTATTCAAACCGGGAGAAGAGGCAGCAAGCGTACGAAGAGATAACCGACCGCTTGAGATACATGCGCAAGGAGATTACCATCGATGACGTGAAGGCGAAGATTGAACTGATGCGACGCCAATACTTGGCCGAGCTAAACAAAATGCACTTGGGCTACACTCAGATACGCTATGTTCCAAGCATTTGGTGGTTCAATAGCATGAAATTTATCGAGAGTCATCTGAAGAGAAAAGTGTGCGAGACGAATGATGTTACGCCTGAAGAAGATGCGGTAGATATCGACGAATATGATGAGGTAAGTGGTATACTTATACATTTCCATATGGATGCACGAGTATGGTCGTATGGATAATTTTAGTTTGGGGAAATTTTATGTATTTCCTGGTGATCTTTAATTTTGTCTCAGAGTGTTTTTCGCTAGGGTAAACCGTTTTCAAAATATGTAAAAAAAACATTCCCTTTTATTGTGTTTTTTTTCGAAATTTTGCCGAAAGTGCACTTCGTATTCACGAGCATGTTCCTGAAACCCACTTCAAAAACAAAGTAAAACCAAAACTAATATTTTTGACTGCAAAAAACGTCCGGTATTGAGAATACTGTTTTTATACCCTTCACGGATGTGATGGGGTATATTAACTTTGTCATGAAGTTTGCAACGCACAGAAGGAAGCATATCCGACCTACATATATGTATATATTCTTGGTTAGTATGACGAGGCGAGTCGATTAAGCTTTGTCCGTCTGTCTGTCTGTCTGTCTGGTTCTATGCAAACTAGTCTCTCAGTTTTGAAGCTATCGAGCTGAAATTTTGCACAGAACCTTCTTTCTACTGCACGCTGGAAATATGTCGAAATCAATAGAATCGGACCACTACGTCATGTAGCTGTCATAGGAACGACCGGTCCAAAAGTTCGTCTTTGTGAGAAAAATTTCTTTATTTCTAAAGATAGCTTTCTCAAATTTCACACTATTTAATAGTATCTTTAACCAAATCGCATTTTCGAATTTGGTTGAAATCGGGCTATTCTATCATATAGCTGTCATAGGAACGACCGTTCAAAAAGCAAGTTTTTGTTAGAATTTTTTTTTGTTCTGAAGATACCTTTACCAAATTTCATATTATTCAATCATATTGACTGCCAAATCACGTTCCTAAATTTGGTTGAAATCGACCCACTATTTCATACACCTCTCATAGGTTCCTAAATTTGGTTGAAATCGACCCACTATTTCATATACCTCTCATAGGAACAGTGAAATCGGAACAAGTTTAACTACTAATTTCAAAGTGGTAAATGCACCATACGCCTTCGCATGAAGGCTATCATACCTTTGGCAAGCTAGGAAGGCTAGCTTGTTTTAGTTGTATTTAACGATATAAAATTTGATTCAGCCATGTTAATTCCATGAAATAGCGGTACATACATATAACGAGAAAAGAATACTTTGCCTTAACCCCTAGCGGGGCATAGTGCGTCAACTACTAATGCGCGCCAACGTACTCTGTTCTGGGCAGTGGGACGCAACTCCCCAAAAGACTTACCCAGTGCCTGACACTCCTTTGCCACAGATCGACGCCATGTGATTCGAGGACCAACGGACTCTCTTACTATGAATTTAATATATGATCGGAGAGCAATTTGACTCCGCTTTGCTCGCTCTGGGTGCAACATATTTACGATGAAAATTGCAAATCCTTTACGCAATGATGTAATTTTCATTGAACGAAGTAGTCGTAATACAAGTGTTTCTATACAATTTCAACATTAAATGAAACGGGAAAATAGTGGGCTACCCCCGCAATCCGAGGGTTTTGTAGCAAGCCCTTATTTTGGTATGTAAATATGTAATGTAAAGACTCCATCTCTCACCTTCCGAAGTTTCCCGCAAAAAAAAAACTCATCAGCATATGAACATAATGCTGCCAAAGTACTCGTAGCTTTGCGCCTCGCTCCAGGATATGCACATTCAACCTTGATTAAATTAGTTAATTTCTTTCAACGCTTTGTGAGCTTAAGCTCCCTGCCTTATAAAGGACTAGAGATGCAAGTGCAGGCCAGAAGTGATCAATGGACAATATCCGTATTGTGTGTGCAGCGCAGTTGAGAGAAAAACAAGAATATTGAGCACATTTTGCTTAATTAAAAAACTTAATTCTTCAATTCAATAAAATCATTCCATGTTCGTGTTTTTTTTGTTTATTATTTTAAGCTAGCTCCTCGCCAAACAGCGTTAATAGAAATTAGCTAATTTAATCAGGGTTCAGTATGCATACCCTAGAACGAGGCGCAAAGCTACGGGTACTTTGGCGGAATTATGTTCATTGCAATCCTTTTTGCGGCTGATAATTTTTTTTTTTGGTGGGAAACTTTTTACAACAGAGTTGTTTTTGGGAGATACCACATCTTTTTGCATTTTATGGAGGAAGAACCTGGAAACTGCTTTAGAATGCTTAAAATTTATTGTTATGTACTATTGACTACCAGCGTGTAGGTTTCTAATACATAAAACAACACCCAAAACAATTTGGTGCAATCAATACCAAATTTTAATTCCACAAATTCTCAACTTCCATTTTTACAGAACCCCGGTTCCCCGAATCCTAAAACTGAAGTTTTTTTGCGTATAAATTTCTTCTCTGAGTTGTACCAATCTGTGGCTTTGGAATTGTCCGAACCCTGGTTCTATATTACCACCTCGAACTCCAGTTTACTTAAACTTGGAACAAAGTCGGTAGATCAGAATATGTGTCGGGCTGGGCTGTCCGAATGATAAAAAAGAGCGATATATTCATCGGCACTTTAGAGCAGTCCCATGTAATACCTTTCACTTTCATCCATTTGCTTTTAAGTTTTATATGATTTGCTTTGAAAAGTGTTAACCTAAGGAACTAATTATTTAGTTGGAAATCATTGAGTAAATGTGCCTCTGGCATCACTATGAGTCATCTTCGACGAAATTATGTCTTCCGGTCCTTTATGTCCGTTCAGTTATTTATATCCTATATGTCCCTTAAGTCGAAACCGATCTTTTATAGATTTGGTTTCTGTTTCATTTCATACTCAAGAAGATGCTGTTAACTAACTCAAACTATCACTTCTTTTCCAAGAATATCCTTTTTCCTCTCCAAAAGACGCAAAATGCCATCAGTTCTGACCGAAGAGTCAAAATGCCTTTAACAGAACTCCAGTGCATTGGTCTCATTACCACGATTCAGAATATACCCATACCTACTAGCTTTGGTTTTTGTTTCATTTCATAATTGGGCGAGTCCTTTTGGCCTGACGCACTTCTCCAGCAGCACCAATTAACCGTGTGGTACTTATAACAGCCAAAAGAAGCTATGTACCAAATTTAGTTGAACCACTGACCACGGTAATGCCTGGGAGATTTTTTCTTTGAAATCATTAAAAAGACTTAAGCGAGAAACTCTATAAAATCTCACATTTTTGGATGTTTCTTTTTATATACTGCACGGATTAGAGCAAATGATAGCCTCTGCACACCCATGGGACACAGTCAATTTGTGAGAAAAGAAAGCAGATCTCGATACGCTCCCTACGAGGCGAACGGTAACCGAACGACCACCGGCCACCGAGCGCGACATGGTTTATTAAATAACTGCAATTCGCACTACGAAAAACAATATGCAAGTGGTACTCGCACCTATGCATGAGGCCGGTAGGTTTATTATACCCTTCACGGATGTGATAGGGTACATATATTAACTTTGTCATGAAGTTTGCAATGCACAGAAGGAAGCATCTCCGACGATAGAAACTACATATGTATATGGTATATATTCTTGGTCGGTATGATGAGACGAGTCGATTAAGCTTTGTCCGTCTGTCCGTCCGGTTCTATCCAAACTAGTCCCTCAGTTTTAAAGCTATCGAGCTGAAATTTTGTACAAAGCCTTCGTTCTATTGCACGCTGTATATATGTCGGAACCAATGGAATCGGACCACTACGTCATATAGCTGCCATAGGAACGACCGGTCCAAAAATTCATCTTTGTAAGAAAAACTTTTTTATTTCTAAAGGTATCTTTTTCAAATTTCACACTAATTTACAGTATCTTTAGTTAAATCACATTTCCGAATTCAGTTGAAATTGGACTACTCTATCATATAGCTGCCATAGGAACGACCGTTGCAAAAGCAAATTTTTGTTAGAAAAACTTTTTTATTTCTGAAGATATCTTTACTAAATTTAATATTATTTAATCATATTGACTGCCAAACTACATTCTTAAATTTGGTTTGAATCGGTCCACTATTTCATATACCTCTCATAGGAACAGTGAAATCGGAACAAGTTTTACTACTAATTTCAAAGTGGCAAATGCACCATAAGTCACAAATGCTTCGCGTGAAGAGTATCATACCTTCGGCAAGCTTCGGCTTGTTTTTAATTAAATTTTGTCTACTTCATTTTGTTCTTACAACATTTATCGCTGGGAGTCATAGCAGAGGTATTGGTAAAAAAAACACAGAAAACTCCCCTTTTATCCCCTCCCCCGCGAACTTACCCCCACCGGTGGGGACGTTTAGTGTGATATACTCCTGAAACCAACCTTCGATCGTCCCAAGTTCCATTCGACCG
Source organism: Chloromyia formosa (assembly GCA_964017055.1). Taxonomy (NCBI): domain Eukaryota; kingdom Metazoa; phylum Arthropoda; class Insecta; order Diptera; family Stratiomyidae; genus Chloromyia; species Chloromyia formosa. The sequence goes on from OZ024815.1 coordinate 35,990,900, forward strand.
ATCTAATAGAAATGAAACAAAGAGGAAATGGAATGAAGCAAATCTTAAGCAAATAATACACTGGTGGGAACCTGATATGAAATGAATCACCATCTCAAACTTAACTTATCCACTTGTTTAAATGGCAGAGACTGGTTCTTGAACTAGTTACCGTTGCATTACATTTCATCAAAATAATTCTATCTTCTGCTATGCTATGTTTCAGTGTAAATATTGCACTTTAAGGTATAGGCAGATAAATATGGGAGTACATAAAACGCTATTTCCTTATCCTAATGCCGGGTTTCCACCAAAGAGACAGTTTTAAAAAACAGTTTTGTTTTCAAAAACAAAAACAGAAACAAGTTTTGTTTTCTGAAAACAGTTCTGTTTCAACTGAACAGACTGGTTTTGTTTCTAGTTCTGTTTATCTTGTTCCCAGAAAATGTCAGACAACGAGGATTTTATAATTGCACCCAGTTAACTGCTTGTTGTTTGAACACATTTTAAGTTAATACACACAAAAAAAAAAGTAAAATTTATATCACTTCAACCTTTAAAATTACAACTGATAACTGACTGTGTAGAATTGTCGCAGAAAACAAAAGTGCGCGTTTCAACCAAGGTTTCAACCAAGCAGACAAAAAAACAAGAACAAATGTGTTTTCCTTTGATCTGTTCTAGAAAACAAAAACATTTTCTTGTTCGCGATGGGAAAGTGTTTTGTTTCCTAAAACAGTTTTTAGGGACACAAATGTTTTAAAAACTGTTCAGTTTTTACAGAACATTTGTGTTTTTGTTCAGAAAAACAGTTTCTGTCCGTGTTTTTCAAAACTGTCTCTTTGGTGGAAACCCGGCATAATATACAGAGTCTAGAAACTGTCGGATAAACGCAGTGCTACGTGATCCTCCATGCAATTTCCAGTAAACATATTAAGGTTCATTTTTTCGAATTCTTAATCCTTTAGCTGCCACAGGCATTTACGTTTTTCTTGAAAATTCCCCGCCTCACACGACTAAAAGTTCAATATCTCGGAAACTACGATAACCAGAACACAAAAAAATGATAATCGCAGCTAATATGTATGTCTGCTCGTCACCAAAATAGGTTCAAGAATTTGCATTTACGTTTTCTCTCATATCTCAAAAACTATAACATGCACATTATATTTTTGTTGGATGTTTAAACTTCCTTCTGTTTAGACTTGATACTACAAAAGTGAGGACATTGCTGTGACTGTACCTATGTTAAATCTTGCTTCGATTGTTTTGTTCACTCAAAACACTAATTTTTCTTTGGGTCATCAGAATAGGTTCAACGGTAATTCATTCAGTTTGCGATGTGCAGTTGCTATCAAACAGTGTGAAATCTTGTATTTTTAACAATTCCGGTAGTGTAGAGTGATTTTAGTCCAAAATGGGTCGCAGTAAACAACTGGATGACTTAGAAAAGGGCCAAAAAAAGGTTACCTCGAATGTGGCCTAAATCAGCGAGAAATTGCCAGAAAAATTGGTCGAAGTCAAAATGTAGTGAACAATTTTATCCGAAAAGGTGCAAATTACGAATAAAATATGAAAGGATGTCTTTATTCAGCAACAACAGCAGCAGACAGAAGACATATTGTCCGAGCTGCGTCAAATTCTCGCCATTCTGAATCGAAGATCAGGGAAAAAAGCGGTGTTAAAGCGAGCCTATCAACTGTAACACGTGTAATATGCAACACTTGCAACTTAAAAAGACTAAAACTAAAAAAAAACATCGCTTAATGGTGATCGGAAGGCTACACGTCTTCGTTTTGCTCGAGAGCATATGACCTGGAATAAGGAGTGGCACACCATCGTCTTTTTCGACGAAAAAAAGTTCAACCTCGACGGACCTGATGGATATAACTTTTATTTCCACGATATAAGAATGCCTGAAAGCTACTTAAGTCGTCATCACAGCTGTGCAGGCAGTGTAATGCTATTGGGAGCCATTTCATATTATGTGAATTACAATTTTTAACTCCCAAAATGAACGCGAACGCTTACAAATCGGTATTGGAAAAGGCACTTCCACACTTTTCGAATATTTTTGGACCAATTACATGGACGTTCCAACATGATAATGCCCCCATTCATACTGCGAGAGAGGTAAAATCGTGGATCAAGGGTCAAAATGTCAAATTGCTGGAATGGCCGCCATACTCTCCTGATCTTAATATTATAGAAAATATGTGGGGACTTTTATCACGGAGAGTGTATGAAGGGGGGAGACAGTACGAAGATAATGAGACCCTAAAGGAAGCCATTAAAAGGGCGTGGGCTCAAATCTCCCTTCGAGATATTGGAAATTATTATGCTGCATTGCCAGACCGGATTTACGATGTCATTTTGACCCAAGGAGGTAGTACGCACTATTAAAATATTTTAAAACTAATCACTTTTATGTTACAATCAATGTAAGCTTGATTTTTGCTTTAGATATTAATTTTTATACTATTTTGTGTTTGAACCTATTCTGGTGACCAAAAAAAAATGAACTTTTTGTTATGTTTTTTAGAAAAAAAAATTTATAAATAAATTATAATGTGTGCTTTAAATCCCAAAGTATTTTACTTCATTAACAACATCTTGGGCTATCGATAAAAATTTATTTCATTGAAATCGTCCGGTTGGTTACAGAGGTAGAGCTATTTTACTTTTGCACAAACGTTGAACCTATTCTGGTGACGAGCAGTGTACATATGTATATAATATTCTCTAAAATATAAAAAATTTATTTGGTAAAAATCAGACAAATGGTTTAATTATTAAAATTTTTAAAGCCAACATTTTTGTTTTGCTCTAAAAAATATTTTTTTTTTTTCTTAAATTTTTCCATGCATAGCATCTCTCTCTCTCTCAATTGCCCTAACCCCTTGTGGGGCATAGTGCGTCAACTGTTCCATGTGGCCCAGTTGACGTTTCGACGGCATAAACTGGTTTCGGAGAATGCAATTCTCTCTAATGAAATAGAAAGAATTCTCCAATTAATGCCAAATCCATAGGGCGGTATGCATAATAATGAGGATATACTCAAGAGTGAAGTCTATTGAGGACATTCCTGAGTCTGCTATGTTCGGTGAATCGAGTAAAAAAGTTGTATGCATAAAACTACTCTCCGCTCCATAGTGAAAATTGAGTGGAATTCTGTCAACTCAGCTTTACTCTACTCGACTCACTTTATGTATACCACCCATAATGTTCCGATTATTCATCTAAGGGCGCTGTACACTTGTGAAATTGAAAAAATGTTTCCTGGAAAATATATACGAAAATGACTTTTTACGTACGGGAATTATATTAGAATGAATGGAGTATTCAATAAACTACATTTTGACTATATTTTCACAATTTTATATTGAGATTCATATACTTTTTTTTATTCCCCATACGATGACTTTTTTTTTCGCAGTAAAATGTACGGAGAATTTTAAAAAAGTATATGAAATCTCAATCTTAAATCGTGAAAATATAGTCAAAATATAGTTTATCGAATTCTCCATTAACTCCAATATAATCCCCGTGTATAAAAAAATATAATAATTTTCATAGATATTTTCCAAGAGAAGGTTTTTTCATTTTCACGTTCACGGTGAGGTGCGCAGCGCCCTCAACAGATAAAAATGTTGAAATCGCAATCAATTAAAATACCCGACCAAATTATGCAAAACCTTTTGTGGTGTTTCGTCCTGAATGACTAAGCTCGTGTACCTGTGATACTATAGGTACCCGACATCCAGTCGTGACTCAATCTGACCTCGCACTTTCGCGCCTATTTACCTACCAGGTTCATATCGCTCCTTGTGACACATCGTCGAGGGGAACCCATTTCTGTTATCGTCCATATGTTCAGCAGCCGTGCACAGTTATCGAGGTCTGTCCGCTTGCCACCTTTCTCGGTGCCGGTATATTACCGCCACTCAGCTTGTATCAGTTTCACACACAACTCACTGTGTAGGGCGAGTGCTCGCACTGCGAATTTGTGTGTACCTAGTTGTCATCGTTCGTGAGCCCGAGTATTTGTGTTGAAATAAACGAGCGAATGTCAGTACTTTGGAGTAGAATAGGCATATAAAGCGGAAAGTGTAGAGGTTTCTCTGGATGTCATTTTAATTTCGAGTTTATTTTGACGTGTCTAGATAGTTCATTTGTGTGCCAAACAACAAGAAAATAAATTGAAAAATGAGGTGCAGTGTTCCCGGTTGCACTACGATGCTAAAAAAGGAACCGCCAGGGTTTTCATTTTTTCGGTAAGTGACCTTTGTCATATTACTTAACATATCGGTACTTTAGTGCCAACAAGTGAACTAGGCACACGATTGCTTAGACTTAGTTTGGGCTTATACGTATCCATTGTTATCGCTATTTCAGTTTTCCAAAAGATGAACGTGTTAGAACCAGGTGGCTCAAAGCCATCGGTCGGGAGGGTTGGGATCCCGACTACAACAGACGAATATGCATGTTGCATTTCGAGGAAAAGGATTTGGTATATTCTGGCAGTCGAAAACGGCTGACTATGAATGCTGTCCCAAGGAAATTGATATATCACAGGGTCAGCGTAGCAAAAATAGAAAACGGGGTGGTAAGTGCATTATTCTTCATGACATAGATATTCGCCTGCAGGATTATTACGTTTAGCTTTCTGACAATTTTCAGATGTTGAAGTAATGTGTTTTAATAAGCGCTTTACGTATGTGATTTTTAGCATGTTGGGCTATTAACAAGGCTACCAACAAGTACATATGCATTTAGCAAGGATAACGGAACTTCGATACACAATTTGCTGCATTTTGGCGGAAATTAGGGCAATTAATCTTCCTTTTCAAAGCCATATATTCCCCTCTTTGTACAGACATAAAAATACTCCAGTCCAACATGTGTTTTAAATTGCGCAGTCGATTGGTTGATCGATGACTATCTTCATCTTCTATCTAATTGTAACACGACCGTGGAAACCTAAAAAGCGAGAATTTTTAGCTGACTAAGGTGAACATTATTTCCAGAACAAGTTTAATATGTATTTTAGCAGAATTTTGTTCTAAATTCGAGATTTTTGTAACTAGTGGATGTTTCTTTTGCACCCCAATGCAATGGAATATTTGAAAACGTCAAATCATATCGCCTGGTATCCTGTAGCGCACCACAGAACGTGTTAAAACCAAATGATGATTGCTTTTGGATGAAATGCGCAGAGTAGGAAACCTTCGTTTCCCCTTCTCAAAACTCTACCTGAATCATAATTTAAGGACAGTAAATTTAGACTAATCGAAGAAGAACCTCTCCTGCAGTAGCCAACATGTAATTTTTTGTGTGATTTCATAACAGTTTTACAGGGCCTTGCACCGATTACGAACGGTTTGAACAGAAATCACGGTTCCTGTGGTGTTGTTTGGATAAAATAAAATAAATAACTGGCGCAACAGTCCAATTTGAACCACGGCCTCGAGATGAGTTAGCATCATCTCATTTTCTAGATCGTGACGGTTTTTGTGCAGAGGTATGTGATCAGCAACACGCTCAACCGAGTTATTTACCCCATAATGGGTACTCATTTAACAGCTGAGTGGGCTCATAGTCCGACACGTAAATCCCCGGAATCGAACCGGGGCCCAGTGCGTTGAGGGCGAACGTGCTAACCGTTGCGCCATCCGGACTACGGTGTTGTTTGGATGCTTTGGCGATTTTTGAGTTTGTGTAGGCGTATTAAATTATTACCAATTGGTGACGTAGATCCTTTCTGTTTTTCTCGATGCTACACGTTCGATGACGGAATGCGGCCCCACCCCCGTGAAAGCCTAAAAAGCGAGAATTTTTAGCTGACTAAGGTGAACATTATTTCCAGAACAAGTTTAATATGTACCTATATTTTAGCAGAATTTTGTTCTAAATTCGAGATTTTTGTAACTAGTGGATGTTTCTTTTGCACCCCAATGCAATGGAATATTTAAAAACGTCAAATCATATCACCTGGTATCCTGTAGCGCACCACAGAACGTGTTAAAACCAAATGATGATTGCTTTTGGATGAAATGCGCAGAGTAGGAAACCTTCGTTTCCCCTTCTCAAAACTCTACCTGAATCATAATTTAAGGACAGTAAATTTAGACTAATCGAAGAAGAACCTCTCCTGCAGTAGCCAACATGTAATTTTTTGTGTGATTTCATAACAGTTTTACAGGGCCTTGCACCGATTACGAACGGTTTGAACAGAAATCACGGTTCCTGTGGTGTTGTTTGGATGCTTTGGCGATTTTTCAGTTTGTGTAGGCGTATTAAATTATTGCCAATTGGTGACGTAGATCCTTTCGGTTTTTCTCGATGCTACACGTTCGATGACGGAATGCGCCCCCCCCCCCCCCCCAAAAAAAAAGAAACCACTTCCCGTACTCACGGTTCGCCACGTTGCCCTATATATATATTAAATTCGAAAAAATGCCAAATAACGCGTAGTGCAGGGTGACCAGATATCCTCGTTTACAGGGACATGTTCCATTTTTCACCTGTATGCCCGTGTCCCGGTGTATATGCAAAAAATACTCAAAATGTCCCCGTTTTTGACCACATAGAAAAAATTACCTTTCATTCTTCTTTTCTTATTCAAATTTACCTAATTTTTAGGATAATCTCGGATAATGTGTATAGATAAAAATGCGTGCCTCTTTGTAACGGGCGAGATATACACACAGTGCTAGGCCAAAAAGTTGCACTCTATTGCATTTAGGGAGAATTTTCAAAAATTCTCAAAGTGCTTCTCCGCTTTAGATGGTCCAACTGCACTTCCGAAAACTAGATATGCTATCTAAACATCAATAAGGCATAGAAATGCTAGAGATGTTGGCGCGCCCACGCCACTGGAGGGGCAAGGCAATTAACAACAACATAGTGCACTTTACTTAGTACGCTGAGGAATATCCAGTCTTTCGCAAGTTGTTAGATTTTCCCGGTCCAAAACCAAAACCTTTTTTCAATAAGAAAAAAAAAAACGAAAAAAGTTAGTGCAGAAAACAAAAGCAGTATTTTGGTTTTGGCGCAAGTAAATCTAACTACTTGCGAAATATGTGAAAGACTAAAAATTCCTCAGCATACTGTGGCATAGTACTTGAAGAAGTTTCGGGAAATGGGCACTACCGAACGGAAGAAAAGCTCTGGACGATCAAGAAAAACTACTACAGTGGTAGATCGCTTTTCACTTTTAAAGTGGACACACACTTACGTCCAAAATCCAAATTATTCCTCATCTAATCCTAATTCCATAGTGTGTGGTGTTCAAGTTGACAGCTTCGGAGTCCACCACAATCCAAGTTGAATATTCAACTTGCCCAAAATTCACGAACCAGAACCCGACTGCCACGACGTTTCTGCGCGAAACCCGAACTTAACGGAGTCAAATTTTGTTTATGTTTTATATTGCCAGTGTTAAATAGCAACAAAGAAAACATTTTTACATGTTGGCGGCCGCCAAGGTCTTTGTGAAAAACTTTTGCAATCTAATTGGCTGCATTCATGTGAAAAATTTTCGCTACGGAACGCTACATCCCCTCCACTACACATTTGAGGAGACGCTACCTGTCAACATTTCTTTCTTGATTGAACCGCTACATATGAAATGACTAACAAACAGGTGACACCGCAAATATTTGACAATTGCCAATTTTCCATCGCAAAACATTTCTTTGGCACATCACGAAACAAGGAAATATCAAATCAAAGACGAGAAGACAGTGAATTTACATAGACGGGGATTCTATTTGCGTTTTTGATGTACACAAATGTCACAACGCACATACCAGCTGCGAATTGTCAAATGTAGCGCTACATGCCCAGAGAGCGTAAAAAATTTCTGCTACCAAGGGGAAGTAACCGCTCCGGAGCGGATGGAAGGAGCGGTTGCAATCACGACCGGGAGGGGTTGTAGCGCTACGGAGCGCTCCGTAGCGCTCCGTAGCGATCCGGATAAAACGAGCGTCATGAATGCACTCATTGACGGTGCGTGAAATTAATCGGATAAGTGAAAATTGAGTTCGTCATCGGACTTGACTTTTAAAGTGACGTTTGGCTGGCGATGGATTGGATTGCAGTATGTGTCCCCGAAATTTGAACGGGAGACATTCCGAGTGCGTCCATTTTATCCCACGGCCAAATGGACGCTAATGTGTGATCTAGATCGAGAAACGGGTAAGCAAAGCTCATCAAATTTGGTGAGAAAAAGGCTTGTGTACAGCAGCAGCATTTTTTTTTGCATATCCCGGAAAACAAATTGGAGTGAATTGTGCGTTAGGTTTTCATAACCTAGTCTTTCTCGAAGTTCCCGCCGCACGCACATTATTCCGTTGCCAACATGTATTGTATTGTAGTTTTAACTCGTCCACAACTATGACAGTGGCCTTGTTTATGCCGCGGAATTATCTTCGAGGATTAACTAATTCGAGCTGACTCACGACGACATAAACATGTCGCACTAGCTAGTTTTGGTACCAATTTTAGCTCCACTTGCTATGCAGAACTGGACTGTAAAATTGGGACTAGGTGGTGTTGCTGTCTTCGCTAATGGTGTTGTTGTCGAAAATTATATTTTATTTGTTATATAAATACCTCATCCTTTCCTGAAACCCTGCATTCGTTTCATCCTTTGATTGTAGCGGTAGAAACGCGTTTTTATTAGAAGGCTACTGCCCCTTGACATTTTCTTAACCAATGTCACCGCAATCACAAACCAACAGCTGACATCTTTCATGTTTAGTACCTCTTCCTATGGTCGGTATAAACACACCGCGAACAAATACTAACACTAAAACGATTTAGTTAAATCGCCTTTTAGTTCCACGGCATAAACGTGGCCAGTGTTCCACATCTTCTGAGTCCAAGTGACACGCTTCTGAGCCCATTGGAAACGCTTTTGCCTGACTTTTAACGGAAACTCTGACTTATGGAAGCCAGTTTTCACAAGCTTTTTTCTCACCAAACTTGATGAACTTTGCTTACCCGTTGCTCGAGCTAGATCGTTCCTAATGGCAGGTGAAGTTATGACACGATTCCGACGGCTTTGTGAAAGTAGGAAGCGATCTACCAGTGGGGTGACTTTTCTTGACCGCCCAGAGCCTCCAGAAACTTCTTCAAGTATCATACTATTGTACAATACGCTGAGGAATATTCAGTCTTTCACGTTTTTTGCGAGTAGTTCAATGTTTTCGCTACAAAACCAAAATATTGCTTTTGTTTTCCGAACATTTTTTTCCATTTTTTCACTCAAATTACATTTGGTTGCTTATTACATTATTATCAACAACTAAATGAATTCCTTTCAAAAAGTTTTCACAATTTATAGACAGGATGCACATCATTTGTTATTACCTGAGCCAATAACTACCTCCAAAAATGCTTGCGAAAAAGGAAATAAAACAGTTTGAGTAGCTTTTTTCAGCACTCTGTTTATTTCGGTCCAAATAAAATGGTGTTCGTATTTCTATTTTTTATGTAAGTGGTGTTTAGGGAAGTCTATACGAAAAGCTATCAAAAATACGCAGCGAACTTTAGGAGAAATCTCTTTTATGCAAAAGATCATGGAATCCCAAAGGTTATACATAAGTATAACATTTTTTTTCATGTATCTTTCGTTTTAGCTTCCGCGATACGAAAAATAGTATTCGCTTTGCCTCAAGCTTTCTTTCACATGAAAAATGTTCACTTTTTGATAGATTACTTTCTGAAGAACATTTTCTTGGAAAGTAAACGTACATTATGGAGTAACTTTTGAAAATGTAATATACTTTGGTATTAACAAAAACTAATTTTTTCTAACAATTTGGTTTCGCAATGTTCTGGACAATTATAGACGCTTGAAATATCTCAAATTAAAGCTAAATAAATTACATAAAAATTCATTTTCGATTACTTTTTTCGCGCAATGAGTACTTTTGTAGTAGTAAGAGGAATATATTCGACTTTTCTATGAAATCATGGTAGTCTTTATTGAACTGTCTGAAATTAAGAAATCTGCATAAAATGGTGGTAGTGCGATTTGATGATAATAAAACCGAGATATGATTTTCAAAAGAAAATTATAACGTTATAAATATGAAAATAAGAAAAATAGAAAAAATAGGATCAAATAGCAAAATTTAAAGAAAACAAAAATTATTTCCTTCACTGCGATAGCTCTATGAAATAATTTATAATATCTTAATTGTTACGGGGTCAATTTGAGAAAGTGTATCTGCGAATCCTCACTGCCTTTAGATTTGGCCATCAGTGCAGAGTTAAATCATGGTCTCATCTTATTTTGTACACAACACTGTAACAACATGTTACTTATTATATTTTATCCTTCTATAGACTCCTCACCGACAAAGTAATGGAATAGGAGCAAACAAACGAATATTAACAGATAAGCTTAAAAATGTGAGTTAAAATGTTTATTTTTATTTCAATGTGAAACACGTAATATTAATGAATATATTTTTTTTAGTCGGTAACGCCATCCCTCAACGCTAGTGCCGGTTCTTCCAGATCGTTTATCGGACAAGATGTAGTAAGTACCTTTAGATAGGGAATGTAAATGTATATTTTCACTAAAATACATTACTATTTTCAGACGTACACACCAATATCCGATTTTATGTCAGAATCACAAAGCTTTTCGCCGCAACACGAGCAGTTCGACTCTAGTGATAAGGTAACATAAATTAAACGACGTATTCGCGTGTATTTTAAGTCTGTTCCTAGTGGTAGCAGAATTTGTGAATTATCTCACGAAACTTGGAATTCGTCTTGCACAGCACCTTGGACCGTTCGCTTCCTACCGATTTGTCGCTTCGGCACAATTGCGATTTGTGATTGATCTCCTAATACTTACTACTACTACGTACTAACTAGCTACTAGCAGTGCATTTTTTTTCTGAAAATCGAACATTTCTGAGATATTCGCATTTAAAAATGTTCGTTACATAGTTTGGAATGTTAAATCATTCACGGTGTGTCATGCTTAACGCTATTAGGGGCCACCGGTAACTCAGTGCGTAGAGGCGTCAGCCTTATGTCTGACTACGGTCATTACGACCTCAAGTCCCGTCCATGGCGTTTGTGTTTTCTTCCACCTGTTGTGCGGGGCGTAATAATAAGTTACAACATCGGGGAAGACAACACAAATATTCATGGTCACGAATGTCTTCGCGGACGGGATTTCGAATCCGAAACGCCATGAGACTGATGCCTCTATGCGCTGAGCTACCGGTCAGAGAGATAGGCTTCACTCACATCACTTTATAAAACGTTCGCAGGCGAGTAGCCGCGCCTTTCGCGTTTTTTTTTTTCAATTTATCAAGCATTCTTGAAGAGAATTTCAATTTACCGAGAAATTCAATTTATTGGGAGTGTGAGAATCGACTGTATAAAATGCAAATCCAGTACGAATTCAGGCATGTAGCCGATATGGCCCAAAAACAACCCTGTTGTAAAAAGCTTCCCGCCAAAGAAAAACGCATCAGTCGCAAAACTGATTGATATGAACATTCAAGCTTCCCGCCAAAGAAAAACTCATCATCGTAAACAGGATTGATATGAACATAGTTCTGCCGAAGTACTCGTAGTTTTGCGCTTCGCTCTACGGTATATTGAACCCTGATTAAATTAGTTAATTTCTTTTAACGCTGAGTGGTATAAAAAACATTAAAAAAACGAGAAACTCTATACAAACCTGACATTTTTGGATGTATCTTTTCTTCTAATGCACGGATCAGAGCAAATGGTAGCCTTGGGACACAGTCAATCTATGAGAAATGAAAGCAGATCTCAACATGCTCCCTACGAGGCTGTATCCCTGTTCAAAGAACAACGAGAACAGGAAAAATTTGAAAAAATAGCGATTTTCGTCGTATAGACTTCAAATTTGCAACACTTTGTAAGACGACCGGAGACAATGACCATACCAAATTTAAATCCCCACGATTACCCGGGACCGGAACTACAGAGGTCCGAAAATCCGTGGTTGTTGTGCCGCGTAAACATTGTCTTGGTCACTTTTTCGACTTGGTCTTTTTTTTGCGATTTTTTCATTTTTCTTTAGCGGACGGGACACTCCCGCGTCCCTAGATTGTCTTGAGGATGATGGATAAAAAATTGTTTCAGCTTGAGGATGCGGATGTGTATGTGTATGAAAATATTGAAGGATGGATGAAGGACATGGATATGTTTGATGAATTGTTACTATAATGAGATTCCAATTGAAAACATCAGTGTTACATATGCAAGTACAGTGACAGAAATAAAGGGGGCAGGAGTGGTTTTCTTATCCCGAAGATTGGCCGACGCGGAATAACTTCTGCATACGCTTGACACCTCTGCAAAAGAAGTTGGACTACGTATCAACGAGGGTAAATCTAAAATAATGATGCAATCGAGGACAAGGAAGCCAGCACAATCGAGCATCAATGTGGGGGACTTCAACATCGAGTTCGTGAACGACTTCATCTACTTGGGTTGCAACTTGCGAAAGGACGCTAACGAAACTGACAAAATCAAGCGACGGATACAGTTAGCTAATAAGACTTTTTTTCTCAGTTCTCTCCATAATGAAATCGAAGCATGTGCACAGAAACACGAAGCCCCGCGTGTACAAAACCATCATACGACCAGTGCTATGCTATGGCTGCGAAACATGGACCCCAAGCCTCTGGAAAAATGCTAGACACATTCGAATTTTTGGGGCTGTTAGCGATCGAGATGGATGGCGCATCCGGTACAACCATGAGTTGTATGAACTTTGCGATGAGCTGAAAGTTTCGAAAATCGTCAAACTACAACGACTTCAATGGGCAAGGCATTTACAACGAATGAACGATGATCGCATGCCTAAGAGAGTAATGAATGCAGAACGAGTCGACGGAGCGAGACTGCGAGGACGACCGAGAGCTCGTTGGGAGAGCTTAGTAAATGCGGACGCCGCGCAACTACTGGTCTTTCAAGATTGGAGGACGCAGTCACTTGACCGAGATAATTGGAGGACGACGATCCATGCGGCCAAGGCCGACGTCGGGCTGTTGCGCCACAACGATGATGAGGAGTGATTTTCGATAACCGATGGTAATGCTTCCAGACCAAAGAAACTGGTCTGATCCGTCGAGTGTCGCTCGACGTCTAAAAGACTGGATTAGATGAAATTTTAGTCGCTCGGAAAATTTGGTCGTTTCAACTTTTATGCTCCCATTGGTCGGAGAAGCACTCATTTACATAAGCAGCAGAGGACATAGTAGCTCTGAACTGAGTTGTTCTCGTTGTTTTGTGTTTTAAACAACTCCTCACTACATATTTACCACTCCAAATCATTCTTCTACCCATTGTGGATTAATCCATCCTCACTGAAAAGTCTCTCGCTTAGTAGAGAGGGTTTTAAGTATGATATATATCAACCAACATTCATGCTAAGTTTCCAAATTTCTTGAAATTTTTCACTCGATACCCCCAGATAACTGAAAATGGTAATACGAAATCTGAAGAAAATTTTATAGATGGTTATAATTGCCACCTGTTTAAGATACAACAATGAATTTGATTCTCATTTTGTGGTAAATTTTATAATTTTAGATACGAAGCTTAGCTGGAGATTAAATATTGAATAGCGGGTGAAAAAAGCCTGCATCGCTTTCTACGCCTGTAAAAAATCTTCGGAAAAAGGTGGGGCCTTAAGTCAAATATAGTCCTCTGGATGTACACAGCAGTAGTTCGTCCGATTCTTTCATATGAATCGTTAGTTTGGTGGCCAGCATTTGCTAAAGGATACAGCGTAACAAAACTTGGCAGGGTGCAAGGAACAGCATGTCTTGGCACTACAGGCGCCGTGCGAACTTGCCCGAGGGAAGCGCTAAACGTGCTCCTGCATCTTCCACTAATAGACCTTTTTATTAAACAGCTGTCGGCGGGCAGTGCAGTCAGGCTCAGAGACTAGCGACATCCTTAGCCGGTTACTACGAGATGTGTTCAAGGTAAAAACAGACTTCATTACGCCCAAACTGAGGTTTGACAGAAGCTTCTCTGCCATATTCCCCAGCAGGGCTGAATGGAGGAGAGTGAGGTGGTGAAGGACTTTGACATCATGATTTCCATCGACGGGTCGAAATGGAAATGGAAAATGGATTGCGGCGTCGGTGCAGGAATCTTTTCTGAAGCATTGAATTTCTCGGATAGTCCTCCCGGACTATGCCAGCATTTTCTAGGCGAAAACGCTTGTATTGTAATTATGAAGACGTGTCACACTCTCAGAGATATACCAAGTAACCAGAACAACGGCATTTGCTCAGACAGCCAAGCCGCTGTCAAGGCACTGAACTCAGTGCGTACTTTCGCCAAACTGGTCAAGCAGTGTGGGGAAGAGTTAACTCGATTTGGCAGACGGTTCTGTATCACGCTGTTCTGGGTGTCACAGAGACATTGAGGGCAACGAAAAAACCGACCAGCTGGCCAGGAGGTGGGCCGTCCTAGAAAGCTCTCATGCGGAATCTGGTATTCTGAGGACTGTTAAGTGCAAGATCTCCTCCCACTACCTCAATGTTGCGGATTCCAAATGGCAGAATCTGGCCACCTACGTCGTATAAAGGAAGCTATGGCCCTTCTATGACAGGAGGAAAACATCTGAGCTATTGACCAAGTTCCGTAAAGATGTCGTCAGACTCACGGTGGTCATTGCAGGACATTGGCCTATCGGAGAACATGCAATAAGGCTTGGCATCCCTTATAGTCCGCATTGCCGCAGCTGCGGGAATGAGGATGAGAAAGAAAACCTCTCTCTCTTCATCTGCCAGATATCGAGCACTCGGTAAGGCCTTTCTTGTTAACCTGCGGGATGTGTCCGGGGTGAAGATCGGGGAGCTGCAATACTTCCTGAAGTACTACGGTTAGAGGCATCCTTGCATACCCTGTCAGTCCAATCATCTTCCTATAACCGAATTTGCCGAGGTTTGTGGTTAGAAAACGGCACATTCGTGCTAATTTGGCTCTGGCAAGTTGTGCTACAGTCACCACTTATACCAACCAACCTTCTAACTAGTCCAGACAAAACCCCATAGTTCATTTTTGTGGTACCGACATTTCTATATAAGTCTTATTGCCTAGGGTAATAACTAATTAATATGATTTGTTTAAATTAAAATCTATACCCAGTACCAGTTTCACATAAATAACGTTCTTTTACGATTATATTCTTCCAGAAAAAGGCTAAACTTTCTCGAAAAGAACTTCGCTATGAAACAGATGCCGCACTGCTTCAGTTCCTACAGAATTCCAATGAAAATTCATCCAGCAAAGTTAGCGAAAAACCCTTCGGTGAATTTATTGCAACTGAACTGGAAAAAATCCAGTGTATTGATATAAGGGAAGAAGTAAAGTGGGAGATTCAATTGGCCATTCGTAAAGGTATACAACAAGCTTTACAAACAAATACACATTCATCACTTTGTTCCGTACAGCCGAATCAAATGAGTATGGACTCGTCTGATAAAGAATATTTTGTCATAAATAATGTTGAATGAAGAAACATATTGAACTTTTGATTTTTGTATTTTAGGTCGGCTACCAAATTTTTAAGTGAATGAACATGTTAGACGTAAACAATTCCAATTTTTCTTTTCTTGTATATTTGTTTTTTTTATGCGAAGCATTTTTTATTTTGTGAGATTTGACTGAAATAAAACAGTATTCCGGGTATAACAATGTGTCAGACGTTTTATTTGATTAGCATCACGCTTGGGTACCTCCCCCAAGGCAAATGATAAGAATGACGAATATTGGATACGCAATATACAATAACAGACTGACTACTCAAATATAAAGTGTGTAAGTATTTTAATTATCCAGGGAATCGACATCTATACAAACAAGATGCTTAGCTCATTCATATTTATTCCTCGTGCTTGTGATATTGAAAATATTTGGAAATATCAATATCTTACAAATATGAGGAGAAAAGTGCAAAAGACAGTTGTAACAATAGAAAATTAAATACAATACATAGGTAGTATAGAGTTTATTTGAACAATTGCTTGATTGGTATAAGTCATGGCTTTCAAAAATATCGCAACATATAAAAGCAGGCCGAATTGCGAATACTGTATCAGTTCACATTAAAATTGAGTTTTGCTAACAACAAACATGAAGACCATTTTCATTTTACTCGGAGCATTTGTCGTCTTAGCCGTTGCAGCCGCTGAAGAAGCCCAAAGCGATCCCAACGACCCAAAAAAGGAAGCAGAAGAAGAAGAGGACGAGTCCATTGGCGATAATGAAGATGTCGGTGAAGATGATGCCGATGACGACGAAGAAGACGATGCTGAAGACGATGCTGAGGACGAAAACGATTCAGATAAGGAGGATACTGCCAAAGACGATGAGCCGCAAGAGGTGGGAAAACCATGAATAGTATAGTTTTAAGTAGTTTGATTGTATCAATAAAATAGTTCTATAATTTGAATAATCGTTTGCACTTTTAAGTTGTTCTAAATTTTATTTGTAAAGCCTAGTATTGTGTTCTACCAAACGGAATGTAACGGAAATTCTCCTATGGTATAGAGAAATAATTCTGCTATGAAACCTGTAGATTAATGATAATGGATGGGTTCAGAAGTTACCAAAGAGCACGAACTGCTCGCGAGCAGTTTTGCAACTTGTCGGTTATGCAGTCTCTGCCCGCTGAACGCGACTCTAGTTGTCACACACACTTCATACGAAAGTCAAGGAGAAAGACGAAAAAAAAGTGTGAGCGGTGAGCAGAAATATTACTTGCTCGGTGATCATTTGATCATGATCACTTGAGCGGAAGTTGCTCAGTATCCTCTGATCTGAACCCACTCAATGTTTTGATCGCACTTATCATAAAATTTACTTTTCCACTGTACCACGAGGAAAAAACAAAATATTTGCATTGACACTGACATGATACGTTTCTTCGGCTCACGAAAACATCAACGAAAATGTATTTGGGAATAAAACAACAACAACAGTTCAGATCAAAGCAGAACAAAAATTGCACGCGTTACACTAACAAAATTGTTCTATACAGAGCAGGTTGTTAGTGTAATGTGTGCGGTTGTTGTTCTGCTCTTGATTTGGACTGTTGAAAAAAAAACACGCCTTATGACAAATTGAGGTGACGTTCTTGAGAATATATTCGCCAGCAGTTGTTCCTTACAGGCTATTTATAGTAGCAAGTTTCTCAGATATTATACATAAAACTCAGCATACAACTCTCTTAAGACACAGTAGCAGCAATAATAGGCAATATCGGTAAAGTATGTCAACTCAGGCTAGTAATTCTTTAGCTGTCCAGTGTTGCTGTCTTTTGTTATCAGGCTATTACCTACCCAGAGTCTTGCCAGAGGCTGAGCTAAGCATATATAGTACAAAAGGGTTCGGCCCCGAAATGTTCGTGGACGAGCCCACTATCAAGTAAATTCACGGCCTCATTTCAATCAATGCCAAAGCCAATGACGATATCGATATGTGTTTCTGTTGACTAATTGGCCGTTGTTGTTGTAGCAATGACCGGAATTTCGGTGTGTTGGTTTGTTACATGCTTACGTTTCATTTCAACCCCGGTGTCGAGAGATAAAAAATTAGCTACTTCTATAGGATTCTCCCACAGCGATCTGGGAGTCAGGTGCGTTGGTGCAGCTGGGCCAATGGGAAAATGTGGTCCACATCATGACGTGGTTGCTTACAAGCAGGACAGATGTTTGAGACATTCTGGACAATGCGGGATAAATAGGAATTCAGCCGTGAACACCAGCCTGACCGAAGTTGGGCGAGTGTCGTTCTCGTTGCTCTCGGAAGCCTTTCCTCTTCCAAAGATATTGTTGGTGGTATGGGCGAGAGAACTGGATTTGGACGTAAACTCGCGATCGATAGAACTACCTCCTCCTGATGTATAACTGCGATGACTTATTTGTGTACGTCGCTATCAAAGGGTACCCTTTTCTACCTCTGGACATCTCTTTCTAAGTCCTTCAAGTCGCGCCGAACATGTCTTGACAGCGGCGTCTTGTTCATGAGGTTTAAGTTTGGATGCTTCTTCCAGTAACAACCCACCAGATATTGTTTGGCAAGAAGCTTGTTGTGGCCCCTTAAAGGCATCATCTTGGTTTCATGATGCAGATGGTCCTGGGGTGACATCAGGAGATAGCCGATGATTGTACGGAGAGCGGCATTTTGGCACGCTTGAATGTTTTTCCACTGTGTGTCACAGAGATTCTTTGACCACACAGGAGCCGCATAGTTGGCCACTGATCTTCTGACTGCTTTGCACTTGACCGGTAGAGTTTCTTTATCATTACCCCAGGTGCTACCAGCTAAGGCTTTGAGGATCTTATTCCTACTACGCATCCTGTCGCACACGGTTCAGAGTGACTCCAAGAGTAAATCGCTTGTCAAACCGCTCGTGCTTATTTACACTACCGTAAAAATCCCGCACGACTTTCACTTTTCAAACGAATGTTCACGCACGGGAATATCCCACTTCTGAAACCAATTGTAATGTTTCCTCTGACCGAAGCCGGATTCGTTAGATATTCTTCTGCTGAATAATGAAACACTTCGATTGAAAAACACACAACTTTATTTACTAAACGAACTACACACGCGTAACTAACAACCAACGTCAAACTAGCTCTAAATATTCGTTTCCGACGGATCCCGATAACGATTGTCCTCCTTTCCGCTTCCGAGCGGATACTGTCACGAATGAACTCTCAATTACTACTACTTGCCGCTCCTAGTGTCATCTGCCTTTTATAGCTGGAACTGTTTCGAGATGGTTCGAGACTTTGCTGTTATTGTATTGTAGATTTGTGCCTCTACTAGCCAACGAAGACTCCAGATGGCTCGAGAATCTGTCAGTGCTAGTATTTGTCATCGATGGTTCGAGACTCTGATGGAGCTTAGTACAGTCTGTGTCAAAAGAGAGACGTACTCCGTACATATAACAATGTGACACATCCAGAATCTGGCCAGGAATTGATATTTTTTCATTCCGTGCGGTCTGGATTATTACTGACTGATTACAACTGAGTCTCTAATGTAGCCAACACATTGATTTCATTAAACAAATTACGTTGTGATAAAAAAAAAATACTTTTTAAACTATCTGCACACCCAGATTAAGCAGCAGATGAAGTAATCTGGGGATAGTGTAAACGTAATATAAATTTGATTTTGGTACATTATGGATTTGGCATTAATTGGAGAATTCTTTCTATTTCATTAGAGAGAATTTTCACAAATTTAGAGAGAATCCTTAATTGCGGCATTTCCGCTTTAGGTAGTCCATTTCCGCTTTAGGTGGTAAGAGCCTAGAACCCACACAGGGAAATGTGTAGGTCCTAAAACGGAAATTTCCTTAGTTTTGTGAAAATTCTCTCTAATGAAATAGAAAGAATTCTCCAATTAATGCCAAATCCATAATGTACCTTGATTTTTTTTTTGTATGTCAAAAACAGTACTGTAATGTTTCCTTTGACCGAAGCCGGGTGGTTAGACATTCTTGTGCTGAATAATGAAAACACTTCGATTGAAAAACACACACACTTTATTTACAAAACGAACTACACACGCGTAATTAACAACCAACGTCAAACAAGAGCTCTAACTATTCGTTAACGGCGGGTAACAATAACGACTCTTCGACTTCCGACTGAGTCTCGGCTATTACTACTTCAGACTGTGACTGAGTCTCGAGTATTACTACTTTCCGTCGCCGGCGACATCCGCCTTTTATACCGGGTCTCTGCTTCGAGATGGTTCTAGACTCGGGTTTCCACTAGTCAACGGAGACTCCAGATGACTCGAGAATCAGTTGGTACTTGTCATCGCTGGTTCGATGATAGAGCTTAGTACAGTGTGTCTCGTAAAGGTTGCCACACATGGACGAGCGCAACCACGACTGAACTTCCATCGAAGCATCAATTTCATAGAACGTGTGGAAAAAAATTCTCCCTATTTCCACCGTTCTATGATATTTGACGGTTCGATGGAAGTTTGGTCGTGATTGTGCTCGTTCATGTGTGGCAACTTAAGAGATACGTACACGCAACAGTACTAACTCGGGGCGCGGGTGGGCCGGATCTGGGCCGCGGGCTGGAATTTGCCGACCCCTGCTCTAGACTATAAGGCCGGCCGCATCTTGGACGTAGGCAGGGCAGCGCAGCGCAGCGAGCACATGGCATTGTTGTTGTAACAATTGTCAAAATCTGATTTTACAACAACAATGCCATGTGCGCGCTGCGCTGCGCTGCCTACGTCCAAGATGCGGCCGGCCTAAGTCAAGGAAAACTGAAAAAAAAAACGAAAAAAACGCCTTTGATTTTGGTTGCGAGCATGTATCGAACCAGGGGCGACCGGTAGAGCAGTGTTGAGGCTTCAGTCTCATTTTTGACTACCGGCGTTTCGGGTTCGAATCCCGTCCACGACAACGTTCGTGGCCATGGATGTGCAGGAGGTGCATGCTGGCAACTGCATTCTCCGAAACCAGTTTATGCCAACGAAACGTCAACTGGGCGACATGGAACAGTTGACGCGCTATGTCCCACAAGGGGTAGGGCAATTGAGAACCTATGCATCGAACTACGTAAAAATCAATAGAACAATGGAAATGAAGAGTCGCCACAGACGATTGAACCGAACCGTTCGTGACCACCATCGAACCACGCCAACTTCAGAACGCATGAAAAGGAATTCTCCTCATTTCCACCGTTCTCGGTGCACACGAACGGTTCGGCTTGATTGTCTGTGGCAGTATTTAAACAAGCAAGTGCGTTCAATGCTGTCCCCTTATCAATCAATTCGAATCGCGTCGTACTATTTGACACATGTCAAAATTCTTATTGCTTTCCCCGGCAGTATTGCATTTGCAATTAGGTTTTTTGTTTATATTTCTGTTTTTGTTTGAACGCGAGCACCTAATGCCCTAAAAACATCGAGCCGATGACAAACGCTGTTCACAAACGATGAGTTTTTGGACTGACACCTTTATCATCTTCGTGTCCCAAGTAATTTTTAAATGGACCTTTTATTTACTTCCACGTTTAATGCGTCGGCTGTTTTTACAGGTGTGTTTCTTTGCCGGTGGAGTGATCTTTTTCGTGAAGCATCTGTTCAAGAACTACGAAATACGACATGTATCCGTACAGCTTATATTTTCCACAACGTTCGCTCTTTCACTTACAATGTTCGAGTTGATCATATTCGAAATAATGGGCGTGATGGAGTCCAAGTCGCGCTTCTTCTACTGGCGACTAGAGCTCACGCTCTTGTTGCTAATGGTTATCGTTGTGATACCAATTTATATTGCTTATTGGTGTGTTTGCTTTATAACCTTTGGTAAGTGTCACGGTATCGCTACAACAGGCAAAATTGGTGTGTACTTTCCGTCGCAAGGGACTACCACTTGACGTGTAATTTAACATTTCCCCTCACTATTTCAGTCCCAGAAAAGTGGGTTAATTCATTGACCACTGTCGTTTGGTTTTTATATTTGTATGGACTGTGGAGAATCGGAGAACCTTTTCCATTACTTAGCGTAGAACATGGAATATTCACAATCGAGCAGGTAATAGTTTGTCAATTATTCGGTTAATATCGAAACCTTAGTTCGCTTTTTGTATAGGCTGTGTCGAGGATCGGCGTTATTGGTGTAACCGTTATGGCGTTACTATCGGGATTTG
Organism: Chloromyia formosa; assembly: GCA_964017055.1. Taxonomy (NCBI): domain Eukaryota; kingdom Metazoa; phylum Arthropoda; class Insecta; order Diptera; family Stratiomyidae; genus Chloromyia; species Chloromyia formosa. Next base: position 36,012,601 of record OZ024815.1, read on the forward strand.
GTGCGGTTAACTACCCCTATACAAGTATGGCTTACTTCATTCGGTAAATATTCGCTGTGATAGAAATGGTCTTCATCAAAAAAATTTAAATTACCAAAATCCTTTCAGACCCGTTTCCCAAAGTGACGTTGTTAATTTAGAAAGACGACTAATGCTAAATATGGACATGATTATAAACAAAAAGAAACGAATTGCGTTGGACATGAGAAAATCCAAGCCCAGTACATCGAAGGCTGGTTTATGGGCAATTTTGAATTCCGTTACGCAAAGATCAACTGGAGCCGAAAGTAAGTACTCACTGCGTTTTTTTGGCAGTCCAGATCAAGCGCAAAACAACAATCGCACGCATTACACTAACAACCACTGCTATCCAGAACAATCTTATTAGTGTAATGGTTGTTCTGCTCTGATCTGAGCTGTTGAAAAAATGCATCTATTTTTAGTGCAAATTAATTGCATGAAATACGCCCTTCAATTCTTACAGGCATTGGACAACTGAGAATGGAAATTGCCCCGCTAGAAGAATTATCCAGGCAGATATTTCTGGAAATTCACTCTTTGCGTAACATGCAGGAACGACAGAAATGGGCGAAAACGTTGCAGGGAAAGTATTTCAATGTGCTAGGATATTTCTTTAGCCTCTACTGTCTTTGGAAGATTCTGATCGTAAGCTCGCTATTTGATTTCACTACTTACCATTCAGTTTTAATTCGAATATCTCCTCAAGAGTACTATAAACATAATTTTCGATCGTGTCGGTCGGAAGGATCCGGTGACCAGAGGATTGGAGATTGCTGTTCACTGGTGTGGCTTTGATATTGATTTGGTATTTTGGAATCAACACATTTCTTTCTTCCTGGTGGGATGTATAGTAGTCACATCAATCCGAGGTTTGCTATTAACACTGACCAAGGTAAGATGGTTACTTATACATAACTAAATTCAAAAACTTCACTTATCTTAAATTTACTTTCGTTTCTTTTCTCAGTTTTTCTACAGAATTTCATCCAGTAAATCATCCAATATTATTGTACTGCTCCTTGCACAAATAATGGGAATGTATTTTTGCTCTTCCGTACTATTGATGCGAATGAACATGCCTGCCGAATATCGTGATATTATAACGGAAGTGCTGGGAAATTTACATTTTAACTTTTATCATAGATGGTTTGATGTAATATTTCTAGTAAGTGCACTCACAACAATTGTTGTATTATATTTGTTACAGAAACCAATACAAACTGAGAATAATCTCCAACAAAGTTAACATGAAATGTAAACAGAAGTTTATGTGTACGCTGTATAATTATAAGAGCATTAAATTATAATTTTATTAAATATTTATGGTAACCGTATTTCGACTATAAAAGAATTGATTTTTGGTTGAGATTGATCGTAATCGAAAAATGCTGTGGTCTATGATGCTAAAGCTCAGAGACATATTTTCTTTTAATGATGTAGCATCATTTTTGCATAAGAAGGATTAAGGTGGGAAGAGGGGAGTTGTTGTTGTGTAGTGTGCGAATTGCAGTGGTCAATAATAAAAGGGACATAGTTTTTATGATTAAAAAAATAAAAAAATAAATAACTGGCGCAACAGTCCAATTTGAACCACGGCCTCGAGATGAGTTAGCATCATCTCATTTTCTAGATCGTGACGGTTTTTTTGTGCAGAGGTATGTGATCAGCAACACGCTCAACCGAGTTATTTACCCCATAATGGGTACTCATTTAACAGCTGAGTGGGCTCATAGTCCGACACGTAAATCCCCGGAATCGAACCGGGGCCCAGTGCGTTGAAGGCGAACGTGCTAACCGTTGCGCCATCCGGACTACTTTTATGATTAAAGTTTGCCAAAAATTAGCGTTTTGAAAAATACAAATTAAAAAAAAGTTGATTGATAGGACGTATGGCTCTGGAAGTTAGAAGCTGTGTAAATGGAAGCATGCACTTTAAAGGATCAGAGTATAAAACAAATACTTCCAAAAAGCTGTTGGGGAAAATTGAAAACTTGACGTACTTTGGGGACTAGCTGTTTGTTAGGCACACCTTAAATTGAGGTCGCTATTCTTATATTATGCGGGCTGCGAGGTATAGTTTTGCGGCTCCATGAGGACGGTGGCCTCTTTTAGAGGATGAGTAATCCTGGAATGAATGTAAATACCGAGAAATCGAGTTTGGAGAGGGGGGGGGGGAGACTTTGCTTGTCACGAAGGGACTGCAATAGGGTTCTTTTTGTTACCACACCAGCGGCTCGTCATCCAACAACCGTAATCATTATGATATTAACAATAATACAATAATAATATGTGTATGCAAGTTTTCGTCAACTCATGTCTTCGTCTAATTCTAAGAATTTTCTGGCCCGAAACAATATCAAATGAAGAGCTAAGTCGGCGTACGGGGTAGATGCCAATCGACGAATTGATATGCAGACGAAAATAGCAGTAGGTAGGTCACAGATTGCGGAAGAGTGATAATTGCATTGCTTTGCATGCCATGAAATGGAACCCCATTTTCAGACAAACGCCAACAAAGAGGGGGTCCTAAAATCACATGGCGTCGATCTGTGGCAAAGAAGTGTAGCGCGCTGGGTAAGTCTTTTCAGGAGTTGCGCCCCATTGCCCAGAAAAAAGTACGATGGCGCGCAGGAATAGTTGACGCGCAATGCCCCACTTGTCGCGCTCGGTGGCCGTGATCGTTCGGTCACCGCTCTACGATACTACTAATCTAGAGCTCGGAGATCAAATCTCGGCGCGATCAAAAACTGCCTGTGAGTAATAGAACTCTCACAGTGCTCCGGGCTTGTCAGATGTCAGTATAAAGACGGCACGGATAGGACGTGCATGCTAGCAACTGCACTTCCGAAAAGTAGATATGCTATTGAAATGTCAACAAGGCATAGAAATGCTAGAGATGTTGACGCGCCCATGCCCATGGAGGGGTCAAGGCAATTAGAGATAGAGAATGCCCCACTAGGGGTTAAGGCAAAGTAGTATCACAAAAACGATAATTTTTTGAAGGAACAAACAAGCACTTGACAAAAACTATATTTCAAGTGAGATTATCTTGAAAACTATTTTAGATCGGGAAAAGTGACTCGAGCTTTTTTTACGAAATTTTTTGTGCTCTTCAATTTTGCCTTAGCAAGTTTTTTGTTAGAATTAATAAAAGCGGACAAAATAAAAAAAACTCCTTTAACCCCTATTACCTCCTCTGCAGCGGTTGAGCTCCCGATGAGGAATTTTAGTATGATATACTTCTAGTATCAACAAACAACATTCATGCTAGGTTAGGTTAGGTTAAAGAGGCAGCTGCGCACAAACACAGCACACATAAACCACCACTCTGGGTCCCTTGTGATAACTTATAGGCACAAAAACGCCATGTGAGCCTAGTCGTCAAACCATCCGGATCTATCAATGAAAAGATGCAGATGACCAGCATTTACATACGTCCTTCAGGTCATCGAAGTCAATAAAGTAGAGGGAGCCTAAAATATCCTCTCTTCTACCGGTCAGAGCAGGGCAGGTGCACAGGAAGTGATGTATTGTCTCCTCTTCTTCGTCCCCACAGCTTCTGCAAAAATCATTGTATGGAAGCCGGAGACGCCTAGCATACTCACCTATCAGGCAATGCCCCGTGATGATCCCCACAACCTTTCTGAGATGCCTTCTCCAGCATCATCAGCCCTGAGGAGCGGCTAGGATTGAAGTGCGGCCAAATCTGCCTCGTAACGTTGCAGGTATTATCATTATGCATCCGATATTAACACGGCTAATTGCGTTTGCCTTAATTATTCATTATAACTAAACATTCATGCTAAGATTTAAAATTTCTTGAATTTCCACTCGTCACCTGGACCTGGAGTATAACTGAAAATGTAATAGGGAATCTGGAGAAAATTGTATAAATGGTTATTACTTGCCACCTGTTCAAGATACAACAATGAATTTCATACTCATTTTAGGCTGACGCGCTATGCCCCACTAGGGGTTAAGGCAAAGTAGTAGTACACACAAGTCCTCTTTAATTTCGTCATATAACTTTTTTTTCTACGATGAACGACTCCCGAGATATATGCGAAAACCTGAAAAATGGCACCCTTTTTGTCCCCTCCTTTTAGTATGTTTGCCTTCTAACTCTCCCTCTGGTTCTTGTTAACTCCTTGTGGAGCATAGGGCATTAACCACGCCTACTTTCCACCTCGTTCTGTTCTCCGCAATCGCCTTTAGCTCTCTCCACGATTTGCTTATCGAGGCACCCTCGCTTTCAACTGACGTTCTCCACGTGTTTCTCGGTCGTCCAACACGGCGTTTTGCGTTGGATCCTTGTGGATTCCACTGTGGGTTCCTGTTGAACAATGTTGCTCGGCCCTTTACGGAGGGTGTGATCTGTCCATTGCCACTTTCTTCTTTTGATCGAAGTGTCGATCCTATCCTGACGAGTAATAGTAAGTAGGTCATCGTTAGAAATAACCTTCAGCCAGCGAATGTGTAGGATGCGTCGTAGACATTAGTTTACGAATTTTTGCAATTTAGTTGTTATCACATTGGTCACCTTCCAAGTTGAACAGCCATATAGAAGCACGGATTTTACGTTGGTTTCGAAGATCCGGAGTTTGGTGCGTCAGGAAATGTTGTTGTTTTGCCAGAAAGGAGTCAAACTGAAAAAAGCTGCTCAAGCCTTGTTGATGCGAGACTGTACATCAGCATCCGCTAACTACGCTTCCGAGTTGGCAGAAGCTGTCAACTTTTTTGACACACACACACAAATTTCGCTTAACCTTCCAGGATCCAAGCTCAAGTACTTAGTTTTCGCAGCGTTGATTTTAAGCCCCGCATTACGGCTTTCGCTATACCATCATCATCATCGTGGCGCGACAGCCCGACGTCGGGCCTTGGCCGCCTGGATCATTGTCCTCCAATTATCTCGGTCACGTGACCGCGTCCTCCAATTTTGGGAGCCCAGCAGCTGCGCGGCGTCCACACCTACTGAACTCTCCCAACGAGATCTCGGTCGTCCTCGCAGTCTCGCTCCGTCGACTCGTTCTGCATTCATTACTCTCTTAGGCATGCGATCATCGTCCATTCTTTGTACATGCCCTGCCCATTGAAGTCGTTGTAGTTTGACGATTTTCGAGACTTGCAGCTCATCGTACATTTCATACAACTCATGGTTGTACCGGATGCGCCATCCATCTCGATCGCAAACAGCCCCGAAAATTCGCCGTAGAACCTTACGTTCAAAAGTGTCTAGCATGTTTTCGGAGGCTTGAGTTAGGGTCCATGCTTCGCAGCCATAGCATAGCACTGGTCGTATAATGGTTTTGTACACGCGGAGCTTCGTGTTTCTGTGCACATGCTTCGATTTCATTATGGGGAGAACCGAGAAAAAAGTCTTATTAGCTAACTGTATCCGTCGCTTGATTTCGTCAGTTTCGTTGGCGTCCCTTGACAGGTTGCAACCCAGGTAGATGAAGTTGTTCACGAACTCGATGTTGAGGTCCCCCACGTTGATGCTCGGTTGTGCAGGTGTCCTTGTCACCGATTGCATCATTATTTTAGTTTTACCCTCGTTAATACGTAATCCAACTTCCTTTGCAGCGGTATCGAGCGTATGCAGAAGTTCTTCTGCGTCAGCCAATCTTCGGGACATGATGTTGATGTCGTCGGCGTACGCTGCTAATTGTGTCGACTTGATGAGTAGCGTCTTGCTGTTGTCCATATTCATGGCCCGAATAACGTATTCCAGTGCTAGGTTGAAGAGCGTCGGTGCCAGTCCATCGCCCTGTTTCAAACCAGTGCGTGTTTCAAATAGATCAGTAAGTCTATTCTGGATCCTGACTTGTGAGACGGAGTTGGTCATCGTCATCTTTGTCAGTCGCACTAATTTTGCTGGTATACCAAATTGGCTTTCGCTATACAGAGCATCATATATTTGAGCTACTTGATCCGATTTATTTGATAGAAGAAAAATATCGTCACCATAGTCTAGGTGTTGACCTTCTAACTAGTCCAAACAAAACCCCATAGTTCATTTTTGTGGTACCGACATTTCCATCTGGAAAGGCTCATTGCCTAGGGTACATGTACATATACGTATTTCACGGTATGCCGATATTTCAACTTTTCGCGTGAAGTATTTTATTACGGACTAACTTTTGTTTTTGAATACGTTTTTGTTAAAAAAAATCGAATCCATTTAATTAAAAAGGTTGCTGTTGTCGTAGCAATGTTAATTCAAGTGTGAGTGTATGTGTTACAAAATTTATGTGTTCGTGCAAAACCATCTACATTCAAAGCCTGGAAGCAGACCTGGTCTCGCACACAACAATAGCTCAAAGGAGGCCGATGTCAGTCGAAAATTTGTATGGCGGTGTATGGACGGCGAGTGATTCCGCGCGACATTTTAATCGAAAAATGTCGGTTCTCGGTCGGTTTGCGGCGTGAAAGTGGAATATGTTGTGCAGTGAAGTGTTGGTGATGTGCTCAAATGAAAAAAATATGCAAAATCGGCGAATTTAGTGTTCGTTTTTGCGTTTGAAGTGAATGTGGAAATTGTTTGTTTACTTTTTGTGTCGCGTGTGGCAAGTGCGGATAAAAAGCAATATGGCGATTTGTGCGGGTGAATTAATTTTTTGTCACACCAAATATATTTTTTTGTTTCTCTGATTATGCTACTTGTGAAAGTGAAGTGCGAGGTGCGGGAGTGGACATACGAATCAAATTGAAGTTTCAGGCATGTTATCTTTTGGTTGTGATAATTAATAATCAATCAATAGATGTACATGTTTGAACAATTTCAATTTGAGACACCACCATGTTCGTGCCGAAGTGAAGTCGGAGCCATTCGGAACTTGGTCATCGGAGCTAGTGCCGGTTGTCAGTTTGAAAGGAGGCCGACTCACACACTCTCAGCGACCTGCTTCCAGGCTTTGTATGTAGATGGTTTTGGTTGTAGTCATCCAGCAGCTTCAATAAGGTTGTCCCATAGCGCTCTGGCTGTGAGTTGTGTTGGAGCAGCTGGGCAATCGATATGCTTAACGTCGTGAGGCGTACAGTTGCAAGCCGGGAAAATGTCTTGGATGCTATGGTTGATACGGGATAAGTACGAGTTGAAACGGGAACACCAGCCTCAACGTAGTTGAGCGAACGTGGTCCTCGTTGCTCTAGGCAATCTAAGTTCGTCTGGATTGATGTCTGGTGGTTGGGCCATGAGTACTGGATTGATTTTGAGGCTCGTTATCGACGTAAGAACTTCTTCATTGTGCAGCATAGCAATGGCGGATTTGTAGTTGGTATCACCGAAGGGAACTCTCTTAAACCTTTGGATCTCCCTCTCAAGGTCGCTCAGAATTCCATTGATGTGTCGTGATGGCAAGGTTTTGTCTATAAGGGTAAAACTTGGATGATCACTACGATATCAGCCGACTAGGTGATACGGGGATTCATGCTGACGTCGTAAACGTCGTATTTGTCGTAAAGTTGTGAACTTCTGTCATTTTACTATGGGGATGACAGAAGTTTACGACGAATACGACATTTACGACACTGAGCATGAATCCCCCTATCGTTTTGAGAGACGCTTATTGTGACTTCTAATGGGCAGCGTCTGATTCCTGGTGGAGATGATCTTGATGTAACATCAAGAGACAGCCTGTGATGGTGTGAAGAACCGCATTCTGACAGGACTGAATATTTCTTCCAGTTTGTGCCACTCATGTTTTTTGTGCAAACAGGGGCCGCATAGTTAGCAACTGATCTGTCTGAATTGTCTTATACTTAACTAGTAAGGTCTCTTTACCCTTACCCCATGAACTGCCTGCTAAGACCTTAAGAACTTTATTCCTGCTCCTCATTTTATTGTAAACTGTTGAAGCATGAGCCGAGAAGGTGGCCATGCTATCCAGTGTAACTCCGAGGATTTTGGGGTGGCTTACGGTACGGATTAGTTGACCATCTACTGTTAAGTCTAGCTGAATCTTCACTTCTTTTGTCCAGGTGGTGAACCTTAAATTCTTGCTGGTAAAAAAGGTGTTAACATCTTTGAGATAGCTGTTTATCCTTTCGCACATTTGAGGGATGTTGTTTCCTCTAGCTAGGATAGGAGAGTCGTCGTAATTGATCACCTGGATTCCTTCAGGTGTTGTGGGGACTCCTCATATGTAGAGATTAAACAGGGTGGGTGATAAAACTCCTCCGTGAGGGACACCCAGTTTAATTCTGTTGGTTTTGATTTACTATGAATTTACTGAATTTAGTATACGATTGCCGGCCAGCAAGATAATTTGCAATCTATTTCACTGCTAGTGTCGGGAGCGATGTACCATTGATGTCGAAAAGAAGTAGGGAGTGAGTGATTGAAAGGCCAAGTGCTACCAGGATGGTTCTATGACACGGGCGGGCATGGTTGAGGCCGATGTGGATGTTGGATGTAATTTTATCCAGTGCCGTCGTGGTACTGTGCATCTCCCGGAAACCGTGTTGATGGTGAGCAAGTTGACTATAGATCGTGAGTAAAGGGAGTGGTAATGCTTCGAGTGTTTTTGAAACAGGAGACAGAAGAGTGATAGATTCGCCTTGCATTGATTTCTTCCCAGGCTTCACTATTGGTATTACCTATTTTCCATACCTGGGGAATAACAGACGAAGAGGTTTAGAGTTGCCGCTATGTATTCAATTGCTGGCGAGTCGAGATTTTTAAGCATGACCATCGAGATGTCGTGTGGTCTGTCTTTATTGCACTGGCAACTTCGATGAGGAAAAGAGAAGCGTATGGTCACTGGAGGTAAAAGGAAATACTTCCAATAACAAACAACATATAAAGACATTTAGGATACATAACATTTAGGAGCGAATGGATTTTAAAAAATTGGTAGATTGCACAAGATTTTAACGAAAACGAAGACTTCTTACTTCTTTAGTTCGCTCATAATATATCTGGATACTCCTACTCCTTTACCGTCCAAAGTGGTATCCCGCTGGATGCAGAAATAGTACGATAGTAACGACTTGTCCCCAAATCTACAATTGTTCAGAAAACTCAAGTGAAACCTCGACTAAAATCGAAACTGAAGAGTGAGGACCTAGAAAAGCAAAAACAAAAGAAGTATTTTTTAGACTCACTTAGCATTAATTTATTACCATTTTTTTTAAATTTAAAACGATTTGTACAATCAAATTTGCTTATAAATTACATTACTACCATTTTGTACAATTTTGTACGGACGTGAGCGCTCTCGACCACGGAATGCCTTCAAAAATGTTTTGTCCTGAGTAAATTCAGCTGGACTATAGAATGGTCCCTCGGTCTCCAAAAATATATCAAAACTGGACATGGCACGTCTCAACTGAGCTGATAAAATACATGATTTAGCTTTGGCAGTGGATATTGAATTGACCCAATGCTCCATATCCTGAAAATATATGAAATTAGTTGTAGAGAGAAATAGAGTTATAACTCAGATCATTTTACATAATTTACTGTCAACTGTAAACATACCCGTATAGCAGCATTGTTGGTAGCAGTGTGTTTACCATTCCAACACAAAATCAAATTCCAAATTGGTGCAATCCGCGGAAAATTCGATGAGATACAAACCAAACATTCCAATTTGGCTGAACCGCGTGTTATCACCGCTCGATAGAATAGGTCATGAACCGTAACTAAATTCTCGTCGATGAAACGTTGTGTCGATGGGTTCAGAATATATTCCTCCCACGTTGTCGAGAGCCACTGTACAAGGCTGCTTGAAATTCGAACCGGAGCTACATCAACAGTCTCTGAGGTGAAATCAATATTCTTGTTTTCCAATGCATGAATTTGTTTAAACAAACCCAGTCGAGCATACCAGCGGGCCTTCAAGTGTTTGATAATGGACGGAACCGATTCTTGGGCCAATTCATATGATATGGTCTCGCGTTGCATAGCTGCCCGACTTGTCGAGGGTTTGTCGGGGACAAAATCAATTCCACAGAAACGTTGCGCCCACTTATATGGTTTGCCGAAATTTTGTTCGTTGAAGTAGGCAAGAAGTTCAGCTTCAGTCATATTATATTCTTCAATCTAAGATAGCAAATAAAATTTCCTTTTTTTTATGTTAAAAATATTTTGTATACACATACTTGATATTTTGATTTCGGATTCGGACTATTTTCTCCAAAATCATCAGGATAAATGCAGCTTAGAATATTCTCCGATGAAATGACTTCGCTGAAAATGTATACATGCCATTAGTATTATTTTCAGTAAGATGAAATGGATGACATTTACCCAGCCGCAACGCCAGTATTGCTGATCTCGATGGTAGGTTTTGCAGAAACGAAACCCAAGGTAGCAAAATATCTAAATGTTATTATAATTTGACCATTGGTAGAGTCTTTGTTCATCTGAAAAAAATCAAAGCTTTTAAAATTACCGAACAAATGTGTTCCACTCAAATCTTACCGTGATTGACACACTTAATGGATGCGGTTTCAATAAATTCTTGCGTCGATGTTCTGATGATTCGTTCTTCAAGTAGCGCTTGTGATGAACTTTCCGATTGCCCAGTTCCAAATCTTCATTGTCCGATTCTTGATTGTCTTCGTCGTGCCGCTCGTCATACTTATCGTCGTCATCCAAGCTTTTCGCCTCCTCCTCGTCACCCTCGATTGCTGTCGTAATACATTTATCACAAGCTTCTGCATACGCTGACACATTTGCATATAACAAATATAACGGCCGTGGCAACAATCGGGCTGACTTCTGAACCTCCCATTCTTTCTCTATGTCCATTTCAAGAGCTGTTTGCAATGGTCTTGTCGCCTTAAGCAGCGCTTCCAGGCAAGGTGCCAACGAATTTAATCGTTCCGTTTTCGATGCAATGTCCTTTGATGCGTCCTGCTTTAAAATTGTCAATTTTTTACACAGAGCCGACAACTCTTTGCGTTCGTGCAATTCCCAATCAAGACGGGCCAGTCGCCTGGCATGATCATCATTTTTCGTCTTTATCGGCCTGGAAATGGATTCCGGAGCATTTTTGTAAAACTCTTCCTCCGAAACCAAATCAATTTCTTCATCTTGGCTTTTAAATTGATAGCATCGTTGAACTTCACGTTTCAAGTGATTGGCTTCGTAGAGCAAATTTTGCAATTGTAAACGATTGCTATCGACGCGCAATTTTTCCTTGTGCAGCGCGTCACGACCGGCTCTTAATCGAATTTTATCAAGGCGATTTAGCTTTTTCATAGCTACAAAAATCAACGAGCCTTGAATGCGTTTATCAACAATTTCTTGATTGCTCTGTGAAATTAGGCGATTTAAATAGTGAATAGAATATTATCTAACAAAAAAGATCTAGAGAGTGCTAGTAGTAGTTGTTAAAATATACGGAATCCTCAACCTTTTCGGTATTGTCTTTTTTCAGTGCAGAGATTTCTTCGAATATTTTCTTAAGATCACTGCACGTATCAAAGAACAATGACTTATCCTTGTCAGCTGTACGCCGATGAGCCTCTTGTTCTTCACTTCGGATAATGTTCTGTAAATGAAAGGAAATGGATACATAACATTTTATTTATACATTTTTAGTAACAGAAAAAATAACAATAATAAAAAATACTAAATTGATAATTTGGCACTGATAATCATTCGAGCAGACTCTTCTCAGCAGAGTATTCTTCAACACCATAGCTTGCCGTCTACTATTCCAATGCGCGTTCACAAACTAGCATATTCCCTGCTTTAAACTCTACGATGCAACAGTTCTTCTTAAGTATAGTAATCATCACTTGGGGCGACCGATAGCTCAGTGCATAGGCGTCAGTCTCATGTCTGACTACGGTTGTTACGGTTTCAAGTCCCTTCCACGGCGTTCGTGGCTGTGTTTGTGTTGTTTTGTTATGGTAGCGATGCTTCAAATACTGCAGTTCTTATTGCATCGAGGGGGTTTGGCAGCTCTTGGCCGTTGAAAAACGGGTCGTTCCGGTACGAAGAATCGGCTGCCGCAGAAACGATGTTTGTATTGTCTTCCCTTGTGGTGCGGGGCGTAATAATAAGACACAACATCTTCCGACTTGCCGCAGGTAGGGGCTAAATGGGAGCAGGTGCATGCTGGCAACATGCATCGTCCGAAACAGGTTTATGACAACGAAACGTCAGCTAAGCCACATGGAATAGTTGACGTGCTATGCCCCACCAGGGGTTAGGGCAAATGAGTATCTCGAAGGCGGCTATTACACTATAAAAGTTCTTTTACAAATATCTTTTATGAAAGCTATTTTCAAAGAACTTTTATAGCGTAATAGCCGCCTAAGAAAAGATTTGCGACATGGACGTTGCTTGTTTCAACTACTTTTCTTATATGCTTGCACACCTTCCCCCTTTAGCGGCTAATATCATTCATAAAAGTTCTTTTGAAATATCGTTCGTCAAATATATTTGTAAAAGAACTTTTATAGTGTAATAGCCGCCTTATCCGGGGTGTTCAAAACCGTTGCGATACAATAGGCGCGTTTTTCTAACGGCCATACAGAGCAGATTAAGACCACACAATTACACCAGACGCGTTTTTTTTAACAGCCATGCAGAGCAGAGCAGGTTAAGACCGCACAATTAAACCAACAATTTGATGTGAACTGCTCTGGATAGAAGGTTAGTGCAAGAATTCCAATCTGTTAAGTAGTGTGCGTTTTGAAATGCTGGCGGTGCAGGTGTCGAAGTTTTCGGGCAATTTACAGTTTGGAAAGCACATAAATGTCAATAAAATGTTCGTTTTGTGTAATTATAGAATAGTAGACATAGAAAATAATTTTGCTACCTAAAGGAAATTTGTTCGATTGTATGTGTACTAAGGATTTAAGTTTCCTCTTGAAATTTGAGTTGAGTTTGAATGCTAAACTAAACCAAGACACACTCCCAGCAAAGTCATGCCCCGTTTTCGTCTTCGCTACGCTAATCTGCTCTCAATCGTTTTTTTTTTGTCCGCTAATCCTGCTGTGCTCTACTCTGTACAAAAAAACGCAGTTAATATTGACGACCTTCTTCACTGGCCAGCGTGCAGCCCAAATTTAAATACCATAGAACATTTATGGGACCAGCTGGGGCAACGCAACAGGACCCGTTCCAACCCTCCTCAGACTTTATGAGAACTAGAACAAGCCCTGAAGGACGAATGAGTGAAATTTTCTTAGTAGGATATTAGGTGCCTCATAACCAACAAGCGTAAGCCAATTCAGGCTGTTATTTGAGCTTAGAATGACAATACGCACTCCTAAGCAGCCGATGAAGCAGAATAATGTTTTTTTTAGTTATTATTATTATATTGTAGTTTTTAAAAATGGGCCAAATCTCCCCCTTGCTTGCTTTTAGGAATAAACGGAAAACAACAGTGTGGTGCATTGCTGGACATAAGAAAATCATGTGTGTATGCATCAATTTTTTGTCCGCTAATCAGAGGCAAATATTGTATGAAATCTATGCGAAGGCACTGCAATATGTGTGTCCGCGTCCGTTACTCAGAGAGTCCGCTAGTAAGAGATGTAAGTCAATTGAATTTAAGACGAACCGAACGGGGAATCCGAAAGTGGCCGCTTATTAGAGGTGTCCCCTAATGGGAGATGTCCGTTAAGGGAGATTTCACTGTATTAGGAGAATTCTCTCTATTGCAATGATAATGTTAGCCACTTTTCCAGTTTGTGTATTTTTTTTTTCTTTTATTAAGACGTTTCGCTAAACATTAGCATTATCGAGTCTATATAACAATAATAAGATGATTAGAAATAGAATACAATTATAAATCTATATATGACCAGTGAAAAGAATAATCTCTCTATTGCATTTAGGGAAAATATTTAAAATTCCTTAATTGCGGGATTTCCGCTTTAGGTAGTTCATTTCGACTTTAGTTGATAGGAACCTAGAACCCATGCGGGGAGATTTGCAGGTCCTAAAGCGGAAATTTCTCGAGTTTTGTGAAAGTTCTCTCTAATAGAATAGAGAGAATTCTCATAATTTTTGCAAAACAGGAATGTTCCAAACAAATTTTATGTTCATGTATATTACAATGGCTGCGTTTCTATTTTGGACCGTGTCGGAAGCGCGTCGACACGGTTTCCTAGATACTTTGCGAAAACGGTACGATTTCAGATACCGATGCAAGAATCTTTGTGAAGGGCAAAAGTAGTCAAGTCAACGATTCCTAGTGTTTTGACAGTTCGCTCTTGACAAGTTCTGTCACTCCATTTGTAAATAACTGTTTGTTGGCCTCAAAGTGCGTATAGTCAGATTCTGCATAAGGAAGCGATTGGTGGTGGACGTAGTCGGGTCGTGATCGTCTTTTTTTAACAGAGTATAGTGGTTGAATCGGATCGAACATCGTGGTCGGCCATTGTGGCGTTCCTTTTTGTGGAGTTCTTCTTAGTTGGTGAGATTATTCCATATTTGCATTCCGGGGTTGATTAGTTCCATCTTTAAACAAGTTGTAGTGTTGTTTTTTTTTTTTTTTTTTTTGGTCTAGTTAATACTTGGTACATAGAACGAATAGTGGTTGAGTGGTTTTAGGTTAGGTGTTAGGATGGAGGAACCGGATCCCCCGGACACCCGGGGGGAAAGTAAAAAGAAGAAAAAGACTTCGGGTGGGCAAAGATCGAGGGATGTAACCCCCGTAAAAATGATTGGAATAATAGATTCAGTGGATAACACCAATGGATCTAAAAATAAAAACATGATTGACACACACGTGGTCGGTGACGCCCAGCATGCGGAAAAAGATACCGCTAAGTCATGTGACGACAATAACGGAACCAGTAACCGTACTAAGAAGACATATAATTATCAAGAAGACTCAACTGAGAAAGAATTTGTCGTCATGATCCAAAATATCGAGGATAAGAGGATATCGGAAATGGTACTTAGCGATTTCCTGGATCACTGCCGGGTTAGGGGACTAGTAAATATCCAATACGCAAATTTCCGGTCGGCCAAAGTGACGTTCAATAATCCCAAAGATGCCAACACGATTTTATCTAATCCGACATTAACAACCAATGGATACAAGGCGTATATCCCTCAAAATTGTATCTCTTGTTATGGCATCATCCGAGACGTTCCTAATTGCATATCCGAGGAAAACTTAATGGAAAAACTCCATGGTGCATGTCGCGTCCTTAGCGTTTATCGGTTCAACAGAAAAGATAATGACGGAAACATCGTGCCAACAACGTCAATTAAGGTTGAGTTCGAATCGCTTAAACTTCCAAGTATCATATACTACGGTCATGCGCTCAAGAGGGTAGAATATTTCATCCCAAGAGTACGCTTATGCTACAATTGCGGCAGAATCGGACATGTAAGCAAATTCTGCAAAGCAAAGGCGAGGAAATGTTTGAAATGTGGTTCAGATTTTGACACCTGTAATCAAACTTGCACCAATATTCTGTGTGTATTATGCGGATCTGATCAACATAACTTCTTCAACCCTGACTGCCCCAAGAGAAAACAAGAACAAAAAACGTTGGAAATCATGACGGTGTCTAATAAGTCAAGGAAAGAAGTACTCGAGGGAAACTATAGTAATTACTATAGTATATTAGGTTCTAAAAAATATGTGAGTAACTACCCGAGTGTAACAGAAGCCATGGCAAACAACAGGAAACAAGCACAAACTAATAATCGAAACCAAGACATTTTTAGAAACAGAGTTGAAGATGCCAATAAAGTCCAACTAGGAAAGAGGTCCTTTGCAACAGTAGCCAAAATGGACAAATACGAAAAAATAAGACAAGGACACGAGGACATCATCAGACCCGTAACAGTACCCAATCAACTTGCCTTCATGTATCCAAACGGTAACAAAGAGAGTCTAACAAAGTATCATAATACCAATTCGAATATGAATTACCATAATACCCCTCAACCAACGGAGCCTTACGCGAGGTATAATCTGACACAAGTAATAATAAATCTGGAAAATAAATGTAAGAATCTACTGGAATTTATTGAAAATAACTGGGACCCTAATGACCCCAACATAAGGGCGTTCATTAGTAATTTTTCTAAAGAAGCAAGTATAGGCATTACGCAAAACGATAATCTAGATACAAACAGATTAAAAAGGCTGTGTACAAACCACAATGAAGTGTGTTCAGTTGAACATACAGGGACTAGGAAATAAGAATAAAGATACATTTGAATCATTTTGCCATCAACATAAAATTGACATAGCATTAATTCAAGAAACATTATTAAACCCTAATAAATTTAAACCATATTTTAGCAACTATTATTCTTTTTTTAACGATAGAAGTGATGGTTACGGTGGAGTGGCCATCCTGATCGTTAAAAAAATTAGATGTAAGGCAATTGAATTACAGAATCCTTTGAATTTTATTGTCGTCGAAACGACAAATCTCCCAGAGAATTTTATTATTTTAAACTTTTATATACCCCCTTCGAGAAATAAGGAAGAAGAAAGGGTATTTACAACCAACCTTACAGATTTATTCTGTAAAATCCGGAACTACAGTAACAAAAATCTATTATGTGTGGGAGACTTCAACGCTCACAAATTGGACTGGGGCAGTAGATTTGATAATAATAGGGGTGTTGTCTTGGATAACTTAACGGCAGATTGTGGCCTCAACATCTGCAACAATGGTGCATCAACATTCATCACTAACAATGGGAGACCATCGGTATTGGATGTCACGTTTACTAACCGTATGGACCTTATTAAAAACTGGCACACATTGAATGTGAGGATATTTGGTTCCAGGCACATCCCTATTATTTTTCACATACATAATAGAACTCCCATTAAGAAAAAGAAAATCGTGAACTACTCTATCCTGAAAAACAATATGGAAAAGATCGAGTTCGAAAATGATATCAACAGCTTTAATAAAGCCATGAAACGCTCGATTAAGGAGGCTACTTTCTTTGTCGAGAAAAATTCGTATACCCCAAAAAAATGGTGGAACAACAACCTGAAAGCCTTATTTCTGGAGCTGAAACAAACATCTGCTAAATTTAAGCTGAATAACAATTTCGAAAATCTCTCAGCACTACAGGAGGCCAAGTACATTTGGAAGAGGGCGGTTAGAACAGAAAAAAGAAAAACCTGGAAGGAGACAATTAACCGTATGAACCTGTCCAAAGATCCTAAAGAGATGCATGAGTTGTTTAAGAACGTCCAACATACTTTCTTTTCTCAGAACGACTGTGGCACTTGGGTAACTGAGAGAAAGATAGAATTCTTAAACCTTTGTAAACCTAGTCGACCATTGACTGTGTTAGATGACCACCATCTGGATAATGAACATGACAGCATTGAATTTGATACCTCGGATCTCTTATGGGCATTACATAATAAAAGCAATAACTCAGCGCCCGGGGTTGATGGGATCTCATACAAACATATAAAAATGATGAATGCTGATGCCAAAAGTAAATTTCTAGAAATCCTAAACAATTACTGGGAATCCAAAACAATTCCGGCACTTTGGAAAATCATAAAAATTATTCCCATTCCCAAACCCAATAGAGATTTAAATCTTATTCAAAACTACCGCCCTATTTCATTACTGAGTGTCCCACTGAAACTTATCAACAAAATGGTGTTAAACAGACTAACTCATTTCATCAATGAACACCAAATATTATCAAAAAATTCATATGCTTTTAGGCCCAAAAAAGCCACCACACACTGTATTAATGACCTCATTAACACTGTTCAAATTAATAAAACCAATAAAATGGTCTCTGTGTGTGCTGTATTTGATATAAGCCGTGCATATGAGAATGTGGACCGATCCAAACTCGCCCAAACCATGAGTCGGCTAAACATTCCACCTGATATTACTAGTTGGATGAACCAGTTTCTAAGAGATCGACTGTTGATCCTTGATGAAGTTCAGCTGGTGGTGGATAATGGACTGCCTCAGGGCAGTTGCCTTAGTCCAACGTTATTCAACTTATACACCAATGAAATTCATGAATTGTCAGACGAATTCAATATCATATACCAATTTGCTGATGATTTCTTATTGCTTTCTCGGGGGAAAAATACCCAGGAAGCCATAGATAACCTTGAATTATTTGCATCAAAGTTTATTAATACATTAACTAACCTTAAGCTTCCGGTTAATTTTGAGAAATCTCAATTTTTTATTTTTTCTAAAGCTAATTGCTCACAACATAATATTTACGTTAATAATCAAACCATCACGAATTCTAACAAACTTAAATATCTTGGATTCTTTATATCTTGGAACCTATCGGTTCTTCCCCATTATCATGAAGTAATTAAAAAAAATAATTTTAATAAACTAACTTTTAATGTAATTAATAAGCAAACTGAAGGTCTACATCCTAGCAAGGCGCTCACCTTGTTTAGGACCCACATTCGTCCCAAAATTGAGTATGCGAGAACAACTACGGCTAATATGAATACCACAACTACCAACAAGGTAACATCCTACTTCAATCCATTTTTAAGGAAATGTCTAGGGGTCACCCCATCCACCCCGATAAATGCACTTTACGTGTTGGCCAATGAACTTCCGCCGACTCTTAGAGGGCTATGGCTCACGGCCAAAGAAATGGCAAAAAGAATTACATTCGAGCCAGAGTTTGTGGAATTATGGATTGAGAATGCGTTCCTTGAAAATATTAAGTCTAGTTATGGGGAATGCTGGAGGATATTTGGCGACATTTTTAGAGACCTTCCACATATTAAAAATAACACCCCTGCGAATAAAATACTCATCTTTAATAAGGAAAAAAAAATTAATATTGCAAGTGATGAGGATTTATTAAATGACAACCTGGGTTCCTTGCTGGGGCTCGTTCTGGATCCAAATGAAACCGCAATTTTTACCGATGCATCCAAAGACACGACCTCTGTGGGGGCGGCGTTTATTAATGAGTCTGATGAAGCCGTGGGTAAGTTCAGCTTACCTGCTGATACTTCAGTAGTGGAAGCGGAATTAGTAGCTATACTTAAAGCAGTGCAACATGCCGCTAACAGGAACCTTCCATACGTATCTATCTTCACAGACAGTAATGTGGCCTGTGATATCGTTAATAAAAAAGACTGTGATTCTCCAACTGCACAACTAATCAAAGAAACGGTCCATTCATCAAATATAAATCGACTGATTTTAATATGGATCCCGTCCCATAGAGGTCTGACATTTAATGAACGAGTGGATAGGTTGGCGAACGAAGCCAGATTAGATGGAACTCCATTCACCCCATCATTCTCACTAAATCAAGCCTTGAGTATAATTAAAGAACGTATCTTTAGGAGATGGCAAGAGGAGTTCGACCTCACATCCGGAGAAAAAGGGCGATTCTTTCACAAAATCATTAATAAGGTAGATAATGAAAGCTGGTATAAAAAGATTAAATTCAAACATACTAAACCAAAAATCATCAAAATAGCTAATCGACTTATTATCAATCATAGTTACAACAAAGCTTTTTTAAATAAAATTAATAAGATCCCGTCCCCAGATTGCATTCACTGTAATGTGCCTGAAAACAACTACCATATAATAATGGAATGCCCTAGATATTACAGTATGCGAGCTAAGTTCCCGATCCTAAATAGAATTAATAATGGTTTTGCTGATTCCCTAAAGGAAATAGGCCCGGAGGGTTGGGTAACATTAGCATATGAGATCGAAAAAAGAAATATCCCCTTCTGACGAAGAAGTAGTCATTTTTCTTTCCTTTTCTGGCCAAAGACCTATCAAACACTAGTCATTAGATAATAAAGTTTAAATTATTTGTTGTCTGAAATAAGATGGAATCAGTCGATCATTTGGAATCTTGGATGAATCTCTGAAAACAGTAAAATATTTTGTACTATGTTTTGTTTTTTGTCACGTTGATCTATCTCTTAATCAATATACTACCGGGTTCGCGTTCGTTATCCGTATCGAAGTTGTTACACTTAATCGGGAGTTACTACGAAAACCATAGTTTCGCGTTACAAGATGGCTATACAATCCTTATAGGATTCAGCCAACCCGAACACATATACGCATCGCCTGTGCGGTTCAGATCACTGAGCTTATATCAGGGTTTATGCACGTGTGTTCAAAGGAGAAGGAAAAAAAAAAAAAAAAAAAAAAGTGCGTATAGTGACCGCAAAGTCTGTCCTCGCTCGTAATTTTATTTGAAAATTGTGTTTGAAAGTGGAAATATCCCTTATTAAGTCGCGTATGTTTGTGTGAAATATAATCATGGCGGCAAGGGAATCGTGTCGTTCCCCGGAAAAATCACTTATCGGGGAAGGGACAATGGATAAGTAGCGGATTTACGATACTTTTAGGAACGCACCCAATGAAAATACATGAGAGCACAGTGGGGTAAACACTGCAATGGCGGGCAAAAGCTAGAACGTCGTATCCACAGATGATAAAGATTTCTTATTCTTACATATGTCTATACGTGATTATAATAGCCCGAAAAGATTCCGAATATTCAGTCGACGGAAATTACGTTGATGTCGTATTTTAAATCGCACAACTTCCTTGCAAAATGTGAGGTTATCCTCCAACTTCCTATAATTACCTCGTAGGCATCTTCCTTGTTCTGCTTTCCAGCCGCCCCCGAATCAGCGCTGCTTCCCTTTCGACGTTTCTTCTCGCTCGTGTCCTTCTCCGAAGCCTCCTTATTAACCATTTTCACGATTTAAGTTTCCGGACCGACGAAAAGCGGCCAAGTTGCAAAAAAGAACCCGGACTGACAAGCCGACGAATTCGAGAAGGGCTTTGACGTAAGTTTTGGCCGGTATTGTACATGTACAATGCGTGCTTTTTTTGTACAATGGGTTTGGGTAGGTTAACTCGTGGAGCAAAAAACGATCAAAGGCAGATATCCAGATTAAATTTTTAAATGTGTTGTTGTCTACCCTGATTGGCTTTCTAAATGGAGAATCGCACTCAGAATTCGTTTATTTCTGTTCATGTGACAAGCAATTATGAATACGGCCGCATAAATATAACAAGAACTTATGAATTGATCAATGCATAAATTTCGGAAGTCGGCAACAATTGTCAAATTAACGACAAGCATAATAATAGGTGCATTTTTTGGAATACTTGAACAATCTATCAAGTGCAGGTCAGCACTGAGCATTGACCCGTACAGATTTAAGTTGTTGTAATGTGTGGAGATAGCCTAACCTGCATGGGATCGATGTACAAAAAAATACCTCATGTACCAAGTTGACATACGGTGTGAAAAAAAATAAAACACCGCTGTAAAGCATCAACCTGTCTACATGACAGCACGTATTGCCGCCAAACCGTACAATTAGATTTGTTTAGAATACAGTGTCATAGATTAGAAAAGTATCAACTCAGTAAGATGTTTTCTTTGGATGACGAAATTCTTCCCTTGACGCCTATGGAGACGAAACGAGGGAATGTTCTCTCATTGTCCCTTAGAAAGTCCAAGGTATGTCTATGCCGAATTCCGACATCCACCTGTTCCTCAATAAGCCAGACGTTCACAATTTCAGCGGAAGCCAGTCGAAAAAGAGTGCCTGGAAAAAGTCGGTGATCTGTCTAACGACGGTATAAAGCATGAAGTATTAACTCAACGCCCCGTTCCGCCAGAGCCTGATCCATCAGTTATGGTGGAAGTTCCGAAGTCAGTGATGAAAGGGCTTCGTATAAAAAGCATCGACGAACTAAACGAAGAAACTACTTCGGACCTTATGAGCCATAAAGGTGCTCAGTCCACCATAATAAGTGAAATTATTGATATTTCGTCGGATGAAGATGTCTTTCAGGACAAAAAGTCCGCAGTGAATGAAGCCAAGCGAAAGCCTTGCAACGCTACACCAAGTACGCCAAAAAGAAAGCCACGCAAAAAAACGAGTCAGACCGAAATAAAAATCGAAAAAGTCCCAACTATCCGAAAACTAACAAGGAGTACAAATCTTAAGACTTTCCCCGTGAAGTACATGCCGGCTAGCCAAAAGTCTATTCATAAATATTTTCAGACCGTCACCAAAACAGAGCGCGTGGGTTACTTTGAGACGTTTGAAAAGTCGACGGTGAAGAAAAGTCCGCCTCGAAAACAACTACAACCGGTGAATCTTAATTCTAAGTTCACAGAATCGGCTTGCACTGATCAAGTTTCTGTTGAGCCTGCAAATTCTCTAGTCGATGAAGAAACACGCGAAAATATACCAAGACTACTTCAGTATCTGGAAACATGTTCCCGAGATTTGGCTAGTCGGTCGAATTCTTTGAAAGATATTGAAAAAAGTGCTAGTATTACACCTTCATCCAATCACAGTTCGATTCTTCGTAGGGATACAAACTTAAATCAAGCTGTCAAACGGGACAATACACTGAAGGGGAGGAAACACAATTTATCAGCTTCAACAAGTTCTTCCGATAATCATCTTCCGGTCGTGATAGATTCAACCGAATCAAGTGAAATTCGCCCGCTGAACGGTCGTTCTCGCAAGCGTATTTTATTTGAATCCAGCCAGGGTACGAGTTTGAACGAGCCACAAAAGGAGGATGATGTTATCATAGATCTAAGTAACTTCGAGACTCCAGAGAAAAACATTTTAAGAAATGATGGCGTTGCAGTGGCTACTTCCGCTCGAAATAGAAATAGGACCGGAAAGACGACACCCATTAAAAAGACCAAACGAAAAAAAGCTGAATGTCCATCGTACAAAATTGTGGAGAATACAACTTTCGCCGTAGATGCATTTCGTTATGGTGACATCGAGGGCGTTACTCATTACTTTTTAAGTCACTTTCACGCCGATCACTACATTGGACTGTCCAAGAAGTTTATGAAACCAGTCTATCTCTCTGCGATAAGTGGTACGTATTTGAGTTTTATCGGGTTTGAATTTGTTTTTAGAGTTGTGTAGTAGTAGCCTTAGAGAATCTCAATAGAGGGGAAATGGAGGTCGAAGATTTTTTTTAATACATCGAGTAGCGACATATAGGATGTTATATGAAAGGCGATGATGGGATGAAAGCCACCTTAACAACAGGCAAGGAAGTAATATTTGGGATGAATCTATTACAACTAGTAAAGGTATCCAAAGGATGTTTTATCAATTCCAGGCTTGTTATTTGCGATGGTTTTGGGTGAGGTCATTCTATTTCATGTGTTTAGTCTGACACCATTTTTTTGTGGCACCTTACTACAGGCTCCATATTTACGTCACGATATACATATATACCAATTTATGGAGACATTTCTTTTTTCTCCCTGGCTTGCAAAGTCTAGATAGCTAACCCAGGAAGGATTGTATTGCCAGGAAATTTTTTCGGAAAAAAAAAGCGGATTTTATTTTGCCACTTCCGCCAGCGTGCATACCTGGCAAAGGTGGAAGATTAACCTGTCAAGAAGCATTCAAGTTAGTTACATATTTTTTCACCTCTAATTTCTATCTCATCTACTATTTCTCCCTCGGGCCATTAATCCCTTCACTTCAAATCATTTTTAATATTTTCAATTTGGCGTTATAACGGTGGCGTACGGGTCAGATGCCAATCGACGAATTGATATGTAGGCGAAAGTGGCAGTGGATAGGTCACACATTGCTTTACATGACATGAAACAAGAACACCATTTCCAACTAAGGCCGACCAAGAGGGGGTCCTTAAATCAAATGGCGTCAATCTGTGGCAAAAGATTGTAAGGCGCTGTCGTTTAGAGAGTTGCGCCGTATTGCCCAGAACAGAATACGATGGTGAGCAGGAGTGGTTGACGCGTTATGGCCCACTAGGGTTTAAGGCAAAGTAGTATAATAACGGTGGCCAAAATTAAAAAAAAAAGGTGACATCAATAATTTCGAAACGAGTCATCCGATCGAAATTTGTGTGTGTAAATATAGGCAATGGCGGCTCGTGGTAAATATAGCCATGAGTTCTGCAGTTCATCCATATGTTTAGGGTTAGGGGAAAAGTTCTCGGTCTGACAATGGAAGACTGCGATTTTCAGTTAAAAAATGATTTTATTTTTCTACATAATCTCCCTTGACTTCGACACACTTGCTCCAGCGTTTCTGCAACATCAGTATGCCTTCCCGGTAGTGAGAGTCTGGAAGGCTGTGAAAATATTCATCTACGCCCTCTCAAATTCTTCATTGGATGCGAAGCGCTTCCCAGAAACAAATGTCTTCAAGTTTGGGGAAAGATGAAAGTCTGAGGGTGCCAAATCAGGAGAATAGGGGGATGGTCGAGAAAATCGTACCCCGAATCTCGCAGTTTTCCCATCGCCAACGAACACCTGTGTACAGGTGCGTTGTCCTGGTGAAAGATGATTTTTTTCTTCTTCAAGCCAGGCCTCTGCTCGCGAATTTTGGCATCCAGCTGGTCAAAAAGTTTAGAGTCATATTCGCCTGTTATTGTTCTGCCTTTTTAATGGTAATCAATTAACAGGATCCCTTTCGGATCCCAAACAAGCTGGCCATGACATTTCCGGCAGATGCAATCGACTTCGCTTTCTTTGGCGCCGAACCACCGGCTTGCAGCCACTGCTTCGACTGCTGTTTCGTTTCTAGCGTGTAGTGGTGGACCCAAGTCTCATCCATGGTGACAAATCGCCGCACAAAATCGGTTGGATCTCGAATGAATCGGTGGAAAGGTTGCTGCGAAAATCGTTTGCGCATTCGCTTTTGATCGGCATTCAGCAAATGCGGCACCCATCTTGCGCAGAGCTTTCGCATCTCTAATTTTTGTGTAAAATGTTTCGCACCCTTTCTTATCCCGATATCCCCACAGTCTCAGTAATATAACTCACTTTCATTCGCCTATCGTCCAACACGATATCATGCACTTTTTCGATGGTTTCCAGTGTGGTTGCGGTTTTTTGGCCGTCCGTCACGTGGGTCGTCTTCGAGGGACGTGTGACCACGTTTAAATTCAGCTACCCATTTTTTTAACGGTTGACATCGAAGGAGCAGAATTTCCTTAGGGGTTAATCCATCCAAAACGAAGAATTTTATGACCGCACGATATTCAAGTTTCTCCATTTTAACGAAAAACACGTAAGACGTCTACTGCAAAAATTCGTGTAAACAAACTGCTTAAGACCCGCCATAGACGGTGCGATCCATCGTCAGATCGATCTGACGATGGATCGCCACAAAATATCTGACGATCGAAATTATATGGAACTATCAAAAAAATCCCCAACGATAGTCACATACACGGTGCGATCGATCTGACGATCACAATATCGTCAGATCGATCTGACGATGGATTGCGTCGTATATGGGGGCTATTAGAGAACAAGTTGAAACTTGTCATATGAACTAATGACACGTGCACCCAGGCAGGAAACATAAATTTTTGGCGATTGTAACGGTATTTCTGTGTCAGGCCGAGAACTTTTCACCTTAGTCTCGTAGATTATTTTTTGAAATAAATTTCAGTAAAACCTAAGTGCTTCTTATTTCTCTGCAGTCATTCCTTGAGCAAATTATAGAAAGTTCCGCTTTTAGTCGTTCTTTTTCTAAGTTAGGATAAGCTGAACATGTGCAGTTTAGTTGAGAATCCGGAAAATTGAGTTGATAATCACGAAATCGATGTGAGTAAAAAAGTGATGCACCGGATGCGCCATCCATCTCGATCACAAACAGCCCTGAAAATTCGCCGCAGTTCCTTGCGTTCGAATGTGTTTAGCACGTTTCCGGAGGCTTGAGTTAGCGTCCATGCTTCGCAGCCAAAGCATAACTCTGGTCGAATGATGGTTTTGCACACACGGAGCTTCGTGTTTCTGTGCTTCGATTTCATTATGGGGAGAACCGAGAAAAAATTGTTCATAGCTAACTGTATCCATCGCTTGATTTCGTCAGTTTCGTTGGCGTCCTTTGACAAGTTTAATTTCCGACTTTCGCGATAAAGTTTCCCAGCAGCAGTTTGGCGTCGTTTGTCTTCTTTAACTTCAGTGGGGGCGTGCACATTGATGAGCCAGAGATTGAAGAATCGAGTCTTAATGCGAATCGCACACAGCCGTTTATTTATGGGTTTGAGGTCAATAATGTGCGGCTTGAGGTGATTGTTCACTATAAATACTACTCCAAACTCCTTGTGGCCCGATGGTTTACCACTTTTAAAAATTGTGTGCGATTAATTGTTATTGATCTCGCTGCCAAGCCAATTTGTTTCCTGGACTGCAGTAATGCTCAGTTTGTATTTTTTTTCGACGAAGACATGAGTTGCAAAAGTACAGACAGTACCAGGAAGGGAAACAGGCCCAGCTTGGTCTTGATGCTGAGATAACTGCTCTGCCAGATTTCAGACAGCATGCTGTATTTGCCTTTAGCCTGGTTGATACGACGATCGATGTCCTGCTCCGTACCACCATTTGCAACAATGCGACCCAGGTAGACAAGTGGGTGCAGCAGCTCGGCAGTTAAGCTTGGCGCTGCTTGATAAAGTTCGGTAGGGATACCGTCGAGTCCGTTTAGTCGTTTTAGTGCAATAATTGCAGCGACTAATTCCTCTTTAGTTGGAGCAGTGGACCCTATACGCACATTTTGATGGTTAGCTAAAGGAGAGGGAACTTCACCAGAGGTTATACGATTTAAGACCGTGGCGAAGTGTTCTTTCCATCGCCTTATTTGATCGTCCTCTAGGATAGGTAGCTTTCCATCACTATCATTCACCGTATGTTGGCAGTAGTTACGACCACCCGTAAAATCCTTGAGACACCGTATACGACGTTTAAGTTGTTATTTGTTGCGGCTTCTTCTGCTGAGGCTAGAAGAGAATTCGCATAAATTCTTTTATCGCGTCGCACACTACGCTGAACTTCTTGAGCTTTCTGACGGTAAAGGAGTTCGATGCTGCTTCGATTGTTGTCTGATGCTGCAGCCATACGAACCTTCCGCTCTTTTCTTTCAACAATCCGCTGCCATGAGCGTCGGACATCCAGAGTTTATTTCGGCAGGAAAAGAATAAACCGGATACTATTCGTGCCGAAAATTCAATTAATTTGTTTATTGTTTGCATTGTTCAGAATAAATCCCGAATTTTACTAAATTCACGATCGCTGTCTATACGGTCGCCGATCCAGTGCAGATGAACAGTCCCAGGTTAACGTTTCGTTGTAATTGTTTTTGATCTTTATCATTGGACTGGTTAGCGACGCAAAATAAAACGAACCTGCACCCAGCTTCAATTTTCGTTAAATAAATAATAATAACCGGCGCAACAGACCAATTTTGAACCATGGCCTCGAGATGAGTTAGCATCATCTCATTTACTAGACCGTGACGGAGTGTTTTGTGTAGAGGTGTGTGATCAGCAACACGCTCAACCGAGTTAGTTACCCCAAATGGGTACTTATTTAACAACACATATCGATACTTTGGTTAGATTTACCGTTGCTTGTAGTTCGTATTAAATTGAAAATTGAAACAGAAACATATGTTCCTACTACAATTATTTAAAATATTATTCTGCAAATACAGTATTTCGGAAGCAACTTACTTCCTTCTTCAGTGCTTATGCTTCTAGTGGACTATGGCCAACGGCGGGTATTTATATTATAAACTATTATCTTAATTACAAACTGGGCAACAAAAGCGACAAAAGTACCATAAAAAAAACAAAAACCCTAGGCTATTTTATATTGTAATTACATGCAATTTTTATAAGCCTAGATGCGCAATTCCTTTCGTCGTCGTTAAGTCGGTCATTAGTCGGTACTATTATGATTTCCAGGCTTTCCCAGGCATCGAGTTGGGAAATTTTCCTTACCTGTCTTAGGACTTTCACGTTGTCCCAGCAGATAGTGTGTCACAACAGATGACTTGAGGGTTGATCTACCTCTTCGTAATGCATTAACGGCTTCGGAGCATACAAAAGAAGCCGTTAATGCGTCAGTTTTTTTTATCGCTACAACAACCGCCGTTGCTCTGCCGAAATATCCAGACGTATTCCTGAGGTTGTTCTTCCTTTGCGTAACACCCGGCTAGCCTGCCGTGCCTATCCTCATTTTCTTGAACTCAGTAGTAGTCGTACCATTAAATTCTATGATTCATTTGTATCCAGAACAACACGAATGTGGAACAACCTACCATCGTTTGTTTTCCCCAGCAGTTATGATCTGCAAAAGTTAAAACGAAACGTACACCGGTACCTCATTCAAACTCAACCCATCCCAGCCTCACTACCCTAATTTCCCTCCCGCCAAGGCTGTGCTCTCGCATCAAAGGGTATCCCCTAAGCCTTAGCATAAACATAAAAAAAAGCTGAGTGGGCTCATATTGCGACACCTAAATCTCCTTTTCTATCAAAGACTACCGCATTCAGTAGGAATCGGCATCCAGTGCATAGAAGGCGAACGTGCTAGCCGTTGCGCCATCCGGACTACTCAGTATTTGTTAAAGTTTTTGAAAATTTAAAAACCGATGCTCAAATAATGATTGAATATTAAATTTATATAAAAAACCACGTTCCAGCTAGTTGGTGAAATAGATACGGAAAAAAACTTTATGTTTTTTACGTGGAATTGGCGATACGAGTGTGAATTGATTATTTGGGGCGTAGTTGATACGGTTCATAGTGAAAAAAAAAACACTCTTTCAACAACCTCGATAAGAGCTTGTGAGACGAGTGTATACGTATAGTATTCTGGCAACATGATAATCTGCACAGATAGCAATGCTAGCGCCACAAATCATTTGAGTTAGAATCTTTCCGGCGCAGACATTAATGACATGAATCCAGGCTTAAAATGCGAAGGACTAGACGCCCATTGAAGTCTGATATTCAGTTCAACGACCAGTACAAATTCACTGTTCGTTTTTTACCATATGGTTAACGCTTTTTTCCGCCAAAAGGGGGATAATGCTCTAAATAGTCGTAACCAATCGCTACGTTTAGATTGATGTTGTATTTTAATACAATAATACTTCTAATTATAATTTCAGCAAGACTAGTGATGCAATTTCTTCGCACAAGCCCGGAATACCTTTATGTGATCGAAATCGGTGAATCTATAATCATTAATGGCATTGAAGTGATAGCCATGGACGCCAACCAGTAAGTATCCATCTATGTAAATTCTCTACAAAATCCAATTTTAAATTTTGTTAAATATCTAGTCATTCCGTACTTTCTTTTAAAGTTGTCCTGGTGCACTTATGTTCATATTCAAATTTCAAACTGGCCTTTGTACATTGCACACAGGCGATTTTCGTGCTTCGCCTGAAATGGAAGAAGGTCCCACCTTATGGAACAATCATATACACACCATTTACTTAGATACAACATATCTTTCAAGTAAATACGAATTTAAATCACAGAGTGATAGCATTTTTGAAGCCAAATGGGCAATCGAAGAATTCCAAAACAAACATATTGGCGAGAAAATTTTATACATTTTCGGTTCGTACGTGATTGGAAAGGAACGAATGTGGGCGACAATTGCCGAAGAGTATGGCTTTAAAGTGTGGACCGATGATAATAGAAGAAAAGCGCTGGAAGCTATTGGAAATGTAGATCATTTGAAATTACTCGTTGACAATCCACACGAGGCAAACATGCATATTTTATCACTCGGAAATCTATCTTATGATGTAAGTCCTTTTTTGATTTGTAATTTGAAAGATAGATATGTACTAGGAATCTTTTTTTTCTATTGCAGTATCTCAGGGAGTATATAAAACAACTATGTGAATATAGCGTGATATTTGCAATTCGTGCAAGTGGTTGGGAGAAAAATTCGAAACCCCAATACAGAGGACAAATTAATATTGTCGGTAAGGTTCTTTCATTTGATAGTACATGTATGTAGTCTCAGATTCTGTTTCCAATTTGATATCATTCCAGGCATTGAATATTCTGAACATTCCAGTTACGATGAACTTCGACGATTTGTTCGTTTCGTGCAACCATCAAAGATTATTAGCACCGTCCCGAATGGAAGTGATATAAGTAAGACTAGTAAAATTCCATCGAGCTGGTACAATAACGAATTGCGATCGTGGCAAAAAGGATACCAAAGATCTATTACGAATTTTGTACGCATTAGTGATTCAAGAAAAAATCTTCCGAGCAGCACGTCACGTGCTATCAACGAAATTGATAATGCCAAATCATATGATAGCGATGATGAGTTTAGCATGCAAGATGCTACACTAACACCGCAAACCTCCAGTAAAAAGCCGTTATATTTGGATAAGATTATAAACGATTGGTTGCCATGACGAAGGAAGTGCGAAAGTGCCTTGCAGAGAAATGTGATGGTATTTGTAAGTGCTAGAGATAAGATTTTTTTTATGGAGACGTATCTTAAAATTTAATATATATCATATTTCTCGAATCATAAATCAGTAAAAAATGAATTACATAATTTTAAACAGTTGTGTGCATGCATAATTGGTCAGAGGTCACTAAATGGCATAAAACGTATCATTGATGCAGAACTTTCATTGATTTACAAGAGGAAAAGAAAAAATTAAAAGTTAAAAAAAAAATTGTTCAACGAATTTGACCTTGCTTGGTTGGTTGGTACGTTGTTTGTTCCCTTTCCGTTCAATCAATTGCCGAATAGATAGTGTACTGGCAGTTTTCATTTGTAGCACCTTTCATTAGAGCTAATATTTTTTCGACTAAAGAATTTTTAAGTCTAGTTAATAGTCCATTGCCAGTGCCAAATATTTCATTAGGAGGACTCTGTTAATTACTTAACATCTGACGCAGAAGTGTGAGTACTTTGACGATATTTATACATTATTTATGATAAATCGTACAGTTAGTTTTGAAAGTACTTTTTACCAATTTGCTCTTAAGTAGTAAATTAGAGTATGTCCAAAGTTTAATATTTTATTATAGTATATTCACGCACTGGTTGCGGGACATCGAATGAATTTATTAAGCTGTCAGGTACACAGTGAAATTGGTTACATAACATGGCATTCAAGTTGTTTGGTGAACATGGTAATCTATTACAACAGCATATTCTACTACAATTCGGTCAACCTTGACCACAATCACTTCGGATTCGACCTACCGTTTACGCTAATTATTGTTTATGTTAGTTATTGTGTGTATAATTATTGCGCATGCATTATTTGATTTGTTATATTATGTATTATTATTAAAGTCAATTACATGATTAAGTGTCATCTTGGCTTTTCCATAATTTTATGTTGCATGCTTCGACTATGCTATTATAAGGGATCTGAGTAATCTGGTAGCCGTCTATGTCCTTTTTCACATTTCTATCATTAGGCATTCCTTGTCAACGACATATGGTCTCTTATACTTTGGCATTCATTTGTTATTCGTTACTACTGTGGTGTCTATCGCGCTCGGTGGCCGTGATCGTTCGGTCACGGCTTTACGATACTAATCTAGAGCTCGGAAATCAAATCTAGGCGCGATCAAACTGCCTGTGAGTTGTTCCATTACGTATAAAAAAAGAAAAAAAAAGCACTAAAAAACAACTATGTAAAAAAGTATAAATTAAAGATCCCAAAGAAATTAAATCTATTCTACTGAAGAAGGCAGCAAGTAGCTGCCGAAATACGTATAAAAAAAAAATCTTCAAAATGGAACATATCACAGTCGGTGCAAATAAGCTGCATTTAATACATAATGCCTGTGAGTACTAATAAACTCTCACAGTGCTCCGAGCTTGTCAGTATAAAGTCGGGGCGGGTAGGAGGTACATGCTACAACTGCACTTCCGAAAAGTCGATATGCTATTTGTTTAAACTGAAAGGGGGATTGATTCTTCAAATAATACACAACACGGTTTAATTCTAAACGGACACTGGCACACAGTGCGTTTATTTCGTATCTATATATACTTAAAACTATACAACAACCTTATGTATAAAAAATCTATCTTCTATTTACTAAATTTACGATCTAAGATCCTTGCACGTGCACACCAATTTTATTGCCATTCATAAAAATCCTAAACCATCATAGTTTTATTACTGATGACTTAAGACCACAGCAACGCACATAAAATTCATTCTCACGCACAAGGATCAACATTTACTTGTCGGTCCTATCTTAAGGAGATCCGAAGACCGTGCTACATGGATCTTATCATATGACACGATCCGTTGGTCGTCATTAAATTTAATGTATAAACAATTTTACATTAAATATGAGACGATCCCTTGGTCGTCATAAAACTAATTCTGATATATTATTCAAGTAATTCTACACTATTGAAACGTCAACAAGGCATAGAAATGCTAGAGATGTTAACGCGCCCATGCCCCTGGAGAGGTCAAGGCAATTAGAGAGAGAGTGGTGTCTACGTTTTTAATAACTACAAAGTCACCTTTCTTTTACTATTGCTATGTTGGAGGTTGTGCTTCTGATTTTTTTCTATATTGCACTCCGCTACCTTTCGCACTAAGTCCCTCCGCGGAGCTGAAGTGGACTCGTCCGTATACTCAGCGAGTTTTCAACTATATGATCTCTTTGATCAACCCCGAATAAAAGTTTACTTGGTGTTACCCCCGTTGATCTGTTTGTTGAAATAATTATTGCTTAATCAATTTTTGTCGGCTGTTTTGCCCATTCTTGGCCCTATCATGTAATTCGATTCGAATCGAATTGCTTTCGAAAGGATGAAAATGGTATCATGATACTACAAAACTAATTTCTCCATTTCAATAATTAACGCGTATTCGTTACGAAATGTTCCATTTGAAGCGAATACGCGAATAATTTTTAAAATTGGGAAATTCGTTTTTGGGTAACATGGTACCATTTTTATCCGTTCGAAAGCAATTCGATTCGAATCGAATTACAGGAACATTCCTGTGTCGCAAAAATTATGAGAATTCTTTCTATTCGATTAGAGAGAACTTTCGCAAAACTCGAGAAATTTCCGCTTTAGGACCTGCAAATCCCCCCGCATGGGTTCTAGGTTCTTACCGCCTAAAGTGGGAATGAACTACCTAAAGCCGAAATCCAGCAATTAAGGAATTTTTAAAATTCTCCCTAAATGCAATAGAGAGAATTCTCCTAATATTCGCGAAGCAGGAATGTTTTATTCTCTCTACCTGGCCGCTTGCCGGGGGTGAGTGCACCGCTACTCTGATATGTTGAATGTTTGAGTTCATCGTAAATTTATTAAAATTCCCTGACGTAAAACAGATACTTCTATTTGTTATGCATCTAACCGGCCTGCTAGAGTATTCAAAATATTTGTTTAGAGAGGCTGTGATTCTCTGGTACTTGTCGTTAGTACCGGGCATAACTTAACAAATCTGGTAAATGCATCAACTACGACAAGGATGTGCTTGCGCTTTGACTGTAAACACGGAAGGAGATCTAAATGAACAATATGAATAATATGAAATGGAACCGGTTTTTTGGAATATTGTGAAGCTTTTCGCATTGGGATTTTCGGGCAGGCTATAAAAAGTGCATCTTATACAGTTGCTTATATCTGTGGCTTAATGCAAGAACAACCAATGTCGAAATTTCACATTATTAGAAATTGGCTTTTTTAAATCATTCGGAAAATGTCAGTGCCAGGAACATTAAAAATCCTTTTTTCAGGAAATTCATATTTGGCACTAATAATTGTGATTAAAAATGCTTCCAATTGGGATATCTAATCTACCTATAGGACGTACAGGGTTCAGTATAAAGTTGACATTGGTTGTTTTAGCATGGACAAATTTTTTTTCGAAAATTAGGACATTGGTTGCATTAAGCCAATTATACTGTATGACACACAATTGACATAGTTTTCCGTTGCACAATTGATCAGATATTAGCCATCATAAGTACGTGCTCCTCTGAACAATAATTACAATGGTGTCAGGGGCTTCGAAAGTGCACTGCAGATAATTATTACCGTATTACACATTATAGAAGTTCAATCATCAATTTCATAAAAATACATAAAAATAAATAACTGGCGCAACAGTCCAATTTAAACCATGGCCTCGAGATGAGTTAGCATCATCTCATTTACTAGATCGTGACGGTTTTGTGTAGAGGTGTGTGATCAGCAACACGCTCAACCGAGCTATTTACCCCATAAATGGGTACTCATTTAACAGCTGAGTGGGCTCATAGTCAGACACGTAAATCCCCTTTTTTATCGAATACTACCGCATTCAGTAGGAATCTAACTTGGGCCCAGTGCGTAGAAGCCGAACGTACTAACCGTTGCGCCATCCGGACTACATAAAAATCATAGCTTAATAATAGAATATATGGCCATTTGACGGTTTAAGCTCACCCCACACTAAAGCGATTTATTTACCGCAAATTCGCAGATTTATTTACAAAGCATCTATTGCGTTCATACGGGGGCCTGACAGCACGACGCAAATGAAGGTAATTGCGAAGCCGCAGCGAATAATTCGTCACGAATATCGACAAACTATCGCGTTCATATCGACAATACTTTGCTCTTGTTGATAGGGAAACAAAAAGTAGAATTTAGTCAATGTTTGCTTTAATTTATTTTTTGAATATTTGCTTGGTAAGTGTAGTCGATTAACATAATAACAGAAATAACTTGAAAACAAAGGTAATGCAATCGCAGTTTACTCATTCATTAATGTTTTGAATATTTGGTGGGTAATCTATTTGTACTTAGACCATTTAGCAATGGACCGTGCTTCGACCATTTAAAAGTGCTCCAACATTTGGGGAATAAGTCGACAGGCAGCCTACTCAGTTGGTTCGATATTGACATATATGTTGACTGTTACGTCTAATTGTGTTGTTTTAATAACAAAATTACCGATTATTTAAACAACAACAAATAACAACAATAAATTCGATTATGCAGCAGACACTTCGCTGCATTCGATTTTTTCGAATCTGGAGGTCCCCGCCAATTATAAAATGGTGTTGTTCCTTCAATCAAATTTATTGATGGGTAATTGCACGAGAGATACTTTATACGAGGTTCGTAGTAAATATTAAGATCGTCACCTAGCTTAAATTAAAACAGTTAAGCCACACATTCAGCTCATTTCTTTCTTTTGGGTACCTTGAAAAATAAATGGTAATTAGCACATAAATTGTCGTTTCTGGATATAATTTATTCGCAGGTTTCCATCTCTCTGCTGGTGTAGAAGTTTCATCTTCCCCCATTTTCGCTGCGCCACAAACAAAACTAAAAAGCCGGCTGCCTGAAAATTTATACTTTTCACTCTAATCAATCAATACACCATATTTTTTCCGTTTATTTATGTACATCCCGTCCGTACTGTCAATTCCTGTCAACACTTAATTGTCATTCATAATCACTAAAATTGTCTACTGAGTCGACCACTTGTCGACCTAGTACCCAGATATTGGAGCCACTGTTTCTATGGAAACATACAGAACAAGCTCATTCCATGGCTATATATTCAATGGTAATCTAGTAGATCAACATTAATTATTGGGAAAGTCGAAAGGACATAATTAAACAAAATGTTGAGATTTACCCTTTAAAATTTCACACTATTCATTATCACTTTCATCTGGTAAATAGTCTGTCTTCATTGCGGTGCGCGATATGATTTTGGTAAAAAGGCCTACTTTGTGTATGTACAGATTGCATTAGCGACTTTAGGTCTCTGATTTCTCTGCGGACAATGTGTAACGATTTGGTAGTTTAAGCTGTGCTCAAAATGAGGACGGAGGTCGAGGCATGGTCGTTCAGACCAGCCGTGACACCTAAGTGTCAAAACCTCCTCAGAAATGACCCGAGATACGCGAGTTATTTTTCAACACTTGGTTTATGTTAAAAAAAAACAATTTTTATTTTAAAAACAATACACTTAGTACAAAATTACAACTTGATTTTCAACTTAACTTGAACTACTGTTGAACTTAACTTCAACTGAATACTCAATACTAAAACTGTTGAATACTCTTGAATACTGAACTACCACTTGAATACTGAACTACCACTTGGATACTAACCATTATTGAATACTGACTTAACATCTAGATCGAAGGGCTTTTATACTGTTCTTTTGTTTACATTAAAGATTTCATGGAACGATATCTGCATTGTTTCATCATATTGATTAGTTCATTTCTTCACATTAGTTTCTGCTGATCTAAGCGAATTTACTTATTAGTCTCGAATGTTCGAATTGACTTTGGGATTGATCGATATGTGGATCGATGAGTCATAATTGATGATTAATGAAGTTGGATTTGCAATCAAATGGTTATATGGTGAAATACATATGTTATTATAATTGTAAAATACGTATGTATATATGAAGTATATTTGATTCAAAGGGTCCTCTAGATTTATTCTATAAGGATATTAAGGATGTTGTTCTGATTTTTTATATGTTGAGAGTGTTTGCACTCGTAACTCGACCCTCCTTTGACTATTGTTGTCCTCAACAATAAAGTCAAGAGAAAAAAAATTTAAACAAAGGTAGTGGATATGTAGTTGGGTGAAGAGTCTAATGGACTCGTAACTCGACCCTCCTTTTGACTATTGTCGTCCTCGACAATGTTATCCTTTTGAATAGGTTTAATATTTACGTTAATTGAAGATTTACGATTTTTAAAGTATAAATATAAAATTAATATTGTGGTAAGTACAATTATTATATTTTAGTTAAAATCGATCCAGCAGTAACTATGTTTCTATTATGTATATAATGTACTTCTGTTATTTTATCTAAATTTTTAATATTTTCGAGATGTAATTGTTCCATGTTAATTTTTGGTTTATAATTTGATATGTTTTGAATGGGTTCTAATATTAATATTTGTTCAAATTCTTTAACATCATTTGTGAATGTATTCTGATTAATTTCAATTTTACAATTACTGAATCTGATTACATATGATCCGTTTAATTGATAATTTTTCTCATTACAATTATGTTTTAATTTATTAAATGAATTTACAATTAATAGTAAGCCCTTTTCAATTTCTTCAACATAATTATTTTTTGCTTTTTTAACAATACATTTTATTTTATGTATTAATGTTCTTGCAAATGTACAAGTGCGAATCATTTTCAATTTAAATTGGAATTGTTTGTGACACTTGGTTTCATTCTGCACACCAACTTAGTATGCGTCTGTAGCTTAGCTCGGTAACGCACCGGGCATTTTTTGCTACTCGAAACACGGTCTCTGCGGTTCGCGCCCCGCAACGGGACCAACTATTTTTTATTCTCAAATTCCCTCTGAATTCATTTCTCCGAGCTTAGTGGTTTCGTATGGATAGTAGCACTCATCAGGTCTTGCATCTTTGCAGCTATCCATGTGCAAGACGACCACGAAAGTGTGAGAATTCTGTTTGTATAAGCCGTGAAGGCGTGATTTTACTTGAAAACTCGACCGTGGAGGTCTAGATGGTGTGAAGCACTTATATTAACTCACTAGCGCGAACCGCAGAGACCGTGTTTCGAGTAGCAAAAAATGCCCGGTGCGTTACCGAGCTAAGCTACAGACGCATACTAAGTTGGTGTGCAGAATGAAACCAAGTGTCACAAACAATTCCAATTTAAATTGAAAATGATTCGCACTTGTACATTTGCAAGAACATTAATACATAAAGTAAAATTGCCAGGGAACAAATATCTCCACTTCTCACCCTCTCTCCACCCCTCTAGTGAGTTAATATAAGTGCTTCACACCATCTAGACCTCCACGGTCGAGTTTTCAAGTAAAATCACGCCTTCACGGCTTATACAAACAGAATTCTCACACTTTCGTGGTCGTCTTGCA
Organism: Chloromyia formosa; assembly: GCA_964017055.1. Classification (NCBI taxonomy): domain Eukaryota; kingdom Metazoa; phylum Arthropoda; class Insecta; order Diptera; family Stratiomyidae; genus Chloromyia; species Chloromyia formosa. The sequence goes on from OZ024815.1 coordinate 36,050,283, forward strand.
CATGGATAGCTGCAAAGATGCAAGACCTGATGAGTGCTACTATCCATACGAAACCACTAAGCTCGGAGAAATGAATTCAGAGGGAATTTGAGAATAAAAAATAGTTGGTCCCGTTGCGGGGCGCGAACCGCAGAGACCGTGTTTCGAGTAGCAAAAAATGCCCGGTGCGTTACCGAGCTAAGCTACAGACGCATACTAAGTTGGTGTGCAGAATGAAACCAAGTGTCACAAACAATTCCAATTTAAATTGAAAATGATTCGCACTTGTACATTTGCAAGAACATTAATACATAAAGTAAAATTGCCAGGGAACAAATATCTCCACTTCTCACCCTCTCTCCACCCCTCTAGTGAGTTAATATAAGTGCTTCACACCATCTAGACCTCCACGGTCGAGTTTTCAAGTAAAATCACGCCTTCACGGCTTATACAAACAGAATTCTCACACTTTCGTGGTCGTCTTGCACATGGATAGCTGCAAAGATGCAAGACCTGATGAGTGCTACTATCCATACGAAACCACTAAGCTCGGAGAAATGAATTCAGAGGGAATTTGAGAATAAAAAATAGTTGGTCCCGTTGCGGGGCGCGAACCGCAGAGACCGTGTTTCGAGTAGCAAAAAATGCCCGGTGCGTTACCGAGCTAAGCTACAGACGCATACTAAGTTGGTGTGCAGAATGAAACCAAGTGTCACAAACAATTCCAATTTAAATACATTTTATGTTTTTACATGATAGAGTATTTTTAAGTTGTTTTATATGTTTAGTATATTTAAAGTATTGATGATTATAGTATATAACTTGTTTAATATTTATGTCTAATGTTTCTGAATTTTTATTTGGAATTTGTCTTACATGGTACGATAATAATGGTTTGGTTAAAATAGGTATACTAATCACAAATATAATTGTTTTTCCTTTAGTTAATACATTAATTTGGATTTCTTTAAGTTCATCAAATGAGAGGTTATATGCGTCTATTTCATCATGATTCAATATTGACCTAGACATTATACCAGTTTTTGCCGAATTTACGTTATCAATTATTTTTTCTAGTTCTTCTTTAATTAATTCAAGATTACGATTTAAATGAATATCCATTAGAATTCTATTCAAGTAATTGGTAAGATTAGTTATATCATTATTAAGTGTATTATAAGCATCATTAAATTTATTGATATTGTTTAATATTTTGTTTATATTATCTTGAAATACATTATTGATTTTAATTTGGTTATTCATCGATTCGATTATTGCATGGTTGTTAGTATCAATTATTTTTAAATGTTGCATTATTTCCTCATAATCATCATTATCCATAACTCCAAACAACCATTTATATAAAGTTCCGACAGGATTAATTAAACCTCGTTTTGATCTTTTAGCGTTTTTCAAATTTCCTCTTTCAAATTTATTCATTATATGATTATATAATATTGGATTACTATTATTAAAGTTTATTATTTCCAAGTTGTCAGTTAAATTGGTTTGGTCAAAATGTAATAGTTTTAATTCAGATTTAATGGTTTTTATTACCTCAATAGTGTATGGATTCAAATCAATTTGTTTTATTATGTTAGATACCGCTATTTCATATTGGGTTAGATTAATTTTATGATATATTCGTTTATAATTTTTGTATTAATCGGATAGGGTCTTTTTTAATTAATATTATTCCAGAGTTGGGTTGGATTTGTTCTATTGCCATTTCACTTCGTACGATTCCCATTAACATTAGAAGGATGATTAGTATTTTTGAAAATTTGTAACAATATTGGTTTGTAGAATTTGTAGAATTTGTCTGTAATGACAAATTTAAAATATATGAATGTTTTGGTTATTTTGGAAAATTGTAATGTTGGTAGGATTTATGGAAAACAATCAGTAGGATTTAATGAAAAATAGTCGATAGGATTTAAGACATTAATTTTCCTTGAAGAATCTCTAAAATGATTTGTTGTCTAAATAATGGTATATCAGATTGTGTGAAATTAATAATTTTATTTTCTGTTAAATATTTAGCTATTTCACAAACAAATATTCCACAATCACTTTGATTTGTTTGTTGTGGTGTTTCCTTTACTCTTTTTATTTCATATGCTGATATGTTTAGAAGTTCCTGTTTTTTATCGCAAGATTCTTTTATTAGATAATCTCCAAGTTTTTGAAGAATATTTTCGGATTCACGATCATTTGTTTTATAAAGCGAATCATAATATTTAATAGAATAATCTCTGAAATCTATGACTGCTAAACACCAATGATTCGTGTTTACATGGACTGGAATTAAAATTTTATCGAATGAAAATATATCGATTTTACGTGTCCATCGACTAACTGATTCGTATCCTTGACTTAAAAGTTTAACTGAGAAAAAGGTATATTATATATATATATTGCATATACTTTTGGTAAATTGGGATTTTGTTGATTTCGTTCAGCTATGAGATTCATGTAGAAATTTATAATTTGATCATTTAACCAATTATTTTCTTTTAATGTTTCAATATCGTTTCTAGTAATATGCAGATTAAATTTTGAAATTAGTATTTTATTATCTTGTTTTTCATTTAATACAGTTTCAATAATTAATTTTTGTTCATCAGTAATTTTATTTATAGTAGTTCTATAACTTACATCTGAAGATGAGTTTATTTTGGAAATATCGGAAGTGTTCTCCGATTCTGGATATTCTGTTTCTGATTTTGAATCTATAGATTGTTCGATTATGTTATGACATTGTTTTTTAGGACGTTTGATTCTTACTGGATGAATTTTGTTAAGTTGTTTTCCACATTTTACTTGTATTATTTCATTGTTTTTATTTTTGATTATGTCGATTTCACGGTATCTAGGTTTTTCTTTATGTCTTTCAGAACTGTAATTTTTAATAAATATTTTATTATCTGGTATTTTTGGTAATTCCTCACGGTTTTTATTATGATACTCTATCCATTTTAATTTTTTATTTTTTAATTGTTTAAAAATTTTATTTTTGTCACATATTCCATATTGAATATCTATTGGTTTGCAATTTGTACTCGAATGAATTGTATTATTATAATATTCTGTTGCTTTTAAAACTTTTGCTGTTATATTTAATTCAGGATGTGTAAGTGTTAAGATTCTAATTTGTTCAATTAAGGTATTATGACATCTATTCATATCCGAATTTCCAGTATGGGATTTTGGTGACGAAAAATGAATTTCTATATTTTCATTTCGAAGATATTCTTTTATGTTAATTACATTGAATTCATTATCAGCAATAATTTTATTAGGTTTCCCTATTATGGCGTTTCTCTCACGAATTAAATTTATAAAGGTTATAGCATTTCTATCTGGGGTTTCTTTTGTATATAAATGTTTAGAGAATTTATTAATAGTTGTGAAATATAGTCTTTTACCAATATGTAATATATCTATATGTATTATTTGGTTGATATTTGATGGGGTTTCTGTGATTTTAAATTTTGGTTTTAATGGATTACGATCGTATTTTGCACGGTTACAGATGTCACAATTGTTTATAAACTTGGTGATAAATTTGATTAAGTTTTTATAATAATATGTATTTTTCATTTCCTCATAATTTTCTGCTATGCCTCTATGATTTCCGTTTTCATGTATTTCTTTGATTTTACTGTAACATTCTTCTTCGTTTAGTAAATCAAGTGCTAATTTAGTACATTTTATAAATCTCAAACTTTTACTATATAAACTTGATATTACCATTTGTAATTTATTCCATTCATGATCGTTCAATTCACAATATATACCAACTGTCCCATTTTCTGGCATGTATCTCCTTAAAATATCTATTAGTATATTCCTATTATTTATGTCGTTTTCGTCAAGAAATATTTTACGATTTTTATTAACTACTTTAAATTCTCGTTGTTTCCTCCTTTTAACTATAATCTGTGTTTTGTAATTATTCACAATTCCATCTTTTAATGGTATTAAATCATTCACATCTTCTCTACAAGAATGTATAGTCGCAATATCACTTTCTACTTCCATATTTACGTTTACTTCCTCATTATCATTAAATTCAATTGTTGTATGTTTTTTATTTAATTTCGCATTAATTCTCTCGCAAGCGGAATCAAGTTTTAGATTCCCTGAAAGAATATCAACGAAACTTAAATTTTTATTTTTAGTTACTTTATTAGTAGTTCTATCGCAAGCGGAATTTTCGTTTGAATTCCCTGAAAGAACGTTTGTTGTTTTATTAGTTTTATTTTTATTATTTTTATAACCGAGTTGAGACAATCTCGATCCTATTGATCGGATTTCACCTGCAAAGTTGCTAGGCTCGGACGATTTATAATTTGTATTTTGTTTAACATTACTTTCCTCACTATTTACATTTATCTCGTGTTTATCAACGTCGATTCTACTCAAAAAATCTGCGACTTTATTTTCTTTCCCTTTAACATATTCAATATTATAATTATATTCATTCATCTTTATTTTCCATCTTTGTAACTTACTATTTGGCTCTTTAAGGTTATTTAACCATACGAGAGGTCTATGATCAGTTCTGATAGTAAAATTTACTCCAAACAAATAAGGTCTGAAATATTGTGTTGCCCACACAATTGATAATAATTCCTTCTCAATTGTTGAGTAGTTTCTCTCATGTTCGTTGAGTGTTCTACTGGCAAATGAGATAGGATGTCCTTCTTGAGATAATACTGCACCTATTGCTTTATCTGAAGCATCAGTTGTAAGTGTAAATTTTAATTTGAAATTTGGATAACGAAGTATTGGATGATTTGTTATTAGCTCTTTGAGTTTCTCAAAAGCTGCAATATATTTTGGATCATCTACGTTAATTTTATTGGATTTTTTTAATGCATCAGTTAGTGGTAATGCAATTTTAGCATAGTTGTTTATAAATTTACGGTAATATCCTGTTATTCCCAGAAAAGATTTTATCCTTTTTACTGTATTAGGAATTTTAAGATTTTTAATTACTTCAATTTTATCAGGATTTGGTTTGATACCATCCGTTGTTAAAATGTGTCCAAGGTAGTCTGTTTCTTTCGCGAAAAACTTACATTTATCTACTTGTATTTTTAGATTGGCTTTTCTAAGAGCAGATAGAATTTTTTTCGTATTGAGTTCCATTTCTTGGAGTGAAGTTCCGAATATTAGAATGTCATCTAAATAGACAACACAAATTTTGTTTATATAGTCCCTTAATACTTCATTCATCATCCTTTGGAATGTAGCCGGGGCGTTTTTCAATCCAAAAGGCATACGATTGAACTCATAATGTCCCTGTGGTGTTGAAAATGCAGTTTTATGTCTGTCGTTTTCATCTACTTCGATTTGATGAAAACCTTTGGCAAGATCCAAAGTTGTGAAATATTGGGCTTTCCCTAATTTATCGAAAATGGACTCAATGTTTGGAATGGGAAACTTATCATCAATTGTTTCCTGGTTTAGTAATCTGTAATCGACTACTATTCTCCACTTTGTTTTTCCAGAGTTATCCATTTTTTTAGGCACGACCCATATTGGTGCGTTGTATGGTGAATTAGAAGGACGAATTATACCCTGTTGAAGCATATCATCAATTTGAGATGCGACTTCCTGGTCATGTACTTGTGGAAATCTATACGTTTTTGTATAGAGTGGTTTGTTTGACTTGGTCAAAATTTTGTGATTTATGCTAGTAGTACAAGTGAGATTTTGACCCTCTTTGAAAAATAAGTCCTCATATTCCCTGAGTATATTTTTAAGTACAGAGGTTTCCTCACTATTCAAATGTTCAAACAGTTTTTCACTGAATGTGTTTGAATTACTACTAAGGATTTCACATTGAAGATTTATTTCTTCAGGTACGGCATAATTGAAAAATAATTTTTCATTATTTAATTCAAAATATCCTTCACCAGAAGAAATTTTCACATTTAGAGGATATAGTAGGTTTTGCCCTATTACAGCCTTAAATGAGTGGTTATTTTTGAAGTTCATTACATTCCACAGTATTGTATGATTATCAGGTAATTTGAATTCAACCGGCATGTTTGTTTTTAATTTTTGAGTTACATAAAATATGCCACCTAATCCATAGATCGGAATGGGGTTTGTTAATTGGGTTCTAGGGAGGTGTTTTAGACAATTTTTATCAATGCTAGAAGTAGAGGCTCCTGTGTCAAACAGAGCAGGAATTGTTTCACCATTTATGGTTAAATTTATTATTGGTAATTTATTTCCGAGGCAGGTGTTTGAAAATTTATGTCCATTGGCTCTGGATTTCTACTTTGATTAGATCTATTAGTTTCTATTTTTTGAGGTCTATAATTATTATAATTGTTTCGATTTTGGTTATTAAAGTAATAATTATTATGATTTTGATTTTGGTTTCGATTGTAATTTTGATTATGGTTATTTCGGTTATAGTCATGATGATTATTGTTGTTTCTATTTTGACTATTTTGATTTCGATTATTTTGATTGAAATTTGAATATTTATTATTATTTCTGGAATGATAATTTTTGTTTGAATTGTATTCATGATGGTTATCTGTATTTTGTTGTAATTGTCTCAAAAGTATGTATGACTGGTCTAATGTTTCACAATTTTTTGATTCTAGCAAAAACATTTTGTATTCTGGAATTAAACTTTTAAATTTATTTAACACTAGACTCTCATTGCGAGCTGGACTGAATTCTATGTGTAAATGTTTATTCGGATCTTGTATGTATTTTGTATTCAATTTGTTGAGGAGATAGTTTAATTTATGATATATACTATCCATAGGACCTACACTCACCTTATGTATTTGATTTACCAAATTACTATAAGTTTCGGTGATTCCAAATGTTGAGATGAGAATATGTTGCATGTTTTGCCACGTTGGTTCGGTGATTTTCTGGATAACTTGTCTAGCATGTCCCTGGATGCGGTTGAGGATGAGTCTGAATATGTAGACTGAATGATTACCTGGTGGTGCTAATGATAAAATGATGCTGGCCTCATTTATCCATGAGTTCAATGAGTATTCGTGGTTGTTTCCTGTGTATACCGGTAGTCTCCTGGCTTCCTTTAGAAGTTCCTCGAAGGGAAGATCAATCGGTACTTGTGGTTGATCTGCAGCTGCCATTTTCGTTGGCTTGTTGGTTCAAGATGAGTTGTAATTATTGCACTGTATTTTATTGTTTTTATTATTGGTTTGTATTATGTTTTACGTCTTAAGTATTGACACTTAGACGGGTATCGAATTTTGTGACAATTCGATGTATTATTTGAAGATTATTACGAATTAACTCGTATAATTTCAAATAATTGTGTTTTAGTTTTAATATTTTTTATTATTATTTGTATTATTTTTATAGGTTGACCGTATAGCACAGTATCACGATTTTCGCTCGCGACTTTCACACTGTATTTACGATTTTCGCTCGTAGTTTATACGGATCAAAAGTTTTGTTAACGGTTTAATTATTAATGTTCACTTTGTACATTACTTTGTACTTAGTAGTGATATGACCGTTTAGTAGATTCGGATTTGATCTAATGGGTTTGCCCACAAAAGATCCTACCGACTGCGCCAGTTATTTTTCAACACTTGGTTTATGTTAAAAAAAAACAATTTTTATTTTAAAAACAATACACTTAGTACAAAATTACAACTTGATTTTCAACTTAACTTGAACTACTGTTGAACTTAACTTCAACTGAATACTCAATACTAAAACTGTTGAATACTCTTGAATACTGAACTACCACTTGAATACTGAACTACCACTTGGATACTAACCATTATTGAATACTGACTTAACATCTAGATCGAAGGGCTTTTATACTGTTCTTTTGTTTACATTAAAGATTTCATGGAACGATATCTGCATTGTTTCATCATATTGATTAGTTCATTTCTTCACATTAGTTTCTGCTGATCTAAGCGAATTTACTTATTAGTCTCGAATGTTCGAATTGACTTTGGGATTGATCGATATGTGGATCGATGAGTCATAATTGATGATTAATAAAGTTGGATTTGCAATCAAATGGTTATATGGTGAAATACATATGTTATTATAATTGTAAAATACGTATGTATATATGAAGTATATTTGATTCAAAGGGTCCTCTAGATTTATTCTATAAGGATATTAAGGATGTTGTTCTGATTTTTTATATGTTGAGAGTGTTTGCACTCGTAACTCGCGTGCTGGATAGCTAGCTCAGCTATCGGTAGTGTGGGCGGGGTTTTGCTGGGTATTTCTGCCTCGTCATCGCTACAAAAAAAAAACTCACGCGTCGGCCCGAATGCCGAAACTAAACGGGAGTCCCTCAACGGAAATAAAAACAAAAATCTGGCCGCGGAAAATTCCTAAGTCCCTGCCTCTAGCACGGGAGCCCCCTGATGGCGATGGGGCACCGCGCTCCCTCCCCCAACCTTGGTTTGGGCCGCGCAAAATTGCCCAACCCCCTTAGCGAAACGGATGAAAATGACCGCGCCGAGAACGGAAGAGTGAAGGGCCTTCAAGGGTTCAGGAAGCAGTAATTACGCCTTATCTACAATTCATTTTTGCATTTATTGTACCGTACATAGGCACGTCTACAATTCGCTTATTTTATCTTAACTCGAAATTACGTACTACTTGATTCACTCCTACTTTTTTTTTTCTGACAAAATTCTCTTCGGTATTTCGCTATACTATCTCTCTCACGCTATGACACATTGTTGATTAATTTGGTAGATTTTTGATTTTGTAGTTCTTACGAAATAATACACGTACTGTGTTTTGTATTTTCACATCACAAAGCGTAGACTATGATACGAGTATCATCAACAATTGCGTAGAATGATCATCTCGAAAATAGGCTGTTCAAAGTCACAGGCTACAAGTACCCTGTCATTTACTATATTATAATATAAGGAATATAAAGTATCAATCTACCTTTTAAATTATTGTTTTCTTTTTTCTTATTATTCTTGGAAAAATTGCAACTAATTATGCCCGGTTCACATTATTCCAGTCCAGTAATCCAGTCCAGCGATCCAGTCCAGTGCTGGACTGGATCATATCGTCTACATGATTCCAGTCCAGTAGTCTGGCGAGTGTGTTGTTGATTCGGTAACTATAGTAACAATGATTTTTGGGCGAGCTGGAATCAAAAAGTAGACCGACAATCCAGTCACTGGACTGGATTGCTGGACTGGATTGTTGGATTGAATTGCTGTCCAATGCCGGTTCACACTATTCCAGTAGCAGTCCAGCGCTGGACTGGATTACTGGACTGGATTGGTTACTGGAATAATGTGAACCGGGCATTATGTACAAAGACGCGTAAAAAAATAATGAACGTAGATATTGTAGAATTCTTGCTGCTGTCAATATCAACCGAATATAAATCGTTTGTACTTATCGCATAACTTACAATACATATATTGATTTTTTGAAACTATTTTCAATGTACGACGGGGGGGGGGGGCTATTATGTATTTTCCAGAAGTTCAGTTTTAGTTTGAACATGAACCCGTTAACGATTTCCGGAGACAACCCGAAGATTTGTTTTTAAATTTCCTGTGTTCAAAATAAAACACATTGGAAGTTGCTTTTAACTGGATTCAATTTCAAATGCAAATTCGATATCAAACGTATATTTGTCCCTTTTAGTGATTCACATGCATCTGAGTTGCTGTATACTCGCAACGTTTCGGACCCTGAACGCACTTATTGATACTGCAGTTTGCATTCGCGAGGATAATCTCAGCAATTTCGTATCATCACGGACAACAGGCTTGCAACGCCTAAGAACTAGAGCATGAGTGCGTTCTAACCATAAATGATGATCAGGCTACGAAGAACTTTCATAGCAAATGGTTGCTGGCTTCTGGAAATTGGTAAGAATTCCGTGGAGACCACTATAACTGATTAACCCCTTTAATATTCGTGAGTCATGGTGTCTCTAGGCAATTGCGACTGATACTTTGCGCATCCACCTATATTCTTGGTCGGAGGAGCTCGCACTACACCTATGCCGCCACCTAGTCTCCGATAGTCCATGCATCCGCCAAAGGCGCCTCGGATTCGTTCCGGATCATATACTCCGATTGTTCGCAAATCTGTCGAACCGTCGCAAACCGCCCAATATTTATTTTCATTCCCATACCTGTGTGACGCTGGGGATCGGGGTGGGAAAGTTGTTGGGAGATTGCCCTTGCTGTGGCAGACGTTAGCCGCCGTTGGGCCCCTTCCTGTGGCCGACGTTAGTCGCCGTTGGGGCCCTTGCTGTGGCCGACGTTGCTTGGAGTTGTTTGTGTTTTCTTTCTTCAGTGTCCGTCCCGCTTTTTCAAGTGTCCATCCCGCTTTTTTCAAGTGTCCTTCCCGCTGCCTCAAATTGTCCGGCCGACAGACACGCCGTCCACCTTGGAGGTTAAGTATCTGTCGTCTGGTCCTCTGGCTGCAATGGGCGGCGTTTCTGCGGGCCGAGATATCGAGACGTTCCTACTGATGCCAGAATATGTTCGTCCCCTTTGCGACTTGTTGACTTGAATCCACGTTGACTCTTTCTGACCCTGACAACTGTCAGAATCCGATTTCCCCCCGTTCCAGCCTGGAACGTGAAAAATGGGATTCCAATTCTCAACAGATATCACTAGGTTATGTTTACATAGGAGTTATTGTCGACAAGGTATGAATATTGCAAATAGTTGCAAGTACGCCGGACGAATATTTTCGACCGAGGCCCCCGCAACTGAATGCAACACTCCACTCAGCCGCCAATAGCTCCTATGCAATCGTTACAAATGGTATAGGTGTGTTGTTAATTGGTTGCACATTATGATTTTCAAGTCGCGCTCGTCTTCTTCTTAGATCTAGAATCTGAAAATCTTCCTGTGGGTTGAACGAACATTTATAGAATACGTTTCCAGCCGAATTTACCTATATTGGAATCATTTTATTTTGCAGCCAAGGCACTGACTCACCTAAAGTGTCCTGTCTTGTATGAACATAATATCCGTGAAGAAGTTCACTGAAATTCAGAAAATCTTTTTACTCCAGTTCACAAATTTACTTTGATGGGGTTTTTTTCTAATCAAACTAGCTCAGTCTCTAGGAGTGTCGATTCTTGCTATTGTTTTCTTTATTGTTTTTTCAATTGCTGCATGAGTCGAGTCAGCTTCCGTGTGGGTATGTCCAGTTTCAAGAAATTTATGGTTAATAACCATCAGTTTGCTTTCGCGATGGATATGCACATAGAACTTAATATTCCTTTTCTGGCCACTACATGAGCTGCTAAACATATTAACTTCTTTGGATTTTTTGAGGAAGTGATAGAAGATGCTGCCGGATGCAAGATGCTATCTCATTTCCTCCTCGGCCGGCAAAGGTTTCATCCCAAAGGTAGCATGCAGATGATTTGGATTTTTCCATACAGATAAAACTGTCAAATTTAGGGTCCAAAGTGATCTTTTGTAGAACGCAATGGCCTCATTTATACCGTGGAACTAAAAGGAGTATTAACTAGATCATATTAGATTTAGTTCTAGTTCGTGGAGTGTTTATACCGACCGGTACTAAATATGGCAAATGTCAGATGTTGGTTTATCACCTGGATTTAAAGAGAATTTTAGAAATATAAAGAGCCCAGTAGCTTCTTGTAGAAAGCGCTTTTATACCACCGACTTCAACACAACATAAACATCGACAAAAACAAGCGTCAACAACGAAAACACAAACCTAATCCAAATTTTTTAGTTCAATACCGTATCGCAAGTAGAGCTAAGAGCTAGTCCAATCAACTAATCCGACATGTTTACATCGTGGTGAGTTTGATGTAATTAGTTAATACTGAAACATAGTTCCACGGCATAAACGTAGCCAATGCTACTATGTAGAAGAGGTGTTGCTACGCATTTTTGTAAATCAAAGCACAATAAATGTTTTGATTTTTAATGCTTTTTTGATTGTCACTCCTCTTCTGATCATAGCTACTTGTTGTGGCAAAAGAACTGTCAGAAATCGAAAACAAAACGGCGTAATATTATTTCACTTTATTATGGTTAATACATAAATGACAATCCAAATCGTAAGTCGCGTTTTTATTGATGTTTTAGTCCGACTAGCGGCGTTCACCTCCAGACCGGATTCGTAGTGGCTTGACGTTTGGTCGGGTGGCTTATGGTGTTGACTACGTTTACAGCGGTCGTTCGAAACAGTGTTTACAGCGGTCGGTTTGTTAACATCCTCGGGCCCCGGTGAATCCTGCTGGGGAGAGGATTCGCAATATTCCAGGGCGGCTAGCCTTGTTGGGCGTCGAAGAAGTCCTTGACGGGTCATCACTTCGGCTGTTCGAACTTGTCCATCATTGGCTGGGAATACTCGGCTAACGCGTCCTTTGAGCCATTGGCCCCGTGGCTGACTTGAATCGCAGACAATAACTAGCTGACCAGGTCGTAAAGGTGTAACTTCCTGTCTCCACTTCGAGCGGCATATGAGGCGCAACAGATACTCGAGCACCCATCGTTTCCAAAGTCGATCCATCAAGTTTTGAGCTATGCGCCATTGCTTACGAACACACACCTTCTTGTTGTAGTTAGCTGGTGTTTGTGTAGAATTCAAGCAATCTAAAAGAAAATGGTCAGGTGTTAAGGGTTAATCTTCATCTAAGGGTGTTGGCACGTCGCTTAATGGTCTGCTATTTGTGATGTTTTCGGCCTCAATCAACGTGCTTCTGAAAGTTTCCAATTTTGGCGCTTCCTCCTTGAAAACCTGGCTTGACGCATTGTATCAGGCGCTCCCAACATCCACCGGCGTGTGGATTAGCAGGGCAATTGAATACCCATTCGACTCGGCTGTCGTTCGCATGTTTAATCCAGCAACTTGCATGTGTGTGTGCGGCGTGGGTAACGGTACTTTTGGGGCGACTACTGTCTGTGTCAGTGGAGCACCTGATGTTTCGCTGAACTTCTCTGAAATTTGATCACGCAACTCCTCCCTGTTTGTCGTTTTTTCGCGGCGAATGTTTTGTACAGCCTATGCATTTTGGAAATTGATAAGTCTTGTGACAGATATTTCTTATCAGTATGTGACCTCGAGTAATGTCTGTAGTATGCAGGAAATCGAGATATATGGTTCATAATTACTCTTTCAGCTTCTGAAGTATGTTTTTTTATTGAAAGTCGATTTAAATATACAAACTTCATTTATTTAGTGAAAATAGAATTATACTTGACTACATGCGATGACCATCCAAACGAGAAGACTTGAAGAAGGAAAGTAGCGAACTGTCAGTGTCTACATCCGACAATTGTCTATGGCATTGCCAGGTGAAACGAATTGTAAACCTTCATTATGATATTTTGACACCCTCTCTTAATGAAGTGATTACAAAGAGTTTCATATTACAATAATTGCTTAAAACTCAATATTTATTATTATTTACATAATTCCAATTCATCTCATTTAGAGAATTATTCAAAACATGTTTCTCTTTTCTGATCACATTATTTTCTTAATCCCAATTTATTACAATTTTACAAAATTGGTTTAAGTTCAATAACTATTTATTATTTATATAAATCAAAATCATTTAATTTGGAGGATTATTTAAAATATGTTTTATATTTCTAATCTAATTTCTTTCTTAACCCTAATTTATTACGGTTTAATTCAAATGCTCTTCTTAATAGACCTTTTGTTAATATATCTGCTAATTGACAATTTGATTGTATATATTCGATTTGTATTATATTTTGGTTCAGTGCATTGCTTACAAAATGAAATTTTAAATCAATATGCTTAACTCTCCTATTATTTTCTGGATTTTTAATTAGTGCAATACATCCCTGATTATATTCATATATAGTAATTGTTTTTATATTAACATCAAAGTCTTTCAATAGTTTCTTAAACCATAATACTTCTTGAACACAATTACACAAAGCAATCAACTCAGCCTCAGTTGTAGATAAGGCAATACAGTTTTGTTTTCGAGTTTTCCAATCTACTACATTTTCATATACTTTTATAACAAAACCGGTTATAGACTTTCTATCATATATCTCCTCCCCAATCTGAATCTACAAAACAATGCATTAAATTACTATCTTCTTTTCTTGTATAAACTAACTGAAACTCAATTGTTCCTTTCAAGTATCTTAATACTCTCTTTAATTGTTTCCATACATTAATGTTTTGTTTATCTTGGTATCTACATAGGTAATTTATAGCAAAACTAATATCTGGTCTTGTACCGAGCATAGCATACATTAAACATCCAATTAACTCTTTTACTGGTTTCTTAATCTTATTTTCATGACTATATTCGTCGTTTATTTCAGTTAATTTTATTTGTGGATCAATGGGAGTCGAACATTCTTTACAATTTTCCTTGTTGAACCTTTTTAGAAGATTATTAACATATTTTCTCTGACTTATTTCTAAGATTCCTTCATTTCTATTATAGTTTATTTCAATACCGAGAAAATATCTTAATGGACCTTTATCTTTTATTTCATATTCATTTGACAATTTTCTTTTATAATAATTCAGCAAACTCAAATCCTTTCCGCATATAATTATGTTGTCTACATATATTAGTATATATATTGAAGAACTTTCAATGTTTTTATAGTAAAGGCAATAGTCGTTATCAGATCTTTTGAAATTAAGCTTCATTAGAAATCCATTTAAGTTGTCATTCCAACATTTAGCAGATTGCTTTAATCCATATAAGGATTTTCGTAGCTTAAAAATATAACCTTTCTTACATTTAATACCTTGTGGTGGTTTAATATAGACATCTTCCTTTAAAGTACTATTCAAGAACGCGGTTTTAACATCCAATTGATGGAAATAAAATTTATGCTGATTACCGACTGATAATACTGTTCTTATTGTTGAAAGCCTAGCTACTGGTGAATAGACGTTCTCACTAGGTATATCATTCTGTCTAAAACCTCTAGCAACCAACCTTGCTTTGTATTTGTCCCTACTCTCTTTCTCATATGGTTTAAACGTGAATACCCATTTTGTGTCTATAATATCTAAGCCTTCTTCCTCGTCTACTTCTTCCCAGATTCTATTCTTGTTGATAGAGTCTAGTTCTCTATCCACAGCTTCATACCATAAATTCATATCAGGCCTACTATCTAACTCTTCAAAACTTGCTGGCATATCTTCCACATAACTCACAGCATCAAAAGCCATATACATCTCATAGTCATTGTATCTCTCCGGGATACTTCGAGTTCTTCTTGGTGTCCTGTAAGCATTCTCATTGTTTTCTATAACAGTATCATCTAACTCATCCTGCATATTCTCATTGTGGATATCACTATCATCTAATTCACCCTGCACTCTCTCATCATGGCTATTATCTAATCTATTCTGTATTCTTCCTGTGTTGTTATCATTTATATTCAAAGTTCTGTGATTTTCAGTATGTTCTTCTTTGTTGATATCAAAATTATGAAATGAGTTTTCATCGAAAGTAACATTTCTAGAAGTAATTATCTTTTCTTCATCAATTTTCCATAGCCTATATCCTCCATTCGCATATCCTACCATAATAATACATTTATTTACCTTAGAATCGAATTTACGTCTAAATTGTTTAGGAATCAAAGAATAAGCTATGCAACCAAAAACTCTGAGATTAACTACATTTGGTTTGCAATTGTACCAAATTTCAGCAGGCGTCTTTCTATCTAATACAGAACTAGGACTTCGGTTCATAAGATAAGCTGCGGTTAGGATGGCTTCGCCCCAAAATGTTTTGGGAAGATTAGATTCATTTAGCATGGCTCTCGCCTTTTCTACAAGAGATCTATTGAATCTCTCCGATTTTCCATTTTGCTGCGGTGTGTACGCCATGGTATAATCAATTGTTATTACCTTATCTTTGCAATATCGCTTGAATAAATTAGAGGAATATTCTCCACCATTATCACATATAAGTCTGTTAATTTTTGATTCAAATTTACTTTCAACTAGGTTTACATACTCCTTAAATTTTCCGAATACTTCACATTTTTCTTTTATTATATACACGCACGTGAAATTAGAGTATCCTTCAATAAAAGTAACGAAATATCTACCACCACCATGTGCTATCGGACTGATGGGGCCACAAACATCCGAATGGATAACTTCCAAAATTCGATTACTTTTGGTACGAGTACCAAATGGTAATGACGCCATTTTCCCACTAACACAAGGTTCGCAGAACTCAATTTTACTTTCATTTTCTAATTTTATACCTGATACCATACGATACTTAATAATATCATTAAGATACGAAAATCCGATATGACCATATCGTCTATGCCAAAGATTCTTATCATCCTCCGACTTGGTCACTAAACATTCTTTAGATATCCAATCAAACTTAATTTCATACAGTGTATTTCTTTTTCCTATTCCTAGTATTTCATTATTTCTGAATATTTTTGCCATATTATTTTCGAACACTACTTTTAATCCGGTTGACTCTAGCCTTCTTACAGATAATAAATTCTTTCTTAAGTTTGGCACAAATAAAACATTTTTCATTGAACATTTAAAATGATTGCTATTTACTTTACTTATTATATTAATATTTCCAACAGCCGTGGCATTAAGATATCCACCGTCGTTCGCAACGGCAATTCGAATCGGTTTCTCGAGAATCATTAAATGTGAAAAATACTTCTTTTCGTTGACCATGTGGTCTGTACACCCCGAATCAATATAAAAGTTTATCTGATTGTCATAGATCAACTCACCATCATTCTCTATGAAACTGGAGAAGCACACCTCTTCTTCTGCTATCTGCGTCAGATACTCTGCCTTTTCGTCACTATGTCGATTATTGTTGCCGAATTGTTGACGATGATTGTTTCGACCTTCTTGCTTCTTCTTGTTTCCGCTGTGACTTTGATGATGCCCTCTCTGATCCTCGCTGTGACCTTGATCATGCCCTCTCTGCTTCTCGCGCTTCTGTAGACTCCAACAATTCCTCTTTATGTGTCCTTTCTTGCCACAGTAGTTGCATATAATGTTCCTCGTAGCGTTTTTAGTATTCCTCGCTGTCATAGCAACGTTTTCTTCTGATGTACCTGTCACATTTTGCTCCAACTGTCTTCTTTCTTCAATTAGTAGCCTTGAGGTTAGGATATCCAATGTTCTGTCCTTTTCGGGTACTGATTCCCAGGCTGAAATGAAATAACGATACGAAACGGGCAACGAAGATAAGATTTTTGTAATTAGCATGTTATTAGTAATATTTTCATCGCGAGCTTTTAATTGTGCGGCAAGATTCTCGATTTCCATCAAATGGTTATTAATGCCTTTATTGGCATATATTTGGCCTACAACTTAATAATGAGACTTTTTTTAGAGATGGCAACACCGATAAACCAATGGTAGTCCATCTTTGACATACATACCATTTGAAGTTTGTATTCATAAGCTGTCAATGTCAGTATAAACATTTCGTGTTGATTGTTGACAACGTATTTTACCGGACCATGGAAAGTTTCGAAAATTCACGAAAAAAACAACATTTGCGGGAAGTTTTACTTGGACATTATTTTGCTAAGAAGACTGCAGCTCAGAGTCATAAATTGCTCGTGGAAGTTTACGGTGACGATGCTTTTTCGCGTGCACAGTGTTTTCGGTGGTTTCATCGGTTCAAAAATGATAATTTCGACATTACCGACGAAGAGCGACCTGGCCAGCCAAAAAAGTTTGAAGACGAAGAATTGACGAAATTACTCGAAGAAGATTCGTGCCAAACTCAAAAAGAGTTGGCAATTTCGTTGAAAGTGACTCAGCAAGCCATATCGAAGCGGTTAAAATCACTGAGAATGATCCAAAAGCAAGGCCACTGGGTTCCGTACGAGTTGAAGCCAAGAGATGTTGAGAGGCGCTTTTGCATGTGCGAACAACTGCTTCAAAGGCAAAGACGGAAGGGTTTTTTGCATCGTATTGTGACCGGCGATGAAAAGTGGATTCATTATGATAACCCAAAGCGAAAGAAATCATGGGGACCGCCCGGGCACCAATCAACATCGACCGCGAAGCCAAATATTCATGGTTCCAAGCTTATGCTCTGCATTTGGTGGGACCAGATCGGTGTTCTTTATTATGAGCTGCTAAAACCGAATGAAACCATTGACGGGCAGCGCTATCGACTGCAATTGATGCGTTTGAGTCGAGCATTGCGTGAAAAACGGCAACAATTTGCTGAAAGGCACGACAAAATAATTCTTCAGCATGACAATGCTCGCCCTCATGTTGCGCAAGTCGTGAAAACGTACCTGGAAACAACCAAATGGGAAGTGCTACCCCACCCGCCGTATAGCCCTGACATTGCTCCATCCGATTACTATTTGTTCGCTTCGATGACTCATGCGTTGGCTGATCAGCACTTCACTTCATATGAGGATACTAAGAACTGGCTCGATTCATGGATAGCCTCGAAACCCCAAGATTTTTTTCGCGACGGAATTCGTAGACTTCCCGAAAGATGGGAGAAAGTTATCGCTGCTGATGGCCAATATTTTGAATAATTTAGTTATATGAATAAATCTATGAATAAATGCCCAAAATTCCAAAAAAAGTCTCATTATTAAGTTGTAGACCAAATACATAATTATAAAACTTTTCCTGCATTAAATACACACTGATGTCCGATTTTTGTTCGTATATTGTGTGTAGCTTTTCCCACATTTCCGCGGCGGTTTTACAATTTAGCAAGTGTGATATTATATTTTCATCTAACACAGATACGATTATCGCTTGCACTTTTTCGTCATTTACATCTGGCTCATCTTGGTTTTCCAACGCTTTGGACCAGCCTTTAGAACGCAAAATTATTTTAAATTGGAACTTCCACACATTCCAATTCTCCTTCCCCTTCAACTTGAACAAATTTAAACCACTTTCCATATTTAAGGTTAGGTTTTTCTTTCTTTCCGCGAGGCACGGCACTATTCTTTTTTTACAAAACTATGGCCACT
Source organism: Chloromyia formosa (assembly GCA_964017055.1). Classification (NCBI taxonomy): domain Eukaryota; kingdom Metazoa; phylum Arthropoda; class Insecta; order Diptera; family Stratiomyidae; genus Chloromyia; species Chloromyia formosa. The sequence goes on from OZ024815.1 coordinate 36,069,260, forward strand.
CTGAACATTTAAAGACAAAGACCTTTTCCATAGTCCTCCGCGTGGGCGCCCCCTGGTAACGGCAGTGTATCAAATCGCTGACGGCCAATGTCTTAGCGATAAGACAGTTTGGAAAAGGCAGATAGCTGTAGCCTGAATGGCTGACGAACACCTAAGCATCTCAGGTCTAGTAGGATGGATTGACTTGCGTAGTTGGACCTGCTACATAGTTGTGTGAACTCCAGCACGTTTATTAAACCATCTGAAGCAGCTATCTCCGAGGCCATCCCCTGAATGGGGTTAAGCGACGTGCTGACAACTCGTCCTTGTAAAAACCACTCCATGTCAAGAAACCTGGAACAAAAGCCTCGGATTGGACGGATCAACAACGACGACCACGCAAACGACTAAAGGATTATTCTTTCGGATCCTGGAATGTACGCTCCCTGAACAAACCGGGGGCCGAGAAGGCCCTCCTTCAACAGGTCGAAAAGTACAAACTGAGCATTACTGCAGTCCAGGAAACAAATTGGCTTGGCAGCGAGATTAATGACAAAAAATCGCACACAATTTTTACAAGTGGCAAACCATCGGGCCGCAAGGAGTTTGGAGTGGCATTTATAGTGAACAATCACCTCAAACCGCATATTACTGACTTCAAACCCATAAATGAACGGCTGTGCGCGATTCGCATCAAGACTCGATTCTTCAATCTCTGGCTCATCAATGTGCATGCCCCCACTGAAGTTAAAGAAGACGCAGTAAAAGACGAGTTCTACGCCCGCCTTGAAACTCTCTTCGACTCACTTCCAACAAACGACGTCAAATTGCTGCTGGGAGACTTTAACGCGAAAGTCGGGAATGAAAGCTGGCATCGGGGGACCACTGGAGGCCACAGCCTCCATGAAGAATGTAACGATAACGGCCAGCGACTTATAGACTTCGCCTGCAGCAGGAATCTAGTCGTAAGCTCTACGTGTTTCCCGCATCGACGCATTCACAAGCAGACCTGGAAGTCTCCAGACGCACATACCGTCAACCAAATTGACCACGTCCTCATTTGCAGGAGATGGGCGTCTAGTGTCATGGATGTCCGCTCCTATCGAGGAGCAAACTGCAACTCAGATCATCACTTGGTGAAGACGACCTACAGATGTTGAATTTCCTCAGTGCACCAGTCAAGAATCAGCCCTCCCAAAATCTTTGCGGTTGATAAGCTCTTGAGTGATGCTACAGCGGTGGCGTATACTACCGCCCTTGAGGAAAAACTATCACCTATGCTACACAACATCAGCAACACAAGCGTCCATGGGTTCTGGGAAGAACTCAAGGGTACCATCAAGGATGTCGCAGAGAAGGTCGTGGGATATAAAGCCCGGCGAGCGCGAAATGACTGGTTCGACGAAGAATGCAAAAATTCACTTGACGCGAAAAACGAGGCCTACAGACAATGGATTCAACGAGGAACCAGAGCCAGAAGAGAAAAATATGACGAGCTACGGCGAATATCGAATAGAATAATTAGACGTAAGAAACGTAAATACTTTGACGAGCAGTTGCTGAACATAAACGAAAACTTAGCTAATAGGAACACCAGACAAGCGTACAAACTAGTAAATACAATTAAGAACGGCTACCAACCCAGGACTAGCCTTTGTAAGGACAAGGATGGAAACATCATCAGCGACACCGATGGTATTAACAAACGATGGGCCTCTTATTTTGAAGAGCTTCTAAACCGACCATCTAACATCCCCACACAGGAAGCTCTCGACGATATTGTTGATCTAGGCCCACCCATTCAACCCCCGACAGTAGAGGAAGTTGATCTCGCGTTGCGGTCACTAAAACGAAATAAAGCGCCGGGCGCTGACGAGATTCCAGCTGAACTGCTAAGATTCGGTGGAACAAGTCTAGTTGATGCCATACATCAATTACTCCTGCGAGTATGGGAGAACGAGGAGATCCCAGACGATTGGCGCAGAAGCATCATCTGTCCAATTCATAAAAAGGGAGATAAACTGCGGTGTGAGAATTACAGGGGCATCTCACTAGTTTGTACGTCCTATAAAATTTTGACGAAAATTCTGGAAAATAGAATAAAACCGTACGCAGAACGAGTCATTGGCGAATATCAAAGCGGTTTCAGACCTGGTCGCTCCACAACCGATCAGCTCTTCTCAGTCAAACTGATATTCCAGAGGTGCTGGGAATACAACGTAAACGTATACCAAATCTTTGTCGACTTCAAGCAGGCATACGACAGTATCGATCGTGGAGTACTGTACAACATCATGCTGCAATTTGGTATACCAGCAAAATTAGTGCGACTGACAAAGATGACGATGACCAACTCCGTCTCACAAGTCAGGATCCAGAATAGACTTACTGATCTATTTGAAACACGCACTGGTTTGAAACAGGGCGATGGACTGGCTCCGACGCTCTTCAACCTAGCACTGGAATACGTTATTCGGGCCATGAATTTGGACAACAGCAAGACGCTACTCATCAAGTCGACACAATTAGCAGCGTACGCCGACGACATCAACATCATGTCCCGAAGATTGGCTGACGCAGAAGAACTTCTGCATACGCTTGATACCGCTGCAAAAGAAGTTGGACTACGTATTAACGAGGGTAAAACTAAAATAATGATGCAATCGGTGACAAGGACACCTGCACAACCAAGCATCAATGTGGGGGACCTCAACATCGAGTTCGTGAACAACTTCATTTACCTGGGTTGCAACCTGTCAAGGGACGCCAACGAAACTGACGAAATCAAGCGACGGATACAGTTAGCTAATAAGACTTTTTTCTCGGTTCTCCCCATAATGAAATCGAAACATGTGCACAGAAACACGAAGCTCCGCGTGTACAAAACCATTATACGACCAGTGCTATGCTATGGCTGCGAAGCATGGACCCTAGCTCAAGCCTCCGAAAACATGCTAGACACTTTCGAACGTAAGGTTCTACGGCGAATTTTCGGGGCTGTTTGCGATCGAGATGGATGCCGCATCCGGTACAACCATGAGTTGTATGAAATGTACGATGAGCTGCAAGTCTCGAAAATCGTCAAACTACAACGACTTCAATGGGCAGGGCATGTACAAAGAATGGACGATGATCGCATGCCTAAGAGAGTAATGAATGCAGAACGAGTCGACGGAGCGAGACTGCGAGGACGACCGAGATCTCGTTGGGAGAGCTCAGTAGGTGTGGACGCCGCGCAGCTGCTGGGCTCCCAAAATTGGAGGACGCGGTCACGTGACCGAGATAATTGGAGGACAATGATCCAGGCGGCCAAGGCCCGACGTCGGGCTGTCGCGCCACGATGATGATGATGATCTCGTCGAAAATATGATCACTACAGCTCTTTAAAATCTGCTGGGACATATTATCCCAGTAGTCCCGAAAGGGTTAAGGGAACTCAAAAATAACACGTGCATCTCGCAATGCCGTTTATTCGGAAAAAGCAAAAAAACAAGTGTGTTCTTCTTTTTTTTTAATTATTGACAATTCATATCTTGATACAGTAGTTTTCGATATTATAGCTTGATAAGATATTACACCAAGGACCATATCCTTTTAGCAGATGATACTTATCTGATCCGTCGTGACGATGCTGGAGAGAAACCATTGTATTTAACCAAACAAAATACACCGTATTTAATATCGCGAACATTTCTTTTTGTTTGTGTTGGAATAAGTGAACTTGACAGTTGTCAGCTGGCAAGATCGATGGGTACCATATGTTCACAAGAATGGTGCAAACAGGGATGTTTACAATGGTGATGTGGCTAACTCAATTTCAAGATAAAGGCTGGTATTCAGATCGGGTGAAATGGAAAAATTGACAGCAGCACTTTTCATCGGCGAAATGGCTCGTGTGAAAAAAGTGCGTGGAACATATCATTTTTTCAATTTAAATTGGAATTGTTTGTGACACTTGGTTTCATTCTGCACACCAATTTAGTATGCGTCTGTAGCTTAGCTCGGTAACGCACCGGGCGTTTTTTGCTACTCGAGACACGGTCTCTGCGGTTCGCGCCCCGCAACGGGACCAACTATTTTTTATTCTCAAATTCCCTCTGAATTAATTTCTCCGAGGTTAGTGGTTTCGTATGGATAGTAGCACTCATCAGGTCTTGCATCTTTGCAGCTATCCATGTGCAAGACGACCACGAAAGTGTGAGAATTCTGTTTGTATAAGCCGTGAAGGCGTGATTTTTCTTGAAAACTCGACCGTGGAGGTCTAGATGGTGTGAAGCACTTATAAAATATTAACTCACTAGAGGGGTGGAGAGAGGGTGAGAAGTGGAGATATTTGTTCCCTGGCAATTTTTTCACTTTTCATCCGATCTGTGTACCGGTGAAATGAAATATTAGCACCGCAAGAAACATTTACACCGATTACTTTGTTCACTAATCTAGCGCTCAACTATAAATAACACCGGGAAAACACAACACAACCTGAATGACACCGACAGAGACAGCTGAGCTGTCAGTGAAAATTTTTCTCGTACATTTGACACGAGAAAAAATTTCATCATCGTGAAATCCACAAACTTGACATTTCACTCAAGGTAGTACACAGATCGCGTGAAATGAAATTTTAACTTCCACACAATTTCACGTTTGTTTTCATCGGGAAAAAATTTTGCCATTTTGTATGGGATTTCATGGCACTTTTCATTCCACGCGATCTGAGTACCGGCCTTAAAGCTCTAAAAAGGAGAGTACGCTCGCGGCCATTTTGTTGACATCGAATGGAGACTTCGCCTGCATTGACTACAGCAGACAGCACTAATGTTGAGAGCTGGGAACTGTCATGTGTACATGCCTGTCTCTCTCCACTCGTCGTCAACAAAATGGCGTCGAGTGTACCTTCCTATTTAGTGCTCTATCCAAGGTCATCGCCTTTCACTTGGTGTGGCTACAAAGCATTTTGCACCGAATGGCATACAATGCTTATATATTCTGATTTCTCATTGTTCCATAGCTCGAAAGGCGTCACTTCGATAGCTCTTGATGGTAAGCGATTCTGTAGATAGTTCGCCATGTTAACTGCTTCAGCCCAAAATGTATGTGTTAAGCTTGCATCTTCCAGCATATATCTTGCCATTTCGGTCAATGTGCGATTCTTACGTTCGGCCACGCCATTTTGTTGCGGTGTATATGGAGCAGTATACTGAATTTGAATACCGTTGGCCTTTAAAAATACTGTAACTTTTTTCGCACTCGCATACTCTCCTCGATCTGATCATAATATCTTTGGCTTCTTTCCGAATTTATTGTTGACCATGGCCACATACTCCTTTAACTTAATTTCGACTTCTGACTTTTCCTTGGGTAGGCATATTACGGTGTAACGTGAAAAATCGTCAATGAATGTGAGTATGTACCTGTTACATTTAGAAACGCACGTTTTGAAGGTTAAACTGGGACTGCTTTATTTCATTGTCTTTTAGTATAACATATTGGTATAATATGCCCTTGAAAGTTTTTTACGGTTCCAAGAGTTGGTTCAAACACATTTTTGTATTTCAGACACACTTCGTTAATTTTGTTCTTAACCTGTGTATGCAATTTGGCTTGTGTGTGCTTGTCACCACATATGCTTTGTTTGGTTGACGTAGCATATAGTCCTGATGCTTCATCCGCTACTGCGACCTGTAGATTTTCCTTCTTTATTTCGCAAATAACACGTCCTGAACTGTGACTGTTTTTTCATGTTCGTTCATTACATCGATCATTCATGTGCCTTTACCTTCGACTCTAATGCGCTGGCCGTTTGCTGCTGCTATATCGGTGCATACATTATTCAATGATCGGAAAAACATTCTATTGCTTGCAACATGGCATGTTGCCCCTGAATCAACTATCCACTGCGTTTTGATATCATGAATAGGAATTCACACTGCTTGTCATCACGGACCTTGTTTGCTTTGTGTTGCTTATCCTTGTCCTTTCCTTCTCTCCATTTTTTTTAGCCACCACAGTCCTTCTTCATGTGTCCGCTTTTCTTGCAAAAGAAACATTCGCCTGATATTTTACTTGTCGTTACCTTCAGTACTGTACCGTTCTGTTCGACTACGCTGCTGTCGTTTCGCCACTTGAATTCTGAGATCAGCTTCTCCTTAACCATGATGACCGTCAAATCAGCCTCAGCTCGAGATTCAAGAGCCGTTACCAGCGTATCGTAGCTTGGTGGTAGACTGCTTAACATGATCCCCACCTTCTATGTGTCGGCCATACTATCACCCAGATCTGCCGATCTCTGAAACATGTCTATTAGCCATCCGATGTGCTGCTCCATATCCCCGCCTTCCGGCAATCTTTTCGTGCAAATTCTTCGAAATAGAGATACTTTGTTGTTGGTCATCGTATCCTTTTCGTGGTACTGCTTTAGCGCGTTCCACGCATTTCTTGCATTTGTCGCCGTTTTGATGTGTGATACCTGTCCGTCGTCTACGCACAACACAATTCTTGCAAGCCTGTTCGTCATCCTCTATCCATTTGTCGATCGTTGCTTGATTTTGAACACCGCCTTCTGTTGCTAATTCTGGTGTTGGTTGAGCAATAACATACCACAATTTTTCAGCCTTTAGGAAATGTTCCATCCGGAATTTCCACGTGAACAATTTTTTTTTTTTTTTATTTTTCAAATTGAAACTTGTGTCCAGATGCCATGATTTTCTTTAAATTTTTACTGTACTGTTCTTTTCCTGTATGGCTCGTTTCAAATTCGAAAACCACTTCACTTTCACGTCCTGACACGTTTTAATTGCAGAGCGTCTTTTTTTCAGCTCATGCACAACACGATGCATACACGAGTTTCCACTGCAGAGCGTCCTTTTTGATTTCACTTCGATGCGCGATCGGATTTCACAATGTGACTGTTCATTTGCACTATTCTTTTCTGCTTTTCAGCTGACTCTGGGCCCATAACCTGTTGGAAAGGTTGATTTCAGAGTGCATCTGCATATACTGATAGCAAGAAATAAATAAATGCAAGAGTTATACACTATATAACTTTATTTAACTATAATTGATATTCAAAAGGGACAACTGTACACAATGGAGTCTAAAAGTGAAGTGAGGAACAAAATGTCCAAACCATGACTGCAGTATATATTTTGTGTGTATGTGTGTCTATAAATAGATGCCGTTCATATTGCATGATTGGAATTCAATGTTAAATCCAATAATATTTGCACTCGGCACGTAAGGAATATAAAATGAAACCGGAATATAGAGGGGGTTTTGTAGCAAGCGCTTATTTTGGTATGCATATATCGGCTTCTCGCTCTTCTCGGTACCACTCACATGGATAAAAACACCACAATTATCAAATTAAAATCACGAGTTTACAAGCACTCTCTTCACCACCAGTTTTAAGATTTTATAATGTCAATGAAAATGTCAAACTACAATGCGATGCAAGCTTATATGGGCTTGGAGCCACGTTACTGCAAGACGATCAACCAGTGGGTTTCGCATCCAGATCGTTGACTAAAGCTGAAGAAAAATATCCACAAATCGAAAAGGAGGCGCTCGCCATCAGCTTCGCCTGCAAAAAGTTTCATGAATATATCTACGGAAAAACATTGTGTGTAGATACAGACCACAAACCACTCGAAAGCAGCTTCAAAAGCCGATCGCAAACGCACCCCCACGACTACAAAGGATACTGCTAGACATCTCCCAATACTCGTCAACTGTAACATATCGGAAAGGCCAAACAATGTACCTAGCAGACACTCTAAGTACTCTTGTAGTCTCTTCAGCGGGTAATGTCTCCGAAGCACGTTCTTATTCACATCGGTTGGATCAATACATATTCGAATTTTACCACGTTGTTTGACTACGATCATTGGAGACACGGCTGGAGTTGCTTGTGTAGTCCCCTGTATTACGTTTTGTTTCACCATCTCATCTAGCTCTTTTTTTACTGCCTCCCGGTATACGTATAGAATCCTTCGTACTGCGTGAATCTCAAATGATGGGTTGTCTATTAAATCTATGTCGTACTCGTAGTTTCTTAGGCAACCATCGTAGACATCTGTGGTGACTGTCGACGCGTCGTATCAACCCGGTTGGCTGGCAGGTATTTAGTCCAAGTACCGACTCGCTATTCTCATTTACGACTATGTATTTTATTTAAAACACATTCCTCGTACCTTCGTCCTTGCCGATAACTGCTCGTAGGCTGGGATCTTGGTATTGCTGAATCCACAATCGCCAGTTATTGGCGTTGTTGTCACTCTGTACTACTAGGGGTTTCGGTGGGCGGATGAAATTCGAAGCACCTGCTCCTTCATTTTCGATGAGATACGAAGTACCTGCTCCTACATTTTCTTCGCCGTTGTTGAGATTAGGTGTTTCACCTGTTTGCTGTCCGACTGATTTGCCGTCTGGATTTCCAGGCATTTTAATTTTATTTGTATTTCGTTCGTTTTTGCTTTTGTTTTAATGGGTTTCTATTACGCGAACCACCACTTCTGACACCATATCAAATTAAAATCACGAGTTTAAAGTGAGTAGCCTCGAAGGCGTGTGTATTTGACTTTCAACTGACGGTTTACATTGGTCTACTCTAGTACAACTGTATACCTAGTCTAGCCATAAATACTGTTACAAACTTTTTGAAGCACTGTTCAATAAAAGAGGTGTTATATGTTAAGAAATCATTGTTTATTTATTAAATGCATTGTCAACAACGGAAATTGCAACAAGTTATTCGAAGTGATTGCCTTTTGCCTTTACACAAGCCTTTAATCGAGCTGGCCACTTATCTATGGAAGCACGCACGACTTCAATCGGAAAGTTGGCGACTGCATGTGTAAGAGACTTCTTTAAGGATTCGATATTAGAATGTCTTTTAGAGCACGTCATTTGCTCTAAGACAGACCATAATTCGTAATCCAGCGGATTCAGGTCTGGGCTAGAGGAAGGCCAATCTTCAGCTTTAATAAAATCTGGAATATTTTCTTCAAGCCATTTTTGGGTTGACTTCGCCTTATGACCTGGTGCAGAATCTTGCTGGAAACTCCAAGGCTGGTTTTTGAATAATGACGTGTTGAGAGGTTTCACTACACTTTCAAGGACACTTTCTTGATAAATTTTGGCAGACGTTTTGACGCCCTTCTCACAAAAATGCAACTTTGTCACCCCGTTGTAGCTAACACCCCACCAAACCATTACTGAGGCTGGATGATGACCTCTTTGAACCTTTTGGGCAACTTGAGAAGCTTCTCTGGCACTGCGAGCATAAACCCTATCGTTTTGTTTATTAAATGTTTCTTCGACAGTAAAAATTTTTTCGTCCGTAAACAAAATTTTACGGTGTTCTTGGTTTGCGTATCGGCAAAGTAATCGTTATGATTTTTCCACTCTATTTTTTTTAACGAATCTGTTAGTAAATGCCCGGTAGATCTACGATAAGCACCCAACCCCAAGTCACTTTTGATGATACGTGAAATTGTTCTTTGGGGTATTTTCATCTCACGCGATAAAATTTTTTGTTTCCGAAGAGGATTACGGCGAATTCTCTCGCGCACGGCTTTAACCGCTTGAGGTGTTCGAGTAGTTCGCGGACGGCCACTTCTTTCACGGTCACTTACTCCAGACGTATCATTAAATCTTTCAATAGCCCGATATACAAACATTCGGCTTATACCAAGGGTATGCAGAGTCTTAAAAATATCACTTGGTTGCATTCCTACTTTATGAAGTGCAATCACAGCAATTCTATTTTCTTTGTCACCCCAATCCATGTTCACTACACTAAAAATTAAACTCAAATGATGACAAATGCATCAAGCACAAGCGTACTATAGCGATTAGCTCAATTTTTAAGAAATGCAATATAACGGTTCCTTTCTGCAGGGTTGCCAAACCTTGTAACAATATTTATGGCTAGACTAGGTATGTACATTACTTTGTCTGTATTAAGTTACAAGTACGTTATACTACTTGACACTGCCAAAACCCATCTTTTAGGTCTAAAGGTGGCCACCCATTGACGAGCACAACCACGACCAAACTTCCATCGAACCATCAAATATCATAGAACGGTGGAAATAGGGGGAATTTTTTTTCCACACGTCCTATGAAATTGATGGTTCGATGGAAGTTTGGTCGTGGTTGTGCTCGTCAATGGGTGGCCACCTTAACGCAGTGAAACAATTCATGTTTTCTAATTGTGACGCCAAATCTGCTAAACGCGGTATTTAAAATGGCTCTCGTATTATGTTTCGATTTAGCTCCCTAGGATCTAAACAAAGTCTGAGCAATTTATCCGGTTTTTCAACAACGACCAGATTGTGAACCCACTCAGTGGGATGATTAACCCTTTTAATAATTCCTGCCTTTTCCATCTCCTCTAATTTGATCTTTACTTTACTTTTAAGACTGTTTGTAATTCGACGGGGTGTTGAATTACAGGCTTTGCCTCTTTATTTATGTAAATTTTACATTTATCTACATCTACATTTATTCACCGTACTTCATAAAAACGATCTTCCATTTTTAGTCCCAATGTGAATCCCGTCACGTCAGTTGAGTGGAGCCCGGATGGCTGTCTCCTGGCCACCACAAGCATTAACAACATTGACGTTCTAATGTGGGATGTAGATATTACACCGCGTCTGGTCTTACGGCCGTCCGACCAACTCAGGGAGATGGGTCGTGGGCGCCACGTACTTTCAATTTCTTGACCGCTAGTGCCTGGTTCGTCCCCGCGATAAGTACGAACTCGCGAGAGAATGGGTTTGTTGCACTAAAATCACCGACACGGTTAAAATTTAAACTTATAGCTTATATTTCACGGAGTCCAACACGCTTTACACCAACTCTACAAATATGTCGTAACTCTTATTCCACAACAAAAGCTCTTCGACCGGTCGTAATCCTACGTAACTTACTCGCTCATTACACAATACACACTATTGTTACACTAATATCTAATCCTACACTATTTGCCCTACCTGGGTGGCGGCTCTACTCACTACCAATATGAAGCTTCTAACGATGACGATCCTGGTCGAATTGGCTGGAGTTCCTTCGATCCTCCCTCGTATTCCACACACTCTTCGCTAGTTTCCTCCCTCGATCTCGGCGACGTGTGTTCATCCACGATTCAATCGGTAAACGTCTAAACGTCCTCTCAACCAGTCTTGAATACTCGATCCTCAATCTTCAATCCGGAATGCGAAATCAAACAAAGAGGGTTCCGTTTCTTTTCCCTGACTTAAATAGTATCGGACCACGGACAACTTTGCACGCGTCACTAACGACCAAATTAAAACTAGAGCAGTGTGAATAGATAGCTAAGTTGTATTTTGCCTTGATGTACGCTTGAGCTCAGTGGAATTCTCCGTTCATAGCTCTTGCACCGTCGTAACATTGACCAAAAAAGTAAGCACAATCGATACCGGAAGATTCAAGATAATTCAGAATCACATCCGCTAATCCTTTTCCAGTAAATTGCACAGTGGGAACAAAAGTTAAGAAATCTTCGAAAATTTCATATCGACCGTTTTTCTCAACTATATACCGGAAGCAAATTGAAATTTGTTCAATCCCCGATATATCGGCTAACTCATCAGCCAAAATTGTGAATGCTTTGGAATTGTTTATCCGATCGACTAGCTGTTTTTGGATCAAATTATGACAAATTACTATAAGCTCATTTTGAATGCGATTGCTTATGTACATAGCGTTCTTTGGAGAATTTTCTAAGTAATTTTTCAGCTCCAAGCCGTGCATTGCTCGATATCTCAATAGTGCTCGAAAGTTTCCGTCATTATATATAGGTTCCTCTGAAACAATTCTGCCAGTATCATTCGTACCGCGGAGTGGCAACCCTTGTCGACCACAAAGTATTACCGTTTGAACTATGGGGATCAATTGTTTTCTGCTTTCATTTAGATAATCAGTTTTTTGCTTTGACAATTGTAAATCGATGGACAACGTATTTTTTCGGTCAATATCAGCCCTCATCTCCAATTTAAGTACCGACGTTTTGTGATATTCCAGGCATGAATGATTCCTGAAAGTTTCCAAGGCCTTTCGCCAATTTGTGAACGGCTTAGTTACTAAGTGTCCCAGTGTTTGATTATTAATTATCCTGCCTCTCGAATATAAAATAAAACGCGCCGTCCATTCCTGCTGAGTACGCTAACCATTTAAATTTCAAAAGCCAACATCTCTGGAATTTCAATTTTCTCGGTCCTGATGCCGGAAATTGGTAATTTTCTGGAGGAACCCAAATTTTTGTTGCATTAATACCATCAGTTGCAGCCTTATTTACGTACATTCCGATATCGTATGGGTCATTTGCTCTAGTCGTAAATGCTGAAGAGTCTGCTCTTTCGGTACAAATTTCAGGACAAGTGTTTAGTCCGTTATCTTTCTGGAAATAAAAACATGAATGTCGATTTTTTCTCATCGGGATAGTCGGATTAATGTCCGGGCCACACCTATCCGATCATACAGTCGGACGAGTGTATGAGAGGGAAATTATATGCGATTTCGGACGCGTTGTTTGGCCCGGGCTTGTAATGATCTGAGGGAGGTGCGAAAACACATGTTATTTGAAAGTGCGTTCCCGCCAACGGCCATGTCAGCAGCGACCCTGCGGGTTGGGCAGCTCTGTTCGGAGAGGGTAAACAAAATCCAATCAAAATCGGGGTTCGAATCTCTGCTGTGGACCGTCCCTTTATCACAAGTTTTTAAACCCAGGTATCTTGAAGTGAAAATTCAAATGAAAAGAAAGAAGTAAAAGAACAAACAAAAACGACCGGAATGCGTATCATGCCGGCAGAGTATCTCGAGGTAAGTCCGTCTGGACACACGCATCCCTAGCGTGACAGCCTAGCTTGGGGAATATGGTGTAAAACCACCTCGAGGCATCACTAGCACTACACAGTTGAGTAGTGCGGTCTGCGACACGTTGGCACGGGAAGGGGGGTAGAACACCTTCTTCTTCTAGGCACTTAACACACCATCACTGATTATAATATACGTTTATTTACGCTTTCAGCTCCCTCATGACGACAAAATTTAAGGAATATATGCCAAATTATAGGAATAAATAGAATAAGTAAATAGATTAAATAGATAACAAGAATAAATAACTACAATGAATTAAATAAATTGAATTAAGGCTAAAATTGAGGCGCCCAGCTTACACACACAAGTAATTTAGATAATCAGATCGATCTGACGATGAATCGCACCGTCTATGGCGAGTCTTAGATGATTTTGGTCTGAATCCTGCATCCATATTCGGTTGTTATTATTTTTACCTGATTCCTTTCGCGATTTTTTTTCAATGAATCGGCTTCCTTCCCTCTTTTGGATAATAGGGCGCTTCGGCTGCGTTTTATTCTTGACCTCAGTTTCGACATTACTTATGCTTGTCCTTCGACTGTTTTCGTTTCTAATACCATGAAATTTAGAAATCTTTTCTCTGTAAAGCAATGGCCTCCTTCTGTAGCGTTCACATATCGTATTATGTATTTGTTGACTCATTTGCAAATATGTAAAATACAAAAATCGAAACGAACAAAATGGTACGTCTTCAAATATAATTCAGCTCGCGAATTGCTGTTCGTTTAAATAATGACAAAGTTCTTATAGTATTTATATATTATAGTTTATTACATTATTGTTATTTTTAAATATTAAAAAACGTAGCATAAGATACATTTTATATTAGGGATGAATTTGCGACTGTTTAATTTTAGTTGTTATTTTATCCATTTTGGGAATGTTTCTGCTTTATATTAAATTTTTATATATGTATACTTGTTAATGTTAACATTATCGCATAAGTCAGAAAATATGCATTTTTATTATATAAAAAAAATAAAAAATAAAATATTTCTATGATTTCATGATTATACATTATATATTGTATTTAGCCGTCCCATATAAAAATGTAATGGACGGGCATGTGGTCAAATGCAAGCTGTACGTTTTTTCGTTTGTGCGTTCGTCTGGGCACTTCCCGTGTTCTGATCTTAACCACATTTGGTATGTAGGTTCCTTTTCGTGGCACCCTGAACCCAAATTGGGGACCGCAATTTTGATCATCGGCTGGACTAACTAACGGTATATTCTGATTTGTTTAAATCAGGGTTACTCGCCCAAGTCTTTTTAAAGATTGCCCCTCCAGGCATTTTCCGTGGTCAAATTTCAACCAGGTTTACGTACGTAGATTCCTTGAGTTATTATAAGTATCATACGGTGATATTTTGATCCTCCTGCAAGTGTGCATCCGTAAAAAAGGACTCTCTTTATTATGAAACGAAACGGAAACCAAACCTGGTAGATAAGGATATCTCCTGATTCGGGGTGATGAGACCAATGCACTCGAGTACTGTTGAAGACGTTTTGAGTCTTTTGGTCAGGACTGATGCCATTTTGAGTCCTTCGACGTAGGAAAAAGCACAATCTTGGCAATGAAGCGATAATTAGGCAATATGGGTATCATATAACTGGTGGCCATGAGGCGAATGCACTAACCGACTGTTGATTGCATTTTGAGTTCTTAGGTAAGGAAAAGAGGAAAGTCTTCCTTTAGCCAGCATCCAGACCAGAAGAGCAGGAGTTGATAATTACATCATAATTAAAACAACAACATAATAAAAATAGCCATTGCGCTTAAGAGCTCACGCAGAGGACAAACTTTTTAGTTCGCAGAAAAACTAAATAGTTTAGTCAGAAAAATAGAACACACGGTGGTTTATGAGGCCGCGCACACATCGGTAACTAGTTTAGTCTGCTGTGTGCGCGGTCCCATACATCCTCGTGTGTTCTATTTTGCTGACTAAACTATTTCGTTTTTCTGCGAACTGAAAAGTTTGCCGTCTGCGCGAGCTCTTATATAACACAATTTGGACGATAGGCGAATGGAAGTGAGTGATACGAGTATTGCTGAGGCCGTGGGGATATCGGAAGAAAGGGCGCGATACATCTTGCACAAAAAATTAGAGATGCGAAAGCTCTGCGCAAGATAGGTGCCGCATTTGCTGAATGCCGATCAAAAGCAAATGCGCAAACGATTTTCGCAGCAATCTCTGCACCGATTCAATCGGGATCCGAACGATTTTGTGCGGCGATTTGTCACCATGGATAATAATAATAATGGGTCCACCACTACACGTCAGAAACAAAACAGCAGTCGAAGTAGTGGGTGGAAGCCGTTGTTTTAGCGCCAAAGAAAGCGAAGCTGAACGCATCTGCCGGAAAGGTCATGGCCAGCGTGTTTTGGGATGCAAAAGGGATCCTGTTAATTGATTACCTTGAAAAAGACAGAACAATAACAGGCGAATATTACTCCAAACTTCTTGACCAGCTGGATGCCAAAACTCGCGAGAAGAGGCCTGGCTTGAAGAAGAAAAAAATCATCTTTCACCATGACAACGCACTTGTACACAAGTGTGCGTTGGCGGTGTGAAAACTGCGAAATTTGGGGTACGATTTGCTCGACCATCACCCCCATTCTCCTGATTTGGCACCCTCAGACTTCCATCTGTTCCCAAACTTGAAGAAATTTGTTTCTGGGAAGCGCTTCGCATTCAATGAAGAAGTTGAGAGGGCCGTAGATGAATATTTTCACAGCCTTCCAGACTCACTACGGGAAGGAATACTGATGTTGCAGAAACGCTGCACCAAGTGTATAGGAATCAAGGGAGATTATGTAGAAAAATAAAATAATTGAAAATCGCAGTCTTTCATTTTCAGGCTGAGAACTTTTCACCTTACTCTCGTACCTCCATCACTTAGCAGTGTACAATACGAGATTTTCAGTGTAGCTGGATAACTTGAGTCGTTTGGAAGGAATGCGGCACTTTTTTACATATAAAATTACAATTTTCAGTTGATTCTCTCTCTACGTGTTATTGTTCTTGCCGGTGTAATATGTAAGTGTCACCATACACTGTCGAACTCGATCTCGAACCTAATACAAGTGGACCGGTTTTCTTCACACCTATGTGAAGTGTATGTGTGTGTCAGGAAATTTGTACCAGGTTCGTGTTGGAGTTCGACAGTGTATGGTGACACTAAGACAAATTAACAAACTACGCGTCAGCCTTATCAGACCCTTTAGTCAATTTTCAAGTTCAAACACTTGTTAATCCTCATCCCTATCCGCTACATCCCTGGTGGAAACCCAACGGCAAAAAGGTAGGAAAATATGTGACGAACCATAAAATACGTGAATTCAATAGTATAACAAAGAACAAATTCTCTTGGTTGTTTGAGTGTGAAACACGAAGCTCCGCGTGTACAAAACCATTATACGACCAGTGCTATGCTATGGCTCAAGCCTCCGAAACATGCTAGACACTTTTGAACGTAAGGTTCTACGGCGAATTTCCGGAGCTGTTTGCGATCGATGGCGCATCCGGTACAACCATGAGTTATGAAATGTAAGATGAGCTGCAAGTCTCGAAAATCGTCAAACTACAACGACTTCAATGGGCACGGCATGTACAAAAAATGGACGATGATCGCATGCCTAGAGTAATGAATGCAGAACGAGTCGACGGAGCGAGACTGCGAGGACGACCGAGATCTCGTTGGGAGAGCTCAGTAGGTGTGGACGCCGCGCAGCTGCTGGGCTTCCAAAATTGGAGGACGCGGTCACGTGATCGAGACAATTGGAGGACAATGATCCAGGCGCCAAGGGCCGACGTCGGGCTGCCGCGCCACGATGGTGATGATGTTTGAGTGTGGACTACGACATTTTTACGTTTCATTCGAAGTTGATGAAATAGTGAATAAAGAATTAACTCCAGTGGAAGGAATGGGCTAAGCAAACAGCAAAGAAACTGAGTTGGCTATTTCCGACATTTATCATCGTGATCGATGTTTCTCCAAAAAGACAATGAACAGCGTAACCAACTTAATGGACACTTCGGTAAAAATGAAAATCTGACTTAAGCTTATATATTGTTTTATTATTTTAATTAAATATAGAGAATATAATCCTAGTTATATTTTTTTCTTTATATCTCGTTTCAATTTTTTCCTTTTACGAATTTTGTTACGGTTTTTTTTTTTCAAAAAAAAAAAAGAAATAATTCATTGCCAATGCATTTATTAATTTGTTTTGTTTGTTTTTTTTTTTCGTTATCAGCTTGCTTGATAATCAACTATCATGTTGTATCTTATATCGTTATTGTAATATGGTCGGAAACAAAGAAAAAACTTCGTTCAAGTTTATACGAAATAGTCTATAAACAATTTAACTTGTGTATATAGCTTGGAAAATGCTATATTATCAATTAATATATAATTTTGCTTCTTGCTAAAATCTGTTTTGATGTTATTGTTTCTTTTTCTCCGTATTTTCATAAATCCAGTGCAAGAATTGTTCCTTTGTGATAATTAAAATTTAAAACCTTGATTCGGTATATTTGGATTGGCGCTAAACTGAAAGCCGCTCTCGTCAGCTCCTGGAGCAAGACTTGGATCGTAATCAGGCTAAACGAAGCACAGAAATAAATTAGAGACATGATGATATGCGTATGAAACAATTTCGAGATGACTCACCTCTTCCGAGAAGAAATGTTCGATAATATCGTAGGCCAATTTATAGATTTCAACATTCTCATGATTTTGCAAAGATTCGATTTTAGTCAGTCCGTCACATTCTTCAATCATATTGGCGATTTGTTCAACATGGGGTCCGGCCATCTTCAGCATATTGTTAATGCCATCAAGCACAACCTGAGGAAATGTTTTTTTTTTCCGATTAAAATATGTCAACAAGACACCAGGGGTGTTAGTAGCACTTACATTTATCACTTGAGTATCTTTACATGATAGTAAATCACAGAATGGCGGTATGGCTCCTTCTCGGATAAGTTCTGCAACTTGCTCCCTATTTCCGCTAATGGTTAGGTTACTAATTGCCCATGCGGCTTCTTTTTGCGTTTGGAACTCGCCCTTACTCAAATTTTCGATAATCTTCGGCAAAAGACCAGCGTTAATAACAGCTTGAACTTGGAATTGATTTCCAGCCGTTATGTTAGATAAAAACCAAACTGCTTCCTTGCGAATCTTTTCCTTGCTGTGTGTCAACAGTGCGGGGAAATATGCCAAAGCGTCATAATTTAATACAACTTGTGTTTGCTCGTCAGAACCAGTAACTATATTTCCAACTGCACGCAAAGCAGCCGTCTGGACTTTAACTTCATCGTGTGCCAAAAGTGGTATCAATTTCGGCACAATACCACTGTCAATGACCATTTGAATCTGATCGTTACCGCCGTCGGTCAGATAGCTAATAGCCCAGACAGTATCCACCAGAATGTTTGTGTCTGTATGATGAATTAACACGTTCAGTGCCGGAAGAATTTCCAGAATCGTAGCTGCTGGTGGTGGTGGATCCTTGTTACGACACAAATTCACAATCACCCATGTCACGTTACGTAAAAACGAAATCGGGATGTCTGGCTTGATGAAGGACAACAGTGGCGACACAACACCATGTTTAATTACGTAGTCGCGCAGGTGTGGTCCATCACCAATGATATTACCGAGAGCCCAAACAGCTTGTTCGCACACTGTTTGTGCTGGCGACGATAGAAGCTGCAAGAAGAGAGGAACGGCTCCAGCACGCACAACTTGATTCGTTTGCTCTGACGTGCCAGACGCGATATTTGTCAGAGCCCAAGACGCTTCGAACTGTAACATAGTGTGATCATGTCGCTTCAGACATTCCACTAAAATTGGAAGTATGTTGCTATTGATCAGATCGTTGATTGGTGGATTTCGGTCCGATGACAACAATTTACGGGCGGCTTGAACGGCTTGTAGTTGTTTCTCAGGATCCGCAGGATTTGCTGCAGCCTCTACCAATTTCTTTAAATTAATGTTCGACAACAAATCCTCTTCTTCTGTCGAATCGACCGGGACATTTCTGCGCTTTAGGATGGTTTCATCTCTTTTATTTTTTCGAAGTTCCACTGTAACTTCATTTCGCCTTCTACGCATCTCCTGTGAAATAAAATTTGTATTATATAGATGGGCTTTAAGTGTTTTTGAAATGGTGTTCATGCGTTGTTGAAAGTGTCGAGTGGGAAGAGTATCAGCAGCGCCTTAATAGCGCGTTCTAATTTGGGTAAACAACACGCAATTACAAAAACAAGTTAACCTGGAGAGCTACAGGTTAATAAACCTACACGGGATAGATATAGTCAACAGATGTCACTGGCATAGCTAAATGGCAAATTTTCTACGGAAAATTTAATATTTCCGTAGTTTGAATTGATTTTTGATATCAAGTTTATCAGTAAAAAATATCGTAAATATTTCGTTCAATATTTCTAATCTCGAGAACACAAAAAATAATGATGAAAAACTAAATTGACGTTCCTACGACAACCGCTTCTTCGCATCGGAGCGACCCGTTTTTAAACGGCCAAGAGCTGCCAAAACCCTTTCAATGCAGAAGGAAAGTATATATGTGTGCTACATTTTCTGCGTGTTAGTTTTTTGTGGATTCTGGGAGCAACACATTTCGGCGCTCTCGATCCTCCTCAACCGCGCCGGCATCGAACTCAACCCCGGTCCATGGATTTGCTGCGTATGCAATAAGACCCTACACTCAAATATAACTTCTGTAAGATGCTGCGACGAGTGGTGTCATCTAAAAAGCTACTTCGGATTAGCTCATCATAAACAGTGGAACTCATCACCTACAGCTGATCGATGTAAAAACCGTAGACAACAAGCATCTTCCTCGACAAACACTCTCTCGTTCCTGCGGCAGCCGGTTCTTCGTACTGGAACGACCCGTTTTTCAACGGCCAAGAACTGCCAAACCCCCTCGATGCTAGAACTGCCATATTCGAAGCATCGCTACCACAACAACAGCAACAAACACTCCCGTTCCTGCGGCAGTCGGTTCTACGTACTGGACCGACCCGTGTCTCACGGTCAAGAGCCGCCGGGGGTTGTGGTCGACTAAAGAAGGAAGATATGTGTGTGTGTCACACACTCTGACTACCCATCTTTTTTCCTGGGAATTGGGGGCAACTCATGTCGACGCAACTGCTTTGAATTCTCCTCCAACGCGCCGGAATTGAGCTCAACCGGGTTTCTAAAACCTGCTGGATCTGCTGCGTCTGCAACAAACCGCTGCACCCTAATGCCACTACCGTAAAATGTACATGTTGCGACGAATGGTGCCATCTGAGAAACTACTCTGGGCTGAATCAACACAGGCAATGGAATTCCTGCTTTACTGCGAGTCTATGCAGAAACAGAGGACAGCAATCATCAACACAAATGCCTAGCATACTGCCATCAACTAGTAAGTACACAAACGAGTTCCCATCTGTCCCCCAGTAAACAGCATCTCCAACAGGCGATGGAAAGAACACTTCGCCGCGGTCTTGAACCGTGTAACCTCAGGTGAAGTTCCTCCCATATAGATAATTTAGCTAACCATCAAAATGTGCGTATACGGTCCACTGCCCCGACTAAAGAGGAATTAGTCGCTGAAATTATTGCACTAAAACGAGGAAAGGCCGCCGGACTCGTCGGTATCACTGCCGAACTTTATCAAGCAGCGCCAAGCGTAACGACCGAGTTGCTGCACCCACTTGTTGATAAAGCGTGGAATACAGAGACCTTTGCCACTGAGTGGAAGGAAGGTTTGATCATAAAACTTCCCAAGGGTAGTCTCACAAACTGTAATAATTGGAGAGGCATTTGTGTGCTTCCTAACGTTGCCAAGATAATAGCTAAAATCGTCCTGGAAAGACTAAAGACCCACTTAGAAAGCACAATTGATGAAAAGCAGGCTGGTTTTCGATCCGGATTCTCCTTTGTTGATCACATTAACACCTTGCGAATCATCATCGAGCAGTGCGCTGAATACGATTCGCCGCTTCACTTGCTTTTCATCGATTTCGAAAAGGCTTTCGATAGTGTGAACCGGGTGGCGGACTTGCGCAGGAGAGGCATCCCTGAGAAGCTTGTGGCTATTATTAAGGCAACCTATGACGGCGTGAAATGTCGCGTTCTGCATAAAGGTAAGATGTCGGGGGACTTTGAGATTTGCAGTGGAGTTCGGCAGGGGTGCATCCTCTCACCGATCCTATTCCTCATAGTGATCGGCGATGTGTTGCATGCAGCCCGCGCTAGATAGAGGAATTCAAGGGACTTTGACATCTTATCCACAGCATCTTGACTACGCTGACGACATATGCCTACACTCCCAGAAAATCATGGATCTGTCCGCAATGGCGTTAGATCTCGGGAGGGAGGCAAGCAAGGTTGGGCTAAAGATGAATACCAACAAGACCAAGGCTTTTAGTCCGCCATTGCGAAAAAGAAATCCGACACCTATTGCCATCAATATTAATGGGCAGCCTGTGGAGAAGGTGAACAACTTCGTCTACCTGGGTAGCATTGTTGCCGAAAATGGTAGTACGGGGCAGGACATCGCTCGTCGTATCAACCAGGCTAAATGCGCATACGGCATGCTGTCCAAAATCTGGCAGAGCAGTTACCTCAGCATCAAGACTAAGCTGGGTCTGTTTCGCTCCCTGGTACTGTCTGTGCTTTTGTATGGTAGCAGTACATGGAAAGTTTACGTAAGAGTTACCAAAAAACTGCAAGTTTTCGTCAACTCATATCTTCGTCGAATTCTAAGCATTTTCTGTCCCGAAACAATATCAAATGAAGAGCAAGTCAGCGTACGGGGCAATTGCCCAATCGACGAATTGATACGCAGGCGAAAATGGCAGTGGATAGATCACACATTGTGGAAGAGTGATAACTGCATTGCTTTGCATGTACCATGAAATGGAACCCCATTTCCAACCAAGGCCGACCAAGAGGGGGTCCTAGAATCACATGGCGTTAAGTCTTTTGGGGAATTGCGCCCCATTGCCCAGAACAGAGCACGATGGCGCGCAGGAGTAGTTGACGCGCTATGCCCCACTAGGGATTAAGGCAAAGTAGTAGTATATTGATGATACAAGTCATCTAAGCATTCTATGAAATCATTAACATTCTCAGGAGCTCTGTAATATGTTCCTATTCTAATTGACGAAAATTCTGGAAAATAGAATAAAACCGTACGCAGAACGAATCATTGGTGAATATCAAAGCGGTTTCAGACCTGGTCGCTCTACAATCGATCAGCTTTTACGGTCAAACTGATACTCCAGAAGTGCTGGGAATACAACGTAGACGTATACCAAATCTTTGATGACTTTAAGCAGGCATACGACAGTATCGATCGTGGAGTAGTGTACAGGGTGGGACATCTAGTGGTTTCTTTTTAAATCATAGGTTATTTTGACAGTGAAAGCTGTTTCCCGCTCGAAATCTTGACAGAAAATCAGTATCATACCTCCGCAGAACGAAATGAGTCGCTTTACACTTGAACAACGTTGGGAAATATTGAAAACTTATTTCCAAAGTGAGTGCTGTGTAGCCCAGTTCGTTTTTTGAAAAGAAGTTTTGGCCGAAATGAAGCACCCACCGCGCCTGCTGTACGCAAGTTTGTGCAAAAAGTTCGTGAGACTGGCATGCTAGTGGACAACACTCATGGTCCCCGTCGTCGTACGGTGCGCACAGACGACAATGTGGCTGCTGTAGCCGAGAGTGTGAAACTCACTCCACGAACATCAACTCGCCATCGATCTCAACAGCTCAACATTTCACGCACTAGCCTGAGGAGAATTCTGCACAAAGATCTCGGATTATTCGCTTACAAGGTCCAATTGACTCAGCAATTGAAGGCGCACGACCATCCGCTCCCTTATCGCTTCGCAGTTTGGGCCTTAGAGCAGCTTGAATTGGACAACGATTTTGGACGAAAAATCATCTTTTCTGACGAGGCGCATTTTCATCTCGGAGGCTACGTTAACAAACAAAATTGCCGCATCTGGGACTCGGAAAACCCGCACGTTATTGTCGAGAAGCCAATGCATCCACAGAGAGTGACAGTTTGGTGCGGATTGCGGATTGTGGAGTGGTGGCATCATTGGACCATTTTTCTTCGAAAATGAGGCTGGGAACAACGTTTCGATCAACGGTGAACGTTACAGAGCCATGTTATCCGACTTTTTTTTACTGAAATTGAAGACATGGATTTGGACGACCTCTGGTTCATGCAGGATGGCGCGCCATGCCACACAGCCCATGCCACAATCGATCTTTTACGCACCAAATTCCCAAATCATGTTATCAGCCGTCTTGTATTTGGCCCACCCTGTACAACATCATGCTGCAATTTGGTATACCGGCAAAATTAGTGCGACTGACAAAGATGACGATAACCAACTTCGTCTCACAAGTCAGGATCCATAAAAGACTTACTGATCTATTTAAAACACCCACTGGTCTGAAACAGGGCGATGGTCTGGCACCAACGCTCTTCAACCTAGCACTGGAATACGCTATTCGGGCTATGAATATGGACAACAGCAAGACGCTACTCATCAAGTCGACACAATTAGCAACGTACGTCGACAACATCATGTCCCGAAGAATGGCCGACGCAGAAGAACTTCTGCATACGCTCGATATCGCTTCAAAAGAAGTTGGACTACGTATCAACGAGAGTAAAACTAAAATAATGATGCAAACGACGACAAGGACACCTGCACAATCGAGCATCAATGTGGGGGACCTCAACATCGAGTTCGTGAACGACTTCATATACATACCTGTGTTGCAACTTGTCAAGGGACGCCAACGAAATTGACGAAATCAAGCGACTGATACAGTTAGCTAATAAGACTTTTCTCGGTTCTCTCCATAATGAAATCGAAGCATGTGCACAGAAACACGAAGCTCCGCGTGTACAAAACCATTATACAACCAGTGCTATGCTATGGTTGCGAAGCATGGAACCTAGCTCAAGCCTCCGGAAACACATTTGAACGTAAGGTTCTGCGGCGAATTTTCGGGGCTGTTTGCGATCGAGATGGATGGCGCAGCCGGTACAACCATGAGTTGTATGAACTGCACGATGGGCTGAAAGTTTCGAAAATCGTTAAACTACAACGACTTCAACAGGCAGGGCATGTACAACGAATGAACGATGATGGCATGCCAAAGAGAGTAATGGACGCAGAACGAATCGACGGAGCGAGACTGCCTAGACGACCGAGATCTCGTTGGGAGAACTCAGTATATGAGGACGCCGAACAGCTACTGGGCTTCCACAAATGCGGTCACGTGACCGAGATAATTGGAGGACAACGATCCAGGCGACCAAGCCCCGAAGTCGGGCTGTCGCGCCACGATGATGATGATTTCCTGCTTAAGCTCCTCAATCGTGGATTTTAATTCAGTCCACGTATTGCCAATTTAGGAAATCGACCCTTAGTACTTTCGATGTTGTAGTTGCTACCTAATTTGACTTTCAGCCCTTCTAGAAGCTTTTTACAGTTCGTTTCGTTATCCCTTTTTACCAGCACCCCACCATCTTTCAGAGCCGTTCTTACGGTAGCCGGTTCTACGCACCGGAGCGACCAAACCTCTTTAACGCCAGATGCGTTGCTACTGTTGTTGTAGTCGCATCTCTCAGAGGTCTTGAGTATGTAATGGGAGTACGAGCTCCACAACCAAACTTAGTGCTTAAGGTCTGCACTGCTCCGCACTCTTTTGCCGAGAATTTAACGCAGCCTATATGGAACCATTGGCTGCATTCAGAACGAACTGATCAACTTCCGCTCGTGAACATGATGAAAATGAGCGGGTTGAGAAGTGACCGAGCAACTTCTGCTCGGGTGAACATGATCAAAGTAAATGTCATTTCACCGAGCAAGAAATATTTCTGATCACCGCTCAGGTTCTTCTTCTTCTTTTTCCTCCTCACGCTCATGTTTCGATTGCGACATCCGACTTTTGACAGTTCTCAAGTTGTGTTTATGACAATTTATGCTATGAAATTTCGATCGTGCCGCCAGATGCGTTAAAAAGGGTGATCTGGTTGGTTCATCCTCAAGTGATGGCACAGTTCGCGTGTGGACGCCGAAAATTAGAGGAGTTGGCGATGAGTTCCTGGCACACGGCACCAGTGCGAAGCTTTGACTTCAGTCCGGATGGCAGACATGTAAGTGCACCGCGGTGATAAATAAATTTTCGGGTTATATTTGTTACATTGCATTGCAGCTCATCACCGGTTTTGATGACAAAATTCTGAAGCTATGGAAGGTGTCGCACAGACGTTTTCTGAGCTCCTTCACAGGACACCAGAACTGGGTGCGGTGTGCCCGTTTCAGTCCGGACGGAAAGTTGGTGGCCTCCTGTGGCGACGACAAGTCCTTGTGAATCTACGACACTACAAGCGACGGAAGTGTTCACACCTTTCAAGAGCTCAAGGGTGCTGGTTTGCATGTAGCATGGCACCCGAATGAAAGTTTTGGCGATGACTGATAATCGCATCAAGATCTTTGATATTGCGTGCATAAGTGGGATTCAACTGTATCAGGTGCATTCGAGTCAGGCCACTTCGATTTCGTTCCATTAGTCCAGCAACTACTTGCTGTCGGGAATCGATGATGACAATATGAAAGTGCATGACTTGCTGAGGGTAGACCAATCTACACATTGATCGGACATCTGAGCGTGACCTTCTCCAAGGATAAATTCGAGTCGGGAGGAAATGACAAATAAGTAAATTACTAAATATTTATCGATTGATCCGATTTGCAAATTTTCTTCAATTTCAGCTTATATGGTATGGAAAGGCAGTTTTCAAGACACCGAATCAAAAACAGAATGGATCAGCATCAGAAAGCGGAATCAGTCCAGCCTCCCAGTCAAGGGATACGTCGGTCAAATCAACTGACGATGCCGCAGAATTCTAGTCGATCCGACGAAAAGCGGTGCT
Source organism: Chloromyia formosa (assembly GCA_964017055.1). Taxonomy (NCBI): domain Eukaryota; kingdom Metazoa; phylum Arthropoda; class Insecta; order Diptera; family Stratiomyidae; genus Chloromyia; species Chloromyia formosa. The sequence continues at coordinate 36,095,130 of OZ024815.1, forward strand.
TATAACGAGGAGCATGACTATCAGGTTGACAATTAGTTTTATGAGTTTACGCGTATTTCGTTATTAACAATAATTGACAAAGAAAATTGGCAATGAGAATTCATTGTTAAACATTGAATTTTCAGTGCTTTGTTTTAAGTTGCGACACCAAACTAATTCTTTCGAATACATACGAAAAGTGCTAGATTTATCCACATAAGGCCGACTATATTAAATAAATTTCTTCCAACATAATGTCGACGGTTTTTTTATATAAGAAGAAAGATGAACGCAAGGTTTCGGAACGGCTCGGTAGCGAACTCCGCTCAGTATCGAAGCGATATTCTTCCCTCCGCACACGAGTCGACTCGGAATCGATGCGACTGCAACCGACCTGGGGTTTCGCTTAAGCCCCCGTCCGTATCGCTCAACATTTTTGTTGCAAACATGTCCAGTTGTCGCAGTTGCGTCGAGGTCTAAAGGTCGTCACACATGATCGCGCAGAGCCACGACCGAACTTCCATCGAACCATCAAATATCATAGAACGGTGGAAATGGGGGTATTTTTTTCCGCACGTTCTATGAAATTGATGGTTCGATGGAAGTTCGGTCGTGGTTGTGCGCGTTCATGTGTGGCGACCTTAACTGACCCATATATAGGCTCACATTCATTTACATCGGACATCGAGGGCATTCCGATGCCGTGTCGACGTTGTAGTAGCAACTCCTTAAGGTAAATACCTGTGTGCGTGCAGCAGCGGCTTGCTCTCCCACTGTGTCGAGGCCTAGAAAGATAGCGGCCTCCCACAGAGCTCTGGGTGTAAGCAAGGTGGATGTACAGATGCGATCAACATCATAAGGTGTAGTGTCAGTTGTCAGCCGGTCGATTTGTCAATAATTTGTCAGCTGATGAAGTAGCGTTCAGCAGGTGCAGACTCCATAACCGAGCAGCTCCGGAACTGATCGCGAGCAGTTGCGGAGACGCTCGCGAGCGGTTTCTGATTTTTGCCACCTTCTGAACCCATGATACAAGGAATACAAGATATGGAATTGCGCATGCCGGCTCTCTGAATACCTACGTCATTGGCGAAATTGAAAAAATATGTCAAGCAGAGCCAGCATTGCAATCCTCACGACAGTATCGCTTCGCTTGTTGAGGATGCAGCACGCACACGATGCAGCGGTCTCTTGTGTGGGCTTTGCTTGATATGTGTGTTATTTGAGAAGCGAATTTCCTTTTGAGTTTATATCGCAATCATCTCAAAGCGGAGACCGCTGCACCGTGCGCATCTTTCGCCGTGCGCGGCCTGCACCATGTGCGTCCTTCACCGTACGCGTGCTGCTTCCTCAACAAGCGAAGCGATACTGTCGCGAGGATTGCAATGCTGAGAGTAATGATACAAGGAATACAATATATGGAATTGCGCATGCCGGCTTTCTGAATAACTACGTCATTGGCGTGATGCGCAGAAAAATACGAAAATGAAACACGGGCATGCCTTATCTTGTATTCCTTGTATCATGTTCTGAACCCACCCATTTATGGCAGAAGCCGTCGCAAAGGACAGCCTCTTGCTCATTGCTCACATCTTCTTTGCACTTTGGGCAGATATTCGCCCACAACTTGTCAACCACCTGACTGAGCGCTAGTTTGATTTATAGTCATGGTTCGGATATACATATTGCAAAGTTCAACTGAATTTTTTTTTGCGAATTTACCGTTACCGACAGTTCAAAGCGACCAAGGATTTTTAAAAATTAAGCCGAAACTTAGTTTTTCGGAAAGATTTTAATTCTACCGAACGTTGGCGCTTTAGACTTGTGAAAAAGATTCTAATTATTAACACCAGATTTGCACTAAACAGCTTGTAAAAATTTTAGACACATGTCAAAAGCAATTCTTTTGCTATCAAAGGAGAAGAAAAACAATTCTTTGTTAGGCGCTTGTCAAAATGACAATTTGCGTGAGCTTTAGTGAATTCGTGTCGCGTGTTGCGTGAAAATTCCTACCCTATATGGGTCAGATATAATTATTTTTTGTGCAATGAGTTCGCCTAACCGCAAACACCTCTATTCTGGTCCACAGCTTTCGCACAAACACCAGAGCGTAAAGTTTTTGTTCAAAAGTTTGCTAATGTGAAGTAGGTGTAAGATTAAAGCTCTTAAATGTTTGTAGTGAGACCTATAATTCAATATACATAGCTGTAATTAGTTACTGTACGAAGACTTTATTGATACACTGTATATCGTTTATATATACAAAATCGGACTTTCCTACGTTAATTACGTGGAATACAAGATAATTCTTTAATATTCCTGTCACACAGGAATCATAATGTTTCTAATGTAGCGAAATTCCTGCTCGGTTGCATATTACACAGCAAAACATCTTGGGGTGGGTCAACTCCGCTCAAATATCTTATGAAACTACTTCGTGCGTGGACAGTTGCTCGCCGTTGTCACCTTGACCCAATCTTCCGTGGCTGATTGCTTTCGCACAATCGGCCTAAACTAAAATGCGTTGAAAACGCGGTGGCAACTTGAAACAGAAATCAAATTGCGATCAGTGCGAAGAAGTGTAAATACTTCCATGACAGCGAGCCCGCGCCGCACATTTACCACCCAAAGACAACATGGAACATGTCCGCTAGTGAGGTCGGGCGGCATGAATCACGGCACGCGGCATCTTCGACGCGCTCCGTCTTAAAAATAATTTAATTCTGCTCCATGACATGTAGCCATGGAATGGTGCGTGATCATTGCGAAAAAAATACCACCAAATGAGTGCCACACGTCGCGACCATGGTCTTTGTGTCGCTTGTGTGTTTCGGGGCAACCGAAAATTTTCACAACGCTGCGCAATACACATGCCAAATGTCGGCATGCTGCCACCGAATACCACCGCGGCATTGGCGAAAATCCCTCATGAAATCAACGACACTTTCCACGAAAACTCACTTTTTCTCTGTACTTACATCCTGATCTTTTCCTTTATTTTTGAAGTCTTGTAAACGATTTTTGATCTGCGAATCCGTGGACGCCATTTTCGCAAAAATATCGAGCTCAGCACAGAAATATTGTTGTCTTTGTCGTTTTGACAAATGTACAGCGAACCTGCAATCGAAATCGGAAACTGAATCAGTCAGCGACCCGGACGTTTTTTCATCCAAGAAATTGCTAGAAACACGCGTCAATTTTCGATAGCACTTGACACGGATTGAGCGATGACGCCGACCCGAAACCGTACTTACAATTACTTCAATTTTCTCGAACTAAAACGAAGAATACTTGGAAATCTGCAAAAATTAATTATTGACCTCCGGAACAACTAAACTTGTCTTTCCTCATGCTTTTCAGTGGCATGAAGTTGAATGACAGTTGATTTGACTGAACTATGCGCTGTCCACTGGCAAGGCGGTAACCATACGAACACGAAATCACTTGAATCAGGTGGCAAGCTTTGAATGAACCGCGAATGTGAATAAGTGGCCGCATTTTGACTAGGACTTTCATTCGGTAAATTTTGAATTACCGTTTGAGATTTGGCACGAATAGTCGAACTAATGCCTCATTTTCCAAGCTGCGAAGTTCCGCTGCGGCTTGCGGAATAGACTACTTTCTGCTTTGTTTTCCAGGCTGCAGGAGACCGTTACGTCTGGCGGGATAGACAGCCTCGAAAGCAGTCTAATCCACAACGCACAGCGTTGCAGTTTCGAAAATAGGAAAACAAAGGTTTTGAGACAGTCTGTTTCGCAGCACGCAGCGGAAAATGGGGCTTCAAGCCTCGTTTTCCAAGACGCAGCGGTATCCTGCGGCCTGGCAAACAAGGCTGGAAGTAGTCTATTCGGCAAGACGTAGCGGAATTCAGCAGCTTGAAAGATGGGGCTATAGGTCAGCTTTTCGCGCGAAATCTCATACAAAAACTGGCAAAAGTTTCGTTCGCACGAAATATTTTCGCTCTCTCAGTACCAACATATTTCATTCGAAGAAAAAAGTCCCCACATCATTATATGCTATTTTCCCGTGAAAACAATGGGTGGTATGCATAATAATGAGGATATACTTAAGAGTGAAGTCTATTGAGGACATTCCTGAGTCTGCTATGTTCGGTGAATCGAGTGAAAAAGTTGTATGCATAAAACTACTCTCCGCTCCATAGTGAAAATTGAGTGGAATTCTGTCAACTCAGCTTTACTCCACTCGACTCACTTTATGCATACCACCCAATTAGTTGCACTAAATTTCGCTTGGAAACCGGTCTTTTGAGTAGGAGGGATCACGTGTCGTGTAGGACCTTTTCATGAGGAAATGTTACACTTATCTCTCCCACGAAAAAGTGACAGTGTGAACTTGCACACAGCACATATCCACGGCGCTCTGCACGACACTTGAACTTTCCTTATTTAAGGCAGTGGCTCTATCCGATTGTCGCAGAGTGTATAAAGACAGCATTGGTGGCGCCACGAGTCGCCGCGCTTCGGCTTCGGTCATAAAGAGCGATTTTGACAGCCACCGCCATACGTCGCGTTTCGGATGATTCCGACCGGCCCGTGTTAATTTGGAGCGTTTTTAAAGTGGCTACCATAGTGATGTGTTGAAATAAAGAAGGTCAGAAGCATATCCAGTAAAGCAGAAAGGTCAAATAATACGTTGCAAAATGAATTCTATTGGATCGAAATACAATCCAGAGCAATTCATAAAAGAAGTCGAGGCTAGACCCGCGCTTTGGGACTCTAAATCGAAAGATTACGCCGACCGGTATACGAGAACAAAGTGTTGGATGGAAATCGCCGAAATTTTTTTTGACAAACCCAATGGAGATGACCTGGATAAATTTGATTATGGTAAGATCTCACGAATATCATCTCTTGGAATTAGTAATGCAATGTACTTTGTAAACTGAAGAACAATAAAAGCAATTAAATTGTATACAAACCGACATGATATCTTCCGCCTCGATGTATAAACACATCTAGTTTGACGACGGACAAATACGACATACATTAAGCGAGAATACATTAACTCATTAAAAAACCGATTCACCAAAAAAACCGACCTAGTACTCGAGTACTCAAAACCGACTTGTTAAAAACCGACCGACTCCGACGAGTTAAAAACCGATTCATTAAAAACTCGATTCACCAAAAAACCGACTGAGTACTCGAAAGCCGACTTGTTAAAAACCAACCGTCTCATGCTTAAAAAAACGGGTTAAAAACCAACTCAACTAACACAACTAAAAGACAAACCGGTTTTTAACTCGTCAGAGCTGGTCGGTTTTTAACAAGTCGGTTTTTGGTCGGATTTTTGGTGAATCGGTCTTTTAATGAGTCGGTTTTTAACCCGGTTTTTAACCATGAGCCGGTCGGTTTTTAACGAGTTGGTTTTCGAGTACTCGGTCGGTTTTTTGGTGAATCGGTTTTTTATGAGTCGCTTTTAACTCGTTGGAGCTGGTCGGTTTTTAACAAGTCGGTTTTGAGTACTAGGTCAGCTTTTTGGTGAATCGGGTTTTTAATGAGTCATTTTTTACCGGTCATGATTCGGTTTTTATGATAATAAGCCGGTTTTTTAATGATTCGGTTTTTTTCGAAACCGGGAATCTCGGGACCGGTACTAACAGAAGACCGTAGGAACAGGCCTAGCTACTGACTCTTTTACTTTTCTAAAATTCTTTTTAAACCCAAGTGATAGGCCAACATCTGACATTTGCCACATTTAGTACCGGTCGGTATAAACACTCCACGAATTAGAACTAAATCTAATATGATCTAGTTAATACTCCAAGTTGACGATCAACTAATTGATCTGATCCAGATGTGATCCAGTACGAAAACTGGATAATCGAAGGTGGTCGTTTTGTATGGGAATAAATCTTAATGCGGTGAAATAAACACGGCTAATGTTGCTAAAAATAACAGAATTTGATAAATGTAAATTTTGAAAGGTTGTATTATGAACAGTTTGGGGCTTGCGAGACCATTCTTGTCTACTTAAAAGGAAGTCCTTTATTATTTTTTTCAACAAAGTAGACCTTCAGTGTCAAAATTGCTCAAAATGGGAAAACGTAAAAAATTTCGCAATTTTTGGGATTTTTGAGAAAGTTGCGTTCGGCCCTCGAGATCGAAAAATTTGATTATTCATCAGGCCAACAGTGACAATCCTGGATTATAATAGCCACGTTATTTTCGCTAGATTAAAAGCTCATTCCCATACAAAACGAATGACCGTCGATGATCTAGATCTCGTATGGGACCATATCTGGATCAGAGTTGAAAGTGAATTGCCCAGCAAGACATTTGTCTCCGATCCCAGTGGAATCGAAAAGTCTTCGATCCTATAGCGGTTCCATTCATCGGTTTGTCTCCGAAGCTGGAAAAATTCAAATGCAAGACCTGATGAGTGCTACTATCCATACGAAACCACTAAGCTCGGAGAAATTAATTCAGAGGGAATTTGAGAATAAAAAATAATTGGTCCCGTTGCGGGGCGCGAACCGCAGAGACCGTGTTTCGAGTAGCAAAAAATGCCCGGTGCGCTACCGAGCTAAGTTATAGACGCATACTAAGTCGGTTAATCATAGTGAAAAAGTTTCTGAGGCTAGATGAAAGATCACAACAAAATCCGTAAAAAATGTCATAACAATTTTCTACGTATCTGAAATATTGTAGTTAGCTGTGTTCAACATTTCATATGAGTGTTCTAGAGTGGCTAGGGTGGTTTTCGAGAAACTCGTATCGTGTTTTCAGTAACGTTGTTGATTGCCTTGGCATGGGGCATGGGCGCATTAACATTTCTAGCATTTCTATCCCTTGTTGACCTTTCGATAGCATATTTACTTTTCGAAAGTGCAGTTGCTAGCATGCACCTCCTATCCGCGCCGTCTTTATACTGACAAGGGAACACTGTGAGAGTTCTATTAATACTCTCTATCTCTCTCTCTCTCTCTCAATTGTCCTAACCCCTTGTGGGGCATAGCGCGTCAACTGTTCCATGTGGCCCAGTTGACGATTCCCGGCATGAACTGGTTTCGGAGAATGCAGTTGCCAGCATGCACCTCCTGGACATCCATGGCCACGAACGTCGTCGTGGACGGGATTCGAACCCGAAACGCCGATAGTCAAACATGAGACTGATGCCTCAACACACTGCGCTACCGGTCGCTCCCTATTAATACTCACAGGTAGTTTTTTGATCGCGCCGAGATTTGCACTCCGAGCTCTAGACTAGTATCGTAGAGCGGTGACCGAACAACCACAGCCACCGAGCGTAGTTTCAAAAAATATATATATATACCTAGTCTAGCCATAAATATTGTTACAACTGACTCTGCATACCCTTGGTATAAGCCGAATGTTTGTATATCGGGCTATTGAAAGATTTAATGATACGTCTGGAGTAAGTGACCGTGAAAGAAGTGGCCGTCCGCGAACTACTCGAACACCTCAAGCGGTTAAAGCCGTGCGTGAGAGAATTCGCCGTAATCCTCTTCGGAAACAAAAAATTTTATCGCATGAGATGAAAATACCCCAAAGAACAATTTCACGTATCATCAAAAGTGACTTGGGGTTGGGTGCTTATCGTAGATCTACCGGGCATTTACTAACAGATTCGTTAAAAAAATAGAGTGGAAAAATCAAAACGATTACTTTGCCGGTACGCAAACCAAGAACACCGTAAAATTTTGTTTACGGACGAAAAAATTTTTACTGTCGAAGAAACATTTAATAAACAAAACGATAGGGTTTATGCTCGCAGTGCCAGAGAAGCTTCTCAAGTTGCCCAAAAGGTTCAAAGAGGTCATCATCCAGCCTCAGTAATGGTTTGGTGGGGTGTTAGCTACAACGGGGTGACAAAGTTGCATTTTTGTGAGAAGGGCGTCAAAACGTCTGCCAAAATTTATCAAGAAAGTGTCCTTGAAAGTGTAGTGAAACCTCTCAACACGTCATTATTCAAAAATCAGCCTTGGAGTTTCCAGCAAGATTCTGCACCAGGTCATAAGGCGAAGTCAACCCAAAAATGGCTTGAAGAAAATGTTCCAGATTTTATTAAAGCTGAAGATTGGCCTTCCTCTAGCCCAGACCTGAATCCGCTGGATTACGAATTATGGTCTGTCTTAGAGCAAATGACGTGCTCTAAAAGACATTCTAATATCGAATCCTTAAAGAAGTCTCTTACACATGCAGTCGCCAACTTTCCGATTGAAGTCGTGCGTGCTTCCATAGATAAGTGGCCAGCTCGATTAAAGGCTTGTGTAAAGGCAAAAGGCAATCACTTCGAATAACTTGTTGCAATTTCCGTTGTTGACAATGCATTTAATAAATAAACAATGATTTCTTAACATATAACACCTCTTTTATTGAACAGTGCTTCAAAAAGTTTGTAACAGTATTTATGGCTAGACTAGGTATATATAAATGCTTGTAGCAGCTAAAGGGTTAAGTTATCGGAAATATCAAATTAAAGATAATTGAATTATCTACAATTTTTTTTTGTAATAAGTTTCCTCATAGAATGAGCAGATACGAGTATCAGCCTGGCGAACATTTTTGGCTTTTTAACAAATTTTGAGGAGCTGCTTCTTGGAAAGTTCTGGACGTACTGAGCTGAACTTGGTATCAAATTTTAGCAAATTTAGTCTACTTCGGAAAATGTGCTACTGACTTATTTCTGTAAGATGTATACTTTTGGAAATATGGGTCAAAAACCAAAAAAGGGGGCGATATTTTGTCCCATAAAAGAGTTTCCCAGCTAAATTTTTGTAGGGAAACCCCCAAAAAAATACATAAAAGTACTGCAAAACTTTCCATAATTAAATTAAATTTTAATTAAATGATTTACAAATTTAGTTCGGTTTCGTTTCAGCCAAATTACTACAGCGAAAGTGGAAGAACTTACGCGACAATTACATTAGACAGCTGCATCGTATTCAAGAAGGGTTATCAACGAGCGGAAACTATAAATATTTCAATTACCTCTTATTTTTAGGCCGTGATGCAAATAGACCCATTCCAGAGATCCCGCCTCCATCAAAAAAGATAAATATTCAGTTTAAAACTAAGAAAACATCGAATCGTCAAGAGCCGTTAGTAGAAGTGAAAAATACAACGGAGACGGAGTTTATAGATATAGGCAGCAGAATAAAAGAAGAACCTCTATTTGACGACATAGATGAAGAAGTGTCTGATTCAAATTCGTGTAACAAAAGTAGAGATAAAAGGGATAGTCCTTCGCTGGAATCTGATTCCGATCGATGGTTTTTATTATCTCTGATAGAACCGTTGAAAGAAGTACCTGAAAATTTGCGTTTCACGATAAAGATGGAAATAATGCAGGTTATCGAGAATGCCCGGTTGAATTCAGCAGACACTGCAATTATCGAATAATAGATTATTTAATTAATTCTTATATTTAGTAAGATTTTGATAATATTTGTTATATAAACGTTTTCTCCGTACTCTTCGGAAATTATTTTATACTAATGCGGAGGAATAGTAGCCGGGTATAATACTACTATTATTGCACACCGTCATTAATTTAAATGCGATAGGTGTCCCTTGTCATCGTACAAAGGTGTTCACTGAATCATCATTCTGAATATAAATTATTCGTGAAATTTTCGTGAAATAATTGCATATTTTTTCGTTATTTCATTGGTATAAATAATAATTTTGTTTTTAATTATGTTTTAATAATTGATATTCAAAAATATTGCGTTTCAACCTTTGGCTGGTTTTCAAGGTTTTTTTTTGTTATTAAAGAGGTTTCTACGCTGAAGTTCGAGACAGTAACCTTGATCTGTAGTATATTATTTATGTCTTATACATTGAAAAAATAATAATAAAATAAAAAATGAACCAACAAATGTACATACAAAGAAATAAAAAGATATTCTACTACATTGGTGGATTTAGTGAAAAAATATGGCTCCCTTTTAACTCACAAGAAAAATTCTATATCTATATAAACAAAATTGGGATATTTACCGTTCCTTGGTAAGAACAATCAGGACAACCCGTGTCCAGTTGATCATACTCTACTAGTCCATCATTAGGTGGTGTACCTAAAAAAATTGTGGTGTAACTTTTCCTTTCATACTCTAGACCAGGGGCTGCCAATCTTTCTTTCTTTCTTTCAAACCCCTAGAGGGAAAACAAAAAACCCACGCGACCCCCGGCCCATTGATAGATTTAAAATACCGAGAAGTGGTGATAACATTTTTTATGCGTTTCTTTAAATCTTTCAGTTTTTTTCTCAGATTTTTTTTTATCCGAGTAAGGTGTTTCAGGAAAAATTCAAAAAATAAAAAAAATCGTTGAGATTAGATCACTTATAATTTTTTTGTGACTTTCAGCGTAATCCTCTTCCGAAAACTTTTTAAAAAATTGAAGAAAAAAACTTCGGTAATTAGTTCGAGTAGAAACTGTAATCTGACTGGACTATAATCTGAGCTTACGTGAAGTGTTCCGAAATGTGTAATACCGTTAGCAACAACTCAGCGGCGTCGTGTCTACAACCCAGTCAAAATAGTCGTAATCTTATCCCGAAACATTTTAATGTTTCTTTTTTTTCTATTTATGTACTTGCTTCAGTTTTTAGAAAATATTTTGAATTTCCTAATAGTAACATTATGGATTTGGCCTTAATTGGAGAATTCTTTCTATTGCATTTAAAAAGAATCTTTAATTGCGGCATTTCGCTTTAGGTAGTCCATTTCCGCTTTAGGTGGTCAGAACCTAGAGTCCACGCGAGGGAATGTGTAGGTTCTAGAGCAGAAATTTCTTGAGTTTTATGGAAATTCTCTCTAATGAAATAGAGAGAATTCTCCAATTAATGCCAAATCCATAATGTTCCAACAGAAACAGTGCGGCGAACCTTCTTTCATATAATTTTTAATGATCTTTAATTTTATCGAAGAAAGTTTTGTTTTACTAGGAGTTAGCCGTTTACAAAATATTTGGGTTTCCAGTTAGGAAATTACTAGATCCTTAACCCGATAACTTCATTTCTGATAGACAAAAACATAATCCCATCACTCGATTTAAATCGTCGAATTATTATTTTTTCCTTTCTATTGTTTCATATAAAACTAATTTTTGAAAACGTGTCGCGAAGACGTTTTCACAACGAAATGTATGTATACTCTAACCCATAGTGGGACTTAGCGCGTTAAGTATTCCCATGTGGCTTAGTTGACGTTTCATTAGCATAAAGTGGCTTCGGATGATGCATGTTGCTACCATGTACCTCTTGCCCACTTAGCGGCATACCTGCGACAAGTCGTGAAAGGGTGTGACTTATTGTCACGCCCCACGACGAAAAAAAAACAAAATCATAACAGCAAAAGAAATTCGTGTAGTTTTGAAATTTTGCAAAATTAATAAAAGTAATCTTCTGAATATGTGCCCCAAGGTCTCCGTTCACAGGGGGTCGGGAAGTGTAGGGGAGATGGAGCTAAAGGTCCTTTTTTCCAGTTTTCCTTGAATATTTCGAAAACTATAAGTTCTACAAAGAAGAGTTCTAAGGGTGAATTAAAGTACAATACATACAATTTCCTACAAAATGATATATCACACATTAGACTGTAAAATGGCACATTATACTTTCCTTAGACCATAAAGCAATAGAGAAAAAAGAACATTGACTCCCTCTCCTCTACACTTCTGAAAGGGACCAACGAAGATTTTTTAGCATATGTTCAGAAGACTGCTTTTATTGATTTTGAAAAATTTCTAAACTACATGATTTTTTTTTTGATGTTATATCGATGTCTACACTGAAAAACCGAAATATTCAAGAGAAACCGTAAAAAAATCTTTTAACCGCCTTTGTCCTACACTTCCGGACCCTCTATCAACGGAGACTTCGGAGCATATATTCAGGGGACTCTCCAAGTTAATTGTTCCAAATTTCAAAAACAATTTGAAGTCAATTTGGTTCATCTTCAGACCATATTTTCCTTTAATACGTAACATTCAAAAATTTAATTTTAAGATTTTGTTCGACAAGTCCAGCTTTTTGACACAATTTACGAAAAAATCTTTAACTCTGTAACGGTTAAAGACAGAGTGCCATGTCATTACGTGTGTGTGACGCATCAGTCTCATGTTTGACTACTGGCGTTTCGGGTTCGAATCCCGTCCACGACGACGTTCGTGGCCATGGATGTGCAGCAGGTGCATGCTGGCAACTGCAATCTCCGAAACCAGATTTATGCCGTCGAAACGTCAACTGGGCCACATGGAACAGTTGACGCGCTATGCCCCACAGGGGGTTAGGGCAATTGAGAGAGAGAGATGTCATTACGTCAATTTTCCTTAAATGAATAATTTTATTAAAGTATTTACCATCTGAAACAGTACACGCTGTATATTAAATTTAACGAAATTTAATGTTCTTCTAAAAAGTCAGTAGTGGCTTTTCTGTAGGACTACTCAAAGTGACTATACTATCGAAGCGTCAAGAAGGTATAGAAATGCTAGAGATGTTAACGCATCCATGCACCTGGAGGGGTCAAGGCAATTAACAACAATCCAAAGTAAGTAAATATACTACAAGCTCGAAGGTTTAGATTTTTTCGAATTTTTTATTGCGGCCAACGCACAACATTTTTTGTTCCATATTGTTTTCCAGCATGTACGTTGAGCAGTCGATGCCACACAATCTCGTTGTATCGTAAAAAGTTCATAATGTGGAATTTATAATTTTTATCCAACAAAATGGTACTCCAAATATAAGTTTTCTGTCACACTCATAGTAACATTAATAAATGAAAAATGTGATGTGCTCATCGATTTCGACCGCTGGTGTGATGCGCGTCTCATCAGACACCTCCGCTTCGCGCATCACACCAGTGGGGAAGGCGTGACCGGGCACAAGCCAAGTCGGATTGTTTTTTGCCTTATATTGGCTGCGTTCTGGGAAACTTACAGGATCAGACAATTTGACAGTGAGTAACAGAGATGTGAAGTATTGTATATTCGTAAGTTGAAGAGAGAGTGTCGCTTATCTGAGAGGATCTTTAGATGGGAAATATACCGGAAAAATTTGTTGGTTTGTTTCCCCAGCCTATGATTTCTAAACAAATACATCTACCGGCCTCTCTGTCTCTTTCGCTCTAGTGCAATTATACTCAATGCTTTGCCATCTCTGTTGCTCACTGTCATTTCCTTAACCGGTCAGGCTTTCAGGACCGCGACCATTGAGTGGGAGACACAACAAGGGTGCCAATTCATTTCAAGTGGAAATCGCAACTTACGATTTTCCGATATGAACCCATATGTATTCTGGCACAGCGCCAGTGGCAACAACAAAAAAGTTTTTTGTTGCCGAGCGACGCCTTCCCCACTGGTGCGATGCGCGAAGCGGAGGCGTCTGATGAGACGCGCATCACACCAGCGGTCGAAACCGGTGAGCACATTACATTTTTCATTTATTGAATTGTGTAGTCCCACTAGGACTGATAAGGGCGACGACATGACAAGCAGTTTTATGGTGTTGATGGTCGTCGCTCGGCAACAAAAAACTTTTTTTTTTCATAGTAACATTTGTTTTAGTTATTCGAAAATTTTATTTAATATTTCTAAAACATTCACAAAATTATTCTCATTGTCATCTTGGTTACATGTTTTCTCGAACTCACTGTATATGTTCCTAATTTGTTTCGGTATATTCGTTGACTTCACAACATGTTTTGCTTTATAATTATCAGCAACTAGTCGCCATATTGCAACAAGTATTAACAATTGCTCAGGTCGTGATCCAGTGGACAATGTTGTTTTCGAAATGTATAGAAAATCCTCTGAAATTGAAGAAAATTTAATTATTATTCAACGTATTTGTTCATTTAGTTCGGTAGAATTGTATAGAGTTGTCAATAAACTACCTGATGAACATAGCGCCGCACGATTCGAATTCAAAAAAGTCATATTCCGTAAAATGGATAAACATTGATATCGGATCTCTGGCGTAGACTTTGTAAACAGAATCCCAAGAAGATGTAAATTTCGAACAGTCGCTCCTTCCGGATAACGTGAAAATATTTCCCAGTACTTCAGCCAAAGTGAAATAATGGGATTCCAATTTTTGTGTGACTTTGTGACGGACGGATGAAATTTATCGAAAACATCGAGTACATTGAACTGAACCCGAGAAGAAATTAATGCTTGTTACTATCGGCTAACACAAATACGCAATGGAATGAAGGAATTTTACCTTTATACTTTGCAAACGACCTTCTATGCAAGAACAACAATTTGTGATAGCACGCAATCCCATTTGCAACAAACCAATGTCAATTTGTGCTGTCTTTCCTTTCGTCGTTTCGTGAACAAGATGGAAAATTAGCTGCTGTAAAATTGTTGTGGTGTGTCCGGGAATAGTTGATGAAAATTGTCTGCAAACTGTTTATGAATGAGGACTATTTATTACAAGTGATCGGCAAAATGATTAATTCTGAATCAGTTAATTTGTTTTGTTTAACTAGGAAATTCAATTTATCCTGATTCAAGCGGAAATCATCTCCGACTTTTGGAAATTTATTTACACAACTCTAGAAAACTTAATTCGCCCTAATTTGTGTGGAAGTTGTCGGCGTCTTATCAAGATTTATTTATACAACTCTAGGGTTTTTTATAATACTCGTGTAAGATTTAAGCAAGCTGTATGAAATAACAATAAATACCTGCAAGCGAGTTTTCACTAGCAAAAGCCAATAGCCTGATAAATGTATTTCTTAATTCTGCTGAATGATTTATCCATGGCCAAGTATTCAGAAGAATCTTGGTAAAATTAAGGATCTCCTTCTCGTCAACCATAATATCAGCATAGAACCAATTCAGGATAATTTCAAACACGCAAATAAATTCGTTAATAATTGGCTGTTTCTAAAATAAACAAAAATTACGAATGAATAAAATTGAATATTTTTTAATGGACTGGTTTTCATACTGCCTAGCACTTCGAAGCTAACACGTGTCTTGCAACTATGCAGACTTAACCGGCAAAGTACATCCTAACACAAAAATGAAGTGCTAAATCATGACTTTTCAAGACTAGCTAAGTTGGTTGGCAGACAAATTATCAGAATATGGCAAATGTTTAGTTCAATAAAGAGTTACCTTAGCATCGCCATATTTTCGAATAAAATCCGTGCAAGTCATTCCCATCTCATTAAATAATGTTTGCAATTTGTTCAACAAACAGTTCAGCAGTTTAACATGACCGGCCATATTTCGGGCAAGCTTTGAAGATTTCAACAATGCGCCAAGTGTTTCAGTGCTGCAACTATAAAGATTTTGTTTTTCTGCAACAAAAAAGATATAATTTATCACATTCAAGAACAAAAATATCCTTTTATATAAATTCCCCACCGCAACTATGTTTGCCTTTGTCATCCGTATCACAGGTGTAGAGTAAATTGTATAAGACGATAAGTAACACTTCGCTAGCAAACGTGGGCTTCGGAACTTTTCCCTCAGACTTTTTATGACAAATCTTCACGTTAAAGTCTTCTGGAATATCCATATTATCCAGGAGATTGTGGAACTCTTTAAATTCATTTGTATTTAATTGTCCTTTTATAAGAAGAGTGCAGATAAATTCAAGGCATGATCTTTGAACTGTAAGAATAAAACATTTTTAAATGTCGTCGAGTCGTTTATCTTTTGAACATTTAACTTACGTGGCGTATTCCGACAACCAATCGCGTAACACGAAAACTTCAAAAACTTCATAAAGTTTTCAGCGGAAATGTTTTGCACAATCATGTTATAGACACTGGTGTCTTTAGTGGCGATTTTTAAAACTTGTAAGATTCGAATTAGCGATAACACTGATGAGTTTTCTATAATGAAAGCAAGATATGATATTCGTTAAGAGGATGTGTTAAGCGAATTACATTGGGACAGCAGCAGCTTAAGCTCATATGCTTTTTCGTGCAACATTCTAAAATGCTGTTTAGTGGCGTGACCTAGCGACATGCTAGGGAAATTTTTCAAGAGAACAAGAACAAATGTAATTTCGTGCATTAAAGCGTCGAACGAAAACTTTGGGTATATTTCTATTTCACCGGGCGACGCATCGTGGTTCGCGCCTTAGCGAATAGTAGCTTTACCGTTGTAGTGTATACAGCGAGCGAAGCGATCGTTCTAGTTTGGTATACTGAAGGTTGCAACCCCCTAACCTGCTAAGCGGAGCCCCCGCAAGGGGAGTGCGAAATGATCTCATTTTAAAACCCAGTATTAGTCAAAGACGCCAACGACTATGCATCCCCGGTGAAGTAGGAATGTTCCAAGATTACAAAAATTATAAAATATTCTCAACGTTCACGACAACTTATTTTTTTTGCAAAATAATGCGAAAGACGAATGGAGGAAGACGATATGACATATCCAGCTATAGACGCTGCTTTCAATGTGTGGCTCGTAAGGCAGACTACCCTGATGTCGCTGCCACTGTGAATAGTTCTGCCAAAAATGTAATTAATCAGTGAAAAGATTTTAAACTGCCGTCCATTAACAGTAAGTTATTCCAGCTTCGATTTCTTTATGAATTAAAAATGAAAAAAAAAAACGCTAAGAAAAATATAAATCAATATTATATCATTGTACAGTGCGCCACATAATTTTTTTATCGCACTCGGTGGCCGTGATCGTTCGGTCATCGGTCTACGATACTAATCTAGAGCTCGGAGTTCAAATCTCGGCGCGATCAAAAACCGCCTGTGAGTACTAATAGAACTCTCACAGTGTTTCGAGCTTGTCAGTATAAAGACGGCGCGGATAGGAGGTGCATGCTAGCAACTGCACTTCCGAAAAGTATCATAGATATGCTATCGAAACGTCAACAAGGCATAAAAATGATAGAGATGTCGACGCGCCCATGCCCCTGGAGGGGTCAAGGCAATTAACAAAAAAAAACTTCCTTTCAGAGCTGATGTTGGTCTGTTCACAAATTACAATTACCCGATGAAGAGAGAGAATAGTTAACATAAACGAAGTTTTCTTACATCCTATCTCAAAATTATAGAGCCATTTCAAAATAACTAAATTTATTCATACTTAAAACTTATATTATGAAAGAAACTTAAACGTAAACGTAAGCAATTGGTCCCCCATTTTTATGTATGACATGGAAAATGCGGTTTGGCATACTGTCTACCAAGTTTTGCAAGACAATGGACTCCAGTGCTTCCCAGACTTCGGATATAGCCACTTTCAAAGAATTTACGTCTTCGTAAGTTTTATTATTAGCGTAAATCCGGCATACAATTATTCCCCACAAATTTTCTACTGGCTTGCAGTCTGGTGAACGGGCTGGCCAGTCAAGAACCGTAACTTTATTTCACTCGAGCCATTTCTCAGTGTCGATGCTGGTGTATATAGCGCGGTTATCTTGCTGATATAATAGTTTTAATCATCGATGCTTCCGCAAAAATTGCAACAGGCTACTTTCTAGGACATTCTGGTAATCCTTACTGTTAATTTTTGTGGGAGTGAATACCAGATTCAGCTTCCCGTGAGCGCAAAATGCTGCCCACACCATACATCTTCCGCCACCGAAATTCCTTTTTGAAAAATATTGTATATAGGCTCCTTCCCTAAGTCACGCCAATAATTGTTGTAGCCATCAGGTCCATCCAAACAAAACTTTTTTCCATCGCTGAATATTACCTTAATGATGGGGCCGACCGGTAGCGCAGTGTGTTGAGGCATCAGTCTCATGTTTGACTACCGGCGTTTCGGGTTCGAATCCCGTCTACGACGACGGTCGTGGCCATGTATGTGCAGGAGGTGCATGCTGGCTACTGCATTCTCCGAAACCAGTTTATACCAACGAAACGTCAACTGGGCCACATGGAACAGTTGACGCGCTATGCCCCACAAGGGGTTTAGGCCAATTGAGTAATACTTTGTTATAATTGTTTGCAAGTTTTCACATTTTGCATGAATAAATGAAACACTTGTACCACTCGGTGCTTACCGCTTCATGTTCAATCTCACAAATTCTAAACACTTTGGTTTATGAAGGGGCGTAAGAAGTGGTGCTGTTAACATTTTAGACGGTACGACGTTCGGACTATTTTTTATAACCCGCCAAATTGTTTCCCTCGACACAATTAGCTCACATTCGTTTCGAATCTGTACGAGAGATTTCGTAGAATTCGAAGCTGTAGCAATGATTTTTCCTTTATCTGTTGAGGGAATTTGGATGGACAGCCTGGAAATTTTCAAATTCCATACTATTCCGGATTTGCTAGAAAATTCTGTACTATTGTACATGGTGCGATCGCTTTATTTTGCGAACAATTTCCCGCATACTGTCACCAGACTTCCAGTACGCTTCTATCATTCATTTTTCCTTAGGTGAGAGAATTTTTCCACGTGGCGTATTTAGAAAAAATAATTTTAGACTTAAAAAAATAAAACACAAACTAAAAATGTATACAATGGCTCTATACTTTTGTGACAGCACGAGAATTTCTTACGCTAATTTCTATTTATAAAACCGTAACTGAAACTGCTTCCATTGCGCTGATGACGAATGCCAAATAGACACTGCACGTTTTATAACTTTAAAGCGGTAAGAAATTAAGAAATGCCGAAATTAGCAATTGGCTCTATAACTATGTGACGCACTGTATTTCCCAAAGAGAGTGTAGCAGTGGACTACATTACATTTTTCAATCAAAGTTTCATTTCTTAGTAATTAAAACGATAGTATAAGTGATTGAAACCTACCATATAAACTCCAGTCCAAAAAGGCAACCAACGTGCGTACAATGTTTTGATCACGGGATACAATACTTTGTACCAAACTTTCGTCTGTTTCCAAAAATCTCTTTAATAAGTTACAAATTTCGGCTAACATACTTAATGATGACTCCGTGATACATGATGGTACATCGTTTATAGTCCTTGAAATAAAAAAAAAATAAATAAATAAATAAATATATTATGTCGAATTTGATAATAAGGCGCGTTCCTGTCAACCGGTCTTGGATCACAAGTGCATCGATCGCCATAAATTTCAAATGGCGAACATTGAAAATCGACATGAATACCATAGCAGGCGTTTACATCGCCATATTAATATTCATTTTAACTAATATATATTTTTACTGGTGTAAATGAGGCATTCTAACAAATATTTGTTCTAAATTTAAACACATTTTAATATTCATTCTAAAGGTTCGTTTGCTAGACTAGACACACGATCGTCGCATATTATTCGCGATTAAGCCATAGAGCACTATTTGTATGTGTCTTTTTGATCGTCCACGCAAAGCAGTATCTAGCAAAACGCACCATAAACAAACCAAAGAAGGCCGTTTGAAGGGTTCGTATCTAGGCTCTCTATGAAGATGGGTTTCCTTAAACTATTTACATGCAATTTCATTTTTTTACAACTCAGTTTTTAGATGAGTACCTGCCCATTTATGGGGCAAATAACTCGGTTGAGCGTGTTGCTGATCACACACCTCTGCACAAGACCGTCACGATCTAGAAAATGAGATGATGCTAACTCATCTCGAGGCCATGGTTTTGGACTGTTGCGCCAGTTATTTGTTTTTAAATAGGAAATTTAAAAATAAGCCATTTATGGCCAATTTCGGTTTGAAACCGATATTGTCTATGCATGGATTGGTTCGGGTTGCCGCCACTGCACTCAGAGCGAGCGATGCGAGCATTAATGTTTGTGCGATGGAGCATATGCATACTTTCGGTTTAAAGCGAAACTGTGCATAGACAAAAAAAAAAACGAGTCCGAATCGTATATACCCTAGACCTGTGCAGACCTAGTGGTGAAACCAAAACTTCAAATATGCAACAGCCATTGAAAGTGTATTCCCTATTTGGACAGTTTGAGAAGAAGTTAGCCGATAAAGCTACGGTGAAAGAACATTTGTAGGGAAGGTGGGCCCCATTTGAGATGAGTGAGTTCTTTTCACCTCAACTTTATAGGGAAGATAGGATCTTGCCCATTCCCAAAACCAACTAACTCACACCACAAACATTTGACCAAAATTTAAAGTCGCTAGCTCCATTCTATGGGAAGTTACCATATATTCGAGATAACTTTTGTAGGGGAGGTAGGCGTTTTTTGGCCCGATCATACCCATTTTCAACACCAACTAACTGGATTCTTTTACAAATATTTGGCCAAAATCTTAACTTGTTAGCTTTATTCTATCGAGAGTAATCGCCTTTTCGAAGTATCATTTGTATGAGAGGTAGGGGCTGCTTTTGTCGGATCTTGCCTACTTTTAATACTAGCTAACTAGATCTTACTACCGACGTCCTACCAAAATTTCATTCTATTGAAAGATATCGTAGTTAAATAAATAATTTATTTTTTTGACATTTATGTTTGCCCATTCTAATAAAACTGAAACAGCTTCTCATCTGAAAGTTACGTGCCAAAAATCCGGTCTATACGTCAATTGATTCAAGAATTATAGATAAAAAATGTGAAAAGTAGGGTAGTACGGGGCTCTGTAAAAAAAGTACCGTAGTTTCCAACTGATCGATTTTATTTTCCTAATAGAGTATCAAATTACCCTCTCGAGCCTTCTACCAAAGTTAGAACTTTTCACGTTTATTCAATCGGGAGTTATAGATACATTTAATTATTTTAAATATGTATGGGAACTAGGCGTTCTCTTGGCCGGATCATGCCCATTTTCAATATCAACCAACTAGATCATACTACGAATATTTGACTAAAATTTCAAGCCACTAGCTTCATTCTATCGAAAGTTATCGTGCAAACGAACAGACAGCTAAATCGAATCAGGAGATGACCCAACATATCCCATACTTTATAAAGTCTAGGGTATAAAAATGTGAATACAGATATGCTAGGAACAAAAGGATGGTTTTATATATAGAGCGAGTGAAACGAACAAGATAGGTCTATATACTGGGGTTCGAACACCTCAGGTACGGAGCGACCGCAGCTCGTTCCAAACCGAAATTGTCCGCAAGCACACTTTGTGTGACGCTCAGGGTTGTGAATCAACAGTCCTTTATATGGGCTCCGCGCTTAACGGATCACAACTCTCAATATCGCACTAACATGCCCGGTGCCCCTTTTTTAGTCTAGAAATATTTCTTGAATATTTATCGCTTTCGCCGTCTCGTAACGAATTACTAGCTGACACGGTCGCGCGCCGTCTCGTGACAAATGCTGACACTTATCTTTTTAGAATCGGCCATTTACTTAATTTATTATCATAACTTCAAACCGCCGCGTGATGAGAAACAACTTGCCAACAAATGTTATATTTAGAACAAGTCGATGTAAACAGGCTAATAGTACACATTTAGTAAGGACACCAACCCCCTTGATCTGAAGAGGTTCAATGGTCGGGGTTTGGCGAACACTATGATTCGATAGATCTGGAATCACTGTTCCCTTGATTCGGATCGCGATTCGTGGAAGTATTTGCTCTTACAAACGGTCTATCCCGCCGTCTTGTCAAATAAAATACGCCAAGCACTCAAAATATATTAAAATATACACAATTCCAATCACAAAATGAAACCGGAAAGTAAAGTAGAGGGCTTCGCCTGCAATCCGATGGTTTTGTAGTGTCCCATGCCAAAAGAAGATGAACTGTCCTACTCTTGGAGATGCTTAACCATTCACGTTAAGACGACATTGCTAATTGCCAGCTAGCAAAACAAACAAAGTGTGTAAATAATTATAAAAGTAGAGTCAAGGATCAGTTTCCTCCCAAATTCCATTATTTTCTATGCCAATCGGAACCCGCCTTGCTGCAAGTTTTCATATTTCATCGTCTCGAAATGCAAGGGGGATGGGACGAATTCTGATCTGATATTTTCCGCTTTCCCTCTGTTTCCCCTTCTACAAATTAAAAGAAAATGCCAAAAATGGAATGTACTCGGCGTTACGTTTCTCATGATACTCCACTCATACAAGACGATAAAAAAATGTTGACTTTCATTTCCCCTCTATGGGGACCCCCAATTATGACATATCGCTTTCTCCAACGAATTATAACGTTTCTACACATTCTCATCAAATTTCATGTGCATAGCTTGAGCCGTTCGTGAGATATTCTATGGACAAACGGACAGACAGACATTTAACCCATTTTTTAAAGGGTTTTGTTTTTACTACAAAACCCTAAAATCACGAATTCGCGCTATTAACCGACACAGCATAGTTTTTGCTTTGATCTTGTGGGCACTTGTTTTATCGGGCCAGAAATTGAGGGGAAAGCGTTTAGATAAGAATCAGAATGATCGCGGATAAGGTGCTCGCCAAACGTAGCCAATATCAGAGATTGATCTTCCTGGAACAAAAACGTTTTTTATGAGAATTTATCCAAGACCGGGTAGAACGAACACGTCTATTATCAAGATCGTCATCGTGAACTTACTGAAAAATTTTCTCAAAGCACGGATACTCATAGTAATGCAATAACAGCTCTGGATATAACTCTGAAAAATTTACAAGTATTGAGCAATATGCTCTAACAATATCGCATGTTATAATGCTTTTATTATCCTGTGAAGGGAAAAAAGTGAGAATTACTTTAAGTCACCCTGATATTTTTTTTTGTAATCGTGCACACCTCGAAAATTAAAATTATATCAGATATATAGAAAAAATCCAATGAATCTGTAATACGATTGAAAAAACGATGTTTATCGAACAATTGAATGATCAATTCTAAGCTGTCGGCTGCTGTTAAGGGTGCCAGGTTCGAGCAAAGCGGCGCCACAGCTAAATTTAAAATTTTTCCATGTGCAGAATCCTTAATATATGTTAAAAGGTTCGATAGAAGATCGCCTGCTGTCGATCGTACAATAGGTATTTCGTTCATGTCCAGAAATGTACTTAGGCAGCAAGCATGGAAACCTCCAGGCAAAAAGGATAGAACTAAATTAAAGGGAGAAAAAAATATGACTTGTTGAAAAATGTAACGCAAATACATCGGCTTTTTAACTCATCACACTTTAACAAACAAACGAATCAAAATATCCGATTTTCTATTTCAGTCTCGAGTTCTGAGCTTATTTATGTCAGACGCGGAGAGTTTCCAATAATTACCTTTTATTAAAGTGTGGGCCCCGTTCAAGGAAGTTGATATCTTTTCCATAATACACCACGATAAGGCTCTTATTTCAAAGTCTTGGTGTGCGCATAGTCCCGATAGGCATTTTAAATATTTATCTTCCAGTATTACCTAAAAAAAGGTTAATTCGTTTCTTTTCAGAAGAAATAAGGTGTAATTAAAATCGCACTACCTCTTTTATGTCACCAAGAATATTCCTTGATATCAGCAAAGCATTTTTCGTTAAATGCGAACCAGTTTGTGTAAATGATTTTAATTTTATCGTATAATTAATCATTCGCTTAACAACACTTATACTAAAGCCGTCATCCAAATCGACTGCTCCACTTGCACTGATAAACTGAATCAGGGACAGCAAAGCTCGAAAACGATCGATATCTCGTTCGCGAAAGCAGTCTTCAGATAAAGCCAAACAATTTTCTAACAACTCATGGTAGAAGTTGGTTCTTTCATTTACTTGATTTGATATGAGATATGACTGGATTTCATCCTGATCCTTATGGTATATACACTGTTTGATGATGGTCTGAAGAAATTTGCAAGTTACCTTGTACAGTCCCAGATAAGAATTACGATTTTTTAGAACATACAAAAATAAGCAATGTTTAGATCTTAATTCGGTTAATATAAGAAACAACGTTTCATCATTACCGGTAACTATCAAACGCATTAGCAGGTGAATAATATTCTCAAACAAAATTAAATCATTCTCATTGTTTGGTGGCGTCATGACATATCGCTTGAATGTGTTTAAAATATTTCTCTGATGGTAAGTTGACACTTTACTGGAAATCAAAATGCACAGTCGAATTTTTGCAATACTCGTTAAGACCTGCTCATGAGACGTGGCATTTGAAGCGTCGTAAAGGAATTGTTTGATGTTTTCATCTTGACAACTGATTGTAACGAATTCGATATCATTATCGCGAAGGATAAGATCAGGATTATATTTAAGGGATTCTCTTAGAACGGATAAGTTATCAGTATGCTCCTCACTTGATCGTTTCGATGAATGCGCAGACTGGTTAAGGCTATTTTTGTATTTCGAAAATTCATCTAGGACATTTTCGAATCCACCGCACCATAAAATGGCTAGCTGAAGGCGCAAAAATTGTAGAACAGATTCTTTTGTTGCCAGAGCAACATCGTTTGCGTGATTCATGTCAAAATTAAACTCCGTTGAATGCAAAGAGCGCGCTGAATCTGCATTTGCAAAAAGTTCGCTATAAGCCTGCTCAATAGGACTTCTTTTGTCATTTTGTGCTTTCTGCGAGATATATCTGCATGTTATGGGTAGTTTAAGATCTTTGCACATTTCCGGAACTGATATGAATTTACTGCCGATTATGATAGGACTGTATGTTAATAAAAACAGTAGAAGTATACAATCTTGTTTGAATGCATCTTCGTATGGATAGGAAAATAATGCCCGCAATATAAGAAAGTAGACAGCTTTTTCTTCCGCCAATTCGCGTCGGAATTCCGGATGACATAAGGCTATTTTATTGATTATTCCAATGGCTGGAATAGTCGCGTCCGGGAAGTCGATTGATCCGTTTTTCTGAAAAGAAAGTTGAGTTTAACTGTTGGTACTAAAATTGCATTCCTCTTTATACCTGCAGAGCATTATGAAGGGCTCGAAGTGCTAACGACCAACCTGTTTCACAATGAATGAACTCCACTAAATCTGGATCTTGGCACATAACATTTAATTGTAGTAAAGTTGTTTTGCGTATGGATGGCTCAACATCAGGACTTTTGAGCAACTCAAGCAATGCTAAGACTGTATTTCGCTGAAATAGTAAATTGTAAAATAAACTTATGACGTAAATGTGTTTAACAAAATTATACATAGTACATAGTATGTACAGTAAAAGTTTTTCTGTTCAAGGTATCTTTGGCCAGTGCATCCCCCATTAAAAGTCTTGTTACTGCAAACTACACGCAATAGCTGAATACGAGTCCATTGGCCATTGAAATACTCTTTAAACTTGAATGCTTTGTATTGCAATGAACTATATCACTGTTTCAGGCCTTAGCAATTAATAATGGCACCAAAAGAGCAATGGTGTTCATCGGCACTTTAAGCACGTTCCATGCAAATCCAATTTAATTTTGATCCATTAGCTTTTAAGTTGTC
Organism: Chloromyia formosa; assembly: GCA_964017055.1. NCBI lineage: Eukaryota > Metazoa > Arthropoda > Insecta > Diptera > Stratiomyidae > Chloromyia > Chloromyia formosa. The sequence goes on from OZ024815.1 coordinate 36,120,353, forward strand.
TATGATTTTCTTTAAAAAATGTGGTCCTTATCGCCCCGATATAACAGATACTGCAACTATTGACCAACATATACAGCATCTATTTAGCAACAGATACATGTCCTTTTTCCTTCGCCAAAGGACTCAAAATACCTTCAGCAGTATAGTCTAGTGCATTGAGTGCAACGGACCCATCTGTGGTCTAAGTGAGCTGTGACACTTCATGGCAGCCCCTCTAACCTAACCTAACCTATAGTCTAGTGCATCCGCCCCAACAGCCCCAGTCATATGATTCTAATTTTGCCTATATATCACTGCATTGCCAAGAATGTCCTTTTTCCTCACCAAAGGACTTAAAATTACTTTAGCAGCAGTCTACTGCATTCGTCCCAACACCTTGCCTACATATGCCTTTATTGCCCAAAAATGTCCTTTTCCCCGCCGAAGGACTCAGAATGCCATTAGCAGTGGTCTAGTGCATTCACCTTAACACCCTCAGTTATATGAAACCCTTCGTGCGTATATATCACTTTGTTGTCAAGAATATCCTTTTTCATCCCCAAAGGACTTAAGCAATAGTCAAGTGCATTCGCCCTAACACCCCCAGTCGTATGATCTTGCCTATATATCACTTTATTGCCAAGAACGCTCTCTTTTCTTACCAAATCACTCAAAATGCCATAAACGCTAATTCACCAGAATGTTTTTTTTCTCCTTAACAAAGGATTCAAAATGACTTCAACAGTAGTCTAGTGCATTCGCCTCAACAAACCGTGTCATATGATACCCACCTTGTCTAGATATCACTTTAATTTCAAGAAGCTCCTTTTATCCTGACGCACACTTGCAGCAGAACCAAAATATCACCGTGTATAATTTATAATAACCCAAGGACGATACGTGTCAATTTTCGTTGAAATCGGTCCACGGAAAAAGCCTTGGAAGAGTGATTCTTGAGAAGGCTTAGGCGGGTAACTTTGGTTTGAACACAGCAGAATATACCGTTAGTCCAGTCGATGACCCGAATTTTCCGTTCCGCTTTCTGTTCCGAGATTAGGGTCACTCATACATACCATACTACAACAGGAAGTGCTCGGACTAACGCACAAAGTGGATCATTGCGTATACTTGTCCATCGTATGAATGTGTGGGACGGACCAAAAATATACTCTTCGCGCTAACATTGTATTAGGTTGGTGGAGATGAAATGTCGGATTCAGTGGTAAATTTTTGAAAAGCTGTAACTTTTTATAAAGGTAATTTTATTATTCGAAATAGGTACCAGCGGATGCGAAATACTTTTCCCAACAAGATACAAGCGCATTTATTCCTATTTCGTAGAAGTCCGAGTTTCTGGTTCGAAGAAACTCCTCGAAGGCATTTTTTGACAGCTGCTTCATTGTGAAACTGTTTTCCTGTCAAAAAGTGATCCAAATGTTTAAAGAAATGGTAATCTGTTGGCGAGAGGGCTGGTGATGGTGAATATGGCGGGTGAGGAAGAGTCTCATATCGCAACTCGTTCAATTTTTGGATCGTTGTTCTCGATACATGAGGTCGTGCGTTGTCATGAAGCAGTATGACTGCATCCCTGTTGACTAGCCTAGGTCGTTGAACTGTCAATTTCTGATGCATCTCGTCCAGTTGAGCGCAGTATTTCACAGCATTGATGGTTTCGCCAGGTTGCAGGAACGAATAGTGGATAAATCTAGCTACAGACTACCAAACAGTCACCATTATTTTCTTGAAGGCTTGGTTTCGGCAAGTGTCTTCGAGCCTCATCGGTATCTAGCCATTGGGCTGATCGGCGACGATTATCGTATAGTATCTACTTTTCATCGCAGGTTACAATTCGGTTCAAGAACGGTTCGTTTCTGTTGCGGGAGAGAAGAGAATTGGAAATCTCCATTCGACACGCCATGTTTTACTCGGTAAGGGCATGCGGAACCCACTTGTCAAACTTTTTCACTTTTCCAAGTGGTTGCAAATAGCGGCAAACTGTCGAATGGTGCACGCCCAATTTCTCCGCAAGATCCCTTATAGTTTGGCGGGGGTCAGACTCCACTAATGTACGCAGCTCGTCGTTATCAAACGATGGCCCTGGGTTTCCACGTGGTTTATTTCGAAGGACTGCGTACTCTCTCTCGCAATCACCCGACGTCGTCCGAAAGTATCTTTGTACCTTGTTAAATTGTAATAATAAATTGTTAGATATAAAGTGTGGAGTTCTTTCTCGCCCAGGAACAAGCCTCCCATAACTGGTGACCCCAACAAAAGAACGCGAACAGTGATTGGACGGAGACGAAGAGGAATTTCAGAGGAAGCCGACACATCTGCGCGGAGAACCAAGGCACGCAACAAACAACATCTTTTCATCATCACCGCATCCCTTAATTCTCAATAAGAAAAATTCTTAGGCGATAACTCAGTTTATTCAGTCATATTTGTTAAGTCGGTTATACGTTATATGTATAAGCTATCGATTGATATGACTCCAAGTGATTTCAATTGAAAGAATGAAATTATGGTACTCACCTCATACAGTCCTGTTGTGAACATCCTTTCCACGTTTCTCGGTGTATTTGTTACACAAATATCATTTAAAATTGTGTCACTTATCTGCAAAACATTAGGAATCCAATCTTCAGCGTCCGCTTGAATCGACATCAAATAAATTAGTCTTGAAAGTGCATCTCTTCGAATATCTTCGTCGTTTGAGAATAGAAATCGTAAATTTCCTCTAATTTGTTCCAGCGCATCTAATCCGCTACTTTTGTCATCGGGATCATATAATTTGAGCAATAGGGCACCTGTTTAAGAACACAAAAACTATATAAATTGGAAAAGGTCGTTTTCTCTTTCAAATCAGAATATTCACTTAGACCGGATTTTCGGACAGCTGCAACAGATTGAAGTAGCGGAAGGTTGGGTAATAAAATTCTCAAAATGTCAAGCCACTTGTACTCAACAATTGGTTTTGCTTTCAATATCAGCATGAGTATCATTTCAGCATTTGTTTGTATCTGTAATCAAGTTATATCGAATTATAAATGGAAAGAATGATTGCTTGTAGATTAACACCATTGCATCTTCATCCACATAACCATGAATTATTATTTCCCGCAGAATATTGGCCGTCAATAGTATTCCAAATGTTGGAACATGAGCCGACGATTTTCCTGTCATGGCTATCTCTCCATCCATTATGGCTGCAAAATGTTGCTTAGCCTTATCACAGCAATTTTTATACACCGCTCTAAGGGAATTAGTTGAAAATTAAATTTTGTAGTTGTTGTTTTTATTTTGCAATCTGTGTATTAGATATTCCGTACCTTCGAATAAAAACATCTTCATGTGATATCAATTTTTCAAGGATTTTTTCAGCACAATCTCGCAATGTGTTGTTTCCTTCATAATACGGTATACAACTAAGAACGAATGTATGCAGTTGAGAAACAACCTAATTGACCATATGTAAATTACAACTTACTTGACAATAGCATCAATTAGTTTACACGAGAATTCAATGTTTTTAGTTATCAGTAATGTTTCAAGTATTTTCGACCCTTCGATGATAAGCTTTCTTGACGATATTTTGTAAAGCTTTTTTGAAATGGCCACTAAAGGCCCGAAAATCTCGTTGCAATTTAACATAGCTTCAAGTTTATTTTTTTCAGTGGCCTGAAAAATATTTAATTTTTGTTTGTGTATTAAAATTGTATAAGAATAGTAGTATCTATCATAGTTATGACACGTTTTTGTTGTAGAAGCAACGTCTTCAAGTAAAAATGTGTGTGTATGTGTGTGGGAGAGAGAAGCAGCAGCTTCCTCTCCCTGTGTCGGGGCCAAGAAAGATAGCAGCTTCAATAGGAGCCTCCCACAAAGCTCTGGGCGTAAGCGAGGTGGAAGCAACAGAGCATTGAAAGATGTGATTGACATCATGAGGTGTGACATTACAGGTCGAAGATACGTTTGGAATGTTGTTATCGATGCGAGGTAAGTACGAGTTAAGATAGGAGCACCACCCAGATCGAAGTTGTGCAAGCTTGGTTCTGTCGATCTAGATAGAGTGTTATCAGTAGGAGAAATGGCGGGTCTTGTAGTACAATGTTGGAGTTTAGTTCTGCAATCGATTTTTGAACTTCCTCGGGGTGTAAGGTGGTTAAAGCCGTTCTATAGGCGACTCCATCGAATGGCTCCCTTTTCAATCTCTGGACATCTTTCTCGAGATCCCTCAGGATGTGTCTGATGTTAAGCGGAGGCGGCGTTTTGTCCATGAGTTGATGGTTCGGATGGTCACTTCGGTAGCAGCCTACCAAATATTGCTTCGCAAGGAGGGTGTTGTGGCTCCTCAAAGGCAGCATGTTGGTCTCTTGGTGGGGGTGATCCTGAGACGACATCAAGTGATAGCCTGCCACTTTGCATAAAGCAGCATTTTGACAGAACTGTATGTGCTTCCAGTGTGTGTCACTCAGGTTCTGAGACCAGGTAGGTGTTGCGTAATTGGCCACCGATCTTTCAAAAGCTTCGTACGCTACCAATATGGTCTCTTTATCCATTCCCCACGAGCTTCCAACGAGCGCTTTGAGAACCTTATTGTCAGCTCTCATTTTATTGCATATTGTGGAATATCATACTACTAGCCTACTATCCAAGATAAGACCAAGTATTTCGGATGATTGACGATGGAAATGGGATGGTCTCCTACTGATATGTTTAGCTGTTGTTTCACCTCCTTGGTCCAAGATGTGAACAATGTGGCAGATGATTTCAGCGCTGAGATCAAAAAATTTTTGTTGGTGCAAAAGGCATTGAGTACGTCCAGATAGTTGTTGATCATTGCACACATCAATGGAATGTCGTTACCAGTGGCTAAGATTGAACAATCATCCGTATAGGTGATGAGTGGAGTCCTTCTGATGGTGTGGGGAGTCCTGATAGGTAGATGTTGAACAGGGTAGGTGAGAGGACTCCTTCTTGCGGGACACCTTGTTTAATCCTCCTTAGTTTTAATTTCTTATCCCGGAACTCCGTGAATGATTGGCGACCAGCCAAATAGTTAGCGATCTATTTTTTAGCATGCGCAGGAAGAAATGTACAGCAGATGCCTGATAGAAGACCGAGTGACTGAGAGTGCCATAGGCTTTTGACAGGTCAAGAGCCAATAGGATAGTTCTCTGACACAGACGAGACTGATTAAGGCCATTATGGATTCGATAAGTGCTTGCATCCAAAGCCGTCGTAGTGCTGGGCATTCCCCTAAAGCCATGTTGTTGATTGGCTGGCTGAGCATGGGACGTGAGCAGTGCCAAGAGTAGCGCTTCGAGCGTCTTAGCAAGAGGTGAAAGTAAAGAAATAGGGCGATATGATTCACTAAGTGTTGCTTTCTCTCCAGGTTTTAGTATGGGTATCACCCTTGCTGTTTTCCATATCTCGAGAGCAACTAACGACGAAAGTGAAAGATTGATAGTGGTCGTTAGGTACTCTATACCCGGCACGTTGAGATTCTTGAGCATCAACATCGAGATGCCATCCAGACCTAAGGCTTTTGAGCCTATTGCTTTTTTTGTGATTGCTGCAGCTTGATCAAGAGTAAATTGGAGCGTCTGGTCAATAGTAAGGTTCTGGATCTTACGACGAATTGTGCGCTTGAGTTTATCAGGAGGAGGATGATCAACTAACTGCCTGTTGAAATAGTATTCGTATCGGGTGGGGTCACTAATCGTCTTGTTGCCGAATTCGATGGCAACATTCCCTCTGTTATTCGATGGCATAGCGAGGGCTCTGAGTCTGACTGTTGACAAGAGCTTGGAAACTCCGGATTTGAGATTGCAGCTTCAAGATGGGCAGTCCATTTTGAGCGTTTATGCTCAGCTACCTGCATGTTTATCTGGATGTTGAGGTCTCCGATTCTAGAATCGCTAGGTTCTTTGCTGCGGATGCGGTCTCTCTCGTCGGCCAATCTGGCTGCTGATGTAGGGAAGTTAGGCCTGAGCGTTGGTATCCGTCCTGCAGGAATACATCTGGCAGCCGCTTTGATCAGTACTCGCCTGAAGGTCGATTTAGCAGCACGCATTGGTGTTACTTCTAAAGCTATCCCAGTCAGCATTATTAAAGTTCATGAAAGTGCGGTGCTCTGTAGGAAGTAGATTGAAGAGCATGTCGAGTCTGATGATGATCAGCAAATAGTCAGAGGAGAGCGTGAGAACGGGTTCCCAATTCGTGTTGTTAATAAAGCCGGCACTAGCAATCGAGATGTCGGGAGAGACGGAACATATACCGGCAATACGAGTGAATGCGTCATCATTTAATGGACAGAATTCGAATGAGTCAATTTGTCCCGCTAAAGAGATTCCTCTAGCATCATTATCTAGATTTGAGTGCCATAGCTCATGATGAGCATTAATATCTCTGAGCACTAGATGGTGTTGGCCAGTGAGTAGGGAACTAATGTTGACCTTGTAGCCTGAGGGACAGCTGGCCATCGGTGGAATGTAGATGTTGAGGATTTCAATCTCTACATTACCAGATTGTATAACTATTGGATGCAGCTTAAGAATATCGTCAGCGGCCACAGATAGAGCTAGTTCACGGTATTGCACTGACTGATGGATTATGAGTGCGAGTCCACCGCTAGTGTTGGTCACACGGTCCCTACGAACAATATTTTAGTTGCCATGGGAATTAAGAGACGAGTTGGAGTTCAATTTGGTCTCTTGAATGCCACCTATCATAACCTATGTCTGTCCAGAAATTATGTCACTTCAGCAATTTTGTGTTGTAGTCCATTGCAATTAAGTTGGACTAGCGAGAGGACTCTATAGTTTGTAACCACTGGAGCTCGAGTAAGGTTGTGCTGCATCGATGCTGCGTGATGGGTGATGTTGTTCATCGGAGTTGTTAGGGACAACTGCGCGCCCAAGGTCGTAATCGTAGGTGTAGCTGGATTGCAGAATTGGGCAGGTTTGATGAGAGTTGTCCATTATTTCTACAAATGTAAACGAAGAATTTCACCGCCCGGGATGTTTCAGTCTCGATCAGCTATGCAGGTGCACCATTCGTTGCAGCAATTGCATCTAAGTGTCGCCATACACTGTCGAACTCGAACACGAACCTGGTACAAATGTCCTCTGACACACACATATACTTCACATAGGTGTGAAGAAAACCGGTCCATTTGTACCAGGTTCGAGTTCGACAGAGTATGGTGACACTAATAGGGGTGGCGTTTGGACGCAAGTTCTTGTTACAAACGCAGCCGATCCTTTGGACCAGGATTGTTCACAATGCCGGCGCGAACGAGAAGTATTGAGAGCAGCAGCGCCAATAAATGTTGCTCCCAACAGAATCGGAATCAGATGTTTGTCTAGGATGACAGAACTTACGCAGGAACTTTAGAATAAAGTGACCATCCCATTGAATAGAAACTGGAAAAGAATTACTGTGAAAAACTTAGCAAAATGGTCGGTATTCCTCGAAGCGATCATTACTTATGATTAGTCGGTGCAAGCTATTCATGTGTATTTTATATGGAGCTATGTTCCCCCGAGGTGCATGCTAGCAAGTAGCAACTGCACCATCCAAAATGTATATGCTATCGAAACGTCAACAAGGCATAGCTATGCAAGATATGTTGACGCGTCCATGCCCCTTAATGGCTCAAGGCAATTAAAATATGTTTATGTTCCCCGAGAAACTGCTGCATTCAACCCGTAATCAATAATCATGTGCAACGTTTGTCTTGTATGTCGGTTGGTCTAAGAAGTCGTGGTACATGGTAACCAAAATTTTTATTGTTTTTTTTTTTGTTTAAATAAAAAATACCTTTGAAAATTTTCTTATTCGATCGTACAAATCAGGATACATTTCTTTCAATGGAAAGTCGAATAAAGCAGATTCCAATTCCGCCATCCAAGTATCCATATTCTCCAAACTATCACTGCTTCTGGCCGATGTAGACATGTATATTTCCGGATCGTAGTGTGTTTTAGTTGATGGTGAAACCGATCCGAGTTGAACTTTCTTTTTTACTTCAATATTGAGTAATTCGGTGATAGTTTGTAACATATGAATATAAAGCATCCGCTTTAGTTTATTTGATGGCTCAGCAACTGTACACCCTTGACGATAGTATCTTGCCAGAAGGCCCAAGTCTGTTAAAAACATATTTCGAAAATCGTAAACATGTAGATCGCTTGCAATCACGTCTACGATTTCTTTCAATAAATCGTATACTAAAATAAGCGGTGGCTGCAATAATATTTAAATGTAATTAGAAATAAAAAAAAAAACTCATTGAAAAATTTTGTCCATAATAATAATAACGCCTACCTGTGATTTTTCCTCACATTCTTTATAGCAGTCAATGCATAACTTGAACAGCACAAGGCAATATCTTTGGGTGGTAATCTGCGTATTTGTATTCTCCAATTTATTCTGTCCAAGAACAATCGTCAATTTTTGTGTTAATAATTCACAATGTGCATGATACTCACATCGTTCGCTGGTACATAATGCGTCTTTGACAATTGTTTCCTTTTTATTCGTCCAGAAAGGGATTTTGTTAAACTAGTTAACATTCTGAGTAGTGTTCCTAATTGTATACTTTCTTTTCGATTAAGCAGCATTAATGACTAGAAATCATAAATGCGTTTTACAATTAAATTCAAATATGTAAATAGTCGAGCAAAATACTTTTCTTCATAATGATTCGTTACTTACATTAAAAATATACGGTGGCTGTAGAAAATACTCAGCCGGATAATCATTGATTGCTGCTTCTAGAAAATTAATTGAATGTTGCAGGGAATCTTGATTTTCACTAGTCAGAGATTCAGAAAGCAATTTCAACGAATTGTAATCGGGAGGTGACGGGACCGACCAGACAGTTTCATACTCCGATGTACTATAAAATTAAAATAAAATATGGGGACTTTATTCGATCAGCAATGCGACGACTCCCTGGTAAATTATACATACTCATCTAATAATATATCCGAATAAGTCGCATTGGATGCGGAACTTTCGCTATGTTCATCCTTGTCAGATGTGGATAGCTTATCAGAGCACTGATGATTGTCAATTAACACAATCATAGATGATACCAAGCGTTTCAATTCGGAACTGCTAATGATCTTCTCGACTTTTCGAAATTCTTTGACCAACCTTTCCTTACCGAGGTATCGTAACGCTTCTGAAGCATATTTGCTCTACGTTAGATAAAAGAGAATTAGGAAACTGAGAAGTGTAACGCTATCCGGACAAGCAATAATTTATACTGTGATTGGTTGTGCATTTCGAACGAATAAAAAATTAGTATGAAATAATTGAAGTTTACCACAAATTAGTCACTTCTGTTTAATTATTCCATGTTCCTTTTTAATTCCTTCCATTGAAAGTATCCGATTAATTAGTCCGATTGACTTAACATTAGTAGAACTACTAACCTGTAATAGTTTCAGCATACATCGTAAGACCGTTTCTTCATGTTGTAAGGGCTTTTGTCCAAACCATCGAATGAACTGTTTCAATAAACTTCCAGGACTGAAAATTAGAACCTCATTTAACTCCAGAGATCGTTGTAATTTCCCGTCGATGTGTTTCAAGGCCCTCAAACGTATCTCCGGAAGCTCGTGTCCTGATCAATGCAAAGCGATAAATATTGTGTTAACAAAGTGATTTTGTGATAAAGTTGGAATATATGTATTAGGAAAATTAACATATAGGGACGTAAAATATCAGCAATCTTGCGAAGAAAGAAATCTTCGCACAATAAAAACCAGAACATTTAAAAAATAGCGCCAAAAGGGTAAAATTTGGCTATTACACCCACCATACACACAGCGATCGTTCGGCCGATACGTCGAACGGTATCGATATCGGCCGATGGATCGGCCGCGTATACGCGTCCCGTGTATCAGAACCTCGCTCTTTGGTGGTTCGCTTTCGCCCAAACACACAAATTGATAAACCCTTCCAATTTATTTTTGGAGCTATTTAAGCAAAGCACATAAGCACATAATCGTCCCTGTGAATGTAAATTGAGTCCACCGAGAGAAAGCCAAATTCCAAATTGTGCACTGAGAGAGATACACGCGTACACCTGCTCCAAAGAAGTCGAAGTCGATGGACTCGGTCAGAAAGGTTACAACTGGCTGATTGGCTAGGCTATAATAGGGGCGTGTTCGAATTGGGAGTCGAATTGTAAATAACCGAGTCCGTTACTCGGTAGATCAGGGCCTCGAGACTATTTTTTATTTCCAAAGTTAAAGGTTTCGTTTTGAAAAAATGTTCATCAAAAGGCGAGTATGCCAAAATTTTCGTACGAAAATGTTGTATTTATCTAAAAATTTGGTAAAGTAATTACAATAGAGTAAAATATGTTTGGACATTTTTCGGCTGAAGACAATGAGATTTTGCAGAATTTTGAAAACCCTACTACTGAACAACGCTCCGCGTGTTTAAAAGTCTGACCTGAGAGATTGTCTGCAGAAAGGGATAATAATAGCGGCATTTTCACAGTCTAGTCATATTACATACCGTACAGAATGCTCCGAAGTTGCTGTGCAAGATTTTACCATGCAATTTCTAAAGGAAAAAATATCAGGATTTTAATTCTCGATTCCTTGAACTCTTTAGCTGCTACAGGCAACTGATCTTGCAATACTAAAAAAAAACGTTTTTTTTACAGCTATGCAGAGCATAGCAGGTTAAGACCACACAATTACACTAACGATTTGATCTGAGCTGCTCTGGATAGAAGGTTAGTGCAAGAATTCTACTCCGTTAAGTAGTCTGCGTTTTGAAATGCAGGCGGCGCAGATGTCGAAGTTTTCGAGCAGTTTACAGTTTGGGAAGCACATAAAATTAATTTCTTGTCAATAAAATGTTCGTTTTATGTAATTATGTGGAATGGTAAACATACAAAATGATTTTGCTGCCTAAAGGAAATTTGTCCGATTGTTTTTGTACTAAGGATTTAAGTTTCCTCTTGAAATTTGAGTTGACTTTTGGATGCTAAAGTAAAGCAAGACACGTTCCCCGTTTTCGCTACTCTAATCTGCTGTGTACCGTTTTTTACTGCTCTACAATCGAGAACAGATTGGAGTAGCGAACACGAAAACGGGGCATGTCTCTGTTGGAAGTGTGTCTTGGTTTAGTTAGCATTAGCCGTCTATCTATTGCACGCTGTATATATGTCGGAACCAACGGAATCGGACCACTACGTCATATAGCTGCCATAGGAACGACCGGCCCAAAAGTCTGTTTGCGTTAGAAAAAGTTTTTTATTTCTGAAGATATCGTTACCAATTTTCATATTGTTCAATCGTATCTACTGCCAAATCACTTTCCCGAATTTTGTTGAAATTGGATGTCATAGGAACGACCGGTCCAAAAGTAAGTTTTCCCTAGAAAAGCTTTTTTGTTTCTAAATGTATTTTTAATGATGTTCAAAGTAATCAAATATATCTATCGCCAAACCATATATACCACAATTTGATTGAAATCCGCTCACTATTTCATACACCTCCCATAGGGACAGTGGAATTGGAACAACCTTTACTGCTAATTGCAAAGCGGCAAATACAGGTCTTCGTTTTTATATGAGAAGTTAGCGTTATACCAAATAATGAAGGTATGATACCTTTAATTATTATGTCCGCTTTATTGTTACATTTTGTGCACAGTAGTTTTTACAAATTACTGAGCAGTTTAGACTTAGTAGTCCAGATGGCGGTGATCGTAATGACAACGGTGAAAGATTTGTAGAGTTCTGCAACTTTCACAGTCTCTTCATCGGTGGTACTATGTTTGAGCATAAGGACCACCACAAAATCAGTTGGTCCTCTGTTGATCGGCGCAGAACACAAAATCAGATCGACCATTTTGCCATTAGTAAAAGATTCAAGAGTTGCCTCCTGGACGTGCGAAACAAGAAGGGTGCCGATATTGGGATGGGAAGAGACCATTATCTTATGATCGCTAATGTTTGATTGCGTATTGCAGCCGTGCGCCGCCCCAGCGACGAAAGATCCAGGCCCCGCAAATTCAACACCGCTCGACTAAAAAATCCAGCTGTCTTACAACAATATAATGACCATCTTGCGCAAAAAGCGGCTGAGATAACTAGTCACCCAGATAGTGACATAAACGAAAACTGGGATGCCATAAAAAATGCGTACATTGATAGCGCAAATACCATCCTTGGCCCAAACCCGGATTGCCGGAATAAGCCCTGGATGTCCGACGCTTCATGGCAGCGGATTGTTGAAAGAAAGGAGCTGAAAGTTCGTTTGGCTGCAGCATCAGACGACAATCGAAGCAGCATCGAACTCCTTTACCGTCACAAAGCTCGAGAAGTTCAGCGTAGTGTGCGACGCGATAAAAGAGTTTATGCCAATTCTCTTTTAGCGTCAGCAGAAGAAGCCGCTAGAAGTAACAACTTAAACGCCGTATACGGTGTCATCAAGGAGTTTACAGGTGGTCGTAACTCCTGCCAACATCCGGTGAAAGATAGTGATGGAAAGCTACTTATCTTGGAAGAAGATCAAATGAGGCGGTGGAAAGAACACTTCGCCGCGGTCTTGAACCGTGTAACCTCTGGTGAAGTTCCCCCTCATATAGATAATTTAGCTAACCATCAAAATGTGCGTATACGGTCCACTGCCCCGACTAAAGAGGAAATAGTCACTGCAATTATTGCACTAAAACGAGGAAAGGCCGCCGGACTTGACGGCATCCCTGCCGAACTTTATCAAGCAGCGCCAAGCGTAACTGCCGATTTGCTGCACCCACTTGTTGATAAAGCGTGGAATACAGAGACCTTTCCCACTGAGTGGAAGGAAGGTTTGATCATCAAACTTCCAAAGAAGGGTAGCCTCACAGACTGTAATAATTGGAGAGGCATTTGTGTGCTTCCTGCCGTTGCCAAGATAATAGCTAAAATCGTCCTGGAAAGACTAAAGGCCCACTTAGAAAGCACAATTGATGAAGAGCAGGCTGTCTTTCGATCCGGATTCTCCTGTGTCGATCACATTAACACCTTGCGAATCATCATCGAGCAATGCGCTGAATACGATTCTCCGCTTCACTTGCTTTTCATCGATTTCGAAAAGGCTTTCGATAGTGTGAACCGGGATTCTATATGGGCGGCCTTGCGCAGGAGAGGCATCCCTGAGAAGCTTGTGGCTATTATTAAGGCAACCTATGACGGCGCGAAATGTCGCGTTCTGCATAAAGGTAAGATGTCGGGGGACTTTGAGATTCGCAGTGGAGTTCGGCAGGGGTGCATCCTCTCACCGATCCTATTCCTCATTGTGATCGGCGATGTGTTGCATGCAGCCCTATCCGGCCTCGACAGAGGAATTCAATGGACTTTGACATCTTATCTACAACATCTTGACTACGCTGACGACATATGCCTACTCTCCCACAAAATCATGGATCTGTCCGCAATGGCGTTAGATCTCGAGAGGGAGGCAAGCAAGGTTGGGCTAAAGATTAATACCAACAAGACCAAGGTTCTTAGCCCGCCGTTGCGAAAAAGAAATCCGACACCTATTGCCATCAATATTAATGGGAAGCCTGTGGAGAAGGTGGACAACTTCGTCTACCTGGGTAGCATTGTTGCCGAAAATGGTGGTACGGAGCAGGACATCGCTCGTCGTATCAACCAGGCTAAACGCGCATACGGCATGCTGTCCAAAATCTGGCAGAGCAGTTATCTCAGCATCAAGACCAAGCTGGGCCTGTTTCGCTCCCTGGTACTATCAGTGCTTTTGTATGGGAGCAGTACATGGAAAGTTTCCGTAGGAGTTACCAGAAAGCTGCAAGTTTTCGTCAACTCATGTCTTCGTCGAATTTTAAGAATTTTCTGGCCCGAAACAATATCAAATGAAGAGCTAAGTCGGCGTACGGGTCAGATGCCAATCGACGAATTGATACGCAGGCGAAAATGGCAGTGGATAGGTCACACATTGCGGAAGAGTGATAACTGCATTGCTATGCATGCCATGAAATGGAACCCCATTTCCAACCAAGGCCGACCAAGAGGGGGTCCTCGAATCACATGGCGTCGATCTGTGGCAAAGGAGTGTCAGGTACTGGGTAAGTCTTTTGGGGAGTTGCGCCCCATTGCCCAGAACAGAGTACGATGGCGCGCAGGAGTAGTTGACGCGCTATGCCCCGCTAGGGGTTAAGGCAAAGTAGTAGTAGATGGCGCAACGGTTAGCATGTTCGCCTTCTATGAACTGGGCCTCGGTTCGATTCCTACTGAATGCAGTAGTTTTCGTAGTGGATTTACGTGTCGCGCTATGAGCCCACTCAGCTGTTAAATGAGTACCCATTTATGGGGTAAATAACTCGGTTGAGCGTGTTGCTAATCACACACCTCTGCACGAGACACACCGTCACGATCTTGATGATGCTAACTCATCTCGAGGCCATGATTCAGATTGGACTGTTGCGCCAGTTATTTAAATATTTAAGTTTTTATTTATGTAGACCGCTCTTCTAACGACTATAGACCTTAGTGTAGCCTTTTTTGTACTTATACAAAATGTAGGTCCGAATTGATTGAGGAGCTGGATCTCTGGTGGTTTTAATAATCCGCAGTCCAGAGGGTTTTTAATTTTGCCCAGCCATGTCTGAACTTGGTGATAAGTACGGAAGATGTAGTACATAGCTGCATCCTGTGTCGATAGAAGCTTTGAAAGACTCAACTTGTTACCTGTAGCAGACTTCGAGAATAGCTCATATCGCAAAGCGTCTAATGTTTTTCTATGTCACCGCGATACAGAGTTAGAAGTATACGGTCTCCCGCTTCAAAAATAACCGCCAGCAATGGCGTTAGGATTTCTGAAGATATTTGCGAATTCAAGCAGTGAACTACTAAACCTTTTGCAAGGTAAGGTCACCTTTTCAGACTCTATTCCCCGGAGTACTATCAAGTCCGTAAACGTTTAGTAGGCATCCATTTTTAATTCAAATTTAAATTACGAAGTGTCAGACGGAATAACTGATCATAATAATAAACTTATACATATTTAATACTGAAAATTCATAATCATTTACGTTTCTATTATTTTCGGCCGTAGGGTATTAAAACCACAATGCTTAAAAATTTCGTTAGTCTGGCGAAATGCATAACATACTATCGTCCATGCTGTTGCCCAGATAAAATCAACTTTCCCTTCATCCGTTTGATAAGCGCAATGCATCAATTTAAATTTAACTATGTGATCAAATATCCGAAACGGGAAATACCAAAAGAAAGAATTGACCTTCCGATTGAACAGAAAACACTTCCCGAAATATCCGATCGGTGTGGTAGTGTTAAGAAATTCTATGAAATCTTGGGAGTTAAGAGGAACGCTACACAACAGGATATCAAGAAAGCCTACTATGTTTTGGCAAAGCAACTGCACCCAGATTCATCAATAATATACAGATCGCCCGAAAGCGATAGGAAATTTCAAGAATTATCGGAAGCCTATCGGATTTTGAGCGACGAAAGCAAGCGCCGTGAATATGATTTGTACGGAATCGTGAAGAATCCAAAGAAAAGTATTCCTGATTTTAAAATAAATCGCAATGATCAAATTTTGCACAAAATGTTCAGTGAAGCCGGCTTTGCCCGAGAGAGCAAAGAATTTGGTAAGATGTTATTATATTGTAGTATGTCAAACTGGCTTATACGAAAGAGATTTTCAGGTAAAGCTTAGATGAATCATGCTTTTTTAATTTTAAGTAACCGTCCTGAGCTAAGCAGAGAAAACCACAATTAATTAAATACAAGATAAGATAATAAATGGGCCGTGGTCACAAGCACTGCGACAATATGTCTATTTTATTATGCCCAGATCCTATAGAGCAGGACTAGATCTGTGTATCTAATCTGCTCCCCGCGATAAATTGACTGAGATGGCCGAGTTTGATCGATAATTAAGTATTCAACAACATTGTACTTAATGCTGCCCATTTATTCTGATCCTTTCGTTGACGGATTTCAGGATTTTGTTGTTTACTCAGCAGATAAGTTTTAAATTGTTCCTTGCATGTTTTATTTTTGCTAGCACTAATTGCTTCTACAATGCCCCTTGTGGGGCAAAGCGCGTCAATTGTTCCATGTGGCCCAGTTTACGTTTCGTTAGCATAAAAAGGACTGATGGCAAAAACTGAAGATTAAATGAGAAATTCTTAAAAACACATGATTCTGTGAATGACAGTGCCAAAGCCAAACTAATCCTTTATTTCCTGTGAAAAAAATCACGGCATCACGGCCTGACGATGATCTGTGATCAGTAAGGTGACCACCTGTACCGAAATGACCGGTACAGTACCGAAATTTTGATGTTTTGTACCGTGTACCCAAGGGAAGCTTGGGTACACCAAAATATACCGAAATTTAATTTCGCACCAAAAATATACCGAAATTTGAACTATGCTCCAAAATATACCCTAATTTGAAAATAGAATTACTTCAAAAGTGATATGCCATTGTTTAATACTCTATGAGAACACTTTGTGCGGCGAGAGTTTCAAATTGAGCGAAATGAGAGCTTCTCAGTGGCGAAGACTACAAGATATCTTCCAGTAGCTACAGTGCCACAATTGCATTTGATCGCATTTGAAATTTTTGCGGTCTGCGGAAATCTAGTGACTCGTCGTCCGATCGATCGGCCGATGGATCGCCACAAAATATCAGCTGATCAAAATTATTTGGAACTGTAAAAAAAAAACGTCAACGATAAGACAGGCCAATCCATCGGCCGATATCAATATCGGCCGATCGATCGGTGTGTGTATGGCACGTTTTTTGTACGTAAGATGTAATATTAAAATGACTTGCGAGCAATTTTGCGAGCAATTCTTTGAATTTATAAAGACCCAACAAAATTTCTCTGATGAGAAATGAGGATTTAAAAAATAAGAAAAACCAAACTAAAAGTATATAAAACATAAAATGCAATTAATGTGTATGCGTAAACTATAAAAGTAAAAGAAATATTTTTGTCTTTCATTATAAATCTATGTGTGCTATGATTTCTGATCGTGTACCGGAACAAGTGGTCATGTACCGAAATTTAGTTGTAAAAATATGGACATGTACCGAAATTCGCTTATCAAAAGGTGGTCAGCTTAGTGATCAGTCTATGGGCTGATTGGCCACTCACACTAATCCGTTATCATCAAAACATCATATTGCCATTGTCAGGCCTGAAAACAATCTCAACTGAAGATGGAAAATGGACGATAACTCAATGCCCACACACTAGTAGTTTCAGGCGGGGTGCAGGCCACGATCTTAAGACCGTCGCGCCGTAGGGCCGACTGTAAGCAAATGCTAAAAACCGATTATCATCAGTTTTACTGTAGAATTAGGAACATTCCTGTTTCGCGAAAATTGGGAGAATTCTCTCTATTAAATTAGGGAGAATTTTTTTTAATTCCTTAATTTCCGGCATTTTCGCGTTAGGTAGTCCATTTCCGCTTTAGTTAGTAAGAACCTAGAACCCATCCGGGGGATTAGTCGGTCCTAAAGCGGAAATTTCCTGAGTTTTGTGAAAATTCTCCCTAATTTAATAGAGAGAATTCTCCCAATTTTCGCGAAACAGGAATGTTCCGTAGCTTGTACTGATTCTGTTCCTGTTCCTTATTCTGGTGTATGCGAAATCACGGCTTTAAACGGTAAGTACATAAATAGGCTCCTGGGTACAAAATATTTTTAATGAGATCATTTTAGTCTCCTTCAGGCATATAATTTCAAAACTTTTAATTTACGATTCTAATAATAACATTTTTATTCAAGGCCTAGAGCACGAGTTCTCCAGCTTTTTGTTAATACCCCACTGATATTTCCTTTGTCTTTACTTTGCAGATCCACCTGTAAATGTCCCGCCAGTAGAAACACTTTTAAAATTAACATTCGCGCAATCAGTGCTGGGAACCACTAAAAGCATACCAGTAAAAACGCAGACAAAGTGCCAAGCGTGTTCTCGAAGCAACCGGTTTTCAGTCAAAAGAAATATGGTGATGTGTACAAAATGCAGCGGCACGGGCTTCGCAAAAAGTGCCCGTATAGCCCGCACTCCGTGCAAATCTTGCAATGGCCTTCGTTTTACTCCACAAACTACATGTCTTGTATGCAGAGGTGGTGGGACGATAGTGGCCACTGAACAAATCGAAGTGAATATTTCGCCAGGAGTTCGTTCGGGTGAAGTGATACGAATATCCAAACCAAATGTGAATCAGCAGATTGCTCTTCGAATTTTAGTTGGCCAGAGCGAAGAGTTCAAACGCGATGGAAATGATATTCTAAGCACAGTACCAATCACACTTTCGCAAGCTGTCCTGGGAGGTTCGATTAAGGTGAAAGGAATAGATGGCAAAACTAATCTAATCACCTTGGAACCTGGAACGGAGTCTGACACAAAAATTCGATTAGTCGGTAAAGGAGTGAAGTCCAATAGGATGATTGGTGATCATATTGTCACTTTAAAAACTAAAATGCCGAAAATATTAACGGCCAAGCAACGAGCATTGATGACAGCATTCGGTAGCTTGGAAAATGACGATGTGAGTATCAAGAATGAGCTCCGCAATCACAAAATACGGGAGGAGTTGGCGAATTTGCACAATTTAAATGATAGGACGTAATCATTTGAACTAATCGATTACTTATTATTACAGTAATGTCACATTTTAATTAATGTAGTAGTGTTCAATGTATGTATTTATGGTAATTAGTAGAAAAAAAAATATTGCCAACAATAATAGGAACTGTTCTAAAACCAATTGTGGTGTAGTTTTGATTTTATCCTACTTTTTATCTTTTATTTTTATTTTTTTTGTTGGTGCTGATTACGAATTTGGGGGGCAAAAAAACTTTTCCATAGTCCTCCGCGTGGGCGCCCCTGGTAACGGCAGTATATCAAATCGCTGACGGCCAATGTCTTAGCGATAAGACAGTTTGGCCTGAATGGCTGACCAACACCTAAGCGTCTCAGGTTTAGTAGGATGGAATGACTTGCGTAGTTGGACCTGCAACATAGTTGTGTGAACTCCAGCACGTTTATTAAACCATCTGAAGCAGCTATCTTACGAGGCCATCCCCTGAATGGTGTTAAGCGACGTGCTGACAACTCGTCCTTGCAAAAACCACTCCATGTCAAGAAACCTGGAACAAAAGCCTCGGATTGGACGGATCACCAACGACGACCACGTAAACGACTAAAGGATTATTCTTTCGGATCCTGGAATGTACGCTCCCTGAACAAACCGGGAGCCTAGAAGGCCCTCCTTCAACAGGTCGAAAAGTACAAACTGAGCATTACTGCGGTCCAGGAAACAAATTGGCTTGGCAGCGAGATTAATCACAAGAAATCGTACACAATTTTTACAAGTGGCAAGCCATCGGGCCGCTGGGAGTTTGGAGTAGCATTTATAGTAAACAATCACCTCAAGCCGCACGTTACTGACTTCAAACCCATAAATGAACGGCTATGTGCGATTCTCATTAAGACTCGATTCTCCAATCTCTGGCTCATCAATGTGCACGCCCCCACTGAAGTTAAAGAAGACGCAGTAAATGACGAGTCCTACGCCCGCCTTGAGACTCTCTTCGACTCACTTCCAACAAACGATGTCAAATTGCTGCTGGGAGACTTTATTGCGATAGTCGGAAATGAAAGTTGGCACCGGGGGACCACTGGAGGCCACAGTCTCCACGGCGAATGTAACGACAACGGGAAACGACTTATCGACTTCGCCTGCAGCAGGAATCTAGTCGTAAGCTCTACGGGTTTTCCGCATAGACGCATTCACAAGCAGACCTGGAAATCTCCAGACGCACATACCGTCAACCAAATTGATCACGTCCTCATTTGCAGGAGATGGGCGTCTAGTGTGATGGATGTCCGCTCTTATCGAGGAGCAAACTGCAACTCAGATCATCACTTGGTGAAGACGACCTACAGATGTAAAATTTCCTCAGTGCACCAATTGAGAATCAGCCGTCCCAAAATATTTGCGGTTGATAAACTTCTGAACGATGCTACGGCGGTGGCGGTGCCCTTGAGGAAAGACTATCGCCTATGCTACACAACATCAGCAACACAGGCGTCCATGGGTTCTGGGATGAACTCAAGCGCACCATCAAAGATGTCGCAGAGAAGGTCGTGGGAGCGCGAAATGACTGGTTCGACGAAGAATGCAAAAATTCACTTGATGCGAAAAACGAGGCCTATAGACAATGGATTTAACGAGCAACCAGAGCCAGAAGAGAGAAATATGACGAGCTACGGCGAATATCGAATAGAATAATTAAGAAACGTAAATACTTTGACGAGCAGTTGCTGAATATAAACGAAAACTTAGCTAATAGGAACACCAGACAAGCGTACAAACTAGCAAATACAATTAATTAATAAATAAAAAAAAAAAAATAAAAATAAAAAATAAATAAATAATAATTACGGCTATCAACCCAGGACTAGCCTTTGTAAGGACAAGGATGGAAACATCATCAGCGACACCGATGGCATTAACAAACGATGGTCCTCTTATTTTGAAGAGCTTCTGAACCTACCATCCAACATCCCCACACATGAAGCTCTCGACGATATTGCTGATCTAGGCCCACCCATTCAACCCCCGACAGTAGAGGAAGTTGATCTCGCGTTGCGGTCACTAAAACGAAATAAAGCGCCGGGCGCTGACGAGATTCCAGCTGAACTGCTAAAATTCGGTGGAACGAGTCTAGTTGATGCCATACATCAATTACTCCTGCGAGTATGGGAGGACGAGGAGATCCCAGACGATTGGCGCAGAAGCATCATCTGTCCAATTCATAAAAAGGGAGATAAATTGCGGTGTGAGAATTACAGGGGCATCTCACTAGTTTGTACGTCCTATAAAATTTTGACGAAAATTCTGGAAAATAGAATAAAATCGTACGCAGAACGAGTCATTGGCGAATATCAAAGCGGTTTCAGACCTGGTCGCTCCACAACCGATCAGCTCTTCTCAGTCAAACTGATACTCCAGAGGTGCTGGGAATACAACGTAAACGTATACCAAATCTTTGTCGACTTCAAGCAGGCATACGACAGTATCGATCGTGGAGTACTGTACAACATAATTCTGCAATTTGGTATACCAGCCAAATTAGTGCGACTGACTAAGATAAAGATGACCAACTCGGTCTCACAAGTCAGGATCCACAATAGACTTATTGGCCTCGTTTATGCCGCGGAACTATCTTCGAGAATTAACTAATTTGAGCTAACTCACAACGACATAAACATGTCGCATTAGCTAGTTTTGGTACTAATCTTACCTCCACTTGCGATGCAGAACTGGACTGAAAAATTGGGACTAGATAGTGTTGATGTCTTCGCTAAAGGTATTGTTGGTGAAAATTATATTTTATATGTTATATAAATACCTGAAACTCTGTATTCGTCTCATTCTTTGATGGTAGCGGTATAAACGCGTTTTTATTAGGAGGCTACTGCCTCTTGACATTTTCCAAACCAAAGTCACAAAACAACAACTGACATCTTTCATACTTAATACCTCTCCGTATAGTCGGTATAAACACACTACGAACAAGTACTAGCAGTAAAACGATTTAGTTACATCGCCTTTTAGTTCCACGGTACAAACGGGGCCATTGATCTATTTGAAACACACACTGGTCTGAAACAGGGCGACGAACTGGCACCGACGCTCTTCAACCTAGCACTGGAATACGCTATTCGGGCTATGAATATGGACAACAGCAATACGCTACTCATCAAGTCGACACAATTAGCAGCAATTAGCAGACGACATCAACATCATGTCCCGAAGATTGGCCGACACGGAAGAACTTCTGCATACGCTCGATACCGCTGCAAAAGAAGTTGGACTACGTATCAACGAGGTTAAAACTGAAATAATGATGCAATCGACGACAAGGACACCTGCACAACCGAGCATCAATGTGAAGGACCTCAACATCGAGTTCGTGAACAACTTCATTTACCTGGGTTGCAACTTGTCAAGGGACGCCAACGAAACTGACGAAATCAAGCGACGGATACAGTTAGCTAATAAGACTTTTTTCTCGGTTCTCCCCATAATGAAATCGAAGCATGTGCACAGAAACATGAAGCTCCGCGTGTACAAAACCATTATACGACCAGTGCTATGCTATGGCTGCGAAGCATGGACCCTAACTCAAGCCTCCGAAAACATGCTAGACACATTTGAACGTAAGGTTCTGCAGCGAATTTTCGGGACCGTTTGCGATCGAGATGGATGGCGCATCTGGTACAACCAGGAGTTGTATGAACTGTACGATGAGCTGGAAGTCTCGAAAATCGTCAAACTACAACTTCAATGGGCAGGGCATGTACATGTATGTTCGGGGGGCATCGATAGGCGAAACTGCTTATCTTAGACCCAACATCAATGGTTCCTGCAACTTTCAAATTTGGACATAAACGAGAAGTCACCTCAATCGAGAAAGGATTACGCCAGTAGGTGTAAGAAATGCCTTTAACCAAACATCCATCGTCACCAGGATGTTTCCAACCTACTAAGGAAACATCCTCGTGAAGATGGATGTTTGGCCAATTAAGCGCCAATTGTCCAATTACTACTTTAATATCTCAGTCGAATACTCTGCGCTTTGTCCTCTTTTGAGTGACATCATTATCGCTTCCTTTAATTAAAAAGTAACGATCATAGTGTCGTGGCATGACAGTGGTTATAGCAGTCATCCAAAACCATTGGCTGACAACGTTCCTTAATTCCCTGCATTTTCCATTTGTGATTTGCAAGAAATACGCGGTTCCTACAATATCCAAGTATACTTCGCATTCAAAAAATTCAAATTTTCATTCTGTTTTTAGATACACAGTGGATACCTAGCTTAGCTATTGTGGATGAAGATATTTGTAAGGACATTTTATCCTTCCGCAGCACTGACGCCTTGTATGAAAATTATCTTAATTCGTTTATAAACACTTCACACATTTAAAATCAATGTTTCGTGAATAAATTACACTAGCCAAAAACGCACAATAACAAAACCAGTGACAGTTATTAGAGCAAACAAGCGAACAAACATCAAATTCAATTTAAATGTCACTAAACTTCAATCCAAATACGATCCACAAAATCTCCTTCGCATTAATTGCGCCACCTGTCGGGTTTAAATAAGTGTCATATTTCGCGCCAATTATCCGCTGTTTTGACATTTACCTGAGGAGGAATGAAAACAAATGGCGCGCATAGTTCATGGAAGTCGCGCGTTTTTCAACATTTGCTGAATTGACTAATTTGTGGAAATATTAACATTAATCGGACTAATAACCAGTGAATAATATTGGTGAACGGCGTGATTGGCCGCAAAAGTGAAGAAAGTGTTTTAAAAACTTGTAGATGCCTGGGTGAAGTGGAAATGAAAATTGTGATATGCAATAAGGGCGAACATTTTACAAGGTAGGTGGTACACACGTAGGGGTTGGGTGAATGGAGCCGGGTGAAGGCACGCCGATAAATGCAACCGACAGTGCCATTGTGAGTGCAATTTAGATCAGATGGTGTAATATAAGAATTTGGATTAAGAAGGTGTAGAAGTTACCCGGAAAAAGGCTTCTTCGGCTGTGCGTGGAGTTTTGCGACATATTCTGATATGGCATGTGTATGGCAGACTGACGTCGACTTGGGGCACCCAGTCCCAGATAGTACAAAAATAGACGAATAATCGTGTTGACATTTTCCTTTCTATTGATTCCGTTGTACGGGTGTTGTGTGCAGGTGCACAGAAAATACCCTTCGTTTTAATTAGTTCACTAGCCTGGGGGGGTAGGCCCCGGCATTAAAACGCTGACGGAGCCTCTGGTCACAGTCTGTGCCACCATATGACTGCAATTCGAATCGAAATTCCATTTTTTTAGCCACAGTACCCAGCGTTTCTTGCGTAGGAAGTGTTTCTTATCAAGTGTTATCATTGCACGATAATGGTTACCCATATGAGAAAATACAAATAATGGGCTTGAGAATCGAATCTTCATTTAAACTTCGGCTATTAAACTGACCCACTAGTAGTTGTTGTTATAAGTGTAGCAGATCTCCGAGCAAAATCGATTCACGTGTGAAGTTGCAAGTGGTTGCACTGATGACATTTGCGGTACGACAGGTAGAAAGTAAACAGGTGCCGTCCTACTTATATGATTGAAGTTGCATAAAATCTATAACAAAGTCGTGTCAGTCATTTCTCCTAGCATTGATTTGCAGCATATTCCTATGGGAACAACATTTGTATGCATTGTGAATCTTGTTCAGAAGACCACCTGCACCATTGGTAGGTACACTTGTCGTGCGGCATCGTCTGCTTCTCTCATCCAGCCCGTTTCCGTTCTGTTGCGTCAAAGATGTCGGAAGGTGTAAAGGCCGGTTGACACGTTAAAAGTACACTTTGGCAAAGTACGTTGACAACCTACTTTGATGTTACTTTGAACGTGTCAACTCCCTTTCAAGGTGCTTTGAAGTCTCTAGCGTCCCATCAAAGTAAAGTAAGATGGTGCTCAACCTTCCATCAAAAAATTAATTGTAAATCGATAAGTTCACAGATGTTGGAGTGGGAATTAGCGAGGTGTTGGTGGATTTTATTCAATTTATGGTGGTGTGAATAATGTGAATAATGTGTTTTAGTGTGAATTCCCTAGAAATTTTAAATTCATCGTTTTTTGCAAGTGGCAAAGTGGTAATTCACAATGGTTGCTATTCTTTCCAAGTCATACTTTGGCAAAGTGAACTTTGAACATGTCAACCGGCCTTAAAGATCCTTCTAGACGATTATAACCGTCTCAGTTTTCTGTAGGACTTCCATCACTTTTCCATAGGATTTACTTTAGATCGTTTATTGTTTCTGTAGGTAGGCATCCTATCAGTTTCCATTTGATTCATATAGGCGATAATGCATTGTTTTTATTTTAAGGTACCAGGCTTCATTCCATTGGCTTCTTTTTCCGCCCTCTTCTCTGCGTCAAAACTGCAAGACATTAACCATTTGCTAAACCTAAAGAAATCTACGGTTCACTGCCCCGTTGATTTCTCCAGGTTTATCCAGCTTAACGCATTGATGCAATTGCGTATTGTAAACCTGCACTAAACTACACTAAACAAAACGCTCCTACTATTAACAGTAAACTTTTCCGAATAGCGCGCATTATAGAACAACTGATGGCAAATCGTAAAAAAAAACCTTTGCGAAAAGAAGGAAATCCTATCGAAATTTTATGGAAAATTTATACAAATCCACCTGTCGATTCGTCTCCCAGACTACTGTAGTGTCCTCCAGGCGGAGATCCACGCTATTAAAGAGGCAGTGAGGCGGATTGGCCGTAACACTATAGCAGCAACAGACATCTTAATTTATACTGACAGCCAAGCTGCAATAAAGTCCCTTGAATCTTGTGTAGTCTCGTCAAAAACCGCTGCGGACTGTCGCTCTTGTCTTGCGGAGATGGGAGGTATCTATAACATTACACTATGCTGGATACCAGGTCACAGTGCTTCCGCTGATAATTGTAGGGCTGACGAGCTCGCTCAGAACGGTACAAACGATATAACTCTTCAGATGGGTCGGGGTTTCGCCACGTCCCTCTCGAGGTGTAAACATAAGCTAATTATGACAGCGATGGGCAGGGCTAACTCGAGATGGTCAAGTGGTAGTACCTGCCAAAATGCGAAGTTATTATGGCCCTTATTGAACAAAAACCGTACTTCTAAGCTGCTGTCGATGAGTAATTTTAATTAATTAATTATACCCTAGACTTTTAGTATAGGGTATATTGTTTTTGTCACGACGGAAATATGTAACACCTTAAAGGAGGCTCCGGAGGTATAGCAATGTATATATATAAATGATCAGGGTCACCTCCTGATTCGATTTAGCCATGTCTGTCTGTCTGTCTGTCCGTCTGTCTGTCCGTTCGCACGATAACTTCCGATAGAATGAAGCTAGAGCCTTGAAATTTTGACTAGATGTTGGAAGTATGATCTAGTTGGTTGGTATTGAAAATGGGCATGATCAGGCCAGGAGAACGCCTACCTCCCCTACATATGTAAAATAATTAAATGTATTTATAACTCCCGATTAAATAAACATGAAAACCTCTAGCTTTGGTAGATTGCTCGTGATGGTAATCTTATACTCCCCTCGAAAAATAAAATCGATCAGTTGAAAACTAACGGTAATTTTCTTACAAAGAGCCCCGTACTACCCTACTTTTCGGGTTTTTTGTCCATAACTCTTGAACCAATTGACGTAGACATCTGATTTTTGGCATGTAACTCTGGGGTGAGAAGCTGCTTAGGTTTTGGGAAGTTGGGCATAATCACATCAAAGGAACGCCTACCTCCCCTACAAAATTCAAAAAATTAAATATTATTTTAATTACGATAACTTTCGATAGAATGACACTAGCAAGTTGAAAATTTGGCAGAATGTTGGTAGTAAGGTCTTATTAGTTAGCACTGAAAATAGGCAAGATCCGACCCAAGGAACCCCTACCTCCCCTTCAAATGAAACTTCGAATAAGCGATTACTTTTGATACAATGAAGCCAGCAGCTTGAAATTTTTGTCAAATGTTTGAAGTGAGATTGAGTTATTAGTTGGCATTAAAGACGGGTTAGATCCGACCTAAGGAACCCCTACCTCCCCTAGAGATGACACTTAAAACAAGCGATAGCTTACGACAAAATAAAGCTAGCGACTTGAAATTTTGCCCAAATGTTTGTAGTAGGATCCAGTTGGCTAATATTGAAAATGCGTAAAATCCGACCAACGAAACCCCTACTTCCCCTACAAACGAAACTTCAAATAAGCGATATCTGTCGATAGAGTGAGGCTAGAGACTTGAAATTTTGTTTGTATGTTTGTAGGGTGATCTAATTGGTTGGTGGCAATGATGGGTAAGATCCGACCCAAGGAACCCTTACCTCCCCTACAAGTGAGTCTTCAAATAAGCAATAACTTTCGATGGAATGAAGCTAGCGACGAAAAATTCAACAAATATTTGTAGAATGGGTTAGTTAATTCATTTTGAGAATGGTCAAGATCTCCCTGAATGAGTGCCAACCTCCCCTATAAACTGGCTATATAGGAAACTCACTTTTAATACATGGTCGTTGCCAATTATTACTTTTGGTGCCCCCACTAGGTCTGTACAAGTCTAGGGTATATAC
Source organism: Chloromyia formosa (assembly GCA_964017055.1). Lineage (NCBI taxonomy): Eukaryota > Metazoa > Arthropoda > Insecta > Diptera > Stratiomyidae > Chloromyia > Chloromyia formosa. The sequence continues at coordinate 36,147,573 of OZ024815.1, forward strand.
GCTTCGGACTCCTGGTTTTTAAATTATTACTGGTCATTGTGTTATCGGTGAGTACGCGAGGAGGCTCCGACTTCCATACCATGACTTCTGCAGAAGTTGCGGAGACATAGATAAGGAGAAGTGCATCTTTCATCTACTCTGCACCTGCTCGGCATTAGCCTACAGGAGAATGTCGACTCTAGGTGAATTCGCGTATGCAGATCTAGGAGACCTAGCTAATGCAGATGTGGGTCGACTCCTGCGACTCGCTATTAGCTTCGGATGGTTCAACAATGGATGACGGATGGAATTACACAATTCCAGGGCAACACAAGGGACCTTCTTTTGGTCTTAAGTGTGTTGTAAAGAGATTACGTCAGCCCCTCTTACCATACCATGACATATACAAATTCTTCGGAGAGCTAAGCTCTTGTACATTGGGAAAAGCTCAGCTTTCTACTGTCTTCTCGGATGTCCGCCTAGTGTTTTTCTGGCTTTTCGGGATTCATTGTATCGTTACACTTTCCGAAGAATGCCTGGGGGGTTGACAAGTTCAAAGTAACCTCAAAGTAGGTTATCAACGTATGTACTTTGCCAAAGTGTACTTTGAACGTGTGGACCGGCTTTCACGCGATATTCCAATGGCTGTGTTCATACAAGCGGATCAGGGTTTGACATTTCTCGGTTTCTCCTCCATATGCTTTCCCCTCCAGTGAAATTTGTACAGACAACTGTCAATTTTTGCATCTGAAAACGTTCTCCGGATCTGACAAGTATTCTGATTAAATGGAACTGTCAAAAAAATCGTCACCCATAAGCGTGTACACAGGCATTAAAAAAAAAAATTTATATATGGTATATATTTATAGTATTAAAAAAAAAAAATACTGCAGTGACAGTACATGGAATCTACGCACCTTCTTTATTTTATTCTCGTAAACAACGGCCTCAATGGGCCAATTCTATAAATATCCATTGTCCTGAATTGGAAATTTTTTTTTTTCCGGGAAGTTGTTAAGCCAAAGAACAACCCTGACAAGCCTAAAATCTAATAGGCTATGTTTTTTGCAAATTGTGAAATTGCTAATATGTGAAACGACGCCATGGCGGCAATTGAGTTATAAGTTAACCTGAATTAATTGTATCGTAATCATATCAGTAAAAATTTAAAACGGCGTCATATTGGAATAAATTATAATAAACTTTAATCCGATATCGATAATATCGAATGTTAAATTGTTACACGATGGCAGTACAATCCAATTAAGGATTAGCCAACCGACTTCGTTTGGAGCCCCACTCGTGGACTTCTGATTTTATCAGCGGTGACATCGAGGACCTAGCCCGGCTTAGTCACAGGAGAAAAAAAAAAGTGTACACAGGCCGATCCATCGGCCGATATCGATATCGGGCGACGGATCGATCGATCGATCGCTGCGTGTATGGCACGTTTAACATCAATCAACCTCGACTGTGGCAATGGAACGAGACTGGCTGTGAAAAAGCTTATGTGTCATCGAGACGACGTTGGTTCGAAGTTTACGTGGTCATCTATCTATATCTATAAATATAGAATATGTTTGTTCGTTTTTTTTCTGGCCCAACGGTTCGACCGTTTTTCATGAACATCACCAGTGGGGGTGGGGGGAGTGGCACTCCGACGACGACATTTCAGCGTCCACTCTATCCACAATGGGTGAGAGGAAAACATGGGGAAAATGGCAAAAATAGTGGCAACTTATTGTGAGCGAACAACACAAGCACAGCGAGCCCTAGATGAAAGAGCGGGCGAAGCGAGCTCTTTCAGCTAGTAATATATAAAAATAAGATTTCGTCTTCTTCTATGCTGCAATTTTTTTTCTGATGAGTTTGGTTTTTCGCAAACCATCAATACCCGCAGACAGTTAATTCGAACAAATTGAAATTTTCATCTAAATCGGCCCAGTAGTTTAGGCACCATTTCATCATCATCGTGGCGCGACAGACCGACGTCGGGCCTTGGCCGCCTGGGTCATTGTCCTCCAATTATCTCGGTCACGTGACCGCGTCCTCCAATTTTGGGAGCCCAGCAGCTGCGCGGCGTCCACACCTACTGAGCTCTCCCAACGAGATCTCGGTCGTCCTCGCAGTCTCGCTCCGTCGACTCGTTCTGCATTCATTACTCTCTTAGGCATGCAGAAGTTCTTCTGCGTCCGCCAATCTTCGGGACATGATGTTGATGTCGTTGGCGTACGCTGCTAATTGTGTCGACTTGATGAGTAGCGTCTTGCTGTTGTCTATATTCATGGCCCGAATAACGTATTCCAGTGCTAGGTTGAAGAGCATCGGTGCCAGTCCATCGCCCTGTTTCAGACCAGTGCGTGTTTCAAATAGATCAGTAAGTCTATTATGTATCCTGACTTGTGAGACGGAGTTGGTCATCGTCATCTTAGTCAGTCGCACTAATTTTATTGGTATACCAAATTGCAGAATTATGTTGTACAGTACTCCACGATACTGTCGTATGCCTGCTTGAAGTCGACAAAGATTTGGTATACGTTTACGTTGTATTCCCAGCACCTCTGGAGTATCAGTTTGACTGAGAAGAACTGATCGGTTGTGGAGCGACCAGGTCTGAAACCGCTTTGATATTCGCCAATGACTCGTTCTGCGTACGGTTTTATTCTATTTTCCAGAATTTTCGTCAAAATTTTATAGGACGTACAAACTAGTGAGATGCCCCTGTAATTCTCACACCGCAGTTTATCTCCCTTTTTATGAATTGGACAGATGATGCTTCTGCGCCAATCGTCTGGCATCTCCTCGTCCTCTCATACTCGCAGGAGTAATTGATGTATGGCATCAACTAGACTCGTTCCACCGAATCTTAGCAGTTCAGCTGGAATCTCGTCAGCGCCCGGCGCTTTATTTCGTTTTAGTGACCGCAACGCGAGATCAACTTCCTCTACTGTCGGGGGTTGAATGGGTGGGCCTAGATCAGCAATATCGTTAGATGGTCGGTTTAGAAGCTCTTCAAAATAAGAGGCCCATCGTTTGTTAATGCCATCGGTGTCGCTGATGATGTTTCCATCCTTGTCCTTACAAAGGCTAGTCCTGGGTTGGTAGCCGTTCTTAATTGTATTTACTAGTTTGTACGCTGGTCTGGTGTTCCTATTAGCTAAGTTTTCGTTTATGTTCAGCAACTGCTCGTCAAAGTATTTACGTTTCTTATGTCTAATTATTCTATTCGATATTAGCCGTAGCTCGTCATATTTTTCTCTTCTGGCTCTGGTTCCTCGTTGAATCCATTGTCTGTAGGCCTCGTTTTTCGCGTCAAGTGAATTTTTGCATTCTTCGTCGAACCAGTCATTTCGCGCTCGCCGCGCTTTATATCCCACGACCTTCTCTGCGACATCCTTGATGGTACCCTTGAGTTCTTCCCAGAACCCATGGACGCCTGTGTTGCTGATGTTGTGTAGCATAGGTGATAGTTTTTCCTCAAGGGCGGTAGTATACGCCACCGCTGTAGCATCACTCAAAAGCTTATCAACCGCAAAGATTTTGGGAGGGCTGATTCTTGCTTGGTGCACTGAGGAAATTCTACATCTGTAGGTCGTCTTCACCAAGTGATGATCTGAGTCGCAGTTTGCTCCTCGATAGGAGCGGACATCCATGACACTAGACGCTCATCTCCTGCAAATGAGGACGTGGTCAATTTGGTTAACGGTATGTGCGTCTGGAGACTTCCAGGTCTGCTTGTGAATGCGTCGATGCGGGAAACACGTAGAGCTTACGACTGGATTCCTGCTGCAGGCGAAGTCGATAAGTCGCTGGCCGTTGTCGTTACATTCTTCATGGAGACTGTGGCCTCCAGTGGTCCCCGGTGCCAACTTTCATTCCCGACTTTTGCGTTAAAGTCTCTCAGCAGCAATTTGACGTCGTTTGTTGGAAGTGAGTCGAAGAGAGTCTCAAGGCGGGCGTAGAACTCGTCTTTTACTGCGTCTTCTTTAACTTCAGTGGGGGCGTGCACATTAATGAGCCAGAGATTGAAAAATCGAGTCTTGATGAATTCAGTAATATGCTGTTTAAGGTGATTGTTCACTATAAATGCTACTCCAAACTCCTTGCGGCCCGATGGTTTGCCACTTGTAAAAATTGTGTGCGATTTCTTGTCATTAATCCCGCTGCCACGCCAATTTGTTTCCTGGATTGCAGTAATGCTCAGTTTGTACTTTTCGACCTGTTGAAGGAGGGCCTTCTCGGCCCCCGGTTTGTTCAGGGAGCGTACATTCCAGGATCCGAAAGAATAATCCTTTAGTCGTTTGCGTGGTCGTCGTTGTTGATCCGTCCAATCCGAGGCTTTTGTTCCAGGTTTCTTGACATGGAGTGGTTTTTGCAAGGACGAGTTGTCAGCACGTCGCTTGACCCCATTCAGGGGATGGCCTCGGAAGATAGCTGCTTCAGATGGTTTAATAAACGTGCTGGAGTTCACACAACTATATTGCAAGTCCAACTACGCAAGTCATTCCATCCTACTAAACCTGAGACGCTTAGGTGTTCGTCAGCCATTCAGGCTACAGCTATCTGCCTTTTCAAAACTGTCTTATCGCTAAGACATTGGCCGTCAGCGATTTGAGGCACCATTTCGGTACTCACAAAAAAATGGATTGATTTTTATATATATAGATTATTTTACGTGTACTTGATAAAAGCACACCTATCCCATGTCCTCCCTATTGTGAAATTCATATCCCATACTCAAACAAACTCCAAGGAGCTAAAAATTTCCCGGCAATACAACCTCACCATGAGTTAGCCAACCCGTCTTTAAATAAAGTCAAGGAGAAAGAAGGAGAAGAAGACGAATATATTTTTAGATATATATATTTTAGAATGCTTGTTTTTTTTTAGAGAGAATTTTGGGTGTGCGATGCGACGTAATAGCCGCCATACATTATTCGATCCGTCGTCCGATCGATCGGCCGATGGATCGCCACAAAATATCTGCTGATCTCCACTGCACACACACTGAGCGATTTTCGTGCGATGCGATAACGAATGACAATTCAAAAAATAGGTTATGATTCACTCCCAATCCAACCTAGATTCATTTTTGTTAACTATTTGGATGTGTGTGGTATTTTCGTATACAACATATTTGATATTTCAATTGCAGTGCCATTTAAATCATTAGAATCCTTGAAATTTCATCATTTAATAATTTGGTAATTTGACATTCACTTGCGATAATCACATACACTACCCAATCGATCGTCATCGATCGATCGCACGAAAATCGCACTAAAATATCGGCAGATCAAAATTGATCGCCCGATCGGTGCGATTTCCACATACACACGCCAATCCGTCGGCCGATATTGATTTCGGGCGACGGATCGGCCGATCGATCGGTGTGTGTATGGCACGTTTAAGTAAAATGATTCTTGATTTTGATTTGCTTGCAGCCAGTATTTAATGTGTTGTTGTACGAGTTCCGAATATAATACATACTGCGTGTATAATAATGATGTATGGGATGTGAATGAAATGAATGTAACCACGAAATTATACTGTGCGCGAATTACGTCCACAAGTCGCAGTCAACGAAAATCAGCTGTTCACCCTGTTATAGTCAAATCTCTTGTTCGCGTTCTTTTGACACATTTGAGCAGTGAAGAACTGGCTTCCTAACAAACTTGAAATACTTTTTTGAATCAAGGATAGAAACATGGAAACATGCACTTCCAAGCGCATAACAGTAACTTACAACAAAACAAATGATCACCCACAGTTTTAAAACATGCATATGTGAATTGACACTTTGCGACAAAGTTTAACTCGTCTTAACTTTCGCGACGTGAGCTATGTGCTGTTCGCGCACAGTATACTTATCGCCATCTGAAATACATTGGTTCAACTTTATTTTACAGCAGAAGCCGCCTTGTTTACGCAGACTATAATTCATAAATGTTATATGTCATAAATGTTATATGAATAAGAAATTCTGCGATTTTGGGGGGTTATCCATTTCGTGTTTCGGAAAGTAAAGCCCTGCCATGACGGGTTATCCATTTTCTCTTTCGGAAAGTAAACTTAAATTAAACACAGTAAATATTTGAATTTCGATGGAATTTTTATTTCATAATAAAGTTTGGATTATGCCATTATACGTGGAATACAATATCTGTCAAATGTCCCCCACGGGACCGCTTGCAGGACTCGATCCTTTTGAGGTAATTTTCGATTACCTTTTCACACATTTCGGGCAATAACTCGGCTATAACTCGACGGATTTCGTCCTTCAATTGACCAATCGTCGTGAAATTGTTCGCATAAACACGGTCTTTCGCATAGCCCCACAAAAAGAAATCTAACGGCGTTAAATCGCAAGACCTTGCTGGCCAAGCCACATCGCCGAATCTCGAAATTACGCGTCCTGGGAATTTCTCGCGCAAAAAAGCCAAATTTTGTCGCGTGGTGTGGCATGTGGCCCCGTCTTGTTGAAACCACATATTGTCGAGATCCATATCTTCAATTTCCGACCCAAAAAAGTCATGAATCATGGCGCCATAGCGCTGGCCATTGACTAACGGCGGCTCCTTAATCGTTTTCGAAGAAAAACGGCCCAATGACGCCACCGGCCCACAATGCACACCAAACAGTCACTTTTTGCGGGTACAACGGTTTCTCAGCGGTCACTTGTGGTTGCTCACTGCTCCAGATGCGACAATTTTGTTTGTTTACATAGCCGCCGAGCGCAAAATGGGCCTCATCGCTAAAGAAGATTTTCTTCGAAAAATCGACATCGGTGGCCTGCTGTTCGAGGACCCAATCTGATTACTCACGACACAATCTGTGATCAGTCGGCTTTAATTCTTGCGTGAACTGGACTTTATAAGGATGGAGATTAAGGTCCAAATGCAAAATGCGCCACAATGTGCCGTAAGATAGGCCTAAATGCTGGGATCGGCGCGGAATCGACAAATTCGGGTCTTCGGCCACACTTTCACTCACAGCGACGATGTTTTCGGTCGAACGAGCAAAACGATGATGCACAGGTGTAGAAATGTCTGTCACCGATCCAGTTTCTTCAAATTTTTTCACTGTGTAGGCAATTGTGCGCTCATTGGGACGATTATGTCGACCATAATCTGCGCGTAATGCACGAAACGTGGCCACCGCAGATTCACCATTTTGGTAGAATAATTTAATAATTTTAACGCGTTGTTCAGTCGTAAAACGCTCCATCTTGTAAAATGGCAAACCTTCAACTAAACCATTACCAGTTTGGAATACACTGACATTTGACAGATGTCGAATGGCAGGGCTTTACTTTCCGAAACACGAAATGGATAACCCGTCGAAAAAATATCGCTGAGTTGGCGCTTAGTCAGCGCTTCACAATTGCTGACCAGCACATTGTGATTATTTTCGTATTTTAAAAACGGCATATCGGCATTTGACAGAAAACTCGAAATTTCTTGCTTTGATGAGTCCCAGGAGACACACAGGATAAACAACGTTCTTTCCCACAAACAGCCGAGGTTACAATCGAAGTTTGACAATTGTCACAAATGTCAGAAAAGCGAGAAAATTTTATGCTGACCAAAAGTGAAAGCGCTTAGTTCAGCGCAAGGGTTTCTACGACAAACCACCACGCAGCACTAATCGCTTCTAGGCGCAGATTTAGCGCTGGCGTGTTAGGAACGCAGTCATTGTCCGTTCATTTCAACAACCTTCTGCCAACCATGATACCACGTTCATAAAAGCGCTGTGGCTTATTGCGGAAAAATTAATCAAGGTCATATTTGATGGTTTCCACAGATTCAAAGCTGTTTCCATCCAAGTGATTCTGAAGAGACCGAAAAAGGTCTCAATACTGCTGCCACATCATATCATACTATATAGCGAGTCCGCTGTGTATCATAAACTTGCCATTAAATTTGATTGTATCATAGCAACCACTTTCAAAAAAATTGTATGACAAACGCGTCAAATTGTACTATATGACTGTATAATGGCCCCTTTAGAATAGCATGGGAATCCGCATAGTTAAGAGTTTATCCGGTAATTCCCTTTTCACACACCATATTTTCGTTATGTATAATTAATTTTATAATTACATATTAACCATAGCTAACTTTAATAATGCATTCTTTCCTGTTGTTACCAGTTACTAAATCTGAATATCTAACTGCTGCCTTATAAAAACATATGAAAATGACAAACGATCTAAGCCAAGCTGTTCAGGGAGTCTATAACTCCTCGCGAGAAATAATGAAAAATAAACAGAGACATCTGTACATTAACGTAAGTTGTGGATTGAACCCCTTGAATATAATGAACGGAAATAATCAATATATATTTGGCTACTTTTAGATGTTAGATTTACTTATTAGAACCACAAGAGCATCAGGAGTATCGCCCAAAGTACATCTGAGCGATGATTACGTGAAATTTTGGTACTGTGAAATCCTTCCGCTTGTGTTTGACGAAGAGAAAGCCATTCAGGAGAATGCAATCACTGCACTAGAAACTGTGTTGCCCTATCTTGAAAGTCTAGAATTCCAGAATCTGCCGGAATGGCCAATGATAAAGTCGATAATTGTTGATCAGTAAGTATCCCTTTCTCGGCCACATGCGATTAACATACTAACAGTATTGTCACATCATTTGCAGATATTCAAAGAAACTGCACGAACTTCGACAGGCTGGCAATCCGAACTGGTACAAAATTTGGTGTCTGGTTGTTCGAATATTGGACAAAGAAATTCTGAAAGGGGCGAGTGCCATAAATACACTGCTGTCGATTGTTGAGTTGGGCTTTCGCAGCAGCGATTACACAATACGCGCCGATGCATTCCTCTGCTGGAAAGTACTTATCGAAATATTCGCAAAGCACAATGAAATCTTTTCGCCGAAACGTATCAAATTGATTTGCATACCACTGAAATCGTCACCGTCAAAGACTCTTGAAACGTCGCTTAACAAATTGAAAGTGTGGTGGTATTTTCTGTGCAAGTTGGCACCTAATATCGATAACTATCTGGAAATCTATGAGTCATTTTTGGTTTACTGTTTCGGTTCGTCTTGTAAACAGTCGAATTCCGTAATAGGCAGTCCATCGCCATCGACTTCTGGTCAGGGTCGAATGTATTCTAAAGTTCAACAGATGGCGATTGTTTGTATGATCGAATCGTTGAGTCGCGCCTCGAAGGAAGTTTCCAATGTTTTGAATTCCATGGGACTGGAGCGCTTGTCTAGCCCCCTTATAACCAAAAGTCTGATGGAGAAATGCGGCAAACAGATAATTGCTGCTTGTGTTGAGTCGACCCTAATGGCGTCCGATCAAGAAGGCAAATTCGGCAAACAAATTGAAACGCTGTGGAAAATGTTACACGATCGAATTGTCGAGTCGAAAGACTCCCATTTGTATTACGAATGCATAAAGCAGTTGACTGCAATCACTGACAATGAAAATTTTGCAACAAATAATGTGCTGCGTCAATTATTCGTTAAAATAATCGACGAACTGACCAAATCGAAAGAAATTCCTCATGAAAATGAAAGAAATGTGAATACGTCAAAATTATCTGAATGTCTTATTCTGTTGCTTACAGCCGTAAATAAATCTCGGCAGAGAATTTTAAACGAGAGTATGGAGAATATTGCCGAAATATGTAGCTTGAAAAGTCTTGTAACAACACAAAAGTATTGGATGGCTCAGAAGAATATAATTGTTTTTATAATGGGAAGCGAAAGTACCAATTTAGAGCTTTCCTTGCATTTATGGAGGCGAATATCTGCCACTTTGACGCAGTACATTAAGCAGAACTTATTCGAATTCAAGATATCCGAAAATGCTAAAATTGTCAATGAGTGGATAGTGTGGCCGATACAATCCAAGTTGTTGGCCAATTTCAACTTGAATAATGCAGAGATCTTCGCCGTATGGAAAAATTTGATCGACGCTGCGTACTGTTCCGGCGGACAGACGTCGCTTACGACTCAAGTTCTGTTGGTACTTCATAAAATGTTGGATACAGGCTCACCCAAATTTGTGAATGTGTTGGGGTCATTTCTTTTGGTCCTCGATGCTAGTTTCGGTAAGTTTTAATTTTCACGTAACTATTAAAGAGATACTTTCATCCGTACATCGAATATGTTGTACTAATTTATTACGTTTAATTTCAGATTCAACTACAAAGCCAGTATCTGCTTTGGAGCTCGTAAACCAGGTCTTATCAAATTCCCAAAAACCGGGCAATGGCCATCTTACCTACATTGTACAATCGTTGACAACTTATTTGTCAAAATTGCAAGAAAATCAAATTATTCTTGCCTTTCCCGAGTTCAAAACAATTTGTGCCACGGTGATTGAAAAGGAGAACACCGGTGCATATACTAAGCAATCGGCTGACAATTTCAAAAAAGTTCTACAAGACAAACTCAAGACAAACAAAGCCAAGGAAAAGAAGCTACTTAAAGAAATCAAAGATTTAATGAACCGCAATTCAAACTTTGTGATTATACCAACGGTGTGGAGTATGAATCCGGATAAACTGACGGAACATCAAAAGGAGAAAATGAAAGAGAAACGTAGCGATATTCCGGCTCTGTATAATGACATAAGTCAATCGCAGGATAGTTCCATTAAACCATGGACACCGAATAAGATTGTCATTGCCAAGAGCAAGGACTCGTCAGGTGAAATCGTACTCGAAAACAATGTCGAAGGGAGACGTTCGCCGTCGCCTGAACCTGTAGTTGTGAGCGATGTTGACTTGTCTTCCGCCCAAACTACAGACATAGTCCAGAATGTGGATAATGCCGAGCCGAATCATCCGGCTGATGTTACAGATCTCGAACCGACCGATAGTGAGAAGATAAAATCCAATGTCCATGAGGCGGAGGAAAATAATGACAATGAGAAATCATCCAAAAAGCCCAACAAACACAAGACTGGTGTGCCCGATAAAATTCTTAAGAAACTTAATATCAAAGTTGAGGGCCAGAAATCGAAAACGTTACTTCGTGAACTGAAAACAATAGAAATCGACACAGTTGAGGGTAACACTGTACTGAAGGGAAGATTCCGTGAAAGACGATCGGTTGGTGGAAAAGATGACAATAAGTCGAACAAAAAGCGGAATAGTGGTGAGCAGACTACCATTGTAAAGAGAAAACGATCGGATAATAATGAAGATGGCACCCAAAATACGGAAAAGAAAAAGAAAGACTCTAAAGTGCCTAGGAAGAGTTTGAATTTTGAATCGGGAAAAGAATCGGCCGATGATAGAAATGAGGATGGTAACAAGAATGAAAATGGAGTGGGAGAATCGAATGAATCAACGGATGAAGTAATCGAGGCTTCCCAAACATCTGAATCTGTTTTAGCTAAAAAGGTGAATTTGGTAATTTTTCAATTTTTTTAATAATATAACTTCGTTATTCTTGCGTTTGATAACTTCCGTTGCATTTATCTCGAAAGTCATCAAGCGGTTTCAACACTGCCGTGAGTTATTTAGGAGACAATTATCATGTTATTCTCAAGACCTAAGGGAAAGAAAATTTGTCGTGATTGAGGGATTTTGGTTTGCAGTCCACAATTTCAGGGCCTAGTACCGGATTGGATAAAGTAACCCCGTACACAAAATAATTTAGATAAATCACAAAAAAATATACATACAGTAAACTCGCGACGAAATCGAAAACTTATGAACAATTTGTTCTTTCCATTGGCTAGTTTAAAGCATGATCAATGCAGGGAAGTGCTAAAACATGAACACACATTTAATTGGAAAATTACGGTTATATTAACGGTTCATGCATTTCTACGAGAGAGATAGAAGGGCCAACTGGTCTATGTACCGCGAAGCTCTTTTAGAAGGACTACCACCTCTACCAATTCAGTCCACTAACGAACAGGAGTTGGATGACTTGGTGAATACTCTGACGGGTTCAATTAATTAATATCTACATCGTGTCCTCTCAGGTCACATAGAAAACCAGCCAGGTGCAACGTAAGTATTTCCAATCTAAGGGCTATGTACAGTGAAAGTTTTATCAAGGCGAAGACTACCAGGCTGGAGTCGGACTGACAGTCCTACACAAGACACTTGACCTCTTAATTTTGTTTCAAAAAGATGATTGGTAGGATTGATAGTTACGGCGGTACAAGCAACAAACCAGAAAAACTTCCCCTAGTTGACCAACATGTCGGCCAGCATGTTGTGCCAGATCGTAAACGCACCTTAAGGGGAGTCTTACTCGAAAAATGAAAAAAAAAAGTGATTTTTTTTTATACTTAAAAAATTCTTTGGAGTATACTAGTTCTGCTGATGTAAATATATTGAGAATATTCAAACCGGAAGTAGTATAAAATTTGATATATTTAGAAAAAACCGAAGTGCGAAGAGTCACTTCTCTCACTAGACTGGTATCTAAACAGATTCTTATTTACTTGCTTACATTTTCCAATGACTAATAAACTAGATGCGGGGTCGGCCACTGCACTGCGTTACCCCAGGAGGAATCAATGGAGTTCAAATTTCGCCCGGAAAAAGAGTTTGAAGTGGCGGTGACGTCATGTCTAGAGGCGCTCAACAAAATCGTCTCTCCTGTAAAATCCGGTTTTTACACCTTTCGGTACAATTTTCTCAGGCTACGGTCAACTTACGACTACAAAATTTTTACACATTATTAAAAACGGGTTTCTTAAGGCAGCTATGTTTTTTAAAATCGATTTTTAAATATGAAACTGTTCAAAAAAAGTATTGTACTATGAGATTCAAAATACAGTCAATTTTTTTTACCGTTTCTCATCCCCGTAAAAATTATTAAAAAACGAAATCAAATAAAACCAAAACGTCATGTTATTCGGACGTCCTTCTAGTTTAAAATGAGCCAAAAAAAAAAACAAAAATTTTTTTAGAGTTCCCAAAAAATGTACCTAAAGAGGTTATAGGTTAGGTACGCATTCTAGGCCCCAATTTTTGATAAAATTTGAGTTTCTTTACATATTTGGAAACAGCAGGCTTTTACAAAGACAATAAAAAAAAGAACAATAAAATATCTTCATTTAAACCAGAGTTATTCAAATTTAAAAAAAAGTGACTTCGAGTGAGACTCCCCTTAAGAAGGAGCTGAGGGTCATTCAGATTTTGCAAACTCGTCATCAAACCCATCTATGGGATGGGACATGGACGTCTTCGAGCAAGGAAGCTATTGAGTCCCTACTTGACTTACATTTTCCCGGTAGCTCGACAGTTTCCTCACTAGAGGATAGCTTTACTCAGAGGATAGCACCGTGTGATTTCTCTCCAAGGACAAGATTCTGTGGGCAATATCCAGTTTCGTACTTTTCAAATCTGCTGGATCCGACGGCGTAATTGTGGCGGATTTACATCCATTTTCGAAGGACCATTCCGTCACGTCTTCTTTCCGCTTCGCAACATGCCTACTGGAAAAGCAGGTATGTTGCGTCACGGCTCTACACTCCCTAAATAAATAAAATAAATAACTGGCGCAACAGTCAAATTTGAACCACGGCCTCGAGATGAGTTAGCATCATCTCATTTTCTAGATCGTGACGGTTTTTGTGCAGAGGTATGTGATCAGCAACACGCTCAACCGAGTTATTTACCCCATAATCAACAGCTGAGTGGGCTCATAGTCCGACACGTAAATCCCCGGAATCGAACCGGGGCCCAGTGCGTTGAAGGCGAACGTGCTAACCGTTGCGCCATCCGGACTACACTCCCTGGTCAGCCTTATTGAAAAGTCTCTTGATCACAAGGAATTCACCATGGCTGTTTTCCTCGAAATCGAGGACGCGTTCATTCGCGCCACTCTGGGCACATCGTCTGTGAGTAGACGAGTTTGCAGAGGGACCCCCAAGGCGGTATATTGTCTCCACTTCTTTCGAATCTGGCCGTCAATAAACTGCTTCTGGACGTGGAAAGGATTTTTTTTTACAATGTCACTGCCTATGCGGATGATGGGAAATTTGCGAATGTCCTTAGTGAGTTACTGCAGAATGCCCTATCCATTCTAACCGATTGGGTAAACCATTGTGGCGTTAGGCTTTCCGCACATGACGCAACTTGTTTGAAACTCGTGTTGCAAACTAGTTTGCGATGCAACCAATTTCAAACGCAGTTGCAACCACCTTGCAACCTCTTTCCGCACATGGTGCGACTAGTTTGCAACCCAAATTTCAAACCAGTTGCACACTGGAATCAGAGGCACCCTTTCACTTTTCACACTCTACTTACCAGTCAAATTAACTTCGGCCGCTAGCCGCCACCTTTTATTTTGTAATAAGCTAAAAAATATTCAAACATGACACTTTTCCACCACCGCGAACACATTTTGACGAACTGAACAGCTGACAAGATTTCTTGTGGTCTGTGCACAACAACAAAATGCAACTCGCAACTTCTTTGCGATTTGGGACTCCGTCGCACGTAGCAAACCGGTTTGCAACTAGTCGGCTCGTTTGCGGATCCCCATTGCCATATACAGGAAATATCACAAATCAGTTGCATCGCAAACGGGTTTGTAACTCGAGTTGCAAAACGGTTGCGTCATGTGCAGTGCAGAAGGCCTTAAGATTAACAAGACGGAGCTTGTGATTTTCACTGGGAGGATACGCTCTGTTCTGTCGAACCTCCCAACTTGGACAGAAAGAAACTGGCTTTTTTTTTTTGATAAAGCCAAATTCCTCTGTCTCATTCTCACTGCACATACATCTACCGTATGCAACCTAGATCTCGCTTCATAGACTGATTACATGTCTCCGAAACACGTTTTTGATACGAACTACACTGGTCTTATTCCCTCTCGGGATGTTTGGGCAGATAATGTACCCTTAATGTCTGACTCCATGGTTAGCTTCAGGGATGGCTCTAAGACGCACGACGGGGTTGGGGCTGGCATACACTCGGAAGGGCTCGGTATTAGCTTATCGTTCCGTCTTCCTCCTTTTGTAGCGTCCTCCAGGCGAAGGTTTCCGCGATTTCGAAAGCTCTGACCTGGTTGGATAGTCAAGTGGTGACTGCCAGAGACATCATTAATTTCACAGACAGTCAATACGTTCACTTGAATCGATTCTTACTACATCGAAAACAACTGCGAATTGTCGTTCAGCCCTCGCGGTAATTTTTCAACATTACATTTTGCTGGATTCCGCATCATAGTGCCTTTACGGGTAACTACAGAGCGGACGAGCTTGCGCGTGAGGAGATAGCTGGTGCAGCTGGCAATTGTGAAAACTTCAAAATACCCATTGTAGCTGTGGTCGACAAGATGGGTCGACGGCAGTTCATGCTAAACGACGAGAGCGATTTGGCCTAGATTCGATCCTGGCCGCTTTGTAGAACTGCTGTCATTAAATATATACATCGGCATGGTGGTGGGGGTCATCACAGGGCACTGTCCCATTGGGGGCTCCGCCTTCCTCACCATGACTACTGTAGAAGGTGTGAGGATGTGGATGAGGGGGAGAGCTTTATTAACCTTCTGTGTTATTGTAGAGCTTTGGCGGGTAGGAGAGGAGGAGATTACGACTTGGAGGACCTTAACAACGCTAGCCCGACTCAGCTCAATCGTTTCGTTCCTAGCACCGGCTGATTGAACACCTAGATTTTAGAGTGAGGTATAGAGATTCTGACGGTTTCACACCGGACGCATATGCGGTCTAAGTGCGCTGTGATATGTCACGGCAGCCCCTGTACCTAACCTACAATAGAGATTTTTCAATATCCAGTGATGAAAAGTGCACCGATAATGTAAAATATACCGAGGTTAAAATTAAATCAAAGGATGCCGTGGAAAACCTAAACAAATTTTGTAATTGACCGAAAGCCAAATGGTTAGGTGTAGAAAACAGTAGAAAATAGAAACGAATTAATTTACTTAGGTCTAAGAACTTCAGGGGCGACCGGTAACGCAGTGTGTTGAGGCATCAGTCTCATGTTTGACTACCGGCGTTTCGGGTTCGAATCCCGTCCACGACGACGTTCATGGCCATGGATGTGCAGGAGGTGCATGCTGGTAACTGCATTCTTCGAAATCAATTTATGCCGTCGAAACGTCCACTGCGCCACATGGAACAGTCGACGCGCTATGCCCCGCAAGGAGTTAGGGCAGTTGAGAGAAAGAGAGAAGAACTTCATAACATTAAATAAGCGGCTCCAAAGAAATGCGAATCTGATTAATATTTTAATAATCGCCTAACATGAACCCCCGTAAAGGTTGGTTTTTAATACATAGTTCACGTTTTCGCGAGTCTACTGTATATCCAAAGGTTCGTTTTTAATAGTTCACGTTTTCGCGAGCCTACTGTATATCCAATACCAAATTTTTGAAGTGCGGCAATTACTGCATTGTAATAAATACGAAATGATTCTATTTGAAGGGCATGCACAGTACAGTTGTTGTCTCGCACATCAGTGCAATCAGTTTTAATCTCAATGAAGTATATGTCGTGCAGGTGTACTTATATAACAGCTAATGTAATTAAAATTGTATTTTCTAGGCTTCTTTGCGCAAATCAATTGGATCCACAACAAACAACAATACATTACTGAAGTCCATCAACAAACCTGCCACCGTCGAACACGCCACCCTTCAACCACCACAAAGTACATCCCTAAGTCCACAGAAGGAGAACTCTTCGCCCAACGTCGATGAAACTATACCCGAAACGCAAACATCTCAAAATGAGACCACCCCTACATCGGACGCCGCAATCCGATCACCACAAAAATCGAAAAATTCGAAAATATCGGAAATGGACACTGAGCCCCTGAACACTGACAGTTTCAACAATTCATTAAATGCTGAATTTCTCAAACCAATGGACGTGTCGCCATCCACAACTCCAAGGGATACTTACACGAAATTAGTACAGAGTGTGGTTGCTATGCGAACACCCGCCCCGCCAACACCGAAAGATTCAATCGCAGACACGGTTCCGATCAAGGATCAAGACACTCAACCAAACACAGAAGTCCCTGTTGAAGTGACGACTGTGGGGGAAAACCTGCAATCGGACATGTTGCCGAACTGCGAGAAAGCAAACCTTAGTATTTCGGAGCTAAACTGTAGTATACGTTCATCACCGGAACGTCGAGATGCGGACGAACGAAATTCTGAATTTTTAAATAGTACACTGAATATATCGCCAATTTTGAACGGTGAACACAAGGATGTGGATGCAGCGCGTACTAATGTAGGGACTGAAAAGACGCCATCTTCTCCGACTGGAAGAAAGTCAATTAGAGTCGGCTTGCAATTGGTAAGTGTAAATAATGAATAGTATAAAAATCTTGTATGATATTAAAATATGTTTCTCCACCTACAGCCTATATCACCGCCTGAACGAAAGTCTACGAATAATTCGGAGAGCCCGCCAACACGGCCGAAACATTTACCAACGTTTACAGGTCGCGGCGCGCAATTGATCAACATGATACGCAACAGACGTGCTGAAAACACTCCCAAGACACAAACTGCACCACTAATGAGCGCAAAGACTGACGAAAAACCTACAAACGAACAAGCAAACATTGATCAGCAAAGTAATCAAACAGTTGCACCACAAACCACTTCCCCTCCAAAGAAAGATCCGACCGATAACGATCAGCAAACGAGCGCATTGGGACCAGCGTTACAGCCGCAACAAGTATCTTTGCTGGTGTTTTCTAAGGTCCTACCGTCGCCGTATGCCAGTCCCTCGGCCAGTATTTTGAAGAGAAAAATTCGTTACGACAGTTTCGATGAAAGCGATTCGCCGGCGAGCAAACGAAAACGTGTTAGCTTCCATGATCCACCCGTTTCGCTGACCAAGGAATATGTCAAGTTTAGCGAAGAGGATAATGCTAGGTCCAATGCAAACAGGTGAGAAAAAAAGGTTTTCTTGAAGTTTTCATTTTAATAATTCCTTACCATTATTTGCCCATTCGTACTATCTTTGGTATTTATAATGATTTCCTTCCATGGCCTTTTCATATTAAAAGTGTCCTCATTTTAACTCACTATAATTCCAGATGTTTATTGCCTGATCGTACAAGCACACCAAACAACATCAGCCTAAAAAATAATTCATTCAAACGTAAAAGTCGAGCCGACAGTATGCTAGAACTGGCCAATTTCGCTGACAACGGTGAACAGAGTAATGGCACCAATTCGAGTCATGGTCAAACCACAGCCGAAATGGAGTCATTGAAGTGGAACAACGCCACAAACGACAACCCGCAACCCGAATTAGACGAAAGATGTCTGACACCGTCACCGTCGCTTTGCTTTACAAACGAGGAAGCTCTCCTAAAACATGTCATGGAGAAATATCAGCTGGAGACAATTTTCGAAAAATACACCGAGAACGATCGAGCCGTCACAAACAAATCGGTACGGAGCATTACAAATCGACTGTGCACGCTGATGAAGGAAGATTCCAAAACAAAATCGAATGTACTGGAAATTCTTTCTGAACAACATCCTCGTGAGTTCTTAGATCATGCCATTCAAGAAAATCTAAGCTATAATGTTTGTGAACGACTGAACTACAATTCGATTGTTGAATTTGTTTGCGAAAAATCCAAATTGAATGAAGATTGTCGACGAACGCTGCTAGAGCGAATGCAGAGTCTTCTAAATGTGGAGAAACTAACAGCCGATGCACAAAATCTTATGATGGGACTGTTGAAGAATCATCGTATGTCCGATCAGGATATCGTGGCCTGCATGAAATTAATTGTTGATCGACAGCAGGAGAATATGCGGGAGAACTGCAGCTCGCAAGCATAACATTTAAAATGTTTTCCTTTTTAACGCTTTTCAGTTATTTGTACGATATATATTTTATTAGGTTATATTTGTGTATTTAATTTAAATATATAATATGTTGCTCAGAAGAGAATACAAATTAGATCGGAGAAAAATATTCCAAAAAAAAAATCGACATTAAAAAACAAACAAGATTTCATTTCAAAACAAAAACATTTGAATATCCCCCGAAAAATCACTATGTGATTGGACCATTTAAAAAATTTAATTTTCACCATGCAAAGCTCTACTATATCCATGTTTTATAACCGTACGAATATATCATAGCCAAAACAATTTATCGAGTCCAACAAATTAGATGGATTAGAATCCGATAAATGTTCTGCCCCCTGTCGTATGAAATAAGAATTATTTTAATAGTTAATAAATAGGTATTGTTTTTAACAAATATATTGGTTTTGCTATTTTTAAAGAGTAACTTTTATAGCGACGACACCTCATTGGGCAGTAAATCGCAAATTATTACACTTTAAAGTTCACGCCACCGGTCAGCGGGGCGCTCGAATCGTTCCGATGACTACGGATTTTATCATCGGTTGGTTGACATGTGGAGTACATAAAGCTCGCCACACATGAACGCGCAAAATCGCGACCAAACTTCAATCACACCATCAATTTCATAGAACGGTGGAAAAAAATTTTCCGCACATTCTGTGAAATTCTTAGGCGGCTGTTACACTATAAAAGTTCTTTTACAAATATCTTTTATGAAAGCTATTTTCAAAGAACTTTTAGGCTGCGCGCATGTTGGCTCACGTTCGCGTGTCGCGTTCACGTGTTTGCTGTCAAACGGTTTGGGTCTATGGTTTGCAACCAAAGATGCGAATTTGTCAAATTGACAAATGCTCGGCTGTTGTCGTATCACCAAACTGAGTTCATTATTGTGCTTTAAAACGGATAATTAGGCAAGAATTGAGTGGCGAAACAAACGACTGGAGAGTAGTAGGATGTGCATAAGCGCATATTTCATACTAAATTATTGGCGTTAACGCACAATAATGAATCCAATTTGGTGATACGACAACAGCCGAGCATTTGCCAAATTGACAGATTCGTGTCTTTGGTTGAAAACCATAGACTCACACCGTTTGACATAAAACACGTGAACGCGACACACGAACGTGTGCCAACTTGCGCGCAGCCTTATAGTGTAATAGCCGCCTAAGCAAACATTTGCGACATGGACGTTGCTTGTTTCAACTACTTTTCTAATATGCTTCCGCACCTTCCCCCTTTAGCGGCTAATATCATTCATAAAAGTTCTTTTGAAATATTGTTCGTCAAATATATTTGTAAAAGAACTTTTATAGTGTAATAGCCGCCTTAGTCAGAAAAACAAAACACACGGCGGCTTATGAGACCGCGCACATTGCAAACTAAACTATTTAGTATTCGATGTGTGCGCGGACTCATAAAACACCATGTGTTCTATTTTTCTGACTAAACTATTTAGTTTTTCTGCGAACTAAAAAGTTCGCCGTCTGTGCAGACTATTAGGAAACACGGGTGTCGGAAATCGGGGTGAGCAAGCCTGAAAGACTGCAGTGTCGTCGAAGGCGTGTTTAACCCTATGGTGTTGACATGAGGGCATTCTTGGACATGAAGTGACATCTACGAAATATGGGTATCGTCTGAATGGGAGTGTTGCGAAGGCGTTTTTAACCCTATGGTGCCCAGATGGGCTCATTCTTGGACATGAAGTGACATCTACGAAATATGGGTGTCGTCTGTATCGGGGTGATGAAGCCTATGCACTGCATTGTTGTTGAAGGCTTATTTTAATCCTATAGTGCGGACATGAGCACATTCTTAGACATGAAATGAAATCTAGGAAATACAGTTGTTGTCTGAATCGGGTTGATGAAGCCTATGCACTGCATTGTTGTTGAAAGCGGTTTTAAGCCTATGGTGTTTACATGATCACATTCTTGGACATGAAGTGAAATCGAGGAAATACGGGTATCGTCCGAATGGGACAATGTGCTGGAGTATAATTGATGGCGTTTTTAACCCTATGGTGTTGACATGAAGAGAAATCTAGAAAATCGGGTGTCGTCTGAATCGGGGTGATGAAGCCTATGCCCTGGAGTCTTGTTGAAGGCGTGTTTAACCATAGGATGTTGACATGAACGCATTCTTAGACATGAACTGAAATCTAGGGAATATGAGTGTCATCTTAATCGGGGTAGTGAGGCCAATGCAATGCGGTGTTGAATGCGGTTTTAACCCTATGGTGCTTACATGAGCTCATTCTTGAACATGAGGTGACGTCTACGAAATACGGGTGTCGTCTGAGTCGGAGTGATGAAGCCTATGTACTGTTCTGTTGTTGACATGATCACATTCTTGGACATGCAGTGAAATTTAGGAAATACGGGTGTCGTCTGAATTGGGTTGATGGAGCCTATGTACTGGAGTGTTGTTGAAGCCGTTTATTAACAATATGGTGCTGACAGGAGCACAAAATAGGACATGAAGTGAAATTTAGAAAAAACGGATATCATCTGAAAGGGGGCAATGTGCTGAAGTGTTTTTGAAGGCTTTTTAACCCTATGGTGCTAACAGGAGCACATTCTTCGACATGAGGTGACATCTACGAAATATGAGTGTCGTCTGAATCAGGGTGATGAAGTCTATGCCCTATGGTGTTGAAATGACCACATTCTTGCACATGAAGTGAACTTTAGAAAATACGGGTATCATGTGTATCGGAGTACTGCGGCCAATGCACTGCATGGAGTGTTGTTGAAGGCGTTTTTAACTCTATTGTGTTGACATCAACGCATTCTTAGACATGAAGTAAATTCTAGGAAATGCTGGTGTCGTCTGAAGCGATCAATGTACTGGAGTGTTGCTGAGGACGATTAACCCTTTGGTGTTCACATAAGACCCGCCATAGACGGTGCGATCCATCGTCAGATCGATCGCCACAAAATATCTGACGATCGAAATTATATGGAACTGTCAAAAAACTCGTCAACGATAGTCACATACACTGTGCGATCGATCTGACGATCAAAATATCGTCAGATCGATCTGACAATGGATTGTATCGTATATGGGGGTTATAAGCGCAATCTTGAAAATGAAGTGAAATCTGGGGAATACACCGTCTTCAGAATCAAGGTGATTAGGCGAAACTCTAGAGTGACGATGGTGATGTTAAATAAAAATCGCCAATTTCCATATTAAATTGATTACACGGGGGAACAGCATTTTGTTTATTTCGATTTGATATTCATTTCTAGCTAATTTTTGGTCGTAGAATCCGGAAATGCTAACCGTTTTTCTCCTTTACGTCCAGTTTTTGAGATACAGGGGGCTCAAATTTTGGCCCCCATACAAACCTTCCCTTCATTGAAATCAAAACAAACGAAACTCGTTACAATTTTTTTATTTATAAATTTTGATTTTACATCTTAACAATATTACCTAAGAACTAAAAAAAAATTATGGCAAAAATTTTCGTTGGTAGCTTTTCCTGGGAGTTCAATTTCAGGACAGTCCCGTTTTATGCTCCATCATATTCGCATCCCATCTGGCTTGATATCGAGTTTCCATGATTTTTAAATCTTGATGAAATCGCTCTCCCTGCTCATCACTCACAGCTCCAAGATTTTCCGGAAATTCATCTAGATGACTGTGTAAAAAGTGGACTTTGATGCTCATATTGCAGCCAAGCCTTTGAAAACTGTCCAATAGTTGCTCGACTACTATCGCATAATTCGATGCACGTATATTGCCTAGAAAGTTGTTCACTATATTCTTAAATGCCAGCCATGCTGTCTTTTCATTTTCTTCCATTGATTCAATAAAATTTGTATCTCTAAGAAGCTGTCGAATTTGTGGACCGTCGATGTCGACGGACTTAAAAGCGTATTTACGTCCACGTCCAAAGAAGGCGAAGGAGATACTTGATATACTGGCACTGGAACTTCAGGAGAATGAGCAACTGGTCTTTTCGCCGATTCTAAATTGGGATACTGTATCTTATTTTTGTTTTTGTGTGTGTACCCTGTTGTTTTAGTACAACAAAAGTAACAATCACTTGTGTGGTTTGAGGGCTCTCGCCCTTTGGCACACCAAATGGCAACTGAAGTCGTTCTGCTTTCGTCCAGGACCTCAAATGTGTGACACAGCACCTGCACACTTTATGAGGGACCCACCATTTATCCTGATTGCAAATTGGAGTTTTGAAGTAGGCTGGTGAACAAAGGGGCCTATTTTTGTCCTCTGACTTAGAAATGTATAACTGCCACATTTATAGCAAAATGAGTCCGGAGCGTTGAGACACTTTCGACGAGGGATAGT
The DNA here is from genome assembly GCA_964017055.1 of Chloromyia formosa. Taxonomy (NCBI): domain Eukaryota; kingdom Metazoa; phylum Arthropoda; class Insecta; order Diptera; family Stratiomyidae; genus Chloromyia; species Chloromyia formosa. The sequence goes on from OZ024815.1 coordinate 36,170,694, forward strand.
AGAGGCTTCCATTACACAAGTTAAGAGCACAATAATAGAGTAATATACTGGAACAGAGGCTTTTAAATACATTTTTTTACATAAAAGAGCCTTAAAAATGGCCGAAGAATTTCACAACTTTTAACAAACAATCCAGGTAACGAGAAATTACTTTTTTTTTATTGCTTTTAATTTTATTGTATACAGGTACTAGAAGGTCCCGCACAAGGATGCAGCCCCGTAGCTTTTAAAAAAAGTTGTTTTTTAAGGGGGCCTTTTGTAATTTTCCGTAAAATTAAAAAACAAACGATATCTCGAAAACCTGACGTATAGGGGATAAACGGACTGCATTTTTGGAATCAGCGAGGCCGTTTTACTATAAATTAGGTGCAAAATTCAAAAAAACAGAAAAAAGTGTCAAAATTGTTCTCCCGTGTTATTGGACTATTGATGGCGAATCTGCCACCAATTTCATGGTTTAGGGGGAGAAGGTGAAAAACAAAATCTTTAAACATACTATTCTGCATGTGGGCGGCTTAAAAACATTTTCTAAAAGTTACACTTTTGACGCGCGGTAGTCTTATAGCCGCCATACATTATCCGATCCGTCGTCCGATCGATCGGCCGATGGATCGCCACAAAATGTCTGCCGATCTCCACTGCACACACACTGAGCGATTTTCGTGCGATGCGATAACGAATGACAATTCAAAAAATAGGTTATGATTCACTCCCAATCCAACCTAGACTCATTTTTGTTAACTATTTGGATGTGTGTGGTATTTTCGTATACCACATATTTGATATTTCAATTGCAGTGCCATTTAAATCATTAGAATCCTTGAAATTTCATAATTTAATAATTTGGTAATTTGACATTCACTTGCGATAATCACATACACTACCCAATCGATCGTCACCGATCGATCGCACGAAAATCGCACAAAAATATCGGCAGATCAAAATTGATCGGCCGATCGGTGCGATTTCCACATACACAGGCCGATCCATCGGCCGATATCGATTTCGGGCGACGGATCGGCCGATCGATCGGTGTGTGTATGGCACGTTTTATAGCCGCCATACATTATCCGATCCGTCGTCCGATCGATCGGCCGATGGATCGCCACAAAATATCTGCCGATCTCCACTGCACACACACTGAGCGATTTTCGTGCGATGCGATAACGAATGACAATTCAAAAAATAGGTTATGATTCACTCCCAATCCGACCTAGATTCATTTTTGTCAACTATTTGGATGTGTGTGGTATTTTCGTATACCACATATTTGATATTTCAATTGCAGTGCCATTTAAATCATAAGAATCCTTGATATTTCATAATTTAATAATTTGATAATTTGACATTTACTTGCGATAATCACATACACTACCCAATCGATCGTCACCGATCGATCGCACGAAAATCGCACTAAAATATCGGCAGATCAAAATTGATCGCCCGATCGGTGCGATTTCCACATACACACGCCAATCCGTCGGCCGATATTGATTTCGGGCGACGGATCGGCCGATCGATCGGTGTGTGTATGGCACGTTTTATATTACGTTTATACTGTACCCAAATTACTTCATCTGCGCCGGCTGATTTAATCTGCGTCCAAAAGTTACCGAGCAACTCCTGCTTAGGTGAACGTGATCAATTGATATCACTGCGCACGCACCGCCACTGCATTATTATTTATGCCTTGTTGCGAACCACTGCATTTTCTAATTGTCTGCTGGCCTATTTCTCACACAGCTGTACGTTCCGTTGGCTATGTGAACAGTTGCAAACTATAAAACACCATTTTCCAAGCTGTGGAGTTCCGTTGCGTCTTACGGAATAGACTACTTTCAGCCTTGTTTTCCAGGCTGCAGGATACCGCTGCGTCTTGCGGGCCGGACTGTGTCGAAAGCAGTCTGATCCGCAACACGCATCGGTATCTTGCAGCTTCGAAAATAGGAAACAGTGATTTTGAGGCAGTCTGCTCGGCAGCACGCAGCGAAGTTCCGCAGCTTGGAAAATGAGGCTTAAGGCTGAGCGTACGTTGATCGCGTTTTAGCGATCGAGGACGATCGAATCTGAAAGAGGGTACAGTTAGCCACGCGCATCCGGCCCAACACGTGCATCAGCAAAATACATCATAATTATGCACCGACATATTTTCCAAGAATGAGTAAAATGCAATCTGCAGACGCAGCGGAATTAGGCTAAGGAAATAATTGATTCTATTGTAGTTTGTAAAACAGTCAGTCGATATTTAGAATCCGAGCAATAAAGCTCGGGCAACACCGCATCAAAAAATTGGGCTGATTGTTGTCCTTTACAACAGATAATTAGGCAAGAGATGAGAGGCGAAATAAATGACCGGACAGTATAAGGCCGCAATTACACTATCATATTTATACATATTACCATATCCTATATTATGCCTATTCGATTCACTCCGGATCTCGTAGGATCTCCATACAAATTGGCAGACCGGTCAAAGATCCAACGAGATCCGAGCGAATCGAATAGGCCTTTTATAATTTCCGCAAGACGCAGCGGAATTCCGCAGTTTGGAAAATGGGGCTTAAGGCCGGCCGCATATTGCGTCGTAGGATGGCCAACCCACGCAGCGTGCACAAGGCAGTTGTTGTAGTAAAATGTTATTCAAATATTCAGCAACATGCATGCAAATCATTAAAAGGGAAAATTAATCAGAAAACTATTCTAGGAGAATAAAATAAAAGAGTTAAGCTTCCTTTATACTGCAGATCAATTTTATTTCTATTGCATACACGTGTTTCGGATACCACTTGTATCCTTCTTCAGTGCTGAGATTACAATACATTGTACATTACAATTGTAATCTCAGCACTGAAGAAGGATACAAGTGGTATCCGAAACACGTGTATGGAATAGAAATAAAATTGATCTGCAGTATAAAGGAAGCTTAACTCTTTTATTTTATTCTTGTCGAACTGTAGAAAACAAACGGAACTTAACTAAATATTATTATATTCTAGGAGGATTCATGCTCACATCGTAAACGTCCTATTTGTAAAGTTGTCAACTTCTGTTATTTTACTATGAGGATGAAACAAGTTTGCGACGAATACGCCGTTTACGACATTTACGACACTGAGCGTGGATCCCCCTTCTGATTTATTTCCCCAGTTTATGTTCCGGAATAAACGTCCAAGATTTTTCCCTTCATTACGTTTATATACTCAGATTACTTCATCTGCGCCAGCTTGTTAATATTACGTTTACACTATCCCCAGATTACTTCATCTGCAGCGTAATCTGGGTGTGGTGAGTTCAAAATTGTATGTATTTGACAGTCGCAGATTATCTCAGCTGGCACAGATGAAGTAATCTGGGGATAATGTAAACGTAATATAATATTACGTTTACACTATCCCCAGATTACTTCATCTGCGACTTCATCTGGGTGTGGTGAGTTCAAAATTGTATGTATTTGACAGTCGCAGATTAAATCAGCCGGCGCAGATGAAGTAATCTGGGGATAGTGTAAACGTTATATAATCGAGCAAATACGCATGACTCATCCTACTAAAAACGACAAATTGTGCAATCCAACGGATTTTCAATGCTTTCTACAACGAATGAAATACTGTAGATCTGGCAATTCTTCCATAAAAGACATTTCGCTTACGTTTGGTTTGAAGGTTATTGTTATCTGTCCAGGGTGTTGCGCGCGAAATTAGATGTTTGAGTAATTCCGTTTTAATAATTTCGATACTGCACAACTACAATGGATAAAAAGAAGCAAGATTGCATGTATTGGGATAAGTGCTACCAGCGGAATCCTGAACACCACGAGAAATACAACCACCCGGACAAACCAGCAGCAAAGGACACTAAAAGTACGAAACATGAAAAGACTCCGGAACCGGGTTCTCCGAAGAATACAGGCGGCGAAAAGAGCATTCAAAAGCGAAGTCCAAAAGATGTCAGCGAGGACGAAAATGATCCCAAACGAGTAAAGAGGTCACCAACGAAGTCTCCGTCCTCGAAAGCACAGGACAGTAATTTACAAGTTCCTGATAGCAGTTCTAAGGCACGAACTCCATCACCTAATAAAGGAAAGAGCCCAATGAAACACAGTCCGGCTCGCGGTAGTCCCATAGGACCACAGAATTCTTCACCAAGCACTTCGAAAGAGGAAAAACAACCATGCAACACACCGTCTCCGTCGAGCACGGAGAAGTCTGCTGATGAAAAACGCGAAGAGATAGACACTACCGATGTATACAACCAGGTCATGAGCAACCTCGCTGGGATGCCTCGCCCCGAACTGGAAGAAGTCCGCTATTCACAAAAAGCCGAATACGACGAACTCATCAAAAACCCGGCGTCATTCATCAGACACATGTTCCTTGTTGAGATGCCTCCCGATTTCTATAAATTCTGGGAATTCTGTACGGAACAGGCCAAACCAGGCCAAAAACCGGAGACCCTGTTAGAAAAGTTCGGATTGAAAATGGTCGGCCCTTTCGATTGTTTAGCCAAGAAGTTCCACGATGTTCAGCTGAATGAGCCCGGCGCATACTTGCGTCATTGGCGATTCTACTATGATCCTCCTGAGTTTCAGACGGTGTTTGTGAAGGTCAAGAGCGAAATTCATTATGGCTATTGGCGCGACGATCCTAAGGATAAAAGCAACTTGCTAATGGCTCGAAATGATTCGAGCAAGGGATGCGAATTTAGTTTCGTTGGTGGCAACTGTTTCGAAACTGTCCTGTAATTACAAATTTAATTTTTCATTTCATCGCTCTTAAACTGTATGATCGATTTCAGATATTATTTGGATAACGATGCTGGTATTACACCGTTCAATCGTCAATCTGCCAATGCATTCAAAAAATCACTGGAGCTCTTCGCCCAAAACCACGAGATCAACCTGAAGGCGATGAACGAGGTGAAAAGGAAGCGCGATCGGAAGTTGGTGTGCAAGACATTCCATAAGGCTGGATTGGTCGTTCCTTTTGATCGTAAGACCGAACAGGGCTATCGAGGTTTGGTGGAGAGTGACGTGAAATTGAAGAAAATCCTCGCAAAAATGGAAAATGCAAAGGGAGATAAAAGTGTTATTTCTACTGTCATGGAGGAACTTCAAATGTTTATTACTGCGGCAAATATAGGTAAGATGCAGTACTGGTTACCACATTAATAAGGTTCTGACCGTCCTGTTTTTTTTAGCTGTTGACGAATGTGATTTTGGGACTGCCATTGAATTGGGCATTGATCTATTCTGTTCGGGACTTAAAGAGTTGCATGCTGTGATAAATACTCTACTTGTAACGGGATATTCAATGGTGGATCGGCCGCAGTTTATTGCGATAATGAAAACGCACATGGAGCAAAGAAAAAGGGGCACAAATCTCAGTATTTTAAATTGAGCAGATATAATCCTGTTTGAAACTTTTATTTTTATGATTAAATTAACTGTGTTTTGTAAGTCGGTGGTGTTTTGGTTTTTTTAAGGAGCATACTGATTTAAAGATCGCATCAACATTTGAAGGAACTTGGGTTAAGGTGACAAAGGTAAAGTATTTAGAGTAAGATCAAGCGTGCAATTTAAACAATAATGCACATGTTGGGCCGATTTATCTATCGACTCTATGCGTAAGCAGAGGTCAATAAATGTTAGCCATGGATGTGCCAGAATACGGGGTAAGGTAGTCCGAGGATGCCCGCAAGGAGGTGTTTTTCGTCTCTACTGTGGAACATTACCACAAACAGTTTTCTCTGGAACCTGAACTCGATGGGCGTAAACACTGTAGGATACGCCGATGACTTGGCTCTTACGGTTAGTGGAAAGTTCGTGGACACAATTCTAAGTTGCATGGGACAGGCTCTCAAAGTAACCGAAGATTGGTGTAGTGAGCAAGAGCTAACCATAACCGCTAGCAAATGAATCAATATGATTTTTACTCGTAAGAGGAAAGACAGCGATAACTCCCTTACGAAAATTACGGTATCCAAGGAAGTGAAGCATCTAGGGGTTACCTTAGATGCGAAACTAACATGGAATGTTCACGTTGGTGAGAAGATCCAAAAAGCGAAAAGGATTTTGCATCAATGTAAGAGAGTGTGTGCTCGCAGGTGGTGAATTTCACATAAAGCGGCACACTAGATTTACACAATGATGGTAAGACCCATTCTAGCTTATGCATCAGTGGTATGGTGGCAAAAAGTCATGCAGAAAACCACAAAGCGAAAGCTAGATGGAGTACAAAGGATAGCTTACGTAAGCATATGTGGTGATGTGCAATGCGCACCACACCAATGCTAGCAATGGAGGCATTGCTATAAAGAAAACGGCGGCGCTTTCGACAATACGTATGGAAAGAGATGCCATGTAACATCACTTTGGAACTAGAAGCGGTCATTAGAGTATCATAGACATTATACATGATGAGGTCAGGGAGAATCTAATGCCGGTAGAAGGCATGAGTAGACGTAGGGTAGTTGAAAGACTCACATTGCGGATGGAAACATACAGTGTATGTACAATGACATCAGCATTTTTACTGATGGCTTTTTAATGGACGGGAAAGCGGGGGTGGGGGTTTACTCTGAAGAAGTAGACCTAGCCTGTGCGTATTGTTTAGGAGAGTATGTGTCCGTATGACAGGCAGGGATGCTTGGCTTGTTCCATGCGTAGAACCACCTGCTGGAAGGTCAGGTGCGGGGCAAGAAAATCCTTATTGCACTGGACAACCAATCGGTGATCAGGCGCAAGCAGCAGACGAACCTAAACTCGAAATTGGTACTGGGTTCGTAAGCTCAACACGTGTGCCTTAGAAAATGATGTTACACTGATGTGGGTAAAAGGACACAGGTACAACAGAAAATTAGGAGGCGGATGCCCAAAACAGGGATCTGCGGCGACTTTCATTGGACCAGAACTCAGAGTTACTCTGGGGAACGGCATGATTGGAGCGAAGGTTGGGAAGTGGATGGACTCCATGCATCAACGAAGATGGCAGGAGTTAGGCACTTGCAAACAAGCTCGGAATGCAATGACCAGCTCTTTAAGCAGGGAAACGAAAAGGTATTCAGTTATAAACGGAGTACCCTAAGGTGGATAACTGCCTTGGTTACAATGCATGGTAATTTCAAGGCTCATCTGGCCAAGATGAATATCGAGGAAGATGACGTTCGCAGGCTATGTCTGGAGGAGGCTGAGACGGCAGCACACATTGTGTGCGAATGTCCAGCATGAGGTTGAGGATCACAGGCAAGCACACGATAAATATGGAAGCCATGAGTGAACTCAGCTTTAAACAGATTCCACGGAACTCAGTGATGAAGAGAGAGGTCGATAATTATCAGTCGACCGTATACAATTTATTTATTTTAGAACAGTTTCCCATTGGGCAACGTTGATTAGGCTAGCACCTATTATAGATATGTCTGGAGAGCTTGAGGAAGATCCAGTCAGGCGGGTAGGGGTGTCTTCGTTTAGAGGGCAGAAGTTCGATTAGTCTATTTGCTCCGCTATATCAATCCCTCGGAAGTCGTTGTCGAGGTTTGAGTGCCACAACTCATGATGGGCGTTGAAATCACCAAGTATAAGGCGGTGTTGTCCAGTTAAGAAGGGGCTAATATTAATTTTGTAACCAGAGGGGCGACTGGAAACAGGAGGAACATATGTGTATATTGAAAACTTCAAACTTTATGTTTCCTGACTAAACCGCAATCACGGTATTGTACAGAGCGGCGGGTAATAAGCGCGATTCCTTCACCTGCATTCATTAATCTGTCCTTCCTTAAGATATTGTGAGCATCGTGTGAGTTGAGGGTCGAATTGGCACTGAGTTTTGTTTCCTGAATGGCTCCGATTAGAATATGGTCTGTCCATAAATGCAGTTTGTTCTGATATCTTATTTTGAAGCCCGTTACACTTACACTGCACTAACGAAAGTATATTGATGTTCGCAACGGCCGGAGCTGGAGTTAAGCTTAATTGCGATGACGGTCTTTGGTGATTGGTGTTGTTATTCATAGATGTCACTGGTGATACCTGCGAGCCCGCTGTGTTAGCAGGCGGCGCCATACTGGGAGTGTGGGACATTGAAGATGATTGCTGGCTTTTTTACACAGATTCGCAGTGAAGCAAGGGCTCCATAATTATGAGACAGGCCAGAACAGTTTTTCAAATGGCACCTCGCATTGCAACAGTTGCCTTTCACAGAAATGGAATTGCGGTGAAGTGGCCTGTTGCAAACGCAGCAAATCCAGGGACGGGTAGTTGCGGTACTTAGAACCGACTGCTGCAGAAACGAATATTTGAGTCGTCCCCATCTCCTGTGGGAATATGGTCGTGAATTCATGTTGGCCATGCTAGAACAGAAAGGTATCTCGTTGTTGTTGGTGCTTCTCAATGCAATTTTTCAATGATCACGTGTAAACGAGGCATTAGAAATAAACTTAAATGGAGTAAGGTTTGAATACTAAACAATGCTTTCTAATTTTTCTGATTTTTGATTTTTTTTTATTATTTTCGTATAACACCTACAATCTAAGTTAACCATTTACAAAAAATTCACTCAATCTCAATTTCAGCGCCAACCTTTGACAGTGCTTCCTTTAATTTCTCGGCCTCATCTTTGGGAATGTCCTCCTTGACCATAGTCGGCGCACTCTCAACGAATTTCTTGGCTTGCACCAAATTCATGCCCTCTAGCAGGTTTTTCACTTCCTTGATAAGTGCCACCTTCTGCTTTTCGTCGAATTTCACCAATTTCACTTTGAACGAAGTTTGAACCTTCTTGGGCGCCGCCTCCTCTTCATCATCGGCTGGTTTAGCAGGACCGGCGGCTGCAAAGGAGGCTGGCATAAATGATGTTTCGGGCAAGTTGAGCTTCTTTTTGAGAAGTGTGCTAAGCTCTGACACCTCAAGCAAGTTGAGGGTAGCAATTTCGTTCACGATGTTGACTAGTTTTGGGTTAGCTGGTTTGTCGACTCCTTCCGGGGGTGGTATGGTTAACTTTTCCGCGGGCGCCGGTTCGGCGGAAGCCGCACTGTTCAGAGTGGCGCATCGCGAAAAGTGCCGGCTGGTGTTTTGAAGACGACGCGATGCAATCCGTAAAGCGAACATTTTTTAGTTTTTAGTAAAGAACGGACTATGGAAAAACCAGTGCCGACCACGGGAACTTCAATTTGACAGAAAAATGAATGAGGTTAGTTTGTACGGGAAGGCTGCTGGAAGTCACTGTCTGGAAGCGAATGGAATTATTATCGATCATCCGCATATCCCGGTAGTTCATTGTCCAGTTGTTTTGACGTTTTTCGTTCTGACGCCCGATAGGAGACGGGCTCGGTTATTTCGTCTGACCGTCCTTTTGACGGTGTAGCGTGTTTAATATTAGTGAATTGAAGAGTTTGGCAACGAATCCGGGAAAATGAGCTATCGCGGAATTGGCGGAGGTGGTTATCCGTACAAAAAATCGGAAAATTCGGAGAAAAGTGGCTACTCAATGAACGCCGTTCCTCCGCCAAGTACATTGAACACTGGCCGGTCCGCTGGTTTTGCAAGTCGAAATTTGGCCCCACCGACTAGCGGCGGAGGACTCTCCAAGCATGGGTACTCAACGATGGATGCAATATCGCAATTTGCGAACTCATCGCAATATGCACTGGGAAAGAGGAAGGCGCGCACCGAGGACGAGTATTTTGACGACGAGGATGAGCCGACGCCAGATCTGGCGTACATTCCGGCACCAGGGAGTCCTTCGGCAAATCGCCAGAGCAAAAAGGTAATTAGCACTCTGGCGACAAATCCATGATCCGTTTCTAGGAAACGCGTCTCTTAAGTATTGATTTTTTCTCAGGATGACAGCTCGGATGAAGACGATCCACTCGATGCCTTCATGGCGGGCATAGAGCAGCAAGTGCAGAAGGAGAAAAAAATTGCCGAGAATCCATGCGTTGAACAAAAAACAACAAACAAAGGAATTCGTGCGGATATTGACGATGAAGATGACGAGGAAAGCTACTACAGGTTTGTATGAACTGGCGCTGCAACATGACGTCATTACGTGTGTCCTTCAGGATGAAACGTTGGTACACATTTAAGAAAAAGTTGTATCCGATTCTATATGCTATAGGTATACTGGCAAAACATAGTTTACTGGCAAAGTATCTTTGTAGTCAACCCAGTTAAGAATAAACGAAACGAGTTGAGGAGAATCAAAAAGTACCTGTTAATCCAGCGGTTGAAATTAAAGGAAAAATAAGCGAAAATGAGCGAAAACTATTTCACGCTACGAGCTAAATTCTATTGTATAATCCACAATATTTCATCGCTTTTAACCGAGTTTTTCTTATGACATCGATTGAAGCAGCTAACGTAGAAATGAAGATGCTTAAATTCCCCTCCGCATTGACTACATTGACTAGGAGAGAAATACATCAGCTAGGACTAAAACGTAGGCATTCGCCGAGGAAATGTTCATACCTACATGCAACGGTTACTCGCCAAGTACGCAGTCCAACTACACTATGTACTCGGCATTCGACGAGCACCTTGAGACAGAAAAGCCTCTTTCCAGTGCATCAATTAAAACCAAAACCAATTTTGAGTAAATACTCTTGGAAATCAACACGCTACGGTTATTGCGAATAATAGCTACGCACTCAATTTTTAATTCTTGCTCTTGAAAATTTTCCCCACTCGATGACGACAGACGAGACAGGTGCCTGTAGTGTCCTATGACCCTTAGAGTGATCATGTGGAAAATATTTAACATTTAATTTCAAAGTTCCACATTTGGGCTGTTACCGGGAAAGTGAATAATTTCAAGACTAGCTCTAGAGCTTATCCGGTGGCTAACTGGCAATACCCTCCATGTTACGAGACAGATTTTGTCGGTATCTAAACCAAGACGCTCCTCAGGTCTGACGCTGGAGAGAACGTATCTCATGAAATTAGTGGGGATCATTTCCGGGCATTGGCTAACCGGTGAGCATGCTAGTCGTCCCTGACCGTCTGCATCAGGAAACCAGGATGATGCCTTTAAGGGACCACAACCAGCTTCTTGCCAAGCAATAGCTGGTGGGTTGCTACCGAAGTCAGACATGTCAGGCGCGACTTGTGGGACCTAGGTTGGCATTGTTGAAATCACCCTTTATGTCCAGGAAGGTGACCAAAGTAAATTCCCTGTAATGCAGAGATCTTCCTATGTGACTCACAAGTGAGTGCAAAGCTGTTTCCATCGACCTTGGCATGCTGCGTAGCAGAGAGTAGGTGTGTTGGAATTATGCTGCGTAGATTAATATCAATTAATCTCTCTAGCATCTTTAGAAGTGTAGAGGACAGGCTTATGTGGCTTAGGTCCTTTGGGTTCGAATGTGAGCTCTTCCCGCTTTGGGAATGAACACCACATTGACATCCATCCACACACTGGGAATGTGGACTAGGGTCAGACAGGATGTGAAAATTATTTGTAACCTGTAATAATGGAGATCGGAGGACGAGGGTTGATAAGGCCGTGAAGGCCTATAGGACACCAAGTGTCACCGAACCACTCTCCGGAGGACTACCTGTGACGTGCGCTGGCAGACCAGCTCAGCTGTCGGGAGTAGTGGGGTGGGATATGCACGGAAGTCACCGGCCTCCTCCATCATTAACAAAAAAAAGGTATCGCACGTCTGCCCGTTACTCACAAAAGAAAACGCAAAATAAACTACCAAGATCGAAAAAATGTACGAAAAAGAGAAAACCTAGTAGCGACGACGAACGTCAAACTCTCAAAAAAAAAATAAAGAAACAAAAGACGCGAAGTCCCGTGCAGGGACACAGGGCTGCAACAGCCAAACTACACACAGGCACAAGGCCGAAAATACAATAAAGACGGGAATACCGTCCTATCAGGACAGATTCTTCACTTCTACAGGCTTAATCGGCTCTATATGAGTCCCAGATGTTGTGGGTTCAGGCGCGTCCATGCCCTCCCAGCCATGGGTTTCGGGCGCCTAAAAAGTTAGAAACCCCCTAAAACAGCAAAAATCTCGAGCGCCGAACGATGGCGACGACGACCTCCTTCTTCTTCGACAGATCCAGCACGACTCCCTGGCCGGTTCCGTTGTTCCGCTCTTGTGCTTGACTTTGTTGTCCGCCTGACAAATGGCCGCTTTTCATTGGCCAGACCGACGACATCATCCGATAATTCCGTTATTCGAAATTATCGGATGACGTCTTCGTTCAAGTCGAAAATGGCGCTCATTTGCTTAGCGTGGACCAATTACATTGCCGGCAGAAGCAGTCGCAGCCGTTTTTGTGCCAATGTGCATAAGGACCGCGAGTGCTTCCGTCGGCAATATCATCAGCCCATTTCAAACCATAGAACTTCCGATGAGTGTTGTATATCGGCCGGAATAATGCCATTAGGTCCAGCGGACTTAAAGGGCTCAAAGCTGGAAATCGCCCATAGTACTTTGTTCCTTGAGACAATTGAACTAGATCACCTGAAGCCAAATCATATACCTGAGCGCAGGTGCTATGAGTAGGCATGGGTGAGCTATCTGGAAAGTGTGTGTGTGTCTAGAGAGAACTGTATATAGCGGTGATCCGAGAAGGAGTGCTCTGCGGTCACCATTCAGTTCTTCACGCAGTGCAGGATGTCATCAGAAACTAGGGAAATATCTAGGACCTCCTATCGGCTTTTTGTAACAAAGGTGGGCTCGCGGCCCACGATGCAGAGCAGGAGGTTGAGCTGTTCCCCCCGAGCATTTGTATCGGTGCTGCCCCATACAGTGTGATGAGCATTAGAATCCCAGTGCATAATGAACCTAATTTTACGTGCTCTAGCTGAGGATATGGCTTCCCGCAAGCAGGTTGGTGGGAGGACTACCTCCTGGTCCTACGGCAAATATGCCGATGCTACCCAGTACCGCCTGTCCGCGCCCTCCAGACTGACTAGAGCGATATCGTTATCGCTGTACGCGGGAATCAGAAAATCGCTATAGCTACGCTTTATCATAACGCAAGAGCGTGGCCTTCCTTGATCTTTAGCGTAGAGAAGTGTGTATCCCGGGGATTAGGCCACGACCCAGGGTTCCTGAATCATGACGATGTCCACCGTACCACGTGCCAGGCGGAGTAGAAGAGCAGCAGAGGCTGCCTTAAGGCTCAAACAAACAGAACGCGTTATAACGCGACGTTCATGGAACGCCCCTCAACGCGGCGTTCGGCGATATTGCCTGTCACACACGCAGCGTTATCTGGGCGGGCGATCCAGTACTGTGGTTGAGTTTGTACAGCAATCATGAGTAGTCCTGATGAGGAGAACGCCAGTAACGCGCGTTACTTTTGTAATTTTGTACAACCCGAAAAGTTAACATCGCGTTCCGAAAGGTAACGCTGAGTGATAACGCCACGTGTGTGGCAGGGATGATGCAATGCAGTGCAATACAACCGTACCGCCGTAACGCGATGGTGCAGGAACGCCGAACGTCGCGTTATAACGCTTTCTGTGTGTCTGAACCTTTATAGAGTGATGTAAATTTATCTATAGGAGACTAAGCATCACTGAGTTTGCTTTCTCGTCTCGACCACAGTGGTGTCGATGTACGTACCCGTCTAAGTCAGAGTCCAGTGAGTCTTCCAGAATTGAGGGAGCTTTTACATTCTCTGTCAATGTTTAATCGGATGAGAGGGACAACGAGTCGTTATCGGTTTCCTGATCGGCAGGTGGTATTGGGTGGTCGACCCACACTTCATCACACGAGGTATCCTCCTTCATTGAAGTGGGGTCGGACACATTCTTCTATATCTTGTATCTTATCGAAAACGGATGTGTTTGGCTTTGTCGCTAATTATTATTTTTAGCTACCGTTGGTCTAGATAAATAATTTCAACTTCCACACAGTGACTTTTGCAGAAACTATGAGGACTAGGAGCATCACTTCCTCTGCATCTGTCTTCATCTGGCCGGTAGAAGGAAGGACACTGGCTTTGCTAAGAAGTGAACTACTTAAAGTGAAGCATTTGAACTGCGACAGACTCCTTAGAGTTGTTTTACTTTTCTATACGCGATTCGTATAATATCTGGGAAAAGATGGCAACCATCGAAAATACCATATTTTCCGCAAAAATCAAACTTAAAGCTGGTCATCAACAGATACCCAGAGGCAGACAGGACATATTCTGTGCAACGTTTATTCAAAGATAGATGCGAATGGAATACATCCTGAAGTTCTTATACAATGAACATGAACTGTTTATTTTTCTTTTTTTTTTATCCTAGTTACGCAAACTAACTGTCTTCATTCTTTAAGGTATATGGAAGAAAATCCTTTGGCGGGCGTCCAAGACGAAGGATCTGATGCTGAAATCGAATACGACGAGGACGGAAATCCAATCGCACCACCACGAAGGCGTGATATAGATCCACTACCGCCAATTGACCATTCTGAAATCGAGTATGAGCCCTTCGAAAAGAATTTTTACAGTCAACACGAGGAAATTGCCAATTTAACGCCTCATCAAGTGGCTGACCTGCGACGTACTCTTGGTGTCAAGGTAACCGGCCCAATACCACCAAATCCAGTCTCGAGTTTTGCTCATTTCGGATTCGACGAAGCGCTTATGAAAGCTATTCGAAAATCAGAATACACACAACCAACTCCAATTCAGGCCCAAGCCATCCCGACTGCACTGAGTGGTCGTGATATAATTGGTATTGCCAAGACGGGCAGTGGCAAGACGGCTGCATTCATTTGGCCAATGCTAGTGCATATTATGGACCAAAGAGAGCTAAAACCAGACGAAGGACCGATCGCTTTGATTCTGGCACCAACGCGTGAGTTATCGCTTCAGATTTACAATGAGGCGAAGAAGTTTGGAAAAGTGTACAATATTAACGTTGTATGCGCCTACGGTGGTGGGTCGAAATGGGAGCAGAGTAAAGCTTTGGAGCAGGGTGCTGAAATTGTGGTTGCTACTCCGGGACGTATGATCGACATGGTGAAGATTAAAGCGACGAATTTGAGAAGAGTCACTTATTTGGTGCTCGATGAAGCTGATCGGATGTTCAATATGGGCTTCGGTAGGTCAATACTCGTAATTCGATTTTTTTTTATGTCTAGGCTCTTATTCGTGATTGGTTTAATATGATCTTTCAGAGCCTCAGGTACGATCGATTTGCAATCATGTCCGTCCGGATCGTCAAACGATGCTTTTCTCCGCCACATTCAAGAAGCGGATTGAAAAGCTCGCACGAGACGTTCTCACCGATCCGGTGCGTATAATCCAGGGCGATTTGGGAGAGGCCAACGAAGATATCACACAAAACGTCCTAGTCTTCACTAATCCGCAACACAAATGGAACTGGCTTCTATGCAAAATTGTCGAATTCCAATCGCAGGGAAGCGTATTGATATTCGTCACGAAGAAACTGGACGCCGAACAAGTTGCCAACAATTTAAAGTTAAAGGAATTTGATTGCGTACTGTTGCACGGTGACATGGATCAAGCGGATCGTAACAAGGTGATCATGCGGTTTAAACGCAAAGAGTGTGACATTATGGTAGCTACGGATGTCGCTGCACGTGGTTTGGACATACCACACATTCGAACTGTCGTTAATTATGACATTGCACGCGACATTGATACGCATACACATCGAATTGGTCGTACAGGTCGAGCGGGAGAGAAGGGTAGCGCCTACACGTTGGTGGTGGAAAAAGACAAAGAATTCGCGGGTCATTTGGTGCGTAATTTAGAAGGCGCGAATCAGGAAGTACCCAATGCTCTAATGGAACTTGCTATGCAGAGTTCGTGGTTCCGAAAGTCGCGTTTTAAGAGCGGCAAGGGCAAGAAAATAAATGTTGGCGGAGCGGGTCTGGGTTATAGAGAACGGCCGGGATTGGGTGCATCCGGAAACTCTTCGTATTCGCACATGTCCGAAGACCATTCGCAACGGAGTCAACCGGCTCCGATGCCGTCAAGCGGCGGTAGTGCTAGTTCACCGGGACCAGCAACCGATAGGCTTTCGGCTATGCGAGAAGCTTTCCGAAGCCAATACAATACACAGGTAAGTCGGTGGTTATTATTAAACATTTCATATCTGTTTATATTGAAATTGAAGAAGTTTTATCGTACTCATATTGTGTCTGTTTTTATCACGCTCTTAACACTCCTTCTTTACCCTTTAGTTTCGGGCATCAACTGATCGGACATGGGAACAGACTGTGCCTGAAACCGGTGTATTTACAGCGCCAGCTTTACCGGGAGGACCTCCCCCTCCAGGGTCCCAGTCGGATAATTCAGAACCGTCAAAAAAGAAAAAGAGGAGCCGATGGGATTAGTTTTAAGCATATGTGCCCATTCGTTCGTTCGTAATTGTAAAAAAATGTTAAATCTTCGATTATACCATATGTGTAATGGTATAAAGCTATTTAACACTATTTAAATTTGGTTCAATATCAATAGATTAAATTAACATGAAATAAATATTAGATCGTTTTTTTACTAGTAGT
This sequence comes from Chloromyia formosa, assembly GCA_964017055.1. Taxonomy (NCBI): domain Eukaryota; kingdom Metazoa; phylum Arthropoda; class Insecta; order Diptera; family Stratiomyidae; genus Chloromyia; species Chloromyia formosa. The sequence continues at coordinate 36,187,179 of OZ024815.1, forward strand.
TTTGGTGCTATGCTCTTAAAATGTGTCCTGAAGTGATATATCCATGGTTCAATGATCCACTGTTTTTTTGTGATTTGTAACAACTACCTCACATTAGCAAATTTTTGAACAAAAACTTAAAGCTTTGGTGTTTGTGCGAACATATTGTATTAACCGCAAACACCTCTATTCTGGTAATGTTTTCGCCTTAAGTTTTGGTTCGAAAATAAGTGCAAAAACTTGCTGATGTGAGGTAGTTGTGAGGATAGCCTTGGCGGATGAGGGATTAATGCAAGGAATGTGCATTTTCTGACGAAAAGTTTAGGATTAAGCAGCAAAGGAAGTGGTTGGCAAAATAATTAAACAAAGATGAAGGCACTCACACTAGACAAATACACAAGAAGATTGCAGTTATGCATGGAGTCCTAAAAGGCGCTGAGACGACGACACGGCCACTCGTATTGCTGGAACCTTTCGAGGTCGCCCGATATCTCGATTGCCAGTGCCGGACTCATTAACGATGCTCAATGGGAACCAGTTCTGACGCTGTCCTCGGATCATCTGCCAATCCTGATAAAACTAAATAAACCAACATTCAGTTCGCTGATCACCGCACGTTCATTAATCACAACAAAGCCGACTGGGATGGCTTCAAAACCTTGACCAATGCAGCTTTTGCTGCCTTGCCAACTCCTCCTTACGTGCTCGTGGCCGAACGGAACGTAAAACACATATTCGAGAAAGCGGCTACAATGTTTATTCCAGCTGGTTGCATACTCAAGGCTCGGCTAAATTTTCCTACTTCAGCATCCAGATTGGTAGACGAACGAGACCGCATACGCAGCACTAACCCAGATGATCCTCGTATCAAGGAATTAAACCTTGATATTTACAACCAAGGAGAAGGAAATGGAACTATCACATTGAAAATTGCAATTTTACAACTGGCGTTAATAAGCTCTGGTCGACCCAACTGAACATAAAGGACATGTTGCAATCCAGTTGGGCATCATCACGGTTAATACCCCAAGGAAATGCGCAAACAGCTTCAATAAACACTTTATCGAAAATTCGCCACCTGATAGACTGAAGCGCATCATCACCAGGAGCATTCGCAATCGTTTAGTTGACCAGGCACTTCAATTTTCATCGGAAGAAGTTGCACAGCTATTAAAAGGGCAAAGAGTTTCAGGGCCCTTGGATCAGATGGTATTTCGATGGTCATGCTTTAACACCTTGACACGCCAGCAATTGACTATTTGGCGACCACGATCAACCTCTCGATCTCATCGTCTATCATCTCCGAGTTTTTGAAGAAGGGAAGAGTTATCCCTATTCTAAAACCGAGGAAGAAACCAACGTAAGGCGAATCATACCTCCCATTATACTATTGTCTCCTCTGACCAAGACTCTTGAAGTGCTACTCCACCCTATAATTGCGACCCACTTTCAATTAGCCAATCATCAACATGGCTTTAGAAGAATGCACAGCACAACTACGGCTTTGGATGCCATCACATCGAGAATACACAATGGCCTTAACCAAGCACGTTCATTTCAACAAACTATTCTAGTAGTCCAATCAATAGAAAAGAGAGTTTTAACCTTACAAAAGGTGCGGTAGTTTTGAATTTTTGATATGTTATATAGGTAAGTGCGGTAGGGAAAAAGCCAAGTTTGCGTCACTCTACCTCCTGTGCTCCCGCCGCCATCTTGGAAAAACCACCAAAAATGGGCGCTTTTATCAGTTTTTCCCCTATAACTTCGTTCCATTCCATTTTACCACAAAATATGTATCTTTTTGTAGAGCACAAAATTTCCTACAAATTATAGCTAGCAAGTTTTTTTATACGATCAATACTAACGGAGTTATAGCTCCACCAAAAAAGCGAAAATCAAAGACCTTGAGAATTTTTCGGAATTTTTCGCATTTATTGTATATACCAATAACTCTGTACGGCTACGTTATAGGTTCTAGATATCGGCTTCTTTTTTTCCAACCCCATTCAAGTGGCTCTTATTTTACTCCTAACCACGTCATTACCTGGCGATAATCTCGTAACACATGGAAATTTGGAACTACTGGAAATAAATTTACTGTATCTTAAAGAAGTGAGGGATTGCACTAAATCTCCACTGTACAAAGCTGTTAAAATTGTTTCTCCTTCCTCAAAAATTTGTACAGCTGTGGCATCAGGATTGCGAAACTTTCCTGCTTCTTCAAATAATTTTGGGTATTTTCGGAACAAGCGGCAAAACCGAAGATATTAGAAGTAGTGTCACAACCACTTATTGCATGAAGAAGCAGAACGTTCTCCTGTGTATCATACTTAAAAGATGACGAACTGTAAGTAACTTCCGGTAATTTTCCACTCCCCGGTTTTCGAAAATATACGTTTTTGATTGTGGATGCAGTTCCAGTGAGCAAAACGAGCAAGTCGATATCCTCTCCAATAATAACCACTGCTTCATACTCTGAACCCATCGATTTGGCAGTGTTTACTATTAAAACATCAGCATCTTTGTCTGCTTGAGTGGCCTTTATGTTGGCAGCCTCAAGCTCAGTAATGATAAGTGGTATAAAGCGTTTTTTATTACGTTCATTCGATAGAAACTTTTCTTGTGGCATTAAGTTTACCATTGTTCTCTCAAACAGAACGTCAGCTGACGTGTTTCCACCGTCGACTACAACCATGTGATTTTTCGGGAGTTTGAAATAACCCGGAAGATGTGTGAATGCTGCGTAAAATGATGATTTTGTGCCCTTACGCATACCGTCTTCATTAAAAAGGGACATAGGATATGGTGCAAGTTCATAAGACAAGTAATCTTTTAGATCTTCTCGAGATTGCTTAGCTAGGCACATTCTTTGGTATAGCGTAAGTGGGCCCACTACGACTTTTCCCCCTACATTTAACGCGGTTTCTATCAAACCCCAATGTCACCACTTCCTACTTCTTTCTAAAGGAGACCTCTCCAAAGGATACACCGGCGATCTTCAGTACCCCACAATTCCAACTTGTTGAGAGTTGTGATAATTGACCAGGTCACTGCCCACAATTCCAGAGCTAATGCTCATAATTAAGCCAGCCTCCGGGAAGGGTGGATGTTTGGTAAACCACTAGTGAAGCTTTTGAATATCAAAACTATCTCGGCTGACCCTAGCTAGCCTCATATCCACATGCTGTTCTGAAGACGGTGATTCTACACTAGTGAAATCCTCTATTTCTTGGCTTATATCCTGGAGGCAAGCCATTCCAAGTGTCCACTTTAACAGTGTGCTGTCTGTCTGTTTTTCGCGAACTTTTTTGAAAGACACTTTGGCTTACTGTTTGTACAATAAAAGTATGTATGTCTAAATCTGAAATAGATAGAAAATGTCGTAGCAGCATAGTTGAAAAAAGCCACTTTACTTTTTTTTTTAATTTACTCCCTCTCTGTTTATCATACAAAAAATGTATAATGGATTTTGTAGTTAATTGAATTTTCTACAAAATATATTTGGATGACTTTTGCGCTGTAACGCAGCGGTACAAAGTTATTGGTATGTTAATGCAAAAAAAAAACGAAAAATTCGCAAATTCTTTGATTTTTAGGGTTTTGTATTAAAAACAAAACCCTTATGAAATCGGTCAAATGTCTGTCCGTCTGTCCATGAAATATCTCTCTAACGGCTAAAGCTACATACATGAAATTTTGTGGGAGTATGTAGAATTATTATAATTCGCCGGAGAAAGCGATTCGTTGTAATAGGCTGACTTTAAGGGGATGTCCCCATAGAGGGGAAATGAAGGTCAAAATTTTTTTTTCATCTGGTATAGGCAAGTGGGGTATCATGAGAAAGGTAACACCGAGTACATTTCATTTCCGGTATTTTCATCAAATTTGAAAAAAGGGGAAAAGAGATAGAGGGGAAAATATGTGATCCGAGTTTGTCCCCCCCCTCGCATTTCGATACCGTTATACTTAGAAACATGAAAATTTGCAGGAAAGCGGCATTTTACTAGTATAGAAAACCGAAAATCGTAGAATTTTGATATCTCATCAAAAAAGGTTAATAATAGTACATTTCTATAGTTGCAGTTAGCATACCCCTGCAAGCCTTAGGCACACCCGAGGTCAAAAATATTGATGGCCAATGATAACCAACATCATTGGCAAAAATATCTCTAAGTTTCATTAGAATCACATAATATTTAATAATAGTACATTGATTTAAAGTTAGGCATTTTGACACTATCCACACAAAAATTCCACCTACCGGCCTCATAGGTGTGAGTACTACTTTCATGTTGTTTTTCGTAGTGCGAATTGCAGTTATTTAATTAATCATTTTTGAAAGGGTAAAGATTAGTTGGGGGCGCTGCGTCGTAATTCGCAAACTTTACCGGGTGGAAGGGGGAGGGGTCCAAATAGAGGTGAAATTAAGGTCAAATTTTCTTTTATCGACTGGTGTAGGCAAGTGAGGTGTCGTGAGAAAGGTAATGTTGAGTGCATTCCATTTTTTCGCATTTTCTTGAAATTTGTAGAAAGGGGAATAGTGGGGGAGGAGAAAATATTAGTTCGTAATTTGCCCCCCCCCCCCCCCCCGTGGCATTTCAAGACTGTTAGAATTATGAAAACTTACAGGAAGGTGGGTTCGGAATAGTATATAAAATGGAAAATAATGGAATCTGTATATCTTCTCAGAATAGGTAAATAATAGCTTATTTCTGTAGTTACAGTTAGCACACCCCTGCATGCCTTAAACACTTTCGAGGTCAAAAGTACTGATGGCTAACGATAACCAACACCTTAGGGCTTAGGCAATAATATGTTCTAAGTTTCGTCACAATCACGTAATATGAATTGGCATGTAAAATGTAAGTGGGTAAGACATTTTAATTAAGTTTTTTTTTTGTCTATCTAAGTGGTATCAAGAAGAGCAAGGAGCCGATATTTATATACCAAAATAAGCGCTTGCTACAAAACCCTCGGATTGCGGGCGTAGCCCTCTATATTCCGGTTTCATTACTGTTTTCGGCGGTGCCATAACTCCGTTGGTGTTGATCGGAGAAAAAAAACTTGCAAGAAATAATTTGTAGGGGATTTTGTGCTCTACAAAAAGAGACCGAACATATTTTGTCGTAAAATGGATTGAAACGAAGTTATAGGGGAAAAACTGAAAAAAGTTCCGTTTTTTGGTGGTTTTTCCAAGATGGTGGCGGGAGCACAGGGGGCACGGCAACCCCCATTATTTGGCTTCTATTAATTGGATTATAGTGTCTTTGGACCTGCCAAAGACATTTGTCACTCAACCACTCGTTTCTAAGGCCGGAATTACATTATAATATTTATAGTATAATTGCTATGATATTAGGTATTGTTGCGTGTACGGGGTGGGTATCTTATACGACCCACACTGTACTAATCTCGAATGATCGATGACAAGTACAAATTGAATACACACTAGACGATTCTCGAGCCATCTGTAGTCTAGGCAAACAGAACCATTGATAATGAATTGGATTCTCGAACCTTCGTTAAGTAGTGGAGACCCGAACATCTCGAAAAATCTAGAGTCTTCACTAAATTGACGAAAGCATGGATCTCCACCTATAAAAGGCAGATTTCACCGAACGAGGGAGCAGTCGTGAAGAAGAAGTAGGCAGACTCGACACTCAGTGGCGGTTGGATCGCTATAAAGCGCTAAGGAAATATTCGTTATCTGCCGTCGTGGTTGTTATTGCTAGTTTTAACGTTTGTTGTTAGTACGCGTGTGTAGTTCGTTTTGTAAATAAAGTGTGTGTTTTTCAATCGAAGTGTTTTCATTATTCAGCACAAGAATATCTAACGAACCTGCTTTGGTTTCGTGGTTTCGCTCAGTAGAGGAAACATTACAGTATTATAATATTTCTGGGATGAAGGGGCTATTACATAGCATATTACACTACGTGATATCTAGTATAATAGATTTGCTAATTTTACAATTAAATTAAATTAAAGGTGAAAATCGAAAATACGACCGAGACTAGGTTTACGCGACACAATAAGTATGGGTTTTCCAACCACTGTAGCTCGGGCCTCTGGTGGTCGTGGGGGTTCAAATCTGGTAGGGTCATTGTCGCAGACAAGGAGGTGCATCTAATTTGAAGTCAATACGATGAAAAACACCCGAGATATAGTTTGATCGCTATTTTTAAATTTTTTCTTGTTCTCGTTGTCCTTTGACAGGGCTACAGATTCGTAGGGAGTGTATCGAGATGTGCTTTCTTTTCTCACGGATTGACTATCCCTAGGGTGTGCATAGGCTATCATTTGCTCTGATCTGTGCAGTAGAAAACTAGAGTCTGGAGTCCGAAGCGTATATACCCTAGACTTGTGCCGACCTAGTGGTGATACCAAAAGTACCAATTGGCAACAACCATATGCATTAAAAGTGACTTTCCTATATGGCCAGTTTAAAGGGGATGCTGGCACTCATTCAGGAGGCTCTTGACCATTCTCAGAATCAATTAACTAACCCATTCTACAAATATTTGTCAAATTTTTCAAGTCGCTAGCTTCATTCTATCGAAGTTATTGCTTATTTGAAGTCTGAATTGTAGGGGAGGTAGAGGTTTTTTTTATCGAATCTTGCGCATTTTTAATAAAAACCAACTAAATTCCAGTACAAACATTTGACCAAAATTTCAAGTCATTAGCTTCATTTTATCGAAAGTTATCGCTTATTTTAAGTTTCATTTGTAGGGGAGGTAGGGGTTCCTTGGGTCGGATCTGACCCATCTTTAATACCAACTAATCCAATCCTACTTCAAACATTTGACCAAAATTTCAAGTAAGTCGCTGGCCTCGTTCTATCAAAAGTTAACGCATGATTATACCCTAGACTTATAGTATAGGGTATATTGTTTTTGTCACGACGAAAATATGTAACACCTTAAAGGAGGCTCCGGAGGTATAGCAATGTATATATATATAAATGATCAGGGTCACCACCTGATTCGATTTAGCCATGTCTGTCTGTCCGTCTGTCTGTCTGTCTGTCTGTCCGTCTGTCTGTCTGTCCGTCTGTCTGTCTGTCTGTCTGTCTGCCCGTTCGCACGATAACTTTCGATAGATAAAGCTAGGGCCTTGAAATTTTGGTCAAATGTTGGAAGGATGATCTAGTTGGATGGTATTGAAATTGGGCATGATCAGGCCAAGAGAACGGCTACCTCCCCTACATATGTAAAATAATTAAATGTATCTATAACTCCCGATTAAATAAACATGAAAAGCTGTAGCTTTGGTAGATTGTTTGTGAGGGTAATCTTATACTCTCCTAGAAAAATAGAATCGATCAGTTGGAAACTAACGGTAGTTTTCTTACAAAGAGCCCCGTACTACCCTACTTTCCAGGTTTTTTGTCTAGAACTCTTGAACCAATTGACGTAGACATCTGATTTTTGGCATGTAACCCTGAGGTAAGAAGCTGCTTGGGTTTTAGTAAGTTGGGCATAATCAGATCAGAGGAACGCCTACCTCTCCTACAAAATTTAAAAAATTAAATATTACTTTAATTACGATAGCGTTCGATAGAATGACACTAGCGAGTTGAACATTTGAAAATTGGCAAGATTGAAAATGGGCAAGATCCGACCCAACGAAATCCTACCTCCCCTACAAATGAAACTTCAAATAAACAATAACTTTTGATAGATCGAAGCCAGCGACTTGAAATTTTGGCCAAATGTTTGAAGTAAGATTGTGTTAGTTGGTATCAAAGATAGTTTAGATCCGACCTAAGGAAGCCGTACCTTCCCTAGAAATGAAGCTTAAAATAAGCGTTAAATTACAACAAAATAAAGCTAGCTAACACAACAACAATAAAAAATCGATAATCGAATGTGCGTTGCTCGCGAAATTTGAAAAGTCCCCTTACTTTTTTAACACACCTCGTATATACATACATATATTGATATACCTCCGCAGCCTCCTTTAAGGTGTTACATACTTTCGTCGTGACAAAAACAATTTACCCTATACTATAAGTCTAGGGTATAAAAAGCGAAGCCAATTGAAACTTCGGCGACTGTTGAAATTATCGGATCGAGTAAAAAATGTAATAATGTAATCTGTATATCGAAATATAAAATTGATAATGAAACTGCATTCCTTTCAAGTCAATCAAAAGGGGGAATAACCTAAAAGTGCCGATTGGAAAAATTGCAAAATAAAATAAAATAATATTATATTTTTGATACAAAATGTGCTCTGAATTGAAATTATAGTGTTTAAAGTTGCAATTTTTTTTTAAATTTAAGAGGGTTGGAATTATCGCGTACGTATTGATATTATCGCGACTGTGTTGTAACATGAACATAGCTGATTTCACTCAAATTAAGGAATGTGTGGCGGTAACTATGATCGATTAATGTGAAATTTGGTAAAGATACTTTTAAAAATAAAAAGTTTTTCTAACAAAAACTTATTATTGGACCGGTCGTTCCTATGACAACTATATGATATAGTAGTGCAATTTCAACCAAATTCGGGTACGTGGTCTGGCAATAGATACGTCTAAATAACATGAAATCAAGTAAAGATATCTTTGGAAACAAAAAAGTTTTTTTTTTCACAAAAACAGACTTTTGGACCGGTCGTTCCTATGGCAGCTAGATGATGCAGTGGTCCAATACCGTTGGGCGTATATAATGCGTGCAATAGAAAGAAGACTTCGCACAAAATTTTAGTTCGATAGCTTTAAAACTGAGAGACAAGTTTGCATTTAAACAGACGAACAAACAGACAGACAGACGGACGTAATCGACTCATATCGTCACATTAACCAAATACATTGTTTATATGGTCAGAGGTGCCCCCTTCTGTGTGTTGCTAACTTCATGACAAATGTTTTTCAATAAAAAGACTGTTGTTTCCTTTATACTGCAGATTTATTTTTATCGCCACGGACACGTGTTTCGAGTGCAACTTGCGCCCTTCGTCAGTGCTTGTTTCACAATGACTTCATACGGGATTTTTCGTCATGTTTAAATCAGAGTCGGGTATGCTTAAATTATTTGCAAATGATGGCTTACTTAGGCTTACTAGATGTCGTTACCTAACAGTTTTATACCCTTCACAGATGTGGTGCGGTATATTAACTTTGTCATAAAGTTTGCAACGCAAAGAAGGAAGCATCTCCGACTATATAAAGTATATATATATATATTCTTGATCAGTATGATGAGACGAGTCGATTAAGCTTTGTCCGTATGTCCGTCTGGTTCTATGCAAACTAGTCCCTCAGTTTTGTTTCAGGGAAGCGTTTCGCATCCAATAAAGAGGTTGAGAGAGCCGTAGATGAATATTTTCACAGCCTTTTAGACTCTCACTCCCGGGAAGGAATGCTGATGTTGCAGCAACGCTGGACCAAGTGTGTTGAAGTCAAGGGAGATTATGTAGAAAAATAAAATCATTTTTTAACTGAAAATCGCAGTCTTTCATTGTCCGGCCGAGAACTTTCACCTTACCCTCGTAGGTTGCTATGAGTGTAAATGCGTTTTATGTACTATATTAATTCTGTTAAGATTAGATATAGATTTTTATTTGATTTGGCTTTGTGGATACTCGTATATGTTATAGTTAGTTAGTCAGTTATTGGCGGGTGTGCTCTGATTGTGTAGCAATTATTTTGTTAAGTTTAAATATATTAACCGCTTCTTGCCAAATAATAGTAGGAGATGGAAATAGTGTGCTCGAATAATGTGGATCAAACGCGCGTTTAGCTTTAGGAATATTTGCATTGAGTGTTGATGCCGGTGAGTGTTTCATTGATTATGATTATTCTTTCCGAAACATACTGAAATGACCGTTACCAAGATTTAAATAACGCTGTCTTAAGAATGTCCAATGTTTCTTGAAATCAATTTAATATATTCTAAATAATTTGAACAAATATGATTGACATTATCTAGAAAATACTACTTGCATATTACCATTCTCCTTGGCCCGTTTTCTCAATGCCTCGTTAAACTGCCCGATAGCTAACAGAGACATGAGGTTATGCAAGCGATAAGCTGCCCGATAAATATTTCCATTTTCTCATACGCCCGTTAAATTACCAAGGCCACGAACCATACGAATGTTAAATTACCAGGCAAAAAACTATGCAACGCATCTTAAAATTTTGTTGGGTTTTTGTTTAGGATTAAATTTAAATCGAATATGAGGTGTTGGGACTTGTTTTGCATAAAATTTGATTCGACTTTGAGGTGTTGGGACTTTGTTTTGGATAAGCGATCAAGCGGAGGCTTGGTGAAGGACTTTTGAAGATTCTCTTTTCAATAAAATTTAAAAGGTAGGTAAGGTTCGTAATAGCGTTTTCAATTTGATAAACGCTAAACAGACACTGAGAAAATGAAATTGTGCTAGCAGGCACTTTATTCCCCCGATAAATTTTAATTGGATATTGAGAAAACGGGCCCTTATCTTTTTAACTAGAGTACAAAATGAAAAGATTGTAATATGTGTCTCCTGATAGTTTTTGCCCATCAGAGGGTTCATAAAAAATGACAAAAAAAAAAAACATTATAACTAACATGAAGATTGTTAACGATATCGATCCGCCATTCAAATTTGGCTAGAGGAAAGAGAGTTATAACTTTGACACACGTTGTGCCCGAATAATCAATCCGCGAATTATGAATTGCTGGCAATGACGAATTGGACATACACACTTTACTGTGAACGTCATTTCAACTGTCATTGCGAAATCGGCTTAGCACTGATTTTTTCGAATAAATATTGTTTATTTCGGTTAGCAACGGATATATCGCTTAGCAACGAGAGAATATTATTTTTATTGCATAGCAACGAGTGAAAATTTTTCCTACTCAATGACATTTTGTCGGATAGGTGGCACTGCATACATAAAGAAGGAATTACGTTTACTATGCCAATTGTAATTCGCGACGGACGATGTTTGAATGATCATTCGCAAGATATACATACATGAAATCGAATTATCATTTGAATGGGAATGATCATCGAGTGCGTCGTCTGTCTAGAGGTATTAGGTGCTGTTAAAAGTCAATAGATTAGATATGTTGATCGCCAAGCGTCCAATTTAAGGACGCACCCCTGACAAGAACTTTGACCACACTATGCAAGGTTAAAAGTGTTGTTAAATCACGAGTCCTCAAAAATGTAATATCAGGCTGCTAAATGCGTCAAGTTGACGTTGCAGTGCAAACAATTTATGATTGTTAACACTTATCGCACTCGGTGGTTGTGGTCGTTCGGTCGCCGCTCTACGATACTAATCTAGAGCTCAGAGTTCAAATCTCGATGAGATCAAAAACTGCCTGTGGGTACCAATAGAACTCTCACAGTGCTACGAGCTTGTCAGTATAAAGACGGCACGAATAGGAGGTGCATGCTGGCAACTGCACTTCCGAAAAGGAAATGTGCTATCGAAATGTCAACAAGGCATAGAAATGCTAGATATGTTGACGCGCCCATGCCGCTGTAGGGGTCAAGGCAACACACACACACTGTATTCCGTAATTTGTGTACATACTGCACAGCGTATTGAGGGTACAACGTAGATTTTTTGGGTGTTAGGGAAATTACGTCAACATACCACAGGATATCGTCATTGGAAATCGGATGTCGTCGTTGTCGTTTAACATACTACATTGCTTTATGCGCGGTGTCTGCATTTAGTTGGGACGCTAAGCGATTTGACCTTGCAAAATATGAAAGAGAAATACCAATTTGGTATGATTGTTGGTGGTCCCCGTAAATTCATTTTAAGAGATGGAGCCATATTGAACCCCGCGGCAGAGCGGCTGTGCGGGCGAAAAACCCCAAATTTGACAGCTGAATTTAAACGTGGTCGCACGTGATATTGCTGAGGATGTGGGGATATAAGAGAGAAAGGGTGCGAAACATTTTGCACAAACAATTAGAAATGCGAAAGCTCTGAGCAAGATGGGTGCCGCATTTGCTGAATGCTGATCAAAAGCGAATGCGCAAACGATTTTCGCAGCAATCTTTGCACCGATTCAATCGGGATCCGACCAATTTTATGCGGCCATTTGCCACCATGGATGAGACTTGGGTCCACCACTACACGTCAGAAACGAAACAGCAGTCGAAGCAGTGGGTGGTAGCCGGTGGTTCATCGCCAAAGAAAGCGAAGTCGATCGCATCTGCCGGGAAGGCCATGGCCAGCGTATTTTGGGATGCGAAAGGGATCGTTTTAATTGATTACCTTGAAAAAGGCAGAACAATAACAGCCGAATATTACTCCAAACTTCTTAACCAGCTGGATGCCAAAATTTGCGTGAAGTGGGTCTGGCTTGAAGAAAAAAATCATCTTTCACCAGGACAACACACCTGTACACAAGCGTTAGCGATGGGAAAACTGCGGGATCTGGGGTACTATTTGCTCGACCATCCCCCTATTCTCCTGATTTGCCACCCTCAGACTTCAATCTGTGCCAAACTTGAAGAAATTTGTTTCTTGGAAGCGCTTCGCATCCAGTGAAGAAGTAGGGCCGTAGATGAATATTTTCACAGCCTTCCAGATTCTCACTTCCGGGAAGGAATACTGATATTGCAGAAACGCTGGACCAAGTGTGTTGAAGTCAAGGGAGATTACGTAGAAAAATAAAATAATTTTTTAACTGAAAATCGCAGTCTTTCATTGTCAGACCGATAACTTTTCACCTTACCCTCGTACCTTGAAGAGAAGATGCTTCTGACCGTCAAATTTGTTATACATTTCGAAATCAGGATTCACTTGGAAGTACGAGTCCATTGAAGAAAGTGCATTAACGATTCTGATGATTTTCTTCGAATCACGTTTAACAATCACGAGACATCAACGATTTCAAATATACAAATTAAATTTATTTGACTTAAATCTTTTTTTTTATTTGTTAGTGTTCGTCCCTTTATGGATTGCAAAAACTCACATAAAATTAACCCGAAGAAAATATTAAAAAAACAACAAATTTGTTAAAGTTCGTAATTTTTTATTTTTATTTTTTTTTTTTCTAAGCTAAAATTATAATATTATATGCATATCGAGGCAGTTAACACCTCATCCTCAGCAAACGCGTTGCTAACTAAAGAAAATTTCAAATACAGTTTTTGACGAAAACTAGTGGAAAATATAAAAAAATATGAATCATAATATATAAAAAATATAGATAAAAAGGAATTAAACAAGTTATATTCCCGTTGTCTGTATTCATCCGATTTTTGCATTTATATATAAGCATTGCTTCATACGCGTCGGGTGTCCTATAGTCCGTTATTTGCTTTATTAGTTTGATACCACCGATTTTGTGCGGTGGTTCGTCAATGTTGTTATATATGTGTAATGCCACCGCCGATTTATCCGTTGTTCGATTTGTTACTGCATTTATGTGTTAATTATATCTAGTTTTTATTTTCCGTTTTGTTTGTCCTATATATTTGGCTTCACAGTTATTGCAGCTGATTTGATAACTCCCACTTTTTTCTTCTGTCGTGTGTTTCATTACTAGATCATCTATAATCGATCTTTTGAAACCATTGATATCTGCTAAATTTTGAATATATTGATATTCTTTTAAATAGTTGGTAGCAAATAAAGGTAAATTGCACAGACGATGGATCATAGAATGAAAGGCAGCTAATTTGTGTTGTTGTGAACAATGGGAGTCTTTCGTAATGTATCTCTCTGATGTTGTTGGCTTGCGATAAACTGCGACGCTGATATTTCCTTCACTGTCTCGAGTGAGTGTTAAATCCAGGAAATTCAATGAAGATTCCAGTTCATGAGTAAATTTTATCGAGTCGTATTTGTTATTTAATACTTCCAAAATATGAGGTATTTCTTCTTCTCGTGCAACTGCAAATACATTATCAACATACCGATGCCAAATACGCGGTAACAAGTTGTTTTTCTTCAGTTCCGTTTCAAATTTCGTCAGAAACGCTTCTGCCATTAAGGGTCAAAGTGGATTCCCCATGCTGGCTCCCTGGTCACTTTTGTAGAAATCGTTTCTGAATGTGAAGCAATTATAGGACATGCATATTTTCGCGGTATTTATGTAGCCATTTAGATGGTCTTCGCTTACATCGAATTTCATTAGGTGTATCTTCAGTGCTTCCGTGGCTACATCGATGGGTATGCTGGGGAATAAAGCCGTTACGTCGAACGAAACCATCTTTTCATTATGTTCAATTTTTAAATCTTTTGATTTTATTTACGAAATCGAAAGAGTTTTTAACTGCGAAACCATCAAAATTTCCGAATTTTTTCATTTCGTTCACTAACCACCTAGCAATTTTTACCAAAGGTGAATTCACGTTTGATACTATTTTCCTCATTTTTAGGGTTTTGTATTAAAAACAAAACCCTTATGAAATCGGTCAAATGTCTGTCCGTCTGTCCGTTTGTCCGTCTGTCCATGAAATATCTCACGAACGGCTGAAGCTACATACATGAAATTTTGTAGGAGTATGTAGAATTATTATAATTCGCCGGAGAAAGCGATTCGTTGTAATAGGCTGACTTTAAGGGGATGTCCCCATAGAGGGGAAATGAAGGCCAAAATTTTTTTTCATCTGGTATAGGCAAGTGGGGTATCATGAGAAAGGTAACACCTAGTACATTTCATTTCCGGTTTTTTCATCAAATTTTAAAAAAGGGGAAAAGAGATAGAAGGGAAAATATGTGATCCGAGTTTGTCCCCCCCCCTTGCATTTCGATACCGTTATACTTAGAAATATGAACATTTGCAGAAAGGCGGCATTTTACTAGTGTAGAAAACCGAAAATCGTAGAATTTTGATATCTCAACAAAAAAGGTTAATAATAGTACATTTCTATAGTTGCAGTTAGCATACCCCTGCACGCCTTAAGCACAGCCGAGGTCAAAAATATTGATGGCCAATGATAACCAACATCATTGGCAATAATATCTCTAAGTTTCATTACAATTACATAATATTTAATAATAGTACATTGATTTAAAGTTAGGCATTTTGACACTATCCACACAAAAATTACACCTACCGGCCTCATATGTAGGTGTGAGTACTACTTTCATGTTGTTTTTCGTAGTGCGAATTGCAGTTATTTAATTAATAATTTTTGAAAGGGTAAAGATTAGTTGGGGGCGCTGCGTCGTAATTGGCAAACTTTACCGAGTGGAAGGGGTCCACATAGAGGCGAAATTAAGCTCAATTTTTTTTTATCGACTGGTATAGGCAAGTGAGGTGTCGTGAGAAAGGTAATGTTGAGTACATTCCATTTTTTCGCATTTTCTTGAAATTTGTAGAAAGGGGAATAGTGGGGGAGAAAAAAATATTAGTTCGTAATTTGCCCCCCCCCCCCCCCCTGGCATCTCGAGACTGTTAGAATTATGAAAACTTACAGGAAGGTGGGTTCCGAATAGCATATAAAATGGAAAATAATGGAATCTGTATATCTTCTCAGAATAGGTCAATAATAGTTTATTTCTGTGGTTACAGTAAGCACACCTCTGCATGCCTTAAACACGTTCGAGGTCAAAAGAACTGATGGCCAACGATAACCAACACGTTAGGCAATAATATGTTCTAAGTTTCGTTACAATCACGTAATATGAATTGGCATGTAAAATGTAAGTGGGTAAGACATTTTAATTATGTTTTTTTTTGTCCATCTGAGTGGTATCAAGAAGAGCAACGAGCCGATATTTATATACCAAAATAAGCGCTTGCTACAAAACCCTTGGATTGCGAGCGTAGCCCTCTATATTCCAGTTTCATTTCACCTTCTTTGTGTATTTTACAAAGGCAGTACATTTTTGGTACCTCAGGATTTGAGATACGAAGCTTGTACATGGGCACATCGAACACTTTGTTAATTTCACTTATGAGGGATTTGGCATCATTTTGCATTTTCGGTAGGGGTGATTTTTTCATTTTGATAAAATTCTCTTCTTCTATTGATGTTAACATTCTTCGTCATAGTCTTCTTTTTCGATGACAACAATTTGGTTTCCTATGTCGGCTTGTGTAATAAACGTTGCGATTTCGTAAGTTTTCTAATGCTGTCGACCATCTGTTGGTGTTTTGGTGTGAATAATTTCTTGGTTTTTTCTTTTTCCAAATGTCCGTTGCCTTCTTTCGAATGTTAGTTTTCGTTGTTTCCGATTTGTACTGGATCGATGACTCAATTTCGGCAATAATGTCGTTGACTGGTTCGTATTTGGGTTTAATTGTAAAATTTAGACCGCGATTTAACAAGGATAATTCTTTTTCGGAGAAAATTTCATTAGATAAATTCACTATTAGATTGTTAACGGGTTTTACATTTGCTGTTGGTTCTTTTGGTTTTTCACTAATTAGTTTATTCAGTTTGTGGTTTTGAATTTTACGTTTTTCGCGAAAAATTCCGTCACTAACGCGTAGAAAATTGCCATGTAATTCGTTGAATAATTCGTAGGAAAAGCATGTTGTATCGAGTTGTGCATAATGATAATCCAATTCATTATTTATCCAGTCGATTTGAGATTTTTTTTTATACACTTTTTGTGTTCTTGAATTATTTATGACACATTTCACTTTGACGAAATTAGGAATCACTTTTTTTCGCAAACAGTCTTTGACTTAAATGTTTAGAAAAAAAAAATAAATAAATAAGTACATAGACATTAGAACCGACACTAACATGGTCATGAATCCAGTGATGGTAGGAGCGGTAGTAGAGTTACCGTGCTTACCGCTCTGGAACAGTTGCTTGTAGCTTTGAACCCGCTTGGGCAAGTCCTCTTCGTTATAACCGATCAAACCGATTGTGGAATCCTGTGAACAATTTTCAATTACATTTTACCCACTTGAATACAATCTTCGTCCTCTGTCAACATACCTTAAACAGAAGATGCTTCTGACCGTCATAAATGTTATACATTTCGAAGTCAGGATTCACTTGGAAGTACGAATCCATTTTTTTTGGTTCTCCTTTGAATACGTTCTGCGTTGTTCCTGCTATACCTCTGTAAGAAAAACAGAACCGCACAGGTGAGGCAGATGTCGTATTCGGGGTTGGCTAATCCATAAGTTGGATGTACAGCCAGCGTTTGTGTTGAAGGTCATGGACCGTGATTGTCTGATGATGTTGCAGTGTTTTGTAATGTTTATGTAGATGATTATTTTTTAAGTTTTTGCGATTGTTTTTTTTTTCCTATAAAGTAGTTTTTTTTTTTTGTGTATGGTTTGCGGGTTAATGTGGTGTATGTTTTTTATCAGTTGGTAACAATGAAATTGGATAAGTGCGTACATTGATGGTGTATGAGCAAACAGGCATTATGGAGAAATAAAGAGAGAAACAGTGAAAAATTACATTGAAAAATTGTACATGAAAAAGGTTAACAAATACGTTAAATGAGTAGTAATAAATTTAGTGGGTAATACTAAATTAAATGGTGATAGTAATATGAATAAATGACGGTTGATATAACATGAGTGCAGATAGAGATTATATGTATATGTATATATATATTTTTTTTGTTTTGTTTTTTTTTTTTTTATTTTTAAGTTTTTTTTTTATTTTTATTTTTATTTTTTTTTTTTTATAATTATTGTTTTTTAAATAATTTTTTTTTTTCCTTTTATGATTATAATTTTTTTTTTTTTTTTTTATGGTTATAATAGTTTTTTTTTTTTTGATATGGGTGGGGTGTTAGTAAGTTTGGGTTGGGGTTGAGGTTAGTATATGTGAGAGGGGGGGTTGATTCTGATTCAGATTCCTTTTTAGCGAAGCGAAAGGAAGTTGAAAAATTTGATGATTAGTGTTATTTTTTTTTATGCTTAGTGTTGATGTTTTAGTGTGATGGTTTTGAAAGACTCTGTTTAGAAGAGTGTGTCGTAGTGGCCTTTATTCTGTTTTGCCTGGGCTATGTGAGTTGTTGTGCTTGGGATGGTTGATCATATCATTATGTTTTTTTGTTCTAGAAATGTGGCAAGTTCTATCCATAATTCTGTCGGGGAGTTTTTTAGGAAGTCGGTCAGCCGTGGAGTGTTTGGATCTGGGTGAATGATGGAGGGTATTTGGAGATGACATCTTATGCTGAAGTTTTTAGGACATGCCATAACCACATGTTGGATGTCCTCTGGGACTCTACATTGTGGGCATAGGTCAGATGTTATTTTGTTGATTAGTTTAAAGAATACTTTGTTATAGGAATGGTTTGTTAGAATGCGATTGACCATTTTGATGATTTTTGGTTTGTCGTGTTTGTGCTTTTTTGCAGAGAACCAGTTGGAGTTGTTGATAGTGTTTATTACTTTGTAGAGGTTTCGTCCCGAAGTGTTGCATTTTTGTTCATATGAGTTATTCCAGAGGGAGTAGATTTTTTGTTTGATAAGCAATTTTGCTTTTTCAAAAGACATAGGTGGTGTGAAGGCTGTTCCGTCGATTCTAGCTTCGTTGGCGCATATGTCTGCTCTTTCATTCCCTGTTATTCCACAGTGTGCTGGGACCCAGACAATTAGGACTCTTTTTAATTGGGAGTGATTGATTGTTCTGCGAATCTCATGTGCTATTACGGATGGATTGAGGCCATCCGTGATTATCTGGCATGCTACATTGCTGTCAGTGAAGATTGAGATGTTTATTTGACTTTCGTCAATGGCATTTTCTACGGCTTTGAGAATTGCTGTGAGCTCAGCAGTTACTATTGATGTGTCTGCTGGAAGCTTAAATTTTCCAATTTTGTTATTTTTGGTGTTCACGAATGCGGCTCCGACACTATTGTTATCTTTGGATGCGTCGGTGTAATAAGTTGTTTCAGTGTTGTCTGCACTTACTTTAAAAAGGCTTGCAAAATTGGAGCTGGAAAGGTCTGTGTCTTTGGTAATTTTGTATTGATCGTTTTTTGCATGGACAACTATTTTTTGGGACGCATGGTCAATTGGTAAGATGGGGATCTGTTTTAGGATGTGCCCGAAGATGTTCCAGGTTTTTGAGTAGCTGGTGTCTAAGTTGTGTAATTCAGAGTCATTTACCCATCTCTCGGCGAAGTGCTTACACATCGCAGAACGGCGGTACTCCGTAATGTGATAGTACACGCAAGCTACCAGCGGCCACCACGCGGAGGTGCTATATGAACTTGCCTGCGAGTTCCCCCACAGACTTGACAGCCCAGTGTAAATATCTTGTAAACTCATGATTAAAAAGGAAAAGACACATCAATAAAAATGGAGTAAAGCTCAAAACCTAATCTTTCCCTTATGGAACAACCCTTCTCTTTTAAGGCTGGTACTAACTTTTCATCCGAAAATGTTGCACTATCTGTGACAGTGTAAACTTGCACGCAGCACATATCCGACGCACTCTACACGGCACTTGAATTTTCCTTCCTACTCAAAAAACCGGTGTTCAAGCGAAATAAAGTGCAATGTAATTGTTTTCGCGTGAAAATTGCCCACAATGATGTAGAGACTTTTTTCTTCGAATGATATACGAGTATGTTAGTACTGGTAGAGCGAAAATCTTTCGTGCGAACAAAATTTTGTACAGTTTTGTATGAGATTTCGCACGGAAAGCCAACCTTAGTTCTTTGCTTTAAGGTCTAAACATACAGTCCCCGTATCAGGGCAACGCCGTAGCCGCCCGTATATCGGGTACATGACCGGACATTGCAAGCGAAACCCCGTGTGTCGGTTTGGCGACGGTTCGGCGCAAGTGGCTGCGACACACAGTTCCATTCAATCGGATCACTCGGCGATATTGTATGTATGACTTGCGTTTACTTTTGGGAAGTGCGAACGTGTGTCTGTCTGTTCAACATTGTATCATACATTTTCTTCGCCGTATGATGGCTACATAACGACCCACTCGGCGGCGGCTGGTTCGTATTCGGTGATGTGTGTTTCCAATTTCTTTCCGTGCCGCACAGTGAGCGAGAAAAGTTGAATCAAACTAAACGGGCACGTTCCATCCTGTGATGTGCAGGTGACTGTCTGTTGTCCGTGTGGGTAAGTGTGAACCAGCAGACTGTTTTATATTGTACAATTCGCCTACCGTAGATCGCCAGTGTACGGGCGATTACGGCGCTGCCCTGGTACGAGCACTGTGTGTTAATACCTTTACCGGATGAATGTAGGTGAATCTGTGTCATTTAATTTTGGGAGGTATTTAAAACACATTGATTGGAGGTGGAAATGGTTGGCCAGGATCTTGACCAACTTGATCCTTGTTAAGGAAGGTAAGAACCTCCATTTTTCGTGCGAAATCTCATACAAAAACTGTGGAAAATCAGGTTCGCACGAAAATTTCGCTTTTCTCGGTACTCAGTTCTTCGCACAAAAATCCCATACACAGACAAAAGTTACGCCGGGATTCGAACATCTACAAGCCGTAACCGAACCTCTACGCATCTGGCTACATCAGAAACAAAGTATGTATTGCCTGGGAAAAACAGGTAGTTAAGGTGTAGTTTCGTTCCCAATCAACGAGACAAATCCAAATATACAAATTTACTTTATTTGACTTAAATGTTTAGGAAAAAAATACAAAAATAAATGCAAAAACTTATAGAGCTAAATACATAGACATTACAACCGACACTAACATGGTCATGAATCCAGTGATGGTAGGGGCGGTAGCAGAGTTACCTTGCTTACAGCTCTCAATATACTCGAACAATTGCTTGTAGCTTTGAACCCGCTTGGGCAAGTCCTCTTCGTTATAACCGATCAAACCGATTGTGGAATCCTGTGAACAATTTTCAATTACATTTTACCCACTTGAACACAATCTTCGTCCTCTGTCAACATACCTTAAACAGAAGATGCTTCTGACCGTCATAAATGTTATACATTTCGAAGTCAGGATTCACTTGGAAGTACGAATCCATTGAAGAAAGTGCATTAATAATACTGTTGATTTTATCCGAACCACGTTTAACAATCACTTCTCCATCTACGATCGATGTCAAAGCACATTCGGCGTCTACATCGAAGCCGGTGTTCGCTGCCAAAGATCCATTGCGGCAAATGATCCGATAATCATGTTCGCTGATATTCAAATTATGGGCATGGTCTGATGAAGATGAAGATATTAGGGAAAACATATCTAATCAGACAGTTTTATTTTTGTATACCTTGAAGGGACTGCATTTCCACAATTGCCACATCACCACCTTGACTCAAACATCTCAAGGCACCGTCATTTCCGTAGTAAGGATTTTCATCACCAGCTGAGCATTCGTCGCGGACTAAAAATAGGAAATATATTGCTAGTGTATCATATTTTCATTCATTTAGTTAAAACTTGAGAGCTCCAAGCCTGACAATCAGAGTCATCCATAATTCTAAACAGTAATACTGCGAATACCTACCAGTGGAAGGAGTTCCAGTAATATTAACATTGAAGCCTTTTCGCATTCTGAATTGTTCAGGTGCCTCAGTCGTAAGGGCGTTGTTACACAATTTACACAAGGACGTGTGCATATCAGTTGTACGTTGATGTTTATAGTCGTTTGCTCCAGGCGCGCATGAGTCCCCAAAGAATGTAGACATCAAATAGCCATAGCGGTACTCATTCCTACTCATAAATCCTCGATATTTGCCAATGTTCACAAAGGCCATCGAAGCAGTTCCTCCAAATTCAGGAATACAAGCCCTAGCCCCACGCAAGCTTTCGAAGTTCTTGTAATTAGACGCGGCATGCACTACAGCAACAACCGATGAATATTGATCTGCTTCAGTTTCGAAATAAAGAGCGGCCGTTAAGCCATACAAACTGCAACGGACAAGGTAGTGATTAGTACCAAAAGCTCTGGATATTCCAAGAAGTCAAGTTACCTTCGGGCAAGGTACCGGAAATTCGAGTCAAGACCCATAAAGTCAGAACGTCCATCCCTTATAGCACTCAGACAACCAACAGTATCAGCAAATGGTGCCGAACACTCAATTAGAGGCTGAACACCAGTGGTAATAGCTCCTGCTCTAGCCACTTCACATTTCTCCTTCTCTTTTTGCGAGATTGTACACCATGAAAGTGTTTCGCGACACATGATTTTTGGGGCGGCTCCACGACCGACTAAAATCCAAATTGTCGTTGAGATGAAATAAAGACGAAAGTACGATGATGCCGCTTACCTCCAAGCATCTGATCGGCAGGGTGCTGAATAGTAGTCGAGACCATCCGGAAGTCGCTGGGAATGATGATGTTGAACAGAGTCGTTTGCCAGGAACTTCCACCAGATGATTGCATCCATTGATCAAGCATTTTTCCAAGTTCTCTGGCTTTTGGGCTGAAAATAGTAACGGATTTGTTTTTTCACTTCGTACTTGATTATACGATTAGGTAATTGGTGTGGTATTGCAACGATTTATAAACCAGCTGAAAGTATCCAAATATCTTTGGATAAAAGGCTTTGAGCAGCTTCCAATTGCTATAAACATTTTAAAGTATTCCGGATAGGTATTGTACATCATTCATTTCATTCTATTTTAAATCAATAAGTGTACATAAAACTTACGAGCTTGCAATAATCATATCCCAAGGCTCTTTAATCCACGAGCATGGATTCGAATTATTTTTGATCCTTTGCAAGGATCCATCAGGGCATAGGTAACTATATTGGCTGGATAGATTATAGGTCTGTAAATAAAATTAATTACTAATAATATCCAAACTTATGATATATATATAATATATGTATTTATTGATCAAAACGTACAGCGTCATACTTAAGTGCTTCTTGAAAAGATACAAAAGCCACATTGTCTCCTTGACCCAAACATTCGAAAACTTGCGAGACGTCATTATTGAGGTACGAACAAGACGCCTTATTATCGCACAATTCACAGAGGTTTGAATATTTCTTTTCTAAAAAAAAAAAAATACATGAAATCTAATTTCATCTAAATTTAATTAAACGACAAATAGAACTTACTCAATTTGGCGTCTTCAACACGATCATGTGACCAGATACCGGGCCGGCAAGCTTTATCAAAGTGATCACTAACCGAAAGTACTTCTTTTTCCACAATAGAATTACTGCAGTGGTTATTGCAAAGCCATGGGACGGTTTGTCTTTCAAAATATTTCAAGAAATGTTCGGTCCATCGTTGAGCCTTTCCGTAGTAGAGTCCGCGATGGCAATATCCTTTGCGCTTAGTTCCAATCAATCCACCCTTGTGATTTTTCCTGACCAGGACAACAACTTCAAAATTGATTGGAGCTATTGTATATGGAATGGACAATGGGTATATTGAAATTGATTCCGAGTTTTTGATGTGTAATGTTCTTACCTTCAGGCCTGGTTTTATGACGCAGCTCCTTGATAATAGTCAAGTTGGGCCATCCCATTGTCGCTAGGTGGGCTACACTTTCTGCTGAGAATTTTCCAAAATGGGCCGTACCATTTCTAATGCGATTTGCACACTCTATACTATCCTGGACATACTGGCAGGTGACCTCGGAATTGCCTCTTTGAAGTTGTGTGCATTCTGGAGCGTACCGCGATGTAGCGCATACTTTGTATGCTGAAATTGAAAGCAGTGGCTATTTATGATTAAATAGGATGCTCTCATAACTTATAAATTAAGTTAGACAAGAACCTGGCTAAATAGTTGACTCGGTAGACACCAATCAAACAAAGACGTTAAGAGTGGAAATAGTCCGTGGAATGCTTTATAACCTCTCCTCTTGGTTAGGGGAATCTAATCAGATGAAGTCCTGGCTCGAAAGGTAGAGACTAGAACACCCAGGAAGTTGGCATCCAAAGATTCAAAAAGTTGAGATTTTTCAAGAGTTCCCTGCTTCTTAGCAGTAGTTCTAGAGTTCTCGAAGGGATGCGGCAATAGTTCTACATTTTTTCAAATAATTAAATTTTGAGGAGCCATCTTCACGCAAAAACTTTTATCATGTGTAATGAACCACCTGTAACGAACCATATTATGGTCTGGTAGTGCTGCTCCCACCGGCAGATCGAAGCAGCACCTGATGAGTAGTGATCTGTTAGTGGTACGAAACCAAAGGCCGAGGGTCCCATTACACCCGGACCCAGGTGCGACCGCGTGGGCGTCTGATCCGTCCGCCAACCATTCCATCCTTATCGACTATATTTTTTTATTCCCCATTTTTACCTCCCCTGTTTGTGTTGTCTTCCCCAGGCCTATGAATTTTTGTTAATACGTAAAGGACAGGGGCAACGAGCGTCGAAAACCCCGCCCTCATCTCCCGAACTGAGCTACAGCAAGCATAGGCCGCTGCTTAGCTCGTTGAGGGGCCTTTTTCTTCGCCAGATGGTACGGCCCGACTTTCACGGTCATTATGCTACCTAAGACTCCGTCCCCACGGGCATCTTCGGATAACCACCAAACCGTCCGTTACATATTTGGCGCCCAACGTGGGGCCCATTTCTGGTACAGAACAGGACTAAGAAGGACCTCTTTGGGTTCCTTTTTAGTCCTTCCACCGATTTGTATCCCCACAAGCACATTAAGGCTACTTGCTCTAATGCCCGGTTCACATTATTCCAGTCCAGTAATCCAGTCCAGCTATCCAGTCCAGTGCTGGACTGGATCATATCGTCTACATGATTCCAGTCCAGTAGTCCGACGAGTGTGTTGTTGATTCGGTAACTATAGTGACAATGATTTCTGGGCGAGCTGGAATCAAAAAGTAGACCGACAATTCAGTCACTGGACTGGATTGCTGGATTGGATTGCTGTCCAGTGCCGGTTCACATTATTCCAGTAGCAGTCCAGCGCTGGACTGGATTACTGGACTGGATTGGTTACTGGAATAATGTGAACCGGGCATTAGTCTTAGGACTTAGCCATTTTTACTTCACGTATTTTCTCTTCAAGTAGCTGTGCTTTCCTCTGTAGCACCCCAATCCTTCGTATAGAGTAGCTTATCCTTTTAGAATCAGTTCAACAAGGCAATCCTGGTGTTGTGTTTGTCTTTTGTGGTTTAGCCACGTATTTAAGGCCTCCATAAATGCTTTGAATTGCCGGCATTTGGAGCATCTTCGATGACCGGACGAAGCGCGGAGGAGCCCTGGATACCTTTTTGTTTGCCGGGATTGTCCTTCTAAGTAACTTAAAAAAATTTCTTTACACAGTATTGCATTTTTCTATTATTCATGTGCTCAGCAGCTTACAGAGTTCATGAGCGAATTACGGCAAGGAATGCAGTGTTGCGCCTCTGCTGGCCTCAGAATTCTTTGTAACCTGTTGATCATCTGAGTGATTGGGAAATGTAGTATTTTTTTTCCTTTGCTAATTTTTCCCCTCTCTGCAATGGTTGTCGGCTGACTCCGGTACCCAGCTCGCTTTTGTTTTTTTTTTCTATTTTTAGTACCACACTTTGTTGGTGGTACGACACCAGAGGCCGAGGTTCCCATTACACCCGAACCCAGGTGCGACCGCGTGGGCATCTGATCCGTCCGCCAACCATTCCATCCTTATCGACTAACCCCGGCCACATCTCCCGAACTGAGCTACAGCAAGTCTAGGTTGCTGCTTAGCTCGTTGAGAGGCCGTTTTCTTCGCCAGATGGCACGGCCCGACCTTCACGGTCATTATGCTACCCAAGGCTTCGTCCCCACAGGCATCTGCGGATGCCACCAATCCGTCCGTTACAAAGGGTTTCAGATCCAAAGATTTCAACTCACTCAAATTTTGCCGGAAGCAGCAAACAAATTTTTTTTTATTTTCCAAAATATGAATGGAGGATTATAAATCAAAGAAATCAACATCCTAAGCAGTTTTACCCAGAGTCCGCAGCGTATATACCCTAGACTTGAACAGACCTAGTGGTAGTACCAAAAGTACCAACTGGCAACGACCATATGCATTAAAGTGAGTTGCCTATATGGCCAGTTTAAAGGGGAGGTTGGTACTCATTCAGGAGGTTCTTGACCATTCTGAGAAGAAATTAACTAATCTATTCTACAAATATTTGTCGAATTTTTCAAGTCGCTAGCTTCATTCTATCGAAAGTTATTGCTTATCTGAAGTCTCACTTGTAGGGGAGGTAGAGGTTTCTTTTGACGAATCTTGCGCATTTTAATAATAACAACCAACTAGATCCCAGTACAAAGATTTGACCAAAATTTCAAGTCGCTAGCTTTATTTTATCGTAAATTATCGGTTATTTGAAGTTTCATTTGTAGGGGAGGTATGGGTTCCTTGGGTCGGATCTGGCCCATCTAATATACCAACCAACTTAATCCTACTTCAAACATTTGACCAAAATTTCAAGGCTCTGGCTTCATTCTACCGAAAGTTATCGTGCGAATGGACAGACAGACAAACAGACATGGCTAAACCGAATCAGGAGGTGACCCTGATCATTTATATAGTATATATACATCAGTGACGTGCAGTGGAAATTTTTCATAGTCAAGCAGTTGGGCGCCCTAAAGCCAATTTAGCATAAACAAAAATGGACTGTTTAATGAATATGGACAGTCACAAAAACATTTATACCAAGCGGCTTTAAGCCTTAAAGAAGAAATCAGGAAAGATATAAATAAAATATTGGCACATATATTCGGAATACAAAAAAAAAAAAATAAATAAATAAAATATTACTAATAAAAAAAATGATAAATAAATATTATGTTAATTAAGACTAAGAAAAATTCAGGGGTATTTGAAATAAATAAATATTCTTTCGCCATTGCCATTTATTTGTATTCCAAATCTATGCGCCGTTCTTTAAGTAAAAACTCTTTAATCACATTATCAAAAAAATCGTTTTCTCTTCGCATTTGTATAAGAAGATCCTTTTCAACCGCAATTAAAGCAAGATCCGAAAGTCGTTCTTGGGATTGGCGATTTCTCAAAAATGTGTGAACGCGCTTTAGTGTTGAAAATGACCTTTCCGCAGTTGCCACTGTGACTGGAATTGACGTTAATAATTTTGCTAAAATATGAACTTGCTTAAAACCGTTTGCGACATAAGGCCGTTTTTGAAAATAATCGAGAATTTTACTAGGATTCGCGTTTTTAAACTCATCTGAAGAATAAATAACTTTTAGCTCATTTTTCAACTTTATTCTGTCGAAAAATTGAACGTGATATTCAATAAGTGAGTCAAAATTTTTATCGGGAAAATTTGACTTGAATTTAGAAAAATAGTTCGGTTCAAGCAACTCTAAAAATGAAAGATCTTTAAACGAATGGAATCGATCTCGAATTTGCCCGAGAATAACATCTATAATCTCCCGAAATATCCGCCGTAAATTTTGTAAAGGATCTATCGCATTTCTACATTTCTTACGTGGTGGCTGATATTCTGCTGTAACTGTCGAATAGAAATTATCAACCTTTTTAGAAAAGTCATTTTTAAGCCAATTTTCAAATTCAATAATTTTTTGGCTTGCATATGAAATGTTTACCACTTTGCTCTGAATAATATTAAATAATATATCAGTTTTCGAAAAAATTTCAGAAAAAATTAACAGATATAATTGAAAATCTGACTCTGCGAATTTTTGTAAGTATATATCGGAAAAAGTCAAGGAATCGCCATCCCAGTGTTGAGAACCATTCGAAATTGTCTCAAAAACTATACAAATTTCATGCTTATGTTCAAATATAACGTTAATAATACGCGAATGATAATGCCAACGCGTTTTGGAAACCGATGGTAAACGACGATTTACTATATTTGCAAAAAGGTCCGACCTTTTAGTGGATGTATTAAAAAATGATGCGATTTTATTGATGTGCGCGAAAAACAATTTAATTTCCGGAATAAACTCAACTGCTTTAGACAATACTAGATTTAGTGAATGAGCGTAACATGGAACGAAAATTGCCGATTTATGTTTTTCCCGAATTAAAGTCTGAACTCCACGAATTTGAGAACTCATTACTGCTGCGCCATCGTAACATTGTGCAATTAATTTCTTATCGATATTAAAATTTTGCAATTGTTTAAAATGTGAGAGCTTATTGCTGTAGCTGTACGATTAGCGCTTACATCCAAAAATCCGATAAATCTTTCTTCAATCTCATTTGATATTGTATATCTAAAAATCATCGTTAATTGTTCCCGACCGCTAACATCTGGCGTTTCGTCGACCATTACAGCTACAAATGGAGCCTCCTTTATTTCCAAATTGATTTTATTTCGAACCACATTAGCTATAGCGGAAACAAGATCGTTTTGGATTCTATTAGACAAACCCGAAAACGCTGCATTTGCTTTTATAGAATCTATGTGGGACTCAATTATCGGATCGTACAAACTCAAGAAATTTACGGTTTCGATAAAATTACCACGATTATTTGAAGAAGAGTCTTCATTATTTCCGCGAAAAGGAAGCTCCTGTTTTGCCAAAAAAATTACAGTATCGATTAAACGTTTCAAAATATTACGATTACGCTCAACTTTTTCATTATGCAAACTAACAGATATTGCCACCTGGTTACTAAGCATAAACTCTATACGCTGAGAACCAAAATTATCTAATTTAATTAACGACTGAAGATGTTTTTCGGAACTTGAATGCTTTGCTGCTGAGCCCGTAAAATTATTCAAATCACTAAATCCAGCTTTATTCCAAACAGATTTTTCATTCGTGAACAAAAGACACGGCCAGCATAATAACTTATTTAATTTACAGCTTCCCGTTAACCAAATGTACTTTTCATACGTTTCGATATGGAATTTTCGCGTAATATTTTTTAATTTAAACTCTAAACTAAGATCTAGCTTCGGTCTATCCGATTCTATAATTTCTCTTTTCTTGGCAAAGGAAAGAGTTGAAAATCCCGCTTTTAGTACGAAATCCGTCGCGCAGCAATACTCCGACATAATGCGAAAAGAAAACTTACCACTTTTATCACAAATCAAATCAATTAAATCACTACAAACGGTCAAAAAAACTTCAAATCACAATTTAATCAAAATCACCCGATTGCACTGATTTCCTCTTTTAAATTGCAACGGAAAATCCATTACATAACAAAAACAAAAGCTCTACTGGAAAAGTCAAATTCCCATAAACATTCCCTGCATTGGCAACATTTCATTAACAAGCATCATTGGGCTTTATCCCACACACAAAAGCAGTCGCGCCAGTGCTTGACTTGTCTCATATAAATTTGCGAACAAAACAAAAAAAAAATCGTTGCCCAATGTACTACCGAAATCCAAGATTCCCATTTTCTGGAATCAACATGTCTCTAGTATTTGGATGCACACATGGTACATGCATCTAAAGATCTAGGCACATTTTCCTATTCTAAGTTTGGTGTCTATGGTGTGCAAAATGTGGGAGGTTTGAATATTATCTAAAGTAATTGAACGAATGTTTTTTAACCAAAAGAAGGCGCGGATCAGAATTTGAATGTGTAAAGGAATATTTGACTGAAATGATGATATGTGTATTGGTGTAAGCAAAGTTTATTATTGAATTGCTTATTTCGGTAAGTCAAGCAGTTTGGAATTGCTTACTACGAGTGCACGTCACTGATATACATTGCTATACCTCCGGAGCCTCCTTTAAGGTGTTATATATTTTCGTCGTGATAAAAACAATATACCCTTACTATTTTATAAGTCTAGGGTATAAAAATAGTCTTAGGTAATAATAGTAATTAATGATAATAAATAAATATGTTTTATACGAGTGTTAAGATATGGCGATTCCACTAACATGAGCTATTCAAATGATGAGCGAGTGACTCAAAACATATCTCATTGTTTGATGTTTACGTATACGATTTTGTGCTAGCAGCAATTCTAATAGCAACATACGTAAAATCTAGATTAGTATAACTAACGTTTTATGTTAGTTATATGGACTTTACTCAATTGTCTTAACTCCTTGTGGGGCATATCGCATCAACAGTTCCATGTGGCCCAGTAGTCGCGGAGAATGTAGTTGTCAGCATGCACCTCCTGCTCCCACATTTAGCCGCCTACCTGCGACAAGTCGGGAGATGTTGTGGCTTATTATTACGCTCCGCACTACAGGGGAAAGAAAACAACAACAAGCGACTTGTTGTTTGTGTGATGCGAGTCAATCAACATGTTTCAAAAATTCTCCCGAACAACATCAACGCCATCTAGATAGACAGGCCTGCGCTCAGCTGATCGCGTACGTCATTATTTTCTTCGCCAAGGCAGTGACTGCACACGACGATGTCCCCGGCACGACATATGTTTACAATTGGAATTGCGCCAGACGACATTTTAGTCCTCTAAGGCGGCTATTACACTATAAAAGTTCTTTTACAAATATCTTTTATGAAAGCTATTTTCAAAGAACTTTTATAGTGTAATAGCCGCCTAAGAAAAGATTTGCGACATGGACGTTGCTTGTTTCAACTACTTTTCTAATATGCTTGCACACCTTCCCCCTTTAGCGGCTAATATCATTCATAAAAGTTCTTTTGAAATATCGTTCGTCAAATATATTTGTAAAAGAACTTTTATAGTGTAATAGCCGCCTAAAACACACTTTCTGGACACTTGCGCCAATTTGGTCGAAGCCGCAGCCCCGGGGATCAGTCGCAGAGCATCATGGAACAGTTCACACTTGACAAAATACATCTTTTGACCGCACGACACACTTTCATTGCGCACGTGTTTGTTTTCCCGGATCACTAGATGAAATTTTACTAACAAATAAACACTGAACGCGGAAAACGAAAACTAAACACGGACAAATACCGGGGACTCGCCGCCATCAGTCGCCGACCACTGGATTGTGGATACGATGGCGTCATCAAAGGAAATAATTGTGTAATTTAGCCGTCAAAACCAGCTGAGCGCAGGCCTGTCTATCTAGATGGCGTTGACAACATATGACGGTGCGGCGGCTTTCACCACCGCCATCTTTATCCTCAGGCCGGAGTGTCAAAGTAATGACGTCATGACAAGCAGTGAACCATATGTAAACAAAGTGAAGAACGCGTACAGTCGACCTCTTGAAATCTGATGATTTTCGTGCGTAAAAGTGGTTTTAGTGTCGCGATTTGAAGTGCAATTGAAAGTAGTGCTTGTCACTGATATTTAGAAGTGAAAAAAACGCAAGGTGCCGCGAACTTCCGAACAAAATGAACTGCTCGAAAGTGCGCGAGACATGAGTGTGGTTATGAAAGTGCGACACGAAAAATTTCGCATTTTTCGTTAATTTCCCGGTAATTTGGCTAGTGTGAATGGTACAGCACTACCATGGGACGAATCCTTGGGCCGGTGAGTTCAGCGGAAACTCCCGGAAGTGCCCCAAAAAGTGAATTCAAAGTGGTTGTCAAATGACAACATTACAGGTGATTTCCGGCCTTTTCATCGGAATTCATAGGGTAATTATACGTTTTTTGTTGTGCAAAAATTTTAGTGAATTGATGCGCCCCAAAATACGGGTTTTAAACGCGTTGTTGACGAGCCAGACGAAAGTTTCACTGCAGCTGACAGGACTAGATGCCTAGCAGTGAAACTTTCCTCCGGTTCGTCAACATCGTGGTCAAAATCCACACTTTGGGGCGCATCAATCCACTTAAATTCTACCACAACAAAAAACGCATACTTACCCTATGAATTCCGATGAAAAGGCCGGAAATCACCTGTAATGTTGTCATTTGACAACCACTTGAAATTCACTTTTTGGGGCACTTCCGGGAGTTTCCGCTAAATTCACCGGCCCGAGGATTCGTCCCAGAGTAGTGCTGTACAATTCACACTTCCCGAATTGCCGGAAAATAAACGAAAAATGCGAAATTTCCCGTGTCGCACTTTCCTAACCTCGCACTTTTCAATACACCATTTCACTCGATATTTACGGCACTTCACGTTTTTTTTTTACTTTCACACGGCACTGATAGCCACTTCTTTTAGTTACACTTAAAATTCCGGCACTAAACTCACTTTTACACACAATTATCGCGATATTTCACCGGGCGACCGCACGCGTTCACACTTCGTTGACTGCTTGTCATGTCGTTAGTGCTTTGACAATCAGCTGACACTCCGGCCTGAGAGTAAAGATGGCAGTGCTTTCACACGGAACGCACGATACACGAGATTCTAGCAAAAAGCACCAGTGGCGAGCGACCTTTCTATACGAGTGCAATTTTAAATTAATCGTCGCACATACAAAGCTCGATCGCTCCCCGCTGATGCTTTCGGCTAGAATCTCGTATATCCCGCGTTCCGTGTGAAAGCCGTCTAACTCATTAGGTATCCATAAAAAATATAAATAAATTGAAAAACAATCACTTATACTCGGATATTATTCACACTAGCAAAATTATATTCAAATCGACACAAAAAACATATTTTGTGAGAAAAAAAAAATCTCTGCAAATTTAAAGCGGGTTGTTATGTCGTATGATTCGCACTTGTTGAGTAATCAAAAAAAAATTTTATCGATGAGCTGTGTGACTAACGCCCTTCCATGCTCCGTACATTCTCGGACCCGCTGTCAGTAAATTCAAACGTGCATTGAGCCATGTCATATCTAATAGGGTAGGCGGAAACGAATGAATTTTATAAATAGAAAATCCATGCAACCCCTCTCCAAAAGGTTTCCCAGTAAACAATTTCTATCTTCCGCGATAAGAATGCGATTCGCCTTGGAAGATAAATTTATAGACAGGGATATCGCCATCTTATCGCGGGAGTCACCCCCTTCGAGAGAAAATAGTAACCAAAAGCGAAACTTCCTGGAGAAACTTTGGCGAAACGAGTTGGCAACAAGAAAGCGAATCGCAGCGGGGATAAATTTACGTATTGACAAAATGATGCGAAATTTAGGCGATGAAAGTCAACTAAAACAAAAATTATTATCGCTTTTTTATTAGATTAATCTTCATGCTTTTTAGACTACAAAAAATGAGAATGACACAGTCGCCGCTTCGTATTTGTTGTGAATTGGCGAAATATACAATAGTATCATCTTGGCGATAGATTGGCGACTTGAAATCCTATCGCGATTCTTTTGTCTGAGGGATATCCCATAATTATTGAATAAATAAAATAAATAACTGGCGCAATAGTCCAATTTGAGCCATGGCCTCGAGATGAGTTAGCATCATCTCATTTTCTAGATCGTGACGATCTTGTGCAGAGGTGGGTGATCAGCAACACGCTCAACCGAGTTATTTACCCCATAAATGGGTACTCATTTAACAGCTGAGTGGGCTCATAGCCCGACACGTAAATTCCTTTTATCGAAAACTACCGCATTCAGTAGGAATCGAACCGGGGTCCAGTGCGTAGAAAGCGAACGTGCTATCGCGAACGTGTATCGCGATTCTTTTGGCCTGAGGGATATCCCCTAATTATTGAAAAGGCGACAAATAATCCATAAATTTATCGCATGGAAGAATCGCCATCGTATCATCTGGGCAATTTATCTTCCAAATGATACGAAATTGTTTGCTGGGTTTTATTAAACTTGAAATTACAAATTTATGCATAAAATACTTGTACTTAAAAAATCCCTATTTTTATACCCTAGACTTTTAGTAGAGGGTATATTGTTTTTGTCACGATGAAAATATGCAACACTTTAAAGGAGGCGCCGGAGGTATAGCAATGTATATACTATATATAAATGATCAGGGTCACCTCCTGATTCGATTTAGCCATGTCTGTCTGCCTGTCTGTCCGTCCGTTTGTCTGTCTGCCTGTCTGTCTGTCCGTCCGTCTGTCTGTATGCCCGTTCGCACGATAACTTTCGATAGAATAAATCTAGAGCCTTGAAATTTTGGTCAAATGCTGGAAGTATGATCTAGTTGGTTGGTATTGAAAATGGGCATGATCAGGCCAAGAGAACGCCTACCTCCCCCACACATGTAAAATAATTAAATGTACAATATTTATAACTCCCAATTAAATAAACATGAAAAGTTCCATTTTGAAGAAAAACAATTTTCCTTATAGTCGATGATGTATTTATTTTCCTATATACGTATTTCGGCAGCTACTTGCTGCCTTCTTCTAGTGAAGAAGGCAGCAAGTCTATCATCTATCATCATTTCGTCTATAAGGAAAATTGTTTTTCTTCAAAATGGAACATATCACAGTCGGTGCAAATAAGCTGCATTTAATACAAACATGAAAAGCTCTAGCTTTGTAGATTGTTCGTGAGGGTAATCTCATATTCTCCCGGAAAAATAAAACCGATCAGTTGAAAACTAACGGTAATTTTCTTACAAAGACCCCCGTACTACTGTATTTTTCAGGTTTTTTTATCTATAACTCTTGAACCCATTGACGTAGACGTCTGATTCTTGGCATGTAACCCCGAAGTGAGAAGCTGCTTGAGTTTTAGTAAGTTGGGCATAATCAGATCAAAAAAACGCCTACCTCCCCTACAAATTTCAAAAAATTAAATATTCTTTTAATTACGATAACTTTCGATAGAATGACGCTAGCGAGTTGAAAATTTGGTTAGTTGATATTGAAAATGGGCAAGATCACATCCAAGGAACCCCTACCTCCCCTACAAATGAAACTTCAAATAAGCGATAGCTTTTGATAGAATGAAGCCAGCGACTTGAAATTTTGGACAAATGTTTGAAGTGAAATTTTAGTTGGCATTAAAGATGGGCCAGATCCGACCCAAGGAACCCCTATCTCCCCTAGAAATGAAACTTAAAATAAGCGATAACTTTCGATAAAATGAAGCTAGTGACTTGGAATTTTGGTCAAATGTTTGTAGTAGGATCTAGTTGGTTGTTATTGAAAATGCACAGTATCCGACAAAGGAACCCTTTACCTCCCCTACATGTGGGACTTCAAATAAGCGACAACTTTCGATAGAATTAAGCCAGCGACTTGAGAAGCTCGACAAATATTTGTAGTGTGTGTTAGTTGATTCTGAGAATTGTCAAGATCCTTCTGAATGATTGCCAACCTCCCCTATAAACTGACCATATAGGAAACTCAGATTTAATGCATATAGTCGTTGCTAATTGGTACTTTTGGTTATCACCACTAGGTCTGTACAAGTCTAGGGTATATACGCTTCGGACTCCAGGCCGAATGGCAATTAATCACCTGGTTTACGATCAGACAATATGAAGGCGCTTTTAGCCGGACCGGAACAATGTGAAGGGCGCTATCCTATTCTTTGTTGCACTAAACGGGCGTTCCGCCTGTTTCACATTGTCCGGTTTCCCGGACCGGCTAATTTTGATCCGGCTGGAAACTGGAAGAAATTTTTAGTTTAACAAACAATAGCATAGCGCCCTTCACATGGTTCCAGTCCGGATTGCAGCCGGACATTTCAGCTATTATTTCGGCGGTCGGATAGGGACCGGGAGAACAGTCGTACATGTGTTTAGATGAGCGCCTTTATATTGTCCGGTCGTAAGCCAGACGATTAATTGCCATTTGCAGTAGAATAGTCACACAACACTCAACAAAAGGTTGATCTGAACTGATTTGGAAAAAAACCCATGTAAACCCTCTAGCATAAATACGAATAACATGGAAACTGTTAACGATATCGATCCGCCATTCAAATTTGGCTAGAGTGAATAGTTATGCCTGTTTCACATTGTCCGGTTTCTCCCGGACCAGCTCAATTTTATCCGGCTGGAAATCGGAAGATGGATGTTTTCACATTATCCGGCTAAAACCGGACCGGACAAAGCGAAAATACGAGTAGTTATAATAGGCGTGTTTTTTTGCGTAACCGTGTAGGGTCCCTGGTTGCGCAAAAAACGCTCTAGGGTAGCATCCAGGTAAAATTCCGATTCGTGAAGTTGTCTACACTGACGTCAAGTGGAGAGCCTCATTTGTGGTGAAAATAAATTACAAATTCGGATGAAATATCAGTTTGATTATCGGATCGTTTGTTTATTGCGATGGCGGACGTATATAAACGTGGCGTACCGCTCTAACTTAACAAGCATCATTCAAACGAGCTATTTATCAGTGACAGCTACAAGTGCAACTCTATCCAAATGGGTTCCGGGTTCGATCCCCAACAAATTCTTATAATTTTTTTCCTCTTTATTTTGTTCTATTGATATTATTAGTAATCCTATTGAAAATATATTATTTAATAATAGGCATGGGCCTATCAGAGCAAGACGTAATATTAGTTTACCAATGAACTTGGCTGATTGACAAAAACAAAAGCGTGCCAACATCAACACTGAATGTACACGGCCGTTATCAGGCCAATTTTACTATACGGATTTGTGGTCTGGTGGACTGCACTTAAAATCAAAGCCCATAAACGAAAGGTAGAAAGGATCCAGACTGGGTTGCCTGGGAGTCACTGGTGCAATGAGAACCACGTCAACGAATTCCTTAAACACTCTCTCCTGAACCTCCCCCCAATCGATATGTTTATGATGAACACAGCGTCTAAATGTGCCCTAAGACTCAGGGAAACAGGGTAATTCAGAATAAAGCCGTATAGTCATCAAAACACCAAACTGCCAGTCGCAACCACCGACTTCACTAAAGCAGTGATGGACTATAACAAATACTTCTCAGTATTTATAACAGATAGAGTTTACAATGGGTGCGTTCCTAAAAGTATCCTGATTCCTTTACGTATCCATTGCCTATTCTCCGATTCGTCATTTCTCCGGTAAACGACACGATTCCCGTGCCGCCATGAATATATTTAACACAAACATTCGCCAATTAATAGGGGATATTTACACTTTTAAAAACAAATTCCGAACGAAATGACGAAGGGGGACAGACTTTCCGATCACTATAGGCACTTTGACGCCAACAAAGAGTTGTTTACGAATGGAGTGATAGAACTTGTCAAGAGCGAACTGTCAAAACTATAGGAATCGTTGAAGGGGTAATCGGATCTTAAGAAATTCGTGATACTTTTGCCCTTCACAAAGATTCTGGTATCGGTGTCTGAAATCGTAGCGTTTCCGCAAAGTATCTATGAAACCGTGTCGACACGGTGCCGACACGGTCCAAAATAGAAACGCAGCCTATACTACTGGCGACAATGTGCCAAGAAGATCAATAAATTTCTACACTGACGGCTCAACGATGGAAGGGGACGTTGAAGCGGCAGTTCACTCTCCAGAACTCCTGTACAAATTATCCATCCGACGGCCGAACGAATGCAGTATCTTCCAGGCGGAATAGCGATTCAAAAGGCAGCAGAGCTAGCCTCAACAACTCGCAGGAAGGGAAAAATTTTTATCCACTCGGAGAGTCGAGCTGCTTTAAAAGCGTTACAAACCGACGCCATAAGATCGAAAACAGTGCTCAAATGTCTTTCGGCTCTTCAGATGCTAGGTACCTCAAGGAGAGTAGAGCTACGATGGGTACCAGGCCACAGCGGCATACTTAGCAACGACATCGCGGACGGGCTTGCAGAACTGGGTGCTGCTCTTGCTAGCGCAATGGCAATAGCAATTCCTATACCGATGCAGGCAATAAGATCAGAAATGGACTGTAAGATAATTGCAACTGCCAATAATGATTGGAACAAAGCCATCAATTCCAGGATAACGAGGGAAGTCTGGAATTGGATTGTAAGACCAAGGAAAACTAACATGCTCCTAGGACAATCCAGAGGTAAGTCTGCGATGCTAGTCGGATTAGTTACTGGCCATTGCCTGATATAAGGGAGCATGCCTATAGGCTAGGATTGATCACTTCCAGTGGCTGCAGAAACTGTCGGCTGCCTAACATTAAAGAAACAAAAATGTCTTGGTGCCAACTTCTTCCGCAACTTGAAGGCGGTCGCGGACCTCAGTATAAAGAGTCTTTTGGAATTCGCAAGCGTGACGAAAACCTTCGAACTCAACAATGACCCAACGATATTAACTAATCCCAATACGTAGTTCCTTTGCCCCGTTGTCAATTCGTGGCATCGCTATGGACCCAAGCGGTCTATGCGGGGCTGTAACCCCTAGTCCACACTCATAGACAAGTTCCGCAACTCGTGTCTATAGACAGGGTTCTGCGATTTTTTAGAGACAAATCGGGAACAATTCGAGTGTTCTGCAACTGCATGATCATGTCTATGAGTTGTCTATCGTGTGTCTATGAGTTCCCATCAAGAATGGAAAACTTGAGACATTTTGTGCAACATTTCGTCGTGTTCGCAACAGCATATAGCGTGCGGTCAGATAATTATCGTTTATTTGAGTAGTATTTTTGAAACGTGCCCAACAGAGAAAACATATCAACTCTTTTATATTTTCTAACTTTAATAAATGTTTTCACTAAAATTATCACTTTTTTATTATTTGTACTTACCTGCACGAAGTTTTTTAACGAAGATATTATGGCTTCACAAACTTCCGGGACAAACGATGATATCGTCTGCTTGGAAGCCCTGAATGTATACATAAGGCTAGTAAATGAATCACCACTCGCCAGATAACGATCAAGCGTTACCACCTGAGGGCAGGTGGAATGCTTTCTCTAAATCTTGTGTCTTGCATTGAAATTTTACTTCAAACCTTTTGTAGCAATACCTCAAAATCCGTAGCGGTTAATGTGGAAAAATTTTGGAAGCCTAAGTCATCTTCCAATTTCAGCTTTTCTAATAGATTAAGCCCGAATGTAAGACCATCTACAAACAAGGTCCGTATAAACAAACGTTTGCGGGTTTTCTTCCCTTTTTCATTAGCAAAGACAAAGGCTCCACAAGCAGAAATTCCACAGGTCGCTATTTCAGTTGCCATGTCTCTCAGAAACTAAATGTAGATGTGGACGAGCAACAAAGTCCATAAAAATGTTCCGAATTTTTCGCGATTGTCTAAATACAAAATCCTCGATTTGTCTATAGACAATCGCACGATTTTGTCTATGAGTGTAGACTAGGGGTAAGGCCGCCACCTAACCTAACATCAACATATTAAATTCCACTCGACACCAGTGTTGCTATATTAGACGATTTATCGTCTTTTTGACGATTTTCGATAACAAAGACGATACGACGATATCAGAGGCAAAATGACGATTTGTACCTAATCTTTATCTACAGTTATATTGGCTGTGTATTAATGGCTGATGGCGCTTCAAACATGACCGGCAAAAACCACTCTGTCGCTTCGCTTTTAAAAAATGATTGCAATAATCGTTTCATATTAAAGTGTGTTTGTCACTCCTTTGCACTTTGTGCATCTTAAGCATGCGAAAAACTTCCGAGCTCAGTGGAAACTATGACTCGTGAAATATATAACTATATCCAAAACAGCTGTAGCCTGAATGGCTGACCAACACCTAAGCGTCTCAGGTTTAGTAGAATGGAATGACTTGCGTAGTTGGACCTGCAACATAGTTGTGTGAGCTCCAGCACGTTTATTAAACCATCTGAAGCAGATATCTCCGAAGCCATCCCCTGAATGGGGTTAAGCGATGTGCTGATAACTCGTCCTTGCAAAAACCACTCCATGTCAAGAAACCTGGAACAAAAGCCTCGGTTTGTCCACGCGGCCAAGGGCCGACGTCGGGCTGTCGCGCCACTATGATGATGATATTCAAAACAGTTCTAAAAGAATAGCAGAATTTGAAAATATCATGGTTCTTTTAGACGATAAACCGAAAAAATTATTACATCCAAGCCAAACGAGGTGGCTATCGCTTTAAAAAAGTAGTTAATCGTTTGCTAGACTTGTACGAACATTTTCTAATATATTGTATTTTGAAATCGCCAGTGATATCGATAATATAGATACAGCAAAACGAATTTTAGAGGAACTAAAAAAACAGTGAATGAATTGTATTTGAAATTTTTGAAGTATGTTTTACCTTTCGTAAATACTTTAAACAAATCAGTTCAAAGCGAAAAACCCAAAATACATACATTGTATTTTGAAATAAAAACATTAGTTTTGTCGTTTATGGATAATTTTGTTAAGAAAGATCATTTCAATAATACAGAAATTGAAAATGTGCAATTTAAGACTCTAGAAAGCACGTGCAAATCTCTAATTTATACATAGGTACAGAGGTAATGAACAAGATGGAGGACTTGACAAATGACCGAAAAATAACTTCAGATGATTTGAATATATTTTACAATAACTGTTTAAATTTTTACATAATATTAGTTGAACAGATCTACAAGAGATTCGACTTTAAGAGCGAAATATTTGTTAATTTGAGATTAATCGATTCAGATTCTATTTTTATACTCTAGATGGAATCTGAGAGTATTATAAGTTTGCCACAAAGTTTGTAACGCTAAGAAATAAGGCTCGCAGAAAAAAATGAATGATACAGAAGTTCATATTATCACTCGAATATCTCAAAACCGGATGTCCGTCTGTCCGTCTGTCCGTCCGTCCGTCCGTCCGTGACCTCTCTAGCTCGAGAACGCGTTGAGCTATGAAGTTCAAATTTTGCACACGTCATTTTTGACAAAAAATGAAGGCTAAGTTCGTGAACGGGCTAAATCGCTCCACCCCTTCTACCCCCTCCCATACAAAATGACACATTTTTGAAAATTTACAATAATCAGATTTTCTCAGAAACTATAAAACATATTGCTTTGAAATTTTTAATATATCACTTTTATGATAATTGTAACCTATGTTATAAAACTTATTGTAATCCTCACCCTCCTTCTACCCCCTCCCATACAAACTGCACTATTTCATGAAATACGTTAAGCCAATTTACTCAGTACGTATACAATTTATCGGGCTGAAATTTTGTACTTAACACTTAATTAACAATATCAGTTAGATTCAAAAAAATTAATTGATTACCCTTACTCCGTCTACCCCCTCCCATACAAAATGACACATTTTTGATAATTTACAATAATCAGATTTTCTCAGAAACTATAAAACATCTTGCTTTGAAATTTTGAATATATCACTTTTATGATAATTGTAACCTACATTATAAAATTTATTGTAATCCTCACCCTCCTTCTACCCCCTCCCATACAAACTGCACTATTTCATGAAATACGTCTTAACGTCTTAACGACTTACGTCTTACGTCTTAACGATGCATCCGAGATTGCAACCAAAATTATTTATTGGCTTTAACCAGGTTCAAATTCATCTAGAGTATTGCATGATTGGGGTTTACCCCAATCGTAGTTCTTTTATGTTTAAAAATGAAGCCAACTCTATTTATAACTTGGCTATGTTATTTCCAAACCTAATTAACCCAGATGATATTAAAAAAATAGATTCTCAATATAGAGAAATTAGACGACTGGATTTCGCCAAAATATTTGATCTTACAAAAAAAACCTGATTTCGTCTAGTTCTGGAGAGAAAGCTCGTTGATTAAAAGAGGTGGTGAGATACCGGCATATGTCCAAATATGTAAATTTGTTGAACAACTATTAACTTTACCCCACAGTTCATCTAATGTAGAACGTACATCCTCCCAAATAAATTTGAATAAAACCAAGCAGAGAAACAGGTTGCAAAATGATACACTAACAGGCATCTTGTTAACGAAAAACTTTTTGAAATATAACAACTACGACTGCACTAATGGTGCAATCGATTCCAAAATGATAAACTTCTTTAACGCTTCAATGTACAAAAAAAATTGAGAAGCCCTATGTCAGAAAAACACACACGTATATACACGTATATTTTTCAACTTTAATAAATGTTTTCAAATTATAAACCTTCGTTTTAGAACTGCCAACTGCAATAGATGTAGTAGACTCCTACCGAATATGCATTTCTATTTAAAAAAAAAATTGCTCATAAACTCATTTTGCTTAGAGACGTAAAAAAGACGATTTTTTTCAGGTAAAAGACGATTTTCTACGGCACTGAAGACGATTTCGTCGACTTGGGATATAGCAACACTGCTCGACAACTAGGCCTGTTCGGTACTGAGATTTCAGTACCGGTACTTGATATTTTCAAGTACCGGTACCACAAGCGGTATCCCGGTACTCACAGGTATTTGTTCAGTACCGGTACTAGTACCGGTTTTTTTCAGTACCGGTATTTTAAACCATGAGCCGGTTTTTTTCAGTACCGGTACTGAGTACCTGTTCTTTTCAGTATCGAGTCTTTTCAGTACCGGGATCCCGGTACTCAGTACCGAGTCTTTTCAGTACCTGTTCTTTTCAGTACCGAGTCTTTTCAGTACCGAGTCTTTTCAGTACCTGTTCTTTTCAGTACCGATTCTTTTCAATACCTGTTCTTTTCAGTACCGAGTCTTTTCAATACCTGTTCTTTTCAGTACCGGGATCCCGGGATTCGAGTACCTGTTCTTTTCCATAAAAAAGACTCGTTCATTGCTGGACCAATTCTTCAGGTTTTTGGAAATTGTTATTGGAAATGTTTATAGAGTCGTGTCGTGCTCGTGCATTGAAAGATTTTTCAGATACACTTCGTAGTATAGTATGTTAGTTAGTACGCACATAGATATACGAGTATGTATTGTACATTGTTCATACATAATTGATTTTGAGTTTTGTTAGGATTGAGACTGAGATGAGAGTATTTATTGTATTGGGAATAGGATATGTAATTGGGTATGATATAAATATGAAATACATATAAACGAATATGTATATGTACGTATGTACATAATATAATAATATAATGCGTTGCATTGGTCAATGACATAATTGCTTGGAGTTGGAGGTTTTTCGGGTGTTTTGATTTTAGTTATTGGTCATTGATGTAAATGTAATTGCCGTGTGCGCGGTTTATGCATTGGCTTGCTTGCGAGAGGTTTTTGAAGTAGGAGGATTCATCGTAAACGTTGTATTCGTCGTAAACTTCGTTTATCCCTATAGAAAAATGACAAAAGTTTACAACTTTGCGACAAATACGATGTTTACGATGTGAGCATGAATGCCCCTTATATTTGGTGTATGTTCCAAATGATGGATTTGTTGGTATTGTACATATGTATTCGTATTCATATTCAGTTAGGTTGAATTTGAGATAAGCGAGATGTAATTTTGTATGTATGAGCCTGGGGAAGACAACACAAACAAGGCAGATAAAAATGGGGAGTAATGAAAATTACACAAAAAGAGCGATGATGTTCATCCGCACTTTAGGCCCGTCCTATTTGCATGGGCTGGACCTAAAGTGCCGATAAACATCGCTCTTTTTGTGTCATTTTTATTATTCCCTATTTTTGTCTCCCTATTTTAATTTCGATCCATTCGCTTTACATTGTCTATGGTTTTCTTTGCATTTTGGGCTCCTGTGTCCACAATAAAGAAACCTTGGTGGGTCTCTTTTCAGCAAATAGATACTCATATAACCCATTCAAAATTATCTTCATCTTGCCGTTAGAATCAGTAGTTGCTGATATATCGCGGTTTTAGCCGTCGTAAAAATATTTAAAAAAAAAATTGATAGAATTTTCAGCAGTTTCTGTATTGATCAACAGATTCAGTATCTACTGACCAACAGATACAGCATCTACTAAGCATCAGATACAGCATCTACAGACCAACAGATATAGCATCTATTGAGCAACAGATACAATATCTATTGAGCAATAGATACATGTCCTTTTTCTTTCACCAAAGGATTCGAAATACCTTCAGCAGTAGACTAGTGCATTCGCCTCAATACCCCCA
Source organism: Chloromyia formosa (assembly GCA_964017055.1). Taxonomy (NCBI): domain Eukaryota; kingdom Metazoa; phylum Arthropoda; class Insecta; order Diptera; family Stratiomyidae; genus Chloromyia; species Chloromyia formosa. The sequence goes on from OZ024815.1 coordinate 36,230,629, forward strand.
GTCATATAATACCTATCTTGACTATATATAACTTCATGCCCTTTTACCTAGCCTGAGGACTCAAAATACCATCAATAGTAGTCTAGTCCATTCGCCTCAAAACCGCCAGTCATATGATACGCATCTTGCCAATATATCACTTCAATCCCAAGAATGTCCTTTCTCTTCACCAAAGGACTCGAACTGTAATCCACACTACTCCAGGGATTCATCTCTTCATCATGAATCCTATGACACCCGTCTTGCCTATATTCCACTTCCTTGGCAAGAATGTCCTTTTTCTATACCAAAAGACTCGAAATTCACTTAACACTACTCCTGAGCATTCACCTCTTTACCACGATTTCTTTGACACCCATCTTGCCTACATTCCACTACATTGCCAAAAATGTCCTTTTCCTTATCAAAGGACTCAAAATGCCATCAACAGTAGTCTATAATATTGCCATCAAGACGTATATTCATCTCACGCACTTACAAAAATCCTCCATTGCATAGCCACAACCTGCGCGCCATTCGAGTATCATTTTCATGTTCATGTTCTACATTTAAAAGCCACTCAAATCACAAATGCAAAAAGAGATTGCCAAAAAAGATACATTGCAAAAAAAGATACGTTTTCTACACCATTGACTGCCGTGCTCAACCATTGTCTCGCCAAAATTCTCCACACCTTCATTCGGAAAAATACGATTAACCATATCCATACGTAATCATAATCAATTAGTCGAAAAAATACGATTAATCGTATTCATACGAAGGAAGGAAGTATGTACGTTGAAAATGCGTTAATATTATTGCTCATACATACAAAATTACATCTCGCTTATCTCAAATTCAACCTTACTGAAATGAATTACATTATGTATGTACCAACAAATCGATGATTTGGAACGTACACCAAATATAAAGGGGATTCATGCTCACATCGTAAACGTCGTATTTGTCGCAAAGTTGTAAACTTTTGTCATTTTTCTATGGGGATGACAGAAGTTTACGACGAATACAATGTTTACGATATTTACGACAGGGAGCGTGAATCCCCCTACTTTAAAAACCTTTCGCAAGCAAGCCAATGCATAAACCGCGCACACAGCAATTACATTTACATCAATGACCAATAACTAAAATCAAAACACCCGAAAAACCTCCAACTGCAAGCAATTATGTCATTGACCAATGCAACGCATTATATTATTATATTATGTACATACGTACATATACATATTCGTTCATATGTATTTCATATTTATATCATACCCAATTACATATCCTATTCCCAATACTATAAATACTCTCATCTCAGTCTCAATCCTAACAATATTCATATGCATATCATATTCACATTATACCCAATCATCCTACTCCCAATACAATAAATACAATACTCTGAGCTCAGTCTCAATCCTAACAAAACCTATTCATTCATATAAATCAATTATGTATGTACATACAATGTACGTACTAACTACTACGATGTGTATCTGAAAAATCTTACAATGCACGACTCTATGAACATTTTCAATGTTACAACCTGAAGACTCGGTTCGGCAATGAACGAGTCTTCTTTTATGAAATCCCGGGTATTTGAATATCAGGTTCTGAAAAGAACAGGTACTCAGATCCCGGGATCCCGGTACTGAAAAGAACAGGTACTGAAAAGACTCGTTGCTGAAAAGACTCGGTACTGAAAAGACTCGGTACTGAAAAGACTCGGTACTCAAAAGACTCGGTACTGAAAAGACTCGGTACTACTGAAAAGACTTGGTACTGAAAAGACTCGTTGCTGAAAAGACTCGGTACTGAAAAGACTCGGTACTGAAAAGACTCGGGATCCCGGGATCCCGAATAAAACAGGCTCAAGGTTGAAAAGACTCGGTACTGAAAAGACTCGATACTGAAAAGACTCGGTACTCAAATCCCGGGATCCCGGTACTCAATACCGGTACTAAAAAAACCGGGATACCGGTACTGAAAAAAAAACCGGTACCAAACCGGGATCCCGGTATTAGGAACAGGCCTACTCGACACAATGTTTCATGCATGTGGAAGTTATTGAGGGGTTATCGAGTATAGGGCAGCCACCCTACTAAGCTATCCAGGTTAATGTTGTCGGTGTAACGCGTGTGTTATTTTACCCTACACCGATAAATTCCTAAAAAAAACACGCCTAATGTTTTTCTTTGTCACTTGTTTATCAATCCTCTGATGGGCAAAAAATATCAGAAGCATTTTCTAGAGCATATCAATCACATTTGTTTAGAATATATTAAACTGATTTCAAGAAACAGTGGACTTTTTCACGACAGCGTTAAATAATTCCTGGTAATGGTCCGCAATCCGGACTACAATGACTCATTGTAGTCCGGATTGTGCAGCGGTTAGCACGTTCGTCATCTACGCACCGGGCCCCGATTCGATTTCTACTGAATGCAGTAGTTTTCGATAAGAAAAGGAATTTACGTGTCGGACTATGAGCCCACTCAGCTGTTAAATGAGTACCCATTTATGGGGTAAATAACTTGGTTGAGCGTGTTGCAGATCACACAACTCTGCAGAAGTCATACCGTCACGATCTAGAAAATGAGATGATGCTAGCTCATCTCGGAGCCGTGGTTCAAATTGGACGGTTGCACCATTTTTTTTATTTAATGGTCATCATAATCACAATCAACGAAACACTCACCGGTACAAACACTCGATGCAAATATTACCGAAGTTAAAAACACGCGATTGATCCACATTATCAGAACACACTACTGTCACCACCTACTATTATTTGGGAAAAAGATGTTAATAAAATAATTGCTATACACTCGATACACACCCGTCAATAATTAAAAGAAATTAATTATAAACTACGAGTTTGCACAAAAGTCAAATGAAATCTGATAAATCATATCAACAGAATATGTATTGTACATACAATGGCTAAGTCCATAACGCACAGCGGAATCACAACACGCTGTGGCAACAGTATCGAATCAGCTTTGCAACAGGTTGTTGTGTTCTGAACTGCACTTGTATCTAGTCATCAATCAATTGCCAAATTTCCAATTTAAAACTGACTACAAACGAAAAATCGTATGAATACGACAGCGCGAGTGTCATTTCAGGATTGTCATCATATGCTGGTCCTAGCCAGCGGAGAAATTTTTGTGATGGAGAAAATGACATTTTTCACAGCATGTTGTGTCCATCAGAAACGCAGTGGAGAGAGTTCATAAAACAAATTGGCAACAGTATGCCAACTGTTGTGTGATATGAACTTAGCCAATGCCATGTGCGCGCTGCGCGAGCTACTCACCTTCGTTTTTACACGAAATTGAGCATTGAGTGTGGAACCGAAAAAATCCATGCATAGACATAGACATAGCCTGCATTCATGTGAAAAATTTTCGCTACGGAACGCTACATCCCCTCCACTACACATTTGAGGAGACGTTACCTGTCAACATTTCTTTCGTGATTGAACCGCTACATATGAAATGTCTGACAAAGAGGTGACACCGCAAATATTTGACAATTGCCAGTTTTCCATCGCAAAACATTTCTTTGGCACATCACGAAACAAGGAAATATCAAATCAAAGACGAGAAGACAGTGAATTTACATAGACGGGAATTCTATTTGCGCTTTTGATGTTCACAAACGTCACAACGCACATACCAGCTGCGAATTGTCAAATGTAGCGCTACATGCCCAGAGAGCGTAAAAAATTTCTGCTACCTAGGGGAAGTAACCGCTCCGGAGCGGATGGAAGGAGCGGTTGCAATCACGACCGGGAGGGGCTGTAGCGCTACGGAGCGCTCCGTAGCGCTCCGTAGCGATCCGGATAAAACGAGCGTCGTGAATGCACTCATAGCCGAAACAAAAATACGGCAAAAACCGAATAATATATGCATCTTTTACATAAGTAGGGACGGCGCGACGAGACAGTGCGAATGTAATTTTTTTTTATGGGGACGATCATTGTGATAAGGATGGTTGGGGTGGGTTGGGCTTGCTGATGCAGTGAAATGAAAAGGACATTCTTCGCAGTGAACTGGGATATAGGCAATATGGGTGTCATATGAGTCGGACTGATGAGCCGGATGCCACGGAGTACTTTTGAGGGCGTTTCAAGTCCTTTGGTCACAAAAAAGGACATTATTCGCAATGAACTAGGATATAGGCAATATGGGTGTCGTATGAATCGGAGTGATGAGGCGAATGCTTTGGAGCACTAACGAAGGCGTCTCGAGTCCTTTGGTCAGGAGAAAAGGACATTATTCGCGATGAACTGGGATATAGGCAAACTGGGTGTCATATGAACATGGGTCGTGAGGCGAATATTTTGGAGCACTAATGAGGGCGTTTCAAGTCCTCTGGTCAGGAGAAAAGGACATTATTCCCGATGAGCTGGGATATAGGCAAACTGGGTGTCATATGAACCTGGGTCGTGAGGCGAATATTTTGCAACAATAATGAAGGCGTCTCAACTCCTCTGGTCAGGAGAAAAGGACATTATTCCCGATGAACTGGGATTTAGGCGATATGGGTTTCGTATGAATCGGAGTGATGAGGCGAATGTTTTGGAGCACTAATGAGGGCGTTTCGAGTCCTTTGGTCAGGAGAAAAGGACATTATTCGCGATGAACTGGGGTATAGGCAAACTGGGTGTCATATGAACCTGGGTCGTGAGGCGAATATTTTGGAGCACTAATGAGGGCGTTTCAAGTCCTCTGGTCAGGAGAAAAGGACATTATTCACAATGAACTGGGATATAGGCGATATGGATGGGTGTCATATGAATCTGGGTGATGAGGCGGATGCTATGGAGTACTTTTGAAGGCGTTTCGAGTCCTTTGGTCACTAAAAAAGGATATTATTCGCAATAAACTAGGATATAGACAATATGGGTCATATGAATCGGAGTGATGAGGCGAATGTTTTAAAGCACTAATGAGGGCGTCTCAAATCCTCCGGTTAGGAGAAAAGGACATTATTCGCAATGAACTGGGATATAGGCGATATGGGTGTCATACGAATCTGGGTGATGAGGCGGATGCTATGGAGTACTTTTGAGGGCGTATCGAGTCGGCTAGCTTGCTCATACTTTCGTTATGACTTGTGGTGCATTTGCCAATTTGAAATTAGTAGTAAAACTTGTTCGGAATTCAATGGGTGGTATGCATAATAATGAGGATATACTCAAGAGTGAAGTCTATTGAGGACATTCCTGAGTCTGCTATGTTCGGTGAATCGAGTGAAAAATTTGTATGCATAAAACTACTTTCCGCTCCACAGTGAAAATTGAGTCGGATTCTGTCAACTCAGCTTTACTCCACTCGACTCACTTTATGCATACCACCCAATGTTTCTATGAGAGGTATATGAAATAGTGGGCCGATTTCAACTAAATTTGGGAACGCTTAGCAGTCAATTGAAAGAAGGTAAAGATATCTTCAGAAATAAACAAATTTTTCTAACAAAAACTTGCTTTTGGAACGGTCGTTTCTATGACAGTTATATGATAGAGTAATCTGATTTCAACCAAATTCGGGAATATGATTAAGCTAAAAATAATATTGACTAGTATGAAGTTTGAAAAAGATATCTTTAGAAATAAAAAAGTTTTTGTCACAAAGACGAATTTTTGGACCGGTCGTTTCTATGACAGCTATATGACGTAGTAGTCCGATTCTGTTGGTTCCGACATATTTATAGCATGCAATAGAAAGAAGACTTTTTACAAAATTTCAGCTCGATAGCTTTAACACTGAGGGACTAGTTTGCATAGAAACACACAGACAGACGGACAGACGGACAAAGCTTAGTCGACTCGTCTCGTCATACTGACCAAGAATATATATACATATAAACTAACTTGACGGCCAAGGACTGACATCGGACTATAGAGCCACTATAATGATGATTATGAAGTACCTATAGATGAAATATTAGGACCTTCGAAAGATAAAAATTGAAATTGATTGAGTTCATTGGTAGACTATTTTAGTTGTTTATTAATCATGTGTGACACTTTTACTAGCATATACTAGACCATTCCTAATTATCTCTGAATTAGTCTTATTTATTAGTGCCAGTTGACATTTTTCAAAAAAATTGACGGATAGTGCGTCAACATTTTTTCCAATGAACTAGACATCACTCACAATTGGCAGATTGTAAGAAAATACATAATTCATAACTCACACATTTACGCAATGGCATGCAATTTTGGTTTTATCATTTTACTGATACGAGTATAGTACACTTTTCCCATAGGTGAAAATAATGAATCGTGTGTTTTTTTTGTAGACAATTATTTCGAGATGCAGTGGCGTAGCAAGACTACTAACTTTGGGGTGACGGTTCATTTAATATACGTACTTTATATGCTGCTAAAAAAACAAACAGACTTGCATTACATTTCTCAAAGGATCATGCAACTTCCTCTTTCCTTTATAAGCGTTGAAGACAAACATTTGAAATCATCATCATTGCAGCGGAACGGCAGGGTCCAGCGTCGGCCTTGGTCGTGTAGATAGTTTTCCTCAAATTGTCTCGGTCTAATGACCACGTCCTCCAATTACGAAAATACAGTAGTTGTTCTGCATTTGCACAAACTGAGTCTTCACATCGAGCTCTCGGGCTTCCTCTAAGCCTTGTTCCGCCGATGCTTCTAAAATCCGCTTAGCTATTCGGCTGTCGTCCATGAATTGTACGTGTCTGCCCGTTGCAGTCGTTGTAATCAGATGACTTTTAAAACTTCCAGCCAATAATGAAGGCTGTATAACTCATGGTTGTAACGGATTTGCAACCCATTTTGGTCACGAACCGCTCCGAATATTCTTCGAAGGATCCTCCGTTGGAAAATGTTAAACATTTAGGAGGACATAAGGGAGGCTGGTGTTAGGGACCAATTTTCGCAGCCATGACGCAGCACAGGTCGTATGATTATTTTATAGATGCAGAGCTCCGTATGCCTGCGCACATGCTTTAATGGATTGTTGGGAGAACTGAGAAAAATGTCTTATTTGCTAGCTGTATTTGCCGTTTGATTTCTTTCGTTTCGCTGACGAGCTGACGTCATTTGATAGGTTGACGCACTGGATAGTCGCAGGTTCTCAGTTGCATCTAGAGAATCATAGGTTCAATCCTCGGTGCGTCAATAAAAACTACCTGTGGGTACTACTCTACTAGAACTTTCACAGCGTTTCGAGCTCGTCATTGGAAGACGGCTGGTATAGAAAGTGCATGCTAGCAACTGCACCATCCGAAAAATATACTATCGAAACGTCAACAAGACATAGCTATGCAAGAGATGTTGACGCGTGTAGGAGTGAAGGCAATTAACATGTACACAGGTATTTGAAATTCTCTATGAATTCAATGTTTAGATCCTCGTTGGTGATGTTCGGTTGTGCTCAAGGCCGGATTAAGACCCATGGAGGCCCTATGCACTTAAAGGATTTGGTGCCCGTTGCAAATCAATTTTAGCCGCTTTTTGACACGGTACAAAGAGCATATGAGCGAGGTACCTGCCGCGCGACAGAGACAAAACGTAATAAGGTATGGCTTTCTTTTTTATTTAATACCTACGTTAAGAAATTATTGGTTAATTTTTTTTTTAATTACCAAAAGTACCAATTAGCAACGACCATGTGAATTAAAAGTGAGTTTCCCATATAGCCAGTTTATAGGGGAGGCTGGAACTCATTAAGGAGGATCTTGACCATTCTCAAAATCATTTAACTAACACATTCTACAAATATTTGTCGAATTTTCCAAGTCGCTAGCTTCATTCTATTGAAAGTTATTGCTTATTGGAATTTTCATTTGTAGGGGAGGTAGGGGTTCCTTGTGTCAGATCTTGCCCATCATTGCCACTAACCAATTAGATCATGCAACAAACATTTAAACATTTAACATTTAAAATGTCAAGTCTCTAGCTTCATTCTATCGAAAGCTAACGCTTATTTGAAGTTTCGTTTGTAGGGGAAGTAGGGGTTTCGTTGGTCGGATGTTACATATTTCCAATATCAGCCAACTGGGTCCTACCACAAACACTTAACCAAAATTTCAAGTCACTAGCTTCATTTTATCGAAAGCTATCTCTTATTTTAAATTTCATTTGTAGGGGAGGGAGGGGGTTTCTTGGGTCAGATCTGGCCCATCTTTAATACCAACTAACTAAGTCTCATTTCAAACATTTGACCGAAATTTTTAGTTGCTGGCTTCATTCTACCAAAAGTTATCACTTATTTTAAGTTTCATTTGTAGTAGGGACTCTTTGAGTCGGATCCTGCCCATATTCAACACCAACTAACTAGGTCTTACTGCAAACATTCCACCATATTTTCAACTCGTTGCTGTCATTCTATCGAAAGTTATCGTAATTAAGGCAATATTTAATTTTTTGATATTTGTAGGGGAGGTAGGCGTTTCTTTGATCTGATTATGCTCAACTTACTAAAACTCAAGCAACTTCTCATCTCAGGATTACATGCCAAAAATCAGGTGTCTAAGTCAATTGGTTCAAGAGTTATAGACAAAAAACCTGAAAAGTAGGGTAGTACGGGGCTCTTTGTAAGAAAATTACCGTTAGTTTTCAACTGATCGATTTCATTTTTCCAGGAGAGTATAAAATTACCTTGACGAGTAATCTGCCAAAGCTAGAGCTTTTCATGTTTATTTAATTGGGAGTTATAAATACATTTATTTATTTTACATATGTAGGGGAGGCAGGCGTTCTCTTGGCCTGATCATGTCCATTTGCAATACCAACCAACTAGATCATACTGCCAACATTTGACCGTAATTTCAAGGCTCTAGCTTTATTCTATCGAAAGTTATCGTGCGAACGGGCCGACAGACAGACGGACAGACAGACAGACATGGCTAAATCCAATCAGGAGATGACCCTGATCATTTATATATATATACATTGCAATACCTTCGGAGCCTCCTTTAAGGTGTTACATATTTTTGTCGTGACAAATAGGTACAATATACCCTATACTATACTTAAAGTCTAGCTAGGGTATAAAAGGTTATGATATAGAATATTGTATCAGCGAGAACGATGAATCAGTTTCCGTTGACAACAAACACATCGAAATTGTGATAGTTGCGTTGCCCGTATGTATAAATTGATAAAAGATTATAGAATGCATTCTTTAGAATATGAAAACTTATTCAAAGCTTTTACTGACTCTGCCAATGACGCAATCAACTTGTGAAAGAAGTTTTTCGACATTAAAAATTATAAAAAACAAATTGAGAGCGGCACTTGTTATAAAATCCCGGTTAAAATTTAAAACCCAGCACGCCCCTTATCCTCTGGAATGATTTCGTTCTGTCAGATTGGCAGAGGTAGTTGATTGCTCAAGTGTTTTTGTTGGGGCGACCGGTAGCGCAGTGTGTTGAGGCATCAGTCTCATGTTTGACTACCGGCGTTTCGGGTTCGAATCCCGTCCACGACGACGTTCGTGGTCATGGATGTGCAGGAGATGCATGCTGGCAACTGCATTCTCTGAAACCAATTTATGCTAACGAAACGTCAACTGGACCACATGGAACAGTTGACTCGCTATGCCCCACAAGGGGTTAGGGCAATTGAGTAAGTGTTTTTAGAGCGAGATCTACTTCTTGTATTTTAGTTTTTGTCAGTCACCATTGATTATGGGGAAGTTGGTTGTATGGTTAAGAAGCTCTTCAAAATAGGACATCCATCGTTTTTTTATATTCTGTCGATGTCGCTAATGATGTTTCCATCATTATCCTTATAGAGGCCAGTCCTGGATTGGAAGTAGTTCTAGATGCTATTTATTAGTCTGTAGGCTTATCTAAGTCTTGTGTTCTTAGTAGCTAGGTTGTGATCTATATTCGGCAGCTACTTGTTAAACAATTTTCCTTTCTTTCGTCGTATTATTTTATGAAATAATCGGCATAGGTAGTAGTTCTTAACGTCTGTAGATTCTTGGCATTCTTCGTCAAACCAGCGGTTTTGTACACGCAAGGCCCAATAACCTTCTCTCTCAGCAATTTCTTTGGCTGTGTTTCCTTATAGCCCCCAAATATTATGCGATCCGTCGTCAGATCGATCTGACGATATTGTGATCGTCACAAACGACTCCAGAGTAACGGAAATATTCTGGAATTCTTATGACAAAAGGAAAACTGAAAGCCTCTTGGGATTGCCCAGAAGTCAGTGTGCACTATTAGTGGGCATACTAACGGGCGACTACCTGATAGGGGAACACGCCTAGGCCTGTTCCTAAAATCGGTCCACCGGTTTAAAACCGGTCTTCTGTTAGGACCGGTCCCGAGATTCCCAAAAACCGGTTTCGAAAAAACTGAATCATTAAAAAAACCTTCTTATGGTCAAAAAAACCGGTTTAAAACCGACTCATTAAAAAACCGATTCACCAAAAGACCGACCGAAAACCGACTTGTTAAAAAGACTCATTAAAAAACCGATTCACGAAAGGACCGACCGAAAACCGACTTGTTAAAAAGACTCATTAAAAAACCGATTGACCAAAAGACCGACCGAAAACCGACTTGTTAAAAAGACTCATTAAAAAACCGATTCACCAAAAGACCGACCGAAAACCGACTTGTTAAAAAGACTCATTAAAAGACCGATTCACCAAAAAACCGACCGAAAACCGACTTGTTAAAAACCGACCGACTCGGACGAGTTAAAAACCGACTTATTAATTAAAACCGTTGAGGAAACGGAGTATTTTTGTGTGGACAGTACAGGAGGGAAGTATTCAAGAAAAGGTTTTAGCTTTTGATTTGAGTGTGATTAGGTATGTGGTATATCCACACATTTGGTCGACAAGAGGCATGCGTTCAAAGTTAAATAGATATGAACAATATACCCATTGAAAGGTTGAATTGAATTGAGAAAAAAAATGTCGGAACTGATGATTGTGAGTAATAAAATATGAAAGTGTACTGTACGTGGTTATCAGTGCACCTGTTAGAAAAATTGGCATTATGATATTGCGGGCGAGACTCATGTATTCTAAATATTGTAGTACAGGTGTTAAAGGAGTATTCTATTCTAAAGAAGCCCCTAAACGATCAAATCGGTCCCTAGACAATCAATCACGCTTGATCCAATCGATTGACGCAAAATTTTGATCAACCGGCTTGATCGTTTAGGGGCTTCTTTAGAATAGAATACTCCTTTAACACCTGTACTACAATATTTAGAATACATGAGTCTCGCCCGCCATATCATAATGCCAATTTTTCTAACAGGTGCACTGATAACCACGTACAGTACACTTTCATATTTTATTACTCACAATCATCAGTTCCGACATTTTTTTTCTCAATTCAATTCAACCTTTCAATGGGTATATTGTTCATATCTATTTAACTTTGAACGCATGCCTCTTGTCGACCAAATGTGTGGATATACCACATACCAAATCACACTCAAATCAAAAGCTAAAACCTTTTCTTGAATACTTCCGTCCTGTACTGTCCACACAAAAATACTCCGTTTCCTCAACGGTTTTAATTAATAAGTTGGTTTTTAACTCGTCCGAGTCGGTCGGTTTTTAACAAGTCGGTTTTCGGTCGGTTTTTTGGTGAATCGGTCTTTTAATGAGTCTTTTTAACCAGTCGGTTTTCGGTCGGTCTTTTGGTGAATCGGTTTTTTAATGAGTCTTTTTAACAAGTCGGTTTTCGGTCGGTCTTTTGGTCAATCGGTTTTTTAATGAGTCTTTTTAACAAGTCGGTTTTCGGTCGGTCTTTTGGTGAATCGGTTTTTTAATGAGTCTTTTTAACAAGTCGGTTTTCGGTCGGTCTTTTAGTGAATCTGTTTTTTAATGAGTCGGTTTTAAACCGGTTTTTTCGACCATAAGAAGGTTTTTTTAATGATTCGGTTGACCGCTAGGAAAACCGGTTTTCATAAAAACCTAAAACCGGTCTACAAATCTTAGGACCGAACAGGTCTAAACACGCCCACAGACTAAAGCTAATAACTAGCGATGGTTGCAGGAATTACCAAATACCAAACACGAAAGAAACTCTAAAGCACCTTCTATGCGAATGTCTTGCACTCGCTAGAAGGAGATTACAGTGCCTAGGAGCTCACTTCTTCAACGATCTTGAAGGAGTCGCAGGACTCAGTTGGAGAAGTCTCTTGAGCTTCGCCAATGAGTCAGGTTCCTTCAAGCTCAACGACGATCTTCTGGTAGGGGCCAATAACGACACGGGATGAGTACCTGATATATGGGGTTTCGCTATGGACCTCAGCGATCTATGCGGTGCCGTTAGGCTGCCACCCTACCTAACCTAACCTTACGACGTGAGCATCAATCCCCCTAGTATCCGCTCTCGCTACGCCAATGCTCAAATGTGATCACGTCCATAAAAAACGTAGCTTTCATGATATTACACAGAATTTCTTTCGACTAAACGCGATTGAGTATACGCGACACTATTACATGTGTATGTATGTAGTTGGACAAACACAGGGGCGAGCTTCCCACTATATGGATGTATCGCTGTTATGATATTGCACTTAAAAATTAAGATAACATTCTGTTAAGATTAGATATAGATTTTTATTTGACTTGGCTTTGTGGATACTCGTATGTTATAGTTAAGTTCTTTCAGTTATTGACGGGTGTGCGCCGAGTGTGTAGCAATTATTTTATTAAGTTTAAATATATTAACCACTTTTTGCCAAATAATAGTAGGAGGTGGAAATAGTGCGCTCGAATAATGTGGATCAAATACACATTTTTAGCTTTAGGAATATTTGCATTGAGTGTTGATGCCGGTGAGTGTTCCATTGATTGTGATTATTCTTTCCGAAACAGGTTGAGATGACCCTTATCAAGACTTATATAACGCTGTCGTGAGAAAGTCCAATGTTTCTTGATATCAATTTAATATATTCTAAATAATTTGAACAAATATGATTGATATTTTCTCGAAAATACTACTTGTATTGCAAAATTATGAATCATTCTCCTTATCTTTTTAACTAGAGTACAAAGTGATCAAATTGAGATAGGCGTCTCTTGATATTTTTGCCCATCAGAGGGTTGATAAACAAGTGACAAAAAAAAAACATTATAACTAACATGAAGACCGTTAACGATATCGATCCGCCATTCAAATTTGGCTAGAGTGAAGGGAGTTAGGTTCTTATCTTAAAAGTCAATAGATTAGATATGTTGGTCGCCAAGCTTAAATTGGACGCACCCCTGATAAGAACTTTGACCACTCTATGCAAGGTTAAAAATGTCGTTAAATGACGAGTTCTAAAAAAATAATATATAATATCATGTTGCTAAATGCGTCAAGTTGACGTTACAGTGCAAACAATTTATGATTGTTGTTTTAGTCGTCAAGTGTTGGAGAGGTTGCGATAATCATGAAGCATGATTCATGATTGCGGTCATCATTAATCAACCGGAAGTATGTTAGAATCGGAAATTGAAAGATACGAAACCGTGTTATGTTTTACAGTCATTTTTCGTTGGGATATTTTTTACCATGTGTGTTAACTTCTGCTCTCTCTGGATCCTGTCAACCCTTTGTGGGGCATAGGGCATTAACCACGCCGACTTTCTATCTCGTCCTGTTCGCCGCCATCGCCTTCAACTGTCTCCACGATTTGCCTAATGACTTACCCTCGACTTCAACTGATCTTCTCCAGGTGTTTCAAGGTCGTCCAACGCGGCGACTTGCATCGGTTCCCTGTGGGTTCCAATCGAGGGACTGTTTAGCAATGTTCTCTGGCCCCTTTCGAAGTGTGTGACCTATCCATTGCCAATTTCGCCTTTTTATAGAGGTGTCTATCCTGTACTGGCCAGTAATGAACAGGAGGTTGTCGTTAGAAATGACCTCCGGCCAGCGCATGTGTAGGATGCGCCGTAGACACTGGTTCACGAAAGTCTGCAATCTAGTTGTTATCGCGTTGGTCACCTTCCAAGTTGAACAGCCATAAAGAAGCACAGATTTTACATTGGTTTCGAAGATCCTGAGTTTGGTACTTCTGGAGATGTTGTTGTTTTGCCAGAAAGGAGTTAAACTAAAAACATAAAAGAACTACGATTGGGGTAAACCCCAATCATGCAATACTCTAGATGAATTTGAACCTGGTTAAAGCCAATAAATAATTTTGGTTGCAATCTCGGATGCATCGTTAAGACTTTGTTGATCCCATCACCTCTCAGATTTCATCTAGAGTATAAACACAAGAGATGAAATCTGACAGCATTATAGGTTTCTCAAAGCGATATCAAGCTAGAGAGCAACGTTGGTAAAATGTGTCATATTGTATGGGAGGGGGTAGACGGAGTAAGGGTAATCGACTATTTTTTTTGAATCTAACTGATATTGTTAATTAAGTGTTAAGTACAAAATTTCAGCCCGATAAATTGTATACGTACTGAGTAAATAGGCTTAACGTATTTCATGAAATAGTGCAGTTTGTATGGGAGGGGGTAGAAGGAGGGTGAGGATTACAATAAATTTTATAACATAGGTTACAATTATCATAAAAGTGATATATCCAAAATTTCAAAGCAATATATTTTATAGTTTCTGAGAAAATCTGATTATTGTAAATTATCAAAAATGTGTCATTTTGTATGAGAGGGGGTAGACGGAGTAAGGGTAATCGATTAATTTTTTTGAATCTAACTGATATTGTTAATTAAGTGTTAAGTACAAAATTTCAGCCCGATAAATTGTATAGGTAATGAGTAAATTGGCTTAACGTATTTCATGAAATAGTGCAGTTTGTATGGGAGGGGGTAGAAGGAGGGTGAGGATTACAATAAGTTTTATATCATAGGTTACAATTATCATAAAAGTGATATATTAAAAATTTCAAAGCAATATGTTTTATAGTTTCTGAGAAAATCTGATTATTGTAAATTTTCAAAAATGTGTCATTTTGTATGGGAGGGGGTAGAAGGGGTGGAGCGATTTAGCCCGTTCACGAACTTAGCCTTCATTTTTTGTCAAAAATAACGTGTGCAAAATTTGAACTTCATAGCTCAACGCGTTCTCGAGCTAGAGAGGTCACGGACGGACAGACGGACAGACGGACATCCGGTTTTGAGATATTCGAGTGATAATATGAACTTCTGTATCATTCATTTTTTTCTGCGAGCCTTATTTCTTAGCGTTACAAACTTTGTGGCAAACTTATAATACTCTCAGATTTCATCTAGAGTATAAAAAGCTGCCCGAGCCTTATTGATGCGAGACTGTACATCAGCATCCGCTCCACCATCTGCTGTAACTACTCTTCCGAGGTAGCAAAAATTGTCCGCTTTTTCCACCGTCTGTCCCGAAACACAAATTTCGCTCTGTCTTCCTGGATCCAAGCTCAAGTACTTAGTTTTGACAGCATTGATTTTAAGCCCCGCATTGCGGCTTTCGCGGTGCAGGGCATTCGTCATTTGAACTAGATGATCCGATATACATATTTGAGAGAAGACAAATATCGTCAGCGTAATCCAGGTGTTGAAGCTATTCAAACAGGTTCCATTTGATACCTTTGCTCTGGTGTTCATGAAGCGCACTGCAGAGTACGTCGTTAATGGCAATCAGAAACAATATAGGTGACAAAATGCAGCCTTGTCACACTCCGCTATGTACCTCGAAGGGATCTGAAAGCTTACCCTTGTGTAAGACGTGGCATTGGGCTCCGCTATAGGACTCCTTGATGATTGATATGATTTTATCTGGTATACCTCTCCTATGAAAAGCCTTCCAGATGTATTCTCGGTCAACGCTGTCAAACGTCTTCTCGAAATCGATGAACATGAGATGTAATGGTCATCTCCACTCTGCGGATTGTAAAATAATAACTCGAAGGGTGTTGATGTGGTCGCTACATGAAAAGCCCTCGAGAAAACCAGCCTGTTCATCGTTCAGTGTACGGTCAACTGTTTGATTGATCCAGTTTAAGACTATTTTTGCCATCAGTTTGGAGACTGCGGGGAGGAGGCAAATTCCACGCCAATTATTACAATCCTTCAGGTTACCTTTCTTCGGGTTCTTAGTAATGACGCCCTTCTTCCATTCTTTAGGGAGAGTTTCCTAACACTCTTGGATAAGGGGGAGAAGAATATCCGCAGTAGCGTTGATATCCGCCTTAAAAAGTTCCACCGGAATTCCTTCTATCCCCGGGGCTTTACCCGCTTCTATCTCCCAGATTAGCTTCTTTCTCAACACATACAGAATTTCCAGTTTAGCCCTGGTCTGTTTCGCAATATTTCTGACAATTTTTGTTCGATATTTTGAAAAATTCGAGCAAATTTTCGAGTGTTTATAATTTGAAATTAAAAACACCTTATTGACTTTGCTATTTTAAAACAGCAAAGTCAATAAGGTGTTTTTAATTTCAAATTATGTATAAAAATTCAAGGACTTTGCGGTTAAACAATTTTATCGTTTTTTAACACAAAACACAAAGCACTGAAGGAAAAAAATGCCGACACCACTACGACAAAATGGATAGGACAAATGCTTTCCTCCAGAAGGATCATCACCAATATTGAAGGCGTCACCCCCCTTGCTAATGTCACCCGTGGCTGCCCACAGGGAGTAGTCTTGTCTTCTCTCCTATGGTTGGTGGCCTGGTGAGGAAACTCACGACGCAGGGCTACTCAGTCCAGGGTTACGCCGACGACTTGGTGGTATTGACTAAAGGAAAGTTCGAGGAGATTCTACCAGACACCTTTGAAGCAGCTCTTTACATTGTGCAAGAATGGTGTAATGACAACGGACTTCGATTCAACCCAACCGAGGTAGTTGTCATTCCATTCTCTAGAAGAAGAAATCTCAGGCAAATCAGACGCCCCCAAAGGTACAATTCTCCCCTACCCATGGGAAATTACACCAAATACCTGGGCGTCAACCTCGACAGTAAGTAAACTTCTCTGGCAGGAACACGTCAGAGTGGTGGCGGACAGGGCCACTAAAACCTTGTGGATATGCAGGCAAAATGTGGGCAATCAAGCCTTCTATAGCCCTCTGGATTCACAAGGCTATTGTCAGACCAATATTAGAGTACGGTGCAGTAGTCTGGTGGAAAAGAGAATTTACAGCTGCTGGCAAGAGCATTTTAGGCAAAGTCCAGAGACTTATATGCCTAATGGTAACAGGGGCTATTCACTCTTGTCCATCTAGCGCTTTTGATGTACTGCTCGACCTACAGCCGAATGCATAAAAATCAGAAGCTAAAATGGCAATCGCGAGACTAGTAGCATACAATGCTAGTGTAGAGCTAAACCCAGTACAACCAATTTGGCTTAATGACAGTATAGTCACAAGAATGCCATCAGACCATGTTGTGAAAGAAATGTCATGCAACAAACGGTTCACGACCGTAATATGAAACAAAGAGCGTTGGCAGGAAAAATTTGCCAACCTTACGTCTCACACCATCAAGTGGTTCACCGATGGCTCCAAAAACCAATGAAGGAACCGGAGCAAGCGAAAACCATCATGAACTGTCGCTTAGCCCTCAAGGAGTTGGGTGTTTTTTTCAATATCATGCAGTGCTGGATACCGAGCCATAGTGGCTTCGTGGGTAACTGTGTGGGGGATGAGGTGGCTCGAGAGGGGACAACCGGTGTTGTTGACGGGGACCGCGTAAATATCAAAATGCCAATCGCATCGTGTAAACTTGTAATGTAAGCCGATGCGGTTGACAGGGCGAGTACAAAATGGTTAAACGGCGATACGTGCCAAACGAGGAAGATGATTTGGCAGAAACCCTACCCTGGCTGCTATGCCACACTACTCTCGCTGAATAGGAGGCGCATTGGCGGGGCTGTGGGGGTTATCACAGGACAGTGCCCTATCGGTGAACTTGCTTGGCGGCTCTGTATTCCTAACAACGATTATTGCAGAAGTTGTGAGGACATGCATAAAGAGGAAAGTGTTCTCCATCTTCTTTGTCAGTGTCCGACCTTGGCAGCGAGGTGGAAGAAGTTTCTGGGTTCCTGGTTCTTTTGGGATCTGGAGGATTTTAGAGATATAAGTGTAATACAGCTCAATCGCTATATCGCCTGCACAGGCTGGTTTGGGACCTAGGTTCAATTAGGGGACTTTTGTTGTATTTGAATTAATTTTACATGACAACATTGTTTATATTTGTACATGAATTACTAATCCGGTTTTTACTGTAAACCCAAATTAACGTACATAGTTCACAGCATGCACAGCAATGCTATTTTTTCTTCTCGTTCTTCACTTTTCGACTGTTGCACCGGCAACAACCATTTTTGTAAGTTGAATTAATATTGAATAAAAAACCAGAATAAATAACAAGTATTTTTATGTTGGCCGAACCAACAACTTTAGTGGTATCACAATACACTCAGAGGTGGTGTATGTGTGCCGTTCGATATCACGGCAGCTCCTTTACCTAACCTAATAAAAGCCATCGTACCTAAAGCTGAAGCAGCTTCTCATCTGAAGCATCTCTACTTCAATTGGCTCGATAGTTATATACGAAAAAACGTGAAAAGTAGCGTAACATGGGGTTCTTTGTAAGAAAATTACCGCTAGTTTCCAGCTGATCTTATTTTTACAGGAGAATATGAAATGACACTCTCGAATCATCTACCAAATTTAGAGCTTTTGACTTTTATTCAATGTGGATTTATAGATAAATTTTTTTTTTTTTACATATGTAGGGAAAGTAGACGTTAGTTACCTTGGTCATATCACGCACATTTGCAATACCAACCAACTGGGTCATACTACGAACATTTCACCACAATTTCAAGCCTCTAGCTTTTTACTCTATCGAAAGTTGTGGTGCGAACGGAAAGACAGACATGGCTAAATCGAATCAGGAAGTGACCCTGAATATTTTATTGCTATACCTTCGGAGGTGTTACATATTTTCGTCGTGGCAAAAACAATATACCCTATACCTTATAAGGTCTAGGGTATAGAAAAAAACTAACTGGTAATGATTCATTTACACTGTTAAGTTGAACACTGAAATTGTATTGCACCAAAAACAAAAAGATACATGGCCAACATGAATTCACGAGCATTTGAGTCGTTGCATGATGCTCGTAGAGATCATGCTATAAAACGACTTAATATTTAAAGAATTAAAATTTGAATATTTTGTCATCGGACAAAGAAAGCATAAAGAAAGATTCAAATGTGCGCTGTGTGCACCAATTCATGAATGGCTGTGTCTTCGTGTCAGAGTCGTTGCTGTAAAAAATCGGATATCAGTATTTCCCCCTAGAAGACTTTCTCGTTCTTATGGAAGCGAACGAGTGGAGCTAATCATCTGAACTCAATGCCAAAAATAGGGAATAGATGTAGGCTATGACGACGTTCGTGGCCATGGATGTTTGTGTTGTCTTCCCCCTGTAGTGCGGGGCGTAATAATAAGCCACAGTATCTCCCGACTTGTCGCAGTTAGGCGGCTAAATGGGAGAACAGGTGGGTGCATGCTGGCAACTGCATTCCCCGAAATTAGTTTATGCCAACGAAACGTCAACTGGGCCACATGGAATAGTTGTCGCGCTATGTCCCACAAGGGATTAGGGCAATTGAATAAGTAAATTATTAAACATAAGCACATAGCTTGCAATGATAAGAGTGATAAAAAACATTACACTAATACCTACATTAATTTAATTAAGAAAGGGTTTTGAATCTTTGACAACAGGTATTCACAATATGTATTTATTTTAAGCATTGACACCTGCGACATTTATGTTTACATTAATTGTCCTGACATTTAAAAAAGTATTTCGTTGAATCATATCGTTTTTGTTCATTGGTGATTTTCGTAAAATTGTTAGGTATTTATTGCTAATTTTAACTTAAGATTGTTCACTTTGTATCTTTAATTAATAAGTCTGTATGTTTTTGTAGCAAATTGATCCTAAAGATGGGCTTCGCCCGAAATACATTGGTCTAACGAAAACTCAGACTTTTTATTATCGTGGATCACTTGGAGGAAAAACAAACCTATTCCATTGAAAAATAGGGAATTTTTATCTACAAATATTGTATTTGATGCACACATTCGTAATTTCGTCAAGTTCAAGTTAACTTTTTTTCGGGGCAAAACCTTTTGGAGAGGGGTTGAGTATAGTATAGTATGAATTTTCTATTTATAAAATTCAACATGCGAGTTTTACGTGTTCCGCCTGCCCTGTTAGATATGGCTCAGTGCACGTTTGATTTTCCGGGTATGGACGGAGCATGGAAGGGCGTTAGTCATATTACTAGATTAGATAGATTACGTAACAAGTGAGAATCTTACGACATAACAACCCGCTTTAAATTTTCAGATTTTTTTTTCACAAAATATGTACAATAGTAGACTTTTTTGTGCCGATTTGAATAATTTTGCTACAGCGAATAATATCCGAGAAGTGTGGTGCTTTTTAATTAATTTTTTTAAATTATTTGCGGATAACCTAATGAGATACAATTATTATATTATGTTGTTCGGGAGAATTGTCGTAACAAGTTGATTGACACGCATTACAGAAACAACATGTCGCTTGTTGTTTGTGTAATGCGTATTTGTTTCCATACATTACACTGGATAAATACGCAAAAGATTGAACGCAGAATGCAGCAGCAGCGGCGGTGGCAGCCATCTGTCAAGTTAGAAAGCACGCATTTCCCTTAAGCGACCTAAATTGAACGCAGCGACGGAAGCAGATCTGCCTGTTACTATTGTTGTTGCTGCCGCTGATTTCAATCTGATTCGGGCATAATGGAGATATCACTTACGTAATATAAAAAATGTCATCTGTTTATATTCCCTGGGTAACCCTGATAACAGCCGATCGATTACTCGTTTTAAATTACATAAATTAACGCAGGCAGGGGTTTTAATAGTAGATAACTTTCAATATCAAACATTTTGCACAAACTGATAAAGCTTTATCGCAACCAGTAAACATATTATGGTGGAATAAATATAAAAAGTATTTTGCGGATTTCGGTTGCCGAAAATAGTTAATTTTTAATTAAATTACATTGTATATTTCGAGAGAAGATAGAAGCCGTGTGCGAGACAAGCGAACAGAGATCAAGGGTGAATCGAACGTCAATTCAAACAATCAGCATGCAGATATGCTTCGTCGCGTGGCGGCAAATTAGGACTCAGTATACAAGTATTATTGGCGAATTGCCAGTACTTTTTTAACTCTGATCCGAATTTGATCCCATACCTGGATCAAAGGCAGGTCAGTAGTTTTGAATGAAAATAGACCTTTGTTCGGGTCAATCCAACGGGGCTAGAGATTTTTCGAACCTACAGATTTTCAATACGTATTTGGATAAGTTTATTTTTTTTTGACTAGCAGTCAGTCAGCTCTATTATAAGGCTTAGGCAGTGCTGCCGGATTTCTCAGGCAACTTCTCCCTTCGAAGGCTGCCATTTTCCCCGTAAACGAAAATTCCCGTTTTCTCTAAAAATTGCCCAATCACTAGAAAATGGCTTATTTCATGGCCAAAACGATAGATTTCGTAAAATTAAGTACATTTTTGAACTCAACCAGTTTTCAAGAGGGAAAAGGCGCTGAACGGTAATGAGTTTAAGAATGGTTTCACTGCGCAGTGGTTGGTTGCCCCAGGCTATAAGTGCGCAAATTTAAATCTTTTGAATTCAGGAATCCATAAATACACAACATAGCATTTCAATAAAAAAAAACTATTTATTATATCATAATTTATTTGCATTCAATGAAACAGACTAGTCACTCAGAATAAATATTATTAAGATAAATCATGCGATATAAGGAACAAAACTAATCGACTAGAATCAATAAAAATTATGAGTAATAGGCGCGTTTTTTTCAACAGTCCATATCAAGAGCAGAACAACAATCCCACGCATTACACTAACAACCTGCTCTGTATAGAACAATTTTGTTAGTGTAACGCGTGCAATTTTTGTTCTGCTCTGATCTGAACTGTCTAAAAAAACACGCCTAATGACTACTTATATCATATAAGCAAAAACTAAAAAACCCAAAATTAGTATCAGCTCTTTTGAATCATTGTGGCTGACCAGGAGGCACTGCTTCCTTGTAACTGTACATGTCCCACTTGTATTTCTTTAAATAAGTTTCTGTGACTAGAAATTTGTAGCAAAGAACCTTAGGCCGCTTCATCGCATTGTGCACAACGCAGATGGAATCGAGGGTGCTGTTGCCCATGCTGTTTCTTTTCGCAGTTTTCACATCGGTGACAATGGAAAAGGAATGCTCGGAGTCAGTATTAGAGTGTGTCAGGGATATAACCGCATTCGCCACCTAAGCCTCGCGGAAAGCGTATGGCAGGGACCGCCACTCTGACGCGAGACTGTTCTTGTCCAGCCAGAACAGCCTGTCGATCGAGGAAAATTAATTAATATTTGGAAATTTGATGCAAAGATGGGAGGTGGTCATACAAAATAAATATCGCTCACCTCACCTGTAAATTGGCAATGGAATGCTTCAGTTCAGGAAGGTATTTCCTGGCCTCGGAGGAGAGGGCTGTTTTGGGGTCGATGAACTTGGCCTCGTCGATTACCCTGTTTTCCAGGGTTAGCAGCCGTCACGTAGAAGTCCAGGCACCTGATGCGGAAAGTGTGCATGTCGTGCGCCCGCTCTTGTTAAAGCTGCTGGTCGGTCATTCTCTGGGGGGAGGACTGCTTCGTGTAGGTGTCGAGGTCATCATTAACTTCCGGCCTCAGATACACCTCTTCGAGGGGGAGCTGGAAACAAATTGAAAATATAAAATACGACTCTCTGGAAAGTATGGCTATATTGGAAAACAACGCAAACTTACCAGGAGGTGAGGGTGCATGACAGTGGGAATGGTGTTCAGCCGCATGTACATAGTTTTGGCACAGCTTCTTCAGATAGCACAGTGAAACCTCTTTCAGCTTGTGCACGAGCACACCCTCTGACTGGAAGAAGGCATTCGTTTTATTGAATGGTTCTAGAGGGTATCTAAGGAACTTTAGGTAGCAAACAACCAAGGGGCTGCAAAAGTCCTCCAGGACTGCCGCTGCCTCCTTGTCCGTCGAATCCTCCAACAGGACCATGGTGAAGTACTCCTTGAGGGGCGTCAAATTATCGAGGATTCAAACGACGCACGGATGAAGAACAAGCCACCTTGTTCTGGATGGGCTGAGGAACTTCACCACTGCAGTGTGATAGTATGCCCAAATCAGAATGAGCGCAGAATGCAGCAGCAACAACAGCAACAGGTAGATCTGTCATGTTGTTGTTGTTGTAGCAATGATCAGAAGTTCGTTGTGTAAGTGTGTTACATGTTGTGTCGTTCTTCGTCTTCTCGGTGTTAAGTGACAGGAAGATAGCTGCCTCTACGGGGTTCTCCCCCAGCGACCTGGTGGTCAGGTGTGTGGGTGCAGCTGGGCAATCGAAAATGTGGTCCGCATCGTGAGGTGTTCCATTGCAGGCGGGGCATGCGTTCGTGACATCCCGGTCAATGCGAGATAGGTAGGAGTTAAGACGCGAACACCAGCCCGACAGAGGTTGGAAAGTGTTGTTGTTGTTGTGGTAGCGATGCTTCAAATACTGCAGTTATTTTTACATCGAGCGGGTTCGGCAGCTCCTGGCCGTTGAAAAACGGGTCGTTCCGGTACGAAATACCGGCTGCCGCAGGAACGAGGCTGGAAAGTATCGTCCTCGCTGCTTTTGGAAGTACTTTTTGATCGGCAGAAACGGCTGGTGGTTGTGTCGACAGAACTTTATTTGGACCTAGTCCCGCGATTGATGCTTGTACCTCCTCGTGGTGTATTGCGGCGATGGCTGATCTGTATGCGTTGTTGTCAAAGGGAACCCTTTTGTACCTCTGGACGTCTCTTTCGAGGTCCCTCAAATCACGCCTGCCATGTCTTGGTGGCGGCGTTTTGTTCATGAGGTCGGTGTTGGGGTGCTCTCTTCGGTAACAACCCACCAGGTATTGTTTCGCAAGAAGCTTGTTGTGGTCCCTTAGAGGCATCATCCTTGTTTCCTGATGAAGATGGTCCTGGGATGACATCAGGAGACAGCCAGTCACAGTACGGAGAGCGGCGTTTTGGCAAGCCTGAATGTTATTCCATTGTGTGTCACAGAGATTCTGTGACTACACTGGAGCCGTATAGTTGGCTACTGGGGCCCGATTCCGCAAGAGTGAGTTTTTTCGGTGCGCACCGAAAAAACTCACTGAAAAAATTCACCGAAAATATCAGTGCGCACTGATGCAATTCAGCAAAAGCTAGTGAGTTTTTCAGTGCTGAATGAATTTTTCAAACAAACGTCAAACGTGTGTAATTTTTCTGATTGCTGAAAACATTATAAAAATGGGTGACGTTCATGCTTCATATGAAATTATAGAATCGATCAATAGCATTTATTCTCTTTCAGGAGGAAAAGTCTTGTGTTTACGAGTATATTAAACTCCCAACCACGGACCATTTCACATCTAGCGTTAAATACCTATATTATCATTTAGGGGATTCACACTCCTTTTCGTAAATGTCGTAATCGTGGTAAACTTCTGTCATCTCCATAGTAAAATGACAGAAGTTTACAACTTTACGACAAATACGATGCTTACGACGACGACGATGAATTGTTACTTTTCTTGTTTGACTTCAATGACGACCAAAGTCACTTCCGCCAGATTTTTCATAATTCGTATACTCTGCATCAAACGAAACATAAACACGCTCCTTGCCGTAAATATCGTAAACGTTGTATTCGTCGTAAACTTCTGTCATCCCCATAGACTAATGACAGAAGTTTACAATTTTAGGACAAATACGACGTGAGCATGAATCCCCTTATGATCTTCTTTCAGAAATGGTCGGTCCTAGTGACCGAATGAAAACGGGATAACAATAATAATAATAGGGGGACTCATGCCCACGTTGTAAACGTCGTATTTGTCGTAACGTTGTAAACTTCAGTCATTTTACTATGGCAGAAGTTTTCGACGAATACGACGTTTACGACATTTACGACACTGAGCGTGAATCCCCCTAATATTAATTGCTAAAGAAGGCACCGGATACGGAAACAAAAACTTCTCATCTTCACTATGAATTTTTGGGGTATTTTTAGTTTCCGGGGCCCGGGGTGAAAAAATCGTTTTTCACTCGGATTTTTTGTCACTTATCACTCGCGTCACCCTAAGACTCTCAAATTTGCAAAAAAAAAATTTTTTTTTTTTTTTAATTTTTAATTTTTTTTAATTTTAATCTTAATTTTTTAATTTTTTTTCCTTATTTTCTTGTTCTAATGATTTATACTGAGTGTTTGGTGTGTTTAAAACTGATCAAAACGCTGTTGCACGCAGAGCGAGCGAAGCGAGCGTTCATGTTTGTGCGATATTGAGGGTTGCGATCCCTTAAGCGCGGAGCGAGCGTAGCGAGCGGAGCCCACGCAAACGGATTTGCGAATATTTCAATTTTCCATGCCTCCAATATTCCAAACACTCAGTATAAATTATGAAAAAAAAAATTAAAAATAATAAAAAAAATTGAAACTTAAAACAAAAATTAAAAATAAAAATTAAAAAAAAAAATTTTTTTTGCAAATTCTTGACTTTTAGAGTGACGCGAGTGAAGTGACAAAAATCCGAGTGAAAAGTGATTCCCCCAGCCGGGGCCCCGGAAACTAAAAGGTTGCCCCGCATGTCAAATTGTATGGAATTTAAAAGATTGCGTTAGAAGCCGTGTAGCGTGTTTTGTTTACGACACGGACATTTTTCAAACTTTTAACTCGTAATTTAAATGATACGTAAACATAATGGGTGATTTGTCGTTGCTACTAGTATGGCAACTTATTGATTAATTAATTCCATAAAATTTGTACGTCTGCAACCGTACGGCGCAAAACACTGCATAAGAATTCCTCCTTAAAACAACAACCCGAACAAACCACTGACTTCGCTTAATAGGTCTAGTCTCTACCTTGCGAGCCAGGACTTTATCTGATTAGATTCCCCTAGGCATGAGGAGAGGTTATAAAGCATCATCAGCCTCATTCCACGGACTATTTTCCCTTTTAACGTCCTTGTTTGATTGGTATCAATTATTCAGCCATGCTTGTCTAACTTCATTTATTCATTTCATGAGAGCATCCTATTTAATCATAAATTTCCACTGGTTTCAATTTCAGCATACAAAGTATGCGCTACATCACGGTACGCTCCAGAATGCACACAACTTCAAAGAGGCAATTCCGAGGTCACCTGCCAGTATGTCCAGGATAGTATAGAGTGTGCAAATCGCATTAGAAATGGTACGGCCCATTTTGGAAAATTCTCAGCAGAAAGTGTCGCCCACCTAGCGACATTAGGATGGCCCGACTTAACTATTATCAAGGAGCTGCGTCATAAAACCAGGCCTGAAGGTAACAACATCACACATCAACAACTCGGAATCAATTTCAATACACCCATTGTCCACTCCATATAGCTCCAATCGATTTTGAAGTTGTTGTCCTGGTCAGGAAAAATCATACGGGTGGATTGATTGGAATTAAGGGCAAAGGATATTGTCATCGTGGACTCTACTACGGAAAGGCTCAACGGTGGACCGAACATTTCTTGAAATATTTCGAAAGACAAACCGTTCCACCCATTTGCAACAGCACTAAATCGACTGTGGAAATCGAAACACTTTCGGTTAGTAATCACTTTGCGAAAGCTTGCCGGCCCGGTATCTGGTCACATGATCGTGTTGAAGACGCCCAATTGAGTAAGTTCCATTTGTCGTTTAATTAAATTTAGATTAGATTAGATTTGATGTATTTTTTTTCCAGAAAAGAAATATCCAAATCTCTGTGAATTATGCGATAATAAGACGTCTTGTTCGTACCTCAATGATGATGTCTCGCAAGTTTTCGAATGTTTGGGTCAAGGAGACAATGTGGCTTTTGTATCTTTTCAAGAAGCACTTAAGTATGACGCTGTACGTTTGGACAAATAAATATATTTATATATTGTATATCATAAGTTTGAATATTATTAGTAATTTATTTTATTTACAGACCAATAATCTATCCAACCAGTATAGCTACCTATGCCCTGATGGATCCTTGCAAGTGATCAAAAATAATTCGAATCCATGCTCGTGGATTAAAGAGCCTTGGGATATGATTATTTCAAGCTCGTAAGTTTTATATACACTTATTGATTTAAAATAGAATGAAATGAATCCTGAACCTATCCGGAATACTTAAAAAGGTTTATAGCAATTGGAAGCTGCTCAAAGCCTTTTATCCAAAGATATTTGGATGCTGTGAGCTGGTTTATGAATCGTTGCAGCACCACAACCATTACCTAATCGTATAATCAAGTACGAATTGAAACAAAATCTTTTACTATTTCCAGCTCTAAAGCCATAGAACTTGGAAAAATGCTTGATCAATGGATGCAATCATCTGGTGGAAACTCCTGGCAAACGACTCTGTTCAACATCATCATCCCCAGCGGCTTCCGGATGGTCTCGACTACTATTCAGCACCCTGCCGATCAGATGCTAGGAGGTAAGCGGCATCATCGTACTTTCGTCTTTATTTCATTTCAACAACAATTCGGATTTTAGTCGGTCGTGGAGCCGCCCCAAGAAGCATATGTGGCGCAACACTTTCATGGTGTACAATCTCGCAAGAAGAGAAGGAGAAATGTGAAGTGGCTAGAGCAGGAGCCATTACCAGTGGTATCCAGCCTCTAATTGAGTGTTCGGAACCAGTTGCTGATACTGTTGATTGTCTGAGTGCTATCAATGATGGACGTGCTGACTTCATGGGTCTTGACTCGAATTTCGGGTACCTTGCCCGAAGGTAACTTGACTTCTTGGAATATCCAGAGCTTTTGGTACTAATCACTAACTTGTACGTTCCAGCTTGTATAACTTAACGGCCGCTCTTTATTTCGAAACTGAAACAGATCAATATTCATCGGTTGTAGCTGTAGTGCATGCCGCGTCTAAATACAAGAACTTCGAAAGCTTGCGTGGAGCTAGGGCTTGTATTCCTGAATTCGGAGGAACTGCTTCGATGGCCTTTGTGAACATTGGCAAATCTCGAGGATTTATGAGTAGGAATGAGTGCCGCTATGGCTATTTGATGACCAGATTCTTTGGTGACTCGTGCGCGCCTGGAGCGAACGACTATAGACATCAACGTACAACTGATATGCAGACGTCCTTGTGCAAATTGTGTAAAAATGGCATTACGACTGAGGCACCTGACCAATTCAGGATGCGAAGTGGCTTCAGTGTAAATATTACTGGTACTCCTTCAACTGGTACGCATTGGCAGTATTGCTGTTTAGAATTACGGATGACTCTGATTGACAGACTCTCAAGTTTTAACTAAATGAATGAAAATATGATACATTAGCAATTTATTCCCTATTTTCAGTCCGCGACGAATGCTCAGCTGATGATGAAAATCCCTACTACGGAAATGATGGTGCCTTGAGATGTTTGAGTCAAGGCGGTGATGTGGCAATTGTGGAAATGCAATCCCTTCAAGGTATACAAAAACAAAACTGTCTGATTAGATATGTTTTCCCTAATATCTTTATCTTCATCAGACCATGCCCATAATTTGAATATCAGCGAACATGATTATCGGATCATTTGCCGCAATGGATCTTTGGCAGCGAACACCGGCTTCGATGTAGACGCCGAATGTGCTTTGACATCGATCGTAGATGGAGAAGTGATTGTTAAACGTGGTTCGGATAAAATCAACAGTATCATTAATGCACTTTCTTCAATGGATTCGTACTTCCAAGTGAATCCCGACTTCGAAATGTATAACATTTATGACGGTCAGAAGCATCTTCTGTTTAAGGTATGTTGACAGAGGACGAAGATTGTGTTCAAGTGGGTAAAATGTATTTGAAAATTGTTCACAGGATTCCACAATCGGTTTGATCGGTTATAACGAAGAGGACTTGCCCAAGCGGGTTCAAAGCTACAAGCAATTGTTCGAGTATATTGAGAGCTGTAAGCAAGGTAACTCTGCTACCGCCCCTACCATCACTGGATTCATGACCATGTTAGTGTCGGTTGTAATGTCTATGTATTTAGCTCTATAAGTTTTTGCATTTATTTTTGTATTTTTTTCCTAAACAATTTAAGTCAAATAAAGTAAATTTGTATATTTGCATTTGTCTCGTTGATTGGGAACGGTGTAGAAACTACACCTAAACTACCTGTTTTTCCCAGGCAATACATACTTTGTTTCTGATGTAGCCAGATGCGTAGAGGTTCGGTTACGGCTTGTAGATGTTCGAATCCCGGCGTAACTTTTGTCTGTGTATGGGATTTTTGTG
This sequence comes from Chloromyia formosa, assembly GCA_964017055.1. Lineage (NCBI taxonomy): Eukaryota > Metazoa > Arthropoda > Insecta > Diptera > Stratiomyidae > Chloromyia > Chloromyia formosa. The sequence goes on from OZ024815.1 coordinate 36,259,960, forward strand.
CGAAGAACTGAGTACCCAGAAAAGCGAAAATTTTCGTGCGAACCTGATTTTCCAGTTTTTGTATGAGATTTCGCACGAAAAATGGAGGTTCTTACCTTCCTTAACAAGGATCAAGTTGGTCAAGATCCTGGCCAACCATTTCCACCTCCAATCAATGTGTGTTTTAAATACCTCCCAAAATTAAATGACACAGATTCACCTACATTCATCCGGTAAAGGTATTAATACACAGTGCTCGTACCAGGGCAGCGCCGTAGTCGCCCGTACACTGGCGATCTACGGTAGGCGAATTGTACAATATAAAACAGTCTGCTGGTTCACACTTACCTACATGGACAACAGACAGTCACCTGCACATCACAGGGTAGAACGTGCCCGTTTAGTTTGATTGAACTTTTCTCGCTCACTGTGCGGCACGGAAAGAAATTGGAAACACACATCACCGAATACGAACCAGCCGCCGCCGAGTGGGTCGTTATGTAGCCATCATACGGCGAAGAAAATGTATGATACAATGTTGAACAGACAGACACACGTCCGCACTTCCCAAAAGTAAACGCAAGTCATACATACAATATCGCCGAGTGATCCGATTGAATGGAACTGTGTGTCGCAGCCACTTGCGCCGAACCGTCGCCAAACCGACACACGGGGAACATACGGTTGGGTACCGGTACGGGGAGTGTGGTTTCGCTTGCAATGTCCGGTCATGTACCCGATATACGGGCGGCTACGGCGTTGCCCTGATATGGGGACTGTATGTTTAGACCTTAAAGCAAAGAACTAAGGTTGGCTTTCCGTGCGAAATCTCATACAAAACTGTACAAAATTTTGTTCGCACGAAAAATTTTCGCTCTACCAGTACTAACATACTCGTATATCATTCGAAGAAAAAAGTCTTTACATCATTATAGGCAATTTTCACGCGAAAACAATTACATTGCACTTTATTTCGCTTGAACACCGGTTTTTTGAGTAGGAAGGAAAATTCAAGTGCCGTGTAGAGTGCGTCGGATATGTGCTGTGTGCAAGTTTACACTGTCACAGATAGTGCAACATTTTCGGATGAAAACTTAGTACCAGCCTTAAAAGAGAAGGGTTGTTCCATAAGGGAAAGATTAGGTTTTGAGCTTTACTCCATTTTTATTGATGTGTCTTTTCCTTTTTTATCATGAGTTTACAAGATATTTACACTGGGCTGTCAAGTCTGTGGGGGAACTCGCAGGCAAGTTCATATAGCACCTCCGCGTGGTGGCCGCTGGTAGCTTGCGTGTACTATCACATTACGGGAGTACCGCCGTTCTGCGATGTGTAAGCAATCGACACACTCCCTACCTGGCCAACTCTTGTGGTCCGTAGTTTTGGCGAAGTGTCAGATGTCCCAAATCCCCGTGGTGTTATGCGACTGTGCCCATCAAGGGGAGGTGACCAGGGATGCAAATGGTTATCATTAACGGAGCACGTTACTGCCACACACCTTTACAATAACCAGTTGTATGGGTTGCATAAATTGTCTCCTCGACCGTACGTTGGCAGAGGGCGCTTATGAAACTCTCTGCATAGGTGACACGGCGACTAGGTGTGAGTTTGGAGGATCTGGTGACTAAGGTGAAAGTCCACCTGCGGGTTTTCCGGATCCAACACTTCACTTTCCTTTCTTGCAGCTGGTGAACCGTGGTCTACGGAGTAGACATCTGTTAGGTTAGGGGAGAAACCTTGAATAGCATCAAGGGTAGCAGGTGCAGAGTGGCATGAACACTTACGGAACTTTCGGAAGGCCGGAGTCTGGGTCGCGGCACAAAGAGAGGAAGGACGGCCGGATCGCCACGATGTTTCTATAGGGGCGGCGAGTAGCGGGAAGCAATATGCTGGCATTTGCCTCGGCTATGGTCGGAGAACGGGAACCCCAAACCTGAATCAATCAAAAATCAAGATATGGAAAATAAAGACATTCTTGGAAAGATCGGCTGGAGGAATTCCAACGAGATGTACAGCGACAACTCGGAAGGGTTGGAGAGGTTAGTCTCTGAAGAACGAACTCCAAAAGAGAGGCGTTGTTGGAACGGACAATGATGCGCCGGAAGGCGCGGAGAGGTCAGTTCAGATAACGTGTACTCTGAATAAACACCAAAATGCCGACTCCGAATCGATGCGGATCACAACAAAAAGCGAGAAGCAGAGAATGGAGAGGAGGCGTCGTGGGGAAAGGCAGGCCACCGGCAAGAACTCGAATCAACTCGGTGAGTTAGGGCATGAGAAGTCGACTTCGGAAGTGGAAAGACCGGTGAAGAGATTCAAGGGCGGCAACCATAGAAACTCAAAACCCGAACAACCACGAGGGGAGAAGAGTCTTCGCGGGAAGACTGTTTCACTTGGTGGACCACCCGCAAGAGAGGTTAACCAAGGTGAACAAACACGGCACAAAGAAACACTAACTGTGTGCCAGTTGAATATTCTTCACAGCAAAGCAGCATCAGCGATGATGACGAGATGCTTTGAGGAAGAAAAACTGCACATAGCTTTGAACCCTAGATTTTACACAACAAAATTAGGGGTTTGCTACAACAAATCGCAAATCTGTACAGGGGGCCAGTAAAATAAGGACATGCATCCTGGTGCGTCATGGAATACGTGGAGTACAAATGATGCATCTCTGCTCGCCTGTTCTTACGGTAGTAATGATCGGATGATCGGCAGTGGTGCAGGATCATTCCTAATGCATCAGCGTATCTCCCTAATGCACCAGGGCCACCTTCATCAAAGGAAGTGGAAAATCTGGTAAGATATTGTAAGGAAAGAGATATGGCCCTATGTGACGCCAATGCACACAACACTGTGTGGGGCAGCGCAGACGACAATCCCAGAGGACAGCAACTGCTAGAATTTGTGGAAAGGCACAATCTGCTGGTAGCAAACAAGGGGGTGGCTCCCATCTTCGTGGATGCACGAAGGGCTGAGGCGATCGACATTTCCCTAAGCTCTGTTGAAGTGCTTGACAGGGTTTAGAATAGAAGAGTATACAATGGGTACAACATTAAAGGAGGTGCCTGCTGCTGTACAGGTATGTGAAGTCGCCTACAAATTCCTTGTTCTTTATTTACAATAAATTAAAATTTTCAACGAAAAATAAGTATCTCTGGCAAAAATTTAACCCCCACAGATGGCTCTTCTCATTCCTCGATGTGGTTGTCGCGCGTCAGTTTGGACTTGCGCCGAGCTCAATGTAACCTATGTTCCCGTCCTTTTCTTCGGACGGCTTGGGATCTCGTTAACATCGAAATCGGCGACAATAATCTGTAAGAAGGGCCAATTCTCAGTTGCTCCTGCCGTCGACAGCTCCTCCATGCTAAAATTTCTGTGCTGTAGCCTGACGAGCTGAGGATGCGCTCGGCAAAGTCAAAACCGCTTATCCTTTCCCTTTATCGAGGGTATTCTAATTCGTCTCCCGAAAGCTAAGTATGAATTCATGTTTTCTTTGTATTAAAAAATATAGCGCTTATATAGCCGAAATTACTAGCTGCGCTTTTTTTTGTACAGAGGAGAGTAGAGCAGGATGAGCGGTAAAAACGCTATAAGCAGATTAGAGTAGCGAAGACAAGACATATCTTTGCTGGAAGTGCCTTGGTTTAGTTTAACATTCATACGTCGAACTCAAATTTTAAGAGGAAACTTAAATCCTTATCATAGATACAATCAGACAAATTTCCTTTAGGCAGCAAAATCATTTTGCTGCGCTATAGCTATATTTTTTTCTGCTCTACTCTGCTCTGTACAAAAAAAACGCACTTATGCGGGATATGCTAGTTTTCGCACCGAGTAAACTGCGCTCTAAAAAATAATAGACTTGATTAAACAGAATATCAGTCGATAAGGAGAATTTCTGTTTGCTTTAGTTTTAGGCCGTCCCGTGGGGGCGACGAAACAGGAAAGTGAGGGCGCCGGTACTAAGAAGCAAGATCTAAAGGTGTGTTTAGATTTTCTGAAACCACTCGTGAAACTGATGCGTGAGGAAAAATTACGGATAGTGTGAACGTGTTCCTCACCCGAAACAGTCAGACTGGCCACGGGTTGAGTTTCGGGTGAGTCTAAACGCACCATTACAGAGAACACGAAAAGTGGTAAGTAGGAGCCACTTATTGCGACACAACCTATTTAAATTAGAACCCATAAAACAAATCAACAAGCAATTTGTTGGAAGAAGCAATAGCTCATGACTGAAACCGTGCTTGCCCTTACCCAGAAACTCAAATAAGCATTGCCCGGAAGTCATACGATTTAGGATTATTTCGTACATAACAGAAATCACAAAATAAATATTATCAATTCAAAAAGGAAATATGAAGGCAGACCGCTGTCTATGCATTTGATGTATTCGCTTTTTTATAGTTTGTTTTCAGAGACCAAACCGCAAGTGAGCATCGGGGACTGAGTAAAATACGAAAGCCCTGCAGACTTTTTCTGGGATAAACAAAAAAAGATTCGAGTGTTAAATGCAATTTAATTAATTTGTTCATTCGAATAGACTTAATAATACCATTTTGTTTGACATTTTTTCCCTGCAAAAATTACTTCTACGATACAAACGATTTGGAAGTTTTCAATATGAAACAAGATTATTGGGAGACAGATAAACATTAAGATAGACATAAACTTACATTAAGGATGCAATTTTCCTCTACATCTTTTCAAAAGTTTCAACAAAACCACATTCGTTGCAAGTATGTGTGTAGGTATCATCATCTTCGTTATATGTTTCTTCGCCATAGACATGCGTATGACTGGCTTTCACAGTTCTATCATAAAGACTGCTTCGCATATCCATTCGTAATTCTTTCATTTTCTTATTGTACTTTTTTATTTTTGAGACTTCACGCTTTTCTTCGCGATCTTCGCGCTGCTTGATGATTTCTTCCTCACTACCCCATACTTCGAGAGCACGCTTTTCAACCTAGAAGAATAAAAACAGTAGAAGTAGAAGAGTTTTTTTTTAAATAAAATAAAGACGATGGATAGATGCGATATCGTTGGGGTATAAACGCTTGGCCAGTATCTAACATATGCCAACTTTCTTGTTTTGGATTTAAATTGATGTGGACAATGCAAACTATTAGTCTTACAATAGATTGTTTTGTCTGCTACCGCATTTATATGCAGTGGTGGAGGGTCAAGCAGAACTTCTAGGGGCGCGGATGGGCAGAAGCGAAAAACAAAACAAGCAAATGTCTGAATTTTGTCTAGAGGGGATGTCTAAGTTACGTTGTAGGCTCTCTTCCATCAAACTAGTGCACCATTAAATGGGTCTAACGATCGCCTTGAAAACCCAGAGGATGATAGAGGGCCTCGTTTGCCAGCATCTTAGCATCTTTTGGGCGGGTTGGGTTAGGGTCCAGATTTCGCAGCCATAGCATAGCACTGGTCGTATGAAGGTTTTGTATACGCGGAGCTTCGTGTTTCTCTGCACATCATTGGCGTCCTTTGACCTTTTGCTATGTATGTGAAGTCGTCTACGAATTGGTTGCTTAGGTCTCCTACGTTAACGTTCGAATGTGCTGGTTCTTGATTGCATCATTATTTTTGTTTTGTCGTCGTCGATGCGTACTCCAACTTCCTTTGCAGCGGTGTCAAGAGTATGCAGAAGGTCTTCTGCGTCGGTCAGTTTTCGGGACATTATGTTGATGTCGTCTGTGTACGCTATCAATTGTCTTGACTTGATGAGTAGCGTTCCGCTGGTGTCCGTATCCATTACCCGAATGGCGTATTCAAGTGCTACGTTGAAGAGCGTCGGCGCCAGTCCATCGCCCTGCTTCAAACCAGTACGTGTTTCAAAAGGATCAGTCAACCCGTTCAGGATCCTGACCTGTGAGACGTAGTTGGTCATCGTCATCTTCGTTAGTCGTATTAGTTTTGCTGGTATACCAAATTGTAAAATTATGTTGTACAGTACTCCACGATCGATATTGTCGTATGCTTGTTTAAAGTCGACAAAGATTAGCTTAACCGTAAAAAGCTGATCGATTGTGGAGCCATCAGGTGTGAAACCGCCCTGATATTCGCAATGATTCGTTCGGCGTACGGTTTTATTTTATTCTCCAGAACTTTCGTCAACATTTTGTAGGATAGATTAGTCAAATGCGTCAGTCATTATCACACCGCAATTCATCTCCCTTTTTGTGGATGGGACAGCAGATGCTCCTTCGCCAATCGTCTGGGATCATCTCGTCTTCCCAGATTCGGAGAAGTAGTTGGTGTATGGCATTTAATAGACCCCAAATTCACCGGATTATAGCAGCTCAGCTGGAATCTCGTCAGTGCCCGGCGCTTTATTTGATTTGAGTGACCGCGGGGCGAGGTCAACTTCGTCTACTGTCGGAGGTTGTGTAGTGGGGCCATGATCAATAAAAACGCCATCGATTTGGGCATCTTGTATGGGAACGTCAGATATTGGATTCAGAAGCTCTTCAAAATAGGACGCCTATCGTGTATTGATGCTATGTTGTTGTAGTAGCAACGCCTACTGACGTTGATGGGTTTGGCAGCCCTTGGCCGTTACTGATGAACGGGTCGCTCCGGTGCATAGAACCGGCTTCCGTGGGAGAGTGTATTGATGCTATCGATGTCGCTGATGATATTTCCATCCTTGTCCTTACAGAGGCCAGTGCTGGGTTGATAGCTGTTCTTAATTGTATTTATTAGTCTATACGCTGGTCTGGTGTTTCTATTACAGGTTTTCATTAATGTTCAGCAACTGCTCGTCAAAGTATTTCCGCCTAATTTCCCCGTAGCTCGTCTAATTTTTCTTTTTTTGCTCTAGTTGCACGTTAGATATAATGTCTGTAAGCTTCGTTCTTTGCGTCGAATGATTTTCTGCATTCTTCGTCAAACCAGCCGTTTCGCGCTCGACGGGCTTTGTATCCCACGACCTTCTCTGCGACTTCGTTGATGGTACCTTTAAGTTCATCCCAGAACCCGTGCACACCTGTTCCTTCAAGGGTGACTGTATACGTCTGCGCCGTAGCATCGCTCAAGAGTTTGTCAGCCGCTAAAATTTTGGGAGGGCTGGTTCTCGATTGGTGCATTGAAGAAATTCCACACCGATAGGTTGTCTTCACCAAGTGATGGTCTGAATAGCAGTTTGCTCCTCGATAGGATCGGACATCCAATACACTTTTGCCAATGAGGATGTACTCAATTTGGTTGACGGCATGTGCGTCTGGAGATTCCGAAGTCTGTTTGTGAATGCGTCGGTGCGGAAAGCATGTGGAGCTTACGATAAGATTCCTACTGCAGGCGAAGTCCATTAATCGTTGACCCTTATCATTGCATTGGGGCGACCGGTAGCGCAGTGTGTTGAGGCATCAGTCTCATGTTTGACTCCCGGCGTTTCGGGTTCGAATCCCGTCCACGACGACGTTCGTGGCCATGGATGTGCAGGAGGTGCATGCTGGCAACAGCATTCTCCGAAACCAGTTTATGCCAACGAAACGGCAACTGGGCCACGGAACAGTTGACGCGCTATGCCCCCACAAGGGGTTAGGGCAATTGAGTAGTAGTAGTATCATTGCATTCCTCATGGAAGCTATGTTTTGCGTTGGTTCCCCGATGCCAACTTTCATTCCCAACCTTCGCGTTAAAGTCTCCCAGCAGTATTTTGACGTCGTTTGTTGCAAGTGAGTCGAACAGTGTCTCCAGCCGGGCATAAAACTCGTCTTTCACTGCATCTTCCTGAACTTCAGTCGGGGCGTGCACGTTGATAAACCAGAGGTTGAAAAAAAAACGAGTCTTAATGCGAATCGCACACAACCTTTCATTAATAGGTTTGAAGTCAACAACGAGCCGCTTGAGCTGCTTGCTTGCACTATGAAACTCCTTGTGACCCGATGGTTTGTCGCTTTTGGAAATTGTGTGCGAATTCTTGTCGTTTATCTCACTGCCAATCCAATTTCTGGACTGCAGTGACGCTCAGTTTGTAATTGAGCAGGGAGCATTCATTCCATGATCCGAAAGAATGTTTGCGGGGTATTCGTTGTTGATCCGTCCAATCGGAGGCTTTTGTTTCAGGTTCCCTCTCTCTGGGTCCTGTCAACCCCTTGTGGGGCATAGGGCATTAACCACGCCGACTTTCCACCTCGTCCTGTTCGCCGCCATCACCTTCAACTGACTCCACGATTTGCCTAATGAGTTACCCTCGACCTCAACTGATATTCTCCAGGTGTTTCTAGGTCGTCCAACGTGGCGGCTTGCATCGGTTCCCTGTGGGTTCCAATCGAGGGCCTGTTTAGTAATGCTTTCCGGCCCTTTTCGAAGTGTGTGACCTATCCATTGCCAATTTCGCCTTTTTATGGAGGTGTCTATCCTGTCCTGGCTAGTAATGAACAGGAGATCGTTGTTAGAAATGGCCTCCGGTCAGTGTATGTGTAGGATGCGCCATAGACACTTGTTCACGAAAGTTTGCAATCTAGTTGTTATCGCCCTGGTCACCTTCCAAGTTGAACTGCCATAAAGAAGCACAGATTTTACATTGGTTTCGAAGATCCTGGGTTTGGTCCTTCTGGAGATGTTGTTGTTTTGCCAGAAAGGAGTCAAACTGAAAAAAGCTGCCCGAGCCTTATTGATGCGAGACAGTACATCAGCATCCGCTCCACCATCTGCTGTAACTACGTTTCCGATGTAGCACAAATTGTTCACCTTTTCTACCGTCTGCTTCGAAACACAAATTTCGCTATCTTCCTGGATCCAAGCTCAAGTATTTAGTTTTGGCAGCATTGATTTTAAGCCCCGCATTGCCACTTTCGCGGTGCAGAGCATCCGTTATTTGAACTAGATGATCCGATATATTTGAGAGAAGACAAATATCGTCAGCGTAATCCAGGTGTTGAAGGTATTCAAACAGCTTCCATCTGATACCTTTGCTCTGGTGTTCATGAAGCGCGCTGCAGAGTACGTCGTTAATGGCAATCAAAAACAATATAGGTGACAAAATGCAGCCTTGTCTCACACCGCTATGTACCTCGAAGGGATCTGAAAGCATACCCTTGTGTAAGACGTGACATTGGGCTCCGTTATGGGACTCCTTGATGATGGATATGATTTTATCTGGTATACCTCTCCTATGTAAAGCCTTCCAGATGTATTTCCGGTCAACGCTGCCAAACGCTTTCTCGAAATCGATGAACATGAGATGTAATGGGGATCTCCACTATGCGGATTGTTCAATAATAATTCGGAGGATGTTGATGTGGTCGCTACTTGAAAAGCCCTCGCGAAAACCAGCCTGTTTATCGTTCAGTGTGCGGTCATCTGTATGCTTGATCCGGTTTAAGACCACTTTTGCCATCAGTTTGGAGACTGCGGGGACGAGGCAAATTCCACGCCAATTATTACAATCCTTCAGGTTACCTTTCTTCGGGATCTTAATAATGACGCCCTTCTTCCATTCTTTAGGGAGAGTTTCGGTTTCCCAACACTCTTGGATAAGGAGGAGAAGAATATCCGCAGTAGCGCTGACATTCGCCTTAAAGAGTTTCACCGGAATTAGATCTACCCGGGGCATCGATTTAATAGCCACAGTTAATTCCTGTTTAGATGGTCAGTAGGCTGTATCAACTCTGGCTATTTGCGGAATATTTTCTGCTTCTAGTGAAGATGAGTTGAAATGTCCAAAGATGTTGTTGAAGACCTCAATGAAGTGCTCTCTCCACCGTCGCAGTTGGTCTTCATCAGTGACCAGTAGGGACCCGTCTTTATCTTTCACGGGATGTTCAGTTGCAAAAATTTGCCCGTTAATGGCTTGATAAGTTTGTAAAGGGTTCCACTGTCACCACGGTAAGCCTCTTCCTCTGCCTTCTCCGCTAATGCATTGATGTTGTTGCGTTTGTCCCGTCTTACGTTTCTTTGGACGCCTTTCTGAAAAGAACGGTATTCAGCTCTAAGTTGATCTTTGAATGCGTCGTCAGTAGCTGAGTTGATTTGTTCTTTGATCCTCTTGCGTGCCAAGATTAGAGACCATGTAGAGTCACTAATGAATGGCCTTCTTCCGCGCTCCAATCTGCCCGCAAAAGTTTCACCGCACGAAATAAATGAGTCCTTAGCGACGTTCCATCTATCATCAATTGTAGGAGTCTCATAAGGTGGTGGTGCATTAGCTCTTTCGTGCAAGGCGGTGGAATAAGCACGTCTTAGCTTTTGTACATTAAAACGTGGGAAGATTCTTGCGTTTTGAGGACGATGAAATGCTGCCGTTCATAAGCGTACTTTTGCGACAATAATTTGGTGCTCGCTGCCAATATCAGCACCCCGCTTCGATCTGACGTCTAAGAGACAGTTCCTACATGTCTTGGGAATGGCTATATGGTCAATCTGGTTCTCTGTTCTGCCATCCGGAGAAACCCAGGTTGTTAAATGCCATCGTTTGTGTTTGAACAAAGTACCACCGATGACAAGCTGACGAGAGTTGCAAAGCTCCACGAACATCTCGCAACAGAAACCAACTGTTGCCTAGACCATGATTGCCCATTAGGTGTTCCAAACCAAGGTTGTCAGACCCGACTTTGGCATTGAGATTCCCCGTAATAATCTTTATGTCACCTTTGGGAGCCTTGTCGAAGGTGTCGCCGAGTCGGTGATAGAAAGCGTCCTTAGCCGATTGATCCGCTGGTTCAGTCGGGGCGTAGCACTGAATTGTTGTGATGTTTCTTACCTTGGATTTAAATCTGGCTGTAATGATACGGTCGGAGATGGTTAACAGGATTCCGACGCCTGCCATTCGAGGTGAGGTATCCTCTTCACTTCCAGGATAGGGCAGCACTGTTTGGGAGCTTGGCGATAAAGCCGATCCCGATCCAACCCATCTTGTTTCGCTTAGTCCTAATATAGAGATGTTATATGCGGTCATTTCCCGTTCGACTTCAGTGAGCCTTGCACTACTGCACTCGCCCCACATCATTCGAACGTTCCAAAAACCGAGGGTACCCACGAGGAGGAATATGGAAGAGGTTTTTTGCCCTCCACTACACTAAATTTCAATTGGCAGGTCCGAATCTTCTTTTTTTTTGGAAATTGACTACAGCAAAGCTTTGGAAAGAAGGCAGAATCCCAATTTTACGGGCATGGAACCTCAAAGAACAGAAAATTTGTTTTACTTTTAATAGTAACCGCGACAGCTCGACAAGTAGAGCGCCTATTTACCAAACGAATGTCGCAGATTCAATTTCTGATACGATTATATCCGAACAGTTGCTTTTCGGCCTCTCGACTCAGCTGCGAATGATGTGATAAAAATTAGTGAATAGGCGACCATTCGCCTCCTAATTATTATTTTCGCATAAACCAGTCTCGGAAATGAACTGCTCTACATGTTTCGCCTTCGGAGTAAAAAGGGAAAAATGTATTATACTTGATTTTAACGGTTGGTGCAATGAAAGTGCAGAAAACCTCGCTTACATATACCGATACTGAGTTGACCTTCTCAGTCAAATCGGCTAACTTCGACTCCGTTCGCTCGAACATCTTGGGATGTCTCCTCCATCCCTGTCCATTACAAATCTAATGCCACAAAACTAACGCCGAACTTCAGTTAAATGTATTTTTTTTTTAGAAAACAAGCGAACCTTAAGATGCTTACCTGAAGATGTAAATATAATTTCATGTCGCCCCACCGATGATCATGAGGATTCTTTCGAGCAATGAATTTCAGTTGGGGCTCCCTTCTGTCCAAGTCACAGTCCTTTAACAGATAGACTTGCTTCGCTTCGGTTTTCGTTATGAGCGAATGCTTGTCGTCGGGATCGCGACATGTATCGCACACGGCATACGCAAAATTGGTCAACAAGTATGACTCGAAGAAGTCTTCGCCACACTCCAGACACTGCTCGTAAGTAACCGGAATAGCGATAGCTCCGGTGTCAGTTTGTGAAGCGATCAACTCTTTGTCGCTCTCCTTGGAATCTTTGAGCATCGGCTGCTCCAGCAGAAAACCAGCTCCGGTGTCGATGTACTTAGTTCCTTGGACTTTGATGGTTGTTTGGTTCTTATCGTCACTGAAATTTCTCGTTACAGTTAACAGTTGCATGCAATTTTCCTGTAAAGGAGAGAAACTTACGTTTTAGCGTACGGATGCGACACGAGTTTGGCCTGGCGTAAATGTTGTGCTTTAATGCGATTTCGCTCAATCCGAGCTTTTTGGGCTTCAGTGAGATTTCCATTGGCGGTTGTTGTTTCCATTTTTGATGAAATTAGAGATGAATAATAACGAAAAAACCGCAGGACAACCAAACAGCCTGTGACAGAAACCAAGATGTTGACACATGTATTTTGACAGTGTAGTGCTGAATATGAAAAGTAAGAATCTCCGTAATGTTGATGGCGACATCTGCAAATATGTAAGAAAGTACGGCGAAAAAATCGTAACGGTCGGTGATTTCCCGCGGGAGTGAAGATATTTGATCAGAGAAGAGAGAGAAGTGTACGTACGCTCCAGAGAAGAGGAAAAAAAAAAATGGAAATGAAATTAATCACCCGAGAGAAACGTTCCTAAAACAGCAGCGCTCGCTCAAGAGCTAATAAGCGCTTACCGCGTCTTCTTACCAATCAATCGGGGAAATTTTGGATTGAACGTGGGAAAAATTGAATTTTGGACACATGTGTTCAATTTAATTCCCAGAGAAATAATGAAATGAAGATTACCCGAAAGAAACGAAGCAATTTTTCGGCAGCCATTACCCACCATACATACAGCAATCGATTGGCCGATCCGTTGCTCGATATAGTACCCATATACGACGATGCAATCCGTCGTCAGTTCGATTTGACGATATTGTGATCGTCAGATCGATTGCATATAATTTTGATCAGCTGATATTTTGTGGCGATCCATCCGGTGGATCGATCGGGCGACGGATCCATCGTCAGTTCAATCTGACGATGGATCGCCACAAAAAATCTGACGATTGAAATTTATATGGAAAAAATTCGTCAACGATAGTCACGTACACTATGCAAGCGATCTGACCGTGACAATATCATCAAATCGATCTGACGACGGATTGCATTGTACATATATGGGTGCTAGGGGTCAGGGCAAATATTGTAGTATAGCACAAGGAAAAGAATCTTTTTATAAAATGTGGCTAAAATCGACAAAAGCAATGTAGATAGTGTTTTGGCACTCAGTTGCCTTTTCTATTATTTGATTAACAGCCTGGTCTACAGTAGAGAGGCTCGCACGAAACCATTCTTGCTCCCGTGGATGGTTGTAAATTAATGATGATTGCAGCTTTCTTTGTATGCATTTCGAAAACTGCTTGTATCAAACATGTACAATTATGCTGATTGGTCGATAATTACCGATTTCCTCCTTATCACCTTTCTTATGCAAGAGTGTTATCATGGACTTTGTCCATTGAGCTCCAATTTCTTCAGTTCGTATTACGGTATTAAATAGGTTTTTAATTCGATCTACCAGTAGGTGTTTTCCCAATTTAAGTATTTCTGCCTTTAATTCTTCCCTATCAAAACTTTTTCGAGCTTGGAGTTGATCTATCAACTTGCTGATTTCTGATGCTAGAAACTCTGGGAAATCTTCATCCTCCAGTTCATCAATGTTACCATTAATATAGTTTTTAGGCTTGCTGGATTTGTAAAGGTCTTCAAAGAAACTAGTTGCTGTCTCACTAATTGTTTTTCTTGTTCCGTGCGCTATTTCTCTTTTTTTGAGTTTTGGTAGCCATTCCTTCCCTATCTCCAAACTTTGTTTTACTTTGTGAATCGATCGACTCTCCTCAATTGTCCGCTGTATGAAAATGTTTGCGGTTGATAAGCTTCTGAGAGATGCTACAGCGGTGGCGTATACTACCGCCCTTGAGGAAAGACTATCACCTACACTAGCAACACAGGCGTCCATTGGCTCTGCAAAGAACTCAAGGGTTCCATCAAGCATGTCGCAGAGAAGGTCGTGGGATATAAAGCCCGGCGAGCGCGAAAGGACTGGTTCGATGGAGAATGCGAAAATTCACTTGGCGCGAAAAACAAGGCTTACAAACTATGGATTCAACGAGGAACCAGAGCCAGAAGAGAAAAATATGACGAGCTACGGCGAATATCGTATAGAATAATTAGACGTAAGAAACGTAAATACTTTGACGAGCAGTTGCTGAATATAAACGAAAACTTAGCTAATAGGAACACCAGACAAGCGTACAATGCCTGCGTTCACGTTCTTGAACGTTGCGGTTATTCAGCAATTTAAATGCAAGTAAACAGAAAAATCAGTGATTTTTTCCGTTTACATGCATTTCAATTGCTGAATAACCGAAGCGCTCCAAAATGTGAACGCAGGGAATGTACAAACTAGTGAATACAATTAAGAACGGCTACCAACCCAGGACTAGCCTTTGTAAGGACAAGGATGGAAACATCATCAACGACACCGATGGCATTAACAAACGATGGGCCTCTTATTTTGAAGAGCTTCTGAACCTACCATCTAACAACTCCACACAAGAAGCTCTCGACGATATTGTTGATCTAGGCCCACCCATACAACTCCCGACAGTAGAGGAAGTTGATCTCGCGTTGCGGTCACTAAAACGAAATAAAGCGCCGGGCGCTGACGAGATTTCAGCTGAACTGCTAAAATTCGGTGGAACGAGTCTAGTTGATGCCATACATCAATTACTCCTGCGGGTATGGGAGGACGAGGAGATCCCAGATGATTGGCGCAGAAGCATCATCTGTCCAATTCACAAAAAAGGAGATAAACTTCGGTGTGAGAATTACAGGAGCATATCACTAGTTTGTACGTCCTATAAAATTTTGACGAAAATTCTGGAAAATAGAATAAACCCGTACGCAGAACGAATCATTGGCGAATATCAAAGCGGTATCAGACCTCCACAACCGACCAGCTCTTTACGGTCAAACTGATACTCCAGAGGTGCTGGGAAAACAACGTAAACGTATACCAAATCTTTGTCGACTTCAAGCAGGCATACGACAGTATCAATCGTGGAGTACGTGCAACATCAAGCTGCAATTTGGTATACAGGCCAAATTAGTGCGACTGACAAAGATGACGATGACGAACTCCGTCTTACAGGTCAGGATCCATAATAGACGAACTGATCTATTTGAAACACGCACTGGTCTGAAACAGGGCGATGGACTGGCACCGACGCTCTTCAACCTAGCACTGGAATACGCTATTCGGGCTATGAATATGGACAACAGCAATACGCTACTCATCAAGTCGACACAATTAGCAGCGTACGCCGACGACATCAACATCATGTCCCGAACATTGGCCGACGCAGAAGAACTTCTGCATACGCTCGATACCGCTGCAAAAGAAGTTGAAGTACGTATCAACGAGGGTAAAACTAAAATAATGATGCAATCAACGACGAGGACACCTGCACAACCGAGCATCAATATAGGGGACCTCAACATCGAGTTCGTAAACGATTTCATATACCTGGGTTGCAACTTGTCAAGAGACGCCAACGAAACTGACGAAATCAAGCGACGGATACAGTTAGCTAATAAGACTTTTTTCTCGATTCTCCCCATAATGAAATCGAAGCATGTGCACAGAAACACGAAGCTCCGCGTGTACAAAACCTTGCACTCTAGCTCAAGCCTCCGGAAACATGCTAGACACATTTGAACGTAAGGTTCTGCGGCGAATTTTCGGGGCTGCTTGCGATCGAAATGGATGGCGCATCCGGTACAACCATGAGTTGTATGAACTGTACGATCAGCTGCAAGTTTCGAAAATCGTCAAACTACAACGACTTCAATGGGCAGGGTATGTACAACGAATGGACGATGATCGCATGCCAAAGACAGTAATGAACGCAAAACGAGTCGACGGAGCGAGACTGCGAGGACGACTGAGATCTCGTTGGGAGAGTGGTATGTGAGAGTATATGTGGACGCCGCGCAACTACTGGGCTTCCAAGAGACAATTGGAGGACAACGATCCAGGCGGCCAAGGCCCGACGTCGAGCTGACGCGCCACGATGATGATGATGATGACACCGTCGTACGCAACTCCCCACCAAACTATGATTGAAGCAGGATGGTGGCCTCTTTGGGTCCTTCGATTTTTTTCGGCAGCTCGCCGAGCGAAAAGTCTGTAATTTTTCCGGTTTAATTTTTCTTCTGCCGTGAAAATTTTTGTCATCACTGAAGAGGATACGCCTGGGTGTTCGTTCGCGTAACGAAGAAGTAACGCCTTCGCTCTTGTGGTTCGTATCTTTTCCAAAGCTGGTGTCAGCAGCTGTCGTGTGGTTCTTCTGTAAGTCCTAAGTTTCAGGTCCTCTTTGATAATGCGGGTTATCGTCGTTTTTGAGATTTTCATCCTGTTTTCGAAGAGGGTTTTGACGAATTCGCGCAGCTACGGCTTTTGCAGCTGCTGGGGTCTTTGAGGTGCGCGGGCGGCCACTTCTGGCTCTGTCGTCGATTGATGAGGTCTCGTCAGACCGTTTGATGCACCGGTAAACAAACTTTTGAGAAGTTTTCAAAGGTTTTAGCAGATTAAAAATTTCCACTGGCGATTTTTTGCACTTATGCAGCGCGATCATAACGATACGATTTCCATTCACACTATACTTCATGTTAACTCCGCGATGAAACGACACAAACTGGGAAATATTTTGCAATACAGGGTCCACTCTATGTTTTGTAAACAGAGCCGCTCGCGAGCGTCAGTCCTATAATACTTGCGTATTCACAGAACTTAGGGGCAGAACTTATGGCACGCCTACGTACATTATATCATTCATAAAAGTGGAGTGTACCATTGGTAAGAAGTCAACAAGACCACTTAGCAATGCCTGCATTCACAAACTGGTAGCGCTACCAGAGCGCTCCCATTTTTGTCCCAATTTTGCACTGAATTACAACAACAAAAATGGGAGCGCTCAGGAGCGCCACGATTTGTGAATGCAGACAATGATTCCCACACAAAAATTTTTCAGCCTAAGCCAAAACCACTTACTCACTCATTGCTAAGTGGTCTTGTTGACTGCTTAGCAATGGTACACTCCACTTATGTTCTTAAAAAAATATAAAAATTCGCTTATGTGTGACAAATAGGTAATACAATTATATCATTCAGTTTTCTTGTGTTTGTGTGCACAAACAATCGTTTTTGTGTTAGCAGTTTCAGTAGCGATTTCTTGCAGGGGCGTGTATCATTTTAATTAAACAACAACTTTTGCAAGGGAAGTTAATTTATTATTATGATTTTGAGATTTTTTTGTATATTGTCGGTGTTTTTTATTTTCTTTTCTCCTTCCTTTCATTTTCACGTTGACATCAAATGGTGACGGGTCGATCATTATCCGTGCAAATCGTCTATACATATAAAGTGGCGAATTATGAATTAATATCTTTCATTGCGAGCAGGAACATAAAATATGATATCGCGGCGTGAATTACCTAAAATTCGAATGATAGGATATGTGAGTAAATAAAATAATATATAATACAATAAATAAAACGCATACATATTACTTAATGACAAGTATGACGCCACCTGAGCACCCCCCTTCTGAATGCGGCGTATATTTTACTTGAATTTAATGCACAATTGAAGAGACAATTAATTGCTAATTTGTTGCTGTATTCCCGAATTTATTGCTCCTATCGATTCGCCAGAAATCCAGCTTTTATATGGGAATGACACCATATTTGTACCCCTCTGTACTATCCCCATTGGCACAAATCTAACGAAACCTTGATCCATAGTGAAAACAATAACTATTTCTAATTTGTTGCTCTATTCCGAAATTTAATGTTTTTTGTATGGTGGTGCTAGCGTAACGTTACGCAAGCACCACCATACAAAAAACATTATCCTGGCAATTCGGCAGGAACAATAAATTCCGGAATAGAGCAACAAATTAGCAATTAATTATGGCATACATTTTACATCAAATTTGGGTGCGATAGATGTTGGATAAAAAAGTGGGGGTGCTAGCGTAAAGTTACGCTAGCACCCCACATAAAATCGTCAATTCTGGCGAATCGGCAGGAGCAGTCAACTCGGAAATAGAGCAAGTAATTAGCACCTAATTATGCACCATGCCTGATGTCGATACTTAGTGGTGGGGGTGCCAACGTAACGGCCACGACCACGAACGCCGTGAGCTATCGGTCGCCCATCTTTGCAAAAATAATATCTGTAAGGGAGGTAGGCGTACATTTGGTCAGATCGTGCCCGTTTGCGAGAATTTCTGACCAAATTTTCCTGTCGCTAACTGTATTCTGTCGGGGGTTTTCCCTTGTGAAGAAATCAATATAAAGCGCTCGGTGGCTGTGGCTATTCGGTCACCGCTCTACGATCTAGATCTAGAAAATGGAGGTTCGTTGTCTATGGAGTGCGTACTAGTAGAACTCTCACTGTGCTCCGAGCTTGTCAGTATAAAGACAGTGCGAAACGACAGCAAGGCATAGAAATGCAAGAGAGGTTGTCGCGCCCTTGTCCCTGGATGTGTTAGGGCAATTATTAACAACAACAGCGTACTATTTTATGGTCTCGCTATGCATAGAGTACAATATACCACGCCGTTAATGTATTTTGGGAATAAAGTATTGGTTAAAGAATGCATATTCGAGAAAAATGTATAATGTATGACTTCGAAAGTTTCAAATTTTAGTAAACATCCAATTAACTGTAGTAGACGTGGCAGACTCGAAAATTTCGAAAAAAGTGGTAGATCTTCTACAGTTCTAGTAAAATCGCACTACTGCTCATTTGGTGATAATTCAAAATGATTTGGTAGGCTGTTTTCATGAATACTTGCAGTCTTTGGCCTCCACAAATTGTCTTCATCAATGAAGCTGTTATAACCCCAACGAAACTTAGCACTCTGTAAAAAGGCAACACCCAATGAATACTGATCTGTCGGTGGAACAAAACCAGAGGTCCCATTACAACTGGACCACGATGCGAGCGCGAGGGCATCTGATCCGTCTGCCAACCATTCCATCCTTATTGCCCCATTTTTTATTATTCCCCATTTTTGACGCCCCCGTTTGCGTTGTCTTCCCAGGCCTACGAATTTTTGTTATTACGTAAAGGACAGGGGCAACGAGCGGCGAAAACCCCGCCCACGTCTCCCGAACTGAGGTACAGCAAGGAAGACCGTTGGCAACAATTTTTTTTTGATTGGCCCTCTCTCTTCCAGACCGCCCTTGTACCACCACTTACCCTTAGAAACGTTGATAGCGAAATTACCGCAAATTTTAAAGCCGTAATATGTGAAGGAACTTGAGATCGAGCCATGGCGATTTGAATTGTTTTCAAAAGTTGAATATTTTCCTCGGTGCTTCCATACTCTATTAAACCTTCCCAATTACACATATAGTATTCAGTGGCTACCTGTTCGCTCTGTAAAATACGAATAGAAGAAAAAAACGTATAAAGCTATTACTTAAAAATCCATTATGAAAATAACGAATGGAATGAATGAATTGACCAGTATTTACCGAATCAATAAGCCGCTGTCCGACATCACTCAAAATGTGAATTTCGAAGAGGCAAGCACACAACCAGAAAATGTAACGACTGGTCGTTAAATTAATGCCATGCTGAATGGAAAATGAAAAAAAAAGAGGATTAACTCATGGATTATTTTTAACCTGTAGGTAAACCTAGTATTAAATTAAATTAAATATTAAAAGAACGTAATTTGCGTAATACTCACGGCGGCAAGCTGAAAAGCCACCACACAAAGCAGCAGTGCGCTGAAGACGAGTACAATTACCGTCATTGGACTGAATATGTTCTCTAAGTCGCGAGCAAATCTGTGAACGAAATATTTTGAAAGAGAACATTAAGTGCAGATTTATCTGTTTTTGTTAAGTGCGTTTAATTAATGAAAACCTGATATAATGCAGTGTTATTTATTCATATGCTTTTTTTTTGTCGATTTGGAAAAATACATATAATGATTTTGGGATTCGGAGTACGTACTTACGGTCTGGGCTGGTGTGTGATGGAAGTGGTCTGGATGAATTGTTCCGAAGTGAAAATTCTTTCTTTATTATTTTGTGTCATGTAAACTCTACATTGATCAGGTAATCTTGTGTTCGAGCTGATAAGAGCTTATGTATATCACGAAGACAACAAAAGCTCTTTTCTTAATAAAGTGTATGCACCACCAATGTATTCCAGACGAACATGTGTAATGTTCAAAAGTGTTCACCAGATGGTGTTGGTAGGGAAAGAGCCGGAAGTCCTGCCCTTATTTACCATTATTCCAATAATTGTCCCAAATTTCAAAACTAATTAGCCTCGTAGTCACATGGGATCGCAAAGGGAATTAAAGTGTGGCGTGTCACAGCAATTATCACTGCAACTCGCATGAAATCGCTGTTTGTGCTCGCATCAAATCAGAAAGTTGTTTGTATTTCATATAAAATAGAGGGCTTTCCCTATTCCTGCATTGCAACTTTACTTATTACAGCAGTTAGGGTAGAGGCACTTGTGATCTCTCACATCTAGTAATATTTTTTTTCTCTTTGCTAGCTTTCTCCTCTACAATTGTTGCCGGCTGGAGTCCAGTTCGTTTTGTCCTTTTTGCAGCACACTCTGTCCTCAGCTTCTATTTCTTGGCAGGCCTTGTAGTAGAAGCTGTTCTGTATTGAACCATATTCTGGTCGTGCTGCTTTCACCGACAGATCGGAAGCAGCACCTGATGAGTTGTGATCTGTAGGTGTTACGAAACCAAAAGCCGAGGCTCCCATTACACCCAGATCCCGACGCGAGCGCGAGGGCGTCTGAGCCGTCCGCCAACCATTCCATCCTTATCGCCCCATTTTTTTATTATTCCCCATATTTGACTCCTCTGTATGTGTTGTCTTCCCCAGGGCTATGAATTCTTATTAATACGTAAATCACAGGGGCAACAAGCGGCAAGCGGCGAAAACCCTGCCTACGTCCTCTGCTTACCTCGTTGTGAGGCCTTTTTCTTAGCCGATAGTCGAACCTTCACGGTCATTATGCTACCTTAGTCTCCGCCAGCGGGCATCTTCATATGTCCACCAATCCGTTCGTTACAATCTATTAATATTTTTCTGTAACAACCCGAGGAGGGCAGAAGACCTTTTCCATAGTCCTCCACGTGGGCGCCCCCTGGTAACGGAAGTGTGTCAAACCGCTGATGGCCAAGTCTTAGAGGTAAGACAGTTTGGAAAAAGACAAGATAGCTGTAGCCTGAATGGCTGATCAACACCTAAGCGTCTCAGGTTTAGAAGTATCAAATGATTTGTGTTGTTGCCTGCAACATAGTTGTGTGAACTCCAGCACGTTTATTTAACCATCTGAAGAAGCTATATCCGAGACCACTCCCTGAATCGGGTTAAGCGATGTGCTGACAACTTATCCTTGTGAAAATTACTCCACGTTAAGAAACCTGGAACAAAAGCCTAGGATTAGACCGATCAACAACGACGGCCACGCAAATGACTAATTAGTATTATTATTATTATTCTCCTGGATCCTGACATGTACGCTCCCTGAACAAACTGGGGGCCGAGAAGGCCCTCATTCAGCAGGTTGAAAAGTATAAACTAAGCATTACTGCAGTCCAGGAAACAAATTGGCTTGGCAGCGAGATTAATGGCAAGAAATCGCACACAACTTTTACAAGTGGCAAACAATCGGGCCAGTAGGAGTTTGGAGTAGAATTTATTGTGAGCAATCAGCTCAAGCCGCCCATTAGCCGCTCTCGTTTCAGCCGAATCTCAGATAATGTTCATACAAAACAACAGATCGGTTTTAATCCAGGTCTCGTATAGGATTTTATTGAAAGCAAATTGGTTGAACATCAACTTCTTTCGCCTCCGTCTAAATGTATACTTGGTCCGCAATTCACCCCACGACGGCGAAATATCTGTATGGTGGCTGTTTAAGTTCGCTCGTCGTAGAGCCGAAACGTTGTTTTCGTTCTGTGAAGCCGTGCTAATGAATCGAAATCGAATCGGCTATTATTGACTTCAAACCCATAAATGAACGGCTGTTGATACGACAATAGTCGAGCATCTGTCATATTGACTGATTCACATCTTTGGTTACAAACCATAGACTCAAACCGTTTGACATGAAACACGTGAACGCGACACACGAACGTGCGCGCAGTCTAATTGTCTCATTTGAATGCGCAAACGCAAATAGTTCAAGCTGTCAAAATCTCAGCAATCCGTATCAGCTGTATGGAATTCTCTCTCTCTCAATTGCCCTAACCCCTTGTGGGGCATAGCGCGTCAACTGTTCCATGTGGCCCAGTTGACGTTTCTCGGCATAAACTGGTTTCGGAGAATGCAGTTGCCAGCATGCACCTCCTGCACATCCATGGCCACGAACGTCGTCGTGGACGGGATTCGAACCCGAAACGCCGGTAGTCAAACATGAGACTGATGCCTCAACACACTGTGCTACCGGTCGCCCTGTTCGGAATTACTGTCCGATAAATTCTTAACCGAAAGATGAGTGCCGTTTAGCGTTTATCTACAGGATAAGATTTAACTGGACATTGAGAAAATGGCCCTTAGTAGTTTAAGTACACTAAACGTTTATTTTAATTAGTTTTTTTATTATTTTCATTTAATTTTTTAGGTTTTTACTTACTTAATTGTCTCACATTGCCTCCTTATCGCTGCTTTAAGAAGACTTGTAAAGTGTTCATATGTCACTCTGGGATTTTGTCCTCCACAAACGGCCTCCGAATAGGTCTGGCTTTTCGAAAGCATTTCTTGTATCTCCCTATGAATAAGTATGAACCGTTTCTCCAGATGAAAGAATATCAATTTAATGAGAGTATTTTCCCCTGCAATGATAGTCGATACGCCTACACCGACCCATGACGTATAGAAGAGTGTGATTGCATATGGAATCGGCTTCTGGGCATCGTACGCAAAATCCAATTTGTATGGGAACGGTTTTCCTGTTGCCGTATAATTCCTAGAGATGACCACTAAAGGAGCTACCAAGAAGAGGATCAGTGGAGCAATACTGGCAACGGCCAGTGCGTTCATAGGGCGCAGAGCTCGTTTACATTTGAGGAACAGTTCTTTGTCTTCATCCCTGAATTTGATTGAAGTTAAAAAAAATCACAAAAGTATAGGATCTAATCTAATCTAATCACATACCTCGAAACAAACACTCGTTCGAAGAAATAATCAAACATTTTCTTGATGCGTTTACGATTCAGTTGTAAATGTACACTTCTCAAAAACATCATTATTCCAATGAAGGTAGTACATAGACTCTCCGTCAATAACTCAAGATCGTTGAAGTGTCCCCAAATGAAAAGAAAGTCAGCATGAATGGTTAGCAGATAGAACATCACCACCGACATGGACCAGGCGTCATGGAAGAACTGTTTAATCGCGGATATATCATCGCGGAGCGGCCAACACAAGGTTAATTTCAAAAAGAACAACTGCCACGGTAGCTCTGGGCGTTTTCCGTTTGGTAGAATTGGCCGATACATCTTGATAGAAGAATAGCTGATGAGGATTTTATCATTTTATATAAATTTGTTTTCTAATTCCTATTCAAGAGATAATTTGTTTAGGGTCAAGCCATTTGCATAATTATTCTTGATTAATTTTGAAGCAATTTGCTAAAGTATTTTATGGATGTTAGTTAACCTGAGAGTATACAAAAGCCTACCTTTAACACAATCCAATTAAAGAAATGTTTTATTTAAACATTGTTGGAATGATAAGGATACGCGGGTAATTAACAATTAATAAAGCGGACTCGGAAGACAGTATAGTAAGACAATTTGCATTTAATTTGAAAGGTTCATTCAGTAGAATGGAGGCAATTTGTCAACAAAATTAAACGAACAATTGATTATTTCTATAGTTATGAACTGGATTGATGGGAATTACAGCCGTTGTCTACGTCACCCACACGGAAATGTAATTAGGTTAGGTTAGGTTAGAAATGTACACCACATGTAGACCCCGCTGGGTCCGTTGTTATACTACAATAGACTTCACGGCCCAAGTTGTAAATATTTATTGAACCAGCCAGAGCTGTTAATAAAGAGTTGGAGCCGACCATTGCTAATGTCTTTCAGGTCGTCGATAGTACTAAGGTAGAAGGACTCAAAGATAACTCTTCTTCATGCAGCCAGATTAGGACATCCGAATAGTAGATGAGAAGTATACTCCTGCCTCACCCTCATCCTTGAAAGCCTAGGTCTTCTTGCATGATCACCGATCAGGCAGTATTCTACAATCATCCCCACAATAGTTTTGAGTTCATTTGCTTCATCGCCAGTGGTTCCGAAGAGCGTTTAGGATCAAGCCTAGACCAAAATTTCCTACTAAGATGATAAGTGCTGCTATTACTCCACCTAGTGTTGCCATTGCCTTCTATGGTGCTAAAGATAGCCCAGAATAGGGATGACGTAGCTCACCCCAACGGTTCTGTCCACTTTAGCTAATTCATCCGCTTTGGAGTTTCAATCGAGCCCACTATGGGCCGGAAGCGTATTTAGAAAACCGTGTCTTCCAAGGGGCGAGATCGAGACGTATTTTGAGTGCATTTGTCGTCTAAAATGGCAATACAACCAAATTCACAAAACCTGAGGAACTAGCTCATTCTGTGTGAATCGATTCGAATGGTGCACTCATGTTGAATTTGTGGTTCCTAAAACGGAAAATCCTTCAGTGTGAGTCCAGAGTCCAATTCCGCTTTAGGTGGTAAGAACCGAAAACCCTACACGGTGGATTTGTAGTTCCTAAAGCGAAAATTCGTTGAGTGCAGCTGCAGACTTTATTTCCACTTTAGCCGGTGAGAGCCTGTAATGAACCATATTCTGGTCTGGTTGTGCTGCTTCCACCGGCAGATCTATGGCAGCACCTGATGAGTAAGGATCTGTCGGTGGTACGAAACCAGAGGCCGAGGGTCCCATTACGCCTGGGCCCTGATACGAACGCAAGGAAATCTGCGCCGTCAGCCAACCATTTCATCCTTATCGCCTCATTTTTTTATCATTCCCCATTTTTACCTCCTCTGTTTGTGTTTTTTCCCCCACACCTATGAATTTTTGTTAATACGTAAGGGACAGGGGCAACTGAGCTACAGCAAGCATAGGCCGCTGCTTAGCTCATTAAGGGGCCTTTTTCTTCGCCAGATGGCACAGTCCGACTTTCACGGTCAATTAAGCTACCTTAGGCTCCGCCCCACGCGCATCTTCGGATGCCCACCAACCCGTCCGTTACATATTTAATTGAAATTTTTGGGAAGCAAGAAATAATACTTAACACAAAATAATTATACCCTGGTTCAAATTTGAAATTGATATTATTTTTTCAAGGTACATAAACTCAGCAGAAACTTTGTTAAACAAGGGTTGCGGCAAGCAGAAAGCTGGCAACCATGATTTTCAACGAAAAATCGGTTATCGACCCTCCCTCGATAACGAGTTTCGACCCCGGAGCTGGATTTCTTTACGTTTCATGACCACATTAATCGATTAGCATTATTATATTTTTTAGTGTCATCATCATCATCATCATCGTATTCGGCTTATTCAACCATATTTCAAAGTTATGGTGCAGCCTCCCTTACATATTGACTCCTCGTTGCTTTCCATGTCTGCCTATTTTCGGCTATTCTCATCCAAGCTGTGCCGGCTATTTTCTTTATGTCATAACTATTCCCAACGGGCGTTTGGGCGTCTTCTCGGTCGTTTGATTCTCCTTGGGTACCACTGCGTTATACTCGTGGTCCATCTGTCCATCCATATATACACTTCCGACCATTAGGATAGGTCCACTGGAAATTGGGCTATATCTCGGAAAGGACTAACGGCATATTCCTGAAACTTCATGACATTATACAGAGTAGCCTATTTGTTCATTTTATTTTACAAGTGATATTAAATCGAAAGTCCCGTTAGAATTTAATTGGCAGTTTTTAAAAAATCTCCAGAAGGATAGGTTTATAAGGCAATTTTGTAAATTAGTCGAAAAAAGGATAAAACTGAAAATATTTAGAATTACATTTTAAACTTTCGGGGCGACCGGTAGCGCAGTGTGTTGAGGCAGTCAGTCTCATGTTTGACTACCGGCTTTTCACTACACGACGATGTTCGTGGTCATGGATGTGCAGGAGGTGCATGCTGGCAACTGCATTTTCCGAAACAAGTTTATGCCGACGAAACGTCAACTGGGCCACATGGAACAGTTGACGCGCTATGCCCCTATGCACAAGGGGTTAGGGCAATTGAGAGAGATATTTTGGAACGTTTTCAAGTTGGTACCTACAGTTATTTCAATTAGATACGAGTCAGGAAAAATGACTTGTAGTGAATATGGAAGCTTTGAAAGAAACAAAAAACACTAAAGACACAATATTGCGAAACAAATTGGTAGAAACCATCGAGTGAGAAATACTTTTATTGTTGTTCTAAAAAATTGTGGGCAAAAATCAAACGGGACGCTTTTCTCGGGCTTCTATTTCTCCCGGGAGAAGAAGAATTGAAAGGATATCGGCTGATTTTGCGCTATTAGCGAAATAATTGAAGCATGAGGACTTCGGTTTAATTCTATGTAGGATTCTGAAGGATTTTCTTCACTTCTTCAATCCCCTTTTGCAAGGCGAAGCGTAAAAGAGGACCCATATTGCAACCATAGTAAATTGTCCCATATATTTACATATCGATGGTGAAGGTAGCCAACCTCCTATGTCAAAAATGGAATTTTTGGAGTCAGTTTACAATAAGAGGTTGTAGCAGTTATAAAACACAACATTGACATAGAGGGTTTAAGTGTTGCTGCTTCTAACGGTTTTTCACTGAAAATAACCATATACGCGGTTGAGCAATTGATGCATACTTTAAAAACACGTTAGAAAAAGAGAATTTTTTTTTTTCAAAAATTGTGAACAATAAGAATTAACAAAATTGTCAAGTGAACCTAGCCTAATGATCGTTTTTTTCTGATGATTTTCTAAAAACTGCCAATTAAATCCTAACGGGACTTTCGATTTGATACCACTTATACTAAAATGAACACATAGGCTTTTTGTCATTAATCCGAAGCCATTGATGATTTTTTTTTTTGGACAACGGAACGAGATCGAGATACTGTTCTCGGACGGTCTGCTGAGGGTTGCAACCTCTTAAGCCGCGGAGCTTCCTTAACGAGCGGAACGCACACAAGGGGGTGTGCAAAATCCACTCAATTTAAAACCCCCTATTGGTAAAAAACGCGAGCCACTATTCGTCGCCCTGTCAACTAGGAATGTTCCAAATTTTTTAATTGTCATGTTGTCTATCCTGATTGGTTTTCAAAGTTGACAGTTGCTTTCAGAATTCGGTAATTTGTGTTCATGTGGTAAGCAATTACGAATACGGCTATATAAGCTACGAATGAACTGTAAGAATTGATTGATTAAGCAGGGGTCGGCAAACTCCGGCCCGCGGGCCAAATCCGGCCCGCGAGCTAATATTGTTTCTGACATAACGAAATCATATTTATACAAACACATAATTTAAAATCGATTTTTGTTTATCACAACGAAGTGTGTTTGAGTTGAACTTAAACCAAATTTAGATGTTACATTAGACACTCAATTGGAATAATAATCCAAATACATAGCAATATATGGTAAAAACAAAAACCGATCACAGAGTCTGTGGTGGGGTATTTGAACTAAACACTAGGATCTTGCTGTGGATGTCTGGCCCTGCGTATATTAAGTCTATTTTCATGCCATTGCGTCCGGCGCCAATGAAATATAAATACCTACATATAATAAATTCGGATTGCTATCTGTGCAGATAATAATGTAGGCATTAGAGCACGTAAACAATCTTATCAAAAGATCTTATTAAGACTAGTGAAACGGTGCTTCGAGGTCCTTGAATATCTGGTGAACACCAACCAGATCATTGAAAGTTTGGTTCACTTGGTTTTATTCTGCGTACCGGCTGTGGTTCGCGCCTCTCACGGTACAAATACTTGTCCAATAAATTCAGACATATTAAAATAGAGGGAATTTGGGAGACAAAAAGGATTTGTCCCGTAAAGGCGCGAACTTCAGTCGACAGTGTTTCGACTGGCAACGCGATGACACGCTGCCAAGCTAATCTACACATGCAAACAAACTTAGTATAAGTTTGTATGCAGAATGAAACCAAACAAACTTCCAATTTTTAGTGAAACATAATTCTTTGCAGGAATTGAATATCAACCAGGCCACTCTGTACAGCTTGCAGGATGACGCATTTAAAGTATTCACTAGTCTAGATCCGGTGAAGAAATTGATTCGTGTGATGCGATTCATCATCATCGTGGCGCGACAGCCCGACGTCGGGCCTTGGCCGCCTGGATCATTGTCCTCCAATTATCTCGGTCACGTGACCGCGTCCTCCAATTTTGGGAGCCCAGCAGCTGCGCGGCGTCCACACCTACTGAGCTCTCCCAACGAGATCTCGGTCGTCCTCGCAGTCTCGCTCCGTCGACTCGTTCTGCATTCATTACTCTCTTAGGCATGCGATCATCGTCCATTCTTTGTACATGCCCTGCCCATTGAAGTCGTTGTAGTTTGACGATTTTCGAGACTTGCAGCTCATCGTACATTTCATACAACTCATGGTCGTACCGGATGCGCCATCCATCTCGATCGCAAACAGCCCCGAAAATTCGCCGTAGAACCTTACGTTCGAAAGTGTCTAGCATGTTTTCGGAGGCTTGAGCTAGGGTCCATGCTTCGCAGCCATAGCATAGCACTGGTCGTATAATGGTTTTGTACACGCGGAGCTTCGTGTTTCTGTGCACATGTTTCGATTTCATTATGGGGAGAACCGAGAAAAAAGTCTTATTAGCTAACTGTATCCGTCGCTTGATTTCGTCAGTTTCGTTGGCGTCCCTTGACAGGTTGCAACCCAGGTAAATGAAGTTGTTCACGAACTCGATGTTGAGGTCCCCCACATTGATGCTTGGTTGTGTAGGTGTCCTTGTCACCGATTGCATCATTATTTGAGTTTTACCCTCGTTAATACGTAATCCAGCTTCCTTTGCAGCGGTATCAAGCGTATGCAGAAGTTCTTCTGCGTCAGCCAATCTTCGGGACATGATGTTGATGTCGTCGGCGTACGCTGCTAATTGTGTCGACTTGATGAGTAGCGTCTTGCTGTTGTCCAAATTCATGGCCCGAATAACGTATTCCAGTGCTAGGTTGAAGAGCGTCGGAGCCAGTCCATCGCCCTGTTTCAAACCAGTGCGTGTTTCAAATAGATCAGTAAGTCTATTCTGGATCCTGACTTGTGAGACGGAGTTGGTCATCGTCATCTTTGTCAGTCGCACTAATTTTGCTGGTATACCAAATTGCAGCATGATGTTGTACAGTACTCCACGATCGATACTGTCGTATGCCTGCTTGAAGTCGACAAAGATTTGGTATACGTTTACGTTGTATTCCCAGCACCTCTGGAGTATCAGTTTGACTGAGAAGAGCTGATCGGTTGTGGAGCGACCAGGTCTGAAACCGCTTTGATATTCGCCAATGACTCGTTCTGCGTACGGTTTTATTCTATTTTCCAGAATTTTCGTCAAAATTTTATAGGACGTACAAACTAGTGAGATGCCTCTGTAATTCTCACACCGCAGTTTATCTCCCTTTTTATGAATTGGACAGATGATGCTTCTGCGCCAATCGTCTGGGATCTCCTCGTTCTCCCATACTCGCAGGAGTAATTGATGTATGGCATCAACTAGACTCGTTCCACCGAATCTTAGCAGTTCAGCTGGAATCTCGTCAGCGCCCGGCGCTTTATTTCGTTTTAGTGACCGCAACGCGAGATCAACTTCCTCTACTGTCGGGGGTTGAATGGGTGGGCCTAGATCAACAATATCGTCGAGAGCTTCCTGTGTGGGGATGTTAGATGGTCGGTTTAGAAGCTCTTCAAAATAAGAGGCCCATCGTTTGTTAATACCATCGGTGTCGCTGATGATGTTTCCATCCTTGTCCTTACAAAGGCTAGTCCTGGGTTGGTAGCCGTTCTTAATTGTATTTACTAGTTTGTACGCTTGTCTGGTGTTCCTATTAGCTAAGTTTTCGTTTATGTTCAGCAATTGCTTGTCAAGGTATTTACGTTGATGCGATTAAATGAATTTAAATTCGCATCGATTTCGTCAATTCCAGGTAACGAAGCAAATACGTTTTCTGATGGCATTTGCGGTGTGAAACAGTAATACAAATGTCCCTATTTCGACAGCTTTAGCTAGATGAACTGGTGATAGTTTTTGGTAATTTGTTTTTGTTATGAATTTAATGTTTAAAAAGAAACTAAAGTGTTTCCTGAAATAAACGATATTATTTGAGTATCGGTCTGGAAATGTTCATGAGCTTTATTGAATCTTACAGCCTGGTATATAGTAGCTCAGTTTTTCTTACATGATTTTCCAGTGCAATTCAGTTCAACAACATGTTAAACTGAAATATCAATGGGGGTGGAACATTTCACTTCCGTCATCCTGTATACGGAGGTTTAAACACAGCATATTTTCAATTTGTCGAGCAATATTATCCTGCAGAAATTCACATTTTACTGCGGTCTCCTCTGTCAAGAATTTCAATCGCTGAAATAGATTTCCACTTTAGGCAATACGGTTTTTCGTTATTCGGCGTTAAGTTTTGGTTATGGTGCAGATATATATTACATTCTAAGGGGGAATTCACTCAGGACTCAACCTCAATAACAACTATGCAAAAAATTAGGAAATTACTTGAATTCTCTTTAATTTCGCCACGAAAAAAATAACGGTTTTTTTTTTCTTCTATCTAGCAGTTACATTGCCCATAATTTCGATTCAATTTCGTCTACATCTAGTTATATCAGAAATGATATCTTACATGTTTCGTTACTTCGAACTGACGAAATCGATACAGGTTTGAGGTAATTTGTAGAAACACATATCGATTTCGTCATTGGATTTGGGCGTAATATATATGATACGGCTAACGGCTAGGGCTGCTGGCACACGGTAAGCAGTTTCATTTCAAATTTACTATCCGGCCCGCTGAGCTCAAAATTTAAAAAATCTGGCCCTTTTCAGAAAAAGTTTGCCGACCCCTGGATTAAAGCATCATTATTGGAACAATTGTCAAATTTACGACAAGCATATCAATAGGTGCGTTTTTTTTTGGTATACAATTGTAGAATCTATCGAATGGAGGTTAGCCACTGACCGGTACAGGTTTAAGTTGTTATTGTAATGCATGTAGATATCCTAACCTTAACCGAATAGAGGTTAAAAAACACCTAATGTCGATAAACATGAAAATCCAAGGAGCAGACTATCACGACCATTGTCCAGTGAGAGAAATGCGTGACGCCTGAAACATTTTCACTCAGTAGCCAGCTCAAATTATGTTTAATGAAAATTAATTGCCAGGAATGTTGGGATTTTTGGCCGATCAATAGGGTATGGGTTGATTCATTTTAACTGGCTACTATTGTCAGTGATTAGCCGTTTAAATAGGCGGTTGCAATGGTCATGCGAGTTTGGGGTTTTACTGAACGTGTAAATACGTACGCCACATTGTATATTTAATAGTATCCCAAAGGGCATGTAATTCAATTGGCATGAATCGATTTATAGTTAGTTATTATTTTAGACTGTCCGTCATGATTCGAAAATATTTAAAACAATTATGGATTTCATTGCTTGTAAGTTCGAGATTTGTGTATTAGTTGGATTGGATCAAATAGATTAAAAGGTAGGCAAATAAACTTGAGTGAGAGTATTTCGAGAACCATTTTTTAAAGGCTGCCTTATGACCCAAAAAGCTTTTTCGCATTTAATCAAATTACCGGTCGTTTTATCTTGTGAGGTCGTGCCAGCAGTAAGTATAGAAAGTGATCAACTTATAACATTATTTTCAAACAAATAAATAGCTACTATCCATATTCATGTTTCCTGGAAAGTGAAAGTGTAGGTGCGAATTATATTTCAGTGAAACTTAGTTGGCGTCTGTAGCTTAGCTTGGCAACGAGTCATTCATTTTGTTGTCACTTCAAACACAGTTGGTTGAAGGCTTAGTGGCTTCGTACAGATAGAAGAACAATTCAAGTCTTGCATCTTTGTTGCTATTTGTATGCAAGACTGTAACGGACGGTTTGGTGGACATCCGAAGATGCCCGTGAGGACGGAGCCTAAGGTAGCTTAATTGACCGTGAAGGTCGGGCTGTGCCAGCTGGCGAAGAAAAAGGCTCCTCAACGAGCTAAGCAGCGGCCTATGCTTGCTGTAGCTCAGTTCGACGCCCACGTGGTCGCACCTGGGTCCGGGTGTAATGGGACCCTCGGCCTCTGGTTTCGTACCACCAACAGATCACTATTCATCAGGTGCTGCTTCGATCTGCCGTTGGCAGCAGCACAACCAGACCAGAATATGGTTCATTACAAGACAACCACGAATGTGTGAGAACTCGATCGTTGGGGTCTAGATGGGGTGAAGCAACTTATTTACATACTATAGGTGATGGAGCGGTCTGAATTGGAGCTATTTGATCACTGATAATTTTGCTATCCGTATTCAAGTTTCCTGCAAAGTGCAGGTGCGAATTATATTTTAGTCAAAATTGAATATTTTAGGTTGGCCTTGTGTCAGTCCTCTTACCAACTTTATAACTAAACATGTAGTTCTGTCTGAGTGGATTCACGGTGTATTTAATATTATGTATATGTTATGTATTTGCACTAAAGGAAAGATGAGTATGTTTTTACTTAAACAACAACTTTTGCGAAGGAAGCTAATTTAATAAGTGTATTGCAATTTTATTATGATTGTGTGACAATTTTTTTATATTTGCGGTGTTTCTCCTTTCTTCCTCTCTTCCTTTTTCATGTTGATAAAATACAAATGGTGACTTGTGGATAATTATCCGTGCGAATCATCTATATAAAGTGGCGATTTATGAATTAATATCTTTCATTGCGATCAGGAACATAAAATATGATATCGCGGCGTGGATTACCTAAAAGTGAAATGTTTGGATATGTTAGTAAGTAGATACAGAATACATACTATACATCTACTAAATAAAAGTGAAGATTATTTTTGTATGTTTGTCGTGCAAAAAGTTTTAAAACACTATGGCGATTGTCGCGAAATTTTGCAGGAGTATATCTGGCGTAAGGTGCTGCGGGACCACATACAGCAAAACCCCGTTTAACCGAATCCAAGAATGCGGCGTCATTTTGGATAAGGAAATTTTTCAGAAGTACTTTCGGGAGGCCGAACTCGACCACAAACATGATACTAGTGGACAATTTTATTCAGATTTGTGTAAAGTGTGTGTGTATTTTGTATTACGACCGGTATCGCAGTGTGTTGAGGCATCAGTCTCATGTTTGACTACCAGCGTTTCGGGTTCGAATCCCGTCCACGACGCTGTTCGTGGCCATGGATGTGCAGGAGGTGCATGCTGGCCACTGCATTCTCCGAAACCAGTTTATGCCGACGAAACGTCAACTGGGCCACATGGAACAGTTGACGCGCTATGCCCCACAAGGGGTTAGGGTAATTGAGAGAGGTGTGTGTATTTTGAGCCATTCGGAGGACACTTGGACTACGTCGAGTTCGTGTTCGACAGTGTGTGGCCGGGCTAACCATACCAAAGAGGCCGGCGTCATCTCGGTTAACGAAATTCACGGGCAATCCATGGAAACTATTTATCTATTATCTATCTACAATATATATTTATGAATCTATCTATCTTCTACATGTATCCATTATATACATACATATATGTATGTATAGGTATATAAAAATGGAGTTTGTTGTTCGTTTTTTGCCGCCAAAATACTCGATCGATTTCCATGAAAATTTCATAAACATACTCGTTATGATTCAAAATAGGCTCTAGCGATTTGAATAATTCAATTTGGCCGCATCTGCTAATCCCCATCCCCACATAGATTTGAGTGAGCGTCAATAAAATATTCTCCAAAATGGCCGAGATTAGTGTCAAAACATTAATATGTAGGGGTCGCTGAGATTAGTCGTGACACTCCCAAAACTCCCCGCATCTACCCCTACCCCCACTCACGCTGCTAAGTGACGTGAATAAAATGTCTATAATGAACAAGATTAATAGTTTTCCGGTTGCTAAGATGTTTGATGGCACTCCCGAAAACCCACCTCCCCTTCCGCTCTACCCTTGCAATTGAGTCACTGTGAAAAAAATAGCCAACATGACCGGGATTGGTCATTTTGGTTTTTGAGGTCGCTGAGATGAATGATAGCATTCTCAAAGCCCACTCCCCTACTATTTCCTCTTTCCGCCGGGAATGACTGAGAGGGAACAAAACATCCAAAATGACGTAGATTACTGTCGATTTAATAAATTCGAGGTCGATAAGACGTATGGTGATACTCCCAAAAATACACGAAAGTTGAAAATAATGGTACAATCACAGGGACGACTACATAATGACAAATACATGAAAAACTGCATAAAATCGTAACCGATAACAACGTCTTATCTTTTGTTTCCAAAATAGTTTTTAGACACCTGCTGCTGAGAGACCAGCCACGTAGTGACACTTGCTATCAGACCAGCTATTCGTTTTCTGACGGCAGACCTCGCAATATGTATCGTTAGGCGTGTTTTTTTGCGTAACCGTGTAGAATCCCTGCCCTGGTTGCGAAAAAAACGATCTAGGGTAGGTTAATTTCCGAATCGTGAAGTTGTCTACACTGACGTCAAGTGGCACGCCTCAGACGTGGTGAAAATAAATTACAAATTCGGATGAAATATCAGTTTGATTATCGAATCGTTTGTTGCGACGGCGGACGTTTATAAACTTGGCGTACCGTTCTAACTTAACAAACATCATTCAAACCAGTTATTTATCAGTGACAGCTACAAGTGCAACTCTATCCAAATGGGTTGCGGGTTTGATCCCCAGCAAATTCTTTTTTTTTCCTTTTTCCAAAAACACAAGCGTGCCAACATCAACATATTAGATTCCACACGACATGTGTCAAGCAAGTTATTGAGGAGTTATCGAGTGTAGGGTAGCTACCCTATTAAGCTATCCAGGTTAATGTTGTTGGTGTGACGCGTGTGTTACTTTACCCTACACCCGATAAATTCCCAAAAAAACACGCCTGTTGTTGTGATGAGAAAACTTGGGCTTGAAATATGCTGCAGTAGTTCGGGGGTCGGAAAGAAAAATTGGATTAAATTCCTAGGAACCATCAGTACGTTGGTGAGGTGTAGGTAGTATGTCGAAACTGGAATTTCTCTATCGATCAAGATCATTCAGTAAACACTACTCAAGATGCTCCACCGACAACTCAACAGAATTCTAATGGCTGAATTAACAGTGTGCTCCCAAGAATGTCCACCGGAAGCAGACCGAGCGTTATACCCATCGCCACAATTTTTACACAGGCCGTTATCTGCTCCAGTGCGCAAGGCACCATGCCATTGCCGCATTCAACATTACCTAGGTATATGAGTAACACCGATACGTAAAGCCAATACTTAACTTTAGGTTAAGTGTTACCAGTACAGTCGTAGAGTGCTTGTACTACAGCAGTAGAGTACTATAGTAGCTTTATTCGGTTTCCAGTTAAGTTTTCTGTTTATATCAGACCAAGGAAGTTTGCCCTGTGCGCAAAAGTTAATCACCTCAAAGATAGGATATATTATGTTATGTTTCCTTGTGAATGGGACAATCGTGGTTTTACTAGGGTTGACAATAGGGCCTTGTATTTACTGTTAGCAGAGATAGTGCTTATTGTGTAATACGATAATATGATCCTGAATTTTAACATCAGGTTATTATAAGTACGACCAGAGATTGTTTAGTTCCATGAGAGCAATGGTAATTGCCTACCCCGACCTCCGAATAGCTCAAGAAACACACACACCTCTCACACAAATCTGAAGAAAATTTTCCACTACTTTTGCCATGTTCGTGTTCGACAGTGTGTGGTCGCGCTTAGGCTATACATTATTGGAAACACTCTTAATGACCAGAAACGCAACCCTGGGATACTCTATGAAACTCAGTGATATCTCGATGTGACCTACTATAGAATGCAGAGCTGAATCTACCGAGCTAACCATGGTGTAGACATAAAGTGATACTGAAAGTAAGTGCTTCAAAATTGAAAAGTTAATAAAAAATAGTACAAACAATTTTGACTTTTTGAAAAATTTTATTTAATTTTCTTCACTTCGTCCCAGGATTTTCCAATTCGTCTATAATTTCAGTAATGAACCACCTGTAATGAACCATATCCTGGTAGTGCTGCTTCCACCGGCAGATCGACGGCACACCTGATGAGTAGTGATCTGTCGGTGGTACGAAACCAGAGGCCGAGGGTGCCATTACACCCGGACCCCGATGCGAGCGCATCTGCGCCATCCGCAAACCGTTTCATCGTTATTGCCCTATTTTTTACCATTCCCCAGGCCTATGAATTTTTATTAGTACGTAAAGAACAGGGGAAACGAGCGGCGAAAACCTCGACCATGTCTTCCAAACTGAACTACAGCAAGCACATGCCGCTGTTTAGTTCGTTGAGGGGCCTTCTTCTTCGCCAGAGAGCCCGGCCCGACCTCCATGGTCACTATGCTACCTTAGGCTCCGTCCCCATGGACATCTTCGGATGTCTGCCAAACCGTCCATTACATTTCCAAATAGTGATTGACGCGGTGATCTCCTAAATTATCATTACGGCTGAGACGTCCTTGTCATTTAATGAAAAATTTGTTTTATTTTCTTTTTACACCGAGCCAAACTTTCTGCTTTGAAAAAAAAGTCAAGATGTCTAGATATTTCGAATTGACTAACCCTTGTCAATTCGATTTTCAATTCGTGAATTTTAGCCAGGCGACTACCGAAGTGTGAGCCGGCGCATTGTCTCTCGGAAGTAACATTTTTATTAATAGAATAGGTTTGTCTTTCCTCCAAGTGATCCACGATAAAAAAAAATTTGCATCTATAACATTTTATCCTATTTTTTTCAGTCAAAGTGGGACGTTTCTCAGTGGTTTCTGCCTTCAGTTTGGTCAATAAGACTGCATAGTATCCACCCTTTTCTGTGTAATCAACGAGCTAGACGTAGCTGCTATCACAAGAACCAATTTTTCATAATAGCTGGGGAGCTAGCGACGGGTCCTGTTACGGTATATGAAGTTGCGAACCACTGGCTTGACAAGTTGTGTCGCTCTTCCTGGTTCTCATTGTCAGATACTCCAGAGCTAGTTTGTGTTTGATAAAGTCGTTCTTCCAGTTTCTCATAAGGTGCGTTTCGATTTAGCGAAACCGCTCACACTTTATTTTTAGTGTATAATTAAAAATAATATCCCATGCTTAAAAAATCACAGTCTCAATTTGCAAAATAAGGAGCACTTGAACAAAATTTCCTTTTATTGGCTTTATTGCTCTGAAACATAGCTGAATTGGTTGGTTGGTTATTTCTGTACATTTTGTCTGTCAAATAATCCCAAATAAATAAGTCAGTTTCCATCAAATCATATCAATATTCTGTAGAAGATACCCTGCTAAACATGGTCAGGTTAGGTTAAAGGGGCTGCCGTGATACTCACAGCACACATAGACCACCACTGGGTCTTTTGTGTAACCACCATCGACTCCACAACCCGATTCCTACCTATTCATTGAACCAGCCTGAGCTGTTGATAAAGCGCTGGAGCCGGCTGATGCTAACATCCTTAAGGTCGTCCAGATCACCAAAATAGAAAGACCCCAACGTAATATTCTTCTTCTTCTAGCCAGGGCATGACGCCCACATAACAGATGAAAGGTACTCTCCTCCTCATCCTCGCAACTCCTACAGAGGTCATTGTGTGGAAGCCCCAATCTCCTAGCATGTTCGCTGATCAGGCAGTGCCTTGTAATCGCCCCACAAGAGTCCGTAGATTACGTCTATTCAACGCCAGAAACACGGAAAGAAAGAAATTGAAATTTTCATGCGCTCAATTAGAAGATTTTTTTTTTACAAAACTGACCAACTTTTTTCTTTTCATGTTTTAAATTTTCGGGCCCTTTAAAATCACAGGCCCGGGGCGTTTCGCCCCTTCCGCACCCCCCTCTCGATGGCCTTGCCAAGAAACAACTAACGGAAATTGGTGCCTTACTTCCAGATTCTCATAAGCGGATACCTTCGAAACCACCTAGGTCGACCACGAGTTAGGAAATCCCAAGAGCATGGAGTTCGTTGAGGTGCTCGTAGAGGCTGCCTCTAACACTAGACCTAGAGGGAAGAAGCGATGAGGAAGAGGAATTTCAATATTCCGACTCTTCATCCATTAAAAGCGACGCGAACGTTACTTCAGGAGGATCAATAGGGTGCAGCGATACGACTCCATCGGTAAATATGTGCAAGCGAGTTTCACTATTGGAAGAAAAGCTGAATAGCATAATGGCAAAGCTGGACAGCTTCCTGATGTCAGCTTTGCACCAAAACTCTGTTGAATCACCGCAGTTGGTTCAATATGCTTCATCAGCTGCAACAACATTTGTATCAACTTCTGCAGGAGCCTCCACTAACATGGCTGCTTAGCTTTCACCAACAACGCTAAAGCGGCGGCTAAACCATCAGTAGCAGTCTCCGCTAAAACGGCATCTAAATCTCCAGCAACAGTCTCCACTAAAGTGTCGGATAAGCCGTCTGCAGCAGACCTCAACATCAATAATTACACAAATGATGCAAACCAACTATCGATGTCCACCTCATTGAATCAAATCGACACGGCAGTAGATGTTTTCAACCTTGTTAGAAGTAGAAAATAAAGGAGCAGTATCCCGGGCTGCAAATAGAGGTAGGTGATCAAAAATTAGCAAGCATACCTATTCTTAATCGGAAAATCCCTACGAGCCACTATGCATCGCCCGGTCAACTAGGAACGATCCAAAGTGCCTCCCATAGTCTCCCATGGGGAAGACGTTCCCTTTATGAACGATTTTAATCAATTGACAATATGACCCCAACGAAAGTCAGCACTCTTTTGGAAAACCCTTTAAATCCATGGGGAAGATCCAGGAAAAGGTGTATTGGGCTTTGCTTTTATTTCGGCCAGCGTTTTCTTACTTTAAAAATCAAGTGACACAAGCATAATGCGAATTGAATTTTTTTTTCAATATTACCAATAAAGTATAAGTAGTTTGTTTCGAATTAATGTCAAAATAATTTTAAATGACAAACCATAATAAAACTTTGGATTTAGAGGTTTGATAGTAAGTACTTTAAAATAGGTGCAGCCATTTTTTGTGTGTGGCCTCTCACAAATTCTTATGGACTTTTCAGACCGCTCTAGTACTACTAATACTTAGCCTTAGCCTCTAGTGGGGCTTAGCGCATGCACTACTCCTGCGCACCATCGTACCCGGTTATGGTCAATAGAACGCAACTACCCCCACGACTTACCCAGTAACTCACACTCTTTCGACACAGATCGTCTACATGTGATTTTAAGGTAACCCCTTTATCGGCTGTCATGGGGATTGGGACCCGCTTCATGTCATGTCCAAGCAATACAGCTCACCCTTCCGCAATGTGCGACCTATCCACTGCCATTTTCGGCTTCGCATCAATTCGTCGATGGCGTCTGATCCGTACGACGACTCAGCTCTTTATTTGATTTTGTTTCGTGATAGAAAATTCCTAAAATTCGACGAAATGAATTGACGAAAAAGTTGCAGCTTTCTGGTATCCTTTACGGGAACTTTTCCGTATAACAGCACAGAAAATAGCAAGTAGCAAAACAAGCCCAGCTTGGTGTTGGTTCTGATATAAATGCATTGCCAGATTTTTGACAGCATGTCGAATTCGTATATGGGCTGGTTGATACACGGGCGATGTCCTGCTCCCCACCACTATTTTCGGCAACAATGCTTTCTGGGTAGACGAATTCGTCCACCTTCTCCATAAGCTGTCCATTGATACTTATAGAAAGAGTTGGATTCCTTCTTATTCGCAACGGTGGGCTAAGAACCTTGGTCTTGTCGGTGTTAATCTTGAGCCCAACCGTGCTGGGAGATTATTTCAGTGCCGCAGTCTTTCGTTCGCAGACCATTCCTTTTATCACATACTTACTTACCCTTAGAAACGTTGCTAGCGATATCACAGCAAATTTTAAAGCCGTAATATGTAAAGGAACCTGAGATCGAGCTAAGGCAATTTGAATTGTTTTTAAAAGTTGAGTGTTTTCTTCGGCACTTCCATGCTGTATTAAATGTTCCCAATTACACATATAGTACTCATTGGCCACTTGTTCGCTCTGTAAAAGACGATTGTCAGATAAAAACTTAAAGGAAAACATCTATTATAAGGTGCCGTTTAGAAGCTGCGGTTTGAGCAGCAGCACTCGCTCCTGAAACCGCTCCTTAAACTGCAGCTACTTAACGGCGCCTAAAAATAACGAATGGAATGAATTGACCACTATTTACCGAATCAATAAGCCGCTGTCCGACATCACTCAAAATGTGAATTTCAAAAAGACAAGCACACAACCAGAAAATGTAACGACTGGTCGTTAAATTAATGCCATGCTGTATGGAAAA
This sequence comes from Chloromyia formosa, assembly GCA_964017055.1. Lineage (NCBI taxonomy): Eukaryota > Metazoa > Arthropoda > Insecta > Diptera > Stratiomyidae > Chloromyia > Chloromyia formosa. Next base: position 36,300,538 of record OZ024815.1, read on the forward strand.
TTAAAAAAAAAAGAGGATTAACTGATGGATTATTTTTAACCTATAGGTAAGGAACGTAATTTGTGTAATTTACGTAATACTCACGGCGGCAAGCTGAAAAGCCACCACACAGAGCAGCAGTGCGCTGAACACGAGGACAATCACCGTCATGGGACTGAATACATCCTCTAAGTCGCGAGCAAATCTGGGGACGAAATAAATTGAAAGAGGTCATTAAGTGCAGATTTAACGGTTATGGTTAAGTGCGTTTAATTAATATAAGCCTGATATAAACGGAGGATTATATGTTTTTTTTTGTAATTTGCAAAAAGATACATCCCTATAGGCTGGTGTGTAGTGAAAGTGATCTGTATGAATTATTCCGATGAAAATTCCTTCTTTATTATTTTAGCTCATTTAAGCCCTAGCATGCGTTGGACCACTTGCTTGAAGGTCAGGTGCGGGGGAAGAAAATCCTTATTGCACTGGACAACCAATCGGTGATCAGACGCATGCAGCAGACGAACATAAACTCTAAACTGGTACTAGAGTGTGTCCGGAAGCTCAACACGTGTGCCTCAGAAAATGAGGTTACGCTGATGTGGGTAAAAGGACACATAGGTACAACAGGAAATGATGCGGCGGATGCCCTAGCAAAACAGGGATCTGCGGCAACTTTCATTGGCCCAGAACCCAGAGTTGCTCTGGGGAACGGCATGATTGGAGCGAAGGTTGGGAAGTGGATGGACTCCATGCATCAACAAAGATGGCAGGAGCTAGTCACTTGCAAACAAGCTCGGAATGCAATGACCAGCCCTTTAGGCAGGGAAGCGAGAAAGGTACTTAGTTATAAACGGAGTACTCTAAGCAGGATAACTGCCTTGGTCACAGGGCATGGTAATTTTAAGGCTCATCTGGCCAAGATGAAAATCGGGGAAGATGACGTTTGCAGGCTATGCCTGGAGGAGGCCGAGACGGCGGCACACATTGTGTGCGAATGTCCAGCACTGGCTAGCACGAGGTTGAGGATCACAGGCAGGCACACGATAAGTGTAGAAGCCATGAGTGAACTCAGCTTCAAACAAATGCTAGCAATAACACGGGACTCAGTGATGAAGAAAGAGGTCGACAATTATCAGTCGACATCTGGAAGTCACTGATGACCGGGAGGGGGCGAAAAGGGACCCAAACGTTAGTGGTCTGCTTCGGCTATCCCCCAAAGTACATAATAATAATAATAATAAGCCCTACGGCGAGCAGGTCATCCTGTCTTCGAGCTGGTAAGAGCCTAAGTATAAAGTTACAACTAGAGATGGAACATGGAATACCATACGATTTAACCAAAAGCGCAAATAATCAAATAATCAGAGAGATAGGGACGAGAACACTTTAAAAAGACCTTCAAATGAAAACTGCCTATAATGCCCGGTTCACATTATTCCAGTCCAGTAATCCAGTCCAGTGCTGGACTGGATCATATCGTCTACATGATTCCAGTCCAGTAGTCCGCCGAGTGTGTTGTTGATTCGGTAACTATAGTGACAATGATTTCTGTACGAGCTGGAATGAAAAAGTAGACCGACAATCCAGTCACTGGACTGGATTACTGGACTGGATTGCTGGATTGGATTGCTGTCCAGTGCCGGTTCACATTATTCCAGTAGCAATCCAGCGCTGGACTGGATTACTGGACTGGATTGGTTACTGGAATAATGTGAACCGGGCATTATATTTTATTGAATCAAACATATGCAACAAATAGACAGGCACTCTTAATTTGTATGCAGTTCCACATCTTGTTAACAATTTCTATTCTCTGGCAAAAGTATCTATATCAGGAAGACAACAAAAAGCTCTCTTCTTAATAAAGTGTATGCACCACCAAGGTATTCCAGACGCACATGCCAAAGGCACATCGGTCTTTGGAAGTAAGCTTTTCGGCGACAAACAAACCATTTCATTAAGATCTGCCATAGACGGTGCGATCCATCGTCAGATCGATCTGACGATGGATCGCCACAAAATATCTCACGATCGAAATTATATGGAACTGTCACAAAAATCGTCAACGATAGTCACATACACTGTGCGATCGATCTGATGATCACAATATCGTCAGATCGATCTGACGACGGATTGAATATGCATATGCATATGGGGGCTATAAGGCGCATTTTCCCATTGTCTGGTTAAACTGCCAGTTAGCTATCCAGGACACTAAATTTAACCTAAGCGCATGCAACGCTCAAAATAGGATAACGTAGTCTGGAGCTCAGCCAATGCAGTAGAAAATCAGCTGATTTTTTTTTAGTGGAATTCCGCCACCTGTTCTATTCTATTCTTCGTCTGTGCCATGTCTCTGCATTATTTTGCGGCTGAGCCGGTTTCAAATCCTCTTCCTTCGAATGAATTTCCAGAATTTTCTCCTCTGTGACCAGTTTAATTGCCTCATTTGAATGTGCTAACGTAAACATTTCTAGCTGTTAAAATCTCAGCAGCCATTATCAGCTGCTGGAATTATCATTTGAAAATTTTTTAACTGGAGAATGAGTGCCATTTAGCCTTTATCTACAGGATAAAATTTAACTAGACATTGTGAAAGCAGCCCCAACTTATTTTATTTTCGGACTTAAGACAGCGTTCAGACCGTCTGCTATGCTATGCGTTGCGATCGTTTTTTTTTTGTTGCGATGCGATACATTATAATGAGCCATATTTTGGTCTGGTCGTGCTGCTTCGACCAACAGACCGAAAGCAGCACCTGATCTGTCGGTGATAAGAAACCAGAGGCCGAGGGTCCCATTACACCCGGACCCCGATGCGAGCGCGGAGGTATTTGAGCCATCCGCCAAGCATTCCATTCTTTTCCGTATTTTTTTTTATTCCAAATTTTTCTATCCCATGATTGTGTTGTCTTCCCAGGCCTATGCATTTTTATTAATACGCAAAAGAAAGAGGCAACGAGATTCGAAAACTCCACCCACATCTCCCGAACTGAGCTGCAGCAAGCATAGGCCGCTGCTTAGCTCGTTGAGGGGCCTTTTTTTCGCCAGATGGCACGGCCTGGCCTTCGCGGTCATTATGCTACCTTAGGCTTCGTCCCCACGGACATCTTCGTATGCCCAACAACCCATCCATTACAGATTTGACGCCCAATGTGGGGCTCATTTCTGGTAAAGAACAGGACTAAACAAAACCTCATCGGATTTCTTTTAGTCCTTCCGGCGATTTGCATCCCCACAAGTACATTAAGGCTACTTGTTCTAAATCTTAGGACGAAACTCCTTTACTTCACGTATTTTCCCTTCAAGTAGCTGTGAGTCCTCTGTAGCACACCCATCCTATAGAGTAGATAATCCTTTCTGAATCAGCTCAACAAGGCAAACCTGGTGTTGTGTCTGCCTTTTGTGGTTTAGCTACGTACCTAAGGCTTCCATAAATGAGTTAAATCACCGGTATTTGAGCTTCTTCGCTGTCTGAACAAAGAGCGGAGGAGAATAGGGTACCATATTCTGGTAGTGCTCTTTGCACCGATAGATCGAAAGCAGCACCTGATGAGTAGTGATCTGTCGGTGGTACGAAACCAGAGACTGAGGGTCCCATTACACCCTGATCCCGATACGAGCACATCTCCACCGTCCGCTAACCATTCCATCCTTATCGCCCCATTTTTTTATTATTCCCTATTTTTGCTTCCAAATTTTGTGTTATCTTCTCCAGGCCTATGAATTTTTATTAATACGTAAAGGACAGGGGCAACGAACGGTGAAAACCCCGCCCATGTCTACCGATCTGAGATACAGCTGTAGAATATTATACAACACCATGATGCTGTTTGGTGTACCAGTAAAATTAGTACGATTAACAAGGATGACGTTGACCAACATCGTCTCACAGGTCAGTGTTCAAAACAGGCTGATTGATCTCTTTGAAACATGTACCGGACTGAAGCAAGGCGATGGACTGGCTCCGACGCTCTTAAACCTGGCACTTGAACACGCCATCCGGGTAATAAATGCGGACAACAGCGGCACATTGCTCTTCAAGTCGACGCAGTTGATAGCGTACGCTGACGACATTAACAACGTGTCCTGAAACCAGCCTCACGCAGAAGAACTTCTAAATAATCTTGACACGGCTACAAAAGAAGTTGTTTTGTCCTGTGAATGCGTAATTCACAGGACAAAACAAAGTAATGATGCAATTGAGAACAAGGACGCCAAGACAATCGAACATCAACGCAGGGGACCTCAGCATTGAATTCGTAGACGACTTCATATACATACCTGGGTAGTAACCTGTCAAAGGCCAATTAAACTGACGAAATCAAGCGATGGATACAGCTAGCAAATAAAACTTCCTTCTCGGCCCTCCCAGTAATTAAGTCGAAGCATGTTCACAGAAATACTAAGTTCCGCATAAACAAAACCATCATTCGACCTGTGCTATGCTATGGCTGCGAACCCTGGACCCTTAGTCAAGCCTCCGAAAACATGCTAAACACATTTGAACGTAAGGTCTTTCCGCAAATTTTCAGAGCAATTTACGTCAAGCTACAACGTCTACAATGGGCAGGACATATACAGCGATGAACGCATGCCAAAGAAAATATTCAATGAACGACGCGTCGACGGTGAAAGGCTGCGAGGATGACCGAGAGCTCGTTGGAAAGATGAGGACGCCGAATAACTGCTGGGCGTCCAAAATTAGAGGACGCGATCACTTGACCGAGAAAATTTGAGGGCGATAATCCAGGCGGCCAGGGCTCGATGTCGGGCTGTTGCGCTACGATGATGATTGATGAGTTGAATGCATGCACCTCCTATCCGCGCGTCTTTATACTCGCAGGCTCGGAGCGCAGTGGGAGTTCGATTAGTACTCACAGGTAGTTTTGTTTTGTAGATCATAGAGCGGTGGCCGAACGAACGCAGTCACCGAGCGCTACTTAACCTATAGTGGACTTAAATATTTATTTTATTAATTTTTTTCTTTTACTTACTTAATTGTCTCACATTGCCTCCTAATCGCTGCTTTCAGAAGACTTGTAAAGTGCTCATATGTCACTTTGGGATTTTGTCTTCCACAAACGGCCTCCGAATAGATCAGACTCTTCGAAAGCATTTCTTGTATCTCCCTGTGAATAAGTATGAACCGTTTCTCCAGATGAAAGAATATCAATTTAATGAGAGTATTTTCCCCTGCAATGATAGTCGATACGCCTACACCGACCCATGACGTATAGAAGAGTGTGATTGCATATGGAATCGGCTTTTGGGCATCGTACGCAAAATCCAATTTGTATGGGAACGGTTTTCCTGTTGCCGTATAATTCCTAGAGATGACCACTAGAGGTGTTACCAGGAAGAAGATCAATGGAACGATAGTGGCAACTGCCAGTGCGTTCATAGGGCGCAGAGCTCGTTTACATTGGAGGAACAGTTCCTTGTCTTCATCCCTGAATATGATTGATGCTGAAAAAATCACAGAAGTACAGGATCTAATCTAATCTAATCACATACCTCGATACAAACACTCGTTCGAAGAAATAATCAAACATTTGCTTGATGCATTTACGATTCAGTTGTAAATGGAGAATCCTCGAAAATATCATAATTCCAATGAAGGTAGTACATAGACTCTCCGTCAGCAACTCGAGATCGTCGAAGTGTCCCGAAATAAAAAGATAGTCAGCATGAATGATTGCCAGATAGAATATCACTACCAATATGGACCAGGCGTCGTGTAAGAACTGTTTAGACGCAGATATGTCATCGCGGAGCGGCCAACACAAGTTCAATTTCAAAAAGAACAATTGCCATGGTAGCTCTGGAGGTTTTCCGTTCGCTAGAATTGGACGATACATCTTTAATATGAGACTGCTGATGAGGATTTTATCATTTTATATAAATTTGTCATCCTATTTTCTTCCCAGAAATAAATTGTTTTGGGTCAACCAATTTGCATAATTATACTTGATTTATTTTCTGGAAATTTTCTAAAATGTTTAATGGATGTGTGTTAACCTGAGAGTATACCAAACCCTACCTTTATCATAATTCAATAAAAGAAATGTTTTATTTAAAAATTTTTGGAATGATGAGGATACACAGGTAATTAACAATTAATAAAACGGACTCGGAAGACAGAAGTAAGACGATTTGCATTTAATTTGAAAGGTTGATTCAGTAGTATGAAGAGAATCAGTTAACAGAATTAAACGAAAAATGTAATGCAATGGAGTATTGGTTATTTTTTTACTTATGGATTGGATTGATAGGAATTAAGCTGTTGTGAAGGTGGTTAAGTTAGGTTAAAAGGACTGCCGTGAAACACACAGCACACATATACCTTTGGGTCCATTCTGATACTGCTATAGACCCCACAACTCAAGTCGTAACTACGAGTATTCATTGAAGCAGTCGGAGCTATTTTATTAATAAAGAGTTGCAGCCGATTATGGCTAATGTCTTTCACGTCGTCCACTTCACCTAAGTAGAAGGACCCCAAGATAACTCTTTTTTTTGCAGCATTTATATATAGATGAGAAATATACTCCACCTCATCTTTTTCCCCACAACACCTGCAGAAGTCATTATAGGGAAGCCTAAGTGTTCTAGCATGTTTGATTAGGCAGTGCCCTGTAATCATCCCAGCAATTGCTCTGAGTTGCTTTTCTTCAACACCAGTAGCCCAAAAGAGTGTTATGAATCAATTCTAGGCCAAAATTACCCAGTAACATGACAACTGCTGCCATTACCCAGGCTTGTGTTGGAAGTTCTAGGCTCATCAGCATTTACCATTGTTTTGCATCCTCCTAATGATAGCATGAGGTAGCGATGACTTAGCCCATCTGTCCGTCCGTCTGACTTCCTGCCAAATTTGAGTCAAACAGCAGCCTAATGGTATTCTTACTCGAGGGCGTCCATGATCCATCTTGTTGTGGTAGAAAACTGGGCGTGGATGCGTCAGTAGAAAAGATTTTGCGAAGCCTGGATGCTTCAAAAGATCCCGCAATTTATAAAAATTATGATTCGCTCTCCTAACTTCCCTCTTAGAGAGCTGAAAATTTTGAGATTGTTAGCTCAGAATGAGTTTTAGTTATTGCTTGCGGTGTTAAATGTCGAAACAATGACCAGTTAAATTTTTTTCACAATCCTAAGTTAAAGTTAAAGTTTCAGAGGGTTAACGCGCAATAAGCTTCGCATACGAACCCACTCGCATTTATTATAATTAATCACGGCTGTGTGTTCAGGAGCAGAGAAGGCTTTTTAGGTGGAAGTGAAAAATGATGACTTTCTCTAATAATGATAAATTAGAAAATATAGAATATAAATGTAAAAACAGGACATCCTTTTTGCATAATATGTCATATGGAAAAGTCACAATTTATGTTTCAATGAGCTTCGCGCATTGTGCTGAAAATATACCTAAAACTCAATCGATCCAGTTCGGCCGACTAAAAGCTGTAAAGTTGTTAAGATTTTATAACTAATCTCCTTCTAATCTCACTCACACATAACTTAGCTCGTCAAACATTCACATAACCTATAATTCATAATTTTCAAATAGCTCTGACATGTTTGATTAATCCAAGTAAACACCTTAACTTGTCTAATAGGAGTCGATCATAGAGTCGATAATCGAATTTAATTAGGAATATTAATTAAATCATGCAAATCACTCCAGGGTCGCATAATATTCTAATTTATATGGAAATTTCTCTTAATTAGAGTGCAGCGAAGCGAATGTCTTGTCCATTGTAATTTGGTCCGTCGGGATTAGATGACTGACTCAAACATTTTATCACTCGTCAGGTACTAATCACTATCCGGAACGTAATCTTATTCAATTCCAAAGGAGATGTGATTATCGTTCGAAATCTTCCCGGAAATTGAAATATCCGATGATTTCCTCAATGTCGGTTCGTTAGATAAACGTTTGTCCCTGGTGGAATAGGAATCGGCTCTTTCATGTTCATTCGATGAAAGAGAGGACGTTTCCGGGAAAGATGGGGAAAGCTCAAGTTTTTTATTGGATTGGATGATAGTATCTTAAACATTTCCTGCATCGGATTTAATGGATTTTTATGTTATTTGTGGTGTAAAAATGTATTAGTAGGTTGTTAGATGATTATTTTATTAATATTTGGAACATTCCTACTTCACCGGGCGACGCATAGCGGTTCGCGTCTTTAACTAATAGTGGGTTTTAAATTGGGGTGACTTCGCACCTCCCTTGCGTGGGCTACGCGAGCTCCACGGCTTAAGTGCGGCCGATCATTGGAAGCGTAATTGAGATGCAACGAGCTCCCGTGACACAAACATCAACAGGCGGCAATGCGCGACAGATCCAAAGTTGAAGATAATAGCTTATCTTTTCTTGTTCAATGGAGGAGGCGGCCATATTGATAAGTGCTGTGCATGCATACAGGGATATGAGAGGGATATTAGAAGGAAACTTTAGGCGAAAACAGCTGAAAAATTGGGTTCGGATGGTAAGGTAAGTAGTGGAATGTTATGCACAGTTGATAATAAACAAACACTTTATATAAATTTTCTATCCCTTTCATATCTTCGTACTGTTTGCGAAGGATTTTCTTCACTTTTCCGTTGTGTTCGGTTAATAAAATGTATCATATGTATTGGGTGCACAACTTTGCCTCCGCCGCTTTTTTCTGGAATTAAAAGCTTAATTGTCAAAAAGTACTTACAGATGTATTATTGAAAAAACTATCCATCGCTAGCACAACAACTTTCGCCCATCTCTCCGGCAATTTTCGGATTCCATCTCGGAAAAAGAAGGCGTCTTTCGACGCGATCCATGATTGGATCCATTTTTCGACTTCCTCGTACGAACGAAAATTCTGATCAGCCAGGCCGTGCGCCATGGAACGAAACAGATGGTAGTCGGAAGGAGCGATGTCTGGGGAGTACGGTGGGTGGGGCAAGATTTCCCATTTCAGGGTTTCCAAGTATGCCTTGACCACTTTGGTACTGTGGTTTATTAATGAAAAATGCGAAATTTCCAGTGTTGCACTTTCATAACTTCGAACTTTTCAACAGTCCATTTTGCTCGGTATTTCATGGCACTATACGTTTGTCTCATTTCCACACGTCACTGATAGCCACTACTTTTCTTTGCACTTGAAATCGAGACATTAAACTCACTTTTACGCACGAAAATCGCAAAATTTCACCGGGCGACCGCACGCGATTACATATGGTTGACTGCTTGTCATGTCGTCGGTGCTTTGACAATCAGCTGACACTCCGGCCTGTTAGTAAAGATGGCAGTGGTAAAACTCACGATGTCATAGACGCCACGCTCTCCTTTACACTGGTGTGAGGAGGCGTGGAAAATAATAATGTCCAAAATAACCGAGGCAAGTGTGATAACTATAATTTTTGGGGTCGCTAAGGTTGATTGTGGCATGGGGCTTAGTAGGTGTGGAGGAATAATATCCAAAATGCCGAGATAAATGGTCAAAATGAAAGTTTTTGTGGTTGCAGAGATTGATTGATTGGCACTCCCGATGTCATAGTCACCACCGCGCTGCTGATATATGGTACATAAAATGAAAAAAAAACAGGCAAATGGTAATATAAAAATTAAGTTGTTCCATTGTGTCCCGGAATTTTAAAAGAATTTGATTTTATTTCCCTTAAAAATAGTAAAGCATTGCCGGGCGAAAAGATTCACTTCACCGAATTTCGCAAAATTTTCATTTGTTGAACACCGAATCCTTCGAAACAGCGAGTGCTTTGTGCAAATTCCGCAGCATTAAATTGGCAACCTAACGACCATTTCGGTATTTTCATGAAAAGCCCTAAAAGCGATGTGTTGTGCTATAGGATGAGGGTTTATGTTGTTTATCCCTGGAACTCATTTGGTCCTGGGCAGATTCCGTAGTGTAATGCATCGACAAAATGACTTCGAATCCGAAAACCCTTTTGCCAAGCAATCAACGTGAATGTGTAAATGTTTACACATGTGACTAGCGTAAACGGACCATGATGCTACGACCACACTTTGGTATTTCAACGTCATTACCCAGCATTAGATTTTAATGAAATTGTCGGAAGTTCCGTAGCCCAGAAACTGCATTAAAGCAATATGTGTGTTGTGTATATTGAGAATTCAATTTAATTGGCAATGTGTGCCTTTAAGGAAAATTTTGATATTAACATGCGGATTGAATGTAAATTGGAACATGTGGGCAGATCCAATGATAAGATTGTAACATATTATACGCCTTATCACTCGAGCTGTAACAGCTGTCAGTTAATTGTCCTGATTTCAGGAGAAAGCTTAAGGCAATTAAAGCTGATACTTTTGGTTTAATTGCAGTGAAATAATTATCAAGATTGCATTTTCATATTAAATTAAACTTTGTGTATTTTAGTATCACATTCATGTGGTTTCTCATACAATTCTTTGTAAAATAATATAATTTTTTTTTCGATTTCTTAGCTCTTAGTTGGTATAGACAATTAGGGCCGCCGAAACGGGTAAATCTTGTGTGTTTGACTTTTAGAAATAATTGAAAACCCAACCCCAACCCTCTTTTTTTACACTAAAACAGGACTCTACAATTTTTGCAAGAAAAAGTCGGAAGTAACATATTTCAAAATTTAATTAAGTGTCGCCCAGTATAATTATAAGTTTGAGTTTTAAAAAGTTACCGAGCGCATCAATTTCCGTCAGTTGCAGGGATTTAATTAAGCAAATTTAGGGTATAAAAAACACCTGCAAATAACATAACAGTAGTAGTAGTAGTAGTAGTAGTAAGTGATACATACAATAAGTCTGACGTCCTTTGCCCAGAGTGCAAAAAAAAACCAGGCCGAAGCTTCGCTTCGGCCCGGAGTCCGAAGCGTACATACCCTAGACTTGTACAGACCTAGTGGTGATACCAAAAGTACCAATTGGCAACGACCATATGCATTAAGAATGGGTCTTCTATATGGCCAGTTCATAGGGGAGGTTGGCACTCATTCAGTAGGATCTTGACCATTCTCAAAATCAATTAACTAACTAACCCATTCTACAAATATTTGTCGAATTTTTCAAGTCGCTAGCTTCATTCTATGGAAAGTTATTGCTTATTTGAAGTTTCACTTGTAGGGGAGGTAGGGGTTCCTTGGGTCGGATCTTGCCCATCATTGCCACCAATCAATTAGATCACCCTACAAACATTTAAACAAAATTTCAAGACTCTAGCTTCACTCTATCGAAAGTTATCGCTTATTTGAAGTTTCATTTGTAGGGGAAGTAGGGTTTTCGTTGGTGGGATTTTACGTATTTTCAATATTAGCCAACTGGATCCGACTACAAACATTTGACCAAAATTTCAAGTCGCTAGCTTTATTTTGTCACAAGTTATCGCTTATTTTAAGTTTCATTTCTAGGGGAGGTAGGGGTTCCTTAGTTCGGATTTTACCCATCTTTAATGCCAACTAACTCAATCTCACTTCAAACATTTGACCAAAATTTCAAGTCACTGGCTTCATTGTATCAAAAGTTATTGCTTATTTGAAGTTTCGTTGGTAGGGGAGGTGGGGGTTCCTTGGGTCGTATCTTGCCCATATTCAATACCAACTAAGTAGGGCTTACTAGCAACATTCCACCAAATTTTTAAGTCGGTAGTATAATTTTATCGAAAGTTATCGTAATTAAAGGAACATTTAATTTTTTTAAATTTGTAGGGGAGGTAGGTGTTCCTTTGATCTGATTTCGCCCAACTTACAGAACCTTGAGCAGCTTCTTCCCTCAGGGTTACATACCAAAAATCAGATGCCTACGTCGATTTGTTCAAGAGTTGTTCTTTGTAAGAAAATTGCCGTTAGTTTTCAACTGATCGATTTTATTTTCCCAGAAGAGTATAAGATTACCCTCACGAGCAATCTACCAAAGCTAGAGCTTTTCATGTTTATTTAATCGGGAGTTATGGATACATTTAAGTATTTTACATATGTAGGGGAGGTAGGCGTTCTCTTGGCCTGATCATGCCCATTTTCAATACCAACCAACTAGATCATACTTCCAACATCTGACCAAAATTTCAAGGCTCTAGCTTCATTCTGTCGAAAGTTATCGTGCGAACGGACAGACAGACAGACAGACAGACAGACAGACAGACAGACATGGCTAAATCGAATCAGGAGGTGACCCTGATCATTTATATATATACATTGCTATACCTCCGGAGCCTCCTTTAAGGTGTTACATATTTCCGTCGTGACAAAAACAATATACCCTATACTAAAAGTCTAGGGTATAAAAATCATTTGCAGGACTTTGCAAAGCGATTTGAAGTAGGTATCACGCATATGGTTTAGCGGATGTGTATATAAAGGTAAAATATTTGACCATGAGGATGCGGAAGGGGATATTGATGGATGAGATTTTGAGGATGCGAACGAGCACAAGTTTGTAAATATTTTTATCTATTGCCCTCAGACGAGAACAATGACTCAACTCAAAAGTAAATGAAGCCAGAGTATTGAGGCCTGCGCCCGCAATTTGAGGGTTTTGTAAACAGTGCTTATTTTGAGATGTAAATAAGGGATTCTCACTCCTCTTGGTATCATTCAAATGGGTAAAGACACCATAATTAAAATGTCTTACCCATGATTTAATATCCTTCAAACCAATTCTTAAAAAAAATACCTGCACCTTTTCCCCCTGTGGTGTGGGGCGTAAGAATAGTACCAGCAACTTGCATCATCCGAATTCCATGCTGACAAATAGTCAAGTGGGCCTTCGATAAGGACTGACTTACCGGTTACAACTTTTGGGTATCATACAATAACAAAGATTGATTTCTGGAATGTGAATAGGCACATTCTTCATTCTTCTATAATCATTCTGGACACTGGATCAGACGGATCGCCAGGAAGCACGATTTCTTCAATTTGAGAGTGAATTTCTGCGAATAAATTGAACATCTGAGGAGTTACTGAAATAAGATTGTGGAATAGCGGAGAGTTTGTCTCTTATACTGGGATTCGGTTTCCGACAGAATCGTGACAGCTAGGTTCCGAACCAAAATAAGAAAAATCTCAAAAATTCAATGCTACGTTACGCTCCAACTGAACCCGACAATGTCGTGACGAAAGACTCCTTCTACGAACAACTTAACGCCGTTCAGAGTAAAACACCTAAAGGTGATATTGTAATGGTTATGGGAGATTTGAATTTGAGAGTGGGTGCCGATAAAAATGGATTCAGGCATATGATAGTCTTGGCGATCGCGATCATAACGACAACGGTGAAGGATTCGTAGAGTTCTGCAATTTGTAATGGATAGATGTTAGAGGACACCAAAGTGTCCATGGGGACGAATTTAAGATTTGCCAAACTGACCGGAAAGGTCCGGCGAAGCCATCTAGCGAAAACTCCTCAACGCGATAGGCGGCGGCACGAGCTTGCTGTAGCTTAGTGACGGGAGATGTCGGTGGGGTTTTTGTCATCTCGCTGCCCATACCATTACCAATCTAAATATTTCTCGTGCCTAGGAAAAAACAGCACACACGGGTACAAAAGGTCCCACGATCTAAAAAAAGTTTTAAGATTAGAATTTACTCAATATCTGAGTCTTCGAAATCTTATTTAATTAAAGACCGAGTTTCTGGTAATAAAATATATATTATTGAGTGCTCGACCTGAGCTCTATTTTCGAACTGAAACTTACAAAATTAAGACATGTATTTATATTTGAATTTCTTATCATTATGCTTCTTAACTATTTGTTATTATTAATATCTTATCTTACTTATTTGTTACATCATTACGTTCTTCTTATTACATATTGGTTCTTATTGTATATCCTTCTATCATTTCTTATTGTTATCATTACCATTGCCATTAAAGGCTCATTAGACATCCTAACACTATTTCTTATCTTAATGAAATGGGTGACTCATATAAACATGTTTGTTTCAACTAAAAATACTAATTATGTTTGTTTACCCATTTGACCGGTATTGATGAGTGCTCATGGTATGCGTCACTGGCTTGAGTTGGTGACGTAAAATAACTCCTCCCATCCTTAACTTAAACCTGTCCTCAGGTTGTTTTATATTAATATTAATTTTTTTGGAACATAATCTAGTTTTTATGTATATAGCAAAAACAATTAATACGAAAATTATTATTACTGTAAGGCCAAGTGTAGGCAATGTATACGCAAGAAAGTTGTGTGAGTTGTCAAGTTTCAATAATGTTTGAGTTTCTAATAAATGGACTGTTTTGTTTTGCAATTGTTCAATATGTTCGAAAGTGACTGGCTTCAATATGGTATAGTTTTTAATAGGATTACTTTGAGGCAATATTTTGGGAATGTAATTTCCTGATGTTTTACTTATAAATTTCCATGATTGTATATATATGGTACATGATTCAAATGTTAGGTGAAAATTCTTATACTCTATTAATATAGTGTGGTTGTCTGAATTATTACATGAGTATACCAAATGTTTATCCTGAATATTCGTAAATATAAATGTATTTTCTTTTATTTTAATATATCTAGGTTCAGTTTCTTCGATTAAAGTACAATTTGTTGGTCTTTGTTGGATAAGATTAGTTATGCATACATTATTTATTAAATTTTTACTTCCAATATCTCTTGCTACTCCTTTTGATACATAAAACTTGTCGATGTTTGAATAAATTTGAAGATTTCTAGCGTTAGGTAACGGAATAAGACGGTTAACTGAAATTGGTTCTAGCTCCAGGGGCATCTCTATAAATATTGTTAACTTATTCTTCTCAATCAGAACGTCAGATTTAATGTGTTGTAATTTAATTGCATCTATTTTATAATCAATTATATCTAAATCTGAAAGAATGTTTCTGTGAAGCAGATGTCCTTTATTATTCAAAAAGATCTCAAAAGTTTGATCTATTTTTTCTTGTGCTAAATTCAAGAGTTGCTGAAAGTTGATATAGTTATTTATTTGAGAAAGTTGTTTGGAGTGATCATTGATCATGTCGATACTACTGTTTATGGACTTTTCTAAAGCCAAATTATTTCTGTTAACTTGTTTTGCTATGTCACTAATTGATGTACGTATTTCGTTGCTAGATTTTAACAATAATTCGTCGTTAATTTTAAGATTTTTTTCACTAGTTTCTATAGTTTCAAAGTTTTGTTCAATGATGTGCCTATCTTCTTCATCCATGGTTCCTTCGAGCCATTTACGCAAGGTTCCTATAAAGTTAAATGCTCCTCGCTTGTTGCGAATATGTTCAGGGAAAAGTGAGTGTAGTTCAGTTTGCAAATGATTAATTAATTTACGCGTATTTTCTAATTGAAACTCAACTCCGGATATTGCCAAAAGTTCAAAATTCGTTTTAATTCTGTTCATCAAATAATCCGTATCGGTTTTAAAAATGGGATGTCCTATTATCGCTCTGCTTGTGGTAATATATTCCTGTCCCGTTTCAATAAGGACGTAACCATTTTGTTGTGTTAATGGCAACATTGTAACACTACTTGCCTGTGGAATCGTTAACAGGGGTATTGTTACCATAGTCCCTGAAATGATAAATTTTACGTTTTTTTTTAAACCTTTGTGGATGAATTTTTCTCTTGCCTTGTGCTTTAGAAAACCTAGGCTGTAATTTACTTGGATTAGCATTTTCAACGAAGTTTACATCAGTTTCATATTGTTGTCTTTTTGTATTTAATCTATTTATATATATTTCTTTATATTGTTTAAGTTGCTCGTAGATGGCTTTCTTATCCTTACGGCATTCATTAAAAAATATGTCAGATGGTTTTTCTTTATGAGAAGAATGATACGTATTATTATAAGTTTTTAAACATTCTTCTACTGGATTGAAATCTAATAAATCTCTATCTTCAGTTTTTTGTCGTAAATAAAACGTTCTTAGATTTTCATTTAGAGTGCGATGCGCTACCTCAATGTCCCCATTCCCTGTCTTATGATGTGGTGAACAAAAGTGAATTTGGATTCCTTCCTTTTGTAACCAATCTTTAGTTTTTTGAGAGTCAAGGGCTCCTTCATTGTCGGTTACTATTTTCTTAGGCTTGCCTATCCTATTAAGCATAACCCGTAAAACTTGTATAACCGTATCCCATTGCCTATTTTTCAATGGTGATATAGTCATAAATTTTGAAAATTTATCGATACAAGTAAGATAAGGTGAATTCTTATCCCTAAACCAAATATCAATATGGTATATATCCCTTACATCCCTAGCAGTCTCTGTAAGTTTAAATGGCAACTTTCCGGGATTTCTTTCATATTTGGTTTGGGTGCATATGAAACATTTGTTTATATAGTTAGCAATTCTCTGCTTTAAATTTGGGTGAAAATATTTGTTTGACAAAATTTGATAGGTTTTATCAATCCCTTGATGGTTACTGTTTTTATGCTCTTTGGCAATTAATTCTTCAATCTCTTCTTTAGAGCAATTCCAAAGATATTTATTGGCTTGGACTATTGAGCGTCTCGGATTGTCAATTTTCCATTTGGTATAGTAGTCTTGGAAAAGTAATAACGTTTTTCTATTAGGAAATTTTATCCCTGTGGTACC
This sequence comes from Chloromyia formosa, assembly GCA_964017055.1. Taxonomy (NCBI): domain Eukaryota; kingdom Metazoa; phylum Arthropoda; class Insecta; order Diptera; family Stratiomyidae; genus Chloromyia; species Chloromyia formosa. The sequence goes on from OZ024815.1 coordinate 36,317,083, forward strand.
TGCATGAGCTAAATGATTTTTAAATATGTATTCTACAGTTTTATCATCATATTCCTTATAGGTGAATATAATTAATTTGCGATTATCAAAGTTTTTCCTTTTTACGTTATTGGTCTTTCCTAATTTCAAAATAATTTGATTTTTATAACAATTTAATGGTTTTTCTGAAATAAAAATATGATTAATATTGTCCTCATTCGCTGTGTGTATCGTAGCTAATGTTGATTTGTTTTCTTGCTCATTCAATGCATGGATTTCAACTCTAGATAGTGCATCCGCAACATAATTTTCTTTCCCTTTTATATGTTTAATCTCGTAATCATATTCCATTAATTTAAGTTTCCAACGTTGCAGTTTTGCGTTTTCTTCCTTAAGGTTTTCAAGAAATACTAGAGGTTTATGGTCAGTTTGCAAAATGAACTTCCTGCCATATAAATAGGGTCTAAAATACTTTGTAGCCCATACAATTGACAACAATTTTTTTCGATTGTTGAGTATCTAGTTTCATGTATATTTAACGTTCTAGATGCGAAACAGATTGGCTTGTTCTCTTGACTCAGCACTGCGCCTATAGCGAAGTTACTTGCATCAGTAGTTAACGTGAATTGTTTATTTAGATCTGGATGTGTCAAAATTGGATCGTTAATAATATATTTTTTAAGAGACTGGAATGACTCGATATATTCTGGGTTTTTAATGTAAATTTTTTGACCTTTATGGAGAAATTTTGTCATTGGTTTCGCTATTTTAGCGTAGTCCCTAATGAACTTTCTATAGAACCCAGTCAATCCAAGAAAGGATTTTATTTGTTTGCATGTTTCCGGGAGTGGAAATTTTTCAATGGCCTTTAGCTTGTCTGGATTAGGCTTTATACCCTGAGGTGTAATTACATGTCCTAAAAATTCAGTGCATCGCTGAAGGAAGTGAGTTTTTGATAACTGTATCTTCAAATTTGCCTTTCGAAGTGTTCCAAAAACTTTCCTTAGAGCGATTTCATGCTCTTCTAAGGAAGTAGAAAACACAAGAATATCATCCATATACACAATGCATATTTTATTTATATGATCCCTTAAGATGTGGTTCATTAATCTTTGAAATGTTGCCGGGGCATTTTTGAGCCCGAACGGCATTCTTGTGAATTCGTAATGTCCACTATCTGTGGAAAATGCAGTTTTGTGTCTATCCTCAGGTTTGATTTCGATCTGGTGGAAACCCTTTGCCAGATCGATTGAGGTGAAATAGTTTGCATTTCCTAATTTACCTAAGATATCATCTATCTGTGGTATGGGAAATTTATCTTCAACCGTTAAGTTATTAATTTTCCTAAAATCAATAACGAGTCTGTGTTCACCGGGTGTCTTTTTTGGGACTACCCAGATGGGTGAATTATACGGAGAATTTGATGGTTGAATGATACCCTGCTTTAGATCTTCTTCAATTTGTTTGTTGACAAAGTCTCTTAAAGCATACGGATATCGATAATTTTTTTGATAGATAGGTTTATCAGTGTTTAGTTTTAATTCATGTTTTATCTCGCTCGTAAAAGTCAAGATTTCATTTTTATTATACTCTAAATCACTGAATTCATTTTTTATCCTATCAACAACAATTTTTTCTTCGTTTGAGTATTCAGTTTCTTTTTTGTCTACCTCGTATTCTTTTTCAGAATTATTTTGGGCCGCAATAGTACAATATATTTCCTCTTGATTTAAGCTCAAGGGAATTTTAATTGAATTTATTGTTAAGCTATTATCTTGAAAATTGATAATTGCTTTTGTTGGCACAAGAATATTTTGCCCTATTATAGCATCGAATTCCCTATTTTCTAATTGTACGAGTTTCCACTCAACCTTTCCATCTATATTAAATTCTTGTGGAAAGCTGGTCAACAACCCTTCTGTGGCAAGGGATTCACCATTTACACTTGAAATTATTAATTTGTTTTCAAGTGTATGCCTTCTATGCTCGGCAACTCGTTTGAGATTCATGATTGATGTAGAGCAACCTGTATCAATCAGACATCTAACTTTAACGTCATCTAACGTTAATTGAACAATAGGCAATTGATATCTGGATCCGAGGCTTGGAACCGAAAATTTGGTACGTCTGACTGAATATGCAATGATGAATCCCTTGACACTGCAGTATTCATAGACACATCAGAGGTTAATGTCAAGTCGTTTACATTGCGATTTTGATTTTGTTCACAATTATATCTAACGTTAGATTGAGCAATACCTCTGTTACTAAAAGATCCCTGACTTTTTCCGCTACCTAATGCTGACCTAGAGCTCATTGGTTTCCTATTAAAATGTTCATTAAGGTAGCCAGTATTCACCAAGACTTTATATGCGTCTTCTAGTGTCTCAGGCTTATATGCGTGCAATACCCCTCGTATAGGCTCAGGGCACTTATTTATAAAAGTGGATTTCGCAATTTCGTTTTTAGTCCTAATGTACTCTGTTTTTTGACTTACACTATAATTTACATTATAATTTATTTTTTGGTTTAGCTTAAAAAGGCACTTACATATGTAGCCATATAGTTGTCCAGCCGTTGTAAATTGCGCCGCTAATAGCTTTTCCATGAGTTGTGTTTCATTTTCCGGTGTGTCAAAATGGTTGATCATTAACGCTTTCACTGTCCTCCAATCCGTTGTCATGTGCGTTTGTAGCACCTCTCTAGCTTTTCCCGTGATTTTCGTTAAAATTTGTTGATGAAGAATTGGCTTCAATGGGCATTCCTCAATAAACTTTGCCACGACATCAACCGCGTCTACGAAAGGAAATAAATCTATTTGAGTACCATCAAAACTTGGTATTCCACAAATGTAGCTGGAGAGCTGTTTGAAATCCATTTTCGCTGGATCTTCGAGCTTCAATTCAGCAAATATTTTTAAGATTTGGTCCAAAGTTGGTCCGTGTCCCGACTGCGCCAGTTTTAAGATTAGAATTTACTCAATATCTGAGTCTTCGAAATCTTATTTAATTAAAGACCGAGTTTCTGGTAATAAAATATATATTATTGAGTGCTCGACCTGAGCTCTATTTTCGAACTGAAACTTACAAAATTGAGACATGTATTTATATTTGAATTTCTTATCATTATGCTTCTTAACTATTTGTTATTATTAATATCTTATCTTACTTATTTGTTACATCATTACGTTCTTCTTATTACATATTGGTTCTTATTGTATATCCTTCTATCATTTCTTATTGTTATCATTACCATTGCCATTAAAGGCTCATTAGACATCCTAACACTATTTCTTATCTTAATGAAATGGGTGACTCATATAAACATGTTTGTTTCAACTAAAAATACTAATTATGTTTGTTTACCCATTTGACCGGTATTGATGAGTGCTCATGGTATGCGTCACTGGCTTGAGTTGGTGACGTAACTAAAAATAGCAAAGAAAAATAAAGAAACTTCGTAACTACAATGAAGCGCCGATGTGCACCCGACGGCGGGTGAAAGTGGACTCCTGAGTGATCGCTCTCTCAACAGGTCGCAACCCCCGGTTCAGCACACGCATCAGCCAAAATTTCTCGTCAATGGAGTTCTATGCGACGAAATTCTCCGTTTGCATAAAACTCGACGTGGATGTTGGAGCGAAGAACGAATATCGATACCCGCTTGTCTATTGTATCACAAGGCAAGGCCGATGACATGCAATCAAACTGTACATTTTTAAAGAAAACTGGTGTGTGTGCTTTAAGAAAATGTTTGAGAAATGACAATCCGAATAGACCATAAGAAAATTCATTCATTACAACAGACCCTCGTTTGCAAGATCTTATCGAGCAAACAAGACTGAAGACTACGTCTTTATGTTCCTGGCATGGAATACAGCAACATTTTTGCCTGTCATGGCTGCCAATTCATAGGAAGAAGAAGAAGTCTAATACATTCGCTCAAGGTTTTTTTTGAACCTGCTTGCGTAGTAATTCAAGCTTTTCGTCATTTGTTACGTCAGCTCTGGGCAAATTTAGATAGGGCTAATGACGAACCATGAGAAACCATATTTTTCTCGAAAACGACGAAGTAGGGCGAGAATCCTACTGAAGAATAAGAAGTTGATCGAAGGGCACTATTAATGGATGACAGCTTGATATCCCAATCTCGTTGACCAGGGGTGACATAGGCTCGAATCGCAGCCACCAGCAACCGATCCACGTGTTCTGATGCGTTATGCCTCACTCCATAAGAGTCCATTAAGCTCTTGAAAGATACTGACTTGAACTGAACGCCATTGTCCGTAATAATGGATCGCGACACGCTAAACACTAACACTGTCTAAGTATTCAACTAGAGCATTTGCTGTTATTTGACGTATGGGCTCGGCGAACGAGAATTTTGAGAGGTGGTCGAGAACAACGATTATGGCATGATTTAGATCGCGGATAAGATCCAAGGCAGTCTATGTATAGACTCTGGAAAATGCGATCAGGAAGAATGAATTTTCCCATCGGAGGTTTTAGAACCTGGTTTGGAGCTTTAGTTTCCTTACACGTCATGCAGGGGGCGATGAAGTCTTTGACTTGTCTCATAATTTTAGGCCAATAATAAAACGCCCCTTTAAACGCTTGAGCGAGCAATGACAATATAGGTCAGCTTATCCGGAATCCAAAGTTTCCAAGAGCTCTCCTCCTGGTTCTCAGATCGACGATATACATAAAATAAATAAATAAATAACTGGCGCAACAGTCCAATTTGAACCACGGCCTCGAGATGAGTTAGCATCATCTCATTTTCTAGATCGTGACGGTTTTTTTGTGCAGAGGTATGTGATCAGCAACACGCTCAACCGAGTTATTTACCCCATAATGGGTACTCATTTAACAGCTGAGTGGGCTCATAGTCCGACACGTAAATCCCCGGAATCGAACCGGGGCCCAGTGCGTTGAAGGCGAACGTGCTAACCGTTGCGCCATCCGGACTACAGACGATATCCATAGCTGTCGATAACTTAAGATCCGGAGTTTGATGGGATTTCTACTCGATTGCCTCAATTGAATACATTCGAGTCAGATTATCACGTACAACTTTTTGGCTACCCTTTCTGTGTTCTATGGTAAACCTGAAGCCTTGCAGCTCCAAAGACCTCCGCGCAAGTTTACCGTGTAGGTCGGTCTACGACATAGAGACGCGTAATCCGTCGCTATCGTAAATTCATGCCCTTCTACATAGGTACGGAATTTATTTTATTCCCAACACCGCTGCGAATAGTTTTGCTGGGCTGAGTTTAACTTCTGCGTCATCAAGGCAATCGGTGCTTCTCAACGGTCGCCCACTTTCTTTACGAGCATCAAAGGCTCTTTTGCCTTCATCAGTTCAAACAAAATTTCGGGTTTTGCGGAGCATGTCTGTCTGTCTGTTATCAACAAAACGACGATACCAACCACACATCCCAAGGTATCTGCGCAGTTGTTTAGCTGAACTTTGCAAGGGAAAATCAGCAATGACCTGGACCTTGCCAGGATCAGTGCAAATGCAACCATTTCCTATGACGTGGCCTAAGTATTGGACTTCCTTTATCACAAACTTGCTCTTCTTTATGTTCCTTTCCCTGAACCTAGAGAAGAGCAAGCTTGTGTTGAAGGAAGTCCTGCCTTTCTCTTTCTCAAACAAAAGCGACTTCCTGTAGTAAGAGAATGTGGTCTTCAAAAGTCTCCGTTACGAGCAAGAGATCATCTAGATGTATGAAAACTTTGTGGCGAAGATGTGCTGCAATGACTCGATCCATCAACCGTTGCATGGTTTGAGGCGTATTGTACAATCCGAACGGCATGGTTACGAATTGGAACAATGGCCTACCAGGAACCGTGAGACTATCGCAAACCAAATCGATAGGCTGCAGCATAAGTAAAGTTTTCTCTTTCTCCATAAATTTGGTCGTGAAAATTGTTTGTCTTTTTTTTCAAACAAACAGGTTTAAGATAATGTTGCCTACAATATTTCAACAATAGTTATTTTCTGTCATTGAAATAAAACAGTAGTAATTTTCTTTAATGTTTTTTTTGAAGAATTGAATGTAAGAAACTATAATCGAAAAATTACACTTTTTAATTTTTATTTAAATGATTATATCTAATTTTTTTGCATAACCCTTGACTCATGTATGATTCTCAAGTTGGAGAAACTTGCCCAAAGAAATACGAGTACATAATTATTCATGTATATCTGATTATCAATAGCGGAGGCCATTACACACAATTTCTTCCAAGGATCTGTATATTATAAATACATATATGCTAAAAGCACTCTCATCCAGACGCACGTTGATTCTCTGTCGTCGTTATACATGTACATCCTCCCAATTTCATAGAATATTCAACACAAGTAATGAGCAATTCGTTAGTCAAGAAGGATCCTTGTGCTTCCAGAATTCATTACAGCCAAGCCGAATCACAATTGCCCATTGTTCTGATTCCCTGGCAAATAAAGGTTGCCTTCGCCCACTCCATAGGGATATGAATAGGTAAATCTGATTTTGCTGCCATTGGGGATTTTGCCGACTGTCTGTGTGAAGCATGCAACGCTTAAGATTTTTTCTTGAATGGTATCCGGAGCACGGGCAAACAAGGTAGTCTAGGAAATGCAAATTGAGAAAGAAAACTTAATTAAATGCGTTCTTGATGATGATCCTGACGATGATGATGATGTTGCTGATGAGGATGGTAATGGCGATGTTGGTAGCTAAAAATACGAGCGAAAAGATATGGTGCATGTGAAACGAACTCGTCCTTTCAACATTGAATTAGCAACGGATGATATGATACGCCGATGATGAATTTGAGCTATCAGTTAAAAGGAAATGGTAAAGATGATAACGTTTTAAATATCTCTAGTATGCACATTAAGTCTCCAATGTGGCATACATGTGGTAGATGATATTTTTTTTTAATCAAGAGAGACATTGACTTCGTTGTAATGACAGACGTAAACAGTTTTGTTATAATCAGAAGTCATTTCTGTATATGTCGTCGAGTTTTTATCTGAATGTGGTTATGTTTTTCACAAATCGATTTAATAATTTAAAAAAGAAAAGCGTGGAAATCTTACGCATAAAATTTAAACCGTTGAATATCAAATTTTGGGGTTGGTAATGAAATCCGCAGCAACCAAATCCCCAAACCAAAACCGCCCGAACCAACATCTCCAAAAATAGCCGTTCTTATTGATTTGCTCTTTTTGAATTTGGCTAGTTAATGTGATTTTTAATAGCATAATATATACAATTAATGAAACCGGAATATGGAGGACTACGCCCGCAATTCGAGGGTTTTGTAGCTAGCGTTTTTTTTTGTATGATCGGCTCCTTGCTCTTCTTGATACCACTCAGATGGATAAAAGAAAAACATAATTAAAATGTTTTACCCACTTACATTTTACATGCCAATTCATATTACGTGATTGTAACGAAACTTAGAACATATTATTGCCTAAGGTGTTGGTTATCGTTGGCCATCAGTACTTTTGACCTCGAACGTGTTTAAGGCATGCAGGGGTGTGCTAACTATAACTATAGAAATAAACTATTATCGACATATTCTGAGAAGATATACAGATTCCACTATTTTCCATTTTTTTTTCGGAACCCACCTTACTGTAAGTTTTCATAATTCTAAGTATAACGGTCTCAAAATGCAAGGGGAAGGGGACATATTACGAACTAATATTTTCTCCTCCCCCAATGTTCCCCTTTCTACAAATTTCAAGAAAATGCGAAAAAATGGAATGTACTCAACATTACCTTTCTCACGATACCTCAACTGCCTATACCAGTCGATAAATAAAAATTGACCTTAATTTCGGCTCTATGTAAACACCGCCCCCCCCCTTTACCCGCTAAAGTTGTATTAGTCAGCGCCCCCAACCAATCTTTACCCTTTCAAAAATGATTAATTAAATAACTGCAATTCGCACAACGAAAAACAACATGAAAGTAGTACTCACACCTATGAGGCCGGTAGGTGTATTTTTTGTGTGGATAGCGTCAAAATGCCTAAATTTAAATGAATGTACTATTATTAAATTTATGTGATTGTAATGAAACTTAAAGATATTATTGCCTATAGTATTTGCGATCATTGGCCATCAATATTTTTGACCTCGAGTGCGCTTAAGGAGTGTAGGGGTGTGCTAACTGCAACTATAGAAATGTACTATTATTAACCTTTTCTGATGAGATATCAAAATTCTGTGATTTTTAGTTTTCTGTGCTAGTAAAATGCCGCTTTCCTGCAAATTTTCATATTTCTAAGTATAACGGTCTCGAAATGCAAGGGGGGGGGGGGACAAACTCGGATCGCATATTTTCCCCTCCACCTCTTTTCCCCTTTTTTCAAATTTGATGAAAATACCAAAAATATAATGTACTCGGTGTTACCTTTCCCATGATACCCCACTTGCCTATACCAGATGAAAAAAAAAATTTGACCTTCACTTCCCCTCTATGGGAACCTCCCCTTAAAGTCCGTCTATTAGAACGAATCGCTTTCTCCGGCGAATTGTAATATTTCTTCATATTCCCACAAAATTTCATATATGTAGCTTCAGCGGCTCATGAGATATTTCATGGACAGACAGTCAGACAGACGGACAGACGGACAGACGGACGCATGACCGATTTCATACATGTTTTGTTTTTACTACAAAACCCTAAAAAACTAAATTTATGTTTTACTGTAATACAATCGCGTTTACAGCATATAATCCCAACTTTTCAAATTCGGGCAGTTAGAGCGCAAAGATAAACAAAGTTTAAACTGTCACTAAATATGTAATTCACTCTTTGAATTTCCAAAGCTCAAGATTAACTGCATTTATAATTTCTTGATTGCAATTAAAAAGAATTCCTCTCAATTTTTTTAATTTATTTTTGGAAACAACGAGAAATTATACGGCGCTAGATGTGGTGTGTATGGTGGCGGGCTAATGTCTTCATTGCCAGATAACGCAACAAAGTTGCTTGTCATTTGAGGAGTGCGAGCTGATAAATTATCGTGATATAGGAGGTTATAATGAACGATATTCTGGTCGTACTGCTTCCAACGACAGATCGAAGGCAGCACATGATGAGTAGTGATCTCTCGATGGTACGAAACCAGAGGCCGAGGCTCCCATTACATCCGGACCCCGATGCGAGCGCGAGAGCATCTGAGCTATCCGCTAACCATTCCATCCTTCTCGTTTATTTTTTTTTTATCATTTCCCATTTTTATCTTCGCTAGGCTTATGAATTTTTATTAATACCTAACGGACAGGGCCAAAAGGCGGCGAAAACCCCGCACACGTATGCCAAACTGAGCTCAGGCAAGCATTGGTCGCCAGATGGCACGACTCTTAACAGTCATTATGTTACCTTAGGCTTCGTCCTCACAGGCATCTTCGGACGCCCACCAAACCGTCCTTTACAAAGAATCGTCGTAGTTTTTCTTTTTCTTTCTAGTAAATTTTTTTTAACTTCTGGTAAGCAGGTTTCTAAATATTCGTTAGAAGTTACCGTTTGACCAGTTTCCAAGGGAATAGCAGCTGCAATTTTTACGCTGGTGAAGTAAAATGACAGCATTACTTTTGTTGCTGACTTTTATCGTCTCGTTTTAACTAGTAGATTGGCATTTTCTGGGCTCCATACCATTAGTTCTATTTGGTTTCAGGGTCGAACTTATAAAACCAAGATTCGGCACTTGTGACGATTTGATGAAAGATACACTTCTCATCTTTAATTTTTATAAGAAAATATGTGGCTAAATGCAGACGTACTTCTTTTTGGGAGTCTTCTATAGAACCGCCAGCGATAGATGGAGTGAAATTGACCTTCACGGACCAAGTAAATTTCTTGGATACGAAGTTGAGCTGGAGGTCTAACGTAATGAAACTACGGCTGTAGGAGGGCTATAGGTAAATAATGGGGTAAGCAACTAAAAATGGTTCACTGGCTCGTTGAGTCAGTTAATCGTTTCATACTTCTGCACGGCGTAATTGCCTGGTGACTATCTCGATGAACGGACTCGAACCGAGTTTTGCTGGGTAAGGTGCAACGAATGGCTTCTATTGCAATCACTGGAGCAATTAGGACAACACCGTTTGCTACCCTTAAGGTTCAAACAGACAGAACGCGTTATAACGCGACGTTTATGGAATGCCCCTAATCGCGGCATTCGGCGATATTGGCTACGTCACACACGCAGCATTATCTGGGCGGGCGATCCAGTACTGTGGTTGAGTTTGTACAGCAATCATGAGTAGTTCTGATGAGAAGAACGCCGGTAACGCGCGTTACTTTTGTAATTTTGTACAACCCGAAAAGTTAACGTCGCGTTCCGAAAGGTAACGCTGATTGATAACGCCACGTGTGTGGCAGGGATGATGCAATGCAGTGCAATACAACCGTACCGCCGTAACGCGACGGTACAGGAACGCCGAACGTCGCGTTATAACGCGTTCTGTGTGGCAGAACCTTTAATGTCATGCTAAACTTGCTTCCGCTGAACGTTATTGCTTAGAGATGGCGGCAAATGTTGTAGTCCGGCTGCGTGAAACGGTATGTGGTTGTGGACTTCATTAAACACTGGACACTCATCAATTCTTGACAATTTATATATTCCTCAAACAACCGACTATGTACTACAACACTACGCTTTCGATAAAAACTTCAAAATTTTATTCCATCACGGGAGGAGAATAGAACTTCGCCTCTTGGGTCCGCTGCCATATACATATATGGCTCGAAGACTGAGGCGGAGGTTGGATATGGAGTGAATTCCGAGTCGCTCGAAATAAATCTGGCTTATCGAATCCCTGATCACTGTAACGTTTTTCAAGCGGAAGTCTCGGCGATAAACGAATCCTTAACATGCTTAACAAGGTTGAGCGAAAATAATTAACTGGTAAGGACATAATTGTCCTTACCGACAGCCAAGCGGCTATAAGAGCTCTGGAGTCTGCTTTGATTACATCAAAGACTGCCATGAAATGCCGGTCAACACTGAGGGACCTACGCAACTTTTTCAACATCACTATAAGCTGGATCCCGCCAAGGAATTACGGGAGTGGTTCCTCATAGACTTCGCTCTATCGGTATGCTCGTTACATTATGTTAAGATAAACTGAAATCGGCTGCGTTTGATAGAGCCAACTTGAGGTGGACTATTGGAAGTACCTGTCATGTAACAAGGCTGATATAGTCCAGGCATGATATCGGCCGCTCCATACAGCTGTTGTCGCTGAGAAGACAATATACTGGAACTGTTGTGGTTGACATTACAGGCAATTTTCTGTCCTGAAAGCATGCAATGTTTTTAATGACTTCTGCAGGAGCTGTTATGACCAGGATGAGGAGGAGAACACTTTTCATTTACTCTGCGCCTGTGCAGCGTTGAGTATTAGTAGAAGGTTATTTCTAGGTGCCTACGTTTTTTACGAATTTGGCGATCTATCAAGAGTTGATATCAGTAAACTACATAAATACATAATGCGCTCCGGTTGGTTCGCCTCATAGGACGGTTGGTTGCAGCTTCCCAGTGGTAACACAACGAACCCACTTGTCGCCAATGCGTGCAGTGACAGTCAGGGCAGACTCTTTACCTACTTACCTATTTTTTTGGGTGTCAAAATTCTTGATACGGAAACAGATCCTGAACCCGCACTCAAGGTATACCTCTCTCAGAGAGAGAGAGAGATATTTACACCGAAAATCGTAGGTTCGTACTGCCTAAAGCGAAAATCCACTCTGTCTTAAGTGAATTTCACTTTAGGAAGTGTGAACGGCCATGTGTGCATTAAAACAATGACTACGTTTAGACTGCACAACTTAATGCGGATTAATTCATGGAGTTTTATTAGAATTTGAAAGTGACAAAAAAAAATGCTGATTTACTTCTTATTGACCCGTGCGTTCTGAATGTAGCTCATTATACAAAGCCCCGCGACCCTGTTACATTTAATTTTTTTCATAAAGTACAATGTAAGGATATTTTTTACGATTTCAGAGGTTATTTATGCAAAATACATCAAAAGTGTGGATGGAGTGCAATTTTTCTTGGGCACAATTAATTTTTTTAGGGTAATTTTCTATTTTAAATTGGGGGTATATGTCTACCATGACTCGACGCACCAAAACTGGTTTAATTCAGCATTTGTGTATATTCATAGGATAGTTCCCGAAGCCGTCGCCACCCCTAACTTAATTTCGACATTAGGTGGTATGAACCTACAATGCATACATCATGTTCCCCTCTACGCGTTTTATCTGAAGCCGCCAGATACAGCCTTGGCCAAAAGTATTAGCACCCTGTAAATAACTAAATATTTTTTTGTTTAAATGAAAAAAAAAGTTTTTTTTTCGAAATTATTATTATGTATCGATGAAATTAAACTAAATACATTAATATGTTGTGGGTCCACCCTTTGCTTTTATTACAACAGTAATCCTCTTGGGCATACTCCTAACGAGCTTTGTACAGTCAACGGTACTTATGGAGTTCCACTCGTGTACCAAAGCTGGTTATGGTAACACCCTAACAACATGCCCGTTCACATAACACACACAAGATCATACCCATTGTAGATACATACATATCATGCCGGCACAGCATATTCATAGAATATTTACAGTCATGTCCATAAGAATGTTTATTCCATCGACACTTTCAATTTTATTCCATTGACACTTTCAATTGATTGAATATTATAAACACTAAAAGAATCTACTTTGTTCTTACGCTGCTCATATCATTTGTCATCTACTTAATGCGTTTTCGATGTACTGTATTAATAGCCACTTTTGATTTTAGAAACAATTAACTAAGAAATTTCAATTGAGCCATCAGCATCCATCGTCCACAGAATGATATCCGAAATTTAGTATAAAGATTCAAATTTTGTTAGATTTTAAGTCAGTTGTATCTTACTACTCAGGAAATAAAGATTAGAATTTAATTTGGAATTTCATTTCTAAGTTCCCCTAATCCCATAACTAGCTGCTTTTAACGCCACTTTTGATGTGATGGTGTATTTCTGTATGTTACGCTTCAGAATACCCCAAAGGTGTTCGATAGGGTTCAGGTCTGGGGACTGCGCTGGCCAATTTAATAATTCAATATTGTTGTCTCTAAACCAGCGCATCGTAATCGCCGATTTGTGACAAGGAGCATTATCTTGTTGGAATTTGACTCCACGTAGATTCGTGTCACCAAAAATGCGCGTTAACGAAGTCATTAGTACAGTTTCAAGCACATTTATGTACTTTTCACTGTTCAAACGGTCTTCACAAACGAACATCTCGCCGACTCCACCAGCAGCCATGCTACCCCAAACCATGATACAGCCTCCTCCATGTTTAACTGTAGGCACCACGTAATCTGGATGATATTCCTCACCAACGCGCCGCCTAACAAAAGTCACACCAGGTGTTCCAAATACTTGTTAGAAAATACAAAAAACCTGTTTCAATTTTTTGGAAAAATTTTCTGAAATCGAGGCCTCCGTAAAAAATTACGGTTATTGTTGTTTGAAAAAGGCTATAATTAAGCTTACCTGGAAACTTGATTCATGGGACCACAGAACATTTGCCCAATCCTCTTCTGTGAAATGCTGGTACCGAAGAGCCCATTCCAAGCGATTTTTTTTTGTTGGCTGCTGAAAGCCACGGCTTCTTTCTAGCTTTACAACCTTTCAAGCCTGCTTCTGCGAGACGCCTTCTTATCGTTCGAGCACTTATTACTTTCCGCAAGTTTTCCGACAGGTTAGCAGCAAGCGCAGAAGATGTTTTTTTACGCTCCTTCAAAGAGTCGCGGACAAGTTTTCTGTCCTGGCGTTTTGAAGTTACGCGTTTTCTGCCTGTTCTTGGCTTATTTTCAAGAGAACTGGTCTCCGCAAACAGCATGATAGCAGATTGCACTGCGCACCGAGAACATTTCACTAGCTTGGCAATCTCAACTTGAGATTTGCCCTGTTCATGTAATAATTGAATTCTACAGCGTTTTTCAATACCAAGCTCACTCGTTTTAGGCATATTGTATTGCACAGAGTGTCTAGTTTGCAAATAAATTACAAAAACAAGCAACCACACCCTATAAGTAACAAATGGAGACTGACAAAATGTTATCAACAATTTCTCAAATGCCCCATTTCCTGGAATTTGCACGCCAGATGTTTCATGGCTCTTCAAAGAAGATCATTTATTGCTGTTATTATTGTTTGAACAAACCAGTATCGAAAATATTAAAAGAAATTATCAATTTTAACACACGTTTCAAATTACATGTGTTTTGAAGGGGTGCCTAATACTTTTGGCCATGGCTATACATAAAAATAAAACGTTAAATTAAGTATGTTGGGCACATAGTGGGAACATGATATCAGACAGGTTTCGTACTGGTACTTTTACATCTAAAATTTTGTAGATTTTGAATGTGTGGATTTTGATCTTATGGGTTTTGAATTTGTACGGATTTCGTTCCTAACCTCTTAAGTTCTTCTTTGAATTCGTTGTCGAAATACAATTCCTTTTATCAAATTAACAAAAAAAAAAAAGAACAAATACTGGAATTCCTCCAGTCCCAAAGAAAACTTTAATGTTTCGAATGGAACTTTAATCGGTTTGTCATCACCCATCCCTTAACCCGTTCCACACAAAATTGTCAGATAGCATGGTGGCCATGAAAACATGAAACATTTCACTTTATCTCATTGACACATTGTTGTGCTCGATGTTATGCTCTGACATTTAACTGTAGGCCTTCGAGGCTCCGAGCATTGAACAAGAAGCTTTCATGAGAACGAAAATGCCCCAGGGGAAGTATCACTGTGGCCAACCAATTTTTGCTGGCACCACCGTCACCTCCGTGTGTCCTTCTGTTTTACGGCTAAACTTCGATTTCTTGCCATTACTCGGCAATTTCTTATGTTTCGGCGAGTAACTCAATTTTATGGTGCCTATGTCGAAATTGAGATAAGGACGATTGCTTTCGTAGCACAACAAGGAACTCGCCTTATCGGCAAGCGGAAGAAATAGTTTTTGGCCTATAGCCCGGAGGCGGGATATTCAGTTCGGCAATACTTGCTGTTGTGCATTCGTATTGTTTTTGTTGGGAATTTAATTTTTATGGGAGTTTTTCGAACTGTTTTGCAGTACTTACAATATTTTTGTTTTTATAGGTTTTATCGAAGGAGGGGACGCGATTATGATAGCCGAACAGAAATGAATTGAAAGGTTATGAATCGCTTGAGGCGATTGACTGAAATTCGTTGTGGCACATGGACAAATCCTTGAAACTACTATCTCATTGCTGCCAATTTGGTATACATACATCCGATGTCACATCTATATGAACGAGTATACATGTCCCAACTAAAGAACTTCCCTAATTGTTGTTTTATTTTTTTCTACTAACCACCATGACCTGGTCCTTCAAAACTAGGCGTTGCTTAATTCGTTTCACTGTCATGCCTTCGTACGGTTACAAACGTGTTCAGAATCCTCGGAAACATTTGCTCGTAACCATAACCAACCCCCTCGGAACTTTGACCTGACTAGGCCTCGTCCGGTTGTTTGCACCGTATTGTGGATGCGCCCACCGAATGAATATATGCCCATTCCCGTGGTCATTTCAGATTATACCCACGTCAACGAGGATTTATATGTGGCAAAACGTTTGAAATTTATTGTCAATACATGACATATGAAAAAGCAGTTTTTTGTTTACTTGTTGGTACACCAAAACTCCAATGTTGATCGGGGTAATGACTTTATTTGATTTTTATGTGTCGGATAATAGCAATAGCTTTTCGTTTCGATGATTTGATTTTTTTTTGCCGAGAGGATTAAATGCGAATGGATGAATTATGGGTATGATTTTATTGGGCTTTGAAATGTCAATTATTACCTAATAGTGTGTAGGTACAATGGATAATCATTTTGAATCCACAAGCTCAAGCTTTGTTTGGAGAGCATTCTGAAGTTATAGCCATATATTCCATATATAATTCTACAAACAGGAGGAGGAGGAGACAAATGAAAATGGGTAAACTCAGAAAGAGCCGAAAATCCCTTACGGTTGTGGATCAGTTGCGCTACCACTCAGTGATGGGTTTTCGGTCTTCTGAAGGGCATAAATCATGAGTTGTAAAATTTGTAGATTACCTCCTTTTAAATTTTTACGCGTGTGTTAACAAAAGTTAATTCTCGCACTGTAAACTGACGGCGCGAACCTTATACGGGAACTGTCAAAATCGTTTCCACAACTAGCTCAGATTTCATTTTATGTAATTGATGGATGCCAGTATAAAAAATGAGCCTGTAATGTAACATATGCGTGCCATTTGGTCAGTAGCGCAGTGCGCTCAGGGGTCAGTCTGATGTCTCATCATACGTAGTCGTGCCATAAGTTCTGTGAATACGCAAGTGTTATAGGACTGATGCTCGCGAGCGGTTTTGTTTACAAAACATAGGGTGGACCCTGTGTTGCAAAATATTTTCCAGTTTGGGTCATTTTGTCACGGAGTTAACATGAAGTGGAGCGTAAATGAAAATCGTATCGCTGTAATCACCCTGTACAAGTGCAAAAAATCGCCAGTAGGGATTTTCGATCTGCTAAAACCATTGAGAATTTCTCAAAAGTTTGCGTTAGATTACTGAGCATTCGCACAGAATGCATTCTATAGTCTCAACTTTCTTCATACAACAGCTACATTCCTTCTTGTTAGTCAAATTTATTTTCTTGAGTCATGAGTGATGGGCTGTAATGTTTTAATAATTTAAAAATTCGATCCGCTACTTCGATCGTCGCAGTCGCGACTCAAACTTTTCCCGTGTAAAAATTATCCTCGATGAAGCCAGACCTGTCCCACTGTAAAGTTTAAGATCGATAAAGTTGTAGGGTGAACTCTTCCTATTGGCGAATTCATAAGCAGCCCCGTTTCCTAGAGACCTAGCGCCTAACAGGAAGAATAATCTCTTATGATGCTGGCTAGATCCTGAAGAAGTGAGAGAGCGTCCTACGTCCGGGCTCTCATTACTTGAATGTTAAGCAGAACAGGCGCCGTTTGTTCTGTTGCTCAAAATGTAACACCCCCAAAAACCACTATGGCGATCACAAAAGACACAATCGGGCCCAGCGTCAGGATGAAAGTAGTCTACAGCTTAGTCCTCGTATTATCTTATCTAGTAGTTTATTATCAAACTGATGACGAGCATCTACAGTGCATGCGGATACATCGGTACATGGATATGTCTCATGGCTACCAAATGCGTGGAACATGTTTTGACGAAGGTATCAACGTAGGTTTTATCAAGAGCCCAGTGTCGTTAACTTTTGTTAAGTGAAATTATTCGACAAAACATGTTCTACGAATTCAGTAGCCATAAGACATATCCATGTACCGATGTATGTATGTCGATACTTTCAAATAAAAAAAAAGTTGAGTCAAATTCATACTGTTTTGAAACAATTTAATAATTTTTTGAGTCAATTTCAAAAAAATAAAGCATTATTTGTGCATTCTTTTTCGATGATATTTGCTAAACAGGCGCGGCTTCTGAGTGTCAGAGTGGCTGACAAAATCTTTAAGGCCGCGAACTGGGGGGAGGGGGGAGATTGTTCCTTGAACCATATTTTATAGGGCCGTAGATTCCATAAGTCACAAGTATGACACGAAAATTAGGAGAATTTGTACAAAAAAGGATTAATAAAAGAATAAATTCTACTGTTTGGTCAAAATGTTCCATTTTAGCGTATTTTTTTTTATATTAAGGGGGGGGGGGGGGGGGGCAAGACGAGAGACAACTAAAAATAGTGGCTGTTGCCTTCTGGTATCCTCAGATAAGGTGCGGGGCGTGAATATATCGATATCGAATACATTAAAGTGCTACAACCTATTTCGGGTCATAACGAAGGTGTTTATGAAATATGAATGATAATCGATGGAGCCGTTTGGCCGCAAAATACGAACAAACATACGGAAATCCAGTTTTATGTGCAAATAAATTTAAGCTTAGTGCCAATGTTATATTTAGTTTGGCTGATTCAGGCCTGCATTTGGATTTAGTGGTTATCCATTTGCCCTAACACCTAGTAGGGTATAACGCATCAACTAGCATTTTTGAGCGAAGCGGCTACGACCGCTATGCGATTCGAGCGCCAGGTCCTAAAAATTTGAAGCTGCCGCTCGTAGCCGCGCTAGCTATGCAATTATTTGCGTATGTACTCGTATATGAGGCGAATGTAAAGTGGGGAATGGGCTTGACTACTGTTAATAGCATTTTGAATCCTATGATGAGGAAAAAATATATTCTCAGTAATGAAACCGAATATAGGCAAGATGGGTGTCATTTGGATCGGGGTGATGGGGCGAATGCACTGGAGTACTGCTGATGTCATTTTGAGTCCTTTGGTGAGGAAAAAGGACATTCTTGGCAATGAAATGGAATACGGGCGAGATGGGAGGTAGTGGGCCGAATGAGATGGACTACCCCCTCCACCTCATTCGGGGTGAGGGTAATGAACGAATTGAATATTGGTAGTGTTCGGTGGATTGTTTTGTTTCTTACACTTACCTCCCCTCACTCCTCCTCTCCACCACATTCGGCCTAACTCTTCTTTATCATCACCCTCACCCACCTCTGCTGCAGCAAAAGTAGTGTATTGACCTCATTACCCCGATTCATATGACACCCATATCGTCCCGAATGTCCTTTTTCTTCACCAAAGGACGGAAAATATCATCAACAGTACTCCAGTGCGTTCGCCCCATCAGCCAATTCATGTGACACTCATCTTGCCTATATTCGTTTCCATTGTCGGGAATATTCTTTTTCCTCATCTTAGGACTCAAATTGCCATTAACAGTATAGTCTAGTTCATTCCCCTCTCTTCATGCATGCGGCTCATGTACATACGAGTACAAAAGTCATTCATTGCCTAGCTACAACCTGCGCGCCATATCATCTTCATACAAAAATTATACAAAACGACTCGCTGGGTTATGCTAGAAAGGTTATAAAAGGGATTTATGCACACGCCGTAAACGTAATACGACATCCTGAAGTTGTTCAAATTTTTAAAGTACGTACAGAACATTTAATTTCAACACAAACTGAACGACTCGTGCAGCTTGTAGCCGCAGGTGTGCTTGGCCGCGCGTTCACGCTTCCAAAGGACGACCGCCCTTATGCATCTACGCATTGAGCTACCGACATCTGTCGAATTATTTTTTTTGCGAGGATATCTGCAATTGAGTATCCTGGGGATGTGGTCGAATTTTCGTAAAATTAAATTATGTTTGTATATTATTATTTTCAGATAATTCAATTCAATTAGAATAAACTGTAAACGGCGGTACGAATTAATTCAGAGCAAAGTGTTCTTCTAAAAGGCGGAAGGATGCAGCCTTCTGAGAAGGGAAAAACATGTATCGGAAATCAGTTTAAACAATCACATTCCCCACGGTTATAATTGCTACAAAAACTTTGCTCATGCTCGAGCTCTACTTATTGAACTCTGAACTTTTTCTGAACTATGAACATTTTTTCCACTCCACGGGAAAATTCCATCTCGTTTCTTTCTAGCTGTGTAGAAAGGCTGCCCGGCTATCGGAAAGTACTTTTAAAGTTATTGGTAATGATATCGGTCCCATGATATGGTGGATCGTAAAAGTCAAGTGGAAAATTGGTCTCATTACTGTTGCGGTTTGTGAAGCAACTTAAACACGACTCCACTTTATTTCCATCGACCGAGTCGGGAGCCCTTATACAGTTTCATGGCGTTCAATTCGTGCACATAAAATCTCAATGGGAGTTTCTTCTTTTTCCGTTTGAACTGAAACTTTCGTAATTTTCTTTGTGCCTGGAAATGTGCGGAGTTGACACGGACATTACGGACGAAGCGCAAGGACGATTGGAGGCTATTGATTGGAGAAACTTCAGAAAGCCCTAAATGTGCAATGAATCATCCATCGATGACAAATTGGATTCAGGCTTTGATGTGATGGAGATGATTGGATGATCCTTTTAATATGATTGGCAGTAGACAAAAGATAACTTTCAAAGATAACGAAGAAACGCGAAAGAGAGTATTTAATAAAGTAATAAACTCACCTGGGCATTGCATTATCGTTATAAAAATTGTCAACGACATGGCGAACGGTACATTTGGCTAAATTTTGCGTATCATCCTCTACTGAACGCAGAATTTCTCAATAAGGGTCGCTAGAGATATATCATACATTGCGTCATCTGCAACGTCTTGAAATTGTTTAATTAAATTGCAATATTATCGGAAAAATGTAAAAGGATACTTATATCTAACCCCTATATGGATCAGTGGGCGTCAGTCTGATGTCTTATCATACCGGTTATTCACTGGTACAAGTCTCGTCGTGCCTAGATGATCGTATTTGATTGTATTCCCAATATATGGTGTAGGGGTGCAATAACCCACATCCTTTCCAATTTCCCCGTAAGTTTGCGGCTAAATGGGCAGAAAAGGAATGCGACGAAATATCAGGCCCGTTCTTTTCGTTCGTACAAGGATCAAAAGTAAAAAGGACGACACGGATCATACTACGATCGAACGCAAACAGTCACCATACAGAGGATGGATGCCGTTGGAGCGAATTGCGTACTCAGTATACAAATGTATAGAGTCGAAATAAGTTGACTTTAAACCAATTCGTTTTCGACTCTGATCGACTTTGCTATCCAATATGGGACCTGGATAATCGACGGTCAATCGTTTTGTATGGGAATAAGTTTTTGATCCAGCGAAAAGAACGCGGCTATCAACTATGAGCCACTTGGGAATAATTGACGCTCATTCCGCACTAGGGGTTAGGATAATAGTGATCGACCACAAGCTTAAACACCAACTTATAAGCTTTACTTCCGGTGATTAGTATCGTTGCCAATTTAGCTTCTTCCAGACTCAGAATAGATAGATAGATTAAGATAGGGGCGGTGAACCGAAAAAAACCACAAGCACTGCGAACGTAGGGTTTATTGTGCTATAGCAGGGATCTAGGGTATACGGTCGAGCTTGAGCAAGCTCAGATATCTGTGCAGCTGGAATGGACTGAATGAGGCACTTACCTCGGCTTTAGGAAACGCCACATTGAAACTCTCGAAGCGGTGGCGGGCGAGGGCCTCACACTTCCAGAAAATGTGCTCTCGTAAAAACGGCAACTGGGATCAGAGACAATACCCATTCCCTGCAAGCGACTCAATCGCCTTACAGATCCATAGGACTTCCCGACTGCTTGTTCCTCAAGTTTATTCTTCAAACTGTCAATAGATAGAGCTTTTATGGCTTTATCCGAAGTAATCCTCAGCCGGTCTGACCAGAGAAGTTTTTGTCCAAAGTAACACCGAAGTAAGTAGTACTGGAGTATTATTTATAGTAGGATAAATCATTGGTCTAATGTTTATTTTCTTGGAAAAAGCAACAATAACTGTCTTCGCTGGATTGACACGTAGGCTGCTATCGCCGCACTTTTTTTGTACAGTGTCTGGCGCCGATTGCAGAATTTCTGTTAGGACTTCTTCAAACTATTTCTTAACAGTTATTACTACGTCATCAGCAAACTTTCGAAGTGAAAACCCCATGGTGGTGAGTTTCCACACCAGGCTGTCTTGTACGATGTACCATAGGAGGGGAGATAATACCAATCCCTGCGGACATCCCCGAGTGACACTTGCTATGAAAGTAAGTCTCCAATTTCCGTGATAACTTTTCTTTATAATAACATCTTTTTTACCAGTAATGCCGTTGTATGATCTGCTCCTTTTGCTCTGAGTGTAGAATCAATGAAGGAGAAAGATGAATTATCAAACGCTCCTTCATTGTCAAGAAAGGCACAGACAACCATCTCCTTAGCTGTCATGGTTGATTTGATTTCAGTCGATTTTCCCCAGCATGAAATTCACAAGGGGTGTGCTTCTGATGTACCGCTTCAAAGATTGAAGGACGTCAACTGATTGGCCTATATTACTTTGGGTTGTCTTTAGAACGAGTTTCCTTTTTTGGGATGAAAACTACTTCAACCGATCTCCAGTAATCTGGGATATATCCAAGGGCAAAACTGCCTCTGAAAATGTTCAGGAGATGGACGATCAATATATCCTTCTCATTCTGTAAGAGAGCGGGGAAAATTCCATCTGTACTAGTTGACTTGAACGGGTCAAATGAATCAATGGCCCATTTAAGTTTATTATAAGTAAAAATATTTTTAGCGGTGATCCAGTCTAGGCGGTTCGCTTTGTAACGAACCCTGGGTCAAGTGAGCGGCTTACGTCCTATCTTGCACCCTGGAAATGAGTATCCTGATATAATTTGCCTGTGCTCTCGGCATCTTCTGTGATACTACCATCTTGTTTGTGCCGCGTGTTGACCTGATCGTTAACTTTTTTGGCCAGAACACGGCCAAGTCTAACACTCTTGTTATGGAGTACGAGCGAGGCCCGGTATTGCTCCCACACACCAGTACGCTTCGCTTTATTAAAGAGTTTCCTAGTGTTCTTCCGTAAAGCAGAGAGTTCCGAGTTCCACCACGGGACTCGTCTAGAATCACTTAAGTTTCTCAGGGGACATTTTTCCTTATAGGAGGATAAGATCGCCTCTGATACATTAGAGATTATTATCAAGACTGAGCCAACCAGAGACTTTGTTGTCTATCATATTGAGTTTTTCCCGCAACGAGATTGATTTTGGTTGAAATGTTGTTGTACCCGAAACATAAGTTGAAGTACCTCAATTCTGGTTCTAGTGACAAAGGTTAGACTGTTGCCTCTGTTGCAAATGTTGTCGGTACTTCCCCAGATTTTATGTTGAGCATTGGTATCGCAGCCAATCAGTTGGGGTAATTTTTTCCCCTGCAGTAGTCCGAAACCCTATGTAGCTCCGCAGTTGGCAGTTCTTTGTCTTAGGGTAGGTAACCGACTCGATGACTAGTCCAGGTTTATTAGTACCATTGGTCGGCTAAATGGCGAATAACACTGCTATGTATATCCGCTGGTGAAGTCTGAATGGCAAATGCATTTGATGTTATTCCTTAACAAAATACAGGCTACTGGCCGGGTGACACTAGAGTCGTATATTAAAGTCGACGAACTCACTTTGAGGCCTTTGATTACTCCATTGAGCTGCCATGGTTCTTGGATGAGGGCCACCCCCAAGTCCTCCGTGACAAACCTTGATGTTATTGTAATATATCCAAGGGGTTTTTTGGCGTGATAGAGGTTTATTTGGACCACGCCACTACTCGAATTATTGCCTGATCAGCTGAGTTGAGACTGGATCCAAGTTCGCTCTCGGAGCTAAAAAGGATAGGCTCCGTCTCTATGGGGTCCTCAATGGACGATGAGGTTGCAGTACTACGTTCGGTATTATTGTATTTAGCCTGCACTCCCTGCTGGTACCAGGCTGTTGATGAGCAGGAACGGTGAGTGATGGTTATGTTTTCTTGTAATGAAAGGCAGTTTGTGTGGATTGACTCAAAATAGGTGTTTCGACTCGTCGAGTGCACGGGTTCATCAGTTTCAGAAGCTGCATACAACACAAGACAATCACGAAAATGTAAACACTTTAAACATCTTTTCTTTTAACGAGGTGATGTAGGAATCTTCAAAAGATACCGCTGTGTTTGAGCAAGTATGCCGGATTTTCACCGACAAAACCCAAAAACACCTAGTCCGCCGTTCCCCCTGCGAGAATACATTTCGGCATTACCATCACGATTTGTTGACTTACGTCTGGGTTCTTCTTTCTGGAGCTCTTGTGGATGGTGCATACCCTCCAGCTGACTTCGTCCCAATCTTGTTGTGATCGCAGCATCAAATTCATTAGATTCTGGGAGTTTATGACACTCCCCAGATCCGCCTCTAGTTGTTCATGGTTCCCTGAAAGTCTGGGGCAGTTGAACAACACGTGTTTGGCGTCCCCCGCAACTCCCTTGTACCTGGGATAATCTGGCGAATCGTATAGCTTGAACCTGTGCAAATATTGCCGGTATCCGCCTTGCCCCTTATGAAACTGGGTCAGGTAGTGGTTCACCTCACCGTACTTTCGGTTCACCCACATCCCGATATCCGGGATGAGAGTCATACTCTCAGCGACCGGTTGAAGCCAGCTACATTTCAAACATCTTAAAGAGTTCCTACGAGAACAACTCCTGGTGATTATTTTCATGACCTGAGTTTTACTCGGGCTGCCATAAAGGTTTCAACAGTCGCTCATCAAATATGCAGAAGATCTGATTGCAAGCCTGACAGCAGGATTGATAGCAGGCCTGACGGTAGGATTAATAGCAGACCAGACGGCAGATTTGACACAAGGTCTGATGGCAGGTTTGATAGATGGCCTAATCGTAGGCTCAACGACAGGATTGATAGCAGGTCTGATGGCAGACCTGGCAGCAGGGTTGATAGCTACAATGATGTTACGATTGCATAATTGGAATACGATTAATCTACAACCCGCTCGAACCATTGATAAGCAAAATTCCACTATAAATGGTCAAGTATGCTTCAACTGAATGATTGAGCAAGCCTGGTTACCAAGCAAACTTGAACGTCTCCAGGCACATCTTGAGTTATTGAAAAATATTAAGTTATTCAAAAGTCACTCTTAGAAATATGATAATACTAATGTCTCCCTTGCAAGATTTACATCTTGCTGGGGGTCTGCATTAGTACGACCCAAATAAAATCACAACTTCATGTCCCTCGAACCGTATCAAACAAAGTGATCCAAGTAAAACTTTTACGAAAGCACGAAAATTTAGTTTTGCACTCATGTCACGAATTCATCGGTGGATTTGTTTGAAAGGCAAAAAAAAAAACATAATCCGAAATTCCGTTACGAAAATTCGATTTTATTGAAACTTGAACCGAATCCTTTTCCTTTTCTTAACAAATTCTGGCAAACTATGCACTCCACACTATGCCTTTCCTTTTTGGTTGAAATTTCAATTCGGTTTCCATACTTGCCTCCCTTTCCCCATGTTCGCATAGCGGACCGAAACTTATTTTACATATGAATGTGTGAACGCAAATAACGTCTATTCAGCCTTGTTACATTATCCTTTTCGATTTGAAGTACTCGCATATGTGAGAACAGTGAAAGGTTTACAATTGTTCTCAGTGTGCCTATTTAAGGGCGAGTAGGAGATCGCAAGTAGCGCAAAATGTATTGATTATAAATTGTGGAAAGGGTGCAATTTTCCACTAAATTCGAATTGCATTGAAAAAGCTAACAGGCGCCTCATTGTACAAAGAGCAGCCACCACCTCCTGTCTCTTTAAAGGCTGTCTTATCCCGCATAGGGTTTGTCAGTAAGAGCGAAGTATTTGTTTTTTCAATTAAAAGACTTGTGGAGATTAATCATGGAGATGATTTTTATTTTAAATGAAAGTACAATCGATGCCATTAATAATTGCATAGACCAGCGATTTACTGTAATCCCAAAGAAAAAAGTCCAAAGGGGTTAAATCGCACGAACGAGGCGACCATTCACGAGGACCGTTGCGTGAGATAACTCGCTCGCCGAAGTTGGTCTTCAATAATTCGATTGTGTCATACGCTGTATGGCACCTTGCGCCGTCCTGTTGGAACCACATATCGTCCAAGTGCATAGCGTTGAGCTGATTTCAAAAATAGTCTGATATCATGGTCCAGTAGCGATCGCCGTTGACGATTGTTGGCGCGCCGTTTTCATCAAAAAAGAAAAATGTGCCGATGACGCCGCAGGCATGAAAACCGCACCAAACAGTTAAGTTTTTCCGATAAAGTTGTGTCTCGTGCATCACTTCAGGCTGTTCAATCGACCAAATGCGGCAATTTTGCTTGTTGACAAAACCATCGAGCCAGAAGTGAGCTTCATCCGAAAAGATGATTTTTTTGTGAAAGCCGTCGTCAGCTTGCATCTGATCCAGCGTCCAGTTAGCGAATGCGTGACGCTTAAAATGGTCGGTTGGCTCCAGTTTTTGAGTCAACGCAATCTTATACGGGCGGAGAGCCAAATCCTTCCGCAAAATTCGCCACAAACTGGTCACACTGATGTTCACCGTCTGCGATCGGCGTGAAATCGATATCCTCGACTGCTCACGCACACTCTCTCGACCGGCCACGATATTTTTTTCACTTCGACCATTACGTTATCGCACAGGCACTGGGACATTAAGCAATGCATAAGTTGTTTCGAATTTTTGCACCAAACGTTCAATAGTCCGTCTTGTTGGATGGGATAGACTGACGTTTCAAATGTGGGAGAATTGCGAAGCCAACTTCACTCATATTTGAGAAATGTTAAAAATCAAATGCGTCGTCCCCATTGAAAAATCCTATAGAATTTCGAAGTCTTATGATTCGAAAACTGCCTATATGAATTTTAATACCCTCCAGCGAAATTTCTTCTTTCAAGTGGAGATCTTCAGAGTACGAGCGCTCCGCTGACTCCGCCAAAAGTCATTCCAAATCTCGCTCTCCTCCGCGGTTTGGTGCATCGTTCACGGAAAAGATGAATTAGTTGCGAACCGTATATCTAAAGTCCCATTCAAGCCAAGGAAAAAGTGCCACTGCCACAACATCAGCTTCAACTGCCACTCCAGTTCTGCCGCCACACGAAAAAAAATGTAAAGAAAATTTCCGTTAAATTATCGACAAAATTGCGCACTGTGCACGCGATGTTGACGTGCTATCGCTCAGCGCGCCCTTCTCCTTTTTTTCCCTTCAGACTCACTCGAATTCCGATGTCGCCACCGTTCTCTTCCCGACCTCGGCAAGCCATCCACCGATGTCTCCTTTCCACTCGCCACCCAAAAAAAAAACCCTGACAAAAAAAAGTGTGCACCTCCATTGAAGATCCCCCAAAATCATATTTTCACAATATTCGCATGGATACCAGCCTCAGGATTTTTACCCAGCCATGAAGTAGAAAGAAAAAACATGGCCGATACTGGGTTTCTTTACAGGCCAATTCTAACTCATAAATGCCCAGTTTTGAAATTGTAACGACGTTTCACAAATGTCAATGATTTCAAATAAATCACAATCAAAGACATTTGTAAAAATCTACAAACTCAGAAATAGACATTTATGTGTCAAAATTGGTCCGTTACAGATTGTTACGAGGGACGCAACCTACGCTCCTCATTATGAGCTTGAGTCAAATCCGTACGGCCTGCAGTGGCTCAAAAAGGATACCAAATTGACGCTAGGCATGCACGACGCTCGCATGAGAGGGCAAACGGTTTGGGATGAAGAACTTCTGAATCTTTCAATTTTGCTATCGTACCCAAAACTTATGAACTATGCATGGATAATGGAAAGGAGTGAGAACAGTTAGCAGAATGGATAGCAAAAATGACAGAAAAACTTTCAGATTTCGCTAGTGAGCAATGATGGAGTACGTTGAAAATACACTAATCTTATTGTTAATATACGAGTACAATGGCCACTCACTTATCTCAAATTAAAGGCTATTTAGTTACCAATAAATTGATTCATCTTCATTTTCAACGCGCAATAAAAAAGGAGCTCCGTTCGGCACCAATTGAAAGCGGATTCCTGCCATTCCTGGTCCTTGTTTCAGTGCGGAATTGTGCCAATACATGTATGTATTGAAGCTGAAGAGATTTTGCCATCTTCACAGATAGTCAAGCTGTTGCCAAGACTCTCGATAAGCCCTTACTGATGTCTAAATCAGTACTTGACTGCTCCGAGGTTTTCAAGGGAGTCAGTTCCTTAAATGAAGTCATCATATATTGGCTCCCTGATCATGTCGGTATCTTGGGCAAAGAGGTTGCCGACGAGTTGGTAAGAAAGCAGTTGCAGCCCCGTTCATTGGATCAGAGCCTTTTTGTGGTATCCTCTATGTAGGGTTAGGAACCATACTAGAGAAAAGAACTCGACACCGACGCGTACTTGGATAATCTCCCTGGCCTGAGACAGTCTAAGCTGTTCATAGGAGGTCACTCAAGCAAGTGGTACCCTAGAATTGCTGAATCTGAGTAGGAACAGGTTTAGAATCATTTGCGGCCTTCTCACAAGGCATTCGACCCTGAGGCAGCAACTGTACAAAATTTACATTGTCTCTGATGCCAGCTGTCGGTTCTGTGAGGTTGATGATGAAATCACCCAGCACATCCTCTGCGAGTGTAAGGCCCTTTGTCGTCGTCGCTGTCAATGCCTCGTTGAACTTTTTCCTGATTTGAACGAGCTCGCTTCACTTGAACTCAGGCAATTAGGCATTTTTTTTGGCCGATCTAAACTTGATCGACAACCTTAAAGCAGCACAAGATTTGTGGGCTATAGCACAATGGATTTCTCTTTTGGTCGCGGTGCTTGTGGGCTCTCCGCGCGGACCGCGCCTCCTTATCTATCGGGTCTACTGTTAACATAAAATAAAATAATAAACATGTGGAGACTGCCATATGCTTTTGAAGTTGTTGTAGATATTTGATAACAATATGCATTAAAGGGTTAAGCCTTTACCTTATGGCTGCCTTTAAGGGTATCTTAAAAATTTTTTTCTGTTCTACGTCGTAGTGAGAAATTACAATAAAACAGAAAATAGACAAAAAATGGTCGGAAAACCCAAAAATATTCGGCGCGCCATGTGGGGTCACCGTGAGTCGATGAAATTAAAAATCAAGCAGGCGGTAGGTACCATTAGTCACAAGGTTTATAATTTTTAAAATATAACGAGTTGCTTAATCAGGCAGGAGATTTCGCACCACTAAATAATGAGACCTTGTTCAAATGGACAGTTTGTATATGGTCGAGCTGAGCTTGCTTTCCGAAATGTGAAGACCAGCCTATAGATCGGATTAAACCGCGGGAATGCAACCCACTGGCAAATGTGGCAACAAATAAAAAGAGGACGGTTTAAGGCGAAATTCACACACACGACACCGCGCTGCACGACTGCTTGAAATTTCAGTCGAGATACACAGCATCAAATGGGCGGATTCACACTCATCGCTCAGCATGCGATACGATCGACTATGCTTGGCTATTGTGCGTGGCTGCGTCGGAGCTGAAAATGTAGCTAATCTGAATATCGCCTAACGACTAGTACTGGTACTGGTCGACTATCACGACTCATACCAACTACCAAGGCAAGTCCAAAAGCAAAAGTGAAGCGTAAATGGTGTTAATTAGTTCTAAAGGTGGCCGGCCACCCATTGACGAGCACAACCACGACCAAAGTTCCATCGAACCATCAATTTCATAGGACGTGTGGAAAAAAAATCCCCCTATTTCCACCGTTCTATGATATTTGATAGTTCGATGGAAGTTTGGTCGTGGTTGTGCTCGTCAATGGGTGGCGACTTTAAGATGCATGTGACCGTTACGCCACATGTCAACATGACACTAAATAATCCTCCTTCACTGTCCTTTATCACTATACTAAGACATTCCACTTATTTCGTTCATTGAAAAGTGTAAATAAAAATGGGAAAATTAAATTTCGACAAAGGCAACGCCAAGGACCAAGTGAATGCAATCGAAAAAGGATGTTGCTCGTAAATAAAAAAAACGTATAAAATGTAAATAAGAAATACTTGTACACACTTACACAATAGTCGGGTTTCGGGAAATTCGTTAAAAGTTTGCTCAGCAGAAACTTACACATTCGAGGATGTGCCATTCTTCTTATTTGGCCTGAGCGATGACGATACAGACGAAATGCCAAGACCGCCATAGAGAAGAAAGTTATGTGAAGGAAAAGTCATATTTTCGTGCCATGTTATCTGGGTCTGAAATTTACACACAACAGACTTATCATAATGTTAAATCTATTGAAGATGTTTCTTATGCGGACACTTCCTTTTTTCGGTATCTGCATAATGAATTCCTGATTTTCGTAGGACGTTACTTGTTAATATGTGGTTCGGGGATGTTGTCTGATGCGGGTAGAATTATTTAGCCAGTATCGGAAAAATAATCGCAGTATTCACATATACATATTTTTGAATGTTGAGTTCTCCATACTATTTATACCCTAGACTTTCAGTATAGGGTATATTGTTTTGTCACGACGGAAATAACACCTTAAAGGAGGCTCCGGAGGTATAGCAATGTATATATATATTTTATAAATGATCTGGATCACCTCCTGATTTGATTAAGCCATGTCTGTCTGTCTGTCTGTCCGTTAGCACGATAGCTTTCGATAGAATAAAGCTAGAGACTTGAAATTTCGGCCAAATGTTGCATACTTGGTTGGTATTGAAAATGGGCATGATCAGACCAAGAGAACGCCTACCTCCCCTATATGTATATGTAAAATAATTAAATGTATCTAGAACACCCGATTAAATAAACATGAAAAGCTCTAGCTTTGGTAGATTGCTCGTGAGGATAATCTTATACTCCCCTGGAAAAATAAAATCGATCAGTTGAAAACGAACGGTAATTTTCTTACAAAGAGCCCCGTACTACCCTACTTTTCGGGTTTTTTGTTTATAACTCTTGAACCAATTGACGTAGACACCTGATTTTTGACATGTGACCCTGGGGTAAGAAGATGCTTAAGTTCTAGTAAGTTGGGCATAATCGGATAAAGGGAACGCCTACCTCCCCTATAAATTTCAAAAAATTAAATATTCTTTTAATTACGATAACTTTCGATAGAATAACACTAGCGAGTTGAAAATTTGACAAAATGTTGTTAGTAGGATCTTTTTGGTTGGTATTGAAAATGGGTAAGATCCGACCCAAGTAACCCCTACCTCCCCTACAAATGCAACTTCAAATAAGCGATAACTTTTGACAGAATCAAGCCAGCGACTTGAAGTTTTGGTCAAATGTTTGAAGTGAGATCGGGTTAGTTGGTTTTCAAGATGGGTTAGATCCGACCTAAGAAACACCTACCTCGCCTAGAAATGAAACTTAAAATAAGCAATAACATAAGACTAAATAATGCTAGCAACTTAAAATTTTGGTCAAATGTTTGTAATAGGATCCAGTTGGCTAATATTGAAAAAACGTAAAATCCGATCAACGAAACCCCTACTTTCCCTACAAATTAAACTTCAAATAAGCGATAACTTTCGATAGAGTGAAGCTAGAGTCTTGAAATTTTGTTTAAATGTTTGAAGCATGATCTTATTTGTTGGTGGCAATGATGAGCAAGATCCGACCCAAGGTACCCCTATCTTCCCTACAAGTGAAACTTTAAATAAGCGATAACTTTCGATAGAGTGAAGCTAGAGTCTTGAAATTTTGTTTAAATGTTTGAAGCATGATCTTATTTGTTGGTGGCAATAATGAGCAAGATCCGACCCAAGGAACCCCTACCTCCCCTATAAGTGAAACTTCAAATAAGCAATAACTTTCGATAGAATGAAGCTAGCGACTTGAAAAATTCGACAAATATTTGTAGAATGGGTTAGTTAATTGATTTTGATAATGGTCAAGATCCTCCTGAATGATTGCTGCAACCTCCCCTATAAACTGTCCATATGGGAAACTCACTTTTAATGCATATGGTCGTTACCAATTGGTACTTTTGGTATCACCACTAGGTCTAGGTTATATACGCTTCGAACTCGGACTTCGGAAGCGAAGCTTCGGCCTGGTTTAAAGCCAGATTGTCCATGGATGTCGTTCCTGCAATTCATCTACGATCTATGCTTTGCTTATCAAGTTAGTAGTTGTTTCAATCATATTATTATATTATTATACCTTCATCATTGTGCTATGAGCCTCTTCACAATCCAATAAAACATATTCTTGTTAAAACATTTCAAATCATTATCAGCAAAGATGAACTCGATTTTTGAATTACAAACAAAATATGGAATCTAATGAATTTCCTTGTTAGCAACAAATCTTGAGAACGACCTCACGAACGAATATTTGTCATTGCCTGCGTCCATTGTTAGGATCGAGAAGTTCAAATACCACAGCAACGTAGTACGTCATTCAAATTGAATTTCAAAATATGCGTCCTTCCAATTTTATAAAATAGATGACTCTATGGTAATTTAAAATTGGTTTGTTTTGTTAAATTGGATCGTATTAAAATGCGAAAGTTCCAGACGAATAAATGTAGATTGTTCTGGAATGCAATTATTATGTCTTTGTATCAAGGACTTGACATATACAAATCCGAGAGATTGAGGTATATTAGGAATATCTGCTTCTCTATCGCCAACTCGAAATATTTCATACACGTGCATCTTACAATATTCAAAATATTCCGTAAATTGAGAAATGTCAGAATGGACAGGTAGAAGTTTGCGTTCTTCAAACGTTTTCCCATCTTGGAAGAATAAGAAAGTTTTTCGGTCGAATTAATCTTCTTTGTTAGGTTCGAGTAGTATGAGAGCTATCCGAATCCAGACTACAGATTACAGACTGTTCAGCTTTGCCAATGACTTTTTCGAATCACGAAATTCGGTTCCGGCAAGCAGTCCAACATAGTTGTCAGGAGGGTGGTTGCAAACGAATTGGGTAAGCCAAAGTATAAGAGCTGAAGGACCTTTGTAAGGATTAAATTTTGCACTATGATAAAGTTTTCATTTGGTACAATGCAACAGAAGAGTGCATTACGTTGCAATGGGAACGGAATTTCGGTAGGGTTTTCGAACTTTCGAACTTCTGTGCATCATTCACTTGAACTTTTGTCAGACTTTAACGTGCCAAGCATAAGAAATATGACATGCAACTGGTGAATCTTTGTGTCTCCCTTTCATTCGCTTCTGTTCTTGGCTGAGAAATTCCACTTGAGGGCATTTTCTGGAGGAGCTTGTTATGGAGCAGATAAGTTGGTTGCCATTTTTTGGGAATTTTTGGTAGGTGTAATGCAAAAAGTAATATATGAATTGAAATTGTTAAGTTCAAGTCGTTTTTAAGAGCATTATAGAAAATAGCATTCTAATAGTTACTTCAGTTTTATGTGGCATGCAGTCAGAACCTCCGTAAGTTCTAGCCATTTGTGTAGATATCTACGGAGCTTGGCAATTGAAACTCATTAATTCTGAGTGGACATCACACCACATTTTTGCAGTTCTTTTCAAACACATATTTTGGGAAAAGGATGAATTCTAGAGTTACCAGTACTGGTAAGGTCCACTGTTTTGAAGAAAAAAAAAATTAAATAAAAAAAAAACAAGCGACAGTAACCTTTTCTTAATTTTAACACATTTTCCTTGGGATAACAATAAGTACTATAGTTACGACGCCATCGAAAAAAAAGTTAATTGGCAGGATGGAAATGTTTTTCAATGTAACATGCACATTCGTATAAAAGTTTTGATAGTGGTTTGTAGTATATGTACAAACAAAGCGGTAGCAGCATTAAATTGTGGATTCATCCATATAAATTTTAGGTGCACTTTTTCTATTTTAATTTTCCAAATGAAATGGATAGAATGGAGTTCATGGCCATGTGGCAAATCTGATAAGGATTCAACTGATAAGAATGTCAGGATATATTTTTTTCATTAATTTAATAGATATTGAAGATAATGCGAAATGTTTTTCGCTATTAATAAATTTATTTTAAGCTTTCCAAAAATGTTGATTGATCAAAATATATTATGCAGCACTTTAATGATTAGTATAAAAGCTTAGCAGATTCAACCCTATTTTATGATTCAACATGATTTTAGTCAACACCGGACCATTTTATTTGACAATTTGATTGATACATTCAAAATATCTCCGCTTACGAGTACTTGCTGTCGAGTCAAAAATCGGAAGAAAATATGTATTTTTCACATTCTTAAGAAAAGTTCTCGGAATTCAAAGGTCTCTATCTTGATAAGCATATTAGCTAGAAGTTTCGTTTTAGTCTCATATTATAGATAATTACTCTAGTTTAAAATAGTTTTGCTAAGTTTTTATCGGACTAATGTAGGATGTATTTAAAATAAAACAATTCAAGTTTTTTTTTCAATATGGTGCGTCCGCAGTGGTAAAGCAAATATGTTATAACAATTTGACTGAACAAAGTAATTTAACCACTGAAAAATCAACGACTTTTCGTTAATAAAAATGCAATAACTCAAAAACTACACCAGATGGTATATCTTAGTAAAGACTGAATTGCTGCTAATATACTATCCTTAGAATAAAAAATAGCCAGTAGAATTCAGATCAACTGTTTATTAGATTTGGCTATGGAAAAAAATGACAGCACAATCAATATTTTGCTGTTTTATCTGACTTTTCTCGAGTTTTTGCCTACATATTATATTCATTAATTTTATTAGAAATAAAAAATATCTGTTTTGTTTTAAACCATTTGTGATAACATTATACATATAATACTAATTTTTAAATTTCGGTTAGTTACAGCCCTTTAATTAAAAAAAAATTCATTTGTGCACACTTTTTTTTTAATTTTCAAATAAATAACTAATGAAACCGGAATATAGAGGGCTACGCCCGCAATCCGAGGGTTTTGTAGCAAGCGCTTATTTTGGTATATAAATATCGGCTCCTTGCTCTTCTTGATATCACTCAGATGGATAGAAAAAACGTAATTAAAATGTCTTACCCACTTACATTTTACATGCTAATTCATATTACGTGATTGTAACGAAACTTAGAACATATTATTGCTTAAGGTGTTGGTTATGGTTGGCCATCAGTACTTTTGACCTCGAACGTGTTTAACGTGTTCCCCTTTCTATAAATTTCAAGAAAATGCGAAAAAATGGAATGTACTCATTATTACCTTTCTCACGACACCTCATTTGCTTATACCAGTCGATAAAAAAAATTGATCTTAATTTCGCCTCTGTGTGGACCCCCCCCCCCCCCTTCTACCCGGTAAAGTTGGCCAATTAAGACACAGCGCCCCCAACAAATCTTTACCCTTTCAAAAATGATTAATTAAATAACTGCAATTCGCACTACGAAAAACAACATGAAAGTATAGTAGTACTCACACCTATGAGGCCGGTTGGTGTATTTTTTGTGTGGATAGTGTCAAAATGCCGAACTTTAAATGAATGTACTATTATTAAATATTATGTGATTATAACGAAACTTAGAGATATTATTGCCTGTGATGTTGGTTATCATTGCCCATCAATATTTTTGACCTCGGGTACGTGTAAGGAGTGCAGGGTTGTGCTAACTGAAACTATAAAAATGTACTATTATTAACCTTTTCTGATGAAATTTCAAAATTCTAGAAATCTAGGTTTTCTACACTAGTAAAATGGCGCTTTTTTGTAAATTTTCATATTTCTAAGTATAACGGTCTCGAAATGCAAGGGGGGGGGGGGGGACAAACTCGGATGACATATTTTCCCCTCTCCCTCTTTTCCCGTTTCTTCAAATTTAAAAAAAATTTCAAAAATGGAATGTACTCGACCGTACCTTTCTTATGATACCCCACTTGCCTGTACTAAACGAAAAAAAAATTTCGACCTTCATTTCCCCTTTATGGGGACCTCCCCTTAAAGTTGACCTATTACGACGATTCGCTTTCACCGGCGAATTATAGTAATTCTACACATTCCTACAAAATTTCATGTATGTAGCTTCAGCCGTTCGTGAGATATTCCATGGACAGACGGACAGACGGACAGACAGACATTTGACCGATTTCATAAGGGTTTTGTTTTACTACAAAACCCTAATAAACGGTGCTTCTGACTTGTACTGGCGATCTTCTATTTTAAGGATAGGATATTAGCTGCAATTTAATCTTTACTCCAATATTCGACCTGGTGTAGTTTTTGGATTATTGATTTTTAGGGTTTTGTATTAAAAACAAAACCCTTATGAAATCGGTCAAATGTCTGTCCGTCTGTCCGTCTGTCCGTCTGTCCATGAAATATCTCACGAACGGCTGAAGCTACATACATGAAATTTTGTGGGAGTATGTAGAATTATTATAATTCGCCGGAGAAAGCGATTCGTTGTAATAGGCTTACTTTAAGGGGATGTCCCCATAGAGGGGAAATGAAGGTCAAAATTTTTTTTTCATCTGGTATAGGCAAGTGGAGTATCATGAGAAAGGTAACACCGAGTACATTTCATTTCCGGTATTTTCATCAAATTTGAAAAAAGTGGAAAAGAGATAGAGGGGAAAATATGTGATCCGAGTTTGTCCCCCCCCCCCCCTCGCATTTCGATACCGTTATACTTAGAAATATGAAAATTTGCAGAAAGGCGGCATTTTACTAGTGTAGAAAACCGAAAATCGTAGAATTTTGATATCTCAACAAAAAAGGTTAATAATAGCACATTTCTATAGTTGCAGTTAGCATACCCCTACACGCCTTAAGCACAGCCGAGGTCAAAAATATTGATGGCCAATGATAACCAACATCATCGGCAATAATATCTTTAAGTTTCATTACAATCACATAATATTTAATAATAGTACACTCATTTAAAATTAGGCATTTTGACACTATCCACACAAAAATTACACCTACCGGCCTCATATGTAGGTGTGAGTACTACTTTCATGTTGTTTTTCGTAGTGCGAATTGCAGTTATTTAATTAATCATTTTTGAAAGGGTGAAGATTAGTTGGGGCGCTACGTCGTAATTGGCAAACTTTACCGAGTGGAAGGGGGGAGGGGTCCACATAGAGGCGAAATTAAGCTCAAAATTTTTTTTTATCGACTGGTATAGGCAAGTGAGGTGTCGTGAGAAAGGGTTGAGTACATTCCATTTTTTCGCATTTTCTTGAAATTTGTAGAAAGGGGAATAGTGGGGGAGGAAAAAATATTAGTTCGTAATTTGCCCCCCCCCCCCCCCTGGCATCTCGAGACTGTTAGAATTATGAAAACTTACAGGAAGGTGGGTTCCGAATAGCATATAAAATGGAAAATAATGGAATCTGTATATCTTCTCAGAATAGGCAAGTAATAGTTTATTTCTGTAGTTACAGTTAGCACACCTCTGCATGCCTTAAACACGTTCGAGGTCAAAAGTACTGATGGCCAACGATAACCAACACCTTAGGCAATAATATGTTCTAAGTTTCGTTACAATCACGTAATATGAATTGGCATGTAAAATGTAAGTGTGTAAGACAGTTTAATTATGTTTTTTTTGTCTATCTGAGTGGTATCAAGAAGAGCAACGAGCCGATATTTATATACCAAAATAAGCGCTTGCTACAAAACCCTCGGATTGCGGGCGTAGCCCTCTATATTCCGGTTTCATTTTGTATTAGACCATATATACTATATATCTCTACTTTGTCGATTCATTATTACTTATATCGCGTATCTTATTCCATTTCTTTTTTGGTGTTAGACCATACATGATAATAGCATATATCGCTTATCTTATTTTATTTTACGGTGTTAGACCATGTATACAATATATTCTCTACATTGTCGTTTTATAAATTACATATATCGCTTATCTTATTCTATTTTTGTGGTTTTAGACCATGTATACTATATACCGCTACATTGTCGTTTTGATTATTACATATATTGCTTATCGTATTCTATTTCTATGGTTTTTAGACCATATATACTATATATCGCTACATTGTCGTTTGATTATTACGTATATCGTTTATCGTATGCTATTCTTATGGTTTTAGACCATGTATGCCATATACTAGTCGCATTGTCAAGTAAAAATATCTTGTCCAACTGGTACCCGACCATTTACCTCCCTCATTTTTCTATGCGTATATTATATTACTATACCACCCTATATTACATTACATTATATGACTTTCTATTATATTGCATTATATTATTCTATTATATATATTATACCTATATTTACATTGTATATTATTATCCTATTTTATTATATATATTATACCTATATTTTATTATACTATATTACATAATATTATACCCCGTACGTTGTCGGGCCATATACCGCTTTTTAGGGTTTTGTAGTGAATACAAAACCCTTATGAAATCGGTCAAATGTCTGTCTGTCCGTCTGTCCGTCTGTCCGTCTGTCCGTCTGTCCGTCTGTCCGTCTGTCCGTCTGTCCGTCTGTCCGTCTGTCCGTCTGTCCGTCTGTCCGTCTGTCCGTCTGTCCGTCTGTCCGTCTGTCCGTCTGTCCGTCTGTCCGTCTGTCCATGGAATATCTCACGAACGGCTGAAGCTACATACATGAAATTTTGTAGGAATATGTAGAATTACTATAATTCGCCGGAGAAAGCGAATCGTCGTAATAGGTCAACTTTAAGAGGGGAAATGAAGGTCGAAATTTTTTTTTCGTTTGGTACAGGCAAGTGGGGTATCGTAAGAAAGGTACCGTCGAGTACATTCCATTTTTGGAATTTTTTTCAAATTCGAAGAAACAGGAAAAGAGGGAGAGGGGAAAATATGTCATCCGAGTTTGTCCCCCCCCCCCTTGCATTTCGAGACCGTTATACTTAGAAATATGAAAATTTGCAGAAAAGCGCCATTTTACTAGCGTAGAAAACCTAGATTTCTAGAATTTTGAAATTTTATCAGAAAAGGTTAATAATAGTACATTTCTATAGTTGCAGTTATCACACCCCTGCACCCCTTACGTGCATCCGAGGTAAAAAATATTGATGGCCAATGATAACCAACATCATAGGCAATAATACCTCTAAGTTTCATAACAATCACATAATATTTAATAATAGTACATTCATTTAAATTTTGATATTTTGATGCCATTCATACAAAAAATGCACATAACATACTCGTACGAGTACTATTACTGTATACTTGAATATTGTTTATTGTTTTTCGTAAAGTGAATTGGAGTTAACCATTTCTGAAAGGGTGGAGATTGGTGGTATAGGAGTGGTAGGGGAGGGAAGTTTAAGAGGGGAGGTAGGTGGGTTGCTGCTTTAAGGGAGGTTCCCATAGAGGGGAAATTAAGGTCAACACTTTTTTTCATCTGATATAAGCAAGTGGGGTATCATGAGAAAGGTACTACAGAGTACATTCCATTTTTGGCGACTTCATCAAATTCGAAGAAAGGGGAAAAGAGGCAGAGGGGAAAATATGAGATCATATTGTAATTTGTCCCACCCCCCTTACCATTTCGAGACCGTTACACTTAGAAATATGAAAACGTACAGGAAGATGGCTTTCAACTTGCACAGAAAACAAAAAAAATATAGAATTTTGATATCTTCTCAAAATAGGTTAATAATAGTATATTTCTATAGTTACAGTTAGCATACCCCTGCATTTCTCAAACTCATCCGAGGTAGAAAATATTGATGGCCGACGATAATCAACACCATGTGCAATAATATCCCCAAATTTCGTAATAATCACGTAATATTTAATAGTAGTATATTCATTTAGATTTGGTCATTTTGATATCATCCATACAAAAAATGCACATAATAGGTCTCTTGTACCACATACTAGTACTACGAGTACAACATACTTGCATATTGTTTTCCGTAGAGCGAATTGGAGTTAACCATTTTCAAAAGGGTAATGATTGGTAGGAGAGGTGGGAGGAGGGGAAGAGGGGAAGGAGGGAGGGGGGGGGGGTATGCTCGTCGCTGACTCTATTCTCGATAATTATTCAAACAATTTATTCTCAATATTTTTTATGCAAACGTACAATTTGCAATATTGTCTTAACATGAATGGTTAAGCATCTCCAAGAGTAGGACAGTTCATCTTCTATTGGCATGGGACACTACAAAACCCTCGGATTGCGGGCGTAGCCCTCTATTTTCCGGTTTCATTTGTTATTGTAAAATTAATTCGGTGATTTCAAATAGCTTAAAACAGCTGTGGACAGTCAAATTTGTAACGGACGGGCAAGGTGGGCAAGATGGCCGTGGGGACGGAGCCTAAGGTAGCTTAATTGACCGTGAAGGTCGGGCTGTGCCATCTGGCGAAAAAAAAGGCTCCTCAACGAGCTAAGCAGCGGCCTATGCTTGCTGTAGCTCAGTTCGGGAGATGTGGTCGGGGTTTTCGCCGCTCGTTGCCCCTGTCCTTTACGTATTAACAAAAATTCATAGGCCTGGGGCAGACAACACAAACAGGGAAGGTAAAAATGGGGAATGAAAAAAAATAGTCAATAAGGATGGAATGGTTGGCGGTCGGATCAGAAGCTCAAGCGGTCGAATTTGGGTCCGGGTGTAATGGGACCCTCGGCGTCTGGTTTCGTACCACCAACAGATCACTACTCATCAGGTGATGCTTCGATCTGCCGGAGGGAGCAGCACTACCAGACCATAATATGGCCCATTACAGGTGGTTCATTACAGGGCAGCTTCTACTTGGAGGCCTGCCAACACAGTTAAAAATCTCGGTATTTTTTTTAAACCTGGTCTTGGACTACCACCATTTTTAATAATTTTAATTCTATAATCTAAACCCTTCCAAAGTTTACTTCTATTTTAAACCAAATTCGTAATAAATTCTAATACAATTCAAAGTTTACTTCCATTTTAAAACAATTTGTAATAAATTCTAATACAATTCAAACCTTTTTGTGTTCTTTTTGTTCTCGCGTTATTTTCTAATCTAAGTTTAATTAAAAGGTAAACCCCACAAAGTATATTTTTTGAGTCTCAAGTCTCACTATAACTACTCGCAGTCAGCTCAAAATATTATGCTGCGTGGCCGAGTGGTCTAGGTCGCAACTCTACAACACGGAGTTCACAGGTTCGATGCTGCGTCATGGCGAAAAAAGTTAAAGATTAGCTGGCTAGCCTGCGATGGGCTTAATAAAGGATTTGGAAGTTTAGAAAATTGAAAAAAAATAATGGAGAAAAAACTTAGAGGAGTTAAAAAAACGCAGTAAAATTAATATTTTTTCATAGATTATAATATCTGTAGATTAAATTTTAAACCAACAATTTGATTACAAAAATAATGCCAGAAAAGTTTAATATTTAAACCAGTGAAGTTTACGGAAGCAATTGTAATACTTTCATTTTATTAAAATCTAATACAATTTTGGTGTCGTCATATATGTAACCCGAATTAGCATTGATAATAGACCAGGATTTTTAACTGTGAAGAAGAAGAAGCTGAGGACACAGTGTTCTGCTAGAAGTAGATAAAAAAAGCGAGCTGGGCACCGGAGTCAGTCAACAACCACTGTAGAGGAGAAAAATTAGCAAAGAGAAAAAAAAAACACTACGTTTCCCAATTATTCAGATGATCGACAGGTTACAAAGAATTCTGAGGCCAGCAGAGACGTAACACTGCATTCCTTGCCGTAATTCACTCATAAACTCTGTAAGCTGCTGAGCACATGAATAATAGAAAAATGCAACACTGTGTAAAGAAATTTTTTTAAGCTACTTAGAAGGACAATCCTGGCAAACAAAAAGGTATCCAGGGTCCTCCGCGCTTCGTCCGGTTACCGAAGAAGCTCCAAATGCCGGCAATTCAAAGCATTAATGGAGGCCTTAAATACGTGGCTAAACCATAAAAGACGAACGCAAATCACACAAATCTAAATGGAAAAACTACTCTATAGGATGGATTGGGGTGCTACAGAGGAAAGCACAGCTACGTGAAGGGTAAATACGTGAAGTAAAGATGGCTAAGTCCTAAGACTTAGCGCAAGTAGCCTTAATGTGCTTGTGGGGATGCATAACGGTGGAAGGACTAACGAGAAACCCGATGAGGTCCTTTTTAGTCCTGTTCTTGACCAGAAATGGGCCCCACGTTGGGCGCCAAGAATGTAATGGACAGGTATGGTGGGCATCCGAAGATGCCCGTGGGGACAGAGCCTAAGGTAGCTTAATTGACCGTGAAGGTCGGGCGGTGCCATCTGGCGAAAAAAGGCTCCTCAACGAGTTAGGCAGCGGCCTATGCTTGCTGTAGTTCAGTTCGGGAGATGTGGGCGGGGTTTTCGCCGCTCGTTGCCCCTGTCTTTTACGTATTAATAAAAATTCATAGACCTGGGGAAGACAACAAAAACAGGGAGGTAAAAATGGGGAATGAAAAAAAAAATAGTCGATAAGGATGGAATGGTTGGCGGACGGATCAGACGCCCAAGCGGTCGAATCTGGATCCGGGTGTAATGGGACTCTCGGCCTCTGGTTTCGTACCACCAACAGATCACTACTCATCAGGTGCTGCTTCGATCTGCTGGTGGGAGCAGCACTACCAGACCATAATATGGTTCATTACAGGTGGTTCATTAGGTGGTTACAGCACTGGTTGAATTAATTATGGTGGTTTCGAAGTTTTGGTATGTTATACGAGCTGTAATATTTTTTGTAAAATATGAGTTATCAAATTACCACACCACCGCGGACGACGCCACCATGTCGAAAAAGCGCTTAATTGTTTAGTTTGTTCAGTTTCTTTTTAATATCTCCTAAATTGGTCTAACAAGAAATCCTGCAAAGCTTTTTTGAACCAGAGTAATTTATCTACAATTCGAGACTGTGATGAAATGAAACTTCTAACTGTTATACTTACCGAGATAGATTATTATGGCAGAAATCGATGAACAGGCTTTTGAGCATTTTCGCATATAGCTACTCTAGAAATGCGGCGAATTTTCAAATATTGCTCGCGTTAGACTTGAAATCAAATTATCTTCAACTCTTGTATAGAAGTTTCTCCATTTGGAGCATCCATTTCAAAAATTTGTAAGCTTGAATAGTGATATGTTAAAGTGAAATTTTGCTCCGAAGCCTCGAAAATTATCGTTTTTTGATTATCGATGTTGACTATACTACTGGATCGTATTTCAGTAGTGCATTGCAGGTAGAATTTAATGCTCTTTAATTTACTACTAAAATTTTTTTGGATCTCAGGCACCGTTTAGAAGTTATAAGGATAATATTTAAAAAGAGCTTATATTTCTCGGATTTTCGCCCAACAAAAGTTAAGCTCACCTTCTGCGACCGTGCAAACTTAGTTTCCAAGTATTCAATATCTACAGAAATTATTTTCAGAATTATCCCTAATTTTCGGTATTAAAATCTAATGTTATTGGCCTATAGGCATTTCGGGTTCGAATCCCGTCCACGACGACGTTTGTGGCCATGGATGTGCATGCTGGCCACTGCATGCTCCGAAACCAATCGAAACGTCAACTGGACCACATGGAACAGTTGACGCGCTATGCCCCACAAGGGGCTAGGGCAATTGAGAGAGAGATAGGCATTAAGATCAACAAATTTTTGTGCATACATGTTAGGTATTTTTGTTCAGAAAAATTCCTTCAAAATTTTATCACAAAATTTCGGTGTGCATGGTTGTGTGCATTCCTTACACCCTAAACATTTCGTACAAAACGTCAGCATCGATCAATGTACCCATAGTCACTAATTATTAAACGCCGCACGAACACAACAACCTATTGCAAACGCACTGTCAACAATTTTCGTACCTATTTTTTTAAAATTATTTCAAAACACTTCGATATTTTTCGCGTACAATTCAATATTTTTAAAATAACTTTTATTGAGCAAAATCTGTCATTACTTTCAAAATTTTGTTTAAAACGAGTTATTTAAAATTTAGTACAAGGCTTTGCTGCTGAAGGCTTGCTGAGGCCCTTCAATTTAAAGTCTATACAAATTGACAATAAAGAAGAAGCGCAGTTTAAAAAAAACACAGCCATTTGGATAAGGATGCATTTCAATTTTAATGCATCTCCTTGTTTCAAATTTTCAGTTCAATGCCGGAATTAAATTGCCGGCAGAAGCAAAGCAGCAGCAGCAGTAACATCGTCTGTGTCTTGGGTAAGTCTACTCTCTTACAATAAGCTCGCACCTAGAAGAATTTCGGAACAAAAAATTTCCTAGGTGCGAACTGGGTGTAAGAAAGCACACTTACCCAACTCATACTCTAATTGCGGTGGTTCCTGGCAAACCGGTGTCCAGTAATTTTGTGCTTTCCTGTTAATTGCCTTACCTTTATCTGATATCTGGAAAAGAGGCCATAAACCCCATCCCATAAACCGATTATGCACGGGTTGTTTGGAAATAACAGTTCCTGCTGCCTTTCTGAAGTTACTTAGTATGGAAGGCGCCGTGTTTCGACGATTTCTGAGGGCGCTTGTGCATATAAATCGGTCCACACTGGAAGGTGTTGCTATTGACCGGCTCTGTTATCGTCTTTCTGTGAATTATCCTGTCTCCTGGAACCTTTCCCAAACTCTTTGGATAACAGAATGTCTCAATCCAAGCCAATGGGCTCACTACCCGAAATTCTTGGCCTTCTAGTAATGTCGCAGTCTTCACACTTCAAATTCATTAAGATGTCTTCTAAGGCTCAATTTACATTGCCGCATCAACCGGTTGAGCCACAAGCTCTCGCGCCACAACCGTATTACCTTTGAGTTGGTCATCCATGTGGCTCGCTCATGCGATTCATGCGGTTCATCCGGTTCATGCCGCAATGTAAATTGAGCCTAAAATCTTGTGTAGGATCCATCACTTGCTAACCAATTGCAAACTTCAAAAGGCGGGTTTTCCTGTACTGCGGTGTAGGTTAATTGGGGGTTATCCGGGTTAACCTACACACATAACATTCATAGCAACATATGATTGTGTAATGTGAGTTAGTTAGCCCGGATAACCCCCAATTATCCTGCAGCGCAGTAAAAAAAACACCTGAAGAAAACAACTATACAACGGACAGGTAAAGAATAATGTTGGAAACTAATATTTTTAAATGTGTGGTACATTTTGCTCTTTCTGAGTCTCGGCTTCCTTATTCGTATCGCGCAGAATTCGGCATTTTTTAAAGTGGCTTTTTGTTTTGCTGTGTGATTTTCATAGTAAATACAACCCACTTGAGTTCATGTGGATTGTTATTTAAATTGAATATTTACCCTCCTGCCCCCATTCAAAGCAATACTATAATGAACCTCCACAGAGCTATCAACCCTATGTCAGATAAAGTTGCAACAGTTTCATAGTATGTATAAATCTATTTTCCTCTGTTTTCCAGGCTGTTACCAAGTTGCCAAAGGGCTGCATTACTGGTATAATGTGTCAGACAACCGGAAAACT
This sequence comes from Chloromyia formosa, assembly GCA_964017055.1. Classification (NCBI taxonomy): domain Eukaryota; kingdom Metazoa; phylum Arthropoda; class Insecta; order Diptera; family Stratiomyidae; genus Chloromyia; species Chloromyia formosa. The sequence goes on from OZ024815.1 coordinate 36,361,986, forward strand.
TCTTCTAGCCTATCGAGACATAAATGTTGTTCTTCTATTAACATGTCACTGAGCGCTCCAAGAGCCGCAACAGTCTTCGGGGGTTTGTTATTGCACTTTGCGTTCATTAATCCATGAAAGTTCTTAGTAAACACGTCCTTCCACTTCAAGAACACTTATCCGAGCTCATTCCCACATGCACCCGGTGTACGAATACGAAAGCTCATTTCACATTTTAATTGGATTACAAGTATACAAGAGTTGATATGGAATGAGAACCAAACAGGAGCATATTGATGGCATCAACTCAGTACTCAGTTTGGAATAGAAGATAGTACTAGAAAATATTCCATCGAGAAATCGCAGAGTTTCAGAAATAACATATCTTCAATGGGCAGTTAATTAGTTGGTACTCGTAGTTGGTACGTTTAATTCAAGAACTCTTTGGAGAAGACGAAAACCCTCTTGAAAAGTTGCTGTTTTTGAAACTTTGTTGAATTGTTGCAACTGTTGGTTGCTCATAATTTAGTATAAGTGTATTGTGCCTTGAATTTTCAAGAAAGTTTCCCCTTGAAGTGTGCATATAACATCATTTTGCCTAAGGCCATTACCGATGCACTTATAAGTTTCAATGTAAATCGGTCGCTTGGCAATCGCGCTCGGTGGCCGTGGTCGTTCGGTCACCGCTCTAGGATACTAATCTAGAGCTCGGAGTTCAAACCTCGGCGCGATCAATAACTGTGGGTACTAATAGAATTTCCACAGTGCATGAGGAGGTGCATGCCAGCAACTACTCGTACACTCCCGAAAGGTAGAAATGCTATCGAAACGTCAACAAGGCATAGAAATGCTAGAGATGTTGACGCGCTCATGCTCCTGGAATGGTCAAGCCAATCAATTAATTAATATCGATGGTTGAACGCACTAGGCTGGGTTCATATTCATACATGTGTCAAAAGGAGCGTTCGGCAAGGTGGTGTTTTATCTCCCCTTCTTTGTAACATGTGGTCAACCGACTGCTTCTGGGCCTGGGTAAGCTCCCTGGTGTCCTCAGCGAGGCGATATAGAATGCCCTTTCCTTACCAACTTATTGGACCAGTTTGCTTGGATTAAAAGTTAACACGAACCAAACGGAACTTGTTTTATTTACCCTATCCCAAGTGTTGGCAGGAACCAGATAAAGTGTAATGATCAACATTTTAAGATTTTTAAGAACTTCGCGCTTACTAGTCACTCGGAGTCAACTTCATATTGGTAGAGGAAGTGGGACGTATTACCCGAAAACGACGTCGGCCATGGTTTTTGCATGTCAGTGCGGAAATTGTAGAAAAAGTAGGAAAACGAAAAACGAAATCCTGGTCGCATGGAGTTGCCCAACGCCTTTTTGTTGGCAGAAGCGTCCTCGACGAGCGCGTGAATATAAAGCTATCAACGAAATGTTGCGTCGGTGTCGCTTTTCTTTTCTTGTTCTAGCGGAGTGTGGCCTTCATACGCTTTTTCTATGCGATATACTTATATATTTTGTGTGTGATTCATTTAAATTTCTGATTTCGGAGTTTTGTTTCTGCTTCTGATTTCTAGGTACTCCTGACACATCGGTGGCTATCGGCGTTTCAGGGGTAAGCAAAATATTTTATTGTTAAAATCCTGTCTTTTTTGAGGCTCGTCAAATATCTATTGTAATTTTTCCTTCAAAATATTTTAATTTCTTAAGGTTTTTTTTTTAATTTGATTTTCTAACTTGTTAACTCTATATATTAGATCAAATTGTGGATTTCATGAATTATAATAAAATTTTGCAATGCTGTTAAACTGAAATGAAATCGCTTTTCCTCCGAGGAACTTTCCAAACTGCTTTCAGGTCGGTTAGATGACGTAAACGCCATCTCTATTGTTCAACTTTGGGAGGTTCCGACATTTTGCCCACCACGGAACTTTATTGGTTTCGTTTTATGTTTTTGGGTATAGAGGCCAAGGTCTCAATCCATCTGGACTTGGAGCGTGTTGTGCATGGGCCAGTCGACGGACATTGTCACCTTTTTTGATATTTGAGTAATTTTTCTGGGTCGGTGGGATCCAGCTTCGTCCTTTGTTGTTTTATGTACCTTTATGGTACATGATACATGCTATCTAGTATTGTCAACAAACATGTGCCGCCGCGCAATTCGTTGTGGAGCATTTGCTTATAGCGCTGCCGGACCTTCCCGGCCACTTTGGTAAACAGCCGGCCCCTTATCCATAAACACTATCCAGGTGATCAAAGGTTTTGCTGACAATAGCAAAATGAGAATTTAGAGGGAAAATGAAGTATTTTCTTGGTTCGGGTTGTGTACTGGGTTAGTTAGCCTTCAAACCTCAACTCAAATTTCAAGAGAAAACTTAAATTCTGTACAAATAGAATCTATGTTTTATTTGGTCACCAGAATCATAGATCCAAATTGTATAAGTGAACCGCATTGCTCGCAGCCTTGGCAAGAATTATGCCGAATATAGGCAGTCCAAGACCAAGCAGGGGGATTCTGTTATCTACGGTGATAACATCTATTCTGCTGTATGCCTCGCCGCTTTGGGCCAGTGCTCTGAAATACGCTTGTAATACCAGGCAAATTAGCTCGGTTTACCGAAGGTGCGCATTGAGAGTATGCTGTGCTTACAGAACTACTACGCACGAAGCTATCTAAGTCGTTGCCGGAATGATCCTAATAGATATTCTGGTTGATGAAACAAGCAGACTGTACCGTGGGCGGCACCTGGAAACATCAGAGACATCAAAGGAACGGAAAGCCATTGAAAGGAACGAGAACAGAACAACATTATCATGCTGTATTTATTTACACTCATTTCTGGTGGCCTGGAAATATCCCTTCTCATCGCTGATGACATTGTCCTGGGTAGCAAAGTCATCGTTGCTTTGCAGGCTGCACTGACCAGGTGGTGTAAGATACTGAAGAATCATGGACTGAGGATTAGCACACCAAAGACAGAGTATCTTTGCTGTCCTTTCTCAGATCCAGAGAGACGGATACCAGATATCTACATTAAAGGAGAACAGCTGAAGTCCTGTATAAGGTTCAAATACCTGGGCTCGATGGTCAACAAGGAAGCTACCTGCGATGACGACATCAAACATCGCATCAGTGTCGGTTGGATGAAGTGGCGAGAAAACTCTGGAGTTTTCTGCGACAAGAAGATGCCACGAAAGCTTAAGGGCATGTTCTACAAAACGGTCGTACGTCCCGCGCTCATGTATGCGTCTGAGTGCTGGACTATGTATAAGTGTCACCATACACTGTCGAACTCGAACTCGAACACGAACCTGGTACAAATGTCCTCTGATACACACATATACTTCACATAGGTGTGAAGAAAACCGGTCCACTAGGTACTAGGTTCGTGTTCGAGTTCGACAGTGTATGGTGACACTAAGACATACGAAAGTAAAATGACTGCGTCTGTGATGAAAATGCTACGGATGTCAGCCGGTGTGACCAAAAGGATTGTATCAAAACTACCTACATCCGAGGCAGCTTGTTTTGTTGAGAAACCGATCATTGAAAAGCTCGACGATCGTCGTATGGATTGGTATTGCCATGTTCTAAGGCGTCCGCCTGAGAACCCAGTCATGAAGGCACTATCAATGAATGCTCCATTTGCTGCACCCAAACCCCGAGGCAGACGGAAACACACGTGGATCAATCAGATAAAGAAGCAGTAACAACGCGTCAATCTCGGCGATGATACGATCCAGGACCGAGCTGCCTGCAGAAGGAAGCTGAGATTATACCGCCAGAATGGGCGAAGTGCCAACACCACAGGCAGAGCAACGCGAAGCCACAGAATGTTATGAAAGGGCAAGGAAGAACAAATGGCGGATAACGGAAATATCTTCACAGGTTCAAGCTGGACGATTCAGCAGATTATCCAAGGTGCAAGGAAGTTGCGGAGGACGCCAAACACGTATTATTCGACTGCCCCAGATTTTCTGAGAGCCGAGAACAACTAGAGGCGGATCTGTGGAGTGTCATAAACCCACAGAATCTGGTTGATTTTATGCTGCAATCATAACAAGATTGGGACGCAGTGAGCCGGACGGTATGCACCATCCACAAAGAGCTCCAAAAATAAGAAGCCACTCTTTAGTCGACAAACCGTAATGGCTGATCAGCCAGAGCCAACCATGCGAAGTGAATTCGAAAGGAAGTCCCGCAGGAGAACGGCGGAAGAGGAGTTTTTTGGTTTAGTCGGTAAAAATCCGCCAGATTTGCTCAAGTACAGCAGTATCTTTTGAAGATTCCTCGTAAAAAAGAAAAGGTCACAAATTGCGGAAGGATGATAACTGTACCGCTTTATGTGTCATGAAATGGAACCCTATTTCCAACCAAGGCTGACCAAAAGGGTGTCCTAAAATCACATCGTGTCGATCTGTGGCAAAAGAGTGTAAGGCGCTGGGTAAAGCTCTCCACAAACCAGTGCGGTACCCACTAACGGTACGGTACAGCGGTACTCAGCGGTAGCAGCATACCGCGTCCCTATTCAAACCACCGCGTTACGAGCACGGTACCATCGATAGTGCCGCCTGCGGTATGTCGCGACCAATAGTGCCGGCTGCAACACAAAAGTGTATCGCTGCAATACCCTAACTTCGCCGCGGTATACCGCGTATGCAGTGAGAGCTCGCATATACCGCCTTGTAAATTTGTACCGCTGTACCGTACCGCTACCGCGTACCGCGCTGGTTTGTGGAGAGCTAGGGATTGAGGCAAAGTAGTAGTATTGGGAACATGGTGTAGAACACTTGGGTGTTCCGATGCTGTACGAGTAAGCTTCACTTAAAATTTTATGCAAGTTTCTTACGAATATGAAAGGCTACATATACATACATATTATTCAATACTTCCCGTACTTGCACCTCGTGCCATAACTGTAGATTTTATCTAAATCTTTCCTGATGTACTGTTGCTCCAAATAGCGTGTGATGCTAGTAATATCTATATATCATAAGTCCTATTCCAGCTGATTTATTCGATTATTCGGTCTATGTAATCTCTAAGCAGGGTGTCAAGGCTTGGAAACTTAGGATCATAAGAATTAGGATGAGAAATATTATTCTCATGAAACTTCACTCCTTCGTAAAAAATAAATAAAAACTTTTTTAGCATAAAAAAACATTTACGCTTGAAAAAAAAAGGATTGCTGGACACGCCGAAAGTTAGTTCTGCGAATATTGAAACGGTCAGCACATTTATATCCTCATCTAGTCCGAATGTAAAAAACAACTGGAAAATATAATTACCATCATCCTGCGAAAATCACGTTTCCATACCTAACCTGAATCATCTTTTCAATAAGCAGTAGCTTCTAGGGTAAAAAGGCGTATATTTCTTACAGCTTCAGCTTCCAGCCACAACTGACACGACCAGAAAAAAACAATCAACGGTGGCGCAGTGAAAAGGAACTCACTCAGCAAATGTTTCCGTTTTTTATTTATACTCGTATAAAAATGCCGTTTCGCCATTGTAATTTAAATTAAAACAATTTCCATGAACATAATTGAAACGTAAATTGAATAAACAGCATCTAATGGCTTATGCAACGTTCTGACATTGTCCTTAACAATGTAGCGCGGCATCTCTTATACGAGTACTAGTATTCGACGGAATTCCTAACAAGCATGTATAAGCGAGTATTTTGGCCTGGCAAAATCCGTCTGAATGGGCGGGAAATTGAATCAAGTGCTCTTATGATAAACTTTCTCCTTTCCGAGGAGCAACAACGTTTAATTTAGAAAATGTATTCATATAAGGGAAAACCTCGAATGCTGTTGCAGATGTTGTCGCGGAAAAGGGGGCGGAGGAGTAAAAAAAAAATGTAATTTATGCAGGCGACATTGTAGCATTACTCGAGTTCATCCAGTTTCCCTTTAATTATAACACAACAAAGTTGATAGTGCAGTTCCAAGCTACGAGCGTGAGGTCACGACTACTTTGAAAAGGATACCGCACGACGTGATATTGCATGGAGGAATGGACGGAGTAATTTGAATATTCCTTTAATATTTATGTATATCAGACTATTTCTAGCGTATCTTCTAAGAAAGGGAGTAGAAACTTTTGACGCTTATTACAACTGCTTTGCCATTTTCAATTAGGCAATACAGCCACAGAAAAGCCATCAGCTGCGGTTGATTCGGCAGTCAACATACTACCTGAAATATCGAATGGAGTACCCTGTTCCATTGCTAAGCGAGAGTCTCTGCTAAAGTTCATTGTGTATTTGAAAAGGCTTGCATGGAATATCAGGACAGGATCCTTTTGCGTAGACCCGAAATTGCTGCTGCTGTAATAATAGGAGCGATTTTTTGTACTGCGGTAAAGGTTAATTCGGTTTAACAACACACCATTAAACAATGCGTTAAACTGAATTGGAACTCTACGAGCTATTAAAACTGCACTGGATAGACATGTCAGAAATGACGCATAGATGTCGCTCGTTAAAAGACGATTTTATTCCAGAAAATAAAAAAAAATCGTAGTTTAAATTAATTTTTGGTATCGAGTCTATTAGCAAGCATGTCGTAGACGTTTTCCCGGATATGTTCCATATATTAAATTTCGCGAACTATGGGTTTGACCTTTTAGACTAGACAAACTCTTTCTTCAAGGCGCACCAAATGTTGGTGGCTGGTTGAAGCTCGGCAGGAATTCTGGAAAAAGTCCAAAGGATAAGTCACAATCACAAGTAGTATCATCAGAACATATTTGAACCCTCAAAGAGATTTCGCTGTGAGTGAATGTTTCTGGTTTCAGGGGTTTAAAATCAAGAATTGGTCAAACACCCCAGGTCTCTTTTGAGATCCTGCACAAAAAAAAAAAAAAAAAAAAAAATCAAAATCGATGACCTGAAGATTAATAAACGTTCAGATGAAGATAAGAATGTTCATTTTGATATGTAAGATGATTAGCTTTTAATGCCCCAATGCCTTTTAGTTCGTCCCAGCTAGATTGTACGACTATTTCCCATGAAAACGCGGTCGCCAATCTGGGATGGGCGACTCCAATTTTTTTCCCTTTTTTGACTCCAGATTCGGAGTCAGCGACTCCCCAATGCTCTTTAGTTCGAGCCAGCCAGATCGGCCAATCTGGGGTGAACAACCCAATTTTTTTCTCTTTATTGACCCCAGATTCGGAGTCAGCGACCCCCCAAAGCCCTATAGTTCGAGCCAGTAAGATCGGGCCACTATTTCCAATGAAAACGGGGTAGCCATTCTGGGATGTTATTTGCCTTGACCCCTCCAGGACATTGGCGCGTCAACATATCTAGCATTTCTACGCCTTGTTGACGTTTCGATAGCATATCTATTTTTCGGAAGTGCAGTTGCTGGCATGCACCTCCTATCCGCGTCGTCTATATACTGACAAGCTCGGAGTACTGTGAGAGTTCTATTAGTACTCACAGGCAGTTTTCGATCGCGACGATATTTGAACTCCGAGCTCTAGATAAGTATCGTAGAGTGGTAACCGAACGACTACGGCCATCGACAGCAATTAATTTTTTTTTCTCTTTTTGAGTCAGCGTCCTTTAGTTGGAGCCATCCAGATGGGACCATTATTTCCCATGAAAACGGGGTTGCCAATCTGAATTTTTTTTTCTCTTGATTAACCGTAGATTCGGAGTCAGCGACCCCCCAACGCCCTTTAGTTGGAGCCAATCAGATCGGACCAATATTTCCCATGAAAACGCGATTGCCAATCTGGGATGGGCAACCCCAATTTTTTCTCTCTTTTTTAGCCCAGATTTGGAGTCAGCGACCCCTAGGGCGCCCTTTAATTGGAGCCAACCAGGTTAGACCACTATTTCCCATGAAAATGGGGTTAAAAATCTGGGATGGACAACCCTCATCTTTTTTATCTTTTTTGAACATTGATTTGGAGTCAGTGACCCCCCAATGCGCTTTAGTTCAAGTCAGCTACATAGGATGAGTACTTCCCATAAAAACTTATCATTTCGTACGACGAGCACCCTACTTAAACTAGCTCTGTTTGAACGAGGGGTGTCAAAATCGTACAAAAATGGTTAAAAGAGTCAAATGAGTCAAAAAAGCTAGTTTGATCTTTTGACTCTTTTTGAATGACTTTTTTTGAACGATATGATTCGATTTGGCCTCTTTTTGAACGATACTGTATAATACTAAAGTTGAGCTTAAGATGATGATACATAAGACGATTAGTTTTGTTTTATTATAGAATATTGGGATTGTTTTATGTATTTGTGGAAACTTGGATGTGGTTATTGTGTATATTAGGACTATATATTTTACAATGCGTGCATACTGCGTACAGATTATTTTGAATGGATTTAGATGGAGTTTGGTTTGGAAGATAGATGATTGTGGTTTTAGTTTTAGATATACCTATATAATGGGATGGAATGTGAATGAATGTAAAATAAATAAATAAATAACTAGCGCAACAATCCAATTTGAACCACGGCCTCGAGATGAATTAGCATCATCTCATTTTCTAGATCGTGACGGTTTTTGTGCAGAGGTATGTGATCAGCAACACGCTCAACCGAGTTATTTATCCCATAATGGGTACTCATTTAACAGCTGAGTGGGCTCATAGTCCGACACGTAAATCCCCGGAATCAAACCGGGGCCCAGTGCGTTGAAGGCGAACGTGCTAACCGTTGCGCCATCCGGACTACCGGAACTGAATGAATGTAGTACTACATTATATGTAATAAGAAATTTTGAATGAGCGTGATTGGGTATGCATTGGGTATCATTAATATGGGGGCTAGTTTGGGAATTAATTTTACAGTGAGTCATTCTTAAATTGAACGACTCGGAGGCTATGTTGTTGTGCCGAATCTTTCGCTCATTCTGTTGAGCCGTTCGAAATGACCTGTGCCACATATCACTATTCTGTTGTCTTGTACACAGTTAAAAATGCTGGTCTATTATCAATGCTTATTCGGTTTACATATATGACGACACCAAAAATGTATTAGCTTTTAATAAAATGAAAATATTATAATTGCCTCCATAAACTTCACAGGTTTAAGTATTAAAATTTGCTGGCATTTTTTTAATTTAATTTTTGGTTCCCAATTTAATTTACAGATATTATAATCTATGAAAAAATATTAATTTTACTACGTTTTTTTTATTCCCTCTAAGTTTCTCCTCCATTAGTTTTTTTTCAGTTGTCTCGACTTCCAAATCCTTTGTTAATCCTCTCGCAGGTTAGCCAGCTAACTTTAACTTTTTTCGCCGTGGTACAGCATCGAACCTGTGAGCTTCGTGCTTTCAGCTCAAAATATTATGCTGCGTGGCTGAGTGGTCTAGGTCGCAACTCTAACCTAGACCATGCAGCATTATATTTTGACCTGACTGCGAGCAGTTATGCTGAGACTTGAGACTAAAAAAATATACTTTGTGGGGCTTACATTTTAATTACAGTTGGATTAGAAACTAATGCGAGAACAAAAAGAACACAAAAATGGTTTGAATTGTATTAGAATTTATTACAAATTGGTTTAAAATGGAAGTAAACTTTGAAAGAGTTTAAAATGATTAAAAATGCTGGTAGTCCAATATCTGGTTTAAAAAAGTCCGAGATTTTAAACTGTGTAGTGTGTGAAATATATTTCACAGTAATTACTGATATTTCATCCTTACAGCAAAATCACTACTTAATCGATACAATTGCTATCGAAATTACAAAGCTAAACAAACCTTCACATCTCATATCCGTGAGCTTCTGATTAATTTGTCTTCTTAATTTATTCAAGAAGCCAATACTACAAGTCAATTTACCCGACAAAAGCATTTGATCTATTCATGCGTTCCAGGAAGTTTGGACCTTTATCTGGACACGAGGAAATTCATTACAAATTGAATTAGTGTCGACGTAACTTACTTGGTCCCTCTTTTGTCGGGTGTCCGGATATATTTATTGCCACCTGTGACCATCTATAGCTGTGTATGTTTACATATATTTGCTCCTTAGTTGACCATCTTGTTACCATTGCATGGAAGATTAACGGAAAATCAAATAGAACTTCAGGGCGAAAAAGGGACTAAGTAAAACCGGCAAGTAGTAGCAAGGTGGCAGTTCGTCCTCCCCATACACTCGTACTATACTTACTCAGCAAACAGGACAATGAAAGTGTAACAAGAAAAAGGATACGTTCTGTGGTGAGACAGGCCCCCTAGGTGTAAAAAAGAAGAAGTCGGCCAACGGCTATTCGATTAGGAAGTAGAGTGAAGATAAAGTCTACGAACAAACAGACTGTCTGAAAGAAAGGACTTCCGCCACATTGCCAAACGAACTATACGCGCATTAAGTTTTCTGGTGATATCTTCAACATTCCCTTGACCATTGCAGATATATATCTTAGATATGTACAGTTTCCGGTCACGTTCGTATCTGCTGTCAAAAGAAATTACAAGACGTTGTTTTTTCCCAGGTGAGTGTGTGAGAAAGTTCGAAGGAAACACGTGTTAGGCTAACTGCAAATATTTGTCCATAAATAGTAAGTGTATATGAACAATGTATTGTATTAGATTTGATATGAATTTGGGGATACTTGGATAAACATATATCAAACCTAATATTAGCCACGTTTCTTTGTACAATAGAATACAAAAGGTGCACACTAACAACACTGTCTCCGATAATTCTCGATGGGCAACTGGCATAAGACACTTCTTTTGTAAGTGACTTTTCAGGTTGAAAAATTCAGAACTCGATGCAGTCAATACAGTTTAGGAAGATCGTTGGTTATCTAAAAATGTTTTCTGTAATTACATAGAATAACAAGAATCTTATTGATTCTGCTGCCCAATTAAAATGCGTTTCTGTAATTACATACTACATACTTTGCCTTAACCCCTAGTGGGGCAAAGCGCGTCAATTACCCCTGGGTGCCATCGTATTCTGCTCTGGGCAATGGGGCGCAACTCCCAAAATGACTTACTCAGCGCCTTACAATCTTTTGCCACAGATCGACGGCATGTGATTTTAGGACCTCCTCTTGATCGGCCTTGGTTGGAAATGGGGTTACGTTTCATAGCATGTAAAGCAATGCAGTTATCCTCCTTCCGCAAGGTGTGTCCTATCCACTGCCATTTTCGTCTGAGTATCAATTCGTCGATTGGTATCTGACTCGTACGCCGACTTTACTCTTCATTTGATATTGTTGCCGGCCAGAAAATTCTTAGAATTCGACGAAGACATGAGTTGGCAAAAACCTGCAGCTTTCTGGTAACTCTTACGGAAACGTTTCACGTACTATCCTCATACAAAAGCAGAGACAGTACTAGCGAGCGAAACAGGCCCAGCTTGGTTTTGGTGCTGAGATACATAACTGCTCTGAAAGATTTTGTATAGCCCACCGTATTCGCATTTAGTCTTGTTGATACGATGAGCGATTTCCTGCTCCGTACCAACATTTTCGGCAGCAATGCTACTCAGGTAGACGAAGTTGACCCCCTTCTCCACAGGCTACCCATTAACATTGATATCAATAGGTGTAGGATTTCTTTTTCACAATGGCGAGCTAAGAACCTTGGTCTTGTTGGTATTAATCTTTAGCCCAACTTTATTTGCCTCACTCTGAGGAGTCATTGCAGTCAGATCTATGATTTTGTGTGGGAGTAGGCGTATGTCGTCAGCGTAGTCAAAATGTAGATAAGATGTCAAAGTCCATCGAATCCCTCTATCTAGTCCGGATAGGGCTGCATGCAACACATCGACGATCACTATGAGGAATAGAATCGGTGAGAGGATGCACCCTTGTCGAACTCCACTGCGAATCTGAAAGTCCCCCGACACCTTACCTGTATGCAGAACGCGACATTTGGCGCCGTCATAGATTGCTTTAATAAAAGTCACAATCTTCTTAGGGGTGCTTCTCCTGCGCAAGGCCGCCCAAATAGAATCCCGGTTCACACTATCGAAAGGCTTCTCGAAATCGATGAAAAGTAAGTCAAGTGGAGAATCGTATTCAGCGCATTGCTCGATGATGATTCGCAAGGTGTTATTGTGATCGACACAGTAGAATCCGGATTGAAAGCCAGCCTGCTCTTCATCCATTGTGCTTTCTAAGTGAGCCTTTAGTCTATACAGGACAATCGTAACCGTTGAGTCAGTCTCTATCCGATTGATAGTTGATGTTTCGTTAGCATATATAAGATAAGATAAGTTGATGGCATACACATCCCGCCCTTTGTTTGTCGGTTTCTATGACAGTCTAGCACAGGGAAAGGCCGTGGTATTATTCTTACGCCCCACACCACAGGGCGAATGTTTACCTCAACCAAATCGTCGCACCGCCATTACTGGGGCTTGACTTGGTTAGCAATTATTAATGACCACTGCCGTTCCAGGGAGCGCCCACGAGGGGAACTATGGAAGAATTTTTTTTTTGAGCAGTAAGTAAGTAAGTAAGTGTCGGCGTAGTTGAGGTTATCTAATCTCAATTTTAGACGATCCTTTTGGTTTTTTTTATCTATTGGAACGGGCACAAAGGATTGTGTTGTGATCCCAATACCTGATGTGGATGTTTTGCTTTTGTTTGCATAATGGTAATTTTGAAGATATCATTGTGTTCATTTAAAATTTAACATGGTGACAGTTTTCCGGTCACCCTGTGTAATTCTACAATATATTTCCACTTCAACAGGGCAAAAAAACATCACCTACTTGGATACTTTCGTACAAACATATTATTTTCAGCTCCTCTAAAAAAAAGCTTATTGCCTGAGTTGAGATTCAAATTCAGGCTTGAATTGTTCCAAAGAATGGCGAGAAAATCACTTTCCAATTTTTATGAAAAAGCAAAAAACTATTTGTGAAAACGGGTGAAGGACAGTTCAAGGAACCTTTCTTTTAATGTCCGGAAATGTCCAAGAAATTTGTTAGTGCCTTGTCTGCAAGCCTTCTATAGTAATACTGGATAACACTGATCGAAACGTAGTAGGTTGAAATGGAGACGTGACAAGGACTCTTTCGCAACGAACGAAGGAAATGGAATGTCTATCAAGGAAATTAATCATCAAGCAAGCGAAAAAAAAGACATAGAATACGGAATGGATAAAATTGGATAGCGAGAGTGAGAGAGATTAAACATTTTTTTCTATTGTAACCGAGTTTATTGTTGAACGGGAAATGTCAGGGTTGGGAGTCCCTTGCGACGGGACGACTTGATTTATTTCGTTTTTTTTTGCTTTGTTCAAGTGTCGATATTTATTAGTTAAGGATATTTGTTGAATCGTTCAACAGCAATACTGTCCTGTCTGATAAAAATATGTTGTATGTACTATTGGAAACGCCTTTGAAAAATCGGTTGCACTCAGAACTTTTAAATACGTTATTTAAGCTCAAAATATAATTTTTCTCATGCCCTTAATTTATTTCACTGTAAAAATTTAAAATATGATTAACAATCCTCACACCGACGCAAAAAAAAAATCGCAGCGACAAAATCCGCAGTGCATTCGCGGCGGATTCGCGACGGAAATTCGTGCCGATTTCTAGATGTTCACACCGGGCGACAAGAAATCGCAGCGGAAGAAATCGCATTGAGTGTTCGTTGAGTATTTTGTTGTGCAGCTTAGTCTGCACCGAATTTTAACGTCACACCGCCACGGCAAAACTCGCAATAGGAAACGTCACCATGGATTCCGAAGACGAATATTTTGCTTGTAGCAGTGGCTGAGGCTGTAGAAAGGCAAAGGTAAATTTAGTCCCTTGAATAATGGATGACGGAACGTTTATAAACGCATTCAGGTAAAATGCCTTCTTAGGGAAACAATATTATTTCAATGCACCCGTTATTTACTGATTGCTTTTTTTTTCGGAAAAAGTGGGAACTTGAAATAAAAATAACAATTGGTACTTACTACATTTTGCTCGTTCCTGCGGCAGCCGGTTCTACGCACCGGACCGACCCGTGTTACCTGGAACAACCACGTCACATGGCCAAGAGCTGCCACAACCCCTTCAATGCAAGAAGGAAGATCTATGTGTGTGTCACACAACTTGACTATTCATTTTTTCTGGAAATTGGGAGCAACACATGCCGGCGCTACTGCTCTCAATACTTCTTCAACGCGCCGGAATCGAGCTCAACCCAGGTCCAGGCCCTTGGATCTGCTGCGTCTGTAATAGAACGCTGCACCCCAACGCTATCACAGTAAGATGTACTTGCTGCAACAACTGGTGTCACCTTACAAATTGTTCCGGGCTGAAACACCACCGACAATGGAATTCCTCCTTCACTGCGAGCCAATGTAGATTCAGAGGGCAGCAAGCATCAACGTCATCACAAACACCTAACATAACACCACCTGTTAGTGCGAACACAAGTTCCCAGCCCTCCCCCTCAACTCCAGTGAACCACATTACCAACAGAATTCCATTGCAACACAACCTGACACTGGCACCAGCTGTTGCGAATCTCAACACCATATCAATTGTGCAACTTAACTGCAATGGGTTACAGCGGAAAATTGCAGAATTATCGGACTTCATGGATAGACACCGCGTCATGATTGGAGCTATACAGGAAACAAAGCTTAACACCAATTCGTCCCTCAACTCCTATGGCAATTACAACGTCATCAGGAAGGATAGAGTATCAAATGCTGGAGGTGGAATAGCATTTCTGATCCATCAATCAGTACCATATCGTGAAATCGACGTCACAGTCACCGACATCATCTTGGAGGTACAGGCCATTGCCATTCAGTCGGGTAACACCGATATTGAAATCTACAACGTTTACATCCCACCTGTATCCAGTTGTCCCTCGGGATACAATGTCAATATCACACCACTGCTAGCTGGCCAATATCGTCTCCTACTTGGTGACTTCAACGCCCATCACGAACTATGACACTCTAACCTCGACAACGATGCCAGAGGGGTTGCCATAGCCGAACAACTTGACGCATCAGACTTCTGTCCACTTAACGACGATACTCCTACTCGTATTGCTGGAACATGTTCCAGCTCACCCGATATCTCATTACTAGCGCTGGACTTATTAATGATGCTCAATGGGAAGCAGCAATAAAAAGAGCGAAGAGTTCCAAAGCCCTTGGACCAGACGGGATATCGATGGTCATGCTCAAACATCTTGACACAAGAGCAATTGAATACATAACGGCTACGATCAATCTCTCCATCTCATCGTCTATCATCCCCGAATACTGGAAGAAAGGAAGAGTGATCCCTATTCTAAAACCGGGAAAAAAACCAACACTGGGCGAATCATACCGTCCCATTACACTTTTGTCTCCTGTAGCCAAGATCTTAGAAGCGCTGCTCCACCCTATAATTGCGACTCATACTCAGATGGCCAACCACCAACATGGCTTTAGAAGGATGCACAGCACCACGACGGCTTTGGATGTCATTACATCGAAAATACTCAATGGCCTCAACCAAGCACGTCCTTGTCAACGAACGATTCTGGTGGCATTAGACTTGTCAAAGGCATTTGACACTGTCAGCCACTCGTTTCTCCTGTCAGACATATGCGGTACATCGCTTCCGTCGCATATTGTAAAGTGGATCGCCAACTATCTTGCCGGCAGACAGTCCTACACAGAATTAAGATCCGGGAAATCTAAACTAAGACGAATTAAACAGGGTGTTCCCCAAGGAGGAGTCTTATCTCCCACCCTGTTTAACCTTTACATGTCAGGACTCCCTACGCCACCTGACGGACTCGAAATTGTCAGTTATGCCGATGACTGCACGATTCTAGCAACCGGCAACGATATCACTCAAATGTGCGAACAGATAAATGGGTATCTGACGAACTTAACACCTTCTTCGTCAACAAAAATCTCACTCTGTCTGCGAAGTCCGAAGTCTACCGCTACTCTGTTTACCACATGGACCAAAGAAGTGAGACAACAACTGGATATTGTAGTAGACGGTCAAACTATTCCCACCATTAACCACCCTAAAATCCTCGGTGTCACCCTTGACAGCATGGTTACCTTCTCAGCCCATGCGTCAACCATTTGTGACAAGATGAGAGGCAGGAACAAAGTCCTCAAAGCTCTTGCTGGCAGTTCCTGGGGGAAAGACAAGGAGACCCTACTAACGACCTACAAGTCTATCGGGAGATCTGTGGCCAATTATGCGGCTCCCATCTGGTCGGAAAACTTATGTGACACTCAATGGAGGAACGTCCAGACCTGCCAAAATGCAGCTCTCAGAACTGTCACAGGCTGCCTACTGATGTCGTCGCAGGACCACCTTCACCAGGAAACCAAAATGATGCCGCTAAGAAGCCACAGCACACTTCTAACGAAGCAATATCTGGTTGGCTGTTATCGGAGTGACCATCCTAACTCTAACCTTATGGACAGAAGCCCTCCGCCACGTCATGTAAGACGTAATATGAGGGATCGCGAGCGGGAGATCCAAAGGTTTAAAAGAGTCCCCTTCGATAACACCAGCTACAGATCGGCCATCACAACACTGCATAGTGGAGAAGTGCTATCCTCAATCGCGGACATGACACCAAACAGGGTACTAAATGCGCAACTACCTGCTATATCTTCAGACGAACTTCGACTTCCTAGAGCAACCAGGACTACACTCGCACAACTTCGTTCTGGCTGGTGCTCACGTCTGAACTCGTACCTATCCCGCATTGATAACGAAATACAGAACTCCTGTCCAGCCTTTGGCCTCTCTTCACATGATGTTGAGCACATATTTAACTGTCCTGCAGCTCCGACACGCCTAACACCTACTGCGCTATGGGATAATCCTATTGAAGCAGCTGCGTTTCTACACCTGGACATTGAAGAAAGGGGCGAAATTTCGCGTCATTGTGGGCATCTTCGTGGTGTGGTCAGATTTATATCGCTACGAAAATTTATGTCGCGAATCCGTCGGGCGATTTTTGTCGCGTCGGTGTGAGGATCGCTTTAACCGAAATTTTGATTATCCAAAATGAACCGTGCCTTTACTTGGTAAAAAGAGTTTCTACTGTAATTAAATTGCTTAAAAGCCCATTTGTGTTTACTTTTCTCATACTATGAATACGATATTCAATAAATATATCACCAATACGAAGATTTTTTGACTTTCCGATTAAATTTCCAATGTTTGAAGAATGTATTATGTATAAGTATAGTTATCAAGTGATACTTGTATTTTTTTGTTCGAAATCAATTTTTAAAAAATTTGGTTTTGCGAAATGAGCTATTTAATTATTGACAATTTTTTCCTTGGCATTTTCCTCGTGGAATGAGTATTCTTTCCAATATTTGACAAAATAAATCATAAAAACGAAAATTTGTCCCACTTCTTTTGGAAAGAAAATATGAAGCATAAAATATACTTTCTTACAAGGGAAATTATTTCGACTATTTAGGATATGAATAAAGTTATATTAACATTTTTTATTTATTTATTTTTTTCTTTCTATAAAGTAAATTTAGTTTCACGAATTTTTTCGCTATGTTTAATAGTTATAGGCAAAAAATTTAAAAATCCAATTCAACGTGTTAAATAGAATAATTAGTTTCTCGCTTATTGTTAAATAGGTATCCAATGAAAACATGAAAATATAAAAAAATGTAATTGTATTTTGGAGTCTCGCGGCTTCCTCAACGTATCGAGTGTCTAAATTTCCGGCCACGCAGGTTAAGGGTTAAATATTTACATCAAATGGCAATGAATAATCTTGACCTCTTACAAACTATATTAGGCTGTAAACAGTGATTAACTACATAATACAAACATCTTACAAATATTCTTAATGTGTCATTTTATGACATACTCGTACATTCGTATTCCGCTTTCACTTGAAATGAAAATCGTGCGTCCTATTACAATTCATTGCTCTTCCATTCAGCGAAATTAAGCTCTGATCCACTAAATCCCCTATTTCATGCAGTTACCATTCGCTTCACTTTGCTATACGTTTGTGCAGCTTAGCACTTTCATTATATTATCCCCTTGGTGAATCCTCATAATTCCGAGAGCATAAAGTGGATATAAAAGTTCCCTGAAATTAATTGAGAACGAATTCCGAATAATTTGCTTTGAGAAAAACGGCGACGTCGCGCCGCTCTTTAGGATTAATGCAAAGCAGCAGTAAGACTTCGAATAGATATTCAGGAAGTCGTCCATAGCAATATCGTACTTAGAGATGCCATTAAATGTCTCCATTGCTAAGACAATAGATTCTGAGTTCGAAACGGAAAGAATAAAATGGAATTAAAATCAGCAAATTAAATTCGATTTGTATTCTTTTTTTCTCATTGTATGTATATCGTTCAGGCTCGAAATGGGAATTCCAAACAAGTAATTGAATAAAAATGAGACAAAAGGTGCTACGATGCTTTTGAAATTAAGAGAAAGGATTTGAGAATGTGCACGATCTTTTTCGAATCCTAACCTATACAGATTAGTGAAATAACGCGCACTACAGCCACAGCACAACGAGTTATATGGGTTAACATTCTACCCAGGTGGTTTATCTGTGGCAGGATCCTGGATGGAACATAAATTAATATTATATAATAATCGCTGGTTTTATAGGCTATTACCTGCCAAAAGTTATTAGAAATAGTGTGCACCCAATTGGGGGTAACCCAAAAATCCCGGAAACAACGACAAATTCAAACCCGAACCAAACATTATTCCCCAGAGGTTAAAGCACATTTAAATGGTCGAAAGCTCAGTCCATTACTAAATAGTCTAAGGGTCTTGGCCATGTGCGTCGTTTTGCCTTATAGCCAATTGTCTTGGTCCATTGACTGTCCTGGGCTTCGTAACTACCCAATAGAACATTTCTTCAACTTCTAACAATATTGTCTTGGTCATGTCTTTTGTGTTTTGATTTCCTTATAGTGTGAGATCCCACATCATTAGTGATTTTCCACCTATTAATAATTATGCGAAACAGTTCATGGGCAACGTGAAGTCAAATGGAAAGTCCTTACTTAGTTTTCCAACAGCAATACGAACACTTTCCGCTTTCATATCCATAGGGTTTTTTTTTCATATGAATAAATATTGTTGGTCCACTTTAGAACTTGATTCCAATAGATCAAGCGCGTTCTTTTGCTTTTCTTAGCCTGTATCTCTCTCTCTCAATTGCCCTAACCCCTTGTGGGGCATAGTGCGTCAACTGTTCCATGTGGCCCAGTTGACGTTTCACGGCATAAACTGGTTTCGGAGAATGCAGTTGCCAGCATGCACCTCCTGCTTCTTAGCCTGTATAGGTTTGTGAAATAGCACACAATACAACAACAATGTTACCCTATATGGGTTAGCTTTTAACCCAGTAATTTATCGAGGGCCGATTCTGACCCGGATAAAGTAAAGCTTTTATTTAGGGCGCATCTAGCGGTTGCTAGAAGAAGTTCGTTTGTTCCATTCTGTATTCACCTCGTTTCAACTCAATTAGATTCAATGCGATTCCACATTTTTGCCCATTGGAAAAGCGATTTTTGTCGAAATATTAGAAAATTACGAGGAATCAATTAGTTTCTTCTACAAGTATCACAGTTGCATTTAATGGGTTCAATGCTTGCTCTTGATGTAATACTCGTAGAATGAAGTTTGTTTCATTATTTTTCAAAAGAGTGGAATTATGTCACCACTTAAGATCCAAACTTTATCTGAGACATAATCCATTTCATGCTTACCCTATATGAGTCAAATACAAAAGCTCGGGTTAACTACCCCTGACCAGGATAGCTGCAAAAGAAGAAAAGAATATAAAAATATTAGACGAATGATATTTTGTACGTGCGAAGCTATATGCTTGCTTAAAGTAAGGCAATAATGGGTTAAGGATGGTTGCGGTAGACTTTCGCTAGGCTACTCAATTTTTACGATCTTTCATTTGAGAAATATATCATCAAACAAGCTTGTTTGAATTACAGCTCGATAGCTTTAAAATTGAGGGACTAGTTTGCATAGAACCAGACCGACAGACGGACAAAGCTTAATCGACTCGTCTCGTCATGCTGACTAAGAATATATGGTTTGTATGGTCGCAGATGCTTCCTTCTGTGCGTTGCAAACTTTATAACAAAGTTAATATACTCTATCACATCCGTGAAGGGCATAAAAACAGATAGGTGCAGAATTTCGCAGTGGGGTCTTAGGCTATTATACCTATACATACATACATAGCTGATTAATACAAGACTTTTGTTTTCAAGGGCGCTGCAACGCTTAAAAAAGTACCAGAAGCGACAACGCTTTTCATTCAGATCCAGTAGATATATTTCACGTGACCTTAATGAGCGCAAATGCTACCTTCCCTCCATATGACAAACATTGCCTAGCTGAGGGGATTTATTAGTCGTTACCTTCTGTTGGAATTCATAACACGTATACTTTTTTTTGCAGGTTACGTGCTAAATGATGATGCCTATCAGGTACGAGTACAAACCTACATACATATGTGAAAAACACACCTGAAATAAGATTCATTTGCTACAGGCTGCTATGGATGGGTACATATTTTTTGTTCTACTTTGATAGTGAAGTCTCACATATTTTCTTTGGAATAATAATATGGGCGTACGTGAGTATTCTATGCTAGAAAGTACATATATCAATGCAATATACTCTTGTAGGTCATATCTCAAGTCATATTGAAGGAGATAGGAGGAGCCTATAGATTAAGCACCTATGTAAGCACAAGGTCATAAGATGAAGGATTATCTTTTAGGTTCAACAAATAGCATGATTCCCACACTGTGGAAATCACGCTTTTTGTTTCAATCATAGTAAAAACCAGGCTGCAAACCGTCCGAAAAGATACAAAGTATCTAAACTGCATGCAGATACATCGGAACATGGATATGTCTATGACTACCGACTGCGTGGAACCTGTTGTGTTGAAGATATCGACGTAAGTTTTGTAAAGATCCCAGTATAGTTATACTGGATGAAATCATTCGAGAAAACACGTCCCACGCTTTCGGTAGGCATAAGACATATCCATGTACCCATGTATCTGGTGGCAGTGTAGATACTCGTCATAAATTCTGCTTTGCTTTGTCCTGTCCGCTTGGGCTCCTTTCTCTCGCGGGATCGTTTTGTTTTCGTTTGCATCGCATGTGTGCAATATTCACCTCCTCTCGTGCACCCTGTTCCATCTACCCGTTCAGTACAGTTTGCAGACTGCAGCCTATCAACATTTCGCTGAGTACGTTTCTGCTAATCGCAATCACGCTTCCCACCATCTTTTCCCAATCGGACGTGTATTGTGTTTGTGTATCTATTGCAAAATCGCTCCCACACTATCCGTCTCATCCCGCCCCTTTAATCAACAGTCCGGGTTTGGCACACACAATCCGTTTCTCAAGTAACGCGTGCCACTCTATGCGATTGTGTCCAGCAAACAGAAAGGGAAACTAACAAAAGTAAACAAAACATTCCAACACACGCACAAAGAGAATGCACAAGAAAAATTTTGTAATTTTTGCAGAAGGGGGGGGGCATTTGATCTTCTGCAGACCTCTGAATGTACATCATGTCACGATGAGCTGCTTGGAACTATAACATCCTGCGACGAATATTTCTCTATTTCGGGGCTTGGGAGATTTTAACTCGCGCAGTACGAATCCGCCATTTTGTTTTATGATACGTTTATTGCATGTGTGGTGGAGGCCACATTGTGGGCCAGTCAGACCTCAAATCGCCGCCATTGCAAATGCACAACCATTTGGATAGAATGAACTTCATCCGCGATGGCTCTCGCTCTATCTCTATCTTCGGGGGGCGGGAGCTATGTAATGTACACACTCTCAAATTGCGTCTGCGCATGTCCAAATGTTAGTCGAACTGACTACTTGCTACCTTTTCTGGGACCCTATTGATTCAGATATGTAGTACAACGCGCGCTATTTTATTTGTTTGGATTCCAGCCATTTTGAACATTTTGGAATTTTTGCGGAAGGGGGGCATTTGATCTTCTGCAGACCTCTGAATGTACATCATAACATATAACATCCTGCGACGAATATTTCTTTATTTCGGGACTTGAGAGATTCTAACTCGCCTAGTATAAATCCGCCATTTTGTTCTATATGTTTATTGCACGTGGGGTGGACCAGTCAGACCTCAAATCGCCGCCATTGCAAATGCACAAACACAGTCGCTGGATCACTCGATTTGGCTCGAATGAACTTCATCCGCTCATCTTCGGGGGGGGGGGGGGGGGGAACTATGTACACTCTCTCAAATTGCGTCTGCGCATGTCCAAATGTTAGTCGAACTGACTACTTACTTGCTACCTTTTCTGGGACCCTAGTGACTCAGATAGTACAACACGGGCTATTTTATTAAATGATGAATGGGAATTGGCGGGAATTGAAGGTCATTGAAAGTCCGCCCGTTCACCCGTACACTATGTTATTTCTTGCCGTCCACAACGTCAACCTTTATCGCTATCAAATCAACATCCCAACATGTACACACAGGATCCCCGCAAGTGCACTGCCCGCGCGGATCTACAAGCAACAGCCATGCACAATGACCACTTCACTCAAACGACATGCACAACCAGAAAAGAAAAATTTTCGATGGGCTTGTTTCCTCTTCTGACCCCCGAGTAGAAAAACAGACATTTCGTGTGACGGACTGATTTTTAGGATGACCCCCAGCTATAAGACATATCCATGTCAAAAAAACATCAAAATAAATTTTTAGGTGCCTCATGGGAAGTAAGAATATTTTTAAGTAAAAAAATATCGATGGTCCCAAATACGTGATAAAATTGATTAATATCTCCAGAAGAACTCACGAAAATTTTCCAATATGTTGAACTGGAATCATGAAATATCACAGAAAACTAAGCAAATGAAAATAAACCCTGCCGAATTCAGGCGGTTTTAGTGTCCGTGACATAAAGAATTGCTTGCTTAGGTAGAAGACGGGTAAAGCGGACGACGCTC
Source organism: Chloromyia formosa (assembly GCA_964017055.1). Classification (NCBI taxonomy): domain Eukaryota; kingdom Metazoa; phylum Arthropoda; class Insecta; order Diptera; family Stratiomyidae; genus Chloromyia; species Chloromyia formosa. The sequence goes on from OZ024815.1 coordinate 36,384,925, forward strand.
ACCCCCTTAAGGGGCTAACATGCACGTCATCCAATATTGCTACAACTCTGCCAAAGCATTCTTCATTGTCTAGGATCTTTGAACATTCTTACACTTCACTGGGTCTAGGCCACTCTGGCATCGAGGGTAATGAACAAGTTGACGAGTTTGCTTACTTGCTCAGTAACCCATTTCGTCGGTCCAGAACCTTTTTGTGGGCTACCCTTCTGCCAGATTGGGAACCGTATCCATGATTGGAAACGGAAGACAGCCGTCTCGCTGTGGAAGTCTATTGTAGGTCTGAGGCGGGCCAAACTATTCATTGTGGGATACTCGAGTGACTGAACTTCCGAGCACATAATATGTGAGTGTGAGACTCTTGCTCGTCCGGGAATAGAATATTTCGTCATTATAAGGTGTTGGTTAGATCTAAATCTAGACTGCATTTACAGATTGTAAGGAATCAGCACAACAGATCCAGGGTCGTTGTGTTTTGGTGGTTCCTAACGAACCATGGCCCATCGTAACTGTAACTATAGTAGCATATAATTATTAACCTATTATGGAGAAGATTTCAGAATTACCGAATTTTCAATTTTCTATTCTAGCCGAATGTCATGTCCTGTAAGTTTTCATATTTCCAATTTAAATGGCCTCGAAATGGGGGAGTGGCACATATTATGATTTCATATTTGTCCCTCTCCATCTGCTCCCTTTTATTCAAATTTAAAGCAAATTACAAAAATGGAATGCACTTGGCGCTACGTTTTACATGATACTCAACTTTCCTGTACCAGACCAAAACAATTCGACCTTCATTCCCTCTCTATGAGGACCTCCTTTTAAAAGTTGGGCTATATCGACGCGATGTATAGCTTTCTCCAGCAGTGTTTCAGTACTTCAGTAAAATAGTACTTTTGTAGATCTCTCCGCAGATTTTCAGTTATCACGTTTTTTTTTCCGGGGAACATTTGAATAACTGTTGTGGCGTAGATAACTTTGGTGGGGGGAGGGGATAAGTCGTAGGCACTACATTTTTTTTAAATATGTAGTCGAGGCCAGATTTGAACCCCTCACCTCTTGACTGAAAATAAACTCTCTACGCATAGTTCTACTAAAACTTCTTCCTCGACAAACGTCATTTTTATGTCTTGTGACTAACGGTACCTTGCACACAGTCGATAGCACGTTTTGTTTTCACTGACTAGATAAAATTACACAGACCCCACATTGGGCGCCGAAAGTGTTTGGCAATTTTCTAGTTCAGATTTTCACTGACGTATCCTACGTAAAAAAGGTCTTAAGAAACGACGACACAGGCAAAATGTCGTGGAATAAGGTGGTTTCGATGAATGGAATGGATGAGTGGTGACTTTTTTGAGTTTTAGCTTTAATTCCATCTTCAATACAACAAGTCTTCCTTTATGTCGATGATAACTTTTATTTTTCCATATACGTATTTCGGCTGCTACTTGCTGCCTTCTTCAGTGGAATGTCATTCCACTGAAGAAGATGGAATTGAAGTTAGTCGATGCAAACAAGCCGGAACATTTACTTTTAAATAAGTTTGAGCTTTAAGTTAAAAATCAGTGTTTAGGGTTCGCTAACTTCTTTATTAGTTTTGGTTTCAATAACACAAAGACTGGTCAATTTCTGGTTTCTTTGCAAAGTGTATCGTTTTCATAATAACCACATTTTTCTTTTCTATACAGATCTGTAGATAAATTACCTTTGGTGGTGCTTTTTCAAAGAAGACAGCAGTATAAAAATGACCATGTATCATAAATACTCGTATTTTGAAGGGCATTCCCCTTTATGTATAATACAAATTTTCAAAGACTATGATGAAGTGGCACGAACGATTCCCTATAAGTTAATAGCTAAAATATTTAAGAGTGGCACTGTTTAGAAATGTTGTGAGTCCAAGATCGTTGTCCATGAATGTTGTAAAAATGTACTCATCCAAAATACTCTTTCTTATATTAAAGTGTAACATTCGAATAAGATAAGATAGTCGAGCTATTGACGCAGCAGTTCTATAGACAATAGATTCAACGAGGAACCAGAGCCAAAAGAGAAAAATATGACGAGGTACGGCGAATATCGAATAGAATAATTAGACGTAAGAAACGTAAATACTTTGACGAGCAGTTGCTGAACATAAACGAAAACTTAGCTAATAGGAACACCAGACAAGCGTACAAACTAGTAAATACAATTAAGAACGGCAATCAACCCAGGACTTGCCTCTGTAAGGACAAGGATGGAAACATCATCAGCGACACTGATGGCATCAACCAACGATTGGCCTCTTATTTTGAAGAGCTTTTGAACCTACCATCTAACATCCCCAAGAGACTCCCGACGATACTATTGATCTAGGCCCACCCATACAACCCTGGACAATAGACGAAATTGATCCCGCGTATAAAGCGCCGGGCGCTTGACGAAATTCCAGTTGAACTGCTAAAATATAGTGGAACGGGTCTAGTTAATGCCATACATCAATTATTCCTGCAAGTATGGGAGGACGATGTGATCCCAGACGATTGGCGCAGAAGTATTATATGTCCAATTCGCAAAAAGGGAGATAAACTGCGGTGTGAGAATTACAGGGGCATATCACTAGTTTGTACGTCATATTAAATTTTGACGAAAATTCTGGAAAATAGAGTAAATCCGTACGCAGAACGAATCATTGGCGAATATCGAAGCGTTCTCAGACCTGGTCGCTTCACAGCCGATCAGCACTTTACGGTCCAACTGATACTCCAGAAATGTTGGGAATACAACGTAGTCGTATACCCCCTATACTATAAGTCTAGGGTATAAATATGCATATTTGAAAACGGATTTATTGTTTTTTCTTTCATTACTGCAATCACTGCAACAAGGTAAAAAAATATGGTCAAAAGTCACAGAAGAGTCAGACAAATTACCCGGCGAAGACGGTGTGGGCGTCTAGTGTAAGCGTCTAGTAGATAAGTGGCGCAACAATCCAATTTTGTACCAAAGCCCTCGAGGCTGGGGTAGCATCATCTCATTTTCTAAATCGTAACGGTGTACTTCCTGCAGAGGTGTGTTATCAACAACACGCTGAACCAAGTTATTTACCCCATAAATGGGTACTCATTAAACATCTAATAGTTCGACAAAAAATTTCCCTCTATTATCGAAAACGACTGCATTCAATAGGTATCGAACCGGGGCCCAGTGCGTAGAAGACGAACCTTGCTAACCGTTGTGCCCTCTGGACTACAACTAGATAAGTTTAAATGTGGCAAAAATAGCCTTAAGATCCGACCTTTTCAAGAACAAAAGAAAAATAATGAACTGTGCATATGAACTTAATATTAGTTAATCGTGTTTCATTGGATCATATAAAAAAATATAGAAAAAAGAAATGATATAATATATAAGAACATAAAGGTCCTGAATCTATTTCATTATTCTACGTTGACAATACACAGATTTAAACTTCCCATATTGACCCATTTTCTCCAACAATCCCACAAAATAATAACAAAACCATCTATCCAGCTTAATATAAAGAGAATATATTGACGAAGAACATCCCGTTTCTAGCTATTAAAAACGGCCTTCCAAACCATACGGCAATAATCCAAAACGACCGCTCTGCCACAATTCAATTTAATCTTTATTATCTTGTTTAGAAGTTCGATGGTAATCCATAAAAAGCGCTTCCCGCCTTATTTATCATGGCCCAACAAAAGTGCAGAGACAAAGGACACAAAAAAAAGAGAAGTGACGAACAAACAGAAAAAGGATAATCGCCGGGTAAAATTTATGATGTTACCTCGTAACGAATAGATATGGCGATATAAAACAATAAGGAGGTAACATAATCATTTAATGATGCTATTAAAAAAAATTGATGTCAACCGCACAATGTGCGAGGTGAAGAGCCCAACAACTCGTTTCGGACAATTTCATGGGACAATAAAGGACAACCTAACACCATTACGAATGACACTAGAGACTTGTAAATGTCCCATTTCGGAGTGGACAATAGAAATGGCCAAGTGTCCTTACGGATGCTCTTATGTCCATCGTATAAAGGTGGAGGGTCAATTGACGAAATTTCACTAAGTCATTAGACACTGGCAAATGTGCGGACAGAATTAGAATGGACAATTATACGTCCTAATGGTATCCGGACAGTTGTAGGCTAAATTAGGAAGTTTTGCAATATTTAGAATAGTATTCCATGGAGTCTGTTTTCACCTGAAACCTGTCAGGTCACATGCTTATATGAGAACATATATTTCCTAAAATACAAAAAAAAAAAAAAACCGAGTCCGAAGCGTATATACCCTAGACTTGTACAGATCTAGTGGTGATACCAAAAGTACCTATTGGTAACGACCATATACATTAAAAAAGAGTTTTCTATATGGCAAATTTAAAGGGGAGGTTGGCGCTCATTCAGAAGGATCTTGACAATGCTCAAAATTAACTATCTAACACACACTACTATATGCACATTGATATACCTCGGGAGCCTCGTTGAAGGTGTTACATACTTTCGTCGTGACAGAAACAATGAACCCTATACTTATAAAGTCTAGGGTATAACATTTCAATTTTCGTGACAAGGGGCCAAAAGTCCTCTACCATAGTCCTCCCCGCGGGTGTCCCTGGAACGGCTAGCCAAGTCAACCAAGTTTTGCAAAACAATACATTTGGTTGAGGCAATTAGATAACTGTAGCCTGAGGGGTTCAGTAAAACCAAAGCGTCTCAGGTTTAGGGAGGAATGAACTATGTAGTCAGATCTGGAACACAGCTGTGTAAACTCTGCACATTGTGAACCACCGAGGCCACCCCTGGATAGGGTTAAGCAATAGGCCGACAACTCATCCTTGTAAAAATTCTCATGTCAAGAAACCTGGAACAAAAGCCTCGATGTGGACGGATCATCAATTCTGACCACGAAAACGTTTAACGTATTATTCTTTCGGATTCTGGAATGTTCGCTCCCTAAACAAACCGGGGGCTGTGAAGGCCCCCGTCCAACAGGACGAGAATTACAAACAGAGCTCACTGCAGTTCAGGAAACAAATTAGATTGGCAGCGTGGTAGACGACAAGAATTCACACATAATTTTCAAAAGCGGCAAACTATCAGGCCACACAAAGTTTGGAAATGCATTCATAGTGAGCAAGCAGCTGATTTCAAACATATAATTGAAAGGTTATCTGCGATTCGCAGTAGATTCGTTTTTCCAAGTTCTGGCTCATCAATGTGCACGCTCCGACTAAAGTTAAAGAAAATGCAGTGAAAGACGAATTTTATGCCATCCTGAAGACACTGTTCGACTTACTTCCAGCAAACGACGTCAAAATACTGATGGGAGATTTTAATACGAAAGTTGGAAACGAAAGGCATCGGGGAAACCCTGGAAAACGTAGCTCTACGAGGAATGCAATGATAACGGTCAACGATTAATCGGCTTGGCCTGCAGTAGAAAGCTTATTGTAAGCTCTACATGTTTGACGCATCGACGCATTCACAAACGGACCTGAAAGTCTCCAGACGCTCGTACCGTCAACCAAATTGATCACGTTCTCATTTGAAAAAGGTGGGTGTCCAGTGTATTGGATGCCCGATCCAATCGAGGAGCAAACTGCTATTCAGACAATCACTTGGTGAAGACGGTGTAGAATTTCTTCAATGCACCGATCGAGAATCAGCCCTCCCAAAATTTTCGCGGTTGACAAACTCTTGGGCGATGCTTTGGCGCAGACGTATACAATCGCCCTTGAGGAAAAACTATCACCTATGCTACACGACATCAGGAACACAGGTGTGGACGAGTTCTGGGAAGAACTTAAAGTTACCATCAAGGAAGTCGCAGAGAAGGTCGTGGGATACAAAGCCCGTCAAGCGCGAACGGCTGGTTTGACGAAGAATGCAGGAAATCATTCGACGCAAAGAACGAAGCTTACAGACAATATATCTAACGTGCAACTAGAGCCAAAAAAGAAAAATATGACGAGCTACGGCAAAATTAGACGTAAGAAATGAAAATACTTTGACGAGCAGCTGCTGAACATTAAAGAAAACCTGGCTAATAGAAACACCAGACAAGCGTATAAACTAATAAACGCAATTAAGAACAACTACCAGCCCAGCACTTGCCTCTGTAGGGATAAGGATGGAAATATCATCAGCGACATCGATAACATAAATACACAATAGGCGTCTTATTTTGAAGAGCTTCTGAATCCAATATCTAACGTCCGCATACAAGAACCCCAAATCGATGGCGTTATTATTGATCATGACCCCACTACATACTCTCTGACAGTAGACGAAATTCATCTCGCTCTGTGGTCACTCAAACCAAATAAAACGGTGGGACTGGGCACTGACGATATACCAGCTGAGCTGCTGAGATCCTACTTTAGCGAATCTGAGAGGACGAGGTGATCCCAGACGATTGGCGCAGGAGCATATTCTGTCCTATCCACCAAAAGGGAGATACATTGCATACATTGTGGTGTGGGAAGTACAGAGGCATGTCTCTAGTCTGTAAGTATTCTGCAGAATAGAATAAAGCAGTACGCCGAACGAATCATTGGCGAGTATCAAGGCGGTTTCAGACCTGGTCGCTCCACAACCAGTTTTTTACGGTTAAGCTAATCCTGCAAAAGTGCTGGGAGTACAACGTTCACGTGTACCAAATCATGGTCTACTTTAAGCAAGCATAGGACAGTATCGATCATGGTGTACTTTACAACTTCATGCTGCAATTTGGTATACCTGCGAAGCTAGTACAATTAACAAAAATGACGATGACGATTTCCATCTCACAGGTCAGAATCATGAACAGGTTGACTGATTCCATTGAAACACGTACTGGTTTGCAGCAGGGTCATCGACTGGCGCCGACGCTCTTCAACCTAGCACTTGAATATGCCAAGAGGCATTAGCGGAACGCTACTCATCAAGTCGACAGAAACATAATGTACCGGAAACAGACCGATGCGACGCTGAAGAACAACAGGATGCCAGCATAATCGAACGTCAACGTAGGGAACCTCAGCATCGAGTTCGTAGACGACTTTACGGGTAGCAACTTTTCAAAGGACGCCAATGAAACTGGTGAAATCGAGCGACGGATACAACTAGCAAGTAAGAATTTCTTCTCGGTCTTCCCCATAATGTAATCGAAGCATGTGCATAGAAACACGAAGCTTCGCATATAGAAAACCATCATACGTCCAGTACTTTGCTATGGCTGCGAAACCTGGACCCTAACCCAAGCCTCCGAAAACATGCTAAACGCATTCAAACGAAAAGTTCTTCGGCGAGTTTTCGAAGCAGTTTATGACTGAGGTGGATGGCGCATCCGGTATAACCATGCATTGTATGAGCTGACCTGGAAGTTTCGAAAATCGTCAAACTACAAAGTCTTCAATAGGCATGTACAACGAATGAACGCTGTTCACATGCCCAAATGTAATGAACGCACGACGAGTCGACGAAGCGAGGCTGCCAGGAAGACCGAGAGCTCGTTGGGAGAGCTCAGTGTAGGCTAGCAACTACTGGGCTTCCAAGATTGCAGGACGCGTTCACTTGACCGAGATAATTGAAGGACAACAATCAAGGCGGCCAGAGCCCGACGTCGGGCAGTTGCGCCACGATGATGATGAATTGTCGTACGGATACACCTAAATTTATGAACAGTAGAATCCTCACCCTGATGACATTGGTACACATGAACACTACAATTCGCACCTAGTACGAGTATTCGGAAAAATTTGTAATGATAAGGGTAAGGATGGGGTAACCCATTGAAGTTAAAAAACTCGGTATAATACTGAATTGTTGTTAATTGAATTAACCATGGCAGGGGCGTGGGCGTCAAAATTTATAGTAATGCCTTGTTGATGTTTCGGAAGCATATAGATTTCGAATGGTGGTGTTGCTAGTGTACACCCCTTATCTGTATAGCTTGGAACGCTCCGAGAGTTTTTATAGTATCCATAGTTTTAGTAATAGTGTTTTTTTTTTAATTTTATTCGGCTGGGAAATCAACCCCTGATCTATTACTTCAAGCATCCTTGAATGGTGACTGAGACCTCATGGCTACCGAGCGTGTCAGGGGCTTACACACAGGGTATTTGCCGACTGAATTAACCTTTATAATAAATGGAGAAATCCCCTTTTCAAATGAAAAAAAAACCTTAGATAATGGTAGCCCCTGATCCATCGATGGAAAAATCTAGTCCACTAAAGTACGATGGGCTTTATGTTGGCCATTTTTTGATGAAGTGCATTGCCAACTCAATGTTGTTGCGTTGAGTTGGTGGTGATACACTTCACTTTATTCTTAGCAACTTGTACTAAAAGCGCTTTGCGTGATAATAGTGAAATTAAAGAGAGATTTGTGTAATAGAAAATTTCCTGGTCCTGGGAAATGATAACAAACCGTACGTGTACAGGAAAAATAGGATAAAGAGATGTTCCGTTCCTCTAGGGCTTAAATAAATTTTCAAACAGACGGTCTCTTCTGAAAAGGAATCAGTTAGGCTCAATCCCCCAACTGAGCAACTAAAACTAGTACTTTAGAGCAAAGTTGACATTTTCAGACGTGAAAGCCCCGTCACTTTCGTTGTGTTTACTTGACGTTTCCATAATTTGTACATTTACTCATAATTTCAGCATTTTTTTTTTGCATTTCCATGTTTCGTTTGGGTTGGCATCATATAAGCATTCATATTTTAACGTTTGTTATTATTTCCTCGATTCTGTGGAATCTTTTACTACATTTAAGGATATCACCGACATCTCATATCATATGGAGCCCCTTATTTGGAAGGAATGTGGATATCGGTGGGGTAATATTAAACAGTCTTCGATCCAGGTACATATCAACATCCTACCGCTTCGCCCTAGTTACCACCGGTTATCTAATCTTATCATATAATTCTTCGTCACAGGTCCGCGAAATCGACAGCGATAGCGTAACAATTGGCACATTGTTAATGGAACCTAGTTGCGAGTTAGCAGTGCATTGACTTGACAGTACATTAATACTGTATTAACATATATTAGATTGTAGTCTGCACTGCAACGGCTAGCACATTCGCCTTCTGCAGACTGGGCCCCGGTTTGATTCCTTTGGGATAGGGGTAATTCATTGGGGAAAAGAAAACGATTATATCAATTTGGAAAAGGACTTTTGCAATTGGGCTACGTGTTAACTTAATCGGGATATGGAACACCAACAAAGGCAGTAATAGTAAAACATAAATATCGCCATATTTCCGAGTATATACAAAATGAATAAGGACAAACTGAACTCCATTAACCCAAAGGAGTTTCAACTTTCGCTCCATATTTACACCCTAGTTTTTTGTTTTTATTATCTACCATGCCTCGTCAGACTATCAGCAAAGGAAGACAAGAATGCATTTCCATGGCTCTTTGAACATTTGGAACACGTGCCTTGACGTTCACATAAATCTCTGCCTAATAAATTGAAGACATTCATCTCACCTGAGATTGAGTCCTGGAAAAAAAATCTCTTTCGTTTCGCGAAACGTTTCTATGAATATAATAATCCTCAGGGTACCTACTTGAATAAAACGGCTGAATATATCCCAAGTTTTATTTACCCTTTATCCTCAAGTCCCCAATAGTACAAACGAAGAATAAAAAGGCTTTGACTTCTTAGGCCATTTGCCTTAAAGTGATTCTTGGAACATATCTTAAACAATTTCAGCATTTTCGTTGGGGACAATTTGAAAAGGATGTCCCGATAAAAAAGAAAAAGTATAAGCCGTCCGCCTCTTGTAGATACGGGTACGTACGAGTATGTGACATTTGAGATATGTGCTTGAAAAGTATGATATTCTTTTGAAACCATTTGTGCTTTAAGATTACACACTTGCAAAATTCCGCATTCGTTTAGACAAAATCTAACATTTTTTTTCAAATACCGCTAGTTCACACATGACATAGGAGTTGTGAAAGTTCGAGAAGTTTATTCATTCTATGCCATGTGAATACGTGATAAAGCATGTCACATACGGACTTGTGAAAACCTACGTGTGGCCAGCCAGTGGCGTAAATAGACAGGATTAATGGGATTAATTCCCCCAGAGTACTTTTACAATTCGTTTAAATGTTATCTCGAATTTACAAAAAATAAATAAATTCAAATATACTTAAATGAACTCCCAATAATTTCAATATAAAAATTCGTTGGACTGCGGCGTTGATTATTCGTCTGGGTACTACCTATCATCACCTAACATCAGCCGTCTTAGGCCAGTAAAATTGTCTTATTGACTATTATTGGAAATAATAGGGAAAGGTCTGGAAATAATTTTAATCCCCTCTTAAGATTCTAAATATATGTACATGGAAACAGTACATATATTTGGCACGGTACCAGAAGCTTAACTTTTCAAAATTATTGTGTCGTCTTTGGACCTTGGCCGTTTGGATAGTTTCCATCATCGGTTAAATGACCGCACCATCAAATTTCAAAAACCCAGAAGATATTCTGCGTCCGCATCGACTAAGCCTTCCTAGCTCTCGGTCCTCCTCTCTCTCTCTCGAAACTTCCAACTCATCGTCATAGCATGGAACTATTTAGTTTAATAAAATCGCTCGAAACTTATCAGCTATTTAGTCTGGTCAAGGAATGATTCTAGTCAATAAGCCCAAAAACCGATTTCGGGACTTTGTTTGTAGTACAAAGTACAAACACATATTAAAAGTCCTTGACCCTCGGGTGGGCGCAAGGGGGGTGCAGAGCCCTTCAAATGTCCCTTTTTCGGTTCACAGAATGACTTGCTTGAAGGTCGCCACGCATTGAAGGCTTCAAAGCAGTGGCGTGGCGTCCATGGAAGCAAGGGAAGCATTGCTTCCCTTATATTTGGCGATTGGTGTAAAATTTTCTAAATAATTTTTTCTGAATCGCGCAAAAAAGTCGCGAAAAAAACTCTTCGGCACAGTCTATGTAAATAAAAGTTCCAAAGAAACTAATCGCGAATATCTTACACAGCCGAATTGGTAACACCGCGAAAACCACCACACCACACCAAGAAGAAGACACATGGAAGCACATCAAAATTTGCATCTATGAGCGTTTATTTTTTTCTTCAGTAAACCTACTGTGTCGCGATAAAAAAAAATTCACGTACACGGTAGGTTGGAAGCACTCAGGAATTTGCTTCCAAGTTCCCCTCACATGTAGTAGAGGAAATTCTTGCCTGCAGCGGAGCTGCTGGCGCATGGACGCTGGGGAACTTTTCTTCCCATTTCCTCTTTGTTCGTATTTTCTTGTGGACTGAAAATATTTGCTGTGTTGCAATGCGTATGTGATGTGCTATATGAGTTTCACAAGGGTTACCAGAGTAGGATAGGAATTGAATTGTGGAAAAAGTTTCGATTTGAAATATAATGGCTTCATGGTTAAAAATTATTATTGGTAAATTCGAGAAGAAGTGATTTCGCATAGAATTATTAGTGTATACGAGTATTAGTAAGAGACGAACTCAATTATAGGGATATTTATGCATATTTCAATAACTTATTTCTAATCGAAAACCATTTAACGGAAAATTCCAAGAAAAAATAAGTGGGAGATGGTAATACTGCCTCAAGTCATTGACGTCACAAGGAATCGAATGAGCCGTTAAATTTAAAACTCATTTGCTCTAGTGTAGTGCTTTAGTGTAGTGCGATTTGTGTGCTTTTTGTTGGTGAAAAGGTGAAGGGGTTTTTTAATCGGTCTAGGTGCTTATAATTGCTTATAGTGTTTTGATTTGTTTTTATAGTGTTTTGATTTGTTTTTATAGTGTTTTGATTTGTTTTTAAAGTAGCATGGATCAATATTGTGTTGTTGATGATCTTTTTCGATTGTCTTTTGGATCTCGATCTTTCGCAGAAAAAAAAGACATTATCGAAAAGGGTCGACCGAAACCGATTTTGGAAATTGTTTCTAAAACAAAAAGATGTACTAGGCATTTTACTGCTAAGATTTATGAAGATACGGAATGGATTACCGGTTGTAAGACCAAGCAAAAATTATTTTGTTGGCCATGCTTGTTATTTTCAAATGATTCAAATGTTTGGCGAACTACCGGGTTTTGTGACTTAAATAATTTACATAAAGCTGTGGACGGGCATGGTACGAAAAGCGTTGATCATTTAAAGTCAGTACTTCTTCTTTCCAAGTTCGGTTCCGGTCTTAGAATTGAAGAATTATTAAGTAGCCAACATAGATCTTCAATAATATTGCACAATGAGAAAGTTTCGAAAAATCGAGATATACTAAAAATGCTAATTGACGTTGTGTGCCATTTAGGATGTCAAGAACAGGCATTTCGTGGTCACAATGAAAATGTGAATTCTTGCAATAGGGGAAATTACGTTGAACTTTTAAATGTTTTAGCTAAATATAATCCGGACTTGCGAGCTCACTTGGAGCAAGCGACTGTTTTTTTCCGGAATATCAAATTATATTCAAAACGATCTCATTAGTAGCATTTCTAAAATTTTATTAAAACAGATTTATAATGAAATTCAGCAAACTAAATTTATAGCAATAATATTAGATGAAACAACCGATGTTTCATGTCGTTCTCAACTCTCAACAACCTTTCGTTACATTACTCCTTCCGGTGAGGTTAAAGAAACTTTCACAACTTTTACAGATATTTCTGTTGATCAGACTGCGTCGCGTTTATTTGACCATGTTTTAGATGTTGTTCAAAAATTCAATTGCGGTAACAAACTTATTTGTCAAAGCTATGACGGGGCTTCGGTAATGTCTGGTAAAATAACTGGATTACAAACACGTGTAAAGGATGTGTATAAAAACGCAATATATATTCATTGCTTCGCTCATCGGTTAAATTTAGTTTTATCTAAATCATGCGATAAAATACGCGAATGTCGAATTTTTTTTCAATCTATTACTTGTTTTTCAACATTTTTTAATCATTCAACAAAGAGAACAGTTGCACTAGATTTATTCCTCAAAAAAAGGCTTCCAAAATTAGCTCCAACACGTTGGACTTTTAATGGTCGATTAGTTTTAACCATTTTTGATAATTTAGATCAATTAAAAGAACTCTTTGAATATATCATTGAAAATGAGAGTGGAAAGTGGGATGGCGAGACCGTTAATAGCGCAAGGGGACTTCTTGTTTTACTTACAGATTTTCAGTTTGTTTTCCTGCTCAATGTTTTTTCTAAAATTTTTCCACAAACCGACGTACTTTTCGATATATTTCAAAGTAAACAAACTGATATAATGTACTGCATTCAAAAAATTACAGATTTTGAAAATCAACTTCAATCGTTAAGAAATAGTTTCACGGAAATTTGGACCCAAACCACATCTATTTGCGAAACTCCACAACGCCGGAAAAAAGCCAGGTGCCTTGTTGACAGTAATGAAAATGTTGAACTATTCTTTACACGTATTTATGTCGAAATTATAGATAATATTACCGCAGAAATAAATTCAAGATTTTCATCCTTAGCAAGTTTCACATTTTTAAACCTATTAGATTCTTCTAAATTTAACCAATATTTGAAAACATTTCCGGACAATCTTTTACTAAATTTAACTAAAACTTATGCTGATATATTTGACCATATTTCATTAAAGACTGAACTCATTGTGCTTTATCCTGATTCTGAATTGCAGGGAAAATCTTTTCAAGGTATTTTTAACTATTTCATTAATAACAAATTAAAAGATAGCTTCACACAATTTTATAAATTAATATGTTTAGTTTTAACATTACCAGTAACCAGTGCGTCCGCAGAGCGCAGTTTTTCTTGCTTAAAAAGGATTAAAACGTATCTTAGAAATTGTACAGGCGAACAACGGCTTAGCGACTTGGCAATAATGTCAATTGAAAAGGTTTTCCTTAAATCATGTTTGTGTGAGCAAAGTTTTTATACAGATATTAAGGATGAATTCGCAAAAAAAGAAAGACGAATAGAATTAAATTACAAATAATAGTATGTACGGATCTTATTATTTATTTTGACTTGTAATATATTTATTGCCCAATTATTATTATTTTATTTTACTCACTAACTGTGATTTTTTAAATAGTAAATAGTTGAATTATTTCTAATTTTTATTGTATTGTTATTGTTTTTATTATTCAAATTTTGATTCGCTGAACATGATTACTTTCTTTATGAGTGTATGGATATTTATTTTGCAATTTTTTTGCTATTGTTGTTATTGTTATAGTAGTTCTAATAATTCGAATATGCTTTATTTATATACTTATAGTTACAGCTTTGCTTTTTTGATAAGTCTACCAACATATAATTTTTACAATTATTTATTTAAAAGTAAATTATTTTATTATATATTGGTAGCATGGGAATTAAAATGCTGATAAAATACAGTATACCTACTCTCACGTCCCCGTTCGTGATTCCTGGGTGCTTTTATATTAGAAATGTTAAAAGTAGCTAACGAGAGGGGTTCAATTAATACGCAGTAAATTTGTGGAAAGCATAATAATAGTAAATTTTTAATACCAATTGCTTCCCCTAGTTGAATTATCACGCCACGCCACTGCTTCAAAGTACTATTTCACCAGTCTCGATGAGAGCTTGTGAGACGAGAGTGGGTACCCATTTATCTGCGCAGATGAAAATGCCATCTTTACAAAGCCTCTGGCACAGGACTCAATGGCATGGATCTCGGATTGAAATAAGCTGGGCCAGGGATTAAGATCCTGGTTATCAGTCCAGAGACTCTAGCGCCAGCTGCCTGCTTTTTCACAGGTATAACATATGGTACACCTATGTTTGATGATTCAGAAAACGTGATGTTTGTAATTTGTTGCATATCGTAGGGTAGGCCTGTTAATTTTTGGGCCTTTATACGAGTCAGTATATTTCAACCCTCGTCGTATGATCAGTCAAAAAACGGTCGTATCTTTCGATTCATACAGGTCCACGTGATCCGTGTCGCTTTGGCTGATTACGTAGTCATTATCACTCCCATTGGCCCTTGTCGTAGACGAGCTGATTTCCATGCCTAATGAGGGCGGTTATCTTACTATTGGGTACGCGGATGATTTAACTATCATAGTCAGGTTCAAGTTCGAATCTACCATCACGGAGGTGATGAGGTCGGCCCTTGACATAGTTCTACACTGGTGTGTTGCTGTGGGCTTACATGTAAACCCACAAAAAACTGTCGTTGTGCCGTTCACACGAAAACGAAATATAACATTGGGTTCAATTTTGTTAGGCGGCACGACTTTAGATTATTCCACTGAAGTTAAATCATCATCATCATCGTGGCGCGACAGCCCGACGTCGGGCCTTGGCCGCCTGGATCATTGTCCTCCAATTATCTCGGTCACGTGACCGCGTCCTCCAATTTTGGGAGCCCAGCACCTGCGCGGCGTCCACACCTACTGAGCTCTCCCAACGAGATCTCGGTCGTCCTCGCAGTCTCGCTCCATCGACTCGTTCTGCATTCATTACTCTCTTAGGCATGCGATCATCGTCCATTCTTTGTACATGCCCTGCCCATTGAAGTCGTTGTAGTTTGACGATTTTCGAGACTTGCAGCTCATCGTACATTTCATACAACTCATGGTTGTACCGGATGCGCCATCCATCTCGATCGCAAACAGCCCCGAAAATTCGCCGTAGAACCTTACGTTCGAAAGTGTCTAGCATGTTTTCGGAGGCTTGAGTTAGGGTCCATGCTTCGCAGCCATAGCATAGCACTGGTCGTATAATGGTTTTGTACACGCGGAGCTTCGTGTTTCTGTGCACATGTTTCGATTTCATTATGGGGAGAACCGAGAAAAGAGTCTTATTAGCTAACTGTATCCGTCGCTTGATTTCGTCAGTTTCGTTGGCGTCCCTTGACAGGTTGCAACCCAGGTAGATGAAGTTGTTCACGAACTCGATGTTGAGGTCCCCCACGTTGATGCTCGGTTGTGCAGGTGTCCTTGTCACCGATTGCATCATTATTTTAGTTTTACCCTCGTTAATACGTAATCCAACTTCCTTTGCAGCGGTATCGAGCGTATGCAGAAGTTCTTCTGCGTCAGCCAATCTTCGGGACATGATGTTGATGTCGTCGGCGTACGCTGCTAATTGTGTCGACTTGATGAGCAGCGTCTTGCTGTTGTCCATATTCATGGCCCGAATAACGTATTCCAGTGCTAGGTTGAAGAGCGTCGGTGCCAGTCCATCGCCCTGTTTCAAACCAGTGCGTGTTTCAAATAGATCAGTAAGTCTATTCTGGATCCTGACTTGTGAGACGGAGTTGGTCATCGTCATCTTTGTCAGTCGCACTAATTTGGCCGGTATACCAAATTGCAGCATGATGTTGTACAGTACTCCACGGTCGATACTGTCGTATGCCTGCTTGAAGTCGACAAAGATTTGGTATACGTTTACGTTGTATTCCCAGCACCTCTGGAGTATCAGTTTGACTGAGAAGAGCTGATCGGTTGTGGAGCGACCAGGTCTGAAACCGCTTTGATATTCGCCAATGACTCGTTCTGCGTACGGTTTTATTCTATTTTCCAGAATTTTCGTCAAAATTTTATAGGACGTACAAACTAGTGAGATGCCCCTGTAATTCTCACACCGCAATTTATCTCCCTTTTTATGGATTGGACAGATGATGCTTCTGCGCCAATCGTCTGGGATCTCCTCGTTCTCCCATACTCGCAGGAGTAATTGATGTATGGCATCAACTAGGCTCGTTCCACCGAATCTTAGCAGTTCAGCTGGGATCTCGTCAGCGCCCGGCGCTTTATTTCGTTTTAGTGACCGCAACGCGAGATCAACTTCCTCTACTGTCGGGGGTTGAATGGGTGGGCCTAGATCAACAATATCATCGAGAGCTTCCTGTGTGGGGATGTTAGATGGTCGGTTTAGAAGCTCTTCAAAATAAGAGGCCCATCGTTTGTTAATACCATCGGTGTCGCTGATGATGTTTCCATCCTTGTCCTTACAAAGGCTAGTCCTGGGTTGGTAGCCGTTCTTGATTGTATTTACTAGTTTGTACGCTTGTCTGGTGTTCCTATTAGCTAAGTTTTCGTTTATGTTCAGCAACTGCTCGTCAAAGTATTTACGTTTCTTACGTCTAATTATTCTATTCGATATTCGCCGTAGCTCGTCATATTTTTCTCTTCTGGCTCTGGTTCCTCGTTGAATCCATTGTCTGTAGGCCTCGTTTTTCGCGTCAAGTGAATTTTTGCATTCTTCGTCGAACCAGTTATTTCGCGCTCGCCGGGCTTTATATCCCACGACCTTCTCTGCGACATCCTTGATGGTACCCTTGAGTTCTTCCCAGAACCCATGGACGCCTGTGTTGCTGATGTTGTGTAGCATAGGTGATAGTTTTTCCTCAAGGGCGGTAGTATACGCCACCGCTGTAGCATCACTCAAGAGCTTATCAACCGCAAAGATTTTGGGAGGGCTGATTCTTGACTGGTGCACTGAGGAGATTCTACATCTGTAGGTCGTCTTCACCAAGTGATGATCTGAGTCGCAGTTTGCTCCTCGATAGGAGCGGACATCCATGACACTAGACGCCCATCTCCTGCAAATGAGGACGTGGTCAATTTGGTTGACGGTATGTGCGTCTGGAGACTTCCAGGTCTGCTTGTGAATACGTCGATGCGGGAAACACGTAGAGCTTACGACTAGATTCCTGCTGCAGGCGAAGTCGATAAGTCGCTGGCCGTTATCGTTACATTCTTCATGGAGGCTGTGGCCTCCAGAGGTCCCCCGATGCCAACTTTCATTCCCGACTTTCGCGTTAAAGTCTCCCAGCAGCAATTTGACGTCGTTTGTTGGAAGTGAGTCGAAGAGAGTTTCAAGGCGGGCGTAGAACTCGTCTTTTACTGCATCTTCTTTAACTTCAGTGGGGGCATGCACATTGATGAGCCAGAGATTGAAGAATCGAGTCTTGATGCGAATCGCACACAGCCGTTCATTTATGGGTTTGAAGTCAGTAATATGCGGTTTGAGGTGATTGTCCACTATAAATGCTACTCCAAACTCCTTGCGGCCCGATGGTTTGCCACTTGTAAAAATTGTGTGCGATTTCTTGTCATTAATCTCGCTGCCAAGCCAATTTGTTTCCTGGACTGCAGTAATGCTCAGTTTGTACTTTTCGACCTGTTGAAGGAGGGCCTTCACGGCCCCCGGTTTGTTCAGGGAGCGTACATTCCAGGATCCGAAAGAATAATCCTTTATTCGTTTGCGTGGTCGTCGTTGTTGATCCGTCCAATCCGAGGCTTTTGTTCCAGGTTTCTTGACATGGAGTGGTTTTTACAAGGACGAGTTGTCAGCACGTCGCTTAACCCCATTCGGGAGATGAATGAAGTTAAATGCCTCGGAGTAACTCAAGACTGAAACTCACCTGGAATACTCACATAGGTAATGTACTTTGCAAAGCCACACGTACAATGTGGGCTTGCAAAAGTTTCTTCGGACAGACATGGGGGTTCACCCCAAAGATAATTGAGTGGGTAAAGGTACTCTGTTGCATATATTCACTCAAGAATCGGCAGCTCTAAATGCTCTTAGACTCCGTTTAACTTCCGACTTGCGTGGTTTAGAAAGCGGTCACATGGGCATTCTGAATCAAATTCCTGACGTGCAGATCTGTTTGAGATCAGATTACATGATCACGGAAGTTCGCTTCAGCAGAAAATTTGCAGTCCTCATCCCTGACCGCTCTGAATGAGTAAATGGCACACCCTGTCCAGACCCTAGATGTATTAAGTGGTTAACCGATGGGTCTAAAACAAAGCAGGGTGTTGGAGCAGGTTTCTTTGGACCCAACATCAGGATTTTAATCGCAATGGGAGTCTCGCCCAGCGTTTTTCAAGCTGAGATCCACGCTATTGAGGTCTGCGCCAGAGTAATCTTGGAAACTGGACTTCGCGGCGCTTACATTGCCATCTGCTCAGACAGCCAAGCAGCTATAAAAGCGCTATCCTCATATTAGGTCTTTTCAAAACTAGTGAAGGAGTGTTACGAACTCCTTCAACTGATGACAACCAAAAACCGAGTTTTCTTGTGGTGGGTGCCAGAGCATTGAGGGGAAAGAGGCTGCGGATGAACTTGCTAGACAATGATCATCCAGTCGTTTTCATAGATTTGAGCCTTACTGTGGCTTTGGGCTGGCTTCGGCCAAGCAGATCACAGATTGGTTTGCACTATTGCGTTATCCGTACTGGAATAACCTTCCAGGGCTACGTCAATCAAAGGAGCTGATAATGCCCTTCATTCACAAGGGTACTACTCAAATGAGTAGAACCCACCTAAGACTCCTAGTGGGGTACTTATCTGGCCATCACCTGGTCAGATATCATCTGAACAAGATAGGTCTGTCCGACTCGTACTGATTAAATGCCAAGTACCAGCCAATTGCCGAGACCTTACCAAATTACAAGCAACTTGCACCAGAAATGTAAATTTTCCCGCTCGAGTCATCATCATCTTCATTAACCAACAATTATGTACTTGGCAAATACGCAGGAAATGCTTGCCCTACCCACATGCTGCGGCTGCTCGCCAAGCAAATGCCTAGTCGTGTGGTTGGTACAAGCCGACATTTGGTCGGTACTTGCAGAGTCGCGAGTAGTATGGTAGCCTATTCAATTAGGTGCGAATCTTCAACACAATAAAATAACGTTTTAACCAAAAACTTTATTTAAAACTATTTCCCTTTTTAATTGTTTCATGACAAAGCCCATATTAGCTCGCGGGCCGAATAAAAACCAGAGGCAGGCCGGATTTGGCCCGCGGGCTGCAGTTTGCCGACCCCTTCTCTGGATCATAAAATAGTATAGGCTAAACTGATTTCCTTTTTCACCACCGCGAATATATAAGTCTTTATATATTCGTTAAGGGTGAAGGTTTCTCGACTCGCTAGTGACCCGAGAAATAAGATTTGTCGTGAACTCGTTAGTGGAGATATTGTTCGCCAAAGCGATTCGTTAGTGACTCGCTTACGGTATGCTGGGTATGCTGTTTATGGAGATGCGATGTTCTAGTATGTATGCAACAATATCATCATGACAGCTATCATATAGTAGAAACGACCGGTCCAAAAATAAATTTTTGTTTGAAAAACTTTTTTATTTCTAAATATACATGTACGAGTATGTTTCCAAAATTTCAAATTAATCGATAATGTTTACCGCCCAACCACATTCCTAAATTTGAGTGAAACCGGCCCACTATTTCGTATACCTTTTTCAGGAAGTGGAATCGGAACAAGTTTTACTGCTAATTTCAAATATTGATCTATTCTGTATTTACAATTTATAGCAACACAGACTATCGAAGGTGTGATACCTTTCACGCTTGGCGTGAAGGGTATTATACCTTCGGCGGAAGGCTAGCTTGTTTTTCACTAATTAAAACACGAAATAAATACATCAATGATTTGATTCATCCGCTCCACTTCCGCAACCAACATATTAAATTATGATCGATTTTAGCAAGATCTACATTGAAGCCATCTACTAGCCCTTTTACAGTGCATTTCGAAAATCCGGACAATTCGATAATTCGGATGGGGTCCGGTGTCAAATAATCCGAATTATCAACGCTCTACAAAAAATCAAATCGTATTTGCTTGTAAGTTATCACTTTAATAATTTACTATTCTATAAAGTGATCCTTGCAGCAGATTCTAATGAAATTATGCGTCCATCTGTCAATTTTCCCCTGAGTAATTTTACAATTCATAATTTATATAAAATAGTCGTCATCAACTTATCGATTGAATTCACTATTTAAGTCGATTAAAATTAATACGAAATCCATCTATCCACTTGTCCTCGCATTTATGACGATTTTCTAGTTCGTGGAATGATTCAATTCAAATGCAAGTAGCCGTATACGAATATATGAAGCTCATTTTCAATTCAAGGAAATGCACTCTGTTGAAAGGACATTTACAAAACGGCTTATTTGGTCGGAATAAGGCCAAATACGAAAACATGTACGTCTGAATAGCAAGAAAGTGCAAAAAGACATTATAATGTATGTATTTGCAAGAAGTAGAGCCTTTGTATAGAGTAAATTGCCATGGCTAGAGTGTACACCCAAGGCTGACGGAGAGTCCTACTTTTCGTTGAATTCCCTTTTCATTGCAATCGTATGAGTTTCTTTTGTATTTACTGAAGTACATCGGTTTGTAATGAATGCGCATTATTTAGCATTGAAAAGTGTCTCACCCAGAATCGTAACCATTCAATTGCAAAATTGGCATGAATATTTTAAGATGCTGGTTAAAGGGGTGATGGGTTAAAGTATGTTGGTGAGGATAAATTATTGAAAGTCTAGGACTATTGTAAATATGTTCTTGCCTAAATCTTAAGACAGAAGCTAATTATCAAATTTTATTGTTTACGTATTGCAAACCTCACACTAGCATTTTTTTTCAGATTTTTCACAAAAATTTTAAGATTGAATTGTTTATGCACACTTATGAAGTATGAATACCTATGCCACGAACTAACACTCGATCTTAAAATTGTTGTTAAAAACTTTGTGCAAAAAAATGTTTGCAAGCATTAGATGAGGTTTGCTTATTGAAAGAATTGATAATTTGTTATTGACTTTTATAGAATTGGAAAAATTTATTCGAAAGCATTACTGGAATCCAAAAAAAAAAATTAGACCGCAAATAGAGGGCTACGCCCACAATCCCAGGGTTTTTTATTTATTTATTTATTTCATTTATTTACTGAACAGGATAAGATACCAATAATACAGTATTATATGATAAGAAAACGTACTGAATATGAAAAAAAAAAGATTTAAAACAGAGAGAGAAAAAAAATTGACAAAATCTTAACAGAAGTTTCAAAGGTATAAAAAAGGAAAACATAAATTAAAATACAATAAGTTAATTCAATGCTAATTCAATGCTAATTCAGTCAGTTAATTAAAAAAAGAAAAAATGGAAAATAAAAACTCGATAAAATATTAACAGAAGTATCAAAGAAAAAGAAAAATATAAATCACAAATAGTTAATTCAAAACTAATTAAAGCTAGTCATTTAAAGTGACATCCGATACACCGTCATAAAATCCCACACACATCTCATACCTCTTTTCTGTTATATGTATTTCCAAACAAAAGATACATAGAAATAAAGATACAGTTATCACCATACTGAAACATAAAAATGACATAGATAAACGTTCCTTTCTAAGATAAAAAAACATTAATATTACTGCTGATATGACATTGAACCAACGTAATCACCTGAATAAACTACGCTCACAACTAACTGACCTAAAAAAAGACAATCCAAACTTGACAATAAAATACATAAACGGTACACCAAAAATTGTTCCCACCCGTAATAACAATCAAAAAAACTAAATTTGACAATCTACTACCAAAACGTTCCCCGAACCAAACTAAATACGCTTCATGAATCGATACTTTTGTGTCATTATGACGTCATAATATTCACGGAAACATGGCTTGACTCCAACATAACATCTAACGAATTGGCCTTCTCAAATTATAATGTCTATCGACGTGATAGAGACAGTTCGTTCTCCACAAAATCGCATGGGGGCGGCGTACTAATTGCTGTGAAAAGTTACTTAAACTCTCAAATAATTCAAACTACTTTCGATAATATGGAGCAACTACACGTAAATATTAGGACCGGGGTTCAACAGATAATTTTATCGACAATTTATATACCACCACATTCCGAAGTAAATATTTTTGAGCATAGGCGCCGACTATGGGGGGGGCAAGGCACTTTCTGCCCCCTCAATCCAAATATTGGGGGGGCAACGCCCCCCCCAATATTTCAGACATAAAAATCATTTCGCAAGAAAAGCGATCTTAACCCGACTTCTTCGTTCAAACAATCAAACACTTATTTAGCTATGACACATAGGGAAGAAAGGAAGGAGCTTCTACGGACATATACATACTCATATATAGCCTATGAGGATCGTACCATTGAATCTTGTGCTTTAACAAGACTTGACAGCCGTCGTTCTCCCGGGCCCGGGTCATGGGAAGCCGTGTGAAATTAGCCCGAATCATAATGGTCACTTGAGGTATTAAAACTCGACGTTAAATTTGGTTATGATTCCTCAAGATGCTGTCAAAACTTAATTGATCTTTTGTGCTAAATTATTTTAAGACGTGGACGGTAAATTATTTGAATTTGAGTTTAATTAAAATTTAAAAAATTATTTTCGGTTAATAAACAAAAAAGCTTTATAGTTAGTTGGTCAGCAAATGCTTGATGAAATGACCTGGATCTTAATGCTTCATTATTAAAAACAAACAAGCTAGCCTTCGGCTAGCGAAGCGTGAAGGATATCATACCTTCGTTGTGTTTTGTGGTACATTTACCACTTTGAAATTAGTAGTAAACTTGTTCCGATTTCACTGTTCCTATAAGAGGTATATGAAATATTGGGCCGATTTCAACCAAATTTAGGAATGTAGCTTAGCAGTCAATATGATTGAATAATATGCAATTTCACAAAGATATCTTCAGAAATAAAAAAGTTTTTCTGATAAAAAGTTGCTTTTGGAACGGTCGTTCCTATGACAGCTATGTGATAGAGTAGTCGGATTTCAACCAAATTCGGGGATGAGATTTCACTAAAAACAACATTGATTAATGTGAAATTTGAAAACAATATCTTTAGAAATAAAAAAGTTTTTCCCACAAAGACAAATTTTTGAACCGGTCGTTCCTATGGCAGCTATATGACGTAGTGGTCCAATTTCAACCGAATTCGGGAATGTGATTTTACTAAAGATATTGTTGATTAATGTAAAATTTGAAGATGATATCTTTAGAAATAAAAAAGTTTTTCTCACAAAGACGAATTTTTGGACCGGTCGTTCCCATGGCAGCTATATGACGTAGTGGTCCGATTCCGTTGGTTCCGACATATATACAGCGTGCAATAAAAAGAAGGCTTTGTACAAAATTTCAGCTCGATGGCTTTAAAACTGAGGGACTAGTTTGCATAGAAACAGACAGACAGACGGACAGACGGACAAAGTTTAATCGACTCTTCTCATCATACTGACCAAGAATATATAGTTTATATGGTCGGAGATGCTTCCTTCTGTGCGTTGCAAACTTCATGACAAAGTTAATATACCCTATCACATCCGTGAAGGGTATAACAAGAAATTTTATTTCCATACGACGCTGATGATTTGCATGGTCGGTTCCAAATTGGCTCCCTTAAATTGTGAGAGCATTTTGATTGACTCTATGAGACTATACATTCGTATCGACATCGAATATTTGCCTGCCTTAAAACATCGACTTTTTTAGCTATGGTTATTGGACCGTTCTTTTCGTGGACCCATCATCAGTCCACGTTTTAAGTGCAAGAGATACGTTAATTGTTATTTCAAGAATGGATCAGTTTATTGTGAGGATACCATCACAAAAAGTTCACACAACAAGGCAATCCGACAGTCAATAAAAAAATTATGAAAAGTTGTTGTGCCCCCCCAATATTTTTCAACAGTCGGCGCCTCTGTTTTTGAGCATTTCGTCGAGGAAATTTCGAACAACAACAAAATATATCCCAACGCTGAAAATATTATTTGCGGAGATTTCAACTTGCCACATTCAACATGGGATTATTCATCTTGGACAGCACCATCAAACTATATCGCCAGCAACATACTAACAGAAAACTTCGCATATTTTAATTTTATTCAATTGAACAACATTTTGATCTGTTCCGGTCGAACTCTTGACTTAGTTTTTTCTTCAATATATGAATATAAGTTATCGAATTGCCATACTCCAATGCTTCCTCTAGATGCTTATCATCCAGCATTAGAACTCGATTTTAATATTCCCTATAAATATAGCAGCACAGATAAGGAAAATTTTTATGTAGGTACTCCAAATTTTTCAAAAGCCAATTATATAGCTATTGATCGCGACATTCAAAATATTAATTGGTTGGCATTGCTAAATGGCAAAGCACTAGATGAAGCTAATATATTATATAACATATTTATAATAGATTTGCATACTCCGAAAATAGTATCCTGTAATCATAATTTCCCCCATTGGTACTCATCAGAACTAAAATCATTAGTCTCAACAAAGAAAATTGCACACAAAAAATTCAAATATAGTGGAGACTTTAATGATTATTGTGTTTTTTCGAACTTACGTGAACAATGCAAGAAACAAATGAGAATTGACTTAAAACGCTATACTTACAGCATTGAAAGCAATATTAGCACGAATAGCAAACATTTTTGGAAATACGTAAATTCATTTAGACGTGATAATTCCTTACCTTCGACTATGCATTTCGACAATAACGTTAGCAACGACCCTATGCGAATTGCTAATATGTTTGCAACATATTTTTCGAAAGTATATAGTAATAATAATAACAATTACAATCCGAGACCTCGTAATACAAACTTATGTCTTTCGAATTATGTTGTTGGCGCGGAATCACTTACAAGTAAACTACTCGGGCTTGATATCTCTAAATCTGCAGGACCAGACAAAATCCCACCTATTTTGTTAAAAATGTGTGCGAATAGTTTAAGCCTTCCGTTGTTATTACTTTTTAACAAATCTTTATCAGAGGGTACTTTTCCTTCATTTTGGAAGAACAGTTTTGTTATTCCCATTTTCAAGTCTGGTGATAAATCTGACATAAGTAACTATCGACCTATTTGTATACAATCAACTATTCCTAAGATACTAGATGCATTATTGACCGATTACCTCTCTCCAATTCTTCAACAAATTATCATTCCTCAACAACATGGCTTTTGCAAAGGTAAGTCTACGCTCACAAATTTACTCACTTATCAAAACAGAATAGTAAAATCTCTCGAAATTTCAAAGCCGGTTCACTCAATCTACACTGACCTAGCAAAAGCCTTCGATAAGATTAACACTGAAATTTTAATAAAGAAACTTCGAGCTTTAGGTTTTTGTGGAATTTCATTGCATTGGATATCGGATTTTGTGAGTAATCGTCTTTTTGCGGTTAAAATTAACAATCATCTCTCTGATCCTGTACTTGTCACTTCTGGTGTACCACAGGGATCCCATTTAAGCCCATTACTTTTCTGCCTATTCATAAACGATATCTATGAAATATTTGATAATGTGGAGTTCCTTCTTTTTGCTGATGACTGCAAAATTTTTAAATCTATTAGTTCCTCGTATGATGTTAATGTCTTACAAAAAAATATTTTAAATTTTGCTGATTACTGTGCCCAAAATGACCTTCAAATTAATATAGACAAGTGCCAGTATATATGTTTCAATCGGGGTAAAACATCTTATAATGTAACGTACGAGCTGATGGGAATTTCGATAAAGGAAGTTGATCATGTGCGCGATTTGGGAATTATTTTCGATAGTTCATTAAACTTTATTCCTCATGTCAAGCAAATAACTAATGATGCGCGTAGATGTCTTGGCTTTGTAATGAGAAATTCGAAATCTTTCTATAACATAAATGCAATCAAAACCCTATATATATCGTTAGTACGTAGTAAACTGGAATACAATTCAATAATTTGGAATCCACATTACAAAACACACTCAGATGAAATTGAAGGAGTCCAACGGAAGTTTCTCCGTTATGTCGCGTTTAAAATGAAATTGCAGCCCGAGAATTTTAATTATGCGTCAATAATGCAATGCTTGAATCTGCAAAGCCTCAAAACAAGAAGATTGTCATCATGTGCTATTGCTCTACATAGCATAATCAACGGAAATATCAACGCACCAGAGTTACTTGTTGAGATTCTATTTAATATCCCTAGACGTGAAACACATCAACAACAACTATTTGCTCTACACTTACATAGAACTAATTATTGTCAAAATTCCCCCCTAGAAACAATGAAAAGGATCGGTAATGAATTATCACGTTATATAGATTTTTTCAACATAAATATTCAGTCAATCAATAAATTTGTCTCTTCCATTTATTCTAACAGAAATTAACTCACAATATGTATAGTATATGTGTGTTTTTTTTCTTTTTTATATTTAGTTTGCAATTAATATTATTTTTCATCATCAAATTTTTTCTTTTGTTAATTTTGAATTATTATAATTATTA
Source organism: Chloromyia formosa (assembly GCA_964017055.1). Taxonomy (NCBI): domain Eukaryota; kingdom Metazoa; phylum Arthropoda; class Insecta; order Diptera; family Stratiomyidae; genus Chloromyia; species Chloromyia formosa. The sequence continues at coordinate 36,412,055 of OZ024815.1, forward strand.
TTATTATCACTTGAATTATTATTTTTTTTTTGTTTTTTTCTCGCTTTCACCCAACTCCAATTTTTTTGTTAATTTTGTAATTCCGGTAATGGACTACAAGTCCGTGAAATAAATAAATAAATATTGCATAATAGAAGATGTAGTCCAGAAGGCGCAACGGTTAGCACGTTCGCCTTCAACGCACTGGGCCCCGGTTCGATTCCGGGGATTTACGTGTCGGACTATGAGCCCACTCAGCTGTTAAAATGAGGACCCATTATGGGGTAAATAACTCGGTTGAGCGTGTTGCTGATCACATACCTCTGCACAAAAAACCGTCACGATCTAGAAAATGAGATGATGCTAACTCATCTCGAGGCCGTGGTTCAAATTGGACTGTTGCGCCAGTTATTTATTTTTATAATAAAAGATAATTCCCATTTTAGAAATTTAGAAATGGAAAAAGGACATATTTTATAAGTGTAAACACATGTGTGTTTTACCGAACATGCATGCGATCAACATGTGCGTACGCATGCACTTAGAAATAGGATTTAGCCGTTAAGGACATTTTGTGTAGATTGTAGGAAACTGGGTTAGTTGAATAAAGTCAGTCGTGAAGACAAGATCTGTTCCATAATCGTTTTACTGTGATAAAACTTTAAGTAACAGTAAGCGTTTAAAAGTATAAAATGAATTGGGTAAAGGACCAAGACCTAGTCTATTATAATTACGCATGGTCCTAGGTAATGGAGAGTTAATATAAACAGAAAGTTGGACATTGGGAGGTTCTAAGATGGCTACCGATCGTGTGTTATAACAAGGGAGACAGAAATGGATGTCTTCAGAAAGCGATGAAAGTAAAAGGCCCTGACAAATCTTAAAGATAAAGCATTCGTCGAGGTAAATTCTTCTTTTACGCAAAGAAAACATGTCGAGTAAGCTCAAGCGATCAGGATATGGAAGGTATGGTAACTTAAATTTAAGCAATAAGGATCTGGTGAACTTACGTTGGACGGTTCCTAAGGCTTCAGATGAAACTGAGGTAGAAGGGGACTAAACGACCGAGGCGTATTCAAGAATGCTGCGGACAAGTGAAACAAATAGGTTTACACCAGTGCGTAAGGAACAAAAATTACCCGACAACGCAAAACGAATCCAGAAAGCTTGAATGCCTTGTTGATAATGCAGGAGTAATGCTCAGTAAATCTTAATTTGGAATCAAAGACAACGCCGAGATCATTAAACGAGAAAGTGTATTGTAGTGGGAGAAAATTAATTTTATATGAAAACGAAGTTGGAGAAGAATCCCGTCAGACCCAGAAGAAGAGTTGACATGTAGAGATAAGATAAAATTGTCAACATAGTACGGTAGTATAGGCGGAAGAGGCTCTGATGAGAGCGGATCATGTCGGAAGTGAGGTAACATGGAGCGCTGGCGGAAGGTACTTGAGAAGAAGGAAGCAAAACAGCTCACATAGGTATATACGTATCTTCTGGAGTATTAGCAGTCACATTATCGTGCGAAAGGTAAGATGGGTGAGAGGAGGAGGACCGCATATTTCTGACATAAGACCAAAAGAGCGTACTCTCTTTGTTGTTGACACTGCCTGCATTCAGGAATCATCATCGCTCCCTGAGCGGTCCTTCCCCTCTTGAGCGCTGTGGAGTGCTACTGTCCCAATGTCTGGTGAATGCAATCGCTCCATGGAGCCGTTGCTGAGCGGCTAATTCTCCTTTTGAGCGAAAATTTTCCACGCTCCCTTGGCTTGGAGCGTGATATATTTTTGTTTTCACAATTCGCATCACAGATGGTGCGCGCGTCATATGTCATTTGATTGAGTATTGAGTGTTTGACAACACAACATCCTGCGTGTTATTTTACGGGAATTTTGCAGCAAAATTACAATTAAAAGGTGAGTGGTGTTTTCATTAATTGTATACTCCTCAAAACAAAATAAGGGCCACTAATAATTTTCCGATTGTTTTTTGTGGTTCTCCATACTCTCATACGTCGATTGTCATTAAAAAAACTTCACTTTACACTCATCCGTGAAAAGCACCTCACGCCATTCCTCCATGCCCCATTCACTTTACCGTTAACAAAACACTTGAAAACATAACGGCATTCATAAAAATTAGTTTTCGAAGCAAAAATATTCGGGTGGCCCTTATTTTGTTTTGAGTAGTATATATTTGTATAACCCGGCCAAACCAAACAATTTAAACAGACAGTCGTTAGCCGTTTGTTAGACATTTGCCATGTCAGCTGATTGTCTCAAATTCGATATGTAGCCGGTGTATTCACAAAACAGGTGTGTGACGGTTGTGACAGGGAGCAGTCGCTCCGTGTGACATGGAGGGGAGATGTCGCTACGTAGCTGCTCAATGTTTTGTGAATGAGCCCACTGTTTCCGGTGCATAAGAAGTATGCAGAGCGGAAACTTTGAATAAGTTTTTTCGTCTTAGATTTGAGAAGACGAAAAGCTTATAAGCCAGAATGACGCTGTGAAAACTTGAAGAGAGAACGAGCAAGATTCCTTCTGCGTATCATTTTATGTATTAATTATATTGTAGTATCCCATCCCAGTAGGAAATAAACTGTCCAACTCTTGGAGATGCTTTACCATTCATGTTAAGACGACATTGCAAATTGCAAGATTACGTAGGAAATATTAAAAATAAATAGTTTGAATAATTATAGAAAGTAGAGTCAGCGACCTGCCTACCCTCCCCCCATTAATTATCGTTGGCCATCAATATTTTAAACCGAGGATGTGTTTGAGGGATGCAGGGGTGTGCTAACTGTAACCATAGAAATATACTGTTATTAACCTATTTTGAGAAGATATCAAAAGTCCATTATTTTTAGCTTTCTATGGTAGTTGAAAGCCACCTTCCTGTAACTTTTTATATTTTTAAGTGTAACAGTTTTGAAATGCAAGGGGGGTGGGTCGAATTATGATCTCATATTTTCCCCTCTGCCTCTTTTCCCCTTTCATCAAATTTAATCAAAATTCCGAAAATGGAATGTATTCGGTACTTTTCTCATGATACCCCACTTGCCTGGTTCAGATAAAAAAAATGTTGATCTTCATTTCCCCTCTATGGGGACCTCCCTTTAAAATTAGCCTATTACGATGCATCGCTTTTTCCGGCGAATTATAATAACTCTACACATTCCTTCAAAATTTCATGCATGTAGCTTCAGTCGTTCGTGAGATATTCCATGAACAGGCAGACAGACCGACAGGCAGACAGACATTTAACCGTTTTCATAAGGGTTTCGATTTTACTACAAAACCCTAAAAAGGATTTTTGAATAAAATGCAATGGCCGTTTCAATGGTAGAAAATTTCCGTAATAAGTCCGAAATATTTTCCCTTTTTTAGGGTTTTGTAGTAAAACAAAACCCTTATGAAATCGGTCATGCTTCCGTCTGTCTGTCTGTCTGTCTGTCTTTCTGTCTGTCTGTCCATGAAATATCTTACGAACCGCTGAAGCTACATGCATGAAATTTGGTGAAAATATGTGGAAGTACTATAATTCTCTGGAGAAAGTGATGCGTCGTAATAGGTCAACTTTAAGGGGGGGTCCCCATAGAGGGGAAGTGAAGGTCGAAATTTTTTTTTCGTCTGGTATAGGCAAGTGGGGTATCGTAAGTACATTCCATTTCTGGAATTTTTTTCAAATTTGAAGAAACGGGAAAAGAGGGAGAGGGGAAAATATGTGGTCCGAGTTTGTCCCCCCCCCCTTGCATTTCGAGACCGTTACACTTAGAAATATGAAAATTTACAGAAAAGCGGCATTTCACTAACATAAAAAACTAAAAATAATAGAATTTTAAAATCGCATCAAAAAAGGTTAATAATAGTACATTTCTATTGTTGCAGTTAGCACACCCCTGCACCCTTTAGGCACACCCGAGACCAAAAATAGTGATGGCCAATGATAACCAACACCATAGGCAATAACGTCTCTAAGTTTCATTACAATCGTGTAATATTTAATAATAGTACATTCACTTAAAGTTAGGCATTTTTACACTATTCATACAAAAAATACACCTACCTTCGAAGGTGCGAGTACTACTTGCATGTTGTTTTTCGTAGTGCGAATTGCAGTTATTGTTACATATTATGGTTAATTACATTTATGAAAAGGTAAAGATTGGTAGGGGGCGATGTGTTGTAATTGGCCAACTATAACGAGCGGGGGAGGGGGTGGGGCGAAATTAAGGTCAAATTTTGTTTATCGACTGGTATAGGCAAGTCGGGTGTTGTGAGAAAGGTAATGTTGAGTACATTTTATTTTTGGCATTTACTTTAAATTTGTAGAAAGGGGAACAGTGAGGGAGGAGAAAATATTAGATCGTAATTTGTCCCCCCTTGCATTTCGAGACCGTTACACTTAGAAAAATGAAAACTTTCAGGAAGATGGGTTCCGAATAGCATATAAAACGGGAAATAATGGAATTTGTATATCTCCTCAAATTAGGTTAATAATAGTTTATTTCCATAGTTACTGTTAGCGCACCCTTACATCCCTTAAACACGTCCGAGATAAAAAGTACAGATGGCCAAGGATAACCAACATCAATATGTTCTAAGTTTCATTACAATCGCCTAATATAAATGGGCATGTAAGATACTATATGATGGGTCAGACATTTTTATTATGTTTTTTTTTATCCATCTAAGTGGTACCAAGAGAAGCAAGGAGCCGATACTTGCGTACAAATATAAGTGCTTGCTACAAAACCCTCGGATTGCGGGCGTAGCCCTCTATATTCCGGTTTCATTTATTATTCTCATCGATAGTACACATGGCAATAAAACTATGTCAAACAACTGTTAAGGACGAAACATTATATTTCCAATAGTAGAATCATCACGTGCACATAAATTACTCGTACATTTGAAACAAAAAAAAAAAACTGTAATATTTTTACTCCCAAAATCTAAACTCAGCCGTAATTATAATTTTCCAGTTCATTTCTTTATCCTTTTTCACATCGAAAAACAATCATAATTAGTTTTAGTATAGTTTAACAAGAGAACAAAAATGATACAGTGCACTATGGTTCGTTGCTCCATTGTTGAAGAAACAGATTTTCCTTACGGTGTCACTTTTTTATCCTGCCCGTCGCTTTTTAAACAATGCTCCTGAGTGGTGATTTAAAACTTGGTCGTTTCTTGCACTAATCCCTTAACGAGCTACATTAAGATATGGAGATTTTCAAAGGACGTAGCAGTCGTCCTTCATCAAGCTTTTTCATGGTGTACTGCAATATCGTTCCATGCCATCAGCCATGGAAATTTCAATTAAACTTTGAGCTAACTATTCAAATCTTAACAATGAGAATTTTCATTCAATTTGAGTCGTTTTATTAAAGATGGCAGGTAGCGGGAGGAAGGCGGTGCGGCGTCGAGGTGTTTTGCGAAAAATGTTCTAGTTCTAGTTCGTTTATTTTTTTCTCAATTATGATCAGATCATAAAATTATAATTCGAGTCTATTCCAATCTGTTAGCCATTATCGAAATATTTTCGCTATCTATTTGCGCTAACTCTGGGTAGGACCGGACCGGTAGCCACACTGCGCTACATCAGTCAGACATCAGTCTCATGTTTGACTACCGGCGTTTCAGTTACGAGTCCCTTCCACGACGACGTTCGTGGCTATGGATGTGCAGGAGGTGCATGCTGGCAACAGCATTTTTCGAAACCAGTTTATGCCGCCGAAACGTCAACTGGGCGACATGGAACAGTTGACGCGCTATGTCCCACAAGGGGTTAGGGCAACTGAGAGATGTTGTTAATAATTAGAGAAAGAAATGCGGAGCAGATATTCCTTTTGATCCAATGTCCAGGAGAGTACGCACATTCCAGAAACCAATCTTTACCAATGGACGGTTACCAAAAGTCGTAACCATTGTGTCAGTCCTTATCCGAGCCATAATTGACGTTTCGTTAGCATATAGAAGATTTCGGATAGTGCAAGCTGCTGGTATACGCATCTTGTCCTTTGTTTGTTGGTTTCTACGACAGTCCGGCAAGCTGTGGTATTATTCTTTCACCCCACACCACAGCGGGAATATTTACATCAACCAAATCATCGCACCGCCATCACTGGCGGCATGATTTGGTTAGCAATGGTCAATTACCACTAACGTATCAGGGGACCCCCACGTGTACGATTATGGAAGAGGATTTTCGCCCCATGTTATTTAACTATGTATTTTCATTTTGAGCAAATATAAGTTTCCATGGCAGCTACTAGGAATTTTATTTGCTCCGAAAATTGCAAATTAATAGTGTATGTCATATTTTCGCTAAGGTTTGGATAACACAACTTTGTAGCAAATATTTGCCCCCATTTGAACACTTGAGGAAACTGCTTTGACAAATACCTATAGATATCTCTGGACGAATGCTTTCTCAAAAAAATTTTAACAAATATTTGCGATGTGTGAACTCACCTTCGCTACCTTGACCTTTCCATGGGTAGGGGCTCGTGAATATCACTTGCATAGGTATGCCATGTAGACGTTTCGATAGCATGTTGGTTGCGGAAAGTGCAGTTGCTAGCTTGCGGCTTCTATTCCAGCCGGTTTTTATTGACAAGCTTGGAGCGCTGTGGGAATTCTGATAGTGTTCGCAGGCAGCTTTTTGTTAACGTGCCGGGGATCGAACCCATGTTCTCTAGATGCGGAGTAGAGTCGACGCCGCGCGATACAGGTCACTCAAGACAAAAACCGAAATCTTTAAGTAACTTTTTCGATTCAACTTCAGTGAAAATTTACAATAGAAAATAGCTGGAAAATTTTGACATAAACCTGAAAATATTCGGCACTCAATGTGGGGTAGATGTGATTTAGTCAATGAAACTGAAACAGACACGTGGTACTGTTGGTCACAAGAAACAAAAACCCACAAACGATTATTTGGTTTCTGATTCTTGTAGTCTGATTAAGTCAAAACAGTAGTTCTTCTAACTACAATAAATTTTATAATAAATATAAATTTTATTCGAAGTAAATATAAGTATTTCGGCAGTGAGTAGCTCCCGAAATACTTGTATTTACTTTGAATGAATATTGATTAGAATTCGCAGAGCTACTGTTTTCAAAAAGCCACAACTTTCTAGAACTTATCTTCAGGTTACCTTAATCTACCTTAAGGTTACCACAAAGTAGCTTAAGGATACTTCAGGGCTTTTTTATCCTACGCCGGTGAACATTTATGGTAGAAAATATGTAGTCATAAAAACTTGAAAATATTCGGCGCCCAAGATGAAATCATTGTGATTTTATGTAGTTAATGAAACCGAAATGGACAATCGAATAGGTACGTGGTACCGTTAGTCGCGAGAACATCATCACAAACTTTCCGATGACTTTGTTAGTGACTCTCATCAAGTATTTGACTAGCTACTCGTTCCCAATGACTGCTTTGAATTATATTCCGCTAACTTACTAGTTAAATATATGGTTTGATTTTTACTCCATTTCACCGAGCATATTAAGATAATGATAAGATCATGTAAAATTAAAAATAAAAGAAAATAACAACCTCTCTTATCGAAAGCAATATCGAGAAATCACTTACTATACCTATACATTAGTTGATAGCAAAAACACAATGCCTTGACAACTACTTAAGCTTGGAGAAAAATTAAAAGCGATTTTGAAAAGTTAGAAATTTGTCCCGTGTTCCCAGCCATATTACAAAATAGCATGAAAAAAAAAAAAATATTTCGTATGCTAAATGGAAGCAGGTTCAAGAAAAATTCCGGATTTCTACTGAAAAGATTAGCACTTTATGAAATAAAATCGTTGCTATAAGCTTGTAACCGAGAGATAAGTAGTCAACGTTCAACAATATTTCACTAATCTACACGAGCGAAAAGTTTAAAATCTTCCCAATTAAATTTCTATTTTTGATTACCTTCACTTTCATTCATAGCCATCAAGCGGAGGCTATGCCCCGAAATCTTCCAAACCGTATCTAGAAGCTTAAGATTAATTGTGCAATCATCCAGTTGCCTTGCTTCTCCTAAAAAATCTGAATTTCATTAACATGAAAAGCTAATTTTCGTTCTGGACGTGTTTCCTTGGAGTTTATAAATGATGCTAATTATTACGGGCGGTAAAGTTGAGTGGGGCAAATGTTTGAAAAGAAGACTAAAAATTAAATATCATCGTTTATATTGCCACTCAAAGGAAAATTGTAGGATGTAGATATAGTACATTGTATTATACGTTTTAGAAACCTTTATAGTGGAGTTCTCCTTGGGAAATTGTGCTATTATTAGTCATCATTTATGATGGAAATTCCTAAGATATATATAAAATATTCCTATGATATGAAATAATCCATAATCGCATTGTTTTGGCTGTTTAAACTACGGACCCATTGCGTTTAAGTGGGTAGTGATGAACAATGAAGGTACCACTCTTAGTATTTAAGCAACAAACCTAAATAAAACCGGAATATAGAGGGCTGCGCTCGCAATCCGAGGGTTTTATAGCTAACGGTTATTTTGGTATGTAAATATCGGCTCCTCGCTCTTCTTGGTATCATACTTAGATGGATAAAATCACCATAACTAGAAAGTCTTACTCATGATATAGTATTTTATATGCCAATGCCAATTCATAAAAGAAGACTCCACTTCTCACCTCTCAAAGTAATAATTTTAAAATGGGAAGCTTTACCGCAGATAGATATACGTATGTATGGATACGAGATGAACTGTGCCACACTTCGAGATGCTAAAACATTCATGTTAAGATGACATTGCAAATTGTAAGCTTATATAAAAAAAAAGAATAAAAATTGTGTGAATAATTATAGAAAATAGAGTCAGCTATCAGCCTAACACTCCCACCCCCCCCCCCCACCACACCCATCTTCTCCCCCTCTTCCTCCACCAATCTTTACCCTTTTATGTAGAAATTATTAAACTGCAATTCGCTCTACGAAAACAATATGCAAGTATATATTTAGTATTCGCACCTATACGAGTACATGGGGCCGGCAGGTGTATTTTTTAAATGGATAGTGTCAAAATGCCTAATTGTGAATGAATGTACTACTATTAAACATTATGTCATTGTAACGAAACTTAAAGATATTATTGCCAATGGTGTTGATTATCGTTGGCCATCAATATTTTTGACCTGGGATGTGTTTAAGGGGTGTGTTAACTGCAACTATAGAAATGCACTATTATTAAACTTTTTTGATAAAATTTTAACGTTATATTATTGGGTTTTCCGGCAAGTCATGATTTTCAAACTTATTTTAATAATACAAGCAACAAACATTGGGTGGTATGCGACCGGGCGACCGGTAGCGCAGTGTGTTGAGGCATCAGTCTCATGCTTGACTAGCGGCGTTTCGGGTTCGAATCCCGTCCACGACGACGTTCGTGGCCATGGATGTGCAGGAGGTGCATGCTGGCAACTGCATTCTCCGAAACCAGTTTATGCCGAGAAACGTCAACTGGGCCACATGGAACAGTTGACGCGCTGTGCCCCACAAGGGGTTATTGGGGGGCAATTGAGAGATGCATAAAGTGAGTCGAGTGGAGTAAAGCTGAGTTGACAGAATTCCACTCAATTTTCACTGTGGAGCGGAAAGTAGTTTTATGCATACAAATTTTTCACTCGATTCACCGAACATAGCAGACTCAGGAATGTCCTCAATAGACTTCACTCTTGAGTATATCCTCATTATTATGCATACCACCCATTAATCAATTATATATTGGCCATTTTGTTTAATGACCTTTTGCCATCTTTCAGTCAGCTGCTTAATGCCGCGCTCGAGGAAAGTGTGGTCTTTGAAGCGAAAAACTGAATCAACTCATTTTTGACAGCTTCATTCGAGACGAATGTTTTTCCATTTAAATGGTTCTGCAGTGAAATAGTGGTAATCTGATGGTGCAAGGTCAGGGCTATACGGTGGATGAGGCATCGCTTCTCAGCCTAAGGGCAATAATTTTTTACGAATGACTGAAGTTGTATGGGGTCTGGCGTTGTCTTGATGGAAGATGACACCCTTACGATTTGCCAGTTGTGGTGGGTTCTCCTTGATTTCTTTGTCCAATTTCACTAGCTGGCGGCAGAACACATCTGAATTGATAGTTTGGTTCCTTGGGAGCAGCTCAAAACAAACAACACCTTGGAAATCCATCCCACCAAACAGACAGCATAACCTTCTTTTGATGAAATATCTGCTTTCGATGTCGATTGTGCGGGCTCATCTCGCTTGGTCTAAGATCGTTTTCGCACGACGTTGTCGTAAACAATCCATTTTTCGTCGCCCGTTATGAATCGCTTAAAAAATGGGTCGATTTCGTTACATTTCAGCAGCAAATCGCAAACGTTAATGCGTTTGGTGAGGTGAATTTCCTTCAATTCGTGTGGAACCCAAATATCAAGCTTGCTAACGTATCCCAGCCTCTGTAAATGTTCTTGAACGGTTGATTTGGATAAGTTGAGTTTCTCCGCCACATATCTCCCGTGTCGTACTGCGCCGGTTAGTTTCGATCATTGCCTTTATTTTGTCGTCATCGACAAGTGTTGGACGACTAGAGCGTGGTGCAACACTGACATCAAAATTTCCGGAACGAAAACGAGCGAACCAATTCTGGCACTGGCGTTCTGTTAATGAGTCTTCACCATAAACATCACTCAACTTTCCCCGCGCTTGCACTGCGTTTTTGCCTTTTCGGTAGTAGAAAAGCAAAATATGTCGAAAGTGTTCATTTTTATTTTCCATTTTCAAGTCGATGCCAAATAAAAATTTGTAAACAGACGACCAGCAATTTGTGAATGATTATAGCTTGAAATGTCAGCTGTCAATTGGCAAAAGAAAAATCTTGGCTAACGCCACCATAATTTTTTTGTTTCAATAACAGCGCCATCCCTTGAAAGGTAGCGAAATGACTTTCCGGATAACCCAATATTTGTAGTTTTCTATGCTAGTAAAATGCCGCTTTCCTGTAAATTTTCATATTTCTAAGTATGACGGTCTCGAAATGCAAGGGGGGGGGGGGGAGCAAACTCGAATCTCATATTTTCCCCTCTCCCTCTTTTCTCCCTGCTTAAAATTTGATAGGAATGTCAAAAATGGAATGTTCTGGACTATAACTGTCTTACAATACCCCACTTGCCTACATCAAATGAGAAATTTTTTTTGACCTTCATTTCCCCTACATGGAGACCCCCCTTCCAAGTTGGCCTACTATGACGCATCGCTTTCTCCGGAGAATTATAATAGTTCTACATACTATATTTCCGTCAAATTTCATGCATATAGCTTCAGCGGTTGATGAGATATTTCATGGATAGGCAGATAGATAGACAGAGAAATAGACAGACGGACGTTTGACCGATTTCATAAAGGTTTTGTTTTTACTACAAAACCCTAAAATGGCGATTTTGCCTTTGTTTTAGAAATTGACTTACGGAAATTTAAGAAGAAAAAAAAAACAGAAAGTACGCTGTTACGCGATGCGAAAAAACACCGAAAGTAGGATGTGATACTTTTATTATTCTATTTTTTTTTTGTATCAACTTGTGTCTGAAAAACCATAAATACCGAGCAATGATGATCATTTGGTTACCATGGGCCGGTAGCTTAGCGGTTTAAGACGTCAATCCGATATAGTGTCCCCCTCAACAGACATTTTCAATTCGGCAAGAGCCTGTTAGCGTGACGTGACGCTAGCAACCAAATATGTAAGCATCAATTGTGGCGAATCCGATGATTAATTTCTGATTAGATTAGAGCTGGTATCGATACTCGGTTGAAGGGGATGTAACGGACGTCTATTTAAGATACACTGTAAACAATTTTTGGCACCATTTAACTCGTTGCTAAAGAATGCACTTTTTTTTATTCATTCGGTGGATTAGTATTGTAATGTTTCCTCTGTTGAGCGAAACCACGAAACCAAAACAGGTTGGTTAGATATTCTTGTGCTGAATAATGAAACACTTCGATTGAAATACACACACACTTTATTTACAAAACGAACTAACTATATACACGCGTACTAACAACAAACGTTAAAACTAGCAATACAACAACGACGGCACTACTTCCCGGACGGATACTGTATAACGATTCGCTTTGTAGCGATCCAACCGCCACTGAGTGTCGAGTCTGACTACTACTTCACGACTGCCCTCTTCATTCGGTGACATCTGCCTTTTATAGGTGGAGATCCATGCTTTCGTCAATTAGCGAAGACTCTAGATTTTTCGAGATGTTCGAGTCTCGGGTTTCACTACTCAACGAAGATTCGAGAATCCAATTCATTATCAATGGTTCTGTTTGTCTAGACTACAGATGGCTCGTGAATCGTCTAGTGTCTATTCAATTTGTACTTGTCATCGATCATTCGAGATTAGTACAGTGTGGGTCGTAAAAGATACCCACCCCGTACACGCAACAGTATGCCTGGAATACACCGCACGATTGGTGTTTAACACTTTTTCCTTTATTTGATGCATTTTTCATTGGTGGTGTAAAAGACAGTATGACAGTATGTTTACCAAGAATACATGTCCAGAATCGTCAAAAAGCGAACCGGAGTTATTATTTAAATGCGTAATGTAAATATTTATATCATATTAACTCTATACATCTTCCGAAACACGCATCCGCCGTATCAGTGAATCAAGTGCCTTGAGGCGTAGTTAGTCCGATGTATTCATCCTTCCATTCGAGGGTTTAAGACCAGCTGTGGCATTGGTTGTTGTCCGAGCCTTTTTTTCGATTTGAATTTAAATTATTGGGGGGCGACCGGTAGCGCAGTGTGTTGATGCATCAGTCTCATGTTCGACTACCCGCGTTTCGGGTTCGAATCCTGTCCACGACGACGTTCGTGGCCATGGATGTGCAGGAGGTGCATGCTGGCAACTGCATTCTCCGAAACCAGTTTATGCCGTCGAAACGTCAACTGGGCCACATGGAACAGTTGACGCGCTCTGCCCCACAAGGGGTTAGGGCAATTGAGAGAGATAATTTTTTTTACTGTTTTGATGGATAATATTTAATAATACTTTAGAATTTCAAAATATGTTTACTGAATATTTTTTTATTCATCTGTAAGTGTACAAAGTTATCCGCATAAAAGGTATTTTATTTAGACCAAAAAAACCGGCATAATTGGATAACGAATCAATTAATTTTCCCTAGATAATTTTTACTGTGTAGTTCTTTAGAACAATAATATATTGGGCATTAGCGTTCGTGCACGCTACTATCTCTCAGTTCATTTCTACTATCCTATCCTTTCCATTATTTCAAATATAAATACACTCCGTGGCAAATGCTTACAGTCAACGATATTTCGCCCCGAAAAATCTTCAAATGTAAACTATCTGTATTCCTAATAAAACTTTGCGAAAATAAAAACCAGGCCGAAGCTACAGACAGACAGACAGACAGACAGACATGGCTAAATCGAATCAGGAGGTGACCCTGATCATTTATATATATACATTGCTATACCTCCGGAGCATCCTTTAAGGTGTTACATATTTCCGTCGTGACAAAAACAATATACCCTATACTATAAGTCTAGGGTATAATTATGAGAAATTAGCCAAAATACGGCTTGCGGTATTTTTCCCGAAGTCAGCAAGATTGCGTCAATTCTATTCATTTATATTGGCTATCTCAATCATACACTTCACGAACATGATTCTATCAGTAATATCCAAAATAAAGGATCTCACCTCCCTCGCTGTGTAGATCGGGGCAAGGTTAAAGGTAAAGTTGAACTGGTTACCGTGACAAACACAGCACACTTAGACCATAAGTTCATCGGTTGTGATAACGCTGGGTTTTAACGACCCATAGACCTGACTACTTATTAAAGCAGCCTGAGCTGGTGATAAATTATAAGGATGCTGTCGATATTGATATTCTCCAAATCCTCCAGTTCCAAGAAAAAATAGGAGCCGAGAGTAAATCTCCTTTTTTCCGCCAGGGCCGGACAGGAACAGACAAAATTAAAACAACTCTCCTTCTCATCTGCAGCTCCGCAGCTTCTGCATAAATCATTAAAAGGAAGGCAGCGCCTCCTTGCATGCTTCCCAATCAAGCAGCAGCCAGTGATCACCCCTATGACAGAGCCGATGTGCTGCCTTTTTAAGGATTTGAGTAGGTATGCGCGTGAAGCGATTAGGTAAGGCTGTGGCGATCTAGTTGCATGACAAGTGCTGCAATTAAAATATATTACCTTGCATTCGAACTATTAATAGCTTCAGATTTAAAGAGTCTACATGAATTGAGCAAGCCGATCAGCATGGCAGTTGCCACCGTGACCCGGAATCCAGCGTAAGATAATATTGAGAGACCTCTTCGCCTCAATGACGGTTGAGCGGCATTTAGTTACTATCTTAGATGTTAACAGGACGGATTCCAGAGATCTTTTGCGGCTTGGCTATCCGTGTATATTGTGATATCCTTAGGAGCTACAAAGTGCCGTATCCGGCAGGTTAGGGCCTCTTAAATTCCAGCAATCTCCGCTTGGAGTACACTGCAGCGATCCGGGAGACGAAAAGAGAGGCTTATGCTAAGCTGAGCGGAGTAGACATCCTCTGCTACCCCGCAGTCGGCTTTCGAGCCATCCGTAAAGGTGCTTATAAAACCCGTAAAGGGAAATTCTCCCTTCCTCCACTGATTTGGAGCGGGGATGATACTAGTAAAGTTCTTCCGGAAAATAAATCTAGGGGAGGTGTAGTCAGTGTCTGACGATTTTATGGTTCTTATGATTTCTGATTGAGTGTCTGAATGCGTCTTCAGTATTCGCGATCAGACGAATAGCTTGTTAAATATTAGAACGTCAAACTTTCCGATCTTGTTCGAAGTGTGCTGCAGCTTGTAATGTTGCGAAATTGAATTCGCCGGAAAATAGTGCCATCTATTGCATAGGTAATAGGAATCATCAATCCAATTCATCCTCCACCATCCAATTCCGCTTATGAACAGAATACCATAGAGCGGAACGAAAAGTTTCGTCGACGAAATGAAGGTTAATTTTTATGGCATTTAAAATTTCGTTTCGTTTTGCGGCCAAGACAAGACTAGTCATAAAAATGAAAAAATGAAATATGCGGCGCGGGGCGTGTCGTAGAATACGACTAAATGAACAGGATGTTAATGCCAGAGAAATGCATCATCCGAATCTGTTTATATGCTAACGAAACGTCAACTCGGTCTCTTGGGGCTAGTTGACGCGCTACATCTGCAAGATCAAGTATAGTAAATACAAAAAGGAAATCAATTTTCAATCATTGCCAGCAATATAATAATATATACTTATCATATTGAACGAATCTGAAATAAATGTTTTCGGAGTGGTTAATTTCCAACCCAAAAATACCCATGTATCACTTCAAACAATAGATACATAAATCACAAAAGTTTATAAATGTTGACGTCTAACGAACTTAGGTCAGCAATCGTCATCCTCATATAGCTGGAAATTATGCACAGCATTTCCAAATTATCAGTCAAACAGTACAGTATGTTATTATTTATGGATCTACCAATAGCTCAAAGGACCAATTAATTAACTGCAGTCCATTGTGGTCCTTACAATTAGCTTCCCAACAATTCGTGCATAATTCGAAAATTACAAGCCGTTCATTAAGATAAACATCCTTTTGCTGACAATTTAATAATGGATTCGCTCATTCATTTGCGAATACACTATCCTTTTTGGCTGGCTTCTAGGTATATGATGATGATGAATATTAAGCTCATCAGATTTCGGCTTTGTTGGAACACCCATCTAGGGTCGAAACTATGCAATGCATTGTTTCGTTGTTTCAATGTTCAGTTGAAATGTATCTGCATACGAGCAAGCGATTTCCCTCAGAGGATGTTGTCGAATACTAGAGGGAAATCGCTAGAGTCGTTTTCAGTTGATGAAAAAAAAAGTATTCCATCAATTATGAACTATAGTATATGTATATTTATTGGGAACATATCTGCTAAATTCTTCTTACATTCTTCTCTCTATATTATGTACCAGTTTGACATTTTTTGTCAAACATAAACTCGAATATATCAAATGCAACCCAAAATAGCCTAGACACAATCCTAGGTGACAATACCTGGGTTTATTTGTACAGAGCGGGTTAATTCGAATAAGAAACAAACCCAAAAAAACATGTAGAACATATCAGAGTAGCGAAGACAAAAACGAGGCATGTCTTTGCTTGGGAGTGTCACTTGGTTTAGTTAGCATTCAAACGTCAACTGAAATTTCACGAGGAAACTTAGGGGCACCGAAATAAGCCATAGCGAAATAAGGCATACGAAATAATCCATATTAGTCCAGCCATTGCGTGATATGGGGATACAAATTCTGGTGGGGAATTTTTTTCTTTCATTTGTTATGTTTTTTTGGGGTGCTGAACACGAATCCGGAGCTTCCCACCAAAAATTTTCTGCGGAACATGGTCAAAATCTAAAAAAAGCCTCAAAATTTCGGTACTTTTTTTGGTTTTCCGATTAGAAAGAACTTGAAAAGGATAAATTAAAGAGAATAAAATTCTGCGTCGAGTGAGCTACCTAAACGCTAAATTCGGTCCAGTGGTATAGCCGCAATCTACAGTCGAAAAACGTCGATTTTTCACAACTTTGCGGAAAACCCTATTATTGTCACATTTGACATTTCACCTTGAAAATGGATACTAATACGTAAAAATGCCACAAGTGAGAGTTGGAGAACAGGAAATTTTCCGTTCAAAAAGTACCTAATCTTTTTAATTTGATAAAAAGAAAATTCAGAGATTCAAAATAACTAAAATCACGTTTTTGAACGAGTGTTCCCTTATAACATATTTTCGTTCTTTTTTTTAGTAGGTGCTGGTGATTCTTCAACAATTTGAATATTGAAGGTTGCATTTACATGTATACATATTTTATATTACGAGAAGTTGGTTAAAAATACATTACAGGTTCACAGCCTTAGTATTTTGGAAGGGCCCGTTTGTTGGAATGGTGGTCTGGGTTCCGGCGGATGGGATTCGCCGGCTGATTCTTCCAACATCTCTTCGAGGTCGTCGTCTGCTGTGGAGAGGTCCACATTTTCATACTAGCCCTCACAGTTGGCACAAAGCGGGAGCAATGTATACCTGCCTTTTTGCAGCCACAGTGTCTTACACATGTCTTCTTGCGTTTTCAAGAAATGATGTACAGTAGGGCATCTGGTCCGACATTCCTCGTGATTGTTACAGGCAGGAGTCCACTTTTGCTGACTTTCCACCCCCATTCTTCGGGCATAATGTCAAAACAAAGCCACTTCTGCACTTGGTGGTATACCCTCATTGAATGCTGCTGAGCTGCATTATCAGTTGATGGAAATGAGGCGATGTTGAATCGCGCCTTGAAGTCACATAGCTTTTGTTTCTCAGCAGATTTAATGAGGTGGCGTCTTTTCGACCGTACAGCGCCTTGAAGGCCTCTCCTGCGGTAGCTATACTTGAACGAGCTGCTTCCTGGGGATCTGGGAAAACTGTTATGACGGCTGGTGGAGTCGCATGTAAAAATAGTATGTTTTGGGGCCAAGGAGAGAGCTGTCGTGATTATGAGGGTATCTGCGTCTTCCCTGGCTTGCTCGCAGCAACAACCGTCAACAACGGAAACACAAACCTAATCCATTGTTTTTGGTTCAGCACCGCATTGTAAGTGGAGCTGAGAGCTAGTCCAATCAACTAATCCGATATGTATAGATCGTGGTCAGTTTGCTGGGATTAGTTAATACTGAAACATACTTCCACGATATAAAAGTGGCCAATGCAAGAGGCTTCACTCGATAAGCTCTTTTGAATTTAACTGCCAGAAAATCGTCTCCAACTATGCAGTTTATTCCTTGCACGCCCACCTCTTTAGCCTAGTGGCAGTCTATCCTTTCATCTCCGAAAATGCCAGTACTTATTAGTGTGAGGTCTGATGTTTCTGGGGAAGGGGGATGTTCATGAAACCAATCCATAAGCTTTCCTTGATTGTCTCGCTTGAGTCTCAGAAATAAAAATTGTTCACGTGCCAGAATCTAGAACCGAACTTTCGGTGATCTGACAGCAGGTAGCAGGAGCAGATGGCTGGGTTCTGTGTTAAAATGATGGAGATGGAAAGTAGGGGCCCCGAACAAAACAATAAATGGGTGGAAACCTGGGGAAAATGTAGAAGCTTTTAACCTGATCACAAATTTCACTTACAAAACTTTTTCCGGAAATTGTTACTCGTGGAACCGCTACCGAGAACGTTCCAGGAAACTTCTGGATGGAACTGTGACTGGAAACGCAATGTTTCTGGTGGTTAGAACGGTGAACTATTAAAAAAATGCCCGAAAATATGTTGTATGAGAACACTCGCTTATAAAGTTATTTTAGTTATTTCGAGTTTCTGAATTTTCTTGTGACCGAATTAAAAAGATTGATTACTTTCTAAACAAGATTTCATGCTCTACAACTTATACTTCTTGCATGTTTGCATAATAGTAGCCGTTTTCAAGTTACAAACGTTCAAATGTGGCCATAACAGGGTTTTTCGCAAAGTTGAAAAAAAATCGATGTTTTTCGACTGTAGATTGCGGCTACACCAAGGGACCGAATTTAATGTTTAGTAGCTCGACGAATTAAAAACCGGTTTTTTGGTGAATTGGTCTTTTAATGAATCGGTTTTTAACCCGTTTTTTTTAACCATGATCCAGTCGGTTTTTCACAAGTCAGTTTTCGAGTACTCGAGTACTCGGTCGGTTTTTTGGTGAGAAAGCTTTTAATGAGTCGGTTTTTTTGAATGATCCGGTTGACCGCTAGGAAAACCGTTTTTCATAAAACCTAAAACCGACCTTGAAATCTTAGGACCGAACAGGTCTTGACCGAACGACAATGGCCACCGAGTGTGATCGAGTGGTAGTAGTACTCGAGTATTCTATGGAAATTCATTAAGAACTAAACAACACGATTCTCAATCCGGCGCGGCGTGGCGCCGACTTATTGCATTGGGGAACATTGATATCCACTTCGGGCAGACTAGCTCGCTCGTGTTTTTGTTTTATTTATATACCTATATATGTGGGATGAGGGTGGATGTGTGTGCCCCGTCGTAACGATTCAACCATACACACCACACACATACAATATAAACCCGCAGATCTACAGACGCAGACGGACGAAACGAGTAGTAGTTAAGTGAGCATCGATCGAGCCAGTCGAACTCTAATTACATATTTTGTTGTTTGTCGTAATTAAAAAGTGAATAAAGATTTGTTCGGGATTCGCACTCTACATCTTTTCTTGATTCTCCCCGAACATTTCCCACATATATATATATATATATTTTTTTTTTTTTTAAATTAAATTTGCCAATAAACTGATTTGTCTACATGAAATGTATCTGTTTATGGCGGCCTCCAAAACAAAAAATTAAAACTGTTTAATTTATAACAAAACGGATTTTGTTTACTACGAGTATATAGCATCATGAATTTTTCCAAATGGTATGAAATTCACTTGGATCGAATGCAATATTAACTGGCACTGTAACAATTGCTCTATTCCGTATACATGAGAACACTCTTCTAACCTCCTCGAAACAAAACTACTGCATATTTCTCCTACTACGAGTATATGATACGAGTAGGGTTTGGTTATGGTGTTCTTACCATTTTACCAAGTACACTTCGTTCTAGTGCAATCGGATACCACCTTGGGATCAGCAACAAGAGATTTAACAGAGAATTATGAGCTTTGTGTACCGTTTAATTTATCAAAACATGTTTATGATGTCCGCCTGGAATGGATCAGACAACAGCGTACAACGAGAAAGTACATTTCCTAAAAGATTGGATTTAGGAGATAAATTCCAAAAGTTGTGTTCCTGTTTAATTGAACCTTGCTTTGGGGAAATTACAAACTAATGAATGAAAATATTGTGAATATGTTTTAATAATTAGATTCTTCGTTTTACTCTAGGGTTTAGTATGGTACATAAACATGGCTAAATGTTTCACATAACCACAGATGCGCTAGCTCAGGTCGCTGAGACGACAGCCGGATTACTCATAATACCGAGTATTCACAGGATCGAGTCCCGTCATAGCCATGGACATTTGAGGTGTCTTCCCTTCGTGGTGTTGAGCGTAAAAATAAGCAACAACAAGCAAATGGGTTAGCAACATGGATCGTCCGAAGCCAGTTTATGCCAATGAAATGTAAAATAAGCCACATGGGCAGAGTTGACGCGCTATGCCCCGCCGTCCTGTTCAGAGGTTCTTTTTATAAAGTACAGTAGACATTCAGAAATTTTAAGTTCAGAAATGGTAATTTTCCAGAAAACTTAGCTAGCCACCATGTTTCGTTCTGAAATCTGAACATTTTCTTAAGATTTTCGAACGAATTCTGAAAACGGTTTGGGAAGAGTTACCACAGAGCGTAATAAAAAAAGTCAAATCCCGGTTCAACATTAAGAATTAGGACAACAGCGAATTTGAAGAAGACGATGATATTCCTTTAGCAGGATTCATTCCAACATTGAATGTGTACAATGAAACACTTCAAGAAACACAGCTGTTACTGTGAAATGTCACTGTCAACTGACACAATACATGAAGACGAAGTTGATACTGAATGCAAGAGCGCAGGACTTGGTCTGCCGATCCAACCTGCTAATTTCGATAAATCGGTTCAAATGGCCGGGTTTGTTATCGACCAAAGGGTAGACAATGCTGTAACATTCTGTTCGACAGCGATCAAGAGCTGCACACTCATAGTGGATGTGTTCTGGAGTTTCGTCGTCGGCCTAACAAAAACCAGAGATTGCATCTAAAACGATACGCATGTTTTAAAGTGTCCTTGAAGACGGGAGCGACATGTCATTATCTTACAAGACAGATTATTATACCGCTAAAACGATTTGGGCGAATGTAGGGGGCATCCCCAATTATCACAAATGAATTTGTCATACAAAAAGTCATAATAGCTTTATTTAAACGTTGGCCAAACGGTAAATTTATCGTTTTTGCCTAGTTTATAGCCATACGGTTATAAACATTACATGACCACTTACGATCTTGAACATGAGATTCATTAACGAATTCATCAGACCGTAGCTGGTGACATACTTAACGAAAATCATTGACGAATTCATCAGGCCGTAGCTGATTAAATATTTGATGAGAGTCACTGACGAATTCATCAAGCCGTAGCTGATGAAATAGTTGATGAGTATCATTGGCAATTTCATCAAATCCTAGGTGGTGAATAGTATCACTGACCGATTCATCAAACCGTAGCTGGTGAAATACAGAATGAGTATCATTGACGAATTCAACAAACTCTAGCCGATGAAAGACTCGATGAAAGTCATAGACGAGTTCATCAGTCTATAGCTGAAAAGTCAATGATACCAGTTCATCAAGCTGTAGCTAATGAAATTAAATGAAAGGTCATCAGGCCGTCATAAGAAAAGTCACCACGATAAAAAAGAAAGAAAAATGCTTGTGGCAGAACTTGAACCCGCGAATTCACGAGCATGAGATCAATTCTCTACCCATTGGGCTACCATAGCTCCCTTCTTCTGAAGATAATCGACCAAATAGACCTTGATGAGTGCTTCCCTGGAAAATGGAAAAAGTCATCAACGAATTAGGCCGAGACGGCAGCACACATTGTGTGCGAATGTCCAGCACTGGCTAGCACGAGGTTGAGGATCACAGGCAAGCACACGATAAGTGTGGAAGCCATGAGTGAACTCAGCCTTAAACAAATGCTAGCAATAACACGGGACTCAGTGATAAAGAAAGAGGTCGACAACTATCAGTCGATATCTGGAAGCCACTGATGACCGGGAGGGGGCGAAAAGGGACCAAACATTAGTGGTCGGCTTCGGCTATCCCCCAGAATATAATAATAATAATATTAACGACTCTCATCAAGCATTTCAATAGTTACGGCCTGATGAATTCGTCAATGACTTACATCAAGTATTTCATCAGCTACGGTTTGATGAATTCGTCAATGAATTTCATTTACAAGGTCGTAGGTTGTCATGTATTGTTTCACCGAGTGCAAGCAATTCAACAATGGTACATGAGCGAACCAGTGGGCATGTGTATGTCTACAAATATCTTCGAATAATTTGGCTTCTCCCGTCACTTCTCCTGGAAAAAATTGTCAACTGGTGACAATTCCCTTTGAGG
Organism: Chloromyia formosa; assembly: GCA_964017055.1. Taxonomy (NCBI): domain Eukaryota; kingdom Metazoa; phylum Arthropoda; class Insecta; order Diptera; family Stratiomyidae; genus Chloromyia; species Chloromyia formosa. The sequence goes on from OZ024815.1 coordinate 36,434,271, forward strand.
GAAATGTCAACTTGAAAATTTAGCACAATAAAAATGAATAAACTATGTACATACTTTGAGTAATATTGTAATAAACTTTAGAAATGTTATAAAGGTGATACTTTGTATTTTTTATGAGGCGAATACATAAAACTATTGTTGATAGCATTTCGAACTTTTCGTCAGGAAAAAAGGACATTCTTGACAATGAAGTGATATCTAGGCACGATGGGAGTCATGTGACAGGGGCAATGAAGCGAATGCAGTTGACTTCTAATGATGACATTATGAGTCCTTTGGTCAGGAAAAAGCCATTCTTAGCAATGAATTGATATCTAGGCAAGGTGGATTATATGACTGGGGTGGTTGTATTACAGGGGGCCATAACACGAATGTACTAAACTGGTGTTGATGACATTTTGACTACTTTGGCCAAGAAAACAGCATCTTCTTGGGCATGGATTGAAACAGAAACCAACCCTATCAAACACCGATAATTTTTGATTGGGGTGATAATATCAATCCTCCGGAATCTATAGGATTTAAAAGACAAAACGGATATACAATAAAAACCGAAAGATATAATGTTCTTGAAGACAATTCAAAGTTACGCCAAAAGCACTATTACTCAAGGATGCGCACCTAAAGTTTTGGTTCTTTGGGGACAATATTTTTCAAGTCAATTTGAAGCAAATGGATACAAATGAAAATTTGATTGCATGGGACTTGCCTTAAGTGCCGATGGGCATCATCGCCCATTTTGTGTCATTTTTTCATTCGGGTAAGGAATTTCTTAAGCACATCTTGTCATTATTTTGTTGTTTACTCGGCTATATAACGTACTTTCACATTCACGTCCTTGCCTAAGGACCGCGATACCGTAGTAAGACCCGTATCCAAAGCATTGGGTCCAGAATCTCACAATTTTAATTAAGTCTCATAATTACGAGCTCGCTTCGTCACCGGCACTTCATAACTTCTAAAATATCCTTGATTTCAAAAATTGCGAATGTAGTTACAATATTTCCTGAGGCAACAGAATTGTAATAGTTTACGTAGGAATTAACGAATTATATAGAGACGTTACTTGTGAGTTCCTAAATTAGGACGCATCTCCGAAGAAAGGGCATATGCGTTAAAATAAAAGGGTAAGATCAAATTGGTTCGAGTTTTCTTTCTTTGATTTTTTTCAATAATATGATTTCAGTGATTTTGATTACTTTCCATGGTTTTGTCGTAAAGGGAAGCTGTGTCCTAAGGTCAAACTCTTACTAAATCAGTGAAGGAGATCGAAGTAACTTCAACTAGCCATTCCAGATTGTACGAGTACATACATACATATAATCAATTAATATTTAAAATTTATGAAATTTGGAAGAGATATAGGAAATGAGTTTTGCATTTTGAAAGCCTTGTGTTAAAGGAGAATCTGCCAAATCTAAGGGGGGGGGGGGGGGGGGGGGCATAGTGAGGAAAAAGGGACACTTTTTCCTTTTCATCGGATATAGGCATTCGTAATGTCCAATCAATGCATGCGTGCATTAATAGGTGTTGATGCAGAACTTTGGTTTATGTTCGTTGACCATTGCTTTAAAAAAGATTTCTTGGATGTATTGATTTCATCGTTAGATTGATATGCAGTCGATTGAATGTGATTTCAATTTCAACACTTTTGAGTTTCCTATGAATTTGGTATTTCCACTGTTGCAAGCAGTTAGTTTGCACTCTGCATTCTTTTTATAAATTTTTGTAAAGAACATAAGCTGAAAGGATACAAGATATATATAAAGGTTTTATGTAAAGATATCAGCCCAAGTAGCACAATCCAACCTTGGTTAGAAATCTAACTCATTTTACGGTTGTATTTCAGTCCAGAAATAACGAATTTGGTTAAGTTACAGAACTAAAACAGTTTTGTTCGGTATCCAACTTAATATTTTATCTAAGTTTGTCATTAATATTACTAAATTGATTTATTTTGGACCAAATTGTCGAAAGAATACCCATTTTATAACGTTTAGAACAATATTGTATTTCATGAACTATATTGTTGTACGTATTACAAATTCATTGTCGTTAAAACTGTTTCTGTATATCCCAAATCATATTGTTTTGAACACAACCATTTCATTTTTGAATGCACCCCATTTGTCAACATACAGATCAGTCGTTCCAGCATCCTCGTCGCGTCCGTACTCAAAACACGTATTCGGGTCTTCGGGTCATTTTTTTTAAACGATAACGAGTATTTTCCAAACAGGCAGAGTTGCGTTGCGCTCAACGCGGCAGCTGGTTCTTCGTACCGGAACGACTCGTTTTTTGGCGGCCAAAAGCTGCCACACCCCCTCGATGTAAGAAGAACCGCAGTATTCGAAGCATCGCTACCACGACAACAACAAGGCAGCCCTTTTGCAGAAAACATGGATATGCGAAACTGATCGTGTTAAGGTGGACACACACATGCGTCCAAAATCCAATTTGTCCCGCGTCCAATCCAAAATTTTCCCGATCGATGTATGGATTTGACTGGCAAATTTTGGATTCGCCCGAGGAAAACTTGGATTTTGGACGCAAGTGTGTGCCGGCTTTTACACGGTTTTATTTCGTCGTCTCCACGGTTATATTTTGGTTATAAATCTGAAATATTTTTGTCTTATATAGGCGAAAAATCTAACAATGATGTTATATTCAAAGCATAATTAGGCAAGGAATCGAACAATATGGTTATATTTAAGACATGTTTAAAACTACAACGTTACAATTATGTTATATACTGGTCATTGGACAGTTACATAAAAGACAATACTGTTAATATTTAGCAATATAACAGTTGTAAACTTAACGATTTTGCAGGAAACGGGTCACAGACATGACTGTCTATAACAATGTCGTCAATTGAAGACCTGAAATATAGCCATGTAGTTTCACTGAAATTCATGGTCATAAACCAGGCAAAAACGGTAAAATTACCATTTGACAAACGTTTAAAAAACGTTATTTTGACCATTTATACAACAATGTCGTTATATGACCCTGGTTATATTTCAATCATAACAACCGTTTAATGACTGATTTGTGCTGCTTGGGAGAGTATCTAATATCAATTTATACCAAATTACAATATATATGTGAACTTCTCGCAGACCATTTGTACTGAAACGTATTCGATGATTAAACATATATAGTAAATGTACATACTCGTATGTAGTATGAAACTACGACATCCAATCGAATCAATCAGCATAGTCGTCCTAGTTTAATTTCCATCTATTGCTCGGAATGGTACCATGAACCATCTAAAATCTAAAATTGCTTGGCCTTCACTATCGCAAATGCCAAATTGATTACACTTGATGTGAATAACTTTAGGAGTAGACATTGCAAGCAAAAACAGCTCGTGAGATATTTTATCGTCTAATGTTGAACTGATTTCTTCAAGGTTTTTTTTTCTTTTTGAAGTGGAATATCTTCTCGATAAATTGAAGTTTCACGTTCGATAATAAATTGCAATCTTGTCTCATGATTTGAGGTATTTCGGTAAATTAATCATTCTCAATATGCCATAAACTGCTAGGTGACATTCTATGTGCAGTACATATACGATAGTGTAGGTCTTTCGACTACTCATCGAAGGATACGTCGTTACCTGGAAATCATGGTGGGCTGGAAATTGTCGGATGCTGAAGTTATTGCTCTATTGAACAAAAAAAGAACCATCCATTTGTTTGCGTGTCGGTGGCGGTTTTTATGTTGGTGCGATAAGTGGGGAACTAATTAACTAAATGATTGTAGAGATTATAGCCCAGGGACCTGGAATTTGTAGAGTGCTGTAGGAGAGATGATTTTTTGTGCCTTTATGTATTTTGGGTACTAACCACGAATCTAAGGTTATATGACTGAAGAAATTTGAAGAATTTTGTTGTGACCGGAAGAGCATAATTTTTTCGGTTTTTGACCAATATTTCCAAAAGTAAACGTCCTACAGAAGCAACAAATTTGGCATTTTTGTAACTAATTTTGCTAAACTTTAGCGGAATGAGAATCAGCTCAGTGCATTCAAAACTTTCCGTGAAATAGCGTACCAAATAGGATTTTGTCTTGGCGAAAATATGTGACACCTTAAAGGGCTCCGGAGGTATAGCAATATATATATATATATGTATAAATGATCAGAGTCACCTCCTGATTCGATTTAGCCATGTCTGTCTGTCCGTCTGTCTGTCTGCCCGTTCGCGCGATAACTTTCGATAGAATGAAGCTAGTGACTTGAAATTTTGGTCGAATGTTTGTACTAGGATCTAGTTGGTTGTTATTGAAAATGCTCAAGATTCTACAAAAGAAACTTCTACCTCCGCTACGATTGAGACTTCAAAAGAGCAATAATAACTTTCGATAGAATGAAGCTAGCGACTTCAAAATTTCGCCAAATATGTGTGTGATGGGTTAGTTAATTGATTTGAGAATGGTCAATATCCATCTGAAATAGTGCCAACCTCCCTTATAAATTAGCCATATAGGAACTCACTTTAAATGCGAATGGTCGTTGCCAATTATTTATTTTTGGTATCACCACTAGGTCTGTACAAGTCTAAGATATATACGCTTCGGCCTGGTTTTTTCCTAATTAAGTTTTTTCGGACTTCCTAGCCTGAATTAACTATGGATTATTTCAGAAAAAAAAACTTTTTTTTTTTATTTTAAAGATTGTATTTATAATAAAAACAAATGAACAAAAAAACGTCATCAATCTGTGGCATAAAGTAGTGCTAGTCCGCCTTATGCCACAAATGCCATCGAAAAAAGTTTATGTTTCGTTGCCTAAGATTTAGGAAATCGATCCGAGAATAAAGCCATTTAGTCACTAAAAACACGCACATCAGAGGATTAGGGGTGTAGTGAACACCGTTTTTTGAATACTTCACCTGGCACCCAGTACAGAGTGATCTGTTTGATGTTCATCAGACATCCCAGCACCTCCAATCACTCTTTCACTAGCCTCAATAAGAGCTCATGGTACGACGGTATATGAGCTCGTATGCTTAAGCCTACATGATTATTTGTACAAATAGAACTGTTACCAACACCGAACCTCTGAATTAAAGTCTTCCTGCGTAGGCCTGCATGGTATGGATATAGGCTTTATTTATGTTGGGCCAGATGTCCGTGGCGATTAAAATAAAATAAATAACTGGCGCAACAGTCCAATTTGAACCACGGCCTCGAGATGAGTTAGCATCATCTCATTTTCTAGGTCGTGACGGTATTTGGGCAGAGGTATGTGATCAGCAACACGCTCAACCGAGTTATTTACCCCATAATGGGTACTAATTTAACAGCTGAGTGGGCTCATAGTCCGACACGTAAATCCCCGGAATCGAACCGGGGCCCAGTGCGTTGAAGGCGAACGTGCTAACCGTTGCGCTATCCAGACTACTCCGTGGCGATTGAAATCCTAAAATTCAGTGTAAAGGCGGGTACTCAGATCGCATGGAATGAAAAGTGCCGTGAAAACCCATACAAAATCGCCAAATTTTTTCCTGATGAAAACAGACGTGAAATTGTGTGCAACCTAAATTTCATTCCACGCGATTTGTATACTGCCTTCAAGTGAAAAGTCAAGTTTGTGGATTTCACGAGGATGAAATTTTTTCTCGAACAAAATGTACGAGAGCTGTCGCTGTCTCTGTCGGTGTCATTCAAGTTGTGTTGTGTTTTCCCGGTGTAGTTTATAGTTGGGACGATAGATAAGTAAACAAATTAGTCGTTTTAATATTTGACATATTTTATTCCCCGGTACACAAATCGGGTGAAAGGAAAAAAAATGACATGTTCCACACACTTTTTTCCCCGAGCCATTTCGCCGATGATTTCATTTCACTCGATCTGGATACCACCAGCCTTAACGATCCAAAGCACAGAGTCTTTGTTCGGCTTTTACCGTATGATACACTTGGGACTTGGATAGGGATTACCATTTTCCCAGACTGTGCGGTTTGGATGATTATTGCAATTGAGTTTTCAATACAGTAAATAAATTTATTTAAGTTGCACTCAAAAAAATCACTTTGTTATCAAAAAAATCGCCTTTTAAACTATTTGTTTACATGTGAATTTGCAATGTCAAAAATAAAATTAACTCGCGGGCCGGATGGGAACTAGATTTTGGCCTGCGGGCCGGAGTTTGTCCACTCCACAAGAGGTGGGAACTACTCAAATGCTCATGAATTCATGCTGGCCATGTAAGAACAGAAAGGTATCTTTTTATTGTTGGTGCTTTTCAATGCAATTTTTCATCAATGTTTCACGTGTAAGCGAAGCATATTGTACTTTGTACTATATATAATGGTTTCGTCCCACTAATTTCACAATTCCCACTAAATTTACGAATGGTCATATATCCGAATCATTATTATCAGCTTTTACAGCCGATTAAAGTTTCATAGGTTTGTAGGTTTATCTGAGAAGTTTAAATCGCGATAAACACTTTCTCCTCAATGTGTGGAATTTTACATCTCCCGAAATGCACCATACATATCCGCCAGACGAACGGCATGTCTACGTGTGTATCTAAAATGGACTCGAATAGTAGTCGCTTTAAAAGTGCATTACCTCGGAAAACACTTATCATATGGATGTTCGCTTTTGCAAAAGTGCTCTACATTCAATGAAGCCACCCGTAGATTATACTCCGAAGAGTATGATATGAAATCTGAAACTGGCGAATTGCCAGGACTCTTGAAACAAATACAACAAGGATGCAGACATAGTGGAAAATTGTACTTGTTTCGGTTAATACTCATAAATTGCAATAAGTATTTATTTCTTTTGTACCATTAAGCTGTCAATTAGAAAGTATTTGTCGCTTTTTAGGGACTACTAGTGAGAGTATTGTTGCTAGAGTCCTAGTTGTGTCCTGAGGGTGATTCTGTTTGGCTTCCCATTCCCGTATGGAAGTACGTATGCTGGGCAACTGATTCACTTTGTTGAATGGCAAGCTTTCAACTTTTGGTGATACAAATGCGTTGCAGTTTCCGCGCGTGCGTTATCCTTTGCAGACTGATTTCTCCTTAAAATTTCTTAGGAGAGTGTACTTTCAATCCAGTATGCAAATTGAAATTGAATGATTTCTCCTGAAGTGGAATTTAAGATTCATTTTATTGTATTAGGATTTTTAGAAATCCCTCAACGAAAGCAGTTTTCGAAAGGCAGGTCAGTGGCAAATAATGAGGCAAACTGATATGTTGCATTTCCTCTAGTTTAGAATACATTTAATGCGTGAATGTTACAAGCACAACAATTGATGTGAATCAAATCTTCTTCTTTCTTTTTTATGTTGTGATTAATTACATGGAAATGGTAGTAACTCTTCGTGTACCGAATATTGTATGAATACATTTATTTTAAGATTTTTATAACTGTGAAATCCACAGAAAAATGTAAACCAATGTTTTTAAATCAAATAAATAAATTAATTAAAGTTGTTAGATAGTTGCTGGTGTACTTGAGCATTATATTTTGTTCAATGTTTTTAATCCATTTATTGCAATGAGGGCGATGAGCGTTTTATACGTTTTTTGTCAGAGGAATTTCGTTTCGAAATATGTTTATTTGGTTATTGAGGTTGAGGGACTTTAGTCGGTATTGAGAAGTTTTCAAAACTTCTGTCAATAGGTGGCTTAAGGTCAAACATAAAAAAGTATAGTATTCCAGCTGTCGATCTAGCTGTTTGCTGAAGTCTACATAAACGCCTGTAACTTCACAATTGTGCAAATTCGAATGAAACTGATCATAATATTCGATTAACGACTTTTCGACATTGTGGTAATTGATTATAATTTTATTTAAAATTCAATTGATTTTGTCTTCCTTGTCTTCCGCAATAACTTAAAATTTTTCCTCTATAGTTCGAATTTTTTTTAGATAGCAGCATATCATTAGTTAAATCCATTAAGGCTGCGGGCACGTTGGCACACGTTCGCGTGTCGCGTTCACGTGTTTTATGTCAAACGATTTGAGTCTATGGTTTGCAAACAAAGATGCGAATCTGTCAAATTGACAAATGCTCGGCTGTTGTCGTATCAGGGGCGACCGGTAGCGCAGTGTGTTGAGGCATCAGTCTCATGTTTCACTACCGGCGTTTCGGGTTCGAATCCCGTCCACGACGACGTTCGTGGCCATGGATGTGCAGGAGGTGAATGCTGGCAACTGCATTCTCCGAAACCACATTATGCCAACGAAACGTCAACTGGGCCACATGGAACAGTTGACGCGCTATGCCCCACAAGGGGTTAGAGCAATTGAGTATAGTAGTAAATTAAGTTCATTATTGTGTGTTACAGCCAATAAGTTAGTATGAAATGTGTGTTTATGCACATCCTACTACTCCCCAGTCATTTGTTTTGCTACTCAATTCTTTCCTAATTATCCATTTTAAAGCACAATAATGAACTCAATTTTTTGATACGACAATAGCCGAACATTTGTCATATTGACAGATTGGCGTCTTTGGTTGGAAACCATAGACCCAAACCGATTGACATAAAAGACGTGAACGCGACACGCGAACGTGTCTGATGAATTGAATAACTCAGTAGAGGTTGTGTTAGTGTCTCTCGCTGCATTTGCGAAACTTTGGGCGATATTAGGAGATACTGTCGGAATGAATACATTCGTTGCATTCGGTAGTGCCAGAAAGCTATTTGAATTTGGCATATTTGGCAGGCGATGCTCATTGTGATTATTAGTGCGCTTCTCTCTCAATCATTGAAGAAGAGCAATATAATTAAGTCCCACAGGGCAGTTGGAATACCTTGCATCATGTTCTCCCGAACAGGTGGCACATTTGCGTTTGGCGTAGAGCTTTCCGCCGTTTTGTGTGGTCCCGCCATAGAGAATATCTATGGAGGAGCAATCCGCATATACTCAACACAAAACTATTTGAAGCAATTCCAGTCGTAAAAAGTAAACAGAGAAACACACGCCCTCCACTGCGCAACACCCGCGCAGTCTATATAAAAGCACACGAAGCACGTAAGATGTCATCCCCTCTCCTACTTTTCCAATTGGAACAATAACATTCCAGTCTGTCTCTGCCGCGGAACACCCGCCCGGTCCATATAGAGCAAAAGAGATGTCAAATTTCCATCCCCTTCCTACTTCCTCACTTGTGCCGAATTGCTTCGTTTCTCTCGCTCTTTTTCATTTCCTCATTTACTCTCTCTTCAAAGGGTCCCGCACATAGATTACAAATTGTTTTTAAATGACAGCCACTGATGGCGTGCCCCATTTCACATTATTTTGGAGATCACTGAATTTTGTTTATCCACGCGGAACGAAAGGACGCATGACACCTGTTTGTCTTACCGCTGATTTTTGATAGTCAATTGTTTAATTGACAAGCAATTACCATTGTGCAATTGCAATTCTTCAGCTAGTTCTTCAATGGGAACATAATCTAAGCCCGTAAGAACTGTTTTGAAAAATTTACCCGCCACAGGGTCGGTTGCTCAATGTTCGATTAAAATTTATCTTATGAATAAACTGCCATTTAGCACAATTTGATTTTCACAATATCTGTTTAGGGTTATTTATTGGATAAACGCTAACCGTCCCCTAGGCTTTGATTAATCTCTTATAAGGAACAAAATCCAACTCCTGGTTTCCGGTTGACAATTTATCCTAAACCAAAACCCAACACCTGAGCTGAGATTTTCACAGCTAGAACTGTCCACTTTCGCAAATTCAAATGAAAGCAATGAAAGTGGCCTTTAAGAACAGAGTTCCTAGAAATTTATTCGATAGAAGAGATTTTGCAACAAAATCAGCTGCAAATGAATACGCTGAGAGACCGTACTAATACAAAATAGATTCATGGACGGTACAATTCCGCCAAGAAAATCAGCTGATTTTGACATAAAATAATTGTGGTCTGAGATAAGTTCCACACTTTATGGCTTGGTAATTTGTATGAGACGTATGAGAAAACGAAAATGCTTATAGGGCTGTTTATGGCTTCGATTAATTTGTGTCCCTGTTAGTTAACAAAAAGTTTAATCGGACATTGAGAAAACGGGCCCTAGAGTCATGGGTGAAGTATTTTATATTGCAAGAAATTAGCCTTTCGTTGAATTTGAAACACTCTTCTTCGGTGAGCCAGTACGCTTTCGTACCGATACTGGTGAATTTGATCAAATGGTCCTTGATGTTGAGGGCTTTCAGTTCTTGTTCTATTTTATCTCTCGGGATGTCGATGATTGTTATTGGCGGCATATTACGCTGTACCACGGAAGGGATTTCGGTAACGTCATCAGTTGATAGTTGACTTAGTGGTACAAACCGGTTAGAGCTAGTGCTAGCTCCAGGAATGAAATGAATTTTAATTTCGCCATTACTGCGCTGTGTATATTTTCCGCATTGCTGTCAGTAAGCGAAGGAGGCCTTGCACGTTTATTGGAAATTATCACTAATGCTGTGAAGGCAACTTAAGATAAAATTGTACTTGGGAACAAGTTACAAAACTAAGAAACCAAATAAACAAATTTCCGACGGCTATGCTTTAGGTGTAACGAGCGCTGACGCTAGAACACGACTGTGTCTTATCGATAGTCTTAATTCTTATTTCGAAAAATGTGAATTAGGCAGTATGACAATAGTTTCCCTCCAGGATTTGTAGTTTCGTATTATCTAACGCGGAAATCGACTTGTTGTGGTTAGTGCAGTGTGATTTTCAACTTTCCACCACTTGAACGTGAACTCAACTATAAGCAGTTCGAACGTGTAGTATATTTCAAAACATTAAAAAAAAGCGTTATCACCTTAAATTTGGAATTTGGAGTAATTCCAGGGGAGAATAGTTTGCAGAGCCGATATTTCTGAACTTTCCCGAACCATGGTATCCATGCGTATTCTTCTTGCTTTTTATTTCAAGGTCCATACAGTTGAGAGATTGCGGTTTGTTCTATACAAATCCTGGGACCCTATCATGTAATTCGATTCGAATCGAATTATTGCTTTCGAAAGGATGCAAATTGTACCAGGTAACTCGAAAACGAATTTCTCAATTTTAAAAATTATTCGCGTATTCGCCTCGAATGGAACATTTCGCAACGAATACGCGATGATTATTGAAACGGAGAAATTCGTTTTCGAGTTACGTGGTACTATATGATTTAGAGGCTGCAAAACCAAGATGGCGACTGGTGAAAAAAATATCAATTTCGAAAGTAACTTAACATGATAATGTGCCATGTAATATTACGTTTACACTATACCCAGATTACTTCATCAGCGGCGTAATCTGGGTGTGGTGAGTTTAAAATTGAATGTATTTGACAGTTGCAGATTAAATCAGCCTGCGCAGATGAAGTAATCTAGGGATAGTGTAAACGTAATATAACATTAAAATTATTGGTATATTCCTGTCACTGGTCGACACAACGCGTCATGGTTTGCGTCTCTGCTAATAGTAGCTTTACTTTAGACAAGCAAATTTTTGAACAAAAATTCTAAGATCGAGTGTTGGTGCAAAAATAATCACCATGGCATGGATATTCACGCTTCACAAGTCCGCATTAACAATTCGATCTGAAAACTTTTGTTAAACATTTACTTTACTTTATAGAACGAGCGAAGCCCACGCAGGGGAAGTGCGAAATCATCTCACTATTAGTCACAGACTGCAATTTTCAGTCGACTTATAGAGATTAGAAAACAGACTTTGGGATAACTAACAGTAACAATCAACTTAGAGAGGTTCTCAAAATACGGAAGAGGTCGATTTTGGAGTTTCTAGTGTATAATTTGATAATGGTCTATTTCGTATCATTTTAGCTGTTGCATTGAGTACATAGTTTAACCTATTAAAATGAATTATCAATTGGCAATGCAACTTTTGTTATATTTCTAATCAAACACTTTGGTTTGCGTCTTGGCTAATAGTGGGTTTTCATTTGAGTGGATTTCCCACTCCCCTTGCGTGGGCTTTAGGTGCCGCAACCCTCAGTGTACCACCCTATAACGCTAGCTTCACTCATTCTATGCTATGGTAGACCCACTATTAGTTGAGACACAAAAATAACGTTGACGGATGTAGCCGACTTTGCAATGAACCATGTTTACCTTACCATCTGTCTCAACAAACAACTATCATACCTTGCTTTTTTTTCTTCGTCTACGGTTAATATTGTGTTTGATATCAAATACCAGGGCTGCCAACTTTGAAATAAAAGCATTTTTGCTTTTATGTGAAAACGAAAGCCATATCTTCTCAGTGGGGCACCGAAATAATCCATATGGATACTTACGTTTTGAACCAAAAGTATCCATCGGAAAATAAACGAGCATTCATGTTTGTGCTATACTGAGGGTTGGAATCCCTTAAGTGCGGAGCGAGACTAGCGAGCGGGGCCCACTCAAGGGACTGTTGCACCCAGAGCGAGCGAAGCGAGGGTTGTGATCCCTTTAGCCCGGAGTGAGTGTAACGAGCGGAGCCTACATTAGGGACTGTTGATTCACAATCAGAGTCTACACAGGAGACTGTTGCGCCCAGAGCAAGCAAAGTGAGCGTTAATGTTTATGCGATACTGAGGGCTGTACTCCCTTAAGCGCCGAGCGAGCGTTGCCCACACAAGAGACCGTTGATTCACTACCTGGGGTATCGCACAAAGCGTGCATGGACAATTTCGGTTTGGAACGAGCTGGACTAGTTCCGCCGCAGAGGGGTTGCGATCCCCCGTATATAATCCTCCTCCTCCATCCTAACCTGCGCTCAGTCTTTCTCTCCGGCGGTTATGGAACGCCCGTCTGAGTTTCCTCTAGCTCAATTGACAGACTTTTTCGACGTGGGGATCCAAAAGCTGGAGCACCGTGACCAAATATGCGTTGACAGAAACGACGGTTACGTCGAAAATTAAATTACTGTGTAGGCTTAATAACGATTCAAATTGATAAGAAAATAAAAAATGCTGCTTATTTGTATGAAATACGTTTCTGTTGTACGCCCATACTCATTCATAGTATTGTGGTTTAGTTTAAAGCCCTCCGTATTGTGACCTATTGCAACCCGGTCAGTAAACCTCAAAGAATAGCTGGTATCCTCATTAGCGTGGCATTGAGAACTAGTCCGTCTGCTGCCCTGGACGTGTTGCTCAATCCACTCCCTCTGGATATCATTGGCGAGCAAACCGCTGCAATCCCTGCAATACGCCTTAGAGAAACCGGCCTTTGGATCTCGTCAGCCAATAGTCACTCAGCGATTTTAAATAGTTTAAATATTCTTTCTCTCCCAAACATCTGTTCGGTAAGAATTTTACAACCGTTATCCGTATCGGGAGCAATGGGACGGTGAGTTTCCATTTTATCACTCTATTGGCATCTATAAAGATGGATCCAAGACGGAGGGGTCGGAACTGGCGTCTATTGCGACGGGTTAAATTTAAGCCTTACTTTCCGCCTACCTGTTCACTTAGAATCCGCGCACACGGCAATCTTTTTAGTTCGCAGAAAAACTAAATAGTTTAGTCAGAAAAATAGAACACACGGCGGTTTATGAGACCGCGCATAGCAGACTCATAAGGTCTCAGGTCCCATAAACCACCGTGTGTTCTATTTTTCTGACTTAACCAGTTAATTTTTCTGCGAACTAAAAAGTTTTCTGTGTGTGCAGGCTCTATATGTTCTACAGGAGAAGGTCACGGCAATCTCGGAAGCTCTAATCTTCCTGGGACAGCATGCCATAACTGCTAGAGACATTATTATTTACACAGATAGCCAAGCTGCAATCAGATTGCTGAAATCAGTTTTGATAATGTCTAAGACAGTTCCAAATTGTCGATCATCCCTCTTCGAAATGGGGCGATATTTTGACTATTTCTTGTGCTGGATTTCTAGTCATAGCTGATGAACTTGCCAGACTGGGCTGTTCGATCGAGAGCGACAGGAGTATGGGAGTATATACCAGCCTATATATTCAAGTAAACTGATTGTCAAATCAGTGGCATTTAACAGGGCCAATGCTACATGGATTAATGGTAATACCCCTCATACTACTAGGGCGCCGTGACCTAGACTTGACGTCACCCGATCCGCAAATATATTGTTGCTAAATAGAAGGCATATTATTAGCTAGGTAGTGGGTGTTGTTACTGGGCACTGTCTCATTGGAGAGCATGCCAGGAGACTTCGGCATCCTTACTACGATTTTTGTGGAAGCTGTGGAGATGTAAACGTGAAGGAGTGTAGTTTCCATCTCCTGTGCTCCTGTTCTGCTTTGGTATGCGGATCGCAAATATCTTCACTGAGTTAGGAGAGCTAGAAAGCACGGATGTTGTAAAACTCCAATCTTTTATTGTCAGCTCGGGATGGGTTTAACCGTCAGTATGGGTAAGGGAGAATGTATCCTGGTGGTATCACAACGGACCTGTTCAGGTCTATCTATGATGTGGTCGTCATGGCAGCCTATCTACCTAACCTTATCTGTATAAAATAAGGGAATTTTACTTTTGAATCAATCTTTATGTACGACAGTGGGTTTGGAAGAAGAATTTCAAGGGGGAGATTGAGACTGTAAACTTAAGAATGAGTATTCCCTGGAGCAGTTTCAATATACTTTACTAGTTATTCTGCCTTTCGATAGTCGACAGTTATACATGTTACACTTCGAATCGAATTTCCTTTTTTTTTAGAAAATCGGTTGATCATTTCTTCAGTTGAAATATTAATATCTCTGTCGATATTCAGCACGGTAAAACCGTTCAGCTTCTCCTGTTGAATTCCTCATTCAGTTTTTCATAAGTTTCAAAGTTGAAAGACAAGTTTCATTGCAGGCAATTGTCCTAGTTAAGGTGGCTCCGGTTTCCAAAAAACGAAAAACCATTTGGAAAAAGGGCGTCATCAGAAAAATTCAATGCAGCAATGAATGTCTTCGAGTGTTCTTCTGCAGCGATCCAATGTTGTCTCCACAGTAAAACTTCGGTTTCGACAATAAATGCAACTCTCTATGTAAGTGTTGGCTACTGCGAAATAAGTACGAAAATTTTGGCGATGGGTTCAGAAATTTCCCCTTTGACTGCTGTCATCGAAATTAGGCGCGTTCTTTTGTTCTAGGGTGTAGGTTAAATCGGGAGAAGGTTAATCGCCGTGTCGAAAACGTTCTGGATCAAGTACTTGGTTAAGTGTCAAAGTGCAATGGATCCCTAGTACCAATTTAATTTTTCATAATTATTTTCGATTGTATTTGTGAGATGAAAAATATGGAACAAATCCGGAAAAATATTTCTACTTATATGTATAAAAAAAATGGTTACAACTGCTATTCCCCCATTCCGCATCTAGCAATGCAGGTGACATCTCTTGACATATCTATCTAGTGTGGTCTATTAACCCGTTGAGCTCTCCAGGTTAATTCAGGTTTGCGCATTGTTGTTATTGCGTGTTGTTAAGCCGAATTGAACTACACTGAAGTACAAAATAACGCGTCTATTGCCGTTTTCAAGACCCAGTTTGACGAATTTATCAGGAATATTGTTTTGCTTTGCTATTGTATTTTACGTATTTGTCAGTCAACCCTATTCTGAACTGAAGACGAGTACAAACGGTAATATGATTTTCGCAAGCGAAAATTAAATTGCATAAAATTAGTTTCATTCTACTCGTATAATGGTTCGATTTTCTAGTTAGCCATTAATTGAAAGGCATTGTGGTACTCATTTGTGCGCTCCATGCAAATATTAATAAACTCAGAACAAAAAGTGGCACCCAAACGTCAACACTTTTCGTCTGGACTCATTTTACAAATTATCTAGACGTGACGTGTGTCACGACCCTTTGCCTACCTACACATACACTCCGTTAGAAGTCGCTCATATATGGTGAGTAATTGACGGCACGTTCAAATTATTAACTAAAATTTATGGTGAAAAACAGGTAGGTACTCAGTGTTATTACTTGCGTGCAAAGTCCTTTTTGAGCTCCACCTCTCTTGGCAATATGACGGCCCTTCATTTCTTCCAGTGTATAGGGACATATACATATATACGTTTATACATTTAGGCCATATGACTTCGTCAAGCGACTGCTTTACGAAAGATGCACAACCTATTTCTTACGCAATTTATGATACGTGACAGCTGGCAAAGATTTTTTATGCCTCGCTTACTCGTCAAGGAATGAGGATTGCCTGGGAGCCCAAGAAGGATCACATTAAGTAAATTGATGTCATGCTGAACTTTGCTAGGTACAAGGAGACGGCGAACCTGGACGTGGTAGACAGAACGTTAGGAAATGTAGCGTAACGCGAAAGGGGCTTAAGAAATTATTTACATTATGTGGCGAAGTCATAATGAGACGTAAAAAAACGGGCAGATTGTTGAAGTACTACTTGAATTCGTTTGAAGGTTGCATTTGTCACTTGAAGTAATAAAGTGATGATACGTTGACTACTAATGAGATTTCAAAATTAACGTAGAAATTGCATTTTCTCGTAGTTCCAGAGAGAAAATGCAGACTTTGAGATTGGGGATGATTGAAGGAGAAGACTTCTAAGGGCAAGAAGCGCGAGTGGAGTACCTAACGAGACTGTAATTATTCTATGCAGGGTTTATGAAAATCTTGGAATCTTTATACTCGTATTATTCAATTATAATGGGTGTATGTTAATTTAATTCCAAGGATATGCGGATGTTTTATTAATTTGAAGAAAAATAAGCAATTTTGTTGTCCCACCAGCAGGGCCAGTCAACGTCTAACTTAAGGCATACGCCTCCTCTCCCCGCCCCTCCACATTTTTACGGAACAGAACGATGCATCGCTTCAAAATTGTTTGAAAGTATTTTTCATGTGCATATTTCGAATCATTGTTGCATTTTTGAAACGAAACTTTTGCCCAAGCGGTTTTGCTTCATACTAATATCAACGTCACATGCAGAAAAGTGGTTGTGAAAGAGCCACTTTTGGTCGGGGGCTTGGCACTAATTAAGGTCTATAGTGGTTACCATAGACGATTAAACCAAACGGTTCGCGACTACCACGAAACCACGCCAACTTCGTTGAATGTCCGGAAAAAATTCTAATCATTTTCACCGTTCTACTGAAATTGACGTGATTCGGTGCTAGTTGCGAGCTATTTGATTTTGACGTGTGTGCTGAGCTTAAGTTACTCCGACTGAATTGTGTGAATTACTTTCGATCGCATAAAATATTTATAACAACTACAACTTTGCTTCCACCGTTTTCCGACAGACAGCTTCATCGGTGAGGGCTGGTCAAAATACGTAGTTCAAAAGTGTCACAAAGTGAGTTTGGACGTCTGTGAACGTATCGAAATCTCCGCATTAGTAAAAGTTGTTCGCATTTTTAATAAGATTCGCGATTCAAAATGTCTGTTTTCGAGCCAAGTTCTCGTCAGTTGCAGGAATTTTATCTGCTTCAATTTGAAAAAAAAACTTCAGCTGAGGCTCATCGAATGCTCTCAGATACTTACGGTGAGGTTGATCTGAGTGACAGAACATGTCCTGAGTGGCTTCAACGTTTTAAAAGTGGCGATTTCAATGTCGAGGACAAGTATCGTGGTGGGAGAGAAAACATATTCAAAGACGACGAATTGGAAACACTACTCGATGAAGATTCGTGGAAGAAATGCAAGAAGAATTGGCTGAATCACTGGGAGTGACTAAGCAAGCCATCTCGAAACGCCTCAAGGTCATAGGTATGATTCAGAAACAAGGAAATTGGGTTCCGTACGAGTTAAAACCGAGAGATATTGAACGGCGATTATTTGCATGCGAACAACTGCTTCAAAGGTAAAATCGGAACGGATTTCTACATCGCATCGTAACCAGCGACGAAAAATGGGTCCGTTACGATAATCCCAATCGCAGAAAGTCATGGGGAAAGCCCGGACATGCCTCAACGTCGACGGCAAAACCAAATAATCACGGCGCCAGGATTATGCTTTGTATTTGGTGCGACCAACTTGGTGTGAAATATTACGAGCTACTGAAACCGAATAAAACTATCACAGGAGATCGGTACCGAACGCAATTGATGCGTTTAAGTCGAGCATTAAAAGAAAAACGATCACAGTACCAATAGAGACAAGACAAAGTCATCCTCCAGTATGACAATGCTCGGCCACACGTCGCAAAAATGGTCAAGACATACTTGGAAACCCTGAAATGGGAAATCTTCCCCCACTCGCCATACTCCCCAGACATCGCTCCTTCCAACTACCATCTGTTTCGTTCCATGGCGCACGGCCTGGCTGATCAGAATTTTCGTTCGTCCAAGGAAGTCGAAAAATGGATCCAATCATGGATCGCGTCGAAAGACCGAGATGGAATCCGAAAATTGCCGGAGAGATGGGCGAAAGTTGTCGCTAGCGATAGACAGTACTTTGAATAATACATCTGTAAGTACTCTTTGACAATTAAGCTTTTAATTCTAGGAAAAAACGGCGGGGGCAAAATTGTACACCCAATAAATAAATAAATAACTGGCGCAACAGTCCAATTTGAACCACGGCCTCGAGATGAGTTAGCATCACCTCATTTTCTAGATCGTGACGATTTTTGTGCAGAGGTATGCGATCAGCAACACGCTCAACCGAGTTATTTACCCCATAATGGGTACTCATTTAACAGCTGAGTGGGCTCATAGTCCGACACGTAAATCCCCGGAATCGAACCGGGGCCCAGTGCGTTGAAGGCGAACGTGCTAACCGTTGCGCCATCCGGACTACTTACACGTACACCCAATACATTTAAGTAAGTATTTGGTATGTTTAGTACAAACAGTACGACAGGTTATTTGACGTCAAATTGACGGTCGTGACCCTTGTAGGTATGATACAACTGTTGGTCTCCCTAGTGTTAATTCTCATAAGACTCTTATAGTATTCTAAGTGTGACGATACACTGCCCAATTCCAACTCGACATGGTACAAGGGGATTGGTTTTCATCAGGATTATGTGAAGTGTGTGTGTTTTTTAAGCTATTCCAAGGATATTTATTCCAGGTTCGTGTTTGAGTTCAAGTTGGATTCGACAGTGCATGGTGACACTAACAGAGTTAGGTTACAAGAGTAGGACTCTTCATGTTGGTTCTTATAAGACTCTGGAAGCGTCCTATAAAAGGCAAATTTTTATACTCGAATTTGGCGAATATTTTTATTTCGGTACCCTTTGGGGAATTTATCCTCCTAGCTAAAGGAGGGTACTAACCTCCGTTTTTCATGTGGTTTTATACAAAAATTGTCAAAAATCCGGTTCGCACGAAAATTTTCGCTTTTCATGTTACTCAGCTTTTGCACGAAAATCCCATGGAGAGGCAAGTCTCTACACCGTTATGGGAAATTTACCCGCTAAGGCAATTATTTTACATTTTATTTCGTCTGGATACCGGTCATTATAGTGGTGATCGCTCTCTTTTGAGTGAGAAGGGGAAATTCAAGTGTCATGTAGAGCGCCGCGGACAGGTGCTGTGTCGAAATGTCCAGAGATAAGTGCAATATTTTCGCACGAAAAGATAAGTACCAGCCTTAACAGAAGAATTAGATAGTGAATAATTATTTACAAATTTTGTATTGAATTCTAAAAAAAAGACTTTTTTATACCCTTCACGAATGTGATAGCTTTATGAGAAAAACTTTTTTTTTGTTTCTAAGGGCATGTCAATCGAATTTCATATTTTTCAATGGGATTTATTGCCAAACTTGTTGATTGCCTTGACCCCTCCAGGGGCATGGGCGCGTCAACATCTCTAGCATTTCTATGCCTTGTTGACGTTTCGGTAGCACATGAACTTTTCGGAAGTGCAGTCGCCAGCATGCACCTCCCATCCGTGTCGTCTTTATACTGACAGGCCTGGAGCACTGTGGGAGTTCTATTAGTTCCCACAGGCAGTTTTCGTTCGCGCCGAGATTTGAATCCCTGAACCCCGAGCTCTAGATGTAGTATCGTAGAGCGGTGACCACGGCCAACGAGCGCGGCAATTCCCGAGATTGGACTACAATATCATGTAGCTGTCCCTCTCATAGGAACGACCGGTCCTAAAGTAAGTTTTTGTAAGAAAAACTTTGTAATTCCTAAAGGTATGTATATTTACCAAATTTCATATTAATCGACCATAGCTACCGCTAACACCATTCCTAAATTTGGGTGAAATCGGCCCCTATTTCATATACACCTCATAGGAACAGTGGAATCGAAACAAGTTTTACTGCTAATTTCAAAGTGGTAAATGCGGAATTTTCTATCGATTCTGCATTCACCATTTATAGCAACACAGACTAGCCAAAGGCTAGCTTGTTTTTTTATAAAAAATTCTAAATGATAAAGTTTCACTAAAATAATATCGGTTTCAACAACAAGCATTTTAAATATTCACAGAATATTTTTCATAATTTACTTTAAAATCGTAAATATTGATCAATGGCTCGCCTCGCTTGACGAAAACAAAAATATCGATTTTCATGTCTGTGAAAAGTTTTACTTTGTACATATTCACGTACAATATGTACGAGTATGTATATTTTAAGTTTCATGCCAAAGCACATACACATACAATACATATTGCCAGTGTATAATGTTTTGCATATCTAAAGGACCTTACTTTCAGTTTGCTCGTCGTATCTTGTATCCACCTTAACTATATACCGGAGATAACATGCAAAAGAGGACTCGTGGGAACCACTCTCGGTATATTCGTTTGTTGGAAGAATCAATAGTTGCCACTCTCTCCCAGCAATGCATATGTGGTCTACCATAGTTTGGAGTTTGTCGGGTAATTGTGGTTCACAACATAGACACATGTGTGTCAGCTAACCGAACATTGCTCCGGTAAATTTGTATCCTTTACAATTACGTACACGTTTTCGGAAAGGACTTGAATGTCCATGAAATGCAGCTAATTTGTTGTCTATTGGAGTTACGTAATATAATACGAGTACCTAATATAGACTTGGCTTAAATTAACTCAACCTGCAAATTGACTATATTAGAGAACCCAAAAATAGCACTTTCAGTAAAATACTCGTATTAACGAAAATGTAGCTGCAATGTTAGTTATTAATTAAGAAATGGATAATCTGTGATACTGGATAAGCTTTGGATTCACTGTATAAAATAAATCATAGCTCCCGGAATTTCGGAGCTCGGAGGATTATCATTTGTTCTCCTTTGAGTAGATATTGTAACATGACAAGCTACCTAAAGGGCATTTGTAATAATTTGTAATTCGAGGCTGTCGACTCAAGTCCAAACTTTAGCGTTGGAGTCAGATTATATTGGTAAACACGGTTTTTGGCACACAAACTTTGTGATGATTTTTATTTATGTTGGTGTATCCTCAATACGAAAAAAATTTTATTTTGTTCCAGTCACATCCATTTTTTTGTGACACCTATATATTCATTTTAACCTCATTTATGTGTAATAAAAACACGTAGCTTATTTATAACTACAAATTTATATATTGTATTTCGGGATGCCATGCCATTTTCTTCGTTAAGTACGTTAGTATAATTCTTAATTCGACCCTTTTCGTTTACGTTCTCTAATACCTCGGGGTAATTTGAAGTCCTTTGAGCTGCTTTTATGCTCTGTGAACCATACAAGAGATCATCTAAAATACGTAAAATGCATTTTCAATAATCCATCTGGTTTCTTCATCTGGTGAATTATCGACGGCTACTTGTGGAAGAGTTCGAATGGCTTGCCAAGGAGCATAGTCAAGATTATAAGTGATAGTTGTTAAATAATATTCTCCCAACGGTTCCTCGGGCTTTTTCCGCCAAAGCATGTGCATTTTTTTTATCTTCGTCTCGAAGCCGAATTTATCTAAACATTTTAGTAATATCACCGCCAAAAACGTATTTGAAGTTCCGCATTCCAGCGATAATATTAAAAATATGAGTCTGCAATTTGGGCCCCGGATGGATGCATTGATTTAAGCTAACGCCGTTGCTGGAAGGGCTGGATGCATTAAACACATTTCGCATCTTCGTTGTGATAGCGTTATCCCGAAAGACACTTAGATATGAAATGTAGTAGTATACATCTCCGCTCGCATCGCTTTGTAATTCCTTTGGAACCGGTAGCATATGATCAATACTCAGGTGTTCCGCCATGAAGTCGTCTGACATAATTTTGTGGATGTGATTTTTTGACCACCTGTTCTCCTGGGCAAGGTATAGTTGCACTGCTTTGTTTTACAAATTCCCCAGCTACGGAGCATCTGAGCGCCAAGGTGTTAGTACAACATATCTTCCATCTTCTAACCGAAAATGTTTTTCCCGGAACAATCGCTCGCATTCTTCCTCCTCTGCTACTTCTTTATCCCCCTGAACCACTGAGATATCCCAAAACTTAATCAGTTGTTGCTCGATTTCGGCCAGAGACACATGAGTCGATGTAAATTTTGAGATGCTGTTATTATAGTAGCTGGGCCAGAAACAATCCAACCTAATTTTATGTTTTGGAATAAGTAACTGTCTATTACTTCAACTCCTTCCAAGAACAGTAAGGGCAGAATATTAGATCCGAGTTAGTTTTAGTGAATCGGTCTTTTAATGAGTTTGTTTTTAACTCAGTTTTTTAATCATGAGCCGGTCGACTTTTAATGAGTCAATTTTGAGTACTCGGTCGTTAGTTAGTCGGTTTTTTTGTGAATCGGTTTTTTAATGAGTCGGTTTCTAATTCGTTTTTTTTTTTTAAACCATGAGCCTCTTGGTTTTTAGTGAGTCGGTTTTTGAGTACTCGAGTACTCGGTCGTTAATGAGTCTTTTGATGAATCGGTTTTTCAATGAGTCGGTTTTTATGGCCATAAGCCGGTTTTTTTAATGATTCGATTTTTTCGAAACCGGTACTTATGAATCTCGGGACCGGTTAAAAAAGAAGACCGGTTTTAGGAACAGGTCTAGTTCCGATGAGTTCTGATGTGTTATTCTTATTATTATTATTTTTTTCATTCCTATGACGTCACTTTTGGGTTGTCCTCCAGTTAAAAATTCATCGGACGATAATTCCAAAGAGATGATACGGGCTGATAAAACTATTTACGTTTGCACATTCAAATGAAACAATTATACTGGTCATGAAGAACAGAGTTCTGGAAATTCATTCGAAAGAATATAATTTGAAACCAACTCATCCGCAAATTAATGTTGAGAGACGGTACAGACGAAGAATAGAATAGGAAAATCAGCTGATTTTTCCACTGCATTATAATATTTTGTGCGTTGCATGCGCTTAGGTCTAATTAATTAGGTTTAAGATATTTAGAAAACGGGACTGTGATATCGGATTTGGGGTGAATGGGGTGTGTTAATTATCAACGCCTGGGAATTCTGAACCTGTATAGAGTTTTTTGATATATGGGACAGATCGTAACTTGATTTGATGAATGGGAACTATTTAAATAATAAATAACTGGCGCAACAGTCCAATTTGAACCACGGCCTCGAGATGAGTTAGCATCATCTCATTTTCTAGATCGTGACGGTGTTTGTGCAGAGGTATGTGATCAGCAACACGCTCAACCGAGTTATTTACCCCATAATGGGTACTCATTTAACAGCTGAGTGGGCTCATAGTCCGACACGTAAATCCCCGGAATCGAACCGGGGCCTAGTGCGTTGAAGGCGAACGTGCTAACCGTTGCGCCATCCGGACTACAATGGGAACTATTTGCCATAGGCTAAAGTACGTATCGTCAGGTTGCCACCCCTAACTTAATTTATTTTTATAAAACGTTTTGCTTTTGCCAAACCCTTTCTAGAATTTGTCAGGAACTCTTTATTCTCCATCGATTTTAAGCATTTGAATTATAAAAAGGCGAGCGTATTTGAGTTTAACTCCCAAAAATTTAATTACATGTTAAGAAAAAAGCCTTAAAAGCCTAGAATTCTCCCACACCCCTTCAAGAGCTCTAGAACAATTGCTAATAAAAACTGTTGAAAATTTTCAATTTTTATAAATTTAAGGTGCCAACTTCCCGGTGCTGAGAACAAAAACTCAATATTTTTCCTGGAAAAATACGGACAAGGGGTGAGTCAAGCTTAACAATATCTGGGAACCTATAAGTAAAATATTAAGTTTTCCGTTTTGAAAAAAAAAGACGCGAATCACTATGCGTCGCTCGGCCAACTAGGAATGTTCCCAAAGTTTTTATTGATAGGGTGTCGAGAAAGGTAGAGGGGAAAAGGGTTGAATGTCCTTTCCAGGTTTTCGTGGAATATATAAATAACTATGAGTCCTACGAAAAATAATCTAGGGTCTAGTGAAAGTAAATTAAATTTGCAACATCATCTTGTAGTGTAATCTACCCTACACAAAAAATGGTATTTGATTCACTAGTCTACAATATCAAATGGTAGATGGCATATATACTGATTTTGTCGGAGGGAAAACTCTACGCTAACTTTCAATAGAATTTAACTAGCAACTTGAAAATTAGGTAAAATCTTCTTACTACTTCCCCTTCTTCCCGCAAATGTAAGGACGTAAAGCATATATCCTTTCCCTATTCAGCCTTAATCGGTGTTTGTTGCCTGGACTAATATATCTAGAAGTTCTAATTGTAATATTATAAGGACGAACAAATAACTTCAACTCCAGGTTGCGTGTCAGTGTAATTAAAGTTTGTCCTCACACAAACTTCCAGTTGTATAGTGTTATCGAATGTACAGACTGAAGCATATGCGTTTTTAGTTTCAGGAATAGCTTGAAACGTTGTTTGACTTCGTGCTTTATAAGATTAAAGTTTGTCGAAAGCATAACCATGTTTTTCCATATATGTAGCGTTATGCAAATGTTAAAGTCTACGCCTCGTACAATTATGGGAATCCTGTCACATTCTCATTACCAGCTGCATCCTGTCTCAAGACATGCATCCATGCGAATATTTTCCGCCACCGCAGACACACACATGAAATGTAAAAATGGATAGCAAACAAGCATTGACATTCATTCCGAATTCATTTCCGTCTCCGGATGCAGATTTACATATTTGAATTTCAGATGGCACAGCGGTCGCTCGTAATCTGACATAAAGACATTTACAATTCAATTTCAGCCCCGGATTATCCTCGGGGCCAACGGATTTATGTGTGTGCTATGACGAAGAGTATTGTAGTCAAGCCTCCGAGCTGGAAGCAAAGTGAGCACTTAATGCATACAAGGCTCAGCGGATGTGAATGTGATCCCGTGAGTGAATGGGACACTGAAAACAAGAAATGCCTTTTAAAAGAATTCTACTCAGATTTAACTTGTGCGGGGTGAGTGGAATGTACAAGATACAGTTGTCATAGAATCCATTATAGGTCAACTGATTAAAGGTTAACTTGGTCGAGGAAACGCTAAATTCAACATTTTTTACGTCAGTTTAATACTGACGTGAAAAATATTCAAAGAAAGAACTGTAAAATCCTTCCTTAATTCCAGAGTTTTGGAGTTCATGTAGTATTAAAGCCAGGGTAGGGCAAAACGAGCTGCGCTAGTGATTGAATAACAAACCAGAAATGAGTAGCCTTGGAGAGGTGCTATTTGCGAAGCTGACACCAGCAAAGCCATCGAGAGGGGAGTGCGGAAGGGGCGAAATCTTTCATGCGGATAGTGGAAATATTTCACTAATCTTTGAAATTCATTATATGTTGAGTAAAATTAATTAACAAATCAAGCAATTTTGATTAGTTTGAACCCCGTCGTGGCTTTTGACCAATTCTGTACATTAGGTTCGTTTTTTGTAAGTCATTTCGGTGTAGGTTAAAATAACAACACCCTGTGCATATATACGCTATATGGAACTACATATGTTCTACTCCGCTAATTTATCTGGGGTAAATACTAAACTCCACAGGGTGAAATACGTACATGCAAAATTATTCAGAATAATTTCCCTCAAAAATTGTGCTGAATTGAATTGCCATCAGCCGTCTCCGCTTCGCTCATGTTACCAGTCGGGAGGGCGTTATCGGGCACAAGCCGAGACGGATCACGCCTTCCCCACTGGTGCAATGCGCGAAGCGGAGGCGTCTAATGAGACGCGCGTCGCTCCGGATGGTGAGCACCATTTTTGGGCGTCCTTTGGAATAAAATTATTCTGAACATGTTTGCATGTAATCGTGTAGTCCCACTAGGGTAACTGGTAAGTGCGACGCCATGGCAAACATCAAGTTGTACTCGTATGGTGTCGATGGTCGTCGCCCGGCAACAAACTTGTTTAAAATTTATAATTTTTATATCCTTCAGGGATGTGATAGGGTATATTAACTTTGTCATGAAGTTTGCAACGCACAGAAGGAAGCATCTCCGAATATATAAACTATATATACTCGTATTCTTGGTCAGTATGATGAGACGAGTTGATTAAGCTTTGTCCGTCTGTCTGTCTGTCCATCTGGTTCTATGCAAACTAGTCCCTCAGTTTTAAAGCTATCAAGCTGAAATTTTTGTACAAAGCTTTTTTCTACTGCATGCTGTAAATATGTCGGAACCAATGGAATCGGACCACTACGTCATATGGCTGCCATAGAAACGACAGGTCCAAAAATTCGTCTTTGTGAGAAAAACTTTTTTATTTCTAAACATATCCTTTTCAAATTTGACACTAATCATATTTAGCTAAATCACATTTCTGAATTTGGTTGAAATTCGACTACTCTATCATATAGCTCTCATAGGAACGACCGTTCCAAAAGCAAGTTTTTGTTAGAAAATTTTTTTTTATTTCTGAAGATATCTTTACCAAATTTCATATTATTCAATTGTATTGACTGCCACGTTCCTAAATTTGGTTGAAATCTGCCCACTCTTTCATATACCTCTCATAGGAACAATGAAATTGGAGCAAGTTTGACTACTAATTTTAAAGAGGCAAATGCACCATAAAGTACAACGAAGGTATGAAACCCTTCATGCGAAGCGTATTATACCTTCGGCAAGCTTGTTTAGTCTATTTTACATGTAGGTCAACCGGTCTGAAATTCATCCAATGGCGGCGAAACGACGTGAAAACAGAAGGCGCGTTCTTTTGCAACAAAATCATTTATTTTCATGTTACTTTCCTGATATTTCAACGAAAACAATTTTCGTTCCGTTCGGTTCCAAATTGGCTTGCTTCAATCATAAGATCACTTTGATTGACTGTATAAGACGATACATTCGTATCGATATCAAATATTTCCCTGCTTAAAAGGTGAACATTTGGTACACTTGAGTCCATTTGGACGCGGATCAAAATGGATCCGCTTCGAATGATCCCGATCCAAATTTCGGGGTCACACACTGCGGAGCAGATCCACCGTTTTAAATTTTAATTTCACGCACCGTCAGTTGGATTGAAAGTTTTGCATAAATACTTTGGCCACCAACATGCAAAAACTATTTCATTGTTGCTATTCAACAGTGACAACATGAAACATAAACCAAATTTGATTCCGTTCAGTTTGGATTCGAGCACAATGTCGTGGCAGTCTGGTGCTGGCTCGTGGATTTTAGGCAAGTCGAATATTCAAATTGGATCGCGGTGAATCGCGCAGCCATAAACTTGAACCTCACATACTATGGATTTTGGTTCGTATCGGGATAAATCTGGCTTTTGGACGCAAGTGTGTGCCCATCTTAAGACGTGGATTTTCTTGGCTAGAGCTACTAGACCGTTGTGTTCATACAACCATCATCAATTTTTTTAAGTGCAAAAGAAACGTTATTTGGACTAATGGATCCGTTTATTGTGAGCATATTACTATTGTATTTGCCCTAACTCCTAGTGGGTCATAGTGCTTCAACAATTACCATGTGGCTTAGTTGACGTTTCGTTAGTATAAACTGGTTTCAGGCGATGCATGTTGCTAGCATGTACCTCCTGTTCATTTAGGCGTGGCTTATTGTTACACTCCATACCGCAGGTGGGAGACAACAAAAAGATCCATGTCTACGACGTGGACGGGAGTCGAACCCGTAACTGACCAGTAGCATGAGATATCAGACTGACGCCTCAACGCACTGAGCTACCGGCCGTCTCAATTCACAAAAAGTTCACAAAACAAGTCAATCCGGCAGTCAATCAAAAACTTACCTAAAGTTTTTGTGCCCCTCCCCCCCCATGTTTTTTTCACAATTGGCGCCTGTGTTTGTGAGAATTTATCTCCCAAATACCGAAATTACTACTTATCCCATGTGCAGAATGTAGATTTAGTGGACCACACAAATTCAATAAAATTCGAAATGCAAATTTCGAATTTCAGGTATAAAGTGAAATTTACACCAGTCGACAAGTTAATTATTCGTCCTGTAATGGAAGACATTTTTGCGCAAATCCTCATCCTTAGATAAACTAACACCTTAAGATAGAATTACCATCCAAACTCGTAACAAATATGTACTATAGTAGACCCCATATAAACGGACAACAAAACTAGCCAAAGCAAGTTGAAATATTGCCTCAAATATACATATGAACATACATTAACACCCCTTCCGCACTGCATCGAATTTCAGCAACTTTCTCGAGTACCCGTTATATGGCTGTATAAATCATCCTACCAAATTTGATACCCATTCTTTTTCTAAGAAGATAAAATAAGATACCACATTCCATAGCTGGCGGTTGTGTAGGTGAAGATTTCCTCGTGTGGGTCACATGTTGGGAAAATTTATGTTTACCGGAACATAGAGACTTGGAGATAAAAGCATTCTGTTTTCATTCCAACCGTAAATTTCACTGTTCAAAATGTATGTTTCAGTAAACACAACTTATGATTCCGCTTTGAAAGAAAGACGCCCAGGGAATGAAAGAGACCTTTTTTTTCTCGTCCGTCTGCACGAACTTTGCTAAGAGGTTTAAAGTTGATGACCATAAGCTCACTTTTTTCAGTAGCCTGAGGTTTGTTCGGCGTAAGATAAAAGAGCTCAGCGTATTTTTGGCAAGTCTTGTAAAAGTTACTTTAGGTGGAGTTCTGACAGTAAAGAGTGGTCGATTCCTTTTCCTGGTAGTTCGGTGTAAATCGCTGGGAGAGGAGCAAGGTGAATGAACCGACTATTGAATGATTTATAAACTTCCGCGGAAAGGAAGTGTTTCCGGAATAAATTTAAGGACTGGGGTTAAAGAAATGCTGAGCAGCATGTAAAATAAGGCAGGTAGGTTGGGCAGTCAATCATATTGTATCATATATCGCTAGAAATTTTACCAGAATGGTAGATGCTTGGCCATCTAGTCGGCTTGAAAGCAAATGAAGCAATCCCTCTTCTTTCAAATGTTAACACCTTGTTCCAATGGAAAATAGAAGGGGTTATTTTTGGCCCCTTCATTCAACCGACCATTTCGTTATATTATGCTATTTTTTATACCCTCCTGGACTTGTATAGGATATATTGTATTGGAGACTCCATAGGTATAGCAATGTACCTATAAATATATAACTCATCAGGGTTACCTCCTGATTCGCCATGTCTGTTTGTCTATCTGTCCGTCTGTCTGTCCGTCTGTCTGTTTGCTCGCACGGTAACTTTCGATGGAATTAAGCTGGAGAGTTGAAATTGTGACCAAATGTTTGTATTAAAATTTAGTTAATTGGTATTAAAAATCGGCCAGATCCAACCAAAGGAACCTCTACGTCCCCTGCAACTGAAACTTGATACTGAAAATACGTAAAATCCGACCAGCGTGATCTGATTGGTTGGTGGTATTGGGCAAGATTCGACCCAAGGAAACGCTACCTCCCCTGCAAATGCAGGCTTCCCGTAGAAACTACTGGACATATTCGGGGCGATTCCAGTAATCGCGCTCGGTGGCTGTGGTAGTTCAGTCACCGCTCTACGATACTAGTCTAGAGCTCGGAGTTCAAACCTGGACGCGATCAAAAAAACTTTGTGATTCAACGGCCGGTTTGGCGTTATTGCAGCGTAATCGAGCGCACTTTTTCCGACGTTTTGTGACGATGGATGAAACCTGGGTCCATTTTAATACGCCTGAGTCCAATAGGCAGTCTGCAAAGTGGCTGGAATACCACGAAAGCTGACCAAAGCGGCCAAAAGACCAATACTCGGCTGGTTCTGTACCATCACGATTACGCACTGTCACACACGTCCTTGAAAGCGATGACCAAATTATACCAATTATGATTTTAATTGGCTGCTCTCCCACCGTATTCTCCAGACTTGGCCCCCAGCGACTATTATCTGTTCCCAAACCTCAAGCGGTGGCTCCAGGGAAAGAGATTCAGACTGAATGAGGAAATCATCGCGGAAACCGAGGCGTATTTCGAAAACTTGGACGTTTCGTACTACAGAAATATTGGAAAATCGCTATACCAAATGCATCGCCCTCGAAGGAAGCATATGTTGAGCAATAAATATAGCTTTGCCCAAAAAAGGCTTGTTTTCATTAAAAATCCCGGAACTTTTCAGCCCATATAGTAAGTGTTTCCGCATCCCCAACAGCTTGTAGAACTTTTTAGTCGATGTCCGCAACCGTGTACTTGATCGATCCACTGAGCGTCGTCCGGTCAACTAGGCAAATGATCCGAAACAACTGGCACAAGTGGATGAAAGGTGTGAGCTGAAAACTGAATTAAATGCTTCTTTCTTGCATTCTCGTTCGGTATCTGGCATAGAATCGATCATATAAAAAAACATAAAAGAACTACGATTGGGGTAAACCCCAATCATGCAATACTCTAGATGAATTTGAACCTGGTTAAAGCCAATAAATAATTTTGGTTGCAATCTCGGATGCATCGTTAAGACGTAAGACGTAAGTCGTTAAGACGCTAAGACGTATTTCATGAAATAGTGCAGTTTGTATGGGAGGGGGTAGAAGGAGGGTGAGGATTACAATTAATATTATAACATAGGTTACAATTATCATAAAAGTGATATATTCAAAATTTCAAAGCAAGATGTTTTATAGTTTCTGAGAAAATCTGATTATTGTAAATTATGAAAAATGTGTCATTTTGTATGGGAGGGGGTAGACGGAGTAAGGGTAATCGATTAATTCTTTTGAATCTAACTGATATTGTTAATTAAGTGTTAAGTACAAACGGACAGACGGACATCCGGTTTTGAGATATTCGAGTAATAATATGAACTTCTGTATCATTCATTTTTTTTCTGCGAGCCTTATTTCTTAGCGTTACAAACTTTGTGGCAAACTTATAATACTCTCAGATTTCATCTAGAGTATAAAAATTAGACGTAACTTGTAGAGCACAAAAAAAAAACCTCCTCAACAAGCTCTGAGGCAACCTTGTAAGCTCAATAGTAACCGAGTTATCGCGAGTTAGTGGCACCATACACTGCCGAACTCGAACACGAGCCTGGTACAAATGTCCTCTGAATAGCTCAAGACAAGAGTCATGCACACACTTCACATAAACGTGAAGAAAACCGGTCCACTTGTACCATGAAGAAACATTTTTCAGTGTTTTTCATTCTAGCAGAAAAGTCTTCAATCATGCAAAAAAGCCACACCCGGTTCAGAGGTCGAAAAGCTTTTCTTGACCTCCCCTATACTCTTCAAAAGGAACTTTGGTCGATCGTATCCAATGTAAAAAGACAAGGACCAGAATTTTGTCATTATAATAAACCTAATAATACGATTTAAATGTTCATATTTGTAATTTGAATTAAGAACATTGATATCCATACCTTTATTTGGTGCAATTGTTGTGGGATATTGCTATCCAACCTTACAAACTTCGTTTGAAAGTTCACTTTCTTATTTAAATGTTCATAGTGACTGGACTAAACGGGCTTGTGTAGTTTTTGGAAAAGTATAATTTTCTATGATTAAGGTGTGCCACACCCCACCTGACGTAAGAACGGTCAAATCATTACTAAATATTAATAATTGAAGTGGTTCACCATATCTTCGGGAAAACTTCGACAGCCCCAAAACTAATTTCTTCACTATTTTTATAGAATGATTTAGCGAGAAATATATTTACATTCTCTAAGATTAGATACATTGAAATTAATTCAATATCAAATCTATTATTTTTCTATGGAAATCAGTGAAATACGAGTATAATCCATTTCCCACCCTCATATCCAATCCCCAATAGGGAAATTATATGACCAAAATATAGAGTAGCTGCCGAAATTTATATTTATGTAATAAATAAGGTAGTAGCCGTGTTCGACTCACCGCAACAAATATCCATTTCCATGCAAAACCACTGAATGGTCTTTGATCGGGGTCCTGTATGGGATCCCATCGGATCAAAGTTGGAAGTGAAATGGTTGAACGTCGACGCTTTTCTCGGTAATTCGATCTATTCATTTGTATTTTATATGACTACACATTTCCCGTCCACTTTCGCTGCGTATCTATTGTACAGGGTGGCACATGGAAATCGGACGTTTTTCAAAAAATCATAAAAATTCGAAAATTCATGTTTAACAAATTGTATTGCCATAAAAACACTCCGTACAAGTAAGCATTTAAGAAAACTCATCTGTGAAAAATTGTGAAAGTTGACCAGGGCGATAACAACTAGATTGAAAACTTTTGTGAACCAGTGTCTACGGCGCATCGTGCACATACAGTGGCCGGAAGTCATTTCCAACGACGACCACAATTACTGGTCAGGACTGAATAGACCCTTCTATTAAAAGGCGAAAGTGGCAATGGATAAGTCACACTCTGCGAAAAGTTCCGAACAATATTGCTCAACAGGCTCTTGATTGGAACCGGCAGGGAACCAACGCAAGTCGCCGTGTTGGACGACCTAGTAACACCTGAAGAAGATCGGTTATGTGAGCGGGTGCCTCAATAGGTAAGTCGTGGAGTGAGCTGAAAGCGATGGCGATGAACAGGACGAAGTGGAAAGTAGGCGTGGTTAATGCCCTATGCCCACAAGGGGTTAAAAGCAACCAGAGTCAGAGAGAGAATATATTAGGCTTGCTAATTTGTAAGATGAAAACTTAGGATTAATGGGCTTAAATTGAAATAGGGTAATAAATCTCAGTCCGGATGGCGCAACGGTTAGCACGTTCGCCTTCAACGCACTGGGCCCCGGTTCTATTCAGGGGATTTACGTGTCGGACTATGAGCCCACTCAGCTGTTAAATGAGTACCCATTATGGGGTAAATAGCTCGGAAGAGCGTGTTGCTGATCACATACCTCTGCACAAAAACCGTCACGATCTAGAAAATCAGATGATGCTAACTCATCTCGAGGCCGTGGTTCAAATTGGACTGTTGCGCCAGTTATTTATTTTAATAAATCTCTGCAATACTGACCGGATTTACTATGGACACAGAAGACGAGTATGTATCACATGCAAAGAGGATGCACAAACAAAGTGCCCTCATCGTTTTAAAATACGTGGAATACTTATCTGGCAGGAGTATCTTCTGTCGCCTCGATTTCTTCACTGTCCTCTTCAAGTTGATGATTTAATTTCGCAATCTCTTCGTTTTAATTACGTAAAGTGAATCCTTGAGTTCGTCGTTGAATTTTTTAATCAATTTCTCCTAGACCTGTCACATTGAATTGACATAACATCAGGCATATAATTAGGCGCGTTTTTTAACAGCTATGCTGAGCTGCTCTAGGTAGAAGGTTAGTGCATGAGACTAAAATAAAGCTTCTAGCTGTTATACTTACCGAGATAGAGCATAAATCGATGAGCATTAATTTTGGAATTTTTGCTCATAGCTACTGGCCTGAATTGAAAAATATTAGCCACGTTAGGCTAAATCAAATTATCCCCAACTTTTACAGACAAGCTTTTCCATTTGGAGCTTACGCTGCAAAGATCTGTGAGCTTGAAAAGTGATTAAGTGTGATTTTTCTCCGGAGCCTCGAAAATTGTAATTTTTTGATTATCGATTTTGACTACGCTACTGAACCGAATGTCAACTTTGAGCAGTGCATTGAATGCAGAATTCAATGGTCTTTAATTTACTTCTGCAAGTTTTTTCGACCCGAGGCACCGTTATAATGATAATATTAAAAAAAGGGCTCAAATTTCTCGGATTTTCGCCCTCTAAAAGTTAAGCTCACCTTCTACGACCGTGCAAACTCAGTTTTCATGTACTCAGTATCTATAGAAGGGATTAAAATTACTTCCAGATCTTTCCCTTATTATTATTAATAATATTTAATTTTACTGGCCTATTAGGAATCAATAGGTGCATTTTTTGTGCAACTATCAAGTGTAGTTAAGCTAACGAGCATGCATTACTCAAATAATAACGAATAAACGACATATACAAAACGGATCTAAAGTTTTGTTAAAATTTATTAAGAAAAACTAAAACGTTCGCCCAATACAAGTGATAATCAGTATAGTTTTACACTTTTTCCCGTTTCAAACAGAACAAATATTTCCCTAGTTGCAGGGACATTAAAGTTTGAAGTATCTCCCCTAAGCTCTTATATCAATTACATGAATGAAGTTGAACCAGACAATTCCTTATACAATCACTAGTTTCCTGCAGTACAAGCGATTTACACTGTGGACAAGTTCAACAAGGTTTGCGGTCAACTTGGACAATAGCCAAGAGCGGTTTATACCGCTTTAAAGTCACGTCCGTTTCTCTTCATTTTCTTCATGGTGTACGCTTTTTTTACTTCTGTGTCCTCTCAAGTTAAAAGTTGAAGTCAAGTGTTTGTTCTTGGCATTTAAAACGTTTACTTTGATGCTCATTCATGAGTAGAGTCCTTCCGAGGCAATAGGAAAACATTTTGAAAACTATATGGTTGTTACACTGGTAGTGTATTGATTCAACGAAGAGCTGAATGCAAATTGAAAAGTTTTATGTTATGTTGTTCACGGTAAATTCATCTAATCCTTGCCAACTAAGTTAACCGTAATGCTCTTATGGAATTGTATTTTATATTAAGCCATAAGGATATCAGTGAAATTCAATTTTTGTAAAAACTTTACTTTTGTTGAGTTTCTCGTTCATAAGTTTAATTTTATAATTCGTAATCCTGAGTGGAACGAAAGTTGTTTTTATTGATAAATCGAAGGGTTGGGAATTCTTTTGGATAAAAAACTGGAATAAAAGTGATGTTGAACATTGTTTACAAGAAATTCCTTGCCAAAAATCGAAAAATCGAAAATTCAATAATTACATGTTTTACAATTAGGTTTTATTCCACAGTTAGGCTAACAGAAACCGTTTTTAAAAAAGGAATCCCTACAAGGCGATTTGGTGATTGGGGTAAATTATTATTAGTTGAAATGTTTACACTGGCTTTCATTCCTTTCTGTGACTTCCAGTGGATAAGCTGACAATTAGTTAGAGTGTTTAGTAAACCGTTCGATCGTTTCAGTGGTATTAGGTGGATAGTTCGAAGAAAAAGAAAATAGCATATTGGGAGGTTAATGTGTTTTCTTTGAGCACTGTTTGAAAAGCGAAAGAAAAAATGTTTAGCCTAGACTTTAGTTAGGTTTGCTGCGTTTCGCTGGTTTGAAATTTTCTGGCACACGGTAGAAACGTTCCTTTAAAAATAATTCTGTAAGAATAAGCCACTAGTTCGCTCAAGTTTTTTTCACGAATTTTAAAAGAGCGTCCGGCGTCACAGAGTGTGTTATTATGTGTTATGCGGATCGTTTTTGTGCTGATTCTGCATTAAAACGACCCTTCCTAATCGTTTATTGATGGTAGGCATCAATAAATCTCCAATGTTGAATCAATCGCAAAGAGGGGTAATTATTGAAGACTTACTGGTACTCCCGGGCAGGGCCGTCGAGAGGGGGGGGGGGGGCGGAAGGGGACGAAATGCCCCGGGCCCGTATTTTTCTCGGCGGCCCGAAAATTTGAAAAAAAAAAACCTATCTACGCACTGAGCTTTTTTTTGCTCCTTGCCCTTTCATACCACTCTGACGCACTGAACTACCGGTCTCCATATATGGGCCCCTACAAAAGTTGAGTAATTTGAAAAATTGAAAAAAAAAACCGTATCTACGCTTTGAGTTTTTTTTTTGTCCATTAAGCTAGCGGTCGCCATATATGGGCCCCTACAAATGTTGAGTACTGGGCCCGGATTTTCTTTCCACGGCCCTGCTCCAGAATTGGGGTTGATGATCCCCCCGGACAGCTGGAGTGTTTACTTGCGCATGCGAATTTAGTGTCATGTCATGGTTGCCTATTCGCGAACCTACTCTTTTTAACCTACTCCGTATACCGAACTAGGTCGATCCAGGTCCACAATCGAAAAATGATCAGGTCGAAAAATGATTAGTTTCGGAGCAAGAAAACAAACCTAGATCATTTGATTCTTTTAAGTTCAGGTCGGAATCGGAGCAGTTTAA
The DNA here is from genome assembly GCA_964017055.1 of Chloromyia formosa. Lineage (NCBI taxonomy): Eukaryota > Metazoa > Arthropoda > Insecta > Diptera > Stratiomyidae > Chloromyia > Chloromyia formosa. Next base: position 36,470,513 of record OZ024815.1, read on the forward strand.
AAATGAACAGTGAATAGGTTTGATAATAGATCCGTCTGTCGGAATCGGAGTATGATCAGATCAGATCGTTTAATAATGGGGAATAGAAAAGTAGATGAAGAACAGATGGTGTGACATATATAAGATTGATGTCGCTATTGCTACGCTACATTGTAGTGTAGAATGGAGTGGAATAAATGTTCAATTAGATTTTATTTATGTTAGGCAGAGTGAAGCTTTTCGTCTTTTGTTGTGTTGTGAGTGTTGAGTGACCGTGGCCGATCGGTATGGTGGATAAGAATATGGTACTGGATTGGGTGCATGCACATTCGTACTTATACTTACTTATATGTATTATTTGTCAAACATAAAATAGGTGTTGCGTTGCGTTACGATGCAAGTGATACAAGATTAAAGGATATGGTATTGGGAGTTAAGGGGCTATACCAGTGTGAACGCTAAAAAAAACTAGAAACTAACTTCAAGAAACTCTGTTGCCGGACTCGGAGTAGGTCGACCTGATCCGCAAGATGAGCAGGTCATATCATGACTAGTCATAGTGGTTTCATCTCCTTCTATATAACTCTGTTAACTCTGTGCCGATTGCGAGGTGTTGGGATTTTGGGATAAACTTTTAAGCGATTGCAAGGTATTGGGGTTTTGTTTAGGATAAACGATTAAGCGGAGGCATGGTGGCGGACTTTTAATGCTAATCTTTATTTCTAAAATTTAAAGAGCGGATGAGGTTCGCTTTAGCATTTTCCATCGGATAAACGCTAAACAGACATTGTGAAAATGAAATTGAGAAAGCGGGCCTAAGTGTTTACACATTTTCTCAGAAACAGAAAAACACATTCGCCTTACGTGGGTGAAATTTCACCATTGGGAAATATGTACGACATTCTAATGAAATCGTTGCGTACCTTCAGCTGCTAGCGAGTTTTAGCGAAGAATTTAACCTTGAAAATAAGACGAAAAAATTATGATATGTAAAACCCTTCGCTAACATTCGCTTTAATGGCTTTCTAACGAACCATATAATATACCCTCGATAGAATGAAAATCGCATTTTTGTTCGCTGTTCTTCACTATGAGTGAGTGATACATAAGGTTCGCTATCTTTCGCTTCTTGTCGAGCGTTCGCAAAATGGTATACGGGGTCTCTTCGGTTTATGCAACTTCTTCAAATTACACTGAAACATTGATTTTTTTGGCCTAATTCTACTCGTATTTGGGAAGTAAATTTCCAATTTGGAAAAATTTTGTTATCGAAATTGTTAAAACTATGTCTTTTCTGGAACTTGCAATGATAGCAAACAAACGATTTCGTCTATAAAAAAAAACTGTTGCCCGAAAAGGATCCCTCAAGATAAACAAAAATAAAAAACAGAATCAAAATAAAAAACAGAATTCCTAAAATGTCCCCTTATCAAACGCTAAGCATAAAATCACAATTTGCCACCATTTGCATTGTCCCATATTATCTAGTTACCACCTCTTTCAAACCAGCGCCATCGCTGTCAGATCGGTAAAGATAAAGATTCCCGAAATTCCTTAAAAGATGGTCCACAGTTTTTGGGTTGGGAAGCGTTCAGAATAGCAACTAGAATCGAGACGTTCATTGTATTCGCTGCAGGAGTAAAAAAATCAACGATGTGAAATGTGCTGACTATTGCTATACATTGGGAAGGAGATGAAATCCTACCCGCTATAACTGAATGTTTGTGGGATGTTGTTTATCCTACATAACGATAACACAAGTCTTCGGATATGATTTCAATGCAATGTCCCTTTTGTCCTTAGCAGAGTTGCTTTGTCATATCGTTTCATTGACCATCGACGGGTTGCCTTATTTTTTGTATAGATCCAAGAAACCAGAATCTTGTCAACAATCTCCATTACACGCCAGAAGCGATATGACAAAATGAAGTCCTGTATTTTATTCATTTATAGATCAAACGAGTATTATAGGATAATAAATGGATGAAGCGATTATTTAATCTAGAATAGAATAGAATGAAGAAGTGCGGCTACTGACCCTAATAGTAGGCACTGCGACCATAGAAGGATTATTTGCTCTAAGGCCCATTTTCTCAATGTCTGATTAAACTCTTTGTTAACTAACAGGGACACAAATTAATCGAAGCTATAAGCTGCCCGATAAGCATTTTCGTTTTTTCATACGTCTCATACAAATTACCAAGCCATAAAGTGTGGAACTTATCTCAGACCACAATTATGGCAAAATCAGCTGATTTTCTTGGCGAAATTCTACCGGCCACGAATCTATTTTGTATTAGGACGGTTATTTTTTGACATGGATATGTCTTATAGCTGGGGGTCATCCTAAAAATCAGTCCGTCACACGAAATGTCTGTTTTTCTACTCGGGGGTCAGAAGAGGAAACAAGCCCATTGAAAATTTTTCTTTTCTGGTTGTGCATGTCGTTTGAGTGAAGTGGTCATTGTGCATGGCTGTTGCTTGTAGATCCGCGCGGGCGGTGCACTTGCGGGGATCCTGTGTGTACATGTTGGGATGTTGATTTGATAGCGATAAAGGTTGACGTTGTGGACGGCAAGAAATAACATAGTGTACGGGTGAACGGGCGGACTTTCAATGACCTTCAATTTCCGCCAATTCCCATTCATCATTTAATAAAATAGCCCGTGTTGTACTATCTGAGTCACTAGGGTCCCAGAAAAGGTAGCAAGTAAGTAGTCAGTTCGACTAACATTTGGACATGCGCAGACGCAATTTGAGAGAGTGAACATAGTTCCCGCCCCCCCCCCCCGAAGATGAGCGGATGAAGTTCATTCGAGCCAAATCGGGTGTGGGAGCGATTTTGCAGTAGATACACAAACACAATACACGTCCGATTGGGAAAAGATGGTGGGAAGCGTGATTGCGATTAGCAGAAACGTACTCAGCGAAATTTTGATAGGCTGCAGTCTGCAAACTGTACTGAACGGGTAGATGGAACAGGGTGCTCGAGAGGAGGTGAATATTGCACACATGCGATGCAAACGAAAACAAAACGATCCCGCGAGAGAAAGGAGCCCAAGCGGACAGGACAAAGCAAAGCAGAATTTATGACGAGTATCTACACTGCCACCAGATACATGGGTACATGGATATGTCTTATGCCTACCGAAAGCGTGGGACGTGTTTTCTCGAATGATTTCATCCAGTATAACTATACTGGGATCTTTACAAAACTTACGTCGATATCTTCAACACAACAGGTTCCACGCAGTCGGTAGTCATAGACATATCCATGTTCCGATGTATCTGCATGCAGTGTAGATACTTTGTATCTTTTTTCATTTACAGCTGAATTTGTTGCAATTCTCTTCTATCGAATGAATACCCAGGAGTTCTGTTCTTTATGGCCACTTTCATTGCTTTCATATGAATCTGCGAAAGTGAACAGTTCTAGCTGTCAAAATCTCAGCATCCAGTATCAGGTGTTGGGTTTTCGCTTAGGATGAATTTTTAACCGGAAACCAGGAGTTGGTTTTTTTTAGATAAGAGATTAATCGAAGACTAGGGGACGGTTAGCATCTTTCCGATTAATAACGCTAAGCAGATATTAAGAAAAACAAATTGCGCTAAATGGAAGTTTATTCTTAGGATAAATTTTAATCGGATATTGAGCAACCGGCCCTTAGTCTATCGCCACTTTATAAATATTTGCATGAATTTGATCGTACGGTTATTTCAAGTAGATTCTTTTCAATGAGACAAGATATTCTTGCTTCATATAAATATCTTTCTTACGCATCAATGATGAGGGGGTTTCATTGTTGCAAAGTCGGTATAGCTCTCTGACAGTGGGGAAGTAAAAAAAATGCCAAAAGAGGAGTTTTCGAATTTGGATTTTGAAATGATACATAGAAGATTGTGACTACTTAAAGCGGAAGCCCACTCTGAGTCCACACTTCAGTAAATTCCAACTCCACTTTGGGCGCACACTCCAAGATTTTCGCTTTAAGTTGGGCAAGCATACAGCAACAATTTTGCGTAACAAAAGTTGCCTCTATTCTTTTAAGCAAAGGCTATATTCCGCTTCGTTGGTCAGATCCACTGGATAAGATCATCATCATCATCGTGGCGCGACAGCCCGACGTCGGGCCTTGGCCGCCTGGATCGTTGTCCTCCAATTATCTCGGTCACGTGACCGCGTCCTCCAATCTTGGAAGCCCAGTAGTTGACCGGCGTACACACCTACTGAGCTCTCCCAACGAAATCTCGGTCGTCCTCGAAGTCTCGCTCCGTCGACTCGTTCTGCATTCATTACTCTCTTTAGCATGCGATCATCGTCCATTCTTTGTACATGCCCTGCCCATTGAAGTCGTTGTAGTTTGACGATTTTCGAAACTCCCAGCTCATCGTACAGTTCATACAACTCATGGTTGTACCGGATGCGCCATCCATCTTGATCGCAAACAGCCCCGAAAATTCGCCGTATAACCTTACGTTCAAATGTGTGTAGCATGTTTCCGGAGGCTTGAGTTAGGGTCCATGCTTCGCAGCCATAGCATAGCACTGGTCGTATAATGGTTTTGTACATGCGGAGCTTCTTGTTTCTGTGCACATGCTTCGATTTCATTATGGGGAGATCCGAGAAAAAAGATACAAAGTATCTACACTGCATGCAGATACATCGGAGCATGGATATGTCTGTGACTACCGACTGCGTGGAACCTGTTGTGTTGAAGATATCGACGTAAGTTTTATAAAGATCCCAGAATAGTTATACTGGATGAAATCATTCGAAAAAACACGTCCCACGCTTTCGGTAGGCATAACACATATTCATGTACCTATGTATGTATCTGGTGGCAGTGTAGATACTCGTCATAAATTCTGCTTTGCTTTGTCCTGTCCGCTTGGGCTCCTTTCTCTCGCGGGATCGTTTCGTTTTCGTTTGCATCGCGTGTGTGCAATATTCACCTCCTCTCGTGCACCCTGTTCCATCTACCCGTTCGGTACAGTTTGCAGACTGCAGCCTATCGACTTTTCTCTGAGTACGTTTCTGCTAATCGCAATCACGCTTTCCACCATCTTTTCCCAATCGGACGTGTATTGTGTTTGTGTATCTATTGCAAAATCGCTCCCACACTATCCGCCTCATCCCGCTACTTTAATCAACAGTCCGTGTCCGACACACACAATCCGTTTCTCAAGTAACGCGTGCGACTCTATGCGATTGTGTCCGGCAAACAGAAAGGGAAACTAACAAAAGTAAACAAAACATTCCAACACACACACACAAACAGAACGCACAAGAAAAATTTTGGAATTTTTGCAGAAGGGGGGGGGGAGGGCATTTGATCTTCTGCAGACCTCTGAATGTACATCATGTCACGATGAGCTGCCCGGAACTATAACATCCTGCGACGAATATTTCTCTATTTCGGGGCTTGGGAGATTTTAACTCGCGCAGTACGAATCTGCCATTTTGTTTTATGATATGTTTATTGCATGTGTGGTGGGGCCCACATTGTGGGCCAGTCAGACCTCAAATCGCCGCCATTGCAAATGCACAACCATTTGGATAGAATGAACTTCATCCGCGATGGCTCTCGCTCTCTATCTTCGGTGGGCGGGAACTATGTAATGCACACACTCTCAAATTGCGTCTGTGCATGTCCAAATGTTAGTCGAACTGACTACTTGCTACTTTTTTTGGGACCCTATTGATTTAGATATGTACTCGTAGTACAACGCGCGCTATTTTATTTGTTTGGATTCCAGCCATTTTGAACATTTTGGAATTTTTGCGGAAGGGGGGCATTTGATCTTCTGCAGACCTTTGAATGTACATCATAACATATAACATCCTGCGACGAATATTTCTTTTTTTCGAGACTTGTGAGATTCTAACTCGTCTAGTATAAATCCGCCATTTTGTTCTATGTGTTTATTGCACGTGTGGTGGGGGCCCACATTGTGGACCAGTCAGACCTCAAATCGCCGCCATTGCAAATGCACAAACGCAGTCGCTGGATGACCCGATTTGGCTCGAATAAGCTTCATCCGCTCTCGCTCATCTTCGGGGGGCGGGAACTATGTACACTCTCTCAAATTGCGTCTGCGCATGTCCAAATGTTAGTTGAACTGACTACTTGCTACCTTTTCTGGGACCCTAGTGATTCAGATAGTACAACACGGGCTATTTTATTAAATGATGAATGGGAATTGGCGGAAATTGAAGGTCATTAAAAGTCCGCCCGTTCACCCGTATACTATGTTATTTCTTGCCGTCCACAACGTCAACCTTTATCGCTATCAAATCAACATCCCAACATGTACACACAGGATCCACGCAAGCGCACCGCCCGCGCGGATCTACAAGCAACAGCCATGCACAATGACCACTTCACTCAAACGACATGCACAACCAGAAAAGAAAAATTTTCAATGGGTTTGTTTCCTCTTCTGACGCCCGAGTAGAAAAACAGACATTTCGTGTGACGGACAAATTTTTAGGATGACCCTCAGCTATAAGACATATCCATGTCAAAAGTTTTATTAGCTACCTGTATCCGTCGCTTGATTTCGTCAGTTTTGTTGGCGTCCCTTGACATGTTGCAACCCATGTATATGAAGTTGTTCACGAACTCGATGTTGAGGTCCCCCACATTGATGCTCGGTTGTGCAGGTGTCCTTGTCGTCGATTGCATCATTATTTTAGTTTTACCCTCGTTAATACGTAGTCCAACTTCTTTTGCAGTGGTATCGAGCGAAGTTCTTCTGCGTCGGCCAATCTTCGGGACATGATGTTGATGTCGTCGGCGTACGCTGCTAATTGTGTCGATTTGATGAGTAGCGTGTTGCTGTTGTTCATATTCATAGCCGGAATAGCGTATTCCAGTGCTTATTCCAGTGCTAAAATAAGTTGAAGAGCGTCGGTGCCAGCCCATCGCCCTGTTTCAGACCAGTGCGTGTTTCAAATAGATCAGTAAGTCTATTATGGATTCTGACTTGAGAGACGGAGTTGATCATCATCACCTTTGTCAGTCGCACTAATTTGGCCGGTATACCAAATTGCAGCTTGGTGCTGTACAGTACTCCACGAATGATACTGTCCTATGCCTGCTTGAAGTCGACAAAGATTTGGTATAGGTACGTTTACGTTGTATCCCAGCACTTCTGGAGTATCAGTTTGACCGTAAAGAGCTGATCGGTTGTGGAGCGACCAGGTCTGAAACCGCTTTAATATTCGTCAATGATTCGTTCTGCGTACGGTTTTATTCTATTTTCAAGAATTTTCGTCAAAATTTTATAGGACGTACAGACTAGTGAAATGCCCCTGTAATTCTCACACCGCAATTTATCTCTCTTTTTGTGAATTGGACAGATGATGTTTCTGCGCCAATCGTCTGGGATCACCTCGTCCTCCCATACTCGCAGGAGTAATTGATGTATGGCATTAGCTAGACCCGTTCCACCGAATTTTAGCAGTTCAGCTGGAATCTCGTCAGCGCCCGGTGCTTTATTTCGTTTTAGTGACCGCAATGCGACATCAATTTCCTCTACTGTTGGGGGTGGACCTGGATCAACCATATGGTCGAGAGCTTCTTGTGTGGGGATGTCAGATGGTAGGTTCAGAAGCTCTTCAAAATAAGAGGCCCATCGTTTGTTAATGCCATCGATCGGTGTCGCTGATGATGTTTCCATCCGTATCCTTACAAAGGCTAGTCCTGGGTTGGTAGCCATTCTTAATTGTATTTACTAGTTTGCACGCTTGTCTCGTGTTCCTATTAGCTAAGTCAACTGCTCGTCAAAGTATTTACGTTTCTTACGTATAATTATTCTTTTCGATATTCGCCGTAGCTCGTCATATTTTTCTCTTCTAGCTCTGGTTCCTCGTTGAATCTATTGTCTGTAGGTCTCATTTTTCGCGTCAAGTGAATTTTTGCATTCTTCTCTGGTTAAGATGATATGTAATAGGCTCGTTCTTTTCAATTGTACAAAGACCAAGAGTGAAAAGAACGGCACGGATCATACGACGAGCGAACTCAAAAAGTCACAATACAGATGATTCGCCGCGTGGGAATTGACTTTTAACCAACGGGCGTTGCTGGACCATTTTGCTCTCACACCAACTTTTTCTGTATTAAACAACATATCACAACAACAGCTTTAAACCTGGTAACCTGGAAAATTTTCTGCAGGCTACTTCATCAGAAATATAAGATATAGATAGACTGGTAGTCAAGCGCTGGCGCTATTTTGTTTGTACAACAGACTAGTGAAGTTTATCTTTTAGGAATTCTCCTAATGAATTGTTTATTTGCGAATAATATTCTTTAACGTAGCCTCACTTGAGGCATATTCGCAGAATCCATTTCAAACTGTTCTACTGGTAACAGAAGAGTGTTGGAACGAAACTGATAAAATGATCATCATAACATTACATGATACAATACATATAATTACAATTTCCTTCAAAGCAACTCAAAATTGCTATTCATGCATAGTAAAACTTTTTATGTTGCATGTTTCGCGTATCCTGGAGCACTGAACCTCGTTCCAATGGTTCATTTCCGCTTTCCATTTTTACTCTTTCTCATAACTTTATTTGTTGTGGATTAGTCAAGTTTTTTTGCCAGAATATTGTACTTTACGAGTCCATGAAATCGACTCTCTCTTTTATTACGTGGAAATTCATTCTCGAATGAATTCATATCCTTTTTTATTAAAAAGAGCCGCACATGAATGATGATATATGAGCCACATGACGGCTTATTTCGGTTTGTTTCCGTCTTTTATGTAAATTCTATGTTTTGCTTCAGCGTGAGACGGCATGAAAATCGAAATCTAACATCCTTGTAATGTATAAATATGGCATTACCACATAATAATTTAGTCATGGTTTTTTTTCGGATGGAATTCTGGCACAGACCAAAATCGATTTTTTGAATGACATATTACAGAAAGAAGTGCCGGAAAAGAAGCAGTTAAGGTGGTACAAATCGAGTTATCATGAAACAATTGGTGAGCAAAATATCGTACGGTTTGATGAAATACACAATATGATAGAGATTTTTATCGCAGTTGTTTTTCGGTTGGAAAATTTAATATTTGAGTGGAAATGGAGTCACTTAATTTAATGTTTTGTTTTGTTGGAGAATAATGATAAATAGAGTTTTGTTTTTATCTAATTTCGTACATAAGTACTAACTTATTTTAATATGGCATGTACTATATGATGATGTTTTATAATTTGACGTACTTGTGTTTTCTATATTTCTTTATATTTATCAACATCAGTGATTGTACCACTAATTTGAACTTTGAAATTTGACGCTGTGATAGGTTTTGACCATTTAGACGACAATACGCCATCACAAAATGAAGTTCAATTAAAAGAAGTTTACAGACACTCTGCGCTATCTTATATAGGTATATACGAGGCTTGTCCAGAAAGTACGAGTACTCAATTTTTCGATTTAATGAAAAAAAAAAACCTTTATTAAAAAAATTTACATTATATTGAGGGTATTTATGTTATATACTTATTTTTCCACGTAGTCCCCTTCTCTTCTAAGCAGGTTTTAGGCCGTGGCGCAAGTTTTATTATTCCCTCTCCATAGATCTCTCCCGCCATCTCTTTCGTCCACTTCAAGACATTTTGTGTCACCTCATCATCGGCTGAAAATTTTTTTCCACCCATCTGAGTTTTCAGGAAAGTGAAAAAAGGAAAATTTTAAGACTCCAAGTCAGGGGAGTATGTTGGATTGTTCAAAATGTCCCAACCAAACGAATTCAAAATCGCATTAGTGCAGTTGTGCCATGTGCGTGGGTGGTGTCGTGGAACAAACACATTCCCTTTGTCAGCACTCCCCTCCGTTTGTTTCGAATTGCTCTCTTGGGGTGTTTTAGGGTGTCATAGTACCGTGCTGCATTAATCTTCTCCCTTAAGGCAAAAATTGGATCAAAATGATCCCCGTTCGGTCGCAAAACACGGATGCTATGAATTTTTTGCCTGAAATGGAGGTTCTTATTTTTTTGGCAGGTGCAGAACCAGTGCGCCGCCACTGTGAGAACTGTATTTTTGTCTCAGGGGTGTAATGAGCAGCCCATGTCTTATCACCAGTCACAATGGAGCTCAGAAAATCCTCAAGGAACTAGCGAGCCGATTGAATTTGTGCTGCTCTGTCAGTTGTTTTGGTACCCATTTTGCGGACAATTTTCGGAGTCCCAGCTTTGCTGCAATTGTCTCGTGTTAGACAAATCTGGAGATTTGTGGAAACATCGCAGACATTTCATCCACTGTCACTTGGTATTCACAAACAGTTCCCTCGAATTTTTGCATCAACTCATCGGCCACAATTGAATGTCTTCCACTCCATTGCTAGTCATGAATATTCGCTTTTCCTTCATTAAACTCACGACACCACTTAAACACGTTGGTTCATCACGCCTTCACCATAAAATGCTTTGATCGGTGCAAAAATTACAGTCGGCGTTTTTCCTTCCGCGAGAAAGAACTTTATGACAGCGTGCACCTCGCACTTGGCGGGAATTCCTATTGATATATTTCACAGAAACGGACGCTACGAGGCGAGTTTTGGTACTAACGAGGGTCGCCGGTGCTTGTTGTGTTGAGAGAAATCCCTACTACCACTCAGTGTTACCAACTATTGGAAAAAAAAATTCCCATGGCGCGAGAGCCTTCTTTCTGAACATACCTCGTAGACACTATTTGCTCTACCCCTAGTTGGATATATCGCGTCAACTATTCCCATGTGGCTTAGTTCACGTTTCCTTAGCAGAAACTGTTTTCGGACGACGTATGTTACTAGCATGCACCTCCTGTCCATTTAGCCGCATAAATCCGACAAGTCGGCAAAGTTTACGCCATATAGATTAGGAAAAGGCAAAAGAAACATCCATGGATCCGGCTGGATTCAAGCCATCGATGTCGCGGAGACACCAGACTGACTCCTCAATGTACTGAGCTACACCCCTTACCCCTCCCTTCCCCCAAAAAAGACGGGAATGAATATACAATATGTGGATAAACCCTTAACTCTACATGTAATAAAGTCGGGTCGACTCGGAACTCGATTTTAACCTGCCGGCGCTGGCAATAAAGCGACTGATTTGAATAGCAGTAACATCAACAGAGCTTCTTATAATATTTTTAGCATTTTAGCGATATCGAGAACTGGAATAGGGCTGTAGGCAGAAAACAAAGCGAAATGTAATATCTTATTTTTGGAATGCGGTCCTATTTCTTTTGTGCTCCTCGATACCATTTATTTTGACAAAAATCTCAATAGAGAAGAAATTATTTTTGTAAGTCGCTTCCTATTAAATCAACAAGACCATTGTTCTTATATCTACCAATATCTGTCTTGTGACTACACACAGGCATCCGAAGAGTAATTATCACAACACATAGCAAAGATTGTTTTCCTGTATATTGATTCGATTTATTGATAAAGTGATTAGTTTGGTTAATTACTTTCCCATGTGGTAACCATAAATCATATGTAGTTCGTCTAATGTTTTTGTTGTTAGATGCCCGTATATGAATGTATACTCCAATGATTTAATTGAATAAAGATAGTTTGAATTCGTGCCGGTGTCAGTATTAACTGATAAGGGAATAGTTACCGGCTGAAACAGTGATATACGAAAATATTGATTATATAGTATGTAATACAAATATTCTCTCTCTTACATATGAAGTGAGTCCCATACGCGTGACTTGAAACGTGTCTTAAATACATAAATATTTAATGAATAATTCACAATCTTTAACTATCCCTTATTACGAAATACTAACACTTTCGTTCCAAAAATATTGGTTCCATTCATTTATAAAATTATGTGCGCTAATCGATGTTGCTAAACGTCATGAAAAAGGCATAAGATAACCTTGTAAAATGTGATAGAAAAATGCGGTTTGGTACGAATATTAGTGGACTCCACATTCACTTTAAAAGATGGAGGCATATTTGACCCCGGGGCAAAGCAACTGTTCTGGCGAAAATCCGAAAAATGTAAGCCATTTCTTTTTTAATATTTTCCTAAATGTTTCGCATCGAATAGTTTTATAGGATTTAAATGAATTCATCGAAATATGCATCCAATGCACTGCTCAAAGTCGAAATTCGGTTCAGTAGTATAGTCGAATTCGATAGTCGAAAAATGTCATTTTTTGACGATTACACCGGTATTCCCTAAAGAAACGGTGCCCTCATTTAGCGTTCACTCGCTTCAAGAAAACGTTCTCTATGCAAACTAAATATTATGGTTTCCTAGATAGCGTTGGCTGTGAACGCAACGTCAACTAGCGGTGGTGGCAATACCTGACGGCCGTCAGGTAGCGGTAGGGTCATTCCATGACGGTCGTTAGGTAGTCATTTCCCGACGGCTGTCAGAACAACCCTTTAAGGTTGACAACACGTAGCTAAACGTCTAAAGGTGAACTGTGTTAATTTATTGATCAGAAATGAGTGAAGATGCTATTTGGTATACTGAACTGAATGTTCTTTACGTGGGTTTTTAACCAGCGCTACATGACGGCCATTATTTCATGGCCGTGAGCTGGCGGCCCATTTCTCTAGTGAACCCCAGCTTTAGGAAAAAATTCACTTTATCACTTTTCGGAAATAAATTCACAAACGCACTTCCTTATTTTTTTTCTACCACTACTTTTATTTTTTATACAAATGCACTTTTTTACTTCGTCTTGACCACTATTTTTATTTTATTTTTGTTCCTGGCGCATTTCGCTCTCGAATATCTTGTGATGGACCATATTCTGGTCTGGTCGTGCTGCTCCCACCGGCAGATCGAAGCAGCACCTGATGAGTAGTGATCTGTTGGTGGTATTAAACCAGAGACCGAGGGCCCATTACACCCGGGACCAGATGCAACCCCGTGGGCGTCGGGCTGGCGGTTCGGAGGATTCCTCAGGAACCAAAAAATTAAAACAGTGGTCAAGACAAAGTACGCTTCGCGTGAAGGGTGTCATATCTATCGTTGTGACTTATTGTGCATTTGCCACTTTGAAATTAATAGTAGAGAAGTATGAGAAGTAGATTTCAATCAAATTTAGGAATGTGGTTGGCAGTTAAAATGATTGAATAATATGAAATTTGATAATTTGGTATCTTCAGAAATAAAAATGTTTTTCTAACAAGAACTTGCTTTTGGAACGGTCGTTCCTATGACAGCTACATGATAGAGTAATCCAATTTCAGCCAAAGTCAGAAATGTAATTTGGCTAAAGATAATATTGATTAACGTGAAATTTGAAAAAGATATCTTTAGAAATAAAAAAGTTTTTCCCACAAAGATGAATTTTTGGACCGGCCCTTCCTATGGCTAATCCGATTCCTTTGGTTCCGACACACATACAGCGTGCCATAGAAAGAAGGTTTTGTGCGAAATTTCGGCTCGATAGCTCTAAAACTGAGGGACTTGTTGGCATAGAACTAGACCGACAAAGCTTAATCGACTCATCTCATCATACTGACCAAGAATGTGTATAATTTATATGGTCGGAGATGCTTCCTTCTGTGCGTTGCAAACTTCACGACAAAGTTAATATACCCTATCACATCCGTGAAGGGTATAAAAATTGCATTTGTGTTTAATATGAATTACCACAAAGTACACAAGTTGTCAATCGAGTCAACTTTTAATTTTATTGCTGACGCATTTCGCTCTTTCGAGCGTCTTCAGAGGGATGAATTACATTCTACAAATCCAATTACAATTTCTGGTCAGATGTAACAAGTAAATGTTTAGAGCCATTTGCTTGTTACATCGGTTAGTCATTATACAAAAGATACAATTTAAAACTATATAAATTAAATTATTTAACAATAATAATCACCATCCAGCGTTTTTATAATAAACTAACTGCGAGAGCGAGCAAAGCTAGGTCTCTCATCTAGTTCTCGCTTCGCTCACGACTTGACACAAACTTCGATTGTTTTTATCACACATAATATTCGCGTTTTTTTCCAAAAGCCATATAGAGCAGAGCAACTAACTAACTAAACCAAGACACACTTCCTGCAAAGACATATTCCGTTTTTGTGTTCACTACCCTAATTTGCTCTCGATAACTTTTTTTGCCGCTTAACCTGCTCTACTCTGCACTGTATGAAAAAACGCACCTAATAGTTAACGTTCCGGCATTGTTAGTGAAATGTAGGCGACTCAGGTGTCGAAGTTTTCGGGCTGTTTCGGTTTACAGTTTGTAAAGCACTTAAAATTCATTTCCTTCAATAAAATGTTCGTTTTGTGTAATTATATGGAATAGTAAACATTAAAAAATTTAGCTGCCTAAAGGAAATGTTGTACGATTGTATCTGTGCAAAGGATTTAAGTTTTATCTTGAACTTTGAATTAACGTTTGAGTGCTAACTAAACCAAGACTCTCCCAGGAAAGACATGCCCCGTTTTCGCGTTCGCTACTCAAATCTGCTCTCCATCCATTTTTTGCCGCTTATCCTGCTATACTCTGCTTTCTTTTTCTTTGCCGCGTATCCTGTTCAGAAAAACGCAGCTAATCAATAGCCGCGTATTTTTCACAGAGCAGAGTAGGGCAGGATAAGCGAAAAAAAAGGATCGCGAGCAGGTTTAAGTAGCGAACACGAGAACGAGGCGAGATGCGGCTTTCGGACGCATGTGTGTGTCCACCTTTAGATTCACCATATTTGAGTTTTTGTTTCTATCTCATGGCAAAGTTTTTGTTCGTCGCTTTAATAAGTTATTTTGAAAATTTTTAAAATGTAAGTCCTTGAAATTGATATGCCGTTCGAAAGCTAACACATTGTGAACTCAAGAGAAAAGTTTGAACATTAAATTTACAACACTTTAAAAGTGGACAAACACATGCGTCCAAAATCTATTTTTTTTTGTATGGATTCGACATAAACATAGATCTTATTATGTAACATTTTCGAGTCAGATTCATAAATTTTCAAATCAAATTCTTGACTTTTTCGAATCAATTTCATAACTTTTTCGAATCAATTTTATAACATTTTCGAATTAAATTCATAACTTAACATAACAAGATACAGGTTCCCAGCCCGCCATTGCGAACACGAAATCCTACACATATTGCCATTAATATTAATGGGCAGTCCGTGGAGAAGGTGGACAACTTCGTGTATCTGGGTCGCATTGTTGCCGAAAATGGTGGTACGGAGAAGGACATCGCTCGTCGTATCAACCAGGTTAAATGCGCATACGGTGGATTTTTCAAAATCTGGCAGGGCAGTTATGTCAGCATCAAGACCAAACTGGAACTGTTTCGTTCCTCGGTACTGTGGGAGCAGCACATGGAAATTTTCCGTAAGATTTACCAAAAAGATGCACGTTTTCGTCATGTACTCATGTATTCGTCGAATTCTACTGGCCCAAAACAATCTTAAATGAAGAGCTAAGTCGGTATATGGATCAGATGCCAATCGAAGAATTGATACTCAGGTGAAAATGGCAGTGGATAGGTCACATATTGCAGAAGGATGATAAACTGCATTACTTTACATGCCATGAAATTGAACCCCATTCTTAGCAAGGCCAACCAAGAGGGGGTCCTAAAATCACCTGGCGTCAATCTGTGGCAAAGGAGTGTAAGGGGTTGGGTAAGTGGTTTGGGGAGTTGCGCCCCATTGACCGGAATAGAGAACGATGGCGCGCGGGTGTAGTTGACGCGCTATACCCCACTAGCGGTTAAGGCAAAGTAGTAACCATAAACACATGAAATATCGTTCAATGAAATCCTTAATCTTAATCTTTGGCTCTGCTTTAGAGGGAAATTACCTATATTTAAAAGGCTCGACTGTGCTGTGCTGGGTCCCTGGCCACAGTGGCCTGGAAGGTAACTGTCAGGCTGATGAGCTTGCCAGACTGGGCTGTTTGAATGGGGAACCCCAACTATATGGTGATTTCTATCCTCCAATTGCTTCTTGCAAACTGATTGTCAAATCTGAGGCGATTAACAAAGCCAATGTAAGATGGATTGATGGCAATACCTGCCGCACAACTCGATCGCTGTGGCCCATACTGGACGCTACTCGATCTGAAAATTTACTGTCGCTAAACAGAAGGCATATTGGCTCGGTGGTGGGTGTTATCACTGGGCATTGTTTCATTGGGGAACATGCCATGAGACTTCGGTTTCCCTACAATGACTTTTGCAGGAGCTGTGGGGACGTAAACGAGGAGGAAAGTAGTTTCCACCTTCTCTGTTCCTGTCCAGCTTTTGCAGTTAAAAGGAGGTCGTTACTTGGATCCTACTTCTTCACTGACTTGGAAGAGCTAGAAAGCGCGGATGTTGGAAAACTCCAGAGTTTTATTGTTCGCTCTGGATGGTTCTAACTATCAAAAATATTGAGAGAGGGTGTGTGTTAGTGGTATCACAACGGACCTATTTGAGGTCTAAGTGAGCTGTGTTTTGTCACAGCAGCCCATCTACCTATAAAAGGCTCGACAATGGCACTATATGTGAGATTTATAAAACATTCCGGATGGACGTAAAAATTCGACAAAACCGAATGTGTTTTGACATTGGTCAATAAATTAGTATCAGTCGAATATTTCGCCCATGAAAAAAAAAAGAAACTTTCTTTTTTTTTTCACATTAATAGCATTAATCTAATTTTTCTTATACCGATTCACCGCCATGGACAATATAAAATTGAACAAATAGCTTTGTCCACAGTAGAATTCGAATCGACAATCTTTAGATCGATACAAGGGACTGATACATCATCGAACTGCACTACCGATTCACCACCGCTCCTATGGTAGCCGGTTCTATGCACAGGAGTGACCCGTTCACCAACAACGGCAAGGGCTGCCAAAATTTTTCACCGCCAGTAGGCGTTCCTACTACATACAACAGAAACGACAACAACCGACCCACCATTGTCAACCAAACCACGATACCCAATGTCAATTGGATAAATTTATTGTAATCTGGCTGTTAGCGATCGACCTACTCCTATTAGAATGTTTATTTTACAATAGTTAAAAGCAGAAGGATTCGAGTCACATAGATTTTTGAAAATACTGATCCTTAAATGCTTGGTGGGTTGTAAAAACTAATTGCGAATAATCAAAGCGAAGTTAATAACTGCCGGGCCTTATCTTAAACTTATGTTAAACTTTCCAAGATTTTTCCTTCAGCTTCTCTGTTGCCAAAAATGATTTGCATTACATTATCATTTCTCAAAACTTTTCTCCATAAACTACTTTGAATATGAACTAATCCCTTCTTCAGAAAATTGAGCAATATTGAAGCTACAATATTATGGGAAATAAAACTATTTCCATTTATGGCGATATAATGGTTTGAAAGTTCCCTTTTGACTTTACGAAGTTTACTGTTAAACTGCTGAAAACTTTGCCTTGGCAATACTTTAAATTCAATCAGTATTGCAAGAACTCGATAGTTCAATGCTTTGTGTAATTGGTTTGATCGACTTTTCCTGTATTTCCTTTAGTCTTGGAGTTGGATGGCCGAGAGATGGATAACTATCTCGTTTTGGGGATGAAAAGTTTTTTAATAACGTCTACAACTTTAGCGAATCTTGGCTAAAAGTTTGCCTTGAATATTTTCTTCTTGGGTATTGGCTTTTGTGAAATTTTACAAAGTGCTGAGAATGCTGCAATGATTTTTTTTTTATATAGAATTACATTAAGATTAAATTGGAAATTAAGAAACGGGTATCCTAGGAATATGGATGGTTTTTGTTGTAAACAAAAATTGCAATCGAACAAACCAGATTATTAATTATTACATTATCTACGGAGGCTATTGCAGCACCGAAATTTTATGAAATTCCTCTATTATCACAATATCGTTTTGACGATGACACTTTGGTTTTACATATAACGATATAGCCATAATTACTTAAAATGAATAAAAATAACTAGCGCAACAGTCCAATTTGAACCATGGCCTCGAGATGAGTTATCATCACCTCATTTTCTAGATCGTGACGGTTTTGTGCAAATGTGTGTGATCGGCAACACGCTTAACCGAGCTATTTACCCCATAAATAGGTACTCATTTAACAGCTGAGTGGGCTCATAGCCCGACACGTAAATCCCCTTTTTATCGGAAACTACCGCATTCAGTAGGAATCGAACCGGGGTCCAGTGCGTAGAAGACGTGCAAACCGTTGCGCCATCCGGACTACCGGATAATTACTTAAATTCTGCTAAATAAATACAATTTGGTAATTTATGTAACAAGAACGTTGTATATACTCGTAAAACGATAAAATTGCTCATTTCATAAAAAACAACGTATGGCAATTTCGGATTATACCTAACAAATTTTGAACATTCGTTCAAAAGAAACCTGAACTCAGACAATTAAATCCTAATACGTAAATACAAGAAGAAAAAATCTCTCCTAACAAAAACCCCCCATTGTCAATCGATATGAACATCATCATTTGTTCATGCTTAACAAGCCACAGGATCTTAAAGCTCCCCAATAAATGGCGCTGCCAACTTTGAAGCAATTTAAAAGCACTGAGCAATATTTAATTCCACAATCAAATAAATTTTGCCCCAAAGAAGGACAACTTGATAAATGTCATGTAATCAACAAGACAACACAAAAGCATTAAATTAGGAAAATCTTCGTCGACTACAATGGCTACTTTTGTTACAATGTGGTCGCGCCATTGTTCCACCAAATGACTAATTTAAATTGTTTCGGTAATTTGTTAGATTTTGCGGAAAGTGGAAGGTTAATAAAAAGAAATGGTTTGCAGTGATGATAGGATACTTTATCGCTCCTTAGAAAATAAATGAACATGCTTTTGGATTATAGGGTCGTTAAGTTGTGTTACATTGATTTTTTGGCGTTGGTTACTTCGAAATGCCAACTTAAAAGGAAATGATAAAAGCAATTGAAAACAAAATACTAAGGACGTCGTGATAGCGGTAGTATTAATCATTCAGCTCAGGTGTTGATCACATACATAATTCAGAAAAAATAGTATTTGACATATGTAGGTATGCGAGAGAATTTTTTTGAGCAGTGACCAAATAATAGGTGTGGCCTAAATGGCTGAGTTACACCTACATAAGCGTCTCAGGTCATTAGGGTGGCATGAAACACGTAGTCAGACCTGCAAGCAGGTGTGTGAACTCTGGCATATTATCAATCACCTGAAGCAGCTATCACTGAGATCACCCCTGAATAGGGGTCGCGATGGGTCGACAACTGTAACGGACGGTCTGGTGAGCATCCCAAGATGCCCGTGGGGACGAAGCCTAAGGTAGCATAATGACCGTGAAGGTCGGGCCGTGCCATCTGACGAAGAAAAAGGCCCCTCAACGAGCTGAGCAGCGGCCTACGCTTGGTGGAGCTCAGTTCGGGAGACGTGAGCGGGGTTTTCGTCGCCCTGTCCTTTACGTATTAAAAAAAATTCTTAGACCTGGGAAAAACAACACAAACAGGGGAGGTAAAAATGGGGAATAAAAAAAAATGAGGCTATATGAATGAAATAGTTGGCGGACGGCTCGCTTGCCCTCGCGCTCGCGCTCGCCTCGGGGTGCAGATGTAATGAGATCTTCGGCCGCTGTCTTCGTACCACCAACAGATTACTCATCAGGTGCAGGCGGAACAAGCACGACCAGGATATGATACATTATATGTGGTTCATTACACAACCCATAATTGTAAACACTACTCCATGTCAAGAAACTGGGGAAAAAAACCTAAGATTGAACGGATCAACAACGATGACCACGTAAACACTTAACTTATTATTCTTTCGGATCCTGGAATGTACGCTCCCTGAACAGACCGGAGGCTGAAAAAGTCCTCCTTCGACATTTCCAGAAATACAAATTGAGCATCTCTACAGGTTAGAAAACAAATTGACTTTGCAGCGAGATCAACGACAAGAAACCGTACACAATTTTCAAAAGCGGAAAACCATCCGGATACAAGGAGTCTGGAATTGCGTTCATCGTGAACAATCATCTCAAACCACATATTACTGAATTCAAACCCATCAATGAACTGTGTGCGATTCACACTGATACTCGATTTTTCAACCTCTGGCTCATCAACTTCTCCACTGAAGTGAAGAAGAAGCAGTGAAAGACGAATTTTACGACCACCTAGAGATATTGTTCGACTCACTTTCAACGAAGTCAAAATACTGCTGGGAGATTTCAATGAGAAAGTTAGGAACGTGAGTTGGCATCGTTGAACTACTGGAGGACACAGACTTCACTGAAATGCAATGACTGGGAATCTTGTCGTAAGTTCAAAATGCTTTCCGCACCGACGCATTCACAAAGAAACCTGCAAATTTCCGGATACACGCATCGCCAACCAGATTGATCACGTCCTCATACGCAAGAGGTCAGCTTCACGCTTGATGGATGCCCGATCATGCCAAAAAGCAATTTGCGTTTCTGACCATCACTTGGCAAAGACAACCTATCGGTGTAGGATCTCTTCAATGCACCGACAAATAATCAGCCTTCCCGAAATCTTTGCGGTTGACAAACACTTGAGCGATGATGGCGCCGGCATATACAGCCACTCTTGAAGAAAAACTGCCACCTATGCTACTCAACATCGATTACATAGATTCACACGGGTTTTGGGAAAAACAAAAAGGTTCTATCAAGGAAACCGCAGAGAAGGTCGTGGGACATAAAATGACCGGTTTGACGACGAATGCCAAAAAACACTTGACGCAAAGAACGAAGCTTACAAACAATGTATCCAATAACTAGAGCTAATTGAGAAAAATATGACGACCTACGGCGGATATGAAATAGAATAATTAGACGTAAGAAAATATAATAATACAGCGGACTACCGACCCAGAGGGTAGGCACTGCAAACATAAGAGGTCTATTGTGCCATAGTCCATTATGCTCAAAAGATCTTCCACCCTCCTAATGAAGGATAGTACATATTTTGCAGGAATCAACCTGAAATCTGCAGGAATGACATTGTATAACGCGCGATAGCGGAACATTCGCACAAGATGTGTTTGGTTGATTCTACTTCCTCCAGGCAGAAACGGCATTCATTCTCGCTAGACAGATCCATCTTGTTTAGGTGATATCTGACCAGGTGATGGCCCGAAAAGTACCACACCAGAAGTCTTAGATGAGCCCCATTAATTAGAATAGTGCCCTTATATTTGAAGGGCATTATCTGCTCCTTCGATAAATGCAGCCTTGGGAGGCTATTCCAGTATTTCTCACGTAATAGTGCAGACCAGTCCCTGATTGGGAATTTGGCCGAAGAGAGTCCCATGCCATAGTATGGCTCAGGTTCATGAAAACGATTGGATGATTCTTGTCTCGCAAATTTATTCACAGCCTCGTTCCCTTCAATGCCTAAGTGACCTGGTAGCCAACACAAGAAGCTTGGTTTTTGGTTGCCTACAGTTGGAGGAGTTCGCAACACTCCTTCACCAGTTCCGAAGAGACCCTATTTGAGGAGAGCGTGGCTGTCTGAGTAGATAGCAATGTGAGCGCCGCGAAGTCTTTTTTCAAAATCACAATGACGCAAACCTCAATGGCGTGGATCTCAGCTTGAAAGACGCTGCAATTGAAATCCTGGTGTTCAGACCAAAGACACCTGCACCAACATCCGGTTCTGCTTTAGACCCATCGGTGAACCACTTAATACATCCAGGGTCAGGACAGGGGGTGCCATTTTCCCATTCAGTGCGATCAAGGATGAGGTCTGAAAATTTTCTGCCGAAGCAAACCTCCGTGATCATGTAATTTGATCTCAAACAGATCTGTCAGGAATTTGAGTCAGAATACTCATGTGACTGTCTTTTCCGCTACGTGCGTCGGAGGTTAGAAGAGTTCTGAGAACATTTTGAGCATCTGATTATTGAATGAATCTGTGCAGCGGAGTAAGTTCATTAATAGGCTCCTGGGCTGGCGTTGGACAAGTGCGCAAAGCTCCAGTTATACCTAGGCAAACAAGGCGTTGCAGCTTATAGCATTTTAGTAGAACAGAAGGTTGTTCAGTTTTCGGCCACCGCACAAGCGCAGCGTACGTCACCAGAATGGTATACAGCCACTCATTCATCTTTGGGGTGAGTCCCCATGTTCGTCCGAAGAGACTCCTACAAGCCCACATTGTGCGTGTAGCTTTTATTATACAATATTACCTACTTAAGTTTTCCAGGTAAGTTTCGGGTCTAGCCTTAGTGTCACCATATACTGTCGAACTCCAACTCGAACGCTAACATGGTGCAAGTGGACCGGTTTTCTTCAGGTTTATGTGAAGTGTCTGTGTGTGTGTCTTGAGCTATTCAGAGGACATTTGTAGCAGGTTTGTGTTCGAGTTCGGCAGTGTATGGTGACACTTACGTCTAGACATTTAACTGCTGTATAATGCTCGAAGTTAATACCGTTTACATATAAGCCCACAGCAACATACCAGTGTAGAACTATGGGTTAAGGGTCGTCCCCATCACTTGTGTGATTGTAAATTCGAATTGACCTCAGCAATGATGGTTATGTCGTCGGCGTATCCGATTGTCAGATAACCGTGCTCATTAAGCATGTGAATTAGCTCATCTACGACTAGGGAGTTACGGAGAGAACGCCACCTTGGGGGCAGCCCTTTACGGAATTCACGAATATGGAGGTGCTAAGTGAGAAAACGTAGCTTTTCCCCAAACTACAAGATTTATTTTATGTATTATATATACATGTAAAATATTTTATTTCGGGAGCAACTTACTCCCTTCCTCAGTATACAAGCTACTAAACCTAATGGCAAAATTACAGAACAATTTAAGAATCTTAACATTAACGTTGCAGGTAGTCGAGAGCCATAAAAAGTATACCTGTGTCCTAAAAAGTGCGGGGCCATATGTCACCAGTTTAGGTAAATCAAGCTATCTACCAATTCGAACGATGACTGAACAATCTTGGTACTGCCCCGGAATGGAAGAAGAAAGTTAAAATTTATACAAAGCTTGCACGGCTTTGTATGAATGAGAACTACTTCACGTCCCGGGATAAGTACTACAAGACCACTTCGGGAGTAGCGATGGGCAACCCGCTTTCACCACTACTAACGGAAATGTTCATGACATCAATCGAGGAAGATATTGAGGCAAGGGGAATAATGCCTAGAGTATGGTATAGGTATGTTGACGACGTGTTTGCCGTCGTTAGAGGGGATCAAATAGACCAGGTCCTCTCGAGCATAAACAAGATTCACCCCAGAATCACGTTTACGACTGAGATGGAACAAAATGGAGCAATTCCATTCCTGGACTTGATGATCCTTAATAACAACGGAAAACTGGAGTTCGAGATTTACCGAAAACCTACGGCTACCCAGCGAACGATACCATCTACCTCTTGCCACACATTCTCACAAAAAATGGCGGCATACAACTGCATGGTCCACCGACTGGTCAAATACCCTTTAACCGAAGCGGGATACGCGAAAGAGCGCGATTTCATAGTGGATACCGCCTTAAAGAACGGGTATAATGCTCACGACATCGAGAAGTTGATCAGGAGGAAAACCATGCTCGAGTATCGATCCTTACATACAACGTTATTCACCCAAGCCAAAGAGGAATCGCTGAGACGTATCAGCATCCCCACATCTCACCTCTTCACTAAAATTAAAAAATTTTTGGTTTCTTTTAATTTACAGGTAGTGGGGTCGAGCAGAAATGCATCCCTCAGGACATTACTGGGCAGCGCGAAAGACCCGTTGAATTTCGACGAGAAAAGCGGGATATACCGGATCCATTGCAATGACTGCAGCAAATGTTACATCGGGCAAACCAAGCGAATAGTCACGACTAGATTCAACGAACACATCCGAGAAGCCGAAAACTCCAAACGAAATCCGAACCGAACAATTCGATCGTCAGTCGCCGCGCACATCATCGAAAAAGGACATACCGTTACCCGCGAAAACTTGGAAATACTTCGACACATCAACAAGCCGTACACCCTGGATCAATGGGAAAGCCTCGAAATCATGCGCGAAAATCCGGAGGAATTATTAAACACGGACCAAGGAAATTGCACTTCGAAACTAATTAAACTCGCCGCGAATAGATGTAGAAAAGCAGGTAGTAAAGGACCCTAAACTGGTGACATATGGCCCCTCACTTTTTAGGACACAGGTATACTTTTTATGGCTCTCGACTACCTGCAACGTTAATGTTAAGATTCTTAAATTGTTCTGTAATTTTGCCATTAGGTTTAGTAGCTTGTATACTGAGGAAGGGAGTAAGTTGCTCCCGAAATACATGTATATATAATACATAAAATAAATCTTGTAGTTTGGGGAAAAGCTACGTTTTCTCACTTATCTAATTCACAACTACAAACATCGGACGATACAGATTATATATTTATCATGGAGGTGCTGCCTAGAGTTGAGTGAATATCTCGGCCAGGCAGCATGGCGATTATCCATGCAAAGGTAGCAGGCGGTATGTTCCTGAGTTGCAGTTCTCCGGATATTCAATTGCGGCCGGTGCTATCGAAAGCCCGCACAATGTTAAGAAAAGCACACAATGCAATTTCCTTGTCACTGAAGAACTTTTCGATTGTCCCCACAAGGTTATGTAGGACGGTCACTGTTGACTTACACTTCGAGTAAGCGAATTCCATACAGTGTAGGGGTCTGAAAAGTTCCATATTATGCCTAATATGTAAGCCAAGCAACTTTTCCGTGGTTTTAAGGGAAAATTAAATAAGGCTAATCCGTCTAAAGGATTTAGGCAATTGCTCCGGTTTATAACCCCCTTGGATATGAAGACTACATCAACATTCCTTCAAGGTTGTGGTATATTCCCAAGCGTGTAACTTGTCCTGAAAAGCGCGTTTAGTGGATAAATTATGATCTCCAAGCTGTTTTACAACTGAGCGGAGAAAATACCGTCCACTCCGGGAGCCATGAACGGCTCAAGGGATCAAATCAAATCACCCATTTTATGACCCCCGTTAAACTGCGCGTCCGGTTTTCAGGAATCCGATTGGGTCTCGCAGTTGGAGAGGGGTCACCTTCTGACAGGACACACCCCGGGAAATGTGTCTGAAGCATCACTAACGCCGTGGACGGGACTTGAACCCATAAAGACCGTAGTCAGACATGAGACTGACACCTCTACGCACTGAGAACGGACGCCCAACGTCTCACAACTACTGTGTTTTTTTGTTGTTAGATATGCCTTGATGAGGTGAGGTAATTTTTGGATTTTAAGATGATCTTAATTGAAGTAAGACACAGCCTAATTGTAGATAAGTGCCAAATTCAATATTTTTACAGCTTAATATATTTTAGCTGCCTAAAACTTAACTTCTAACTAATTTTCTCTTGAATGCCCAATTTAATACTTTTGCTATTTTAAGAGCTTAGATTTAAACTTTGTTGAGCCTAAAATACCGATGTCTAATCATTAGGTCTAAAGTATTCTCGGTTCTCCCGGTTTTAATTTTAATTCATTAAACAATGATTTTCGAATCATTATTTTAATTAATTTCTCAATTTACAAAACTTGTAACAATGCTTCTATAGACATTTTAAGTTTGCTTTCGTTACAATCATTGTAATCTAACATTTCCGTAAATTTAGCCTTTCAAGTCGTCGTAAACTTAATAAAATCTTCATGTCTATCCAATCGAAAAGAAAACCAGACGGTTATATTTTCAAAGTTTGACACTTTCCATACGAATGACATGCAGATGTCATATACAAAAGATTGCAAGCTTCTGTAAGTTTTAAGTATTCAAATTTGTTAGCATGAAGTCAACGTCGTCCTAGTCGAAGAGTTCGTAAGAAAATTGTACGTCCCTTTTTAGTTTTTTTCTTCGTGTCCGTATTTATATTTTAGACTCGGACAAAGTTTTCCTATTTTCAAGAAAATGAAGAAGGAAAATATTCACTTTCCTGTCTGGCGGTTTGTTGATAGATTTCTATTTAAAGAGAGGGAGGCGAAAGGCTTCTCTTTTCTGCCTATTTTTTTTTCCTTTATTTGAGTTTTTTTCCATGTGATTTGAAATGGCGAAGTCAGTTTTAAAATCGTGACTCAATTATTGAAATATTTACATCTTGGGACTATAAATCATTTGAAACTTCGGGCGGGATACACTGAAGATGATTGAAACAGTCTTACCGTAGTAATTCAAACGCCAATTTTTTTTCTTCGACTTTTGTACCCGATCATATTTTTCCCCTAAAATTCAAATCACGAATCAACTTGAAGACACCATCAAAACCATTTAAATATTCATGCCACCTTGTTCCTTTTTCAAGTTCAACGCCATCACCTGTTCCGTTTCCGTTCACCGAATTCGACTCCGCAATTTCGATGTAATAAAACTCTCTCAGATTGTAATTAGCAGGACAAGGGAAAAATCTTTAAAATAATTTCTCGAGTCCTGACACGTAGCATCCTTAATGAAAGACGAACGCCCGCACCAATTATTGTTGCTCGAAACAACGACAGGGAGAAATGGATGCTTCAAGTAGAATGTTTTAAAATTCTGCACAAAATACTCGTACAAAGAACCTATCAACAAAAGATCAGAAGCTCTTGGCAAAAGTAATGCACATAAAGGTCCAGGATGCTTAGAGCGTACATAATGAGAACAACAATGTTCGCGAAATTGGTCTTTGAGTATTTAATGAGCACTTAATTGGGAAGAAGTTTTTAATTCGTGAATATTGGCCAGGCGATTCGGTTCCCATGGAGCATTTTGGTTGGAAGAACTAGTAAATGGATTCATGGGCGAGAATTAAACATTCATTTGTCGATATTGTTCACCAGCGGTGTACGTGATGATGCGGACGGCTTCTGTTGATTGCAGTAAAGCTTAAATTGCAATGCTAACTTCACGATTTTTGCGGTTGCGCAAAACGAGTTTAAACAAATGCAACATGTATCGGATAGAGCTAATAAACGCGCACGCTTTCACGCCGCCGCAAAATTTTATGAAACACTAAACTTTATCACGGTTCAAGCGATGACAGAGTCAGTTTGAATTTGTTTTATGGGCGTTCGGGGATTTTGGCCACACATGAAGCACAGCGAAGCGTAGTGACAGTTTACTCCAATACTCTACAAAATGCCGCTGCCTCGTTCATTAGATTTTGCAAGCTGTGTTCAAGCATGATTCGACCTTAAGGATGTGTTTCGAAATTATCGCTTTGGATTTAAATGTAATAGAGTTGAAAAACAGGGAAAAGAATAGTTCTCAGAGGAACTGGAAGGAGCGTGGGGAGTGGCCAACACGTCGCTTGAATCTCGAGTGAATCGAACTCCATGAACTCATGTATCAAATTTCAAATATGAACAATTCCAACTGGTGATCTTAGATAAATTCGAGTGAATCGAATGCCATGAATGTACGTATCAAATTTCAAACACTAAAAATTGCAATTGGTAATTTTATGTAAATTACCAACGTGTTTGCAACCATATTTATAGACGCCAACCCATTTAATCCTACGAGATCCAATGGGTTGGTGCCTTTACTAAATGTATCCTATAAATAAGGTTGCCAGCACTTCGCTTTGATCTCGCATGAGTCGAACACCATTAATGTATGTATGTGTCAAATTTCAAACATGCAAATAAAGACAATAAGCCCTTTGAACCGACGAGATCCACGTTCCAACGGCAGCCGCTTCTACGCACCGGAACGACGCGTTCTTCAGCGGCCAATTACCCTACACGTATCCGCGCAGCTGCTCTCAACACACCTAGTTCGCGCCGGAATTGAATCAAACCCTGAATATGCAGTGTTTGCAATAAACCAATACATCATAATGCCACCTCAGAAACTTTGCTGCAACGATTGGTGCCACCTTAGAAACTGCTCTAGACTCTGGACATCGTAGAAAATAGAGCCCCTCTGTCACCATTAATAGGTGTAGAAACAGGGTTTGACCATCTTTCTTCTCGTTCGGTACCCCCTAGCTTGTCGTTAATCGGGCAAATATCTCCAGTAACTCCAGGGAATACCAACACTAATCATCGAGGTTCTTCATCCCAGCGCAACCTTACTCCAGCGCCCACTATTGCAAACCTAGATATAATATTGCTGAATTGCAATGGGTTGCAACATAAAATTCCCGAACTTACGGCTTTATGGATAGGCATCGCGTACTGATCGGTGCCATACAGGAGATGAAACTTAATGCTGACTCGTCCCTCAACTCATACGATGGCTACAATATTATAACGAAAGACAGACTGACAAATTCTGTCGGAGAACTTGCATTTATCGTACACTACTCAGTGGTGAATGAATCTATCATGAAGTAGCGTCTATTACTAACGATATGTCCTCGAGGTGCTGGCGATTGCAGTTCAATCTGGGAATATTGAGATTCACATCTGCCCCCTGAATACAAATTTAACATCAGTTTTTTCATAACTGGCCAATATAGTCTTGTGCTAGGTGACTTTAACGCTTACCATGCGTCTATCAAGATTTAGATGTCTGGTGTGCATATACTACAATATAACGTCTACCCTTAGTCTATCAATCGCGACGTTAGTAATTCCCGAAGTGTGGAAGGGAAATCCTGAAACTCGGGAAAAGCAACCCGATGCGATTCATATCGACCTATCACCCTACTTTCGCCGGTTGTCAAGACGCTTGAAGCGCTACTCCTGCCTAAGCTTACGACCTAGTTGAAATTAGCCGACCATCAACACGGCTTCAGGAGTATGCGCAGCACCACGATGTCATAGGATGCCATATCATCGCAAATCTACCATGGTCTTAGCCAATCCCGCGCAGGTCATTGAACGATTCTGGTGGTCCATGACTTATCAAAAGTCTTTGATACTCTCACCCATTCGTCACTGCTATCGGATATCTGTTGTACTTCGCTTCCAATTCAATTTACCAAATGGATCGCAACTGCCTTGCTGGCAGCAAGTCGTTTTCAGAGTTTAGAAATAAGAAGTCCAAGCTCAGAAGAGTTAAACAGGGCTTTCTGCAAGGAGGAGCTTTATCACCCGCCTTGTTTAACTTCTATCTGTCAAGGCTCCCAACACCCTTGAAGGACTTTAAATTATTAGCTTAGCGGAAGACTGTTCTATTCTGCCTACGGGTAATAATATCGAACATATGTTCAACTTAATCGACAAGTACCTTGAAGAGCTCAACACCTTCTCCATTAATAAGAACTTGCACATATCTGCTGCAAAGTCTTCTGTCACGCTTTTCACCTCCTGGACTAAAGAAGTCAGAATGCAACTGAACGTATCAGTAACAGTATCAATCAACTCATCCCAACGATAAACCACCCAAAAATGTTAATGTTATCGTCGTAACCACCCGAGCTTCAACCTTATGGACAGAATACCACCTCCTCGCAATATTCGTCGCTACCTGACAAATTTTGAAAGGTTTGTCCAGCGCTTCAAGAGAGAACTAATCGACGATTCTTCATACCGAACTGCTATCACCATGCTACATTGAAAAGAAGTTCAGAAGTCAATCGAGAATTTAAAACCGAATCTAGTACACTCAGCACGACCACCAACCATATCATCCATTGAAGTAAATCAACCATGTGCAACAAGATCTGTACTCGGTCAACTCAGGCGTGGATAGTGCACGCGACTGAATTGGTACTTGCCTCGTATTCTCCCAATGGTTCAAAATACCTGTCCAGCGTGTGACGCACCCCCCCATGACGTTGACCACATATTCAGCTGTCCAACTGCACACATGCCTCTAACACCCAGAACACTTTGGGAGGACCCTACTGGCTACCGAAGTGGCAGCAACATCCGACGAGATACAATATCTTCCTGGATCTTTTCCTAATAGGCACCTCAGACTAGCAAAGTTTTATACACATTTTTGAACAAAAAGTTTAAGATTGTGTGTTGGTGCGAAAATAATCACCATGGCATGGATAATCACGCTACATAAGTTCGCATCAACAACTCGATCTAACAGTTTTGGCTAAAAAATTTCTTTAAAAATTTGCTAATGTGAGTTAGTGTTAGGCGGCTACTACACTATAAAAGTTCTCATACAAATATCTTTTATAAAAGATATTTCCAAAGAACTTTTATAGTGTAATAGCCGTCTAAGAAAATAATTTGCGACATAAACCTTGCTTGTTTCAAGTACTTTTCTTACAAGCTTGCACACTTCCCCCCTTAAGGTCCGAGTTCCTCCGGGCGAGCAATGCGACGATAGCTCACCGACGAAAGCCCTGGGACGAAAGTTAACCGACGATCGTGCACGGGGTGTGTTCCTCGAAGCGATGATTAAGTACAAGCATGAGATGCATTCACACTCATGCCAAGCTAGTTGGCTAAGCTCCCATCGGGAAATAGTGTGTGTGCTTGCAAACGGGCGAAATTCCAAATTAATTGAAACCGACACTGCGAGTACACAGCATTAAATAATTGTATACATCGGCGAACCCCATTGCATACTTCACTAAATTTGTATATGCATATCTAAATCATAAATCATCAGAATCATAAAATCATCATGACATGTTCAATCTAATTTTCCTCGAAAATCCTTTATGCGCGCTTCTTAAACAAAACAGAAATGAATTTTATTAATATCTCTTTAGATGAACCTGAAACTGAAGGCGCGACGAAAATTATTTACAAAAGGGCAAAAGAATGTGCTTTCTGCAACACGTGCATTATTTCCCACTGCGAGATAAATTTTCCGAAGTTGGCACAGTCGCGACTTTTCTACTATGTGCAACTCAAGTCCACGGCATATACGACAGCGACTCGTTTTCCATGTACAATGCAAGTACCCCCAAGCAGTCGCCCCCGCGCACGGACAAGCAATCGTCAAAAGATACACTTTTCTCGCCATGCACAACGTACAACTCAGCCAAACGACATGCACGACAGCAATTGCGATACCTAAATATAATGGCGATGTTACCCTACCCCCTGCGATGCGACTGACGAAGCCATGCGATCATCGTTCGCGAGCGTAGTCGCAGTCGTTTGGAAGAACACGGCTCCACAGACAATACACACAAATAGTGCTCAGTGCTGATCTCTGAGCTGGGATAGCTGCGGATCGCCCCGAGGAACATGGACCTTTGGGCGACTAATACCATTCGTAAAAATTATTTTAAAATATCGTGCGTCAAAGATATTTGTAAAAGAACTTTTATAGTGTAATAGCCGCCTAAGGCAGCTAAATGATGAGGGTTTCGACATAATATATGTATATACAGCGTGAAAAAGAAAGAAGGATTTGATGAAAACTAAGAAAGTTTGTATGGAAGCACTGACGGCCGGACATGGCTGAATAAACTCATCTCATAATGCTGACCAAACCATTACCCACAGATGCTTTCTTTTATGCATTGCAAACTTCATTATTATTGCCTTAAACCGTCCAGTGGGACATGGGCGCGTCAACATCTCTAGCAATGTCTTGTTGTTTTGTTTGCAAACTCAATGGCAGAAAGGATGTATTAAATACCCTTTTTGCCAAGGGTATAAAGCAAAACTTTGAGAATTTACTTCAGTGTTCCTAAAAACTGTCAAACAATGTTTCTTTTACAAATACGAAATCGGATTATCATAAAAGTTCCATAAACATGCAAAACCTGCAAAGAGCCACCTTAGAAAAGAATTGATCTAAAAGATACAAAGTATCTACACTGCATGCAGATACATCGGAACATGGATATGTCTATGACTACCGACTGCGTGGAACCTGTTGTGTTGAAGATATTGACGTAAGTTTTGTAAAGATCCCAGTATAGTTATACTGGATGAAATCATTCGAGAAAACACGTCCCACGCTTTCGGTAGGCATAAGACATATCCATGTACCCATGTATCTGGTGGCAGTGTAGATACTCGTCATAAATTCTGCTTTGCTTTGTCCTGTCCGCTTGGGCTCCTTTCTCTCGCGGGATCGTTTTGTTTTCGTTTGCATCGCATGTGTGCAATATTCACCTCCTCTCGTGCACCCTGTTCCATCTACCCGTTCAGTACAGTTTGCAGACTGCAGCCTATCAACATTTCGCTGAGTACGTTTCTGCTAATCGCAATCACGCTTCCCACCATCTTTTCCCAATCGGACGTGTATTGTGTTTGTGTATCTATTGCAAAATCGCTCCCACACTATCCGTCTCATCCCGCCCCTTTAATCAACAGTCCGGGTCCGGCACACACAATCCGTTTCTCAAGT
Source organism: Chloromyia formosa (assembly GCA_964017055.1). Classification (NCBI taxonomy): domain Eukaryota; kingdom Metazoa; phylum Arthropoda; class Insecta; order Diptera; family Stratiomyidae; genus Chloromyia; species Chloromyia formosa. The sequence continues at coordinate 36,502,691 of OZ024815.1, forward strand.
ATGTAACGCGTGCCACTCTATGCGATTGTGTCCAGCAAACAGAAAGGGAAACTAACAAAAGTAAACAAAACATTCCAACACACGCACAAAGAGAATGCACAAGAAACATTTTGGAACTTTTGCAGAAGGGGGGGGGGGGGGCATTTGATCTTCTGCAGACCTCTGAATGTACATCATTTCACGATGAGCTGCTTGGAACTATATTTTAACATCCTGCGACGAATATTTCTCTATTTCGGGGCTTGGGAGATTTTAACTCGCGCAGTACGAATCCGCCATTTGGTTTTATGACACGTTTATTGCATGTGTGGTGGAGGCCACATTGTGGGCCAGTCAGACCTCAAATCGCCGCCATTGCAAATGCACAACCATTTGGATAGAATGAACTTCATCCGCGATGGCTCTCGCTCTATCTCTATCTTCGGGGGGCGGGAGCTATGTAATGTACACACTCTCAAATTGCGTCTGCGCATGTCCAAATGTTAGTCGAAATGACTACTTGCTACCTTTTCTGGGACCCTATTGATTCAGATATGTAGTACAACGTGCGCTATTTTATTTGTTTGGATTCCAGCCATTTTGAACATTTTGGAATTTTTGCGGAAGGGGGGCATTTGATCTTCTGCAGACCTCTGAATGTACATCATAACATATAACATCCTGCGACGAATATTTCTTTATTTCGGGACTTGAGAGATTCTAACTCGCCTAGTATAAATCCGCCATTTTGTTCTAAAATATATGTTTATTGCACGTGGGGTGGGGGCCCACATTGTGGACCAGTCAGACCTCAAATCGCCGCCATTGCAAATGCACAAACACAGTCGCTGGATCACTCGATTTGGCTCGAATGAACTTCATCCGATCATCTTCGGGGGGGGGGGGGGGGGGGAACTATGTACACTCTCTCAAATTGCGTCTGCGCATGTCCAAATGTTAGTCGAACTGACTACTTACTTGCTACCTTTTCTGGGATCCTAGTGATTCAGATAGTACAACACGGGCTATTTTATTAAATGATGAATGGGAATTGGCGGAAATTGAAGGTCATTGAAAGTCCGCCCGTTCACCCGTACATTATGTTATTTCTTGCCGTCCACAACGTCAACCTTTATCGCTATCAAATCAACATCCCAACATGTACCTATACACACAGGATCCCCGCAAGTGCACCGCCCGCGCGGATCTACAAGCAACAGCCATGCACAATGACCACTTCACTCAAACGACATGCACAACCAGAAAAGAAAAATTTTCGATGGGCTTGTTTCCTCTTCTGACCCCCGAGTAGAAAAACAGACATTTCGTGTGACGGACTGATTTTTAGGATGACCCCCAGCTATAAGACATATCCATGTCAAAAATTGGCACTTTCGTCCTTCATTGTCTTACAATCTACTGCAGTGGTAAGCTCAGCAAGTAGCTCATTCTTTGCCTTTCAAGTTTCGAGATGTTTCTTCTTAAATTTAGTTGTTGTTGGAAATGGGGAGAAACAGAAATAACAACAAATTCTCGCCTGCAAGTATTCAATATTGTCCGAACACAAAGTTCTTCATGACCGTGTTTGTGCATTGAAATGGCATGATGCAATTCAAGCGCAATTTGAGAGCTCACACAGCCTTGTGCATCCATCTTCTTCATGGCGAAGATTCAACGTAATCTTCGGAAATTTATCGTCCAAATGTGAAATATTTCAAAGTGATAAAGTTAACACAAAGCGAAAGCAGTCAAGTTTATTTTGTGGATTGTTTTTCAATGTCGGATAACTCTACGTTTGCTTTGCCCTTTGAAACGAAAGTAATATTAAGGCGATTTCAGTTGGTTGTGATTGTTTTGGTCTATCCAATCCGATTGTTGTTTTGGGGAGTTATTTCTGGTGTATCCAGTAAATATGGAATTCAGGAAATTTTAACTAAAACTTATGTTCATTAAAAAACAAAATTCGTGTAATCTTGAATTGTTTTGAAATCGAACTATTGTACATAGTTCAAACTTTAGATACTCTAGGCAAAGACAGCTAGTTATTTTGTCTTTGCTCTAGGTCTAGGGTCATAACGATGACCATGACGGGTGTGAATCTGGGACAACTCGTATCCTCGACAGCATGACTATCTTTCTGATGGTAGTGATTCCACAGCGTTTTTCAATACAATGCAGACGGATGAAGTGCAACAATTCGGAAAGTAGGGCATGAAAACTGTGAAGTAAAAATGTGGAGCCCAGTCGCAAAACTTTCTAATTACATTTTGTTTTAATTTGAGTTAACATCAAACTGCTCTCCAAAACTAATTAATGGGCAGCCTGTGGAGATGGCGGATAACTTCGTCTAGCTGGGAAGAATTGTTGGCGAAAACGGTGGTACGGAGCAGGACATCCTCGTCGTATTAACCAGGCTAAATGCCCGTACGGCATGCTATCCAAAATCTGGCAGCAGTGAGCTTAAGCGCAATAGGCAATTTCAGTCGCTTTAATATAAGCGGACTGTGTCGATAAGCGCGGCCTCTGTCGATATACGCTAACTGTGGCGTCAAGCTGGGCCTGTTTCCCTCCCTGGTACTGTCAGTGCTTTTGTATGGGAGCTGTACCACAGAGCAGGTATACTAAGAGCAGGAACTCAGAACAGATTTATTTTTAAAGCAGGATGCAAATAATCCCACGCACACAAATAAGCCTCACCACTCTAGAAGCAACGGCTACAATTTAAAGTAAACCGACCTTTAGAGTGATTAGGACAGCAACACATCAAATAAACTGTGTCTGTTGATTAAAACGCCCAAGCTTCCTCAGTTGCTATTGTATGCGTGACATGGCTCCTCAATTTCATATGTGTGAGTTACCATTTTCGGCCATTGCATTCGTGCATTTCCATCTTTGGGGGCGTGGCTTGTGCATGATGAAACGTCTGTGATGAAAAAACGATTTATTTGAAAAATTTTACAAATTTTAAAAACACCCTAATAGTACCTCCTTGTAGTCCGGATGGCGCAACGGTTAGCACGTTCGCCTTCAACGCACTGGACCCCGGTTCGATTCCGGGGATTTACGTGCCGGACTATGAGCCCACTCAGCTGTTAAATGAGTACCCATTATGGGGTAAATAACTCGGTTGAGCGTATTGCTGATCACATACCTCTGCACAAAAACCGTCACGATCTAGAAAATGAGATGATGCTAACTCATCTCGAGGCCGTGGTTCAAATTGGACTGTTGCGCCAGTTATTTATTTTTATTTTAATAGTACCTCAACCACTTTAGAAAAAATCATTTTACATCATAATTCATATGCCATAAATCATATATAATACTAAATCATAGACCACATAGCATGTTTTTTCTTTCCGGATATCCTAAAATGCGACCATAAAGATTCAGTTTCCGATTTTTCATCACACACTTTTTATTCATTCACTTGCTACAAGCCACACCCACAAAGATTCACCCACCCACACCCACAAAAATTCTTGGTGACCATCCCACAATTTCGCATGGTTCCCCTTACCTGACGAGCGCACGGTCGCCATCTTTTCACAGTTTATCAGCGTTCATGTACATTTGCCAGAGAGGATCAAACAGCATGCGATCTCATTGATAATACATCCAATATGAAATGGGTTTGCTATCCGTTGCCATGCGAAGTTCACTCCGATTTTAGAGGCCCCGCCAGGCACAATGAACGCGGATATAAGACCCCCACAGACAATGCAATTCATCGTAAGACGACAACGCTATTCATCGTCGGATTAATCTAACGATGGATCGCCACAAAATATTTCGCGGCTAAAATTATATGGAACTGTAGAAACAAAACGACAACGATAGGCGCATACACTCTGCGCTCGAACTGACGATCACAATATCGCCAGATAGGCGTCGACTGATCGCAAGGTAGAAGGGGGGCCTTAGTTTTCACTTTTTGCACATCCATTGTGTACCGATTAGTGAACACAACACATACGCAAGTGAAATACTATGGGCAAACTTTGCTTAATTTATACTGAGTTCCAACTCTGTTATATTTTTCCCCTATGCCCCTAGCTGCTCAAATAGCGAAGTTACAGGCACTTTTATATTTGGCAGTCGAGGGGTCACTTTGCCATGAAATTTTCGGGGGTTTTCGCAGGTTTTCGTCCGGAAAGGTATTTTTGGTTTTTGGGGCAGGGTTCAGGCTGCATTTGAGGCTAAAATTCAAGTCTCTGGCCTCCGTTGTTTTGGAGATGGAGCCTTTTAAAAAAGTGCAAGTTTGACCCCTCTAGCTGCTCAAATAACGAAGTTACAGGCACTTTTATATTTGGCAGTCGAGGGGTCACTTTGCCATGAAATTTTCGGGGTTTTTCGCAGGTTTTCGTCCGGAATGGTATTTTTGGTTTTTGGGGCAGGGTTCAGGCTGCATTTGAAGCTAAAATTCAAGTCTCTAGCCTCCGTGGTTTTGGAGAAGGAGCCTTTTGAAAAAGTGCAAGTTTGACCCCTCTAGCTGCTCAAATAACGAAGTTACAGGCACTTTTATATTTGGCAGTCGAGGGGTCACTTTGCCATGAAATTTTCGGGGTTTTTCGCAGGTTTTCGTCCGGAATGGTATTTTTGGTTTTTGGGGCAGGGTTCAGGCTGCATTTGAAGCTAAAATTCAAGTCTCTAGCCTCCGTGGTTTTGGAGATGGAGCCTTTTGAAAAAGTGCCCCTCTAGCTGCTCAAATAACGAAGTTACAGGCACTTTTATATTTCGCAGTCGAGGGGTCACTTTACCATGAAATTTTCGAGTTTTTCGCAGGTTTTGGTCCAGAATGGTATTTTTGGTTTTTGGGGCAGGGTTCAGGCTGCATTTGAAGCTAAAATTCAAGTCTCTAGCCTCCGTGGTTTTGGAGATGGAGCCTTTTGTAAAAGTGCAAGTTTGACCCCTCTAGCTGCTCAAATAACGAAGTTACAGGCACTTTTATATTTGGCAATCGAGGGGTCACTTTGCCATGAAATTTCCGGGGTTTTTCGCAGGTTTTCGTCCGGAATGGTATTTTTGGTTTTTGGGGCAGGGTTCAGGCTGCATTTGAAGCTAAAATTCAAGTCTCTAGCCTCCGTAGTTTTGGAGATGGAGTCTTTTGAAAAAGTGCAAGTTTGACCCCTCTAGCTGCTCAAATAACGAAGTTACAGGCACTTTTATATTTGGCAGTCGAGGGGTCACTTTGCCATGAAATTTTCGGGGTTTTTCGCAGGTTTTCGTCCAGAATGGTATTTTTGGTTTTTGGGGCAGGATTCAGGCTGCATTTGAAGCTAAAATTCAAGTCTCTAGCCTCCGCAGTTTTGGAGATGGAGCCTTTTGAAAAAGTGCAAGTTTGGCCCCTCTAGCTGCTCAAATAACGAAGTTACAGGCACTTTTATATTTGGTAGTCGAGGGGTCACTTTGCCATGAAATTTTTGGGGTTTTTCGCAGGTTTTCGTCCGGAATGGTATTTTTGGTTTTTGGGGCAGGGTTCAGGCTGCATTTGAAGCTAAAGCTCAAGTCCCTAGCCTCCGTAGTTTCGGAGATGGAGTCTTTTGAAAAAGTGCAAGTTTGACCCCTCTAGCTGCTCAAATAACGAAGTTACAGGCACTTTTATATTTGGTAGTCGAGGGGTCACTTTGCCATGAAATTTTCGCAGGTTTTCGTCCGGAATGGTATTTTTGGTTTTTGGGGCAGGGTTCAGGCTGCATTTTAAGCTAACATTCAAGTCTCTAGTCTCCGTGGTTTTGGAGATGGAGCCTTTTGAAAAAGTGCAAGTTTGACCCCTCTAGCTGCTCAAATAACGAAGTTACAGGCACTTTTATATTTGGCAGTCGAGGGGTCACTTTGCCATGAAATTTTCGGGGTTTTTCGCAGGTTTTCGTCCGGAATGGTATTTTTGGTTTTTGGGGCAGGGTTCAGGCTGCATTTTAAGCTAAAATTCAAGCCTCTAGCCTTCGGGGTTTTGGAGAAAGAGCCTTTTGAAAAAGTGCAAGTTTGACCCCTCTAGCTGCTCAAATAACGAAGTTACAGGCACTTTTATATTTGGCAGTCGAGGGGTCACTTTGCCATGAAACTTTTGGGGTTTTTCGCAGGTTTTCGTCCGGAATGGTATTTTTGGTTTTTGGGGCAGGGTTCAGGCTGCATTTTAAGCTAAAATTCAAGTCTCTAGCCTCCGTAATTTTGGAGATGGAGTCTTTTAAAAAAGTGCAAGTTTGACCCCTCTAGCTGCTCAAATAACGAAGTTACAGGCACTTTTATATTTGGCAGTCGAGGGGTCACTTTGCCATGAAACTTTTGGGGTTTTTCGCAGGTTTTCGTCCGGAATGGTATTTTTGGTTTTTGGGGCAGGGTTCAGGCTGCATTTTAAGCTAAAATTCAAGTCTCTAGCCTCCGTAATTTTGGAGATGGAGTCTTTTAAAAAAGTGCAAGTTTGACCCCTCTAGCTGCTCAAATAACGAAGTTACAGGCACTTTTATATTTGGCAGTCGAGGGGTCACTTTGCCATGAAATTTTCGGGGTTTTTCGCAGGTTTTCGTCCGGAATGGTATTTTTGGTTTTTGGGGCAGGGTTCAGGCTGCATTTTAAGCTAAAATTCAAGCCTCTAGCCTTCGGGGTTTTGGAGAAAGAGCCTTTTGAAAAAGTGCAAGTTTGACCCCTCTAGCTGCTCAAATAACGAAGTTACAGGCACTTTTATATTTGGTAGTCGAGGGGTCACTTTGCCATGAAATTTTCGGGGTTTTTCGCAGGTTTTCGTCCGGAATGGTATTTTTGTTTTTTTTGGGGCGGGGTTCAGGCTGCATTTGAAGCTAAAATTCAAGTCTCTAGCCTCCGTAGTTTTGGAGATGGAGTCTTTTGAAAAAGTGCAAGTTTGAACGAAGTTACAGGCAGTTTTATATTTGGCAGTCGAGGGGTCACTTTGCCATGAAATTTTTGGGGTTTTTCGCAGGTTTTCGTCCGGAATGGTATTTTTGGTTTTTGGGGCAGGGTTCAGGCTGCATTTGAGGCTAAAATTTAAGTCTCTAGCCTCCGTAGTTTTGGAGATGGAGTCTTTTGAAAAAGTGCAAGTTTGACCCCTCTAGCTGCTCAAATAACGAAGTTACAGGCACTTTTATATTTGGCAGTCGAGGGGTCACTTTGCCATGAAATTTTCGGGGTTTTTCGCAGGTTTTTGTCCAAAATGGTATTTTTGGTTTTTGAGACAGGGTTCAGGCTGCATTTGAAGCTAAAATTCAAGTCTCTAGCCTCCGCGGTTTTGGAGATGGAGCCTTTTGAAAAAGTGCAAGTTTGACCCCTCTAGCTGCTCAAATAACCAAGTTACAGGCACTTTTATATTTGGTAGTCGAGGGGTCACTTTGCCATGAAATTTTTGGGGTTTTTCGCAGGTTTTCGTCCGGAATGGTATTTTTGTTTTTTGGGGCGGGGTTCAGGCTGCATTTGAAGCTAAAATTCAAGTCTCTAGCCTCCGTAGTTTTGGAGATGGAGTCTTTTGAAAAAGTGCAAGTTTGACCCCTCTAGCTGCTGAAATAACGAAATTATAGGCACTTTTATATTTGGCAGTCGAGGGGTCACTTTGCCATGAAATTTTCGGGGTTTTTCGCAGGTTTTCGTCCGGAATGGTATTTTTGGTTTTTGGGGCAGGGTTCAGGCTGCATTTTAAGCTAAAATTCAGGCCTCTTGCCTTCGGGGTTTTGGAGATGAAGCCTTTTGAAAAAGTGCAAGTTTGACCCCTCTAGCTGCTCAAATAACGAAGTTACAGGCACTTTTATATTTGGCAGTCGAGGGGTCACTTTGCCATGAAATTTTCGGGGTTTTTCGCAGGTTTTCGTCCGGAATGGTATTTTTGGTTTTTGGGGCAGGGTTCAGGCTGCATTTTAAGCTAAAATTCAAGCCTCTAGCCTTCGGGGTTTTGGAGAAAGAGCCTTTTGAAAAAGTGCAAGTTTGACCCCTCTAGCTGCTCAAATAACGAAGTTACAGGCACTTTTATATTTGGTAGTCGAGGGGTCACTTTGCCATGAAATTTTCGGGGTTTTTCGCAGGTTTTCGTCCGGAATGGTATTTTTGTTTTTTGGGGCGGGGTTCAGGCTGCATTTGAAGCTAAAATTCAAGTCTCTAGCCTCCGTAGTTTTGGAGATGGAGTCTTTTGAAAAAGTGCAAGTTTGAACGAAGTTACAGGCAGTTTTATATTTGGCAGTCGAGGGGTCACTTTGCCATGAAATTTTCGGGGTTTTTCGCAGGTTTTCGTCCGGAATGGTATTTTTGGTTTTTGGGGCAGGGTTCAGGCTGCATTTGAGGCTAAAATTTAAGTCTCTAGCCTCCGTAGTTTTGGAGATGGAGTCTTTTGAAAAAGTGCAAGTTTGACCCCTCTAGCTGCTCAAATAACGAAGTTACAGGCACTTTTATATTTGGCAGTCGAGGGGTCACTTTGCCATGAAATTTTCGGGGTTTTTCGCAGGTTTTTGTCCAAAATGGTATTTTTGGTTTTTGAGACAGGGTTCAGGCTGCATTTGAAGCTAAAATTCAAGTCTCTAGCCTCCGCGGTTTTGGAGATGGAGCCTTTTGAAAAAGTGCAAGTTTGACCCCTCTAGCTGCTCAGATAACGAAGTTACAGGCACTTTTATATTTGGCAGTCGAGGGGTCACTTTGCCATGAAACTTTTGGGGTTTTTCGCAGGTTTTCGTCCGGAATGGTATTTTTGGTTTTTGGGGCAGGGTTCAGGCTGCATTTTAAGCTAAAATTCAAGTCTCTAGCCTCCGTAATTTTGGAGATGGAGTCTTTTAAAAAAGTGCAAGTTTGACCCCTCTAGCTGCTCAAATAACGAAGTTACAGGCACTTTTATATTTGGCAGTCGAGGGGTCACTTTGCCATGAAACTTTTGGGGTTTTTCGCAGGTTTTCGTCCGGAATGGTATTTTTGGTTTTTGGGGCAGGGTTCAGGCTGCATTTTAAGCTAAAATTCAAGTCTCTAGCCTCCGTAATTTTGGAGATGGAGTCTTTTAAAAAAGTGCAAGTTTGACCCCTCTAGCTGCTCAAATAACGAAGTTACAGGCACTTTTATATTTGGCAGTCGAGGGGTCACTTTGCCATGAAATTTTCGGGGTTTTTCGCAGGTTTTCGTCCGGAATGGTATTTTTGGTTTTTGGGGCAGGGTTCAGGCTGCATTTTAAGCTAAAATTCAAGCCTCTAGCCTTCGGGGTTTTGGAGAAAGAGCCTTTTGAAAAAGTGCAAGTTTGACCCCTCTAGCTGCTCAAATAACGAAGTTACAGGCACTTTTATATTTGGTAGTCGAGGGGTCACTTTGCCATGAAATTTTCGGGGTTTTTCGCAGGTTTTCGTCCGGAATGGTATTTTTGTTTTTTTGGGGCGGGGTTCAGGCTGCATTTGAAGCTAAAATTCAAGTCTCTAGCCTCCGTAGTTTTGGAGATGGAGTCTTTTGAAAAAGTGCAAGTTTGAACGAAGTTACAGGCAGTTTTATATTTGGCAGTCGAGGGGTCACTTTGCCATGAAATTTTTGGGGTTTTTCGCAGGTTTTCGTCCGGAATGGTATTTTTGGTTTTTGGGGCAGGGTTCAGGCTGCATTTGAGGCTAAAATTTAAGTCTCTAGCCTCCGTAGTTTTGGAGATGGAGTCTTTTGAAAAAGTGCAAGTTTGACCCCTCTAGCTGCTCAAATAACGAAGTTACAGGCACTTTTATATTTGGCAGTCGAGGGGTCACTTTGCCATGAAATTTTCGGGGTTTTTCGCAGGTTTTTGTCCAAAATGGTATTTTTGGTTTTTGAGACAGGGTTCAGGCTGCATTTGAAGCTAAAATTCAAGTCTCTAGCCTCCGCGGTTTTGGAGATGGAGCCTTTTGAAAAAGTGCAAGTTTGACCCCTCTAGCTGCTCAAATAACGAAGTTACAGGCACTTTTATATTTGGTAGTCGAGGGGTCACTTTGCCATGAAATTTTTGGGGTTTTTCGCAGGTTTTCGTCCGGAATGGTATTTTTGGTTTTTGGGGCAGGGTTCAGGCTGCATTTGAAGCTAAAATTTAAGTCTCTAGCCTCCGTAGTTTTGGAGATGGAGTCTTTTGAAAAAGTGCAAGTTTGACCCCTCTAGCTGCTGAAATAACGAAATTATAGGCACTTTTATATTTGGCAGTCAAGGGGTCACTTTGCCATGAAATTTTCGGGGTTTTTCGCAGGTTTTCGTCCGGAATGGTATTTTTGGTTTTTGGAGCAGGGTTCAGGCTGCATTTTAAGCTAAAATTCAGGCCTCTTGCCTTCGGGGTTTTGGAGATGAAGCCTTTTGAAAAAGTGCAAGTTTGACCCCTCTAGCTGCTCAAATAACGAAGTTACAGGCACTTTTATATTTGGCAGTCGAGGGGTCACTTTGCCATGAAACTTTTGGGGTTTTTCGCAGGTTTTCGTCCGGAATGGTATTTTTGGTTTTTGGGGCAGGGTTCAGGCTGCATTTTAAGCTAAAATTCAAGTCTCTAGCCTCCGTAATTTTGGAGATGGAGTCTTTTAAAAAAGTGCAAGTTTGACCCCTCTAGCTGCTCAAATAACGAAGTTACAGGCACTTTTATATTTGGCAGTCGAGGGGTCACTTTGCCATGAAATTTTCGGGGTTTTTCGCAGGTTTTCGTCCGGAATGGTATTTTTGGTTTTTGGGGCAGGGTTCAGGCTGCATTTTAAGCTAAAATTCAAGCCTCTAGCCTTCGGGGTTTTGGAGAAAGAGCCTTTTGAAAAAGTGCAAGTTTGACCCCTCTAGCTGCTCAAATAACGAAGTTACAGGCACTTTTATATTTGGTAGTCGAGGGGTCACTTTGCCATGAAATTTTCGGGGTTTTTCGCAGGTTTTCGTCCGGAATGGTATTTTTGTTTTTTGGGGCGGGGTTCAGGCTGCATTTGAAGCTAAAATTCAAGTCTCTAGCCTCCGTAGTTTTGGAGATGGAGTCTTTTGAAAAAGTGCAAGTTTGAACGAAGTTACAGGCAGTTTTATATTTGGCAGTCGAGGGGTCACTTTGCCATGAAATTTTCGGGGTTTTTCGCAGGTTTTCGTCCGGAATGGTATTTTTGGTTTTTGGGGCAGGGTTCAGGCTGCATTTGAGGCTAAAATTTAAGTCTCTAGCCTCCGTAGTTTTGGAGATGGAGTCTTTTGAAAAAGTGCAAGTTTGACCCCTCTAGCTGCTCAAATAACGAAGTTACAGGCACTTTTATATTTGGCAGTCGAGGGGTCACTTTGCCATGAAATTTTCGGGGTTTTTCGCAGGTTTTTGTCCAAAATGGTATTTTTGGTTTTTGAGACAGGGTTCAGGCTGCATTTGAAGCTAAAATTCAAGTCTCTAGCCTCCGCGGTTTTGGAGATGGAGCCTTTTGAAAAAGTGCAAGTTTGACCCCTCTAGCTGCTCAGATAACGAAGTTACAGGCACTTTTATATTTGGCAGTCGAGGGGTCACTTTGCCATGAAACTTTTGGGGTTTTTCGCAGGTTTTCGTCCGGAATGGTATTTTTGGTTTTTGGGGCAGGGTTCAGGCTGCATTTTAAGCTAAAATTCAAGTCTCTAGCCTCCGTAATTTTGGAGATGGAGTCTTTTAAAAAAGTGCAAGTTTGACCCCTCTAGCTGCTCAAATAACGAAGTTACAGGCACTTTTATATTTGGCAGTCGAGGGGTCACTTTGCCATGAAATTTTCGGGGTTTTTCGCAGGTTTTCGTCCGGAATGGTATTTTTGGTTTTTGGGGCAGGGTTCAGGCTGCATTTTAAGCTAAAATTCAAGCCTCTAGCCTTCGGGGTTTTGGAGAAAGAGCCTTTTGAAAAAGTGCAAGTTTGACCCCTCTAGCTGCTCAAATAACGAAGTTACAGGCACTTTTATATTTGGTAGTCGAGGGGTCACTTTGCCATGAAATTTTCGGGGTTTTTCGCAGGTTTTCGTCCGGAATGGTATTTTTGTTTTTTTGGGGCGGGGTTCAGGCTGCATTTGAAGCTAAAATTCAAGTCTCTAGCCTCCGTAGTTTTGGAGATGGAGTCTTTTGAAAAAGTGCAAGTTTGAACGAAGTTACAGGCAGTTTTATATTTGGCAGTCGAGGGGTCACTTTGCCATGAAATTTTTGGGGTTTTTCGCAGGTTTTCGTCCGGAATGGTATTTTTGGTTTTTGGGGCAGGGTTCAGGCTGCATTTGAGGCTAAAATTTAAGTCTCTAGCCTCCGTAGTTTTGGAGATGGAGTCTTTTGAAAAAGTGCAAGTTTGACCCCTCTAGCTGCTCAAATAACGAAGTTACAGGCACTTTTATATTTGGCAGTCGAGGGGTCACTTTGCCATGAAATTTTCGGGGTTTTTCGCAGGTTTTTGTCCAAAATGGTATTTTTGGTTTTTGAGACAGGGTTCAGGCTGCATTTGAAGCTAAAATTCAAGTCTCTAGCCTCCGCGGTTTTGGAGATGGAGCCTTTTGAAAAAGTGCAAGTTTGACCCCTCTAGCTGCTCAGATAACGAAGTTACAGGCACTTTTATATTTGGCAGTCGAGGGGTCACTTTGCCATGAAATTTTCGGGGTTTTTCGCAGGTTTTTGTCCAAAATGGTATTTTTGGTTTTTGAGACAGGGTTCAGGCTGCATTTGAAGCTAAAATTCAAGTCTCTAGCCTCCGCGGTTTTGGAGATGGAGCCTTTTGAAAAAGTGCAAGTTTGACCCCTCTAGCTGCTCAAATAACGAAGTTACAGGCACTTTTATATTTGGTAGTCGAGGGGTCACTTTGCCATGAAATTTTCGGGGTTTTTCGCAGGTTTTCGTCCGGAATGGTATTTTTGGTTTTTGGGGCAGGGTTCAGGCTGCATTTTAAGCTAAAATTCAAGCCTCTAGCCTTCGGGGTTTTGGAGAAAGAGCCTTTTGAAAAAGTGCAAGTTTGACCCCTCTAGCTGCTCAAATAACGAAGTTACAGGCACTTTTATATTTGGTAGTCGAGGGGTCACTTTGCCATGAAATTTTCGGGGTTTTTCGCAGGTTTTCGTCCGGAATGGTATTTTTGTTTTTTGGGGCAGGGTTCAGGCTGCATTTGAAGCTAAAATTCAAGTCTCTAGCCTCCGTAGTTTTGGAGAAGGAGTCTTTTGAAAAAGTGCAAGTTTGAACGAAGTTACAGGCAGTTTTATATTTGGCAGTCGAGGGGTCACTTTGCCATGAAATTTTTGGGGTTTTTCGCAGGTTTTCGTCCGGAATGGTATTTTTGGTTTTTGGGGCAGGGTTCAGGCTGCATTTGAGGCTAAAATTTAAGTCTCTAGCCTCCGTAGTTTTGGAGATGGAGTCTTTTGAAAAAGTGCAAGTTTGACCCCTCTAGCTGCTCAAATAACGAAGTTACAGGCACTTTTATATTTGGCAGTCGAGGGGTCACTTTGCCATGAAATTTTCGGGGTTTTTCGCAGGTTTTTGTCCAAAATGGTATTTTTGGTTTTTGAGACAGGGTTCAGGCTGCATTTGAAGCTAAAATTCAAGTCTCTAGTCTCCGCGGTTTTGGAGATGGAGCCTTTTGAAAAAGTGCAAGTTTGACCCCTCTAGCTGCTCAGATAACGAAGTTACAGGCACTTTTATATTTGGCAGTCGAGGGGTCACTTTGCCATGAAATTTTCGGGGTTTTTCGCAGGTTTTTGTCCAAAATGGTATTTTTGGTTTTTGAGACAGGGTTCAGGCTGCATTTGAAGCTAAAATTCAAGTCTCTAGCCTCCGCGGTTTTGGAGATGGAGCCTTTTGAAAAAGTGCAAGTTTGACCCATCTAGCTGCTCAAATAACGAAGTTACAGGCACTTTTATATTTGGTAGTCGAGGGGTCACTTTGCCATGAAATTTTCGGGGTTTTTCGCAGGTTTTCGTCCGGAATGGTATTTTTGGTTCTTGGGGCAGGGTTCAGGCTGCATTTTAAGCTAAAATTCAAGCCTCTAGCCTTCGGGGTTTTGGAGAAAGAGCCTTTTGAAAAAGTGCAAGTTTGACCCCTCTAGCTGCTCAAATAACGAAGTTACAGGCACTTTTATATTTGGTAGTCGAGGGGTCACTTTGCCATGAAATTTTCGGGGTTTTTCGCAGGTTTTCGTCCGGAATGGTATTTTTGTTTTTTGGGGCAGGGTTCAGGCTGCATTTGAAGCTAAAATTCAAGTCTCTAGCCTCCGTAGTTTTGGAGAAGGAGTCTTTTGAAAAAGTGCAAGTTTGAACGAAGTTACAGGCAGTTTTATATTTGGCAGTCGAGGGGTCACTTTGCCATGAAATTTTTGGGGTTTTTCGCAGGTTTTCGTCCGGAATGGTATTTTTGGTTTTTGGGGCAGGGTTCAGGCTGCATTTGAGGCTAAAATTTAAGTCTCTAGCCTCCGTAGTTTTGGAGATGGAGTCTTTTGAAAAAGTGCAAGTTTGACCCCTCTAGCTGCTCAAATAACGAAGTTACAGGCACTTTTATATTTGGCAGTCGAGGGGTCACTTTGCCATGAAATTTTCGGGGTTTTTCGCAGGTTTTTGTCCAAAATGGTATTTTTGGTTTTTGAGACAGGGTTCAGGCTGCATTTGAAGCTAAAATTCAAGTCTCTAGCCTCCGCGGTTTTGGAGATGGAGCCTTTTGAAAAAGTGCAAGTTTGACCCCTCTAGCTGCTCAAATAACGAAGTTACAGGCACTTTTATATTTGGTAGTCGAGGGGTCACTTTGCCATGAAATTTTTGGGGTTTTTCGCAGGTTTTCGTCCGGAATGGTATTTTTGGTTTTTGGGGCAGGGTTCAGGCTGCATTTGAAGCTAAAATTTAAGTCTCTAGCCTCCGTAGTTTTGGAGATGGAGTCTTTTGAAAAAGCGCAAGTTTGACCCCTCTAGCTGCTGAAATAACGAAATTATAGGCACTTTTATATTTGGCAGTCGAGGGGTCACTTTGCCATGAAATTTTCGGGGTTTTTCGCAGGTTTTCGTCCGGAATGGTATTTTTGGTTTTTGGGGCAGGGTTCAGGCTGCATTTTAAGCTAAAATTCAAGTCTCTAGCCTCCGTAGTTTTGGAGATGGAGTCTTTTAAAAAAGTGCAAGTTTGACCCCTCTAGCTGCTCAAATAACGAAGTTACAGGCACTTTTATATTTGGCAGTCGAGGGGTCACTTTGCCATGAAATTTTCGGGGTTTTTCGCAGGTTTTCGTCCGGAATGGTATTTTTGGTTTTTGGGGCAGGGTCCAGGCTGCATTTTAAGCTAAAATTCAAGCCTCTTGTCTTCGGGGTTTTGGAGAAAGAGCCTTTTGAAAAAGTGCAAGTTTGACCCCTCTAGCTGCTCAAATAACGAAGTTACAGGCACTTTTATATTTGGTAGTCGAAGGGTCAATTTGCCATGAAATTTTCGGGGTTTTTCGCAGGTTTTCGTACGAAATGGTATTTTTGGTTTTTGGGGCAGGGTCCAGGCTGCATTTTAAGCTAAAATTCAAGCCTCTTGTCTTCGGGGTTTTGGAGAAAGAGCCTTTTGAAAAAGTGCAAGTTTGACCCCTCTAGCTGCTCAAATAACGAAGTTACAGGCACTTTTATATTTGGTAGTCGAAGGGTCACTTTGCCATGAAATTTTCGGGGTTTTTCGCAGGTTTTCGTCCGGAATGGTATTTTTGTTTTTGGGGCGGGGTTCATTCTGCATTTGAAGCTAAAATTCAAGTCTCTAGCCTCCGTAGTTTTGGAGATGGAGTCTTTTGAAAAAGTGCAAGTTTGACCCCTCTAGCTGCTCAAATAACGAAGTTACAGGCAGTTTTATATTTGGCAGTCGAGGGGTCACTTTGCCATGAAATTTTTGTGGTCTTTCGCAGGTTTTCGTCCGGAATGGTATTTTTGGTTTTTGGGGCAGGGTTCAGGCTGCATTTGAAGCTAAAATTCAAGTCTCTAGCCTCCGTAGTTTTGGAGATGGAGTCTTTTGAAAAAGTGCAAGTTTGACCCCTCTAGCTGCTCAAATAACGAAGTTACAGGCACTTTTATATTTGGCAGTCGAGGGGTCACTTTGCCATGAAATTTTCGCAGGTTTTCGTCCGGAATGGTATTTTTGGTTTTTGGGGCAGGGTTCAGGCTGCATTTGAAGCTAAAATTCAAGTCTCTAGCCTCCGTAGTTTTGGAGATGGAGTCTTTTAAAAAAGTGCAAGTTTGACCCCTCTAGCTGCTCAAATAACGAAGTTACAGGCACTTTTATATTTGGCAGTCGAGGGGTCACTTTGCCATGAAATTTTCGGGGTTTTTCGCAGGTTTTCGTCCGGAATGGTATTTTTGGTTTTTGGGGCAGGGTCCAGGCTGCATTTTAAGCTAAAATTCAAGCCTCTTGTCTTCGGGGTTTTGGAGAAAGAGCCTTTTGAAAAAGTGCAAGTTTGACCCCTCTAGCTGCTCAAATAACGAAGTTACAGGCACTTTTATATTTGGTAGTCGAAGGGTCACTTTGCCATGAAATTTTCGGGGTTTTTCGCAGGTTTTCGTCCGGAATGGTATTTTTGTTTTTGGGGCGGGGTTCATTCTGCATTTGAAGCTAAAATTCAAGTCTCTAGCCTCCGTAGTTTTGGAGATGGAGTCTTTTGAAAAAGTGCAAGTTTGACCCCTCTAGCTGCTCAAATAACGAAGTTACAGGCAGTTTTATATTTGGCAGTCGAGGGGTCACTTTGCCATGAAATTTTTGTGGTCTTTCGCAGGTTTTCGTCCGGAATGGTATTTTTGGTTTTTGGGGCAGGGTTCAGGCTGCATTTGAAGCTAAAATTCAAGTCTCTAGCCTCCGTAGTTTTGGAGATGGAGTCTTTTGAAAAAGTGCAAGTTTGACCCCTCTAGCTGCTCAAATAACGAAGTTACAGGCACTTTTATATTTGGCAGTCGAGGGGTCACTTTGCCATGAAATTTTCGCAGGTTTTCGTCCGGAATGGTATTTTTGGTTTTTGGGGCAGGGTTCAGGCTGCATTTGAAGCTAAAATTCAAGTCTCTAGCCTCCGTAGTTTTGGAGATGGAGTCTTTTGAAAAAGTGCAAGTTTGACCCCTCTAGCTGCTCAAATAACGAAATTATAGGCACTTTTATATTTGGCAGTCGAGGGGTCACTTTGCCATGAAATTTTCGGGGTTTTTCGCAGGTTTTCGTCCGGAATGGTATTTTTGGATTTTGGGGCAGGGTTCAGGCTGCATTTTAAGCTAAAATTCAATCCTCTAGCCTTCGGGGTTTTGGAGAAGGAGCCTTTTGAAAAAGTGCAAGTTTGACCCCTCTAGCTGCTCAAATAACGAAGTTACAGGCACTTTTATATTTGGCAGTCGAGGGGTCACTTTGCCATGAAATTTTCGGGGTTTTTCGCAGGTTTTCGTCCGGAATGGTATTTCTGGTTTTTGGGGCAGGGTTCAGGCCGCATTTGAAGCTAACATTCAAGTCTCTAGTCTCCGTGGTTTTGGAGATGGAGCCTTTTGAAAAAGTGCAAGTTTGACCCCTCTAGCTGCTCAAATAACGAAGTTACAGGCACTTTTATATTTGGCAGTCGAGGGGTCACTTTGCCATGAAATTTTTGGGGTTTTTCGCAGGTTTTCGTCCGGAATGGTATTTTTGGTTTTTGGGGCAGGGTTCAGGCTGCATTTGAAGCTAACATTCAAGTCTCTAGCCTTCGGGGTTTTGGAGAAGGAGCCTTTTGAAAAAGTGAAAGTTTGACCCCTCTAGCTGCTCAAATAACGAAGTTACAGGCACTTTTATATTTGGCAGTCGAGGGGTCACTATGCCATGAAATTTTCGGGGTTTTTCGCAGGTTTTCGTCCGGAATGGTATTTTTGGTTTTTGGGGCAGGGCTCAGGCTGCATTTGAAGCTAACATTCAAGTCTCTAGTCTCCGTGGTTTTGGAGATGGAGCCTTTTGAAAAAGTGCAAGTTTGACCCCTCTAGCTGCTCAAATAACGAAGTTACAGGCACTTTTATATTTGGCAGTCGAGGGGTCACTTTGCCATGAAATTTTCGGGGTTTTTCGCAGGTTTTCGTCCGGAATGGTATTTTTGGTTTTTGGGGCAGGGTTCAGGCTGCATTTGAAGCTAACATTCAAGTCTCTAGTCTTCGTGGTTTTGGAGATGGAGCCTTTTGAAAAAGTGCAAGTTTGACCCCTCTAGCTGCTCAAATAACGAAGTTACAGGCACTTTTATATTTGGCAGTCGAGGGGTCACTTTGCCATGAAATTTTCGGGGTTTTTCGCAGGTTTTCGTCCGGAATGGTATTTTTGGTTTTTGGGGCAGGGTTCAGGCTGCATTTGAAGCTAACATTCAAGTCTCTAGCCTTCGGGGTTTTGGAGAAGGAGCCTTTTGAAAAAGTGAAAGTTTGACCCCTCTAGCTGCTCAAATAACGAAGTTACAGGCACTTTTATATTTGGCAGTCGAGGGGTCACTATGCCATGAAATTTTCGGGGTTTTTCGCAGGTTTTCGTCCGGAATGGTATTTTTGGTTTTTGGGGCAGGGCTCAGGCTGCATTTGAAGCTAACATTCAAGTCTCTAGTCTCCGTGGTTTTGGAGATGGAGCCTTTTGAAAAAGTGCAAGTTTGACCCCTCTAGCTGCTCAAATAACGAAGTTACAGGCACTTTTATATTTGGCAGTCGAGGGGTCACTTTGCCATGAAATTTTCGGGGTTTTTCGCAGGTTTTCGCCCGGAATGGTATTTTTGGTTTTTGGGGCAGGGTTCAGGCTGCATTTGAAGCTAAAATTCAAGTCTCTAGCCTCCGTGGTTTTGGAGATGGAGCCTTTTGAAAAAGTGCAAGTTTGACCCCTCTAGCTGCTCAAATAACGAAGTTACACGCACTTTTATATTTGGCAGTCGAGGGGTCACTTTGCCATGAAATTTTCGGGGTTTTTCGCAGGTTTTCGTCCGGAATGGTATTTTTGGTTTTTGGGGCAGGGTTCAGGCTGCATTTTAAGCTAAAATTCAAGCCTCTAGCCTTCGGGGTTTTGGAGAAGGAGCCTTTTGAAAAAGTGCAAGTTTGACCCTTCTAGCTGCTCAAATAACGAAGTTACAGGCACTTTTATATTTGGCAGTCGAGGGGTCACTTTGCCATGAAATTTTTCGGGGTTTTTCGTAGGTTTTCGTCCGGAATGGTGTTTTTTGTTTTTGGGGCAGGGTTCAGGCTGCATTTGAAGCTAAAATTCAAGCCTCTAGCCTTCGGGGTTTTGGAGAAGGAGCCTTTTGAAAAAGTGCAAGTTTGACCCCTCTAGCTGCTCAAATAACGAAGTTACAGGCACTTTTATATTTGGCAGTCGAGGGGTCACTTTGCCATGAAATTTTCGGGGTTTTTCGCAGGTTTTCGTCCGGAATGGTATTTTTGGTTTTTGGGGCAGGGGTCAGGCTGCATTTTAAGCTAAAATTTAAGCCTCTTGCCTTCGGGGTTTTGGAGAAGGAGCCTTTTGGAAAAGTGCAAGTTTGACCCCTCTAGCTGCTCAAATAACGAAGTTACAGGCACTTTTATATTTGGCAGTCGAGGGGTCACTTTGCCATGAAATTTTCGGGGTTTTTCGCAGGTTTTCGTCCGGAATGGTATTTTTGGTTTTTGGGGCAGGGTTCAGGCTGCATTTTAAGCTAAAATTCATGTCTCTAGCCGCCGTGGTTTTGGAGATGGAGCCTTTTCAAAAGGTGCAAGTTTGACCCCTCTAGCTGCTCAAATAACGAAGTTACGGGCACTTTTATATTTGGCTGTCGAGGGGTCACTTTGCCATGAAATTTTTGGGGTTTTTCGCAGGTTTTCGTCCGGAATGGTATTTTTGGTTTTTGGGGCAGGGTTCAGGCTGCGTTTTAAGCTAAAATTCAAGCCTCTAGCCTTCGGGGTTTTGGAGAAGGAGCATTTTGAAAAAGTGCAAGTTTGACCCCTCTAGCTGCTCAAATAACGAAGTTACAGGCACTTTTATATTTGGCAGTCGAGGGGTCACTTTGCCATGAAATTTTCGGGGTTTTTCGCAGGTTTTCGTCCGGAATGGTATTTTTGGTTTTTGGGGCAGGGTTCAGGCTGCATTTGAAGCTAACATTCAAGTCTCTAGTCTCCGTGGTTTTGGAGATGGAGCCTTTTGAAAAAGTGCAAGTTTGACCCCTCTACCTGTTCAAATAACGAAGTTACAGGCACTTTTATATTTGGCAGTCGAGGGGTCACTTTGCCATGAAATTTTTGGGGTTTTTCGCAGGTTTTCGTCCGGAATGGTATTTTTGGTTTTTGGGGCAGGGTTCAGGCTGCATTTGAAGCTAAAATTCAAGCCTCTAGCCTTCGGGGTTTTGGAGAAGGAGCCTTTTGAAAAAGTGCAAGTTTGACCCCTCTAGCTGCTCAAATAACGAAGTTACTGGCACTTTTACATTTGGCAGTCGAGGGGTCATTTTGCCATGAAATTTTCGGGATTTTTCGCAGGTTTTCGTCCGGAATGGTATTTTTGGTTTTTGGGGCAGGGTTCAGGCTGCATTTGAGGCTAAAATCCAAGTCTCTAGCCTCCGTGGTTTTGGAGATGGAGCCTTTTCAAAAAGTGCAGGTTTGACCCCTCTAGCTGCTCAAATAACGAAGTTACAGGCACTTTTATATTTGGCAGTCGAGGGGTCACTTTGCCATGAAATTTTCGGGGTTTTTCGCAGGTTTTCGTCCGGAATGGTATTTTTGGTTTTTGGGGCAGGGTTCAGGCTGCATTTGAAGCTAACATTCAAGTCTCTAGTCTCCGTAGTTTTGGAGATGGAGCCTTTTGAAAAAGTGCAAGTTTGACCCCTCTAGCTGCTCAAATAACGAAGTTACAGGCACTTTTATATTTGGCAGTCGAGGGGTCACTTTGCCATGAAATTTTCGGGGTTTTTCGCAGGTTTTCGTCCGGAATGGTATTTTTGGTTTTTGGGGCAGGGTTCAGGCTGCATTTTAAGCTAAAATTCAAGCCTCTAGCCTTCGGGGTTTTGGAGAAGGAGCCTTTTGAAAAAGTGCAAGTTTGACCCCTCTAGCTGCTCAAATAACGAAGTTACAGGCACTTTTTTATTTGGCAGTCGAGGGGTCATTTTGCCATGAAATTTTCGGGATTTTTCGCAGGTTTTCGTCCGGAATGGTATTTTTGGTTTTTGGGGCAGGGTTCAGGCTGCATTTGAAGCTAAAGTTCAAGTCTCTAGCCTCCGTAGTTTCGGAGATGGAGCCTTTTGAAAAAGTGCAAGTTTGACCCCTCTAGCTGCTCAAATAACGAAGTTACAGGCACTTTTATATTTGGCAGTCGAGGGGTCACTTTGCCATGAAATTTTCGGGGTTTTTCGCAGGTTTTCGTCCGGAATGGTATTTTTGGTTTTTGGGGCAGGGTTCAGGCTGCATTTTAAGCTAAAATTCAAGCCACTAGCCTTCGGGGTTTTGGAGAAGGAGCCTTTTGAGAAAGTGCAAGTTTGACCCCTCTAGCTGCTCAAATAACGAAGTTACAGGCACTTTTATATTTGGCAGTCGAGGGGTCATTTTGCCATGAAATTTTCGGGATTTTTCGCAGGTTTTCGTCCAGAATGGTATTTTTGGTTTTTGGGGCAGGGTTCAGGCTGCATTTGAAGCTAAAGTTCAAGTCTCTAGCCTCCGTAGTTTCGGAGATGGAGCCTTTTGAAAAAGTGCAAGTTTGACCCCTCTAGCTGCTCAAATAACGAAGTTACAAGCACTTTTATATTTGGCAGTCGAGGTTTCACTTTGCCATGAAATTTTCGGGGTTTTTCGCAGGTTTTCGTCCGGAATGGTATTTTTGGTTTTTGGGGCAGGGTTCAGGCTGCATTTTAAGCTAAAATTCAACTCTCTAGCCTCCGTGGTTTTGGAGATAGAGCCTTTTGAAAAAGTGCAAGTTTGACCCCTCTAGCTGCTCAAATAACGAAGTTACAGGCACTTTTATATTTGGTAGTCGAGGGGTCACTTTGCCATGAAATTTTTGGGGTTTTTCGCAGGTTTTCGTCCGGAATGGTATTTTTGGTTTTTGGGGCAGGGTTCAGGCTGCATTTGAAGCTAAAGTTCAAGTCTCTAGCCTCCGTAGTTTCGGAGATGGAGCCTTTTGGAAAAGTGCAAGTTTGACCCCTCTAGCTGCTCAAATAACGAAGTTACAGGCACTTTTATATTTGGCAGTCGAGGGGTCATTTTGCCATGAAATTTCCGCGATTTTTCGCAGGTTTTCGTCCGGAATGTTATTTTTGGTTTTTGGGGCAGGGTTCAGGCTGCATTTGAAGCTAAAGTTCAAGTCTCTAGCCTCCGTAGTTTCGGAGATGGAGCCTTTTGAAAAAGTTCAAGTTTGACCCCTCTAGCTGCTCAAATAACGAAGTTACGGGCACTTTGGTTTTTTGGTTTTTGGGGCAGGGTTCAGGCTGCATTTGAAGCTAACATTCAAGTCTCTAGTCTCCGTGGTTTTGGAGATGGAGCCTTTTGAAAAAGTGCAAGTTTGACCCCTCTAGCTGCTCAAATAACGAAGTTACAGGCACTTTTATATTTGGCAGTCGAGGGGTCACTTTGCCATGAAATTTTCGGGATTTTTCGCAGGTTTTCGTCCGGAATGGTATTTTTGGTTTTTGGGGCAGGGTTCAGGCTGCATTTTAAGCTAAAATTCAAGCCTCTAGCCTTCGGGGTTTTGGAGAAGGAGCCTTTTGAGAAAGTGCAAGTTTGACCCCTCTAGCTGCTCAAATAACGAAGTTACAGGCACTTTTATATTTGGCAGTCGAGGGGTCATTTTGCCATGAAATTTTCGGGATTTTTCGCAGGTTTTCGTCCGGAATGGTATTTTTGGTTTTTGGGGCAGGGTTCAGGCTGCATTTGAAGCTAACATTCAAGTTTCTAGTCTCCGTGGTTTTGGTGAAGGAGCCTTTTGAAAAAGTGCAAGTTTGACCCCTCTAGCTGCTCAAATAACGAAGTTACAGGCACTTTTATATTTGGCAGTTGAGGGGTCATTTTGCCATGAAATTTTCGGGATTTTTCGAATTTTTTCGTCCGGAATGGTATTTTTGGTTTTGGGGCAGGGTTCAGGCTGCATTTGAGGCTAAAATCCAAGTCTCTAGCCTCCGTGGTTTTGGAGATGGAGCCTTTTCAAAAAGTGCAAGTTTGACCCCTCTAGCTGCTCAAATAACGAAGTTACAGGCACTTTTATATTTGGCAGTCGAGGGGTCACTTTGCCATGAAATTTTTGGAGTTTTCGAAGGTTTTCGTCCGGAATGGTATTTTTGGTTTTTGGGGCAGGGTTCAGGCTGCATTTGAAGCTAAAATTCAAGTCTCTAGCCTCCGTGGTTTTCGAGATGGAGCCTTTTGAAAAAGTGCAAGTTTGACCCCTCTAGCTGCTCAAATAACGAAGTTACAGGCACTTTTATGTTTAGCAGTCGAGGGGTCACTTTGCCATGAAATTTTCGGGGTTTTTCCCAGGTTTTCGTCCGGAATGGTATTTTTGTTTTTTGGGGAAGGGTTCAGGCTGCACTTGAAGCTAAAACTCAAGTCTCTAGCCTCCGTGGTTTTGAAAATGGAGCCTTTTGAAAAAGTGCAAGTTTGACCCCTCTAGCTGCTCAAATAACGAAGTTACGGGCACTTTGGTTTTTGGGGCAGGGTTCAGGCTGCATTTGAAGCTAACATTCAAGTCTCTAGTCTCCGTGGTTTTGGAGATGGAGCCTTTTGAAAAAGTGCAAGTTTGACCCCTCTTGCTGCTCAAATAACGAAGTTACAGGCACTTTTATATTTGGCAGTCGAGGGGTCACTTTGCCATGAAATTTTCGGGGTTTTTCGCAGGTTTTCGTCCGGAATGGTATTTTTGTTTTTTGGGGAAGGGTTCAGGCTGCACTTGAAGCTAAAACTCAAGTCTCTTGCCTCCGTGGTTTTGAAAATGGAGCCTTTTGAAAAAGTGCAAGTTTGACCCCTCTAGCTGCTCAAATAACGAAGTTACAGGCACTTTTATGTTTAGCAGTCGAGGGGTCACTTTGCCATGAAATTTTCGGGGTTTTTCGCAGGTTTTCGTCCGGAATGGTATTTTTGGTTTTTGGGGCAGGGTTCAGGGTTCAGGCTGCATTTGAGGCTAAAATTCAAGTCTCTAGCCTCCTTGGTTTCGGAGATGGAGCCTTTTGAAAAAGTGCAAGTTTGACCCCTCTAGCTGCTCAAATAACGAAGTTACAGGCACTTTTATATTTGGCAGTCGAGGGGTCACTTTTCCATGAAATTTTCGGGGTTTTTCGCAGGTTTTCGTCCGGAATGGTATTTTTGGTTTTTGGGGCAGGGTTCAGGCTGCATTTGAAGCTAAAATTCAAGTCTCTAGCCTCCGTGGTTTTGGAGATGGAGCCTTTTGAAAAAGTGCAAGTTTGACCCCTCTAGCTGCTCAAATAACGAAGTTACAGGCACTTTTATATTTGGTAGCCGAGGGGTCACTTTGCCATGAAATTTTTGGGGTTTTTCGCAGGTTTTCGTCCGGAATGGTATTTTTGGTTTTTGGGGCAGGGTTCAGGCTGCATTTGAAGCTAAAGTTCAAGTCTCTAGCTCCCGTAGTTTCGGAGATGGAGTCTTTTGAAAAAGTGCAAGTTTGACCCCTCTAGCTGCTCAAATAACGAAGTTACAGGCACTTTTATATTTGGCAGTCGAGGGGTCACTTTGCCATGAAATTTTCGGGGTTTTTCGCAGGTTTTCGTCCGGAATGGTATTTTTGGTTTTTGGGGCAGGGTTCAGGCTGCATTTGAAGCTAAAATTCAAGCCCCTAGCCTTCGGGGTTTTGGAGAAGGAGCCTTTTGAAAAAGTGCAAGTTTGACCCCTCTAGCTGCTCAAATAACGAAGTTACAGGCACTTTTATATTTGGCAGTCGAGGGGTCACTTTGCCATGAAATTTTCGGGGTTTTTCGCAGGTTTTCGTCCGGAATGGTATTTTTGGTTTTTGGGGCAGGGTTCAGGCTGCATTTGAGGCTAAAATTCAAGTCTCTAGCCTCCTTGGTTTCGGAGATGGAGCCTTTTGAAAAAGTGCAAGTTTGACCCCTCTAGCTGCTCAAATAACGAAGTTACAGGCACTTTTATATTTGGTAGTCGAGGGGTCACTTTGCCATGAAATTTTCGGGATTTTTCGCAGGTTTTCGTCCGGAATGGTATTTTGGTTTTTGGGGCAGGGTTCAGGCAGCATTTGAAGCTAAAATTCAACTCTCTAGCCTCCGTGGTTTTGGAGATGGAGCCTTTTGAAAAAGCGCAAGTTTGACCCCTCTAGCTGCTCAAATAACGAAGTTACAGGCACTTTTATATTTGGTAGTCGAGGGGTCACTTTGCCATGAAATTTTTGGGGTTTTTCGCAGGTTTTCGTCCGGAATGGTATTTTTGGTTTTTGGGGCAGGGTTCAGGCTGCATTTGAAGCTAAAGTTCAAGTCTCTAGCCTCCGTAGTTTCGGAGATGGAGCCTTTTGAAAAAGTGCAAGTTTGACCCCTCTAGCTGCTCAAATAACGAAGTTACAGGCACTTTTATATTTGGTAGTCGAGGGGTCACTTTGCCATGAAATATTTGGGGTTTTTCGCAGGTTTTCGTCCGGAATGGTATTTTTGGTTTTTGGGGCAGGGTTCAGGCTGCATTTGAAGCTAAAGTTCAAGTCTCTAGCCTCCGTAGTTTCGGAGATGGAGTCTTTTGAAAAAGTGCAAGTTTGACCCCTCTAGCTGCTCAAATAACGAAGTTACAGGCACTTTTATATTTGGCAGTCGAGGGGTCACTTTGCCATGAAATTTTTGGGGTTTTTCGCAGGTTTTCGTCCGGAATGGTATTTTTGGTTTTTGGGGCAGGGTTCAGGCTGCATTTGAAGCTAAAGTTCAAGTCTCTAGCCTCCGTAGTTTCGGAGATGGAGCCTTTTGAAAAAGTGCAAGTTTGACCCCTCTAGCTGCTCAAATAACGAAGTTACAGGCACTTTTATATTTGGTAGTCGAGGGGTCACTTTGCCATGAAATATTTGGGGTTTTTCGCAGGTTTTCGTCCGGAATGGTATTTTTGGTTTTTTGGGGCAGGGTTCAGGCTGCATTTGAAGCTAAAGTTCAAGTCTCTAGCCTCCGTAGTTTCGGAGATGGAGCCTTTTGAAAAAGTGCAAGTTTGACCCCTCTAGCTGCTCAAATAACGAAGTTACAGGCACTTTTATATTTGGCAGTCGAGGGGTCATTTTGCCATGAAATTTTCGGGATTTTTCGCAGGTTTTCGTCCAGAAAGGTATTTTTGGTTTTTGGGGCAGGGTTCAGGCTGCATTTGAAGCTAAAGTTCAAGGTCCTCTAGCCTCCGTAGTTTCGGAGATGGAGCCTTTTGAAAAAGTGCAAGTTTGACCCCTCTAGCTGCTCAAATAACGAAGTTACAAGCACTTTTATATTTGGCAGTCGAGGGGTCACTTTTGCCATGAAATTTTCGGGGTTTTTTCGCAGGTTTTCGTCCGGAAAGGTATTTTTGGTTTTTTGGGGCAGGGTTCAGGCTGCATTTTAAGCTAAAATTCAACTCTCTAGCCTCCGTGGTTTTGGAGATGGAGCCTTTTGAAAAAAGTGCAAGTTTGACCCCTCTAGCTGCTCAAATAACGAAGTTACAGGCACTTTTATATTTGGTAGTCGAGGGGTCACTTTGCCATGAAATTTTTGGGGTTTTTCGCAGGTTTTCGTCCGGAATGGTATTTTTGGTTTTTGGGGCAGGGTTCAGGCTGCATTTGAAGCTAAAGTTCAAGTCTCTAGCCTCCGTAGTTTCGGAGATGGAGCCTTTTGAAAAAGTGCAAGTTTGACCCCTCTAGCTGCTCAAATAACGAAGTTACAGGCACTTTTATATTTGGCAGTCGAGGGGTCATTTTGCCATGAAAATTTCCGCGATTTTTCGCAGGTTTTCGTCCGGAATGGTATTTTTGGTTTTTGGGGCAGGGTTCAGGCTGCATTTGAAGCTAAAGTTTCAAGTCTCTAGCCTCCGTAGTTTCGGAGATGGAGCCTTTTGAAAAAGTGCAAGTTTGACCCCTCTAGCTGCTCAAATAACGAAGTTACAGGCACTTTTATATTTGGCAGTCGAGGGGTCACTTTGCCATGAAATTTTCGGGGTTTTTCGCAGGTTTTCGTCCGGAATGGTATTTTTGGTTTTTGGGGCAGGGTTCAGGCTGCATTTGAAGCTAAAATTCAACTCTCTAGCCTCCGTGGTTTTGGAGATGGAGCCTTTTGAAAAAGTGCAAGTTTGACCCCTCTAGCTAACGAAGTTACAGGCACTTTTATATTTGGTAGTCGAGGGGTCACTTTGCCATGAAATTTTCGGGGTTTTTCGCAGGTTTTCGTCCGGAATGGTATTTTTGGTTTTTGGGGCAGGGTTCAGGCTGCATTTGAAGCTAAAGTTCAAGTCTCTAGCCTCCGTAGTTTCGGAGATGGAGTCTTTTGAAAAAGTGCAAGTTTGACCCCTCTAGCTGCTCAAATAACGAAGTTACAAGCACTTTTATATTTGGCAGTCGAGGGGTCACTTTGCCATGAAATTTTCGGGGTTTTTCGCAGGTTTTCGCCCGGAATGGTATTTTTGGTTTTTGGGGCAGGGTTCAGGCTGCATTTGAAGCTAAAATTCAAGTCTCTTGCCTCCGTAGTTTTGGAGATGGAGTCTTTTGAAAAAGTGCTAGTTTGACCCCTCTAGCTGCTCAAATAACGAAGTTACAGGCACTTTTATATTTGGCAGTCGATGGGTCATTTTGCCATGAAATTTTCGGGATTTTTCGCAGGTTTTCGTCCGGAATGGTATTTTTGGTTTTTGGGGCAGGGTTCAGGCTGCATTTGAAGCTAACATTCAAGTCTCTAGCCTCCGTGGTTTTGGAGATGGAGGCTTTGGAAAAATTGCAAGTTTGACCCCTCTAGCTGCTCAAATAACGAAGTTACAAGCACTTTTATATTTGGCAGTCGAGGGGTCACTTTGCCATGAAATTTTTGGGGTTTTTCGCAGGTTTTCGTCCGGAATGGTATTTTTGGTTTTTGGGGAAGGGTTCAGGCTGCATTTGAGGCTAAAATTCAAGTCTCTAGCCTCCTTGGTTTCGGAGATGGAGCCTTTTGAAAAAGTGCAAGTGTGACCCCTCTAGCTGCTCAAATAACGAAGTTACAGGCACTTTTATATTTGACAGTCGAGGGATCATTTTGCCATGAATTTTTCGGGATTTTTCGCAGGTTTTCGTCGGGAATGGTATTTTTGGTTTTTGGGGCAGGGTTCAGGCTGCATTTGAAGCTAAAATTCAAGAATCTAGTCTCCGTGGTTTTGGAGATGGAGTCTTTTGAAAAAGTGCAAGTTTGACCCCTCTAGCTGCTCAAATAACGAAGTTACAGGCACTTTTATATTTGGCAGTCGAGGGGTCACTTTGCCATGAAATTTTCGGGGTTTTTCGCACGTTTTTGTCCGGAATGGTATTTTGGTTTTTGGGGCAGGGATCAGGCTGCATTTGAAGCTAAAATTCAAGTCTCTAGCCTCCGTAGTTTTGGAGATGGAGCCTTTTGAAAAAGTGCAAGTTTGACCCCTCTAGCTGCTCAAATAACGAAGTTACGGGCACTTTTATACTTGGCAGTCGAGGGGTCACTTTGCCATGAAATTTTCGGGGTTTTTCGCAGGTTTTCGTCCGGAATGGTATTTTTGGTTTTTGGGGCAGGGATCAGGCTGCATTTGAAGCTAAAATTCAAGTATCTAGCCTCCGTAGGTTTGGAGATGGAGTCTTTTGAAAAAGTGCAAGTTTGACCCCTCTAGCTGCTCAAATAACGAAGTTACAGGCACTTTTATATTTGGCAGTCGAGGGGTCACTTTGCCATGAAATTTTCGGGGTTTCTCGCAGGTTTTCGTCCGGAATGGTATTTTTGGTTTTTGGGGCAGGGTTCAGGTTGCACTTGAAGCTAAAATTCAAGTCTCTAGCCTCCGTAGGTTTGGAGATGGAGTCTTTTGAAAAAGTGCAAGTTTGACCCCTCTAGCTGCTCAAATAACGAAGTTACAGGCACTTTTATATTTGACAGTCGAGGGATCATTTTGCCATGAAATTTTCGGGATTTTTCGCAGGTTTTCGTCCAGAATGGTATTTTTGGTTTTTGGGGCAGGGTTCAGGCCGCATTTGAAGCTAACATTCAAGTCTCTAGTCTCCGTGGTTTTGGAGATGGAGCCTTTTGAAAAAGTGCAAGTTTGACCCCTCTAGCTGCTCAAATAACGAAGTTACAGGCACTTTTATATTTGGTAGTCGAGGGGTCACTTTGCCATGAAATTTTCGGGGTTTTTCGCAGGTTTTCGTCCGGAATGGTATTTTTGGTTTTTGGGCAGGGTTCAGGCTGCATTTGAAGCTAACATTCAAGTCTCTAGTCTCCGTGGTTTTGGAGATGGAGCCTTTTGAAAAAGTGCAAGTTTGACCCCTCTAGCTGCTCAAATAACGAAGTTACAGGCACTTTTATATTTGGCAGTCGAGGGGTCACTTTGCCATAAAATTTTCGGGGTTTTTCGCAGGTTTTCGTCCGGAATGGTATTTTTGGTTTTTGGGGCAGGGTTCAGGCTGCATTTGAGGCTAAAATTCAAGTCTCTAGCCTCCGTGGTTTTGGAGATGGAGCCTTTTGAAAAAGTGCAAGTTTGACCCCTCTAGCTGCTCAAATAACGAAGTTACAGGCACTTTTATATTTGGCAATCGAGGGGTCACTTTGCCATGAAATTTTTCGGGGTTTTTCACAGGTTTTCGTCCGGAATGGTATTTTTGGTTTTTGGTTCAGGGTTCAGGATGCATTTGAAGCTAAAATTCAAGAATCTAGCCTCCGTGGTTTTGGAGATGGAGTCTTTTGAAAAAGTGCAAGTTTGACCCCTCTAGCTGCTCAAATAACGAAGTTACAGGTACTTTTATATTTGGCAGTCGAGGGGTCACTTTGCCATGAAATTTTCGGGGTTTTTCCCACGTTTTTGTCCGGAATGGTATTTTGGTTTTTGGGCCAGGGATCAGGCTGCATTTGAAGCTAAAATTCAAGTCTCTAGCCTCCGTAGTTTTGGAGATGGAGCCTTTTGAAAAAGTGCAAGTTTGACCCCTCTAGCTGCTCAAATAACGAAGTTACGGGCACTTTTATACTTGGCAGTCGAGGGGTCACTTTGCCATGAAATTTTCGGGGTTTTTCGCAGGTTTTCGTCCGGAATGGTATTTTTGGTTTTTGGGGCAGGGATCAGGCTGCATTTGAAGCTAAAATTCAAGTATCTAGCCTCCGTAGGTTTGGAGATGGAGTCTTTTGGAAAAGTGCAAGTTTGACCCCTCTAGCTGCTCAAATAACGAAGTTACAGGCACTTTTATATTTGACAGTCGAGGGGTCATTTTGCCATGAAATTTTCGGGATTTTTCGCAGGTTTTCGTCCGGAATGGTATTTTTGGTTTTTGGGGCAGGGTTCAGGCCGCATTTGAAGCTAACATTCAAGTCTCTAGTCTCCGTGGTTTTGGAGATGGAGCCTTTTGAAAAAGTGCAAGTTTGACCCCTCTAGCTGCTCAAATAACGAAGTTACAGGCACTTTTATATTTGGCAGTCGAGGGGTCACTTTGCTATAAAATTTTTGGGGTTTTTCGCAGGTTTTCGTCCGGAATGGTATTTTTGGTTTTTGGGGCAGGGTTCAGGCTGCATTTGAAGCTAAAATTCAAGTCTCTAGCCTCCTTGGTTTCGGAGATGGAGCCTTTTGAAAAAGTGCAAGTGTGACCCCTCTAGCTGCTCAAATAACGAAGTTACAGGCACTTTTATATTTGGCAGTCGAGGGGTCACTTTGCCATGAAATTTTCGGGGTTTTTCGCAGGTTTTCGTCCGGAATGGTATTTTTGGTTTTTGGGGCAGGGTTCAGGCTGCATTTGAAGCTAACATTCAAGTCTCTAGTCTCCGTGGCTTTGGAGATGGAGCCTTTTGAAAAGTGCAAGTTTGACCCCTCTAGCTGCTCAAATAACGAAGTTACAGGCACTTTTATATTTGGCAGTCGAGGGGTCACTTTGCCATGAAATTTTCGGGGTTTTTCGCAGGTTTTCTTCCGGAATGGTATTTTTGGTTTTTGGGGCAGGGTTCAGGCTGCATTTGAAGCTAACATTCAAGTCTCTAGCCTTCGGGGTTTTGGAGAAGGAGCCTTTTGAAAATGTGCAAGTTTGACCCCTCTAGCTGCTCAAATAACGAAGTTACAGGCACTTTTATATTTGGCAGTCGAGGGGTCACTTTGCCATGAAATTTTCGGGGTTTTTCGCAGGTTTTCTTCCGGAATGGTATTTTTGGTTTTTGGGGCAGGGTTCAGGCTGCATTTGAAGCTAACATTCAAGTCTCTAGCCTTCGGTGTTTTGGAGAAGGAGCCTTTTGAAAAAGTGCAAGTTTGACCCCTCTAGCTGCTCAAATAACGAAGTTACAGGCACTTTTATATTTGGCAGTCGAGGGGTCACTTTGCCATGAAATTTTCGGGGTTTTTCGCAGGTTTTCGTCCGGAATGGTATTTTTGGTTTTTGGGGCAGGGTTCAGGCCGCATTTGAAGCTAACATTCAAGTCTCTAGTCTCCGTGGTTTTGGAGATGGAGCCTTTTGAAAAAGTGCAAGTTTGACCCCTCTAGCTGCTCAAATAACGAAGTTACAGGCACTTTTATATTTGGCAGTCGAGGGGTCACTTTGCTATGAAATTTTTGGGGTTTTTCGCAGGTTTTCGTCCGGAATGGTATTTTTGGTTTTTGGGGCAGGGTTCAGGCTGCATTTGAAGCTAAAATTCAAGTCTCTAGCCTCCGTAGTTTTGGAGATGGAGCCTTTTGAAAAAGTGCGAGTTTGACCCCTCTAGCTGCTCAAATAACGAAGTTGCAAGCACTTTTATATTTGGCAGTCGAGGGGTCACTTTGCCATGAAATTTTCGGGGTTTTTCGCAGGTTTTCGTCCGGAATGGTATTTTTGGTTTTTGGGGTAGGGTTCAGGCTGCATTTGAGGCTAAAATTCAAGTCTCTAGCCTCCTTGGTTTCGGAGATGGAGCCTTTTGAAAAAGTGCAAGTGTGACCCCTCTAGCTGCTCAAATAACGAAGTTATAGGCACTTTTATATTTGACAGTCGAGGGATCATTTTGCCATGAAATTTTCGGGATTTTTCGCAGGTTTTCGTCCGGAATGGTATTTCTGGTTTTTGGGGCAGGGTTCAGGCCGCATTTGAAGCTAACATTCAAGTCTCTAGTCTCCGTGGTTTTGGAGATGGAGCCTTTTGAAAAAGTGCAAGTTTGACCCCTCTAGCTGCTCAAATAACGAAGTTACAGGCACTTTTATATTTGGCAGTCGAGGGGTCACTTTGCCATGAAATTTTTGGGGTTTTTCGCAGGTTTTCGTCCGGAATGGTATTTTTGGTTTTTGGGGCAGGGTTCAGGCTGCATTTGAAGCTAACATTCAAGTCTCTAGCCTTCGGGGTTTTGGAGAAGGAGCCTTTTGAAAAAGTGAAAGTTTGACCCCTCTAGCTGCTCAAATAACGAAGTTACAGGCACTTTTATATTTGGCAGTCGAGGGGTCACTATGCCATGAAATTTTCGGGGTTTTTCGCAGGTTTTCGTCCGGAATGGTATTTTTGGTTTTTGGGGCAGGGCTCAGGCTGCATTTGAAGCTAACATTCAAGTCTCTAGTCTCCGTGGTTTTGGAGATGGAGCCTTTTGAAAAAGTGCAAGTTTGACCCCTCTAGCTGCTCAAATAACGAAGTTACAGGCACTTTTATATTTGGCAGTCGAGGGGTCACTTTGCCATGAAATTTTCGGGGTTTTTCGCAGGTTTTCGTCCGGAATGGTATTTTTGGTTTTTGGGGCAGGGTTCAGGCTGCATTTGAAGCTAACATTCAAGTCTCTAGTCTCCGTGGTTTTGGAGATGGAGCCTTTTGAAAAAGTGCAAGTTTGACCCCTCTAGCTGCTCAAATAACGAAGTTACAGGCACTTTTATATTTGGCAGTCGAGGGGTCACTTTGCCATGAAATTTTCGGGGTTTTTCGCAGGTTTTCGTCCGTAATGGTATTTTTGGTTTTTGGGGCAGGGTTCAGGCTGCATTTGAAGCTAACATTCAAGTCTCTAGTCTCCGTGGTTTTGGAGATGGAGCCTTTTGAAAAAGTGCAAGTTTGACCCCTCTAGCTGCTCAAATAACGAAGTTACAGGCACTTTTATATTTGGCAGTCGAGGGGTCACTTTGCCATGAAATTTTCGGGGTTTTTCGCAGGTTTTCTTCCGGAATGGTATTTTTGGTTTTTGGGGCAGGGTTCAGGCTGCATTTGAAGCTAACATTCAAGTCTCTAGTCTCCGTGGTTTTGGAGATGGAGCCTTTTGAAAAAGTGCAAGTTTGACCCCTCTAGCTGCTCAAATAACGAAGTTACAGGCACTTTTATATTTGGCAGTCGAGGGGTCACTTTGCCATGAAATTTTCGGGGTTTTTCGCGGGTTTTCGTCCGGAATGGTATTTTTGGTTTTTGGGGCAGGGTTCAGGCTGCATTTGAAGCTAACATTCAAGTCTCTAGTCTCCGTGGTTTTGGAGATGGAGCCTTTTGAAAAAGTGCAAGTTTGACCCCTCTAGCTGCTCAAATAACGAAGTTACAGGCACTTTTATATTTGGCAGTCGAGGGGTCACTTTGCCATGAAATTTTCGGGGTTTTTCGCAGGTTTTCGTCCGGAATGGTATTTTTGGTTTTTGGGGCAGGGTTCAGGCTGCATTTGAAGCTAACATTCAAGTCTCTAATCTCCGTGGTTTTGGAGATGGAGCCTTTTGAAAAAGTGCAAGTTTGACCCCTCTAGCTGCTCAAATAACGAAGTTACAGGCACTTTTATATTTGGCAGTCGAGGGGTCACTTTGCCATGAAATTTTCGGGGTTTTTCGCAGGTTTTCGTCCGTAATGGTATTTTTGGTTTTTGGGGCAGGGTTCAGGCTGCATTTGAAGCTAACATTCAAGTCTCTAGTCTCCGTGGTTTTGGAGATGGAGCCTTTTGAAAAAGTGCAAGTTTGACCCCTCTAGCTGCTCAAATAACGAAGTTACAG
Organism: Chloromyia formosa; assembly: GCA_964017055.1. Lineage (NCBI taxonomy): Eukaryota > Metazoa > Arthropoda > Insecta > Diptera > Stratiomyidae > Chloromyia > Chloromyia formosa. The sequence goes on from OZ024815.1 coordinate 36,536,508, forward strand.
GCACTTTTATATTTGGCAGTCGAGGGGTCACTTTGCCATGAAATTTTTGGGGTTTTTCGCAGGTTTTCGTCCGGAATGGTATTTTTGGTTTTTGGGGCAGGGTTCAGGCTGCATTTGAAGCTAACATTCAAGTCTCTAGCCTTCGGGGTTTTGGAGAAGGAGCCTTTTGAAAAAGTGAAAGTTTGACCCCTCTAGCTGCTCAAATAACGAAGTTACAGGCACTTTTATATTTGGCAGTCGAGGGGTCACTATGCCATGAAATTTTCGGGGTTTTTCGCAGGTTTTCGTCCGGAATGGTATTTTTGGTTTTTGGGGCAGGGCTCAGGCTGCATTTGAAGCTAACATTCAAGTCTCTAGTCTCCGTGGTTTTGGAGATGGAGCCTTTTGAAAAAGTGCAAGTTTGACCCCTCTAGCTGCTCAAATAACGAAGTTACAGGCACTTTTATATTTGGCAGTCGAGGGGTCACTTTGCCATGAAATTTTCGGGGTTTTTCGCAGGTTTTCGTCCGGAATGGTATTTTTGGTTTTTGGGGCAGGGTTCAGGCTGCATTTGAAGCTAACATTCAAGTCTCTAGTCTCCGTGGTTTTGGAGATGGAGCCTTTTGAAAAAGTGCAAGTTTGACCCCTCTAGCTGCTCAAATAACGAAGTTACAGGCACTTTTATATTTGGCAGTCGAGGGGTCACTTTGCCATGAAATTTTCGGGGTTTTTCGCAGGTTTTCGTCCGTAATGGTATTTTTGGTTTTTGGGGCAGGGTTCAGGCTGCATTTGAAGCTAACATTCAAGTCTCTAGTCTCCGTGGTTTTGGAGATGGAGCCTTTTGAAAAAGTGCAAGTTTGACCCCTCTAGCTGCTCAAATAACGAAGTTACAGGCACTTTTATATTTGGCAGTCGAGGGGTCACTTTGCCATGAAATTTTCGGGGTTTTTCGCAGGTTTTCTTCCGGAATGGTATTTTTGGTTTTTGGGGCAGGGTTCAGGCTGCATTTGAAGCTAACATTCAAGTCTCTAGTCTCCGTGGTTTTGGAGATGGAGCCTTTTGAAAAAGTGCAAGTTTGACCCCTCTAGCTGCTCAAATAACGAAGTTACAGGCACTTTTATATTTGGCAGTCGAGGGGTCACTTTGCCATGAAATTTTCGGGGTTTTTCGCAGGTTTTCGTCCGGAATGGTATTTTTGGTTTTTGGGGCAGGGTTCAGGCTGCATTTGAAGCTAACATTCAAGTCTCTAGTCTCCGTGGTTTTGGAGATGGAGCCTTTTGAAAAAGTGCAAGTTTGACCCCTCTAGCTGCTCAAATAACGAAGTTACAGGCACTTTTATATTTGGCAGTCGAGGGGTCACTTTGCCATGAAATTTTCGGGGTTTTTCGCAGGTTTTCGTCCGGAATGGTATTTTTGGTTTTTGGGGCAGGGTTCAGGCTGCATTTGAAGCTAACATTCAAGTCTCTAATCTCCGTGGTTTTGGAGATGGAGCCTTTTGAAAAAGTGCAAGTTTGACCCCTCTAGCTGCTCAAATAACGAAGTTACAGGCACTTTTATATTTGGCAGTCGAGGGGTCACTTTGCCATGAAATTTTCGGAGTTTTTCGCAGGTTTTCGTCCGGAATGGTATTTTTGGTTTTTGGGGCAGGGTTCAGGCTGCATTTGAAGCTAATATTCAAGTCTCTAGTCTCCGTGGTTTTGGAGATGGAGCCTTTTGAAAAAGTGCAAGTTTGACCCCTCTAGCTGCTCAAATAACGAAGTTACAGGCACTTTTATATTTGGCAGTCGAGGGGTCACTTTGCCATGAAATTTTCGGGGTTTTTCCCACGTTTTTGTCCGGAATGGTATTTTGGTTTTTGAGGCAGGGATCAGGCTGCATTTGAAGCTAAAATTCAAGCCTCTAGCCTTCGGGGTTTTGGAGAAGGAGCCTTTTGAAAAAGTGCAAGTTTGACCCCTCTAGCTGCTCAAATAACGAAGTTACAGGCACTTTTATATTTGGCAGTCGAGGGGTCACTTTGCCATGAAATTTTCGGGGTTTTTCGCAGGTTTTCGTCCGGAATGGTATTTTTGGTTTTTGGGGCAGGGTTCAGGCTGCATTTGAAGCTAACATTCAAGTCTCTAGTCTTCGTGGTTTTGGAGATGAAGCCTTTTGAAAAAGTGCAAGTTTGACCCCTCTAGCTGCTCAAATAACGAAGTTACAGGCACTTTGATATTTGGCAGTCGAGGGGTCACTTTGCCATGAAATTTTCGGGGTTTTTCGCAGGTTTTCGTCCGGAATGGTATTTTTGGTTTTTGGGGCAGGGTTCAGGCTGCATTTGAAGCTAACATTCAAGTGTCTAGTCTCCGTGGTTTTGGAGATGGAGCCTTTTGAAAAAGTGCAAGTTTGACCCCTCTAGCTGCTCAAATAACGAAGTTACAGGCACTTTTATATTTGGCAGTCGAGGGGTCACTTTGCCATGAAATTTTCGGGGTTTTTCGCAGGTTTTCGTCCGGAATGGTATTTTTGGTTTTTGGGGCAGGGTTCAGGCTGCATTGGAAGCTAACATTCAAGTCTCTAGTCTCCGTGGTTTTGGAGATGGAGCCTTTTGAAAAAGTGCAAGTTTGACCCCTCTAGCTGCTCAAATAACGAAGTTACAGGCACTTTTATATTTGGCAGTCGAGGGGTCACTTTGCCATGAAATTTTCGGGGTTTTTCGCAGGTTTTCGTCCGGAATGGTATTTTTGGTTTTTGGGGCAGGGTTCAGGCTGCATTTGAAGCTAACATTCAAGTCTCTAGTCTCCGTGGCTTTGGAGATGGAGCCTTTTGAAAAAGTGCAAGTTTGACCCCTCTAGCTGCTCAAATAACGAAGTTACAGGCACTTTTATATTTGGCAGTCGAGGGGTCACTTTGCCATGAAATTTTCGGGGTTTTTCGCAGGTTTTCGTCCGGAATGGTATTTTTGGTTTTTGGGGCAGGGTTCAGGCTGCATTTGAAGCTAACATTCAAGTCTCTAGTCTCCGTGGTTTTGGAGATGGAGCCTTTTGAAAAAGTGCAAGTTTGACCCCTCTAGCTGCTCAAATAACGAAGTTACAGGCACTTTTATATTTGGCAGTCGAGGGGTCACTTTGCCATGAAATTTTCGGGGTTTTTCGCAGGTTTTCGTCCGGAATGGTATTTTTGGTTTTTGGGGCAGGGTTCAGGCTGCATTTGAAGCTAACATTCAAGTCTCTAGTCTCCGTGGCTTTGGAGATGGAGCCTTTTGAAAAGTGCAAGTTTGACCCCTCTAGCTGCTCAAATAACGAAGTTACAGGCACTTTTATATTTGGCAGTCGAGGGGTCACTTTGCCATGAAATTTTCGGGGTTTTTCGCAGGTTTTCGTCCGGAATGGTATTTTTGGTTTTTGGGGCAGGGTTCAGGCTGCATTTTAAGCTAACATTCAAGTCTCTAGCCTTCGGGGTTTTGGAGAAGGAGCCTTTTGAAAAGGTGCAAGTTTGACCCCTCTAGCTGCTCAAATAACGAAGTTACAGGCACTTTTATATTTGGCAGTCGAGGGGTCACTTTGCCATGAAATTTTCGGGGTTTTTCGCAGGTTTTCGTCCGGAATGGTATTTTTGGTTTTTGGGGCAGGGTTCAGGCTGCATTTTAAGCTAAAATTCAAGCCTCTAGCCTTCGGGGTTTTGGAGATGGAGCCTTTTGAAAAAGTGCAAGTTTGACCCCTCTAGCTGCTCAAATAACGAAGTTACAGGCACTTTTATATTTGGCAGTCGAGGGGTCACTTTGCCATGAAATTTTCGGGGTTTTTCGCAGGTTTTCTTCCGGAATGGTATTTTTGGTTTTTGGGGCAGGGTTCAGGCTGCATTTGAAGCTAACATTCAAGTCTCTAGCCTTCGGTGTTTTGGAGAAGGAGCCTTTTGAAAAAGTGCAAGTTTGACCCCTCTAGCTGCTCAAATAACGAAGTTACAGGCACTTTTATATTTGGCAGTCGAGGGGTCACTTTGCCATGAAATTTTCGGGGTTTTTCGCAGGTTTTCGTCCGGAATGGTATTTTTGGTTTTTGGGGCAGGGTTCAGGCTGCATTTGAAGCTAACATTCAAGTCTCTAGTCTCCGTGGCTTTGGAGATGGAGCCTTTTGAAAAGTGCAAGTTTGACCCCTCTAGCTGCTCAAATAACGAAGTTACAGGCACTTTTATATTTGGCAGTCGAGGGGTCACTTTGCCATGAAATTTTCGGGGTTTTTCGCAGGTTTTCGTCCAGAATGGTATTTTTGGTTTTTGGGGCAGGGTTCAGGCTGCATTTTAAGCTAAAATTCAAGCCTCTAGCCTTCGGGGTTTTGGAGAAGGAGCCTTTTGAAAAAGTGCAAGTTTGACCCCTCTAGCTGCTCAAATAACGAAGTTACAGGCACTTTTATATTTGGCAGTCGAGGGGTCACTTTGCCATGAAATTTTCGGGGTTTTTCGCAGGTTTTCGTCCGGAATGGTATTTTTGGTTTTTGGGGCAGGGTTCAGGCTGCATTTGAAGCTAACATTCAAGTCTATAGTCTCCGTGGTTTTGGAGATGGAGCCTTTTGAAAAAGTGCAAGTTTGACCCCTCTAGCTGCTCAAATAACGAAGTTACAGGCACTTTTATATTTGGCAGTCGAGGGGTCACTTTGCCATGAAATTTTCGGGGTTTTTCGCAGGTTTTCGTCCGGAATGGTATTTTTGGTTTTTGGGGCAGGGTTCAGGCTGCATTTGAAGCTAACATTCAAGTCTCTAGTCTCCGTGGTTTTGGAGATGGAGCCTTTTGAAAAAGTGCAAGTTTGACCCCTCTAGCTGCTCAAATAACGAAGTTACAGGCACTTTTATATTTGGCAGTCGAGGGGTCACTTTGCCATGAAATTTTCGGGGTTTTTCGCAGGTTTTCGTCCGTAATGGTATTTTTGGTTTTTGGGGCAGGGTTTAGGCTGCATTTGAAGCTAACATTCAAGTCTCTAGTCTCCGTGGTTTTGGAGATGGAGCCTTTTGAAAAAGTGCAAGTTTGACCCCTCTAGCTGCTCAAATAACGAAGTTACAGGCACTTTTATATTTGGCAGTCGAGGGGTCACTTTGCCATGAAATTTTCGGGGTTTTTCGCAGCTTTTCGTCCGGAATGGTATTTTTGGTTTTTGGGGCAGGGTTCAGGCTGCATTTGAAGCTAACATTCAAGTCTCTAGTCTCCGTGGTTTTGGAGATGGAGCCTTTTGAAAAAGTGCAAGTTTGACCCCTCTAGCTGCTCAAATAACGAAGTTACAGGCACTTTTATATTTGGCAGTCGAGGGGTCACTTTGAAATGAAATTTTCGGGGTTTTTCGCAGGTTTTCGTCCGGAATGGTATTTTTGGTTTTTGGGGCAGGGTTCAGGCTGCATTTGAAGCTAACATTCAAGTCTCTAGTCTCCGTGGCTTTGGAGATGGAGCCTTTTGAAAAGTGCAAGTTTGACCCCTCTAGCTGCTCAAATAACGAAGTTACAGGCACTTTTATATTTGGCAGTCGAGGGGTCACTTTGCCATGAAATTTTCGGGGTTTTTCCCAGGTTTTCGTCCAGAATGGTATTTTTGGTTTTTGGGGCAGGGTTCAGGCTGCATTTTAAGCTAAAATTCAAGCCTCTAGCCTTCGGGGTTTTGGAGAAGGAGCCTTTTGAAAAAGTGCAAGTTTGACCCCTCTAGCTGCTCAAATAACGAAGTTACAGGCACTTTTATATTTGGCAGTCGAGGGGTCACTTTGCCATGAAATTTTCGGGGTTTTTCGCAGGTTTTCGTCCGGAATGGTATTTTTGGTTTTTGGGGCAGGGTTCAGGCTGCATTTGAAGCTAACATTCAAGTCTCTAGTCTCCGTGGTTTTGGAGATGGAGCCTTTTGAAAAAGTGCAAGTTTGACCCCTCTAGCTGCTCAAATAACGAAGTTACAGGCACTTTTATATTTGGCAGTCGAGGGGTCACTTTGCCATGAAATTTTCGGGGTTTTTCGCAGGTTTTCTTCCGGAATGGTATTTTTGGTTTTTGGGGCAGGGTTCAGGCTGCATTTGAAGCTAACATTCAAGTCTCTAGTCTCCGTGGTTTTGGAGATGGAGCCTTTTGAAAAAGTGCAAGTTTGACCCCTCTAGCTGCTCAAATAACGAAGTTACAGGCACTTTTATATTTGGCAGTCGAGGGGTCACTTTGCCATGAAATTTTCGGGGTTTTTCGCAGGTTTTCTTCCGGAATGGTATTTTTGGTTTTTGGGGCAGGGTTCAGGCTGCATTTGAAGCTAACATTCAAGTCTCTAGTCTCCGTGGTTTTGGAGATGGAGCCTTTTGAAAAAGTGCAAGTTTGACCCCTCTAGCTGCTCAAATAACGAAGTTACAGGCACTTTTATATTTGGCAGTCGAGGGGTCACTTTGCCATGAAATTTTCGGGGTTTTTCGCAGGTTTTCGTCCGGAATGGTATTTTTGGTTTTTGGGGCAGGGTTCAGGCTGCATTTGAAGCTAACATTCAAGTCTCTAGTCTCCGTGGTTTTGGAGATGGAGCCTTTTGAAAAAGTGCAAGTTTGACCCCTCTAGCTGCTCAAATAACGAAGTTACAGGCACTTTTATATTTGGCAGTCGAGGGGTCACTTTGCCATGAAATTTTCGGGGTTTTTCGCAGGTTTTCTTCCGGAATGGTATTTTTGGTTTTTGGGGCAGGGTTCAGGCTGCATTTGAAGCTAACATTCAAGTCTCTAGTCTCCGTGGTTTTGGAGATGGAGCCTTTTGAAAAAGTGCAAGTTTGACCCCTCTAGCTGCTCAAATAACGAAGTTACACGCACTTTTATATTTGGCAGTCGAGGGGTCACTTTGCCATGAAATTTTCGGGGTTTTTCGCAGGTTTTCTTCCGGAATGGTATTTTTGGTTTTTGGGGCAGGGTTCATGCTGCATTTGAAGCTAACATTCAAGTCTCTAGTCTCCGTGGTTTTGGAGATGGAGCCTTTTGAAAAAGTGCAAGTTTGACCCCTCTAGCTGCTCAAATAACGAAGTTACAGGCACTTTTATATTTGGCAGTCGAGGGGTCACTTTGCCATGAAATTTTCGGGGTTTTTCGCAGGTTTTCGTCCGTAACGGTATTTTTGGTTTTTGGGGCAGGGTTCAGGCTGCATTTGAAGCTAACATTCAAGTCTCTAGTCTCCGTGGTTTTGGAGATGGAGCCTTTTGAAAAAGTGCAAGTTTTACCCCTCTACCTGCTCAAATAACGAAGTTACAGGCACTTTTATATTTGGCAGTCGAGGGGTCACTTTGCCATGAAATTTTCGGGGTTTTTCGCAGGTTTTCGTCCGGAATGGTATTTTTGGTTTTTGGGGCAGGGTTCAGGCTGCATTTGAAGCTAACATTCAAGTCTCTAGTCTCCGTGGTTTTGGAGATGGAGCCTTTTGAAAAAGTGCAAGTTTGACCCCTCTAGCTGCTCAAATAACGAAGTTACAGGCACTTTTATATTTGGCAGTCGAGGGGTCACTTTGCCATGAAATTTTCGGGGTTTTTCGCAGGTTTTCGTCCGGAATGGTATTTTTGGTTTTTGGGGCAGGGTTCAGGCTGCATTTGAAGCTAACATTCAAGTCTCTAGTCTCCGTGGTTTTGGAGATGGAGCCTTTTGAAAAAGTGCAAGTTTGACCCCTCTAGCTGCTCAAATAACGAAGTTACAGGCACTTTTATATTTGGCAGTCGAGGGGTCACTTTGCCATGAAATTTTCGGGGTTTTTCGCAGGTTTTCGTCCGGAATGGTATTTTTGGTTTTTGGGGCAGGGTTCAGGCTGCATTTGAAGCTAACATTCAAGTCTCTAGTCTCCGTGGTTTTGGAGATGGGGCCTTTTGAAAAAGTGCAAGTTTGACCCCTCTAGCTGCTCAAATAACGAAGTTACAGGCACTTTTATATTTGGCAGTCGAGGGGTCACTTTGCCATGAAATTTTCGGGGTTTTTCGCAGGTTTTCGTCCGGAATGGTATTTTTGGTTTTTGGGGCAGGGTTCAGGCTGCATTTGAAGCTAACATTCAAGTCTCTAGTCTCCGTGGTTTTGGAGATGGAGCCTTTTGAAAAAGTGCAAGTTTGACCCCTCTAGCTGCTCAAATAACGAAGTTACAGGCACTTTTATATTTGGCAGTCGAGGGGTCACTTTGCCATGAAATTTTCGGGGTTTTTCGCAGGTTTTCGTCCGGAATGGTATTTTTGGTTTTTGGGGCAGGGTTCAGGCTGCATTTGAAGCTAACATTCAAGTCTCTAGTCTCCGTGGTTTTGGAGATGGAGCCTTTTGAAAAAGTGCAAGTTTGACCCCTCTAGCTGCTCAAATAACGAAGTTACAGGCACTTTTATATTTGGCAGTCGAGGGGTCACTTTGCCATGAAATTTTCGGGGTTTTTCGCAGGTTTTCGTCCGGAATGGTATTTTTGGTTTTTGGGGCAGGGTTCAGGCTGCATTTGAAGCTAACATTCAAGTCTCTAGTCTCCGTGGTTTTGGAGATGGAGCCTTTTGAAAAAGTGCAAGTTTGACCCCTCTAGCTGCTCAAATAACGAAGTTACAGGCACTTTTATATTTGGCAGTCGAGGGGTCACTTTGCCATGAAATTTTCGGGGTTTTTCGCAAGTTTTCGTCCGGAATGGTATTTTTGGTTTTTGGGGCAGGGTTCATGCTGCATTTGAAGCTAAAATTCAAGCCTCTAGCATTCGGGGTTTTGGAGAAGGAGCCTTTTGAATAAGTGCAAGTTTGACCCCTCTAGCTGCTCAAATAACGAAGTTACAGGCACTTTTATATTTGGCAGTCGAGGGGTCACTTTGCCATGAAATTTTCGGGGTTTTTCGCAGGTTTTCGTCCGGAATGGTATTTTTGGTTTTTGGGGCAGGGTTCAGGCTGCATTTGAAGCTAACATTCAAGTCTCTTGCCTTCGGGGTTTTGGAGATGGAGCCTTTTGAAAAAGTGCAAGTTTGACCCCTCTAGCTGCTCAAATAACGAAGTTACAGGCACTTTTATATTTGGCAGTCGAGGGGTCACTTTGCCATGAAATTTTCGGGGTTTTTCGCAGGTTTTCGTCCGGAATGGTATTTTTGGTTTTTGGGGCAGGGTTCAGGCTGCATTTGAAGCTAACATTCAAGTCTCTAGTCTCCGTGGTTTTGGAGATGGGGCCTTTTGAAAAAGTGCAAGTTTGACCCCTCTAGCTGCTCAAATAACGAAGTTACAGGCACTTTTATATTTGGCAGTCGAGGGGTCACTTTGCCATGAAATTTTCGGGGTTTTTCGCAGGTTTTCGTCCGGAATGGTATTTTTGGTTTTTGGGGCAGGGTTCAGGCTGCAATTGAAGCTAACATTCAAGTCTCTAGTCTCCGTGGTTTTGGAGATGGAGCCTTTTGAAAAAGTGCAAGTTTGACCCCTCTAGCTGCTCAAATAACGAAGTTACAGGCACTTTTATATTTGGCAGTCGAGGGGTCACTTTGCCATGAAATTTTCGGGGTTTTTCGCAGGTTTTCGTCCGGAATTGTATTTTTGGTTTTTGGGGCAGTGTTCAGGCTGCATTTGAAGCTAACATTCAAGTCTCTAGTCTCCGTGGTTTTGGAGATGGAGCCTTTTGAAAAAGTGCAAGTTTGGCCCCTCTAGCTGCTCAAATAACGAAGTTACAGGCACTTTTATATTTGGCAGTCGAGAGGTCACTTTGCCATGAAATTTTCGGGGTTTTTCGCAGGTTTTCGTCCGGAATGGTATTTTTGGTTTTTGGGGCAGGGTTCAGGCTGCATTTGAAGCTAACATTCAAGTCTCTAGTCTCCGTGGTTTTGGAGATGGAGCCTTTTGAAAAAGTGCAAGTTTGACCCCTCTAGCTGCTCAAATAACGAAGTTACAGGCACTTTTATATTTGGCAGTCGAGGGGTCACTTTGCCATGAAATTTTCGGGGTTTTTCGCAGGTTTTCGTCCGGAATGGTATTTTTGGTTTTTGGGGCAGGGTTCAGGCTGCATTTGAAGCTAACATTCAAGTCTCTAGTCTCCGTGGTTTTGGAGATGGAGCCTTTTGAAAAAGTGCAAGTTTGACCCCTCTAGCTGCTCAAATAACGAAGTTACAGGCACTTTTATATTTGGCAGTCGAGAGGTCACTTTGCCATGAAATTTTCAGGGTTTTTCGCAGGTTTTCTTCCGGAATGGTATTTTTGGTTTTTGGGGCAGGGTTCAGGCTGCATTTGAAGCTAACATTCAAGTCTCTAGTCTCCGTGGTTTTGGAGATGGAGCCTTTTGAAAAAGTGCAAGTTTGACCCCTCTAGCTGCTCAAATAACGAAGTTACAGGCACTTTTATATTTGGCAGTCGAGGGGTCACTTTGCCATGAAATTTTCGGGGTTTTTCGCAGGTTTTCGTCCGGAATGGTATTTTTGGTTTTTGGGGCAGGGTTCAGGCTGGATTTGAAGCTAACATTCAAGTCTCTAGTCTCCGTGGTTTTGGAGATGGAGCCTTTTGAAAAAGTGCAAGTTTGACCCCTCTAGCTGCTCAAATAACGAAGTTACAGGCACTTTTATATTTGGCAGTCGAGGGGTCACTTTGCCATGAAATTTTCGGGGTTTTTCGCAGGTTTTCGTCCGGAATGGTATTTTTGGTTTTTGGGGCAGGGTTCAGGCTGCATTTGAAGCTAACATTCAAGTCTCTAGTCTCCGTGGTTTTGGAGATGGAGCCTTTTGAAAAAGTGCAAGTTTGACCCCTCTAGCTGCTCAAATAACGAAGTTACAGGCACTTTTATATTTGGCAGTCGAGGGGTCACTTTGCCATGAAATTTTCGGGGTTTTTCGCAGGTTTTCGTCCGGAATGGAATTTTTGGTTTTTGGGGCAGGGTTCAGGCTGCATTTGAAGCTAACATTCAAGTCTCTAGTCTCCGTGGTTTTGGAGATGGAGCCTTTTGAAAAAGTGCAAGTTTGACCCCTCTAGCTGCTCAAATAACGAAGTTACAGGCACTTTTATATTTGGCAGTCGAGGGGTCACTTTGCCATGAAATTTTCGGGGTTTTTCGCAGGTTTTCGTCCGGAATGGTATTTTTGGTTTTTGGGGCAGGGTTCAGGCTGCATTTGAAGCTAACATTCAAGTCTCTAGCCTTCGGGGTTTTGGAGATGGAGCCTTTTGAAAAAGTGCAAGTTTGACCCCTCTAGCTGCTCAAATAACGAAGTTACAGGCACTTTTATATTTGGCAGTCGAGGGGTCACTTTGCCATGAAATTTTCGGGGTTTTTCGCAGGTTTTCGTCCGGAATGGTATTTTTGGTTTTTGGGGCAGGGCTCAGGCTGCATTTGAAGCTAACATTCAAGTCTCTAGTCTCCGTGGTTTTGGAGATGGAGCCTTTTGAAAAAGTGCAAGTTTGACCCCTCTAGCTGCTCAAATAACGAAGTTACAGGCACTTTTATATTTGGCAGTCGAGGGGTCACTTTGCCATGAAATTTTCGGGGTTTTTCGCAGGTTTTCTTCCGGAATGGTATTTTTGGTTTTTGGGGCAGGGTTCAGGCTGCATTTGAAGCTAACATTCAAGTCTCTAGCCTTCGGGGTTTTGGAGATGGAGCCTTTTGAAAAAGTGCAAGTTTGACCCCTCTAGCTGCTCAAATAACGAAGTTACAGGCACTTTTATATTTGGCAGTCGAGGGGTCACTTTGCCATGAAATTTTCGGGGTTTTTCGCAGGTTTTCTTCCGGAATGGTATTTTTGGTTTTTGGGGCAGGGTTCAGGCTGCATTTGAAGCTAACATTCAAGTCTCTAGCCTTCGGGGTTTTGGAGATGGAGCCTTTTGAAAAAGTGCAAGTTTGACCCCTCTAGCTGCTCAAATAACGAAGTTACAGGCACTTTTATATTTGGCAGTCGAGGGGTCACTTTGCCATGAAATTTTCGGGGTTTTTCGCAGGTTTTCGTCCGGAATGGTATTTTTGGTTTTTGGGGCAGGGCTCAGGCTGCATTTGAAGCTAACATTCAAGTCTCTAGTCTCCGTGGTTTTGGAGATGGAGCCTTTTGAAAAAGTGCAAGTTTGACCCCTCTAGCTGCTCAAATAACGAAGTTACAGGCACTTTTATATTTGGCAGTCGAGGGGTCACTTTGCCATGAAATTTTCAGGGTTTTTCGCAGGTTTTCGTCCGGAATGGTATTTTTGGTTTTTGGGGCAGGGTTCAGGCTGCATTTGAAGCTAACATTCAAGTCTCTAGCCTTCGGGGTTTTGGAGATGGAGCCTTTTGAAAAAGTGCAAGTTTGACCCCTCTAGCTGCTCAAATAACGAAGTTACAGGCACTTTTATATTTGGCAGTCGAGGGGTCACTTTGCCATGAAATTTTCGGGGTTTTTCGCAGGTTTTCGTCCGGAATGGTATTTTTGGTTTTTGGGGCAGGGTTCAGGCTGCATTTGAAGCTAACGTTCAAGTCTCTAGTCTCCGTGGTTTTGGAGATGGAGCCTTTTGAAAAAGTGCAAGTTTGACCCCTCTAGCTGCTCAAATAACGAAGTTACAGGCACTTTTATATTTGGCAGTCGAGGGGTCACTTTGCCATGAAATTTTCGGGGTTTTTCGCAGGTTTTCGTCCGGAATGGTATTTTTGGTTTTTGGGGCAGGGTTCAGGCTGCATTTGAAGCTAACATTCAAGTCTCTAGTCTCCGTGGTTTTAGAGATGGAGCCTTTTGAAAAAGTGCAAGTTTGACCCCTCTAGCTGCTCAAATAACGAAGTTACAGGCACTTTTATATTTGGCAGTCGAGGGGTCACTTTGCTATGAAATTTTCGGGGTTTTTCGCAGGTTTTCGTCCGGAATGGTATTTTTGGTTTTTGGGGCAGGGTTCAGGCTGCATTTGAAGCTAACATTCAAGTCTCTAGTCTCCGTGGTTTTGGAGATGGAGCCTTTTGAAAAAGTGCAAGTTTGACCCCTCTAGCTGCTCAAATAACGAAGTTACAGGCACTTTTATATTTGGCAGTCGAGGGGTCACTTTGCCATGAAATTTTCGGGGTTTTTCGCAGGTTTTCTTCCGGAATGGTATTTTTGGTTTTTGGGGCAGGGTTCAGGCTGCATTTGAAGCTAACATTCAAGTCTCTAGTCTCCGTGGTTTTGGAGATGGAGCCTTTTGAAAAAGTGCAAGTTTGACCCCTCTAGCTGCTCAAATAACGAAGTTACAGGCACTTTTATATTTGGCAGTCGAGGGGTCACTTTGCCATGAAATTTTCGGGGTTTTTCGCAGGTTTTCGTCCGGAATGGTATTTTTGGTTTTTGGGGCAGGGTTCAGGCTGCATTTGAAGCTAACATTCAAGTCTCTAGTCTCCGTGGTTTTGGAGATGGAGCCTTTTGAAAAAGTGCAAGTTTGACCCCTCTAGCTGCTCAAATAACGAAGTTACAGGCACTTTTATATTTGGCAGTCGAGGGGTCACTTTGCCATGAAATTTTCGGGGTTTTTCGCAGGTTTTCGTCCGGAATGGTATTTTTGGTTTTTGGGGCAGGGTTCAGGCTGCATTTGAAGCTAACATTCAAGTCTCTAGTCTCCGTGGTTTTGGAGATGGAGCCTTTTGAAAAAGTGCAAGTTTGACTCCTCTAGCTGCTCAAATAACGAAGTTACAGGGACTTTTATATTTGGCAGTCGAGGGGTCACTTTACCATGAAATTTTAGGGGTTTTTCGCAGGTTTTCGTCCGGAATGGTATTTTTGGTTTTTGGGGCAGGGTTCAGGCTGCATTTGAAGCTAACATTCAAGTCTCTAGTCTCCGTGGTTTTGGAGATGGAGCCTTTTGAAAAAGTGCAAGTTTGACCCCTCTAGCTGCTCAAATAACGAAGTTACAGGCACTTTTATATTTGGCAGTCGAGGGGTCACTTTGCCATGAAATTTTCGGGGTTTTTCGCAGGTTTTCGTCCGGAATGGTATTTTTGGTTTTTGGGGCAGGGTTCAGGCTGCATTTGAAGCTAACATTCAAGTCTCTAGTCTCCGTGGTTTTGGAGATGGAGCCTTTTGAAAAAGTGCAAGTTTGACCCCTCTAGCTGCTCAAATAACGAAGTTACAGGCACTTTTATATTTGGCAGTCGAGGGGTCACTTTGCCATGAAATTTTCGGGGTTTTTCGCAGGTTTTCGTCCGGAATGGTATTTTTGGTTTTTGGGGCAGGGTTCAGGCTGCATTTGAAGCTAACATTCAAGTCTCTAGTCTCCGTGGTTTTGGAGATGGAGCCTTTTGAAAAAGTGCAAGTTTGACCCCTCTAGCTGCTCAAATAACGAAGTTACAGGCACTTTTATATTTGGCAGTCGAGGGGTCACTTTGCTATGAAATTTTCGGGGTTTTTCGCAGGTTTTCGTCCGGAATGGTATTTTTGGTTTTTGGGGCAGGGTTCAGGCTGCATTTGAAGCTAACATTCAAGTCTCTAGTCTCCGTGGTTTTGGAGATGGAGCCTTTTGAAAAAGTGCAAGTTTGACCCCTCTAGCTGCTCAAATAACGAAGTTACACGCACTTTTATATTTGGCAGTCGAGGGGTCACTTTGCCATGAAATTTTCGGGGTTTTTCGCAGGTTTTCGTCCGGAATGGTATTTTTGGTTTTTGGGGCAGGGTTCAGGCTGCATTTGAAGCTAACATTCAAGTCTCTAGTCTCCGTGGTTTTGGAGATGGAGCCTTTTGAAAAAGTGCAACTTTGACCCCTCTAGCTGCTCAAATAACGAAGTTACAGGCACTTTTATATTTGGCAGTCGAGGGGTCACTTTGCCATGAAATTTTCGGGGTTTTTCGCAGGTTTTCGTCCGGAATGGTATTTTTGGTTTTTGGGGCAGGGTTCAGGCTGCATTTGAAGCTAACATTCAAGTGTCTAGTCTCCGTGGTTTTGGAGATGGAGCCTTTTGAAAAAGTGCAAGTTTGACCCCTCTAGCTGCTCAAATAACGAAGTTACAGGCACTTTTATATTTGGCAGTCGAGGGGTCACTTTGCCATGAAATTTTCGGGGTTTTTCGCAGGTTTTCGTCCGGAATGGTATTTTTGGTTTTTGGGGCAGGGTTCAGGCTGCATTTGAAGCTAACATTCAAGTCTCTAGTCTCCGTGGTTTTGGAGATGGAGCCTTTTGAAAAAGTGCAAGTTTGACCCCTCTAGCTGCTCAAATAACGAAGTTACAGGCACTTTTATATTTGGCAGTCGAGGGGTCACTTTGCCTTGAAATTTTCGGGGTTTTTCGCAGGTTTTCGTCCGGAATGGTATTTTTGGTTTTTGGGGCAGGGTTCAGGCTGCATTTGAAGCTAACATTCAAGTCTCTAGTCTCCGTGGTTTTGGAGATGGAGCCTTTTGAAAAAGTGCAAGTTTGACCCCTCTAGCTGCTCAAATAACGAAGTTACAGGCACTTTTATATTTGGCAGTCGAGGGGTCACTTTGCCATGAAATTTTCGGGGTTTTTCGCAGGTTTTCTTCCGGAATGGTATTTTTGGTTTTTGGGGCAGGGTTCAGGCTGCATTTGAAGCTAACATTCAAGTCTCTAGTTTCCGTGGTTTTGGAGATGGAGCCTTTTGAAAAAGTGCAAGTTTGACCCCTCTAGCTGCTGAAATAACGAAGTTACAGGCACTTTTATATTTGGCAGTCGAGGGGTCACTTTGCCATGAAATTTTCGGGGTTTTTCGCAGGTTTTCGTCCGGAATGGTATTTTTGGTTTTTGGGGCAGGGTTCAGGCTGCATTTGAAGCTAACATTCAAGTCTCTAGTCTCCGTGGTTTTGGAGATGGAGCCTTTTGAAAAAGTGCAAGTTTGACCCCTCTAGCTGCTCAAATAACGAAGTTACACGCACTTTTATATTTGGCAGTCGAGGGGTCACTTTGCCATGAAATTTTCGGGGTTTTTCACAGGTTTTCGTCCGGAATGGTATTTTTGGTTTTTGGGGCAGGGTTCAGGCTGCATTTGAAGCTAACATTCAAGTCTCTAGTCTCCGTGGTTTTGGAGATGGAGCCTTTTGAAAAAGTGCAAGTTTGACCCCTCTAGCTGCTCAAATAACGAAGTTACAGGCACTTTTATATTTGGCAGTCGAGGGGTCACTTTGCCATGAAATTTTCGGGGTTTTTCGCAGGTTTTCGTCCGGAATGGTATTTTTGGTTTTTGGGGCAGGGTTCAGGCTGCATTTGAAGCTAACATTCAAGTCTCTAGTCTCCGTGGTTTTGGAGATGGAGCCTTTTGAAAAAGTGCAAGTTTGACCCCTCTAGCTGCTCAAATAACGAAGTTACAGGCACTTTTATATTTGGCAGTCGAGGGGTCACTTTGCCATGAAATTTTCGGGGTTTTTCGCAGGTTTTCGTCCGGAATTGTATTTTTGGTTTTTGGGGCAGGGTTCAGGCTGCATTTGAAGCTAACATTCAAGTCTCTAGTCTCCGTGGTTTTGGAGATGGAGCCTTTTGAAAAAGTGCAAGTTTGACCCCTCTAGCTGCTCAAATAACGAAGTTACAGGCACTTTTATATTTGGCAGTCGAGGGGTCACTTTGCCATGAAATTTTCGGGGTTTTTCGCAGGTTTTCGTCCGGAATGGTATTTTTGGTTTTTGGGGCAGGGTTCAGGCTGCATTTGAAGCTAACATTCAAGTCTCTAGTCTCCGTGGTTTTGGAGATGGAGCCTTTTGAAAAAGTGCAAGTTTGACCCCTCTAGCTGCTGAAATAACGAAGTTACAGGCACTTTTATATTTGGCAGTCGAGGGGTCACTTTGCCATGAAATTTTCGGGGTTTTTCGCAGGTTTTCTTCCGGAATGGTATTTTTGGTTTTTGGGGCAGGGTTCAGGCTGCATTTGAAGCTAACATTCAAGTCTCTAGTCTCCGTGGTTTTGGAGATGGAGCCTTTTGAAAAAGTGCAAGTTTGACCCCTCTAGCTGCTGAAATAACGAAGTTACAGGCACTTTTATATTTGGCAGTCGAGGGGTCACTTTGCCATGAAATTTTCGGGGTTTTTCGCAGGTTTTCGTCCGGAATGGTATTTTTGGTTTTTGGGGCAGGGTTCAGGCTGCATTTGAAGCTAACATTCAAGTCTCTAGTCTCCGTGGTTTTGAAGATGGAGCCTTTTGAAAAAGTGCAAGTTTGACCCCTCTAGCTGCTCAAATAACGAAGTTACAGGCACTTTTATATTTGGCAGTCGAGGGGTCACTTTGCCATGAAATTTTCGGGGTTTTTCGCAGGTTTTCGTCCGGAATGGTATTTTTGGTTTTTGGGGCAGGGTTCAGGCTGCATTTGAAGCTAACATTCAAGTCTCTAGTCTCCGTGGTTTTGGAGATGGAGCCTTTTGAAAAAGTGCAAGTTTGACCCCTCTAGCTGCTCAAATAACGAAGTTACAGGCACTTTTATATTTGGCAGTCGAGGGGTCACTTTGCCATGAAATTTTCGGGGTTTTTCGCAGGTTTTCTTCCGGAATGGTATTTTTGGTTTTTGGGGCAGGGTTCAGGCTGCATTTGAAGCTAACATTCAAGTCTCTAGTCTCCGTGGTTTTGGAGATGGAGCCTTTTGAAAAAGTGCAAGTTTGACCCCTCTAGCTGCTCAAATAACGAAGTTACAGGCACTTTTATATTTGGCAGTCGAGGGGTCACTTTGCCATGAAATTTTCGGGGTTTTTCGCAGGTTTTCTTCCGGAATGGTATTTTTGGTTTTTGGGGCAGGGTTCAGGCTGCATTTGAAGCTAACATTCAAGTCTCTAGTCTCCGTGGTTTTGAAGATGGAGCCTTTTGAAAAAGTGCAAGTTTGACCCCTCTAGCTGCTCAAATAACGAAGTTACAGGCACTTTTATATTTGGCAGTCGAGGGGTCACTTTGCCATGAAATTTTCGGGGTTTTTCGCAGGTTTTCGTCCGGAATGGTATTTTTGGTTTTTGGGGCAGGGTTCAGGCTGCATTTGAAGCTAACATTCAAGTCTCTAGTCTCCGTGGTTTTGGAGATGGAGCCTTTTGAAAAAGTGCAAGTTTGACCCCTCTAGCTGCTCAAATAACGAAGTTACAGGCACTTTTATATTTGGCAGTCGAGGGGTCACTTTGCCATGAAATTTTCGGGGTTTTTCGCAGGTTTTCTTCCGGAATGGTATTTTTGGTTTTTGGGGCAGGGTTCAGGCTGCATTTGAAGCTAACATTCAAGTCTCTAGTCTCCGTGGTTTTGGAGATGGAGCCTTTTGAAAAAGTGCAAGTTTGACCCCTCTAGCTGCTCAAATAACGAAGTTACAGGCACTTTTATATTTGGCAGTCGAGGGGTCACTTTGCCATGAAATTTTCGGGGTTTTTCGCAGGTTTTCGTCCGGAATGGTATTTTTGGTTTTTGGGGCAGGGTTCAGGCTGCATTTGAAGCTAACATTCAAGTCTCTAGTCTCCGTGGTTTTGGAGATGGAGCCTTTTGAAAAAGTGCAAGTTTGACCCCTCTAGCTGCTCAAATAACGAAGTTACAGGCACTTTTATATTTGGCAGTCGAGGGGTCACTTTGCCATGAAATTTTCGGGGTTTTTCGCAGGTTTTCGTCCGGAATGGTATTTTTGGTTTTTGGGGCAGGGTTCAGGCTGCATTTGAAGCTAACATTCAAGTCTCTAGTCTCCGTGGTTTTGGAGATGGAGCCTTTTGAAAAAGTGCAAGTTTGACCCCTCTAGCTGCTCAAATAACGAAGTTACAGGCACTTTTATATTTGGCAGTCGAGGGGTCACTTTGCCATGAAATTTTCGGGGTTTTTCGCAGGTTTTCGTCCGGAATGGTATTTTTGGTTTTTGGGGCAGGGTTCAGGCTGCATTTGAAGCTAACATTCAAGTCTCTAGTCTCCGTGGTTTTGGAGATGGAGCCTTTTGAAAAAGTGCAAGTTTGACCCCTCTAGCTGCTCAAATAACGAAGTTACAGGCACTTTTATATTTGGCAGTCGAGGGGTCACTTTGCCATGAAATTTTCGGGGTTTTTCGCAGGTTTTCGTCCGGAATGGTATTTTTGGTTTTTGGGGCAGGGTTCAGGCTGCATTTGAAGCTAACATTCAAGTCTCTAGTCTCCGTGGTTTTGGAGATGGAGCCTTTTGAAAAAGTGCAAGTTTGACCCCTCTAGCTGCTCAAATAACGAAGTTACAGGCACTTTTATATTTGGCAGTCGAGGGGTCACTTTGCCATGAAATTTTCGGGGTTTTTCGCAGGTTTTCGTCCGGAATGGTATTTTTGGTTTTTGGGGCAGGGTTCAGGCTGCATTTGAAGCTAACATTCAAGTCTCTAGTCTCCGTGGTTTTGGAGATGGAGCCTTTTGAAAAAGTGCAAGTTTGACCCCTCTAGCTGCTCAAATAACGAAGTTACAGGCACTTTTATATTTGGCAGTCGAGGGGTCACTTTGCCATGAAATTTTCGGGGTTTTTCGCAGGTTTTCGTCCGGAATGGTATTTTTGGTTTTTGGGGCAGGGTTCAGGCTGCATTTGAAGCTAACATTCAAGTCTCTAGTCTCCGTGGTTTTGGAGATGGAGCCTTTTGAAAAAGTGCAAGTTTGACCCCTCTAGCTGCTCAAATAACGAAGTTACAGGCACTTTTATATTTGGCAGTCGAGGGGTCACTTTGCCATGAAATTTTCGGGGTTTTTCGCAGGTTTTCTTCCGGAATGGTATTTTTGGTTTTTGGGGCAGGGTTCAGGCTGCATTTGAAGCTAACATTCAAGTCTCTAGTCTCCGTGGTTTTGGAGATGGAGCCTTTTGAAAAAGTGCAAGTTTGACCCCTCTAGCTACTCAAATAACGAAGTTACAGGCACTTTTATATTTGGCAGTCGAGGGGTCACTTTGCCATGAAATTTTCGGGGTTTTTCGCAGGTTTTCGTCCGGAATGGTATTTTTGGTTTTTGGGGCAGGGTTCAGGCTGCATTTGAAGCTAACATTCAAGTCTCTAGTCTCCGTGGTTTTGGAGATGGAGCCTTTTGAAAAAGTGCAAGTTTGACCCCTCTAGCTGCTCAAATAACGAAGTTACAGGCACTTTTATATTTGGCAGTCGAGGGGTCACTTTGCCATGAAATTTTCGGGGTTTTTCGCAGGTTTTCGTCCGGAATGGTATTTTTGGTTTTTGGGGCAGGGTTCAGGCTGCATTTGAAGCTAACATTCAAGTCTCTAGTCTCCGTGGTTTTGGAGATGGAGCCTTTTGAAAAAGTGCAAGTTTGACCCCTCTAGCTGCTCAAATAACGAAGTTACAGGCACTTTTATATTTGGCAGTCGAGGGGTCACTTTGCCATGAAATTTTCGGGGTTTTTCGCAGGTTTTCGTCCGGAATGGTATTTTTGGTTTTTGGGGCAGGGTTCAGGCTGCATTTGAAGCTAACATTCAAGTCTCTAGTCTCCGTGGTTTTGGAGATGGAGCCTTTTGAAAAAGTGCAAGTTTGACCCCTCTAGCTGCTCAAATAACGAAGTTACAGGCACTTTTATATTTGGCAGTCGAGGGGTCACTTTGCCATGAAATTTTCGGGGTTTTTCGCAGGTTTTCGTCCGGAATGGTATTTTTAGTTTTTGGGGCAGGGTTCAGGCTGCATTTGAAGCTAACATTCAAGTGTCTAGTCTCCGTGGTTTTGGAGATGGAGCCTTTTGAAAAAGTGCAAGTTTGACCCCTCTAGCTGCTCAAATAACGAAGTTACAGGCACTTTTATATTTGGCAGTCGAGGGGTCATTTTGCCATGAAATTTTCGGGGTTTTTCGCAGGTTTTCGTCCGGAATGGTATTTTTGGTTTTTGGGGCAGGGTTCAGGCTGCATTTGAAGCTAACATTCAAGTCTCTAGTCTCCGTGGTTTTGGAGATGGAGCCTTTTGAAAAAGTGCAAGTTTGACCCCTCTAGCTGCTCAAATAACGAAGTTACACGCACTTTTATATTTGGCAGTCGAGGGGTCACTTTGCCATGAAATTTTCGGGGTTTTTCGCAGGTTTTCTTCCGGAATGGTATTTTTGGTTTTTGGGGCAGGGTTCAGGCTGCATTTGAAGCTAACATTCAAGTCTCTAGTCTCCGTGGTTTTGGAGATGGAGCCTTTTGAAAAAGTGCAAGTTTGACCCCTCTAGCTGCTCAAATAACGAAGTTACAGGCACTTTTATATTTGGCAGTCGAGGGGTCACTTTGCCATGAAATTTTCGGGGTTTTTCGCAGGTTTTCGTCCGGAATGGTATTTTTGGTTTTTGGGGCAGGGTTCAGGCTGCATTTGAAGCTAACATTCAAGTCTCTAGTCTCCGTGGTTTTGGAGATGGAGCCTTTTGAAAAAGTGCAAGTTTGACCCCTCTAGCTGCTCAAATAACGAAGTTACAGGCACTTTTATATTTGGCAGTCGAGGGGTCACTTTGCCATGAAATTTTCGGGGTTTTTCGCAGGTTTTCGTCCGGAATGGTATTTTTGGTTTTTGGGGCAGGGTTCAGGCTGCATTTGAAGCTAACATTCAAGTCTCTAGTCTCCGTGGTTTTGGAGATGGAGCCTTTTGAAAAAGTGCAAGTTTGACCCCTCTAGCTGCTCAAATAACGAAGTTACAGGCACTTTTATATTTGGCAGTCGAGGGGTCACTTTGCCATGAAATTTTCGGGGTTTTTCGCAGGTTTTCGTCCGGAATGGTATTTTTGGTTTTTGGGGCAGGGTTCAGCCTGCATTTGAAGCTAACATTCAAGTCTCTAGTCTCCGTGGTTTTGGAGATGGAGCCTTTTGAAAAAGTGCAAGTTTGACCCCTCTAGCTGCTCAAATAACGAAGTTACAGGCACTTTTATATTTGGCAGTCGAGGGGTCACTTTGCCATGAAATTTTCGGGGTTTTTCGCAGGTTTTCTTCCGGAATGGTATTTTTGGTTTTTGGGGCAGGGTTCAGGCTGCATTTAAAGCTAAAACTCAAGCCTCTAGCTTTCGGGGTTTTGGAGAAGGAGCCTTTTGAAAAAGTGCAAGTTTGACCCCTCTAGCTGCTCAAATAACGAAGTTACAGGCACTTTTATATTTGGCAGTCGAGGGGTCACTTTGCCATGAAATTTTCGGGGTTTTTCGCAGGTTTTCGTCCGGAATGGTATTTTTGGTTTTTGGGGCAGGGTTCAGCCTGCATTTGAAGCTAACATTCAAGTCTCTAGTCTCCGTGGTTTTGGAGATGGAGCCTTTTGAAAAAGTGCAAGTTTGACCCCTCTAGCTGCTCAAATAACGAAGTTACAGGCACTTTTATATTTGGCAGTCGAGGGGTCACTTTGCCATGAAATTTTCGGGGTTTTTCGCAGGTTTTCGTCCGGAATGGTATTTTTGGTTTTTGGGGCAGGGTTCAGGCTGCATTTGAAGCTAACATTCAAGTCTCTAGTCTCCGTGGTTTTGAAGATGGAGCCTTTTGAAAAAGTGCAAGTTTGACCCCTCTAGCTGCTCAAATAACGAAGTTACAGGCACTTTTATATTTGGCAGTCGAGGGGTCACTTTGCCATGAAATTTTCGGGGTTTTTCGCAGGTTTTCGTCCGGAATGGTATTTTTGGTTTTTGGGGCAGGGTTCAGGCTGCATTTGAAGCTAACATTCAAGTCTCTAGTCTCCGTGGTTTTGGAGATGGAGCCTTTTGAAAAAGTGCAAGTTTGACCCCTCTAGCTGCTCAAATAACGAAGTTACAGGCACTTTTATATTTGGCAGTCGAGGGGTCACTTTGCCATGAAATTTTCGGGGTTTTTCGCAGGTTTTCTTCCGGAATGGTATTTTTGGTTTTTGGGGCAGGGTTCAGGCTGCATTTGAAGCTAACATTCAAGTCTCTAGTCTCCGTGGTTTTGGAGATGGAGCCTTTTGAAAAAGTGCAAGTTTGACCCCTCTAGCTGCTCAAATAACGAAGTTACAGGCACTTTTATATTTGGCAGTCGAGGGGTCACTTTGCCATGAAATTTTCGGGGTTTTTCGCAGGTTTTCTTCCGGAATGGTATTTTTGGTTTTTGGGGCAGGGTTCAGGCTGCATTTGAAGCTAACATTCAAGTCTCTAGTCTCCGTGGTTTTGGAGATGGAGCCTTTTGAAAAAGTGCAAGTTTGACCCCTCTAGCTGCTCAAATAACGAAGTTACAGGCACTTTTATATTTGGCAGTCGAGGGGTCACTTTGCCATGAAATTTTCGGGGTTTTTCGCAGGTTTTCGTCCGGAATGGTATTTTTGGTTTTTGGGGCAGGGTTCAGGCTGCATTTGAAGCTAACATTCAAGTCTCTAGTCTCCGTGGTTTTGGAGATGGAGCCTTTTGAAAAAGTGCGAGTTTGACCCCTCTAGCTGCTCAAATAACGAAGTTACAGGCACTTTTATATTTGGCAGTCGAGGGGTCACTTTGCCATGAAATTTTCGGGGTTTTTCGCAGGTTTTCGTCCGGAATGGTATTTTTGGTTTTTGGGGCAGGGTTCAGGCTGCATTTGAAGCTAACATTCAAGTCTCTAGTCTCCGTGGTTTTGGAGATGGAGCCTTTTGAAAAAGTGCAAGTTTGACCCCTCTAGCTGCTCAAATAACGAAGTTACAGGCACTTTTATATTTGGCAGTCGAGGGGTCACTTTGCCATGAAATTTTCTGGGTTTTTCGCAGGTTTTCGTCCGGAATGGTATTTTTGGTTTTTGGGGCAGGGTTCAGGCTGCATTTTAAGCTAAAATTCAAGACTATAGCCGTCGGGGTTTTGGAGAAGGAGCTTTTTGAAAAAGTGCAAGTTTGACCCCTCTAGCTGCTCAAATAACGAAGTTACAGGCACTTTTATATTTGGCAGTCGAGGGGTCACTTTGCCATGAAATTTTCGGGGTTTTTCGCAAGTTTTCGTCCGGAATGGAATTTTTGGTTTTTGGGGCAGGGTTCAGGCAGCATTTGAAGCTAACATTCAAGTCTCTAGTCTCCGTGGTTTTGGAGATGGAGCCTTTTGAAAAAGTGCAAGTTTGACCCCTCTAGCTGCTCAAATAACGAAGTTACAGGCACTTTTATATTTGGCAGTCGAGGGGTCACTTTGCCATGAAATTTTCGGGGTTTTTCGCAGGTTTTCTTCCGGAATGGTATTTTTGGTTTTTGGGGCAGGGTTCAGGCTGCATTTGAAGCTAACATTCAAGTCTCTAGTCTCCGTGGTTTTGGAGATGGAGCCTTTTGAAAAAGTGCAAGTTTGACCCCTCTAGCTGCTCAAATAACGAAGTTACAGGCACTTTTATATTTGGCAGTCGAGGGGTCACTTTGCCATGAAATTTTCGGGGTTTTTCGCAGGTTTTCGTCCGGAATGGTATTTTTGGTTTTTGAGGCAGGGTTCAGGCTGCATTTGAAGCTAACATTCAAGTCTCTAGTCTCCGTGGTTTTGAAGATGGAGCCTTTTGAAAAAGTGCAAGTTTGACCCCTCTAGCTGCTCAAATAACGAAGTTACAGGCACTTTTATATTTGGCAGTCGAGGGGTCACTTTGCCATGAAATTTTCGGGGTTTTTCGCAGGTTTTCGTCCGGAATGGTATTTTTGGTTTTTGGGGCAGGGTTCAGGCTGCATTTGAAGCTAACATTCAAGTCTCTAGTCTCCGTGGTTTTGGAGATGGAGCCTTTTGAAAAAGTGCAAGTTTGACCCCTCTAGCTGCTCAAATAACGAAGTTACAGGCACTTTTATATTTGGCAGTCGAGGGGTCACTTTGCCATGAAATTTTCGGGGTTTTTCGCAGGTTTTCTTCCGGAATGGTATTTTTGGTTTTTGGGGCAGGGTTCAGGCTGCATTTGAAGCTAACATTCAAGTCTCTAGTCTCCGTGGTTTTGGAGATGGAGCCTTTTGAAAAAGTGCAAGTTTGACCCCTCTAGCTGCTCAAATAACGAAGTTACAGGCACTTTTATATTTGGCAGTCGAGGGGTCACTTTGCCATGAAATTTTCGGGTTTTTTCGCAGGTTTTCTTCCGGAATGGTATTTTTGGTTTTTGGGGCAGGGTTCAGGCTGCATTTGAAGCTAACATTCAAGTCTCTAGTCTCCGTGGTTTTGGAGATGGAGCCTTTTGAAAAAGTGCAAGTTTGACCCCTCTAGCTGCTCAAATAACGAAGTTACAGGCACTTTTATATTTGGCAGTCGAGGGGTCACTTTGCCATGAAATTTTCGGGGTTTTTCGCAGGTTTTCGTCCGGAATGGTATTTTTGGTTTTTGGGGCAGGGTTCAGGCTGCATTTGAAGCTAACATTCAAGTCTCTAGTCTCCGTGGTTTTGGAGATGGAGCCTTTTGAAAAAGTGCGAGTTTGACCCCTCTAGCTGCTCAAATAACGAAGTTACAGGCACTTTTATATTTGGCAGTCGAGGGGTCACTTTGCCATGAAATTTTCGGGGTTTTTCGCAGGTTTTCGTCCGGAATGGTATTTTTGGTTTTTGGGGCAGGGTTCAGGCTGCATTTGAAGCTAACATTCAAGTCTCTAGTCTCCGTGGTTTTGGAGATGGAGCCTTTTGAAAAAGTGCAAGTTTGACCCCTCTAGCTGCTCAAATAACGAAGTTACAGGCACTTTTATATTTGGCAGTCGAGGGGTCACTTTGCCATGAAATTTTCTGGGTTTTTCGCAGGTTTTCGTCCGGAATGGTATTTTTGGTTTTTGGGGCAGGGTTCAGGCTGCATTTGAAGCTAACATTCAAGTCTCTAGTCTCCGTGGTTTTGGAGATGGAGCCTTTTGAAAAAGTGCGAGTTTGACCCCTCTAGCTGCTCAAATAACGAAGTTACAGGCACTTTTATATTTGGCAGTCGAGGGGTCACTTTGCCATGAAATTTTCGGGGTTTTTCGCAGGTTTTCGTCCGGAATGGTATTTTTGGTTTTTGGGGCAGGGTTCAGGCTGCAATTGAAGCTAACATTCAAGTCTCTAGTCTCCGTGGTTTTGGAGATGGAGCCTTTTGAAAAAGTGCAAGTTTGACCCCTCTAGCTGCTCAAATAACGAAGTTACAGGCACTTTTATATTTGGCAGTCGAGGGGTCACTTTGCCATGAAATTTTCGGGGTTTTTCGCAGGTTTTCGTCCGGAATGGTATTTTTGGTTTTTGGGGCAGGGTTCAGGCTGCATTTGAAGCTAACATTCAAGTCTCTAGTCTCCGTGGTTTTGGAGATGGAGCCTTTTGAAAAAGTGCAAGTTTGACCCCTCTAGCTGCTCAAATAACGAAGTTACAGGCACTTTTATATTTGGCAGTCGAGGGGTCACTTTGCCATGAAATTTTCGGGGTTTTTCGCAGGTTTTCGTCCGGAATGGTATTTTTGGTTTTTGGGGCAGGGTTCAGGCTGCATTTGAAGCTAACATTCAAGTCTCTAGTCTCCGTGGTTTTGGAGATGGAGCCTTTTGAAAAAGTGCAAGTTTGACCCCTCTAGCTGCTCAAATAACGAAGTTACAGGCACTTTTATATTTGGCAGTCGAGGGGTCACTTTGCCATGAAATTTTCGGGGTTTTTCGCAGGTTTTCGTCCGGAATGGTATTTTTGGTTTTTGGGGCAGGGTTCAGGCTGCATTTGAAGCTAACATTCAAGTCTCTAGTCTCCGTGGTTTTGAAGATGGAGCCTTTTGAAAAAGTGCAAGTTTGACCCCTCTAGCTGCTCAAATAACGAAGTTACAGGCACTTTTATATTTGGCAGTCGAGGGGTCACTTTGCCATGAAATTTTCGGGGTTTTTCGCAGGTTTTCTTCCGGAATGGTATTTTTGGTTTTTGGGGCAGGGTTCAGGCTGCATTTGAAGCTAACATTCAAGTCTCTAGTCTCCGTGGTTTTGGAGATGGAGCCTTTTGAAAAAGTGCAAGTTTGACCCCTCTAGCTGCTCAAATAACGAAGTTACAGGCACTTTTATATTTGGCAGTCGAGGGGTCACTTTGCCATGAAATTTTCGGGTTTTTTCGCAGGTTTTCTTCCGGAATGGTATTTTTGGTTTTTGGGGCAGGGTTCAGGCTGCATTTGAAGCTAACATTCAAGTCTCTAGTCTCCGTGGTTTTGGAGATGGAGCCTTTTGAAAAAGTGCAAGTTTGACCCCTCTAGCTGCTCAAATAACGAAGTTACAGGCACTTTTATATTTGGCAGTCGAGGGGTCACTTTGCCATGAAATTTTCGGGGTTTTTCGCAGGTTTTCGTCCGGAATGGTATTTTTGGTTTTTGGGGCAGGGTTCAGGCTGCATTTGAAGCTAACATTCAAGTCTCTAGTCTCCGTGGTTTTGGAGATGGAGCCTTTTGAAAAAGTGCGAGTTTGACCCCTCTAGCTGCTCAAATAACGAAGTTACAGGCACTTTTATATTTGGCAGTCGAGGGGTCACTTTGCCATGAAATTTTCGGGGTTTTTCGCAGGTTTTCGTCCGGAATGGTATTTTTGGTTTTTGGGGCAGGGTTCAGGCTGCATTTGAAGCTAACATTCAAGTCTCTAGTCTCCGTGGTTTTGGAGATGGAGCCTTTTGAAAAAGTGCAAGTTTGACCCCTCTAGCTGCTCAAATAACGAAGTTACAGGCACTTTTATATTTGGCAGTCGAGGGGTCACTTTGCCATGAAATTTTCTGGGTTTTTCGCAGGTTTTCGTCCGGAATGGTATTTTTGGTTTTTGGGGCAGGGTTCAGGCTGCATTTTAAGCTAAAATTCAAGACTATAGCCGTCGGGGTTTTGGAGAAGGAGCCTTTTGAAAAAGTGCAAGTTTGACCCCTCTAGCTGCTCAAATAACGAAGTTACAGGCACTTTTATATTTGGCAGTCGAGGGGTCACTTTGCCATGAAATTTTCGGGGTTTTTCGCAAGTTTTCGTCCGGAATGGAATTTTTGGTTTTTGGGGCAGGGTTCAGGCAGCATTTGAAGCTAACATTCAAGTCTCTAGTCTCCGTGGTTTTGGAGATGGAGCCTTTTGAAAAAGTGCAAGTTTGACCCCTCTAGCTGCTCAAATAACGAAGTTACAGGCACTTTTATATTTGGCAGTCGAGGGGTCACTTTGCCATGAAATTTTCGGGGTTTTTCGCAGGTTTTCTTCCGGAATGGTATTTTTGGTTTTTGGGGCAGGGTTCAGGCTGCATTTGAAGCTAACATTCAAGTCTCTAGTCTCCGTGGTTTTGGAGATGGAGCCTTTTGAAAAAGTGCAAGTTTGACCCCTCTAGCTACTCAAATAACGAAGTTACAGGCACTTTTATATTTGGCAGTCGAGGGGTCACTTTGCCATGAAATTTTCGGGGTTTTTCGCAGGTTTTCGTCCGGAATGGTATTTTTGGTTTTTGGGGCAGGGTTCAGGCTGCAATTGAAGCTAACATTCAAGTCTCTAGTCTCCGTGGTTTTGGAGATGGAGCCTTTTGAAAAAGTGCAAGTTTGACCCCTCTAGCTGCTCAAATAACGAAGTTACAGGCACTTTTATATTTGGCAGTCGAGGGGTCACTTTGCCATGAAATTTTCGGGGTTTTTCGCAGGTTTTCGTCCGGAATGGTATTTTTGGTTTTTGGGGCAGGGTTCAGGCTGCATTTGAAGCTAACATTCAAGTCTCTAGTCTCCGTGGTTTTGGAGATGGAGCCTTTTGAAAAAGTGCAAGTTTGACCCCTCTAGCTGCTCAAATAACGAAGTTACAGGCACTTTTATATTTGGCAGTCGAGGGGTCACTTTGCCATGAAATTTTCGGGGTTTTTCGCAGGTTTTCGTCCGGAATGGTATTTTTGGTTTTTGGGGCAGGGTTCAGGCTGCATTTGAAGCTAACATTCAAGTCTCTAGTCTCCGTGGTTTTGGAGATGGAGCCTTTTGAAAAAGTGCAAGTTTGACCCCTCTAGCTGCTGAAATAACGAAGTTACAGGCACTTTTATATTTGGCAGTCGAGGGGTCACTTTGCCATGAAATTTTCGGGGTTTTTCGCAGGTTTTCGTCCGGAATGGTATTTTTGGTTTTTGGGGCAGGGTTCAGGCTGCATTTGAAGCTAACATTCAAGTCTCTAGTCTCCGTGGTTTTGAAGATGGAGCCTTTTGAAAAAGTGCAAGTTTGACCCCTCTAGCTGCTCAAATAACGAAGTTACAGGCACTTTTATATTTGGCAGTCGAGGGGTCACTTTGCCATGAAATTTTCGGGGTTTTTCGCAGGTTTTCGTCCGGAATGGTATTTTTGGTTTTTGGGGCAGGGTTCAGGCTGCATTTGAAGCTAACATTCAAGTCTCTAGTCTCCGTGGTTTTGGAGATGGAGCCTTTTGAAAAAGTGCAAGTTTGACCCCTCTAGCTGCTCAAATAACGAAGTTACAGGCACTTTTATATTTGGCAGTCGAGGGGTCACTTTGCCATGAAATTTTCGGGGTTTTTCGCAGGTTTTCTTCCGGAATGGTATTTTTGGTTTTTGGGGCAGGGTTCAGGCTGCATTTGAAGCTAACATTCAAGTCTCTAGTCTCCGTGGTTTTGGAGATGGAGCCTTTTGAAAAAGTGCAAGTTTGACCCCTCTAGCTGCTCAAATAACGAAGTTACAGGCACTTTTATATTTGGCAGTCGAGGGGTCACTTTGCCATGAAATTTTCGGGGTTTTTCGCAGGTTTTCGTCCGGAATGGTATTTTTGGTTTTTGGGGCAGGGTTCAGGCTGCATTTGAAGCTAACATTCAAGTCTCTAGTCTCCGTGGTTTTGGAGATGGAGCCTTTTGAAAAAGTGCAAGTTTGACCCCTCTAGCTGCTCAAATAACGAAGTTACAGGCACTTTTATATTTGGCAGTCGAGGGGTCACTTTGCCATGAAATTTTCGGGGTTTTTCGCAGGTTTTCGTCCGGAATGGTATTTTTGGTTTTTGGGGCAGGGTTCAGGCTGCATTTGAAGCTAACATTCAAGTCTCTAGTCTCCGTGGTTTTGGAGATGGAGCCTTTTGAAAAAGTGCAAGTTTGACCCCTCTAGCTGCTCAAATAACGAAGTTACAGGCACTTTTATATTTGGCAGTCGAGGGGTCACTTTGCCATGAAATTTTCGGGGTTTTTCGCAGGTTTTCGTCCGGAATGGTATTTTTGGTTTTTGGGGCAGGGTTCAGGCTGCATTTGAAGCTAACATTCAAGTCTCTAGTCTCCGTGGTTTTGGAGATGGAGCCTTTTGAAAAAGAGAAAGTTTGACCCCTCTAGCTGCTCAAATAACGAAGTTACAGGCACTTTTATATTTGGCAGTCGAGGGGTCACTTTGCCATGAAATTTTCGGGGTTTTTCGCAGGTTTTCGTCCGGAATGGTATTTTTGGTTTTTGGGGCAGGGTTCAGGCTGCATTTGAGCTAACATTCAAGTCTCTAGTCTCCGTGGTTTTGGAGATGGAGCCTTTTGAAAAAGTGCAAGTTTGACCCCTCTAGCTGCTCAAATAACGAAGTTACAGGCACTTTTATATTTGGCAGTCGAGGGGTCACTTTGCCATGAAATTTTCGGGGTTTTTCGCAGGTTTTCGTCCGGAATGGTATTTTTGGTTTTTGGGGCAGGGTTCAGGCTGCATTTGAAGCTAACATTCAAGTCTCTAGTCTCCGTGGTTTTGGAGATGGAGCCTTTTGAAAAAGAGAAAGTTTGACCCCTCTAGCTGCTCAAATAACGAAGTTACAGGCACTTTTATATTTGGCAGTCGAGGGGTCACTTTGCCATGAAATTTTCGGGGTTTTTCGCAAGTTTTCGTCCGGAATGGAATTTTTGGTTTTTGGGGCAGGGTTCAGGCTGCATTTGAAGCTAACATTCAAGTCTCTAGTCTCCGTGGTTTTGGAGATGGAGCCTTTTGAAAAAGTGCAAGTTTGACCCCTCTAGCTGCTCAAATAACGAAGTTACAGGCACTTTTATATTTGGCAGTCGAGGGGTCACTTTGCCATGAAATTTTCGGGGTTTTTCGCAGGTTTCCTTCCGGAATGGTATTTTTGGTTTTTGGGGCAGGGTTCAGGCTGCATTTGAAGCTAACATTCAAGTCTCTAGTCTCCGTGGTTTTGGAGATGGAGCCTTTTGAAAAAGTGCAAGTTTGACCCCTCTAGCTACTCAAATAACGAAGTTACAGGCACTTTTATATTTGGCAGTCGAGGGGTCACTTTGCCATGAAATTTTCGGGGTTTTTCGCAGGTTTTCGTCCGGAATGGTATTTTTGGTTTTTGGGGCAGGGTTCAGGCTGCATTTGAAGCTAACATTCAAGTCTCTAGTCTCCGTGGTTTTGGAGATGGAGCCTTTTGAAAAAGTGCAAGTTTGACCCCTCTAGCTGCTCAAATAACGAAGTTACAGGCACTTTTATATTTGGCAGTCGAGGGGTCACTTTGCCATGAAATTTTCGGGGTTTTTCGCAGGTTTTCGTCCGGAATGGTATTTTTGGTTTTTGGGGCAGGGTTCAGGCTGCATTTGAAGCTAACATTCAAGTCTCTAGTCTCCGTGGTTTTGGAGATGGAGCCTTTTGAAAAAGAGAAAGTTTGACCCCTCTAGCTGCTCAAATAACGAAGTTACAGGCACTTTTATATTTGGCAGTCGAGGGGTCACTTTGCCATGAAATTTTCGGGGTTTTTCGCAGGTTTTCGTCCGGAATGGTATTTTTGGTTTTTGGGGCAGGGTTCAGGCTGCATTTGAAGCTAACATTCAAGTCTCTAGTCTCCGTGGTTTTGGAGATGGAGCCTTTTGAAAAAGTGCAAGTTTGACCCCTCTAGCTGCTCAAATAACGAAGTTACAGGCACTTTTATATTTGGCAGTCGAGGGGTCACTTTGCCATGAAATTTTCGGGGTTTTTCGCAGGTTTTCGTCCGGAATGGTATTTTTGGTTTTTGGGGCAGGGTTCAGGCTGCATTTGAAGCTAACATTCAAGTCTCTAGTCTCCGTGGTTTTGGAGATGGAGCCTTTTGAAAAAGTGCAAGTTTGACCCCTCTAGCTGCTCATATAACGAAGTTACAGGCACTTTTATATTTGGCAGTCGAGGGGTCACTTTGCCATGAAATTTTCGGGGTTTTTCGCAGGTTTTCGTCCGGAATGGTATTTTTAGTTTTTGGGGCAGGGTTCAGGCTGCATTTGAAGCTAACATTCAAGTGTCTAGTCTCCGTGGTTTTGGAGATGGAGCCTTTTGAAAAAGAGAAAGTTTGACCCCTCTAGCTGCTCAAATAACGAAGTTACAGGCACTTTTATATTTGGCAGTCGAGGGGTCACTTTGCCATGAAATTTTCGGGGTTTTTCGCAGGTTTTCGTCCGGAATGGTATTTTTGGTTTTTGGGGCAGGGTTCAGGCTGCATTTGAAGCTAACATTCAAGTCTCTAGTCTCCGTGGTTTTGGAGATGGAGCCTTTTGAAAAAGTGCAAGTTTGACCCCTCTAGCTGCTCAAATAACGAAGTTACAGGCACTTTTATATTTGGCAGTCGAGGGGTCACTTTGCCATGAAATTTTCGGGGTTTTTCGCAGGTTTTCGTCCGGAATGGTATTTTTGGTTTTTGGGGCAGGGTTCAGGCTGCATTTGAAGCTAACATTCAAGTCTCTAGTCTCCGTGGTTTTGGAGATGGAGCCTTTTGAAAAAGTGCAAGTTTGACCCCTCTAGCTGCTCAAATAACGAAGTTACACGCACTTTTATATTTGGCAGTCGAGGGGTCACTTTGCCATGAAATTTTCGGGGTTTTTCGCAGGTCTCCGTGGTTTTGGAGATGGAGCCTTTTGAAAAAGTGCAAGTTTGACCCCTCTAGCTGCTCAAATAACGAAGTTACAGGCACTTTTATATTTGGCAGTCGAGGGGTCACTTTGCCATGAAATTTTCGGGGTTTTTCGCAGGTTTTCGTCCGGAATGGTATTTTTGGTTTTTGGGGCAGGGTTCAGGCTGCATTTGAAGCTAACATTCAAGTCTCTAGTCTCCGTGGTTTTGGAGATGGAGCCTTTTGAAAAAGTGCAAGTTTGACCCCTCTAGCTGCTCAAATAACGAAGTTACAGGCACTTTTATATTTGGCAGTCGAGGGGTCACTTTGCCATGAAATTTTCGGGGTTTTTCGCAGGTTTTCGTCCGGAATGGTATTTTTGGTTTTTGGGGCAGGGTTCAGGCTGCATTTAAAGCTAACATTCAAGTCTCTAGTCTCCGTGGTTTTGGAGATGGAGCCTTTTGAAAAAGTGCAAGTTTGACCCCTCTAGCTGCTGAAATAACGAAGTTGCAGGCACTTTTATATTTGGCAGTCGAGGGGTCACTTTGCCATGAAATTTTCGGGGTTTTTCGCAGGTTTTCGTCCGGAATGGTATTTTTGGTTTTTGGAGCAGGGTTCAGGCTGCATTTGAAGCTAACATTCAAGTCTCTAGTCTCCGTGGTTTTGGAGATGGAGCCTTTTGAAAAAGTGCAAGTTTGACCCCTCTAGCTGCTCAAATAACGAAGTTACAGGCACTTTTATATTTGGCAGTCGAGGGGTCACTTTGCCATGAAATTTTCGGGGTTTTTCGCAGGTTTTCGTCCGGAATGGTATTTTTGGTTTTTGGGGCAGGGTTCAGGCTGCATTTGAAGCTAACATTCAAGTCTCTAGTCTCCGTGGTTTTGGAGATGGAGCCTTTTGAAAAAGTGCAAGTTTGACCCCTCTAGCTGCTCAAATAACGAAGTTACAGGCACTTTTATATTTGGCAGTCGAGGGGTCACTTTGCCATGAAATTTTCGGGGTTTTTCGCAGGTTTTCGTCCGGAATGGTATTTTTGGTTTTTGGGGCAGGGTTCAGGCTGCATTTGAAGCTAACATTCAAGTGTCTAGTCTCCGTGGTTTTGGAGATGGAGCCTTTTGAAAAAGTGCAAGTTTGACCCCTCTAGCTGCTCAAATAACGAAGTTACAGGCACTTTTATATTTGGCAGTCGAGGGGTCACTTTGCCATGAAATTTTCGGGGTTTTTCGCAGGTTTTCGTCCGGAATGGTATTTTTGGTTTTTGGGGCAGGGTTCAGGCTGCATTTGAAGCTAACATTCAAGTCTCTAGTCTCCGTGGTTTTGGAGATGGAGCCTTTTGAAAAAGTGCAAGTTTGACCCCTCTAGCTGCTGAAATAACGAAGTTACAGGCACTTTTATATTTGGCAGTCGAGGGGTCACTTTGCCATGAAATTTTCGGGGTTTTTCGCAGGTTTTCGTCCGGAATGGTATTTTTGGTTTTTGGGGCAGGGTTCAGGCTGCATTTGAAGCTAACATTCAAGTCTCTAGTCTCCGTGGTTTTGGAGATGGAGCCTTTTGAAAAAGTGCAAGTTTGACCCCTCTAGCTGCTCAAATAACGAAGTTACAGGCACTTTTATATTTGGCAGTCGAGGGGTCACTTTGCCATGAAATTTTCGGGGTTTTTCGCAGGTTTTCGTCCGGAATGGTATTTTTGGTTTTTGGGGCAGGGTTCAGGCTGCATTTGAAGCTAACATTCAAGTCTCTAGTCTCCGTGGTTTTGGAGATGGAGCCTTTTGAAAAAGTGCAAGTTTGACCCCTCTAGCTGCTCAAATAACGAAGTTACACGCACTTTTATATTTGGCAGTCGAGGGGTCACTTTGCCATGAAATTTTCGGGGTTTTTCGCAGGTTTTCGTCCGGAATGGTATTTTTGGTTTTTGGGGCAGGGTTCAGGCTGCATTTGAAGCTAACATTCAAGTCTCTAGTCTCCGTGGTTTTGAAGATGGAGCCTTTTGAAAAAGTGCAAGTTTGACCCCTCTAGCTGCTCATATAACGAAGTTACAGGCACTTTTATATTTGGCAGTCGAGGGGTCACTTTGCCATGAAATTTTCGGGGTTTTTCGCAGGTTTTCGTCCGGAATGGTATTTTTAGTTTTTGGGGCAGGGTTCAGGCTGCATTTGAAGCTAACATTCAAGTGTCTAGTCTCCGTGGTTTTGGAGATGGAGCCTTTTGAAAAAGAGAAAGTTTGACCCCTCTAGCTGCTCAAATAACGAAGTTACAGGCACTTTTATATTTGGCAGTCGAGGGGTCACTTTGCCATGAAATTTTCGGGGTTTTTCGCAGGTTTTCGTCCGGAATGGTATTTTTGGTTTTTGGGGCAGGGTTCAGGCTGCATTTGAAGCTAACATTCAAGTCTCTAGTCTCCGTGGTTTTGGAGATGGAGCCTTTTGAAAAAGTGCAAGTTTGACCCCTCTAGCTGCTCAAATAACGAAGTTACAGGCACTTTTATATTTGGCAGTCGAGGGGTCACTTTGCCATGAAATTTTCGGGGTTTTTCGCAGGTTTTCGTCCGGAATGGTATTTTTGGTTTTTGGGGCAGGGTTCAGGCTGCATTTGAAGCTAACATTCAAGTCTCTAGTCTCCGTGGTTTTGGAGATGGAGCCTTTTGAAAAAGTGCAAGTTTGACCCCTCTAGCTGCTCAAATAACGAAGTTACACGCACTTTTATATTTGGCAGTCGAGGGGTCACTTTGCCATGAAATTTTCGGGGTTTTTCGCAGGTCTCCGTGGTTTTGGAGATGGAGCCTTTTGAAAAAGTGCAAGTTTGACCCCTCTAGCTGCTCAAATAACGAAGTTACAGGCACTTTTATATTTGGCAGTCGAGGGGTCACTTTGCCATGAAATTTTCGGGGTTTTTCGCAGGTTTTCGTCCGGAATGGTATTTTTGGTTTTTGGGGCAGGGTTCAGGCTGCATTTGAAGCTAACATTCAAGTCTCTAGTCTCCGTGGTTTTGGAGATGGAGCCTTTTGAAAAAGTGCAAGTTTGACCCCTCTAGCTGCTCAAATAACGAAGTTACAGGCACTTTTATATTTGGCAGTCGAGGGGTCACTTTGCCATGAAATTTTCGGGGTTTTTCGCAGGTTTTCGTCCGGAATGGTATTTTTGGTTTTTGGGGCAGGGTTCAGGCTGCATTTAAAGCTAACATTCAAGTCTCTAGTCTCCGTGGTTTTGGAGATGGAGCCTTTTGAAAAAGTGCAAGTTTGACCCCTCTAGCTGCTGAAATAACGAAGTTGCAGGCACTTTTATATTTGGCAGTCGAGGGGTCACTTTGCCATGAAATTTTCGGGGTTTTTCGCAGGTTTTCGTCCGGAATGGTATTTTTGGTTTTTGGAGCAGGGTTCAGGCTGCATTTGAAGCTAACATTCAAGTCTCTAGTCTCCGTGGTTTTGGAGATGGAGCCTTTTGAAAAAGTGCAAGTTTGACCCCTCTAGCTGCTCAAATAACGAAGTTACAGGCACTTTTATATTTGGCAGTCGAGGGGTCACTTTGCCATGAAATTTTCGGGGTTTTTCGCAGGTTTTCGTCCGGAATGGTATTTTTGGTTTTTGGGGCAGGGTTCAGGCTGCATTTGAAGCTAACATTCAAGTCTCTAGTCTCCGTGGTTTTGGAGATGGAGCCTTTTGAAAAAGTGCAAGTTTGACCCCTCTAGCTGCTCAAATAACGAAGTTACAGGCACTTTTATATTTGGCAGTCGAGGGGTCACTTTGCCATGAAATTTTCGGGGTTTTTCGCAGGTTTTCGTCCGGAATGGTATTTTTGGTTTTTGGGGCAGGGTTCAGGCTGCATTTGAAGCTAACATTCAAGTGTCTAGTCTCCGTGGTT
Organism: Chloromyia formosa; assembly: GCA_964017055.1. NCBI lineage: Eukaryota > Metazoa > Arthropoda > Insecta > Diptera > Stratiomyidae > Chloromyia > Chloromyia formosa. The sequence goes on from OZ024815.1 coordinate 36,572,689, forward strand.
TTGGAGATGGAGCCTTTTGAAAAAGTGCAAGTTTGACCCCTCTAGCTGCTCAAATAACGAAGTTACAGGCACTTTTATATTTGGCAGTCGAGGGGTCACTTTGCCATGAAATTTTCGGGGTTTTTCGCAGGTTTTCGTCCGGAATGGTATTTTTGGTTTTTGGGGCAGGGTTCAGGCTGCATTTGAAGCTAACATTCAAGTCTCTAGTCTCCGTGGTTTTGGAGATGGAGCCTTTTGAAAAAGTGCAAGTTTGACCCCTCTAGCTGCTGAAATAACGAAGTTACAGGCACTTTTATATTTGGCAGTCGAGGGGTCACTTTGCCATGAAATTTTCGGGGTTTTTCGCAGGTTTTCGTCCGGAATGGTATTTTTGGTTTTTGGGGCAGGGTTCAGGCTGCATTTGAAGCTAACATTCAAGTCTCTAGTCTCCGTGGTTTTGGAGATGGAGCCTTTTGAAAAAGTGCAAGTTTGACCCCTCTAGCTGCTCAAATAACGAAGTTACAGGCACTTTTATATTTGGCAGTCGAGGGGTCACTTTGCCATGAAATTTTCGGGGTTTTTCGCAGGTTTTCGTCCGGAATGGTATTTTTGGTTTTTGGGGCAGGGTTCAGGCTGCATTTGAAGCTAACATTCAAGTCTCTAGTCTCCGTGGTTTTGGAGATGGAGCCTTTTGAAAAAGTGCAAGTTTGACCCCTCTAGCTGCTCAAATAACGAAGTTACACGCACTTTTATATTTGGCAGTCGAGGGGTCACTTTGCCATGAAATTTTCGGGGTTTTTCGCAGGTTTTCGTCCGGAATGGTATTTTTGGTTTTTGGGGCAGGGTTCAGGCTGCATTTGAAGCTAACATTCAAGTCTCTAGTCTCCGTGGTTTTGAAGATGGAGCCTTTTGAAAAAGTGCAAGTTTGACCCCTCTAGCTGCTCAAATAACGAAGTTACAGGCACTTTTATATTTGGCAGTCGAGGGGTCACTTTGCCATGAAATTTTCGGGGTTTTTCGCAGGTTTTCGTCCGGAATGGTATTTTTAGTTTTTGGGGCAGGGTTCAGGCTGCATTTGAAGCTAACATTCAAGTCTCTAGTCTCCGTGGTTTTGGAGATGGAGCCTTTTGAAAAAGTGCAAGTTTGACCCCTCTAGCTGCTCAAATAACGAAGTTACAGGCACTTTTATATTTGGCAGTCGAGGGGTCACTTTGCCATGAAATTTTCGGGGTTTTTCGCAGGTTTTCGTCCGGAATGGTATTTTTGGTTTTTGGGGCAGGGTTCAGGCTGCATTTGAAGCTAACATTCAAGTCTCTAGTCTCCGTGGTTTTGGAGATGGAGCCTTTTGAAAAAGTGCAAGTTTGACCCCTCTAGCTGCTCAAATAACGAAGTTACAGGCACTTTTATATTTGGCAGTCGAGGGGTCACTTTGCCATGAAATTTTCGGGGTTTTTCGCAGGTTTTCGTCCGGAATGGTATTTTTGGTTTTTGGGGCAGGGTTCAGGCTGCATTTGAAGCTAACATTCAAGTCTCTAGTCTCTGTGGTTTTGGAGATGGAGCCTTTTGAAAAAGTGCAAGTTTGACCCCTCTAGCTGCTCAAATAACGAAGTTACAGGCACTTTTATATTTGGCAGTCGAGGGGTCACTTTGCCATGAAATTTTCGGGGTTTTTCGCAGGTTTTCGTCCGGAATGGTATTTTTGGTTTTTGGGGCAGGGTTCAGGCTGCATTTAAAGCTAACATTCAAGTCTCTAGTCTCCGTGGTTTTGGAGATGGAGCCTTTTGAAAAAGTGCAAGTTTGACCCCTCTAGCTGCTGAAATAACGAAGTTACAGGCACTTTTATATTTGGCAGTCGAGGGGTCACTTTGCCATGAAATTTTCGGGGTTTTTCGCAGGTTTTCGTCCGGAATGGTATTTTTGGTTTTTGGGGCAGGGTTCAGGCTGCATTTGAAGCTAACATTCAAGTCTCTAGTCTCCGTGGTTTTGGAGATGGAGCCTTTTGAAAAAGTGCAAGTTTGACCCCTCTAGCTGCTCAAATAACGAAGTTACAGGCACTTTTATATTTGGCAGTCGAGGGGTCACTTTGCCATGAAATTTTCGGGGTTTTTCGCAGGTTTTCGTCCGGAATGGTATTTTTGGTTTTTGGGGCAGGGTTCAGGCTGCATTTGAAGCTAACATTCAAGTCTCTAGTCTCCGTGGTTTTGGAGATGGAGCCTTTTGAAAAAGTGCAAGTTTGACCCCTCTAGCTGCTCAAATAACGAAGTTACAGGCACTTTTATATTTGGCAGTCGAGGGGTCACTTTGCCATGAAATTTTCGGGGTTTTTCGCAGGTTTTCGTCCGGAATGGTATTTTTGGTTTTTGGGGCAGGGTTCAGGCTGCATTTGAAGCTAACATTCAAGTGTCTAGTCTCCGTGGTTTTGGAGATGGAGCCTTTTGAAAAAGTGCAAGTTTGACCCCTCTAGCTGCTCAAATAACGAAGTTACAGGCACTTTTATATTTGGCAGTCGAGGGGTCACTTTGCCATGAAATTTTCGGGGTTTTTCGCAGGTTTTCGTCCGGAATGGTATTTTTGGTTTTTGGGGCAGGGTTCAGGCTGCATTTGAAGCTAACATTCAAGTCTCTAGTCTCCGTGGTTTTGGAGATGGAGCCTTTTGAAAAAGTGCAAGTTTGACCCCTCTAGCTGCTGAAATAACGAAGTTACAGGCACTTTTATATTTGGCAGTCGAGGGGTCACTTTGCCATGAAATTTTCGGGGTTTTTCGCAGGTTTTCGTCCGGAATGGTATTTTTGGTTTTTGGGGCAGGGTTCAGGCTGCATTTGAAGCTAACATTCAAGTCTCTAGTCTCCGTGGCTTTGGAGATGGAGCCTTTTGAAAAAGTGCAAGTTTGACCCCTCTAGCTGCTCAAATAACGAAGTTACAGGCACTTTTATATTTGGCAGTCGAGGGGTCACTTTGCCATGAAATTTTCGGGGTTTTTCGCAGGTTTTCGTCCGGAATGGTATTTTTGGTTTTTGGGGCAGGGTTCAGGCTGCATTTGAAGCTAACATTCAAGTCTCTAGTCTCCGTGGTTTTGGAGATGGAGCCTTTTGAAAAAGTGCAAGTTTGACCCCTCTAGCTGCTCAAATAACGAAGTTACAGGCACTTTTATATTTGGCAGTCGAGGGGTCACTTTGCCATGAAATTTTCGGGGTTTTTCGCAGGTTTTCGTCCGGAATGGTATTTTTGGTTTTTGGGGCAGGGTTCAGGCTGCATTTGAAGCTAACATTCAAGTCTCTAGTCTCCGTGGTTTTGGAGATGGAGCCTTTTGAAAAAGTGCAAGTTTGACCCCTCTAGCTGCTCATATAACGAAGTTACAGGCACTTTTATATTTGGCAGTCGAGGGGTCACTTTGCCATGAAATTTTCGGGGTTTTTCGCAGGTTTTCGTCCGGAATGGTATTTTTAGTTTTTGGGGCAGGGTTCAGGCTGCATTTGAAGCTAACATTCAAGTGTCTAGTCTCCGTGGTTTTGGAGATGGAGCCTTTTGAAAAAGAGAAAGTTTGACCCCTCTAGCTGCTCAAATAACGAAGTTACAGGCACTTTTATATTTGGCAGTCGAGGGGTCACTTTGCCATGAAATTTTCGGGGTTTTTCGCAGGTTTTCGTCCGGAATGGTATTTTTGGTTTTTGGGGCAGGGTTCAGGCTGCATTTGAAGCTAACATTCAAGTCTCTAGTCTCCGTGGTTTTGGAGATGGAGCCTTTTGAAAAAGTGCAAGTTTGACCCCTCTAGCTGCTCAAATAACGAAGTTACAGGCACTTTTATATTTGGCAGTCGAGGGGTCACTTTGCCATGAAATTTTCGGGGTTTTTCGCAGGTTTTCGTCCGGAATGGTATTTTTGGTTTTTGGGGCAGGGTTCAGGCTGCATTTGAAGCTAACATTCAAGTCTCTAGTCTCCGTGGTTTTGGAGATGGAGCCTTTTGAAAAAGTGCAAGTTTGACCCCTCTAGCTGCTCAAATAACGAAGTTACACGCACTTTTATATTTGGCAGTCGAGGGGTCACTTTGCCATGAAATTTTCGGGGTTTTTCGCAGGTTTTCGTCCGGAATGGTATTTTTGGTTTTTGGGGCAGGGTTCAGGCTGCATTTGAAGCTAACATTCAAGTCTCTAGTCTCCGTGGTTTTGGAGATGGAGCCTTTTGAAAAAGTGCAAGTTTGACCCCTCTAGCTGCTCAAATAACGAAGTTACAGGCACTTTTATATTTGGCAGTCGAGGGGTCACTTTGCCATGAAATTTTCGGGGTTTTTCGCAGGTTTTCGTCCGGAATGGTATTTTTGGTTTTTGGGGCAGGGTTCAGGCTGCATTTGAAGCTAACATTCAAGTGTCTAGTCTCCGTGGTTTTGGAGATGGAGCCTTTTGAAAAAGTGCAAGTTTGACCCCTCTAGCTGCTCAAATAACGAAGTTACAGGCACTTTTATATTTGGCAGTCGAGGGGTCACTTTGCCATGAAATTTTCGGGGTTTTTCGCAGGTTTTCGTCCGGAATGGTATTTTTGGTTTTTGGGGCAGGGTTCAGGCTGCATTTGAAGCTAACATTCAAGTCTCTAGTCTCCGTGGTTTTGGAGATGGAGACTTTTGAAAAAGTGCAAGTTTGATTCCTCTAGCTGCTCAAATAACGAAGTTACAGGCACTTTTATATTTGGCAGTCGAGGGGTCACTTTGCCATGAAATTTTCGGGGTTTTTCGCAGGTTTTCGTCCGGAATGGTATTTTCGGTTTTTGGGGCAGGGTTCAGGCTGCATTTGAAGCTAACATTCAAGTCTCTAGTCTCCGTGGTTTTGGAGGTGGAGCCTTTTGAAAAAGTGCAAGTTTGACCCCTCTAGCTGCTCAAATAACGAAGTTACAGGCACTTTTATATTTGGCAGTCGAGGGGTCACTTTGCCATGAAATTTTCGGGGTTTTTCGCAGGTTTTCGTCCGGAATGGTATTTTTGGTTTTTGGGGCAGGGTTCAGGCTGCATTTGAAGCTAACATTCAAGTCTCTAGTCTCCGTGGTTTTGGAGATGGAGCCTTTTGAAAAAGTGCAAGTTTGACCCCTCTAGCTGCTCAAATAACGAAGTTACAGGCACTTTTATATTTGGCAGTCGAGGGGTCACTTTGCCATGAAATTTTCGGGGTTTTTCGCAGGTTTTCGTCCGGAATGGTATTTTTGGTTTTTGGGGCAGGGTTCAGGCTGCATTTGAAGCTAAAATTCAAGTCTCTAGTCTCCGTGGTTTTGGAGATGGAGCCTTTTGAAAAAGTGCAAGTTTGACCCCTCTAGCTGCTCAAATAACGAAGTTACAGGCACTTTTATATTTGGCAGTCGAGGGGTCACTTTGCCATGAAATTTTCGGGGTTTTTCGCAGGTTTTCGTCCGGAATGGTATTTTTGGTTTTTGGGGCAGGGTTCAGGCTGCATTTGAAGCTAACATTCAAGTCTCTAGTCTCCGTGGTTTTGGAGATGGAGCCTTTTGAAAAAGTGCAAGTTTGACCCCTCTAGCTGCTCAAATAACGAAGTTACAGGCACTTTTATATTTGGCAGTCGAGGGGTCACTTTGCCATGAAATTTTCGGGGTTTTTCGCAGGTTTTCGTCCGGAATGGTATTTTTGGTTTTTGGGGCAGGGTTCAGGCTGCATTTGAAGCTAACATTCAAGTGTCTAGTCTCCGTGGTTTTGGAGATGGAGCCTTTTGAAAAAGTGCAAGTTTGACCCCTCTAGCTGCTCAAATAACGAAGTTACAGGCACTTTTATATTTGGCAGTCGAGGGGTCACTTTGCCATGAAATTTTCGGGGTTTTTCGCAGGTTTTCGTCCGGAATGGTATTTTTGGTTTTTGGGGCAGGGTTCAGGCTGCATTTGAAGCTAACATTCAAGTCTCTAGTCTCCGTGGTTTTGGAGATGGAGCCTTTTGAAAAAGTGCAAGTTTGACCCCTCTAGCTGCTGAAATAACGAAGTTACAGGCACTTTTATATTTGGCAGTCGAGGGGTCACTTTGCCATGAAATTTTCGGGGTTTTTCGCAGGTTTTCGTCCGGAATGGTATTTTTGGTTTTTGGGGCAGGGTTCAGGCTGCATTTGAAGCTAACATTCAAGTCTCTAGTCTCCGTGGCTTTGGAGATGGAGCCTTTTGAAAAAGTGCAAGTTTGACCCCTCTAGCTGCTCAAATAACGAAGTTACAGGCACTTTTATATTTGGCAGTCGAGGGGTCACTTTGCCATGAAATTTTCGGGGTTTTTCGCAGGTTTTCGTCCGGAATGGTATTTTTGGTTTTTGGGGCAGGGTTCAGGCTGCATTTGAAGCTAACATTCAAGTCTCTAGTCTCCGTGGTTTTGGAGATGGAGCCTTTTGAAAAAGTGCAAGTTTGACCCCTCTAGCTGCTCAAATAACGAAGTTACAGGCACTTTTATATTTGGCAGTCGAGGGGTCACTTTGCCATGAAATTTTCGGGGTTTTTCGCAGGTTTTCGTCCGGAATGGTATTTTTGGTTTTTGGGGCAGGGTTCAGGCTGCATTTGAAGCTAACATTCAAGTCTCTAGTCTCCGTGGTTTTGGAGATGGAGCCTTTTGAAAAAGTGCAAGTTTGACCCCTCTAGCTGCTCATATAACGAAGTTACAGGCACTTTTATATTTGGCAGTCGAGGGGTCACTTTGCCATGAAATTTTCGGGGTTTTTCGCAGGTTTTCGTCCGGAATGGTATTTTTAGTTTTTGGGGCAGGGTTCAGGCTGCATTTGAAGCTAACATTCAAGTGTCTAGTCTCCGTGGTTTTGGAGATGGAGCCTTTTGAAAAAGAGAAAGTTTGACCCCTCTAGCTGCTCAAATAACGAAGTTACAGGCACTTTTATATTTGGCAGTCGAGGGGTCACTTTGCCATGAAATTTTCGGGGTTTTTCGCAGGTTTTCGTCCGGAATGGTATTTTTGGTTTTTGGGGCAGGGTTCAGGCTGCATTTGAAGCTAACATTCAAGTCTCTAGTCTCCGTGGTTTTGGAGATGGAGCCTTTTGAAAAAGTGCAAGTTTGACCCCTCTAGCTGCTCAAATAACGAAGTTACAGGCACTTTTATATTTGGCAGTCGAGGGGTCACTTTGCCATGAAATTTTCGGGGTTTTTCGCAGGTTTTCGTCCGGAATGGTATTTTTGGTTTTTGGGGCAGGGTTCAGGCTGCATTTGAAGCTAACATTCAAGTCTCTAGTCTCCGTGGTTTTGGAGATGGAGCCTTTTGAAAAAGTGCAAGTTTGACCCCTCTAGCTGCTCAAATAACGAAGTTACACGCACTTTTATATTTGGCAGTCGAGGGGTCACTTTGCCATGAAATTTTCGGGGTTTTTCGCAGGTTTTCGTCCGGAATGGTATTTTTGGTTTTTGGGGCAGGGTTCAGGCTGCATTTGAAGCTAACATTCAAGTCTCTAGTCTCCGTGGTTTTGGAGATGGAGCCTTTTGAAAAAGTGCAAGTTTGACCCCTCTAGCTGCTCAAATAACGAAGTTACAGGCACTTTTATATTTGGCAGTCGAGGGGTCACTTTGCCATGAAATTTTCGGGGTTTTTCGCAGGTTTTCGTCCGGAATGGTATTTTTGGTTTTTGGGGCAGGGTTCAGGCTGCATTTGAAGCTAACATTCAAGTGTCTAGTCTCCGTGGTTTTGGAGATGGAGCCTTTTGAAAAAGTGCAAGTTTGACCCCTCTAGCTGCTCAAATAACGAAGTTACAGGCACTTTTATATTTGGCAGTCGAGGGGTCACTTTGCCATGAAATTTTCGGGGTTTTTCGCAGGTTTTCGTCCGGAATGGTATTTTTGGTTTTTGGGGCAGGGTTCAGGCTGCATTTGAAGCTAACATTCAAGTCTCTAGTCTCCGTGGTTTTGGAGATGGAGACTTTTGAAAAAGTGCAAGTTTGATTCCTCTAGCTGCTCAAATAACGAAGTTACAGGCACTTTTATATTTGGCAGTCGAGGGGTCACTTTGCCATGAAATTTTCGGGGTTTTTCGCAGGTTTTCGTCCGGAATGGTATTTTCGGTTTTTGGGGCAGGGTTCAGGCTGCATTTGAAGCTAACATTCAAGTCTCTAGTCTCCGTGGTTTTGGAGGTGGAGCCTTTTGAAAAAGTGCAAGTTTGACCCCTCTAGCTGCTCAAATAACGAAGTTACAGGCACTTTTATATTTGGCAGTCGAGGGGTCACTTTGCCATGAAATTTTCGGGGTTTTTCGCAGGTTTTCGTCCGGAATGGTATTTTTGGTTTTTGGGGCAGGGTTCAGGCTGCATTTGAAGCTAACATTCAAGTCTCTAGTCTCCGTGGTTTTGGAGATGGAGCCTTTTGAAAAAGTGCAAGTTTGACCCCTCTAGCTGCTCAAATAACGAAGTTACAGGCACTTTTATATTTGGCAGTCGAGGGGTCACTTTGCCATGAAATTTTCGGGGTTTTTCGCAGGTTTTCGTCCGGAATGGTATTTTTGGTTTTTGGGGCAGGGTTCAGGCTGCATTTGAAGCTAACATTCAAGTGTCTAGTCTCCGTGGTTTTGGAGATGGAGCCTTTTGAAAAAGTGCAAGTTTGACCCCTCTAGCTGCTCAAATAACGAAGTTACAGGCACTTTTATATTTGGCAGTCGAGGGGTCACTTTGCCATGAAATTTTCGGGGTTTTTCGCAGGTTTTCGTCCGGAATGGTATTTTTGGTTTTTGGGGCAGGGTTCAGGCTGCATTTGAAGCTAACATTCAAGTCTCTAGTCTCCGTGGTTTTGGAGATGGAGCCTTTTGAAAAAGTGCAAGTTTGACCCCTCTAGCTGCTCAAATAACGAAGTTACAGGCACTTTTATATTTGGCAGTCGAGGGGTCACTTTGCCATGAAATTTTCTGGGTTTTTCGCAGGTTTTCGTCCGGAATGGTATTTTTGGTTTTTGGGGCAGGGTTCAGGCTGCATTTTAAGCTAAAATTCAAGACTATAGCCTTCGGGTTTTGGAGAAGGAGCCTTTTGAAAAAGTGCAAGTTTGACCCCTCTAGCTGCTCAAATAACGAAGTTACAGGCACTTTTATATTTGGCAGTCGAGGGGTCACTTTGCCATGAAATTTTCGGGGTTTTTCGCAAGTTTTCGTCCGGAATGGTATTTTTGGTTTTTGGGGCAGGGTTCAGGCTGCATTTGAAGCTAACATTCAAGTCTCTAGTCTCCGTGGTTTTGGAGATGGAGCCTTTTGAAAAAGTGCAAGTTTGACCCCTCTAGCTGCTCAAATAACGAAGTTACAGGCACTTTTATATTTGGCAGTCGAGGGGTCACTTTGCCATGAAATTTTCGGGGTTTTTCGCAGGTTTTCGTCCGGAATGGTATTTTTGGTTTTTGGGGCAGGGTTCAGGCTGCATTTGAAGCTAACATTCAAGTCTCTAGTCTCCGTGGTTTTGGAGATGGAGCCTTTTGAAAAAGTGCAAGTTTGACCCCTCTAGCTGCTCAAATAACGAAGTTACAGGCACTTTTATATTTGGCAGTCGAGGGGTCACTTTGCCATGAAATTTTCGGGGTTTTTCGCAGGTTTTCGTCCGGAATGGTATTTTTGGTTTTTGGGGCAGGGTTCAGGCTGCATTTGAAGCTAACATTCAAGTGTCTAGTCTCCGTGGTTTTGGAGATGGAGCCTTTTGAAAAAGTGCAAGTTTGACCCCCTCTAGCTGCTGAAATAACGAAGTTACAGGCACTTTTATATTTGGCAGTCGAGGGGTCACTTTGCCATGAAATTTTCGGGGTTTTTCGCAGGTTTTCGTCCGGAATGGTATTTTTGGTTTTTGGGGCAGGGTTCAGGCTGCATTTGAAGCTAACATTCAAGTCTCTAGTCTCCGTGGTTTTGAAGATGGAGCCTTTTGAAAAAGTGCAAGTTTGACCCCTCTAGCTGCTCAAATAACGAAGTTACAGGCACTTTTATATTTGGCAGTCGAGGGGTCACTTTGCCATGAAATTTTCGGGGTTTTTCGCAGGTTTTCGTCCGGAATGGTATTTTTGGTTTTTGGGGCAGGGTTCAGGCTGCATTTGAAGCTAACATTCAAGTCTCTAGTCTCCGTGGTTTTGGAGATGGAGCCTTTTGAAAAAGTGCAAGTTTGACCCCTCTAGCTGCTCAAATAACGAAGTTACAGGCACTTTTATATTTGGCAGTCGAGGGGTCACTTTGCCATGAAATTTTCGGGGTTTTTCGCAGGTTTTCGTCCGGAATGGTATTTTTGGTTTTTGGGGCAGGGTTCAGGCTGCATTTGAAGCTAACATTCAAGTGTCTAGTCTTCGTGGTTTTGGAGATGGAGCCTTTTGAAAAAGTGCAAGTTTGACCCCTCTAGCTGCTCAAATAACGAAGTTACAGGCACTTTTATATTTGGCAGTCGAGGGGTCACTTTGCCATGAAATTTTCGGGGTTTTTCGCAGGTTTTCGTCCGGAATGGTATTTTTGGTTTTTGGGGCAGGGTTCAGGCTGCATTTGAAGCTAACATTCAAGTCTCTAGTCTCCGTGGTTTTGGAGATGGAGCCTTTTGAAAAAGTGCAAGTTTGACCCCTCTAGCTGCTCAAATAACGAAGTTACAGGCACTTTTATATTTGGCAGTCGAGGGGTCACTTTGCCATGAAATTTTCGGGGTTTTTCGCAGGTTTTCGTCCGGAATGGTATTTTTGGTTTTTGGGGCAGGGTTCAGGCTGCATTTTAAGCTAACATTCAAGTCTCTAGTCTCCGTGGTTTTGGAGATGGAGCCTTTTGAAAAAGTGCAAGTTTGACCCCTCTAGCTGCTCAAATAACGAAGTTACAGGCACTTTTATATTTGGCAGTCGAGGGGTCACTTTGCCATGAAATTTTCTGGGTTTTTCGCAGGTTTTCGTCCGGAATGGTATTTTTGGTTTTTGGGGCAGGGTTCAGGCTGCATTTTAAGCTAAAATTCAAGACTATAGCCTTCGGGGTTTTGGAGAAGGAGCCTTTTGAAAAAGTGCAAGTTTGACCCCTCTAGCTGCTCAAATAACGAAGTTACAGGCACTTTTATATTTGGCAGTCGAGGGGTCACTTTGCCATGAAATTTTCGGGGTTTTTCGCAAGTTTTCGTCCGGAATGGTATTTTTGGTTTTTGGGGCAGGGTTCAGGCTGCATTTGAAGCTAACATTCAAGTCTCTAGTCTCCGTGGTTTTGGAGATAGAGCCTTTTGAAAAAGTGCAAGTTTGACCCCTCTAGCTGCTCAAATAACGAAGTTACAGGCACTTTTATATTTGGCAGTCGAGGGGTCACTTTGCCATGAAATTTTCGGGGTTTTTCGCAGGTTTTCTTCCGGAATGGTATTTTTCGTTTTTGGGGCAGGGTTCAGGCTGCATTTGAAGCTAACATTCAAGTCTCTAGTCTCCGTGGTTTTGGAGATGGAGCCTTTTGAAAAAGTGCAAGTTTGACCCCTCTAGCTGCTCAAATAACGAAGTTACAGGCACTTTTATATTTGGCAGTCGAGGGGTCACTTTGCCATGAAATTTTCGGGGTTTTTCGCAGGTTTTCGTCCGGAATGGTATTTTTGGTTTTTGGGGCAGGGTTCAGGCTGCAATTGAAGCTAACATTCAAGTCTCTAGTCTCCGTGGTTTTGGAGATGGAGCCTTTTGAAAAAGTGCAAGTTTGACCCCTCTAGCTGCTCAAATAACGAAGTTACAGGCACTTTTATATTTGGCAGTCGAGGGGTCACTTTGCCATGAAATTTTCGGGGTTTTTCGCAGATTTTCGTCCGGAATGGTATTTTTGGTATTTGGGGCAGGGTTCAGGCTGCATTTGAAGCTAACATTCAAGTCTCTAGTCTCCGTGGTTTTGGAGATGGAGCCTTTTGAAAAAGAGAAAGTTTGACCCCTCTAGCTGCTCAAATAACGAAGTTACAGGCACTTTTATATTTGGCAGTCGAGGGGTCACTTTGCCATGAAATTTTCGGGGTTTTTCGCAGGTTTTCGTCCGGAATGGTATTTTTGGTTTTTGGGGCAGGGTTTAGGCTGCATTTGAAGCTAACATTCAAGTCTCTAGTCTCCGTGGTTTTGGAGATGGAGCCTTTTGAAAAAGTGCAAGTTTGACACCTCTAGCTGCTCAAATAACGAAGTTACAGGCACTTTTATATTTGGCAGTCGAGGGGTCACTTTGCCATGAAATTTTCGGGGTTTTTCGCAGGTTTTCTTCCGGAATGGTATTTTTGGTTTTTGGGGCAGGGTTCAGGCTGCATTTGAAGCTAACATTCAAGTCTCTAGTCTCCTTGGCTTTGGAGAAGGAGCCTTTTGAAAAAGTGCAAGTTTGACCCCTCTAGCTGCTCAAATAACGAAGTTACAGGCACTTTTATATTTGGCAGTCGAGGGGTCACTTTGCCATGAAATTTTCGGGGTTTTTCGCAGGTTTTCGTCCGGAATGGTATTTTTGGTTTTTGGGTCAGGGTTCAGGCTGCATTTGAAGCTAAAATTCAAGCCTCTAGAATTCGGGGTTTTGGAGAAGGAGCCTTTTGAAAAAGTGCAAGTTTGACCCCTCTAGCTGCTCAAATAACGAAGTTACAGGCACTTTTATATTTGGCAGTCGAGGGGTCACTTTGCCATGAAATTTTCGGGGTTTTTCGCAGGTTTTCTTCCGGAATGGTATTTTTGGTTTTTGGGGCAGGGTTCAGGCTGCATTTGAAGCTAACATTCAAGTCTCTAGTCTCCGTGGTTTTGGAGATGGAGCCTTTTGAAAAAGTGCAAGTTTGACCCCTCTAGCTGCTCAAATAACGAAGTTACAGGCACTTTTATATTTGGCAGTCGAGGGGTCACTTTGCCATGAAATTTTCGGGGTTTTTCGCAGGTTTTCGTCCGGAATGGTATTTTTGGTTTTTGGGGCAGGGTTCAGGCTGCATTTGAAGCTAACATTCAAGTCTCTAGTCTCCGCGGTTTTGGAGATGGAGCCTTTTGAAAAAGTGCAAGTTTGACCCCTCTAGCTGCTCAAATAACGAAGTTACAGGCACTTTTATATTTGGCAGTCGAGGGGTCACTTTGCCATGAAATTTTCGGGGTTTTTCGCAGGTTTTCTTCCGGAATGGTATTTTTGGTTTTTGGGGCAGGGTTCAGGCTGCATTTGAAGCTAACATTCAAGTCTCTAGTCTCCGTGGTTTTGGAGATGGAGCCTTTTGAAAAAGTGCAAGTTTGGCCCCTCTAGCTGCTCAAATAACGAAGTTACAGGCACTTTTATATTTGGCAGTCGAGGGGTCACTTTGCCATGAAATTTTCGGGGTTTTTCGCAGGTTTTCTTCCGGAATGGTATTTTTGGTTTTTGGGGCAGGGTTCAGGCTGCATTTGAAGCTAACATTCAAGTCTCTAGTCTCCGTGGTTTTGGAGATGGAGCCTTTTGAAAAAGTGCAAGTTTGACCCCTCTAGCTACTCAAATAACGAAGTTACAGGCACTTTTATATTTGGCAGTCGAGGGGTCACTTTGCCATGAAATTTTCGGGGTTTTTCGCAGGTTTTCGTCCGGAATGGTATTTTTGGTTTTTGGGGCAGGGTTCAGGCTGCATTTGAAGCTAACATTCAAGTCTCTAGTCTCCGTGGTTTTGGAGATGGAGCCTTTTGAAAAAGTGCAAGTTTGACCCCTCTAGCTGCTCAAATAGCGAAGTTACAGGCACTTTTATATTTGGCAGTCGAGGGGTCACTTTGCCATGAAATTTTCGGGGTTTTTCGCAGGTTTTCGTCCGGAATGGTATTTTTGGTTTTTGGGGCAGGGTTCAGGCTGCATTTGAAGCTAACATTCAAGTCTCTAGTCTCCGTGGTTTTGGAGATGGAGCCTTTTGAAAAAGAGAAAGTTTGACCCCTCTAGCTGCTCAAATAACGAAGTTACAGGCACTTTTATATTTGGCAGTCGAGGGGTCACTTTGCCATGAAATTTTCGGGGTTTTTCGCAGGTTTTCGTCCGGAATGGTATTTTTGGTTTTTGGGGCAGGGTTCAGGCTGCATTTGAAGCTAACATTCAAGTCTCTAGTCTCCGTGGTTTTGGAGATGGAGCCTTTTGAAAAAGTGCAAGTTTGACCCCTCTAGCTGCTCAAATAACGAAGTTACAGGCACTTTTATATTTGGCAGTCGAGGGGTCACTTTGCCATGAAATTTTCGGGGTTTTTCGCAGGTTTTCTTCCGGAATGGTATTTTTGGTTTTTGGGGCAGGGTTCAGGCTGCATTTGAAGCTAACATTCAAGTCTCTAGTCTCCGTGGTTTTGGAGATGGAGCCTTTTGAAAAAGTGCAAGTTTGACCCCTCTAGCTGCTCAAATAACGAAGTTACAGGCACTTTTATATTTGGCAGTCGAGGGGTCACTTTGCCATGAAATTTTCGGGGTTTTTCGCAGGTTTTCTTCCGGAATGGTATTTTTGGTTTTTGGGGCAGGGTTCAGGCTGCATTTGAAGCTAACATTCAAGTCTCTAGTCTCCGTGGTTTTGGAGATGGAGCCTTTTGAAAAAGTGCAAGTTTGACCCCTCTAGCTGCTCAAATAACGAAGTTACAGGCACTTTTATATTTGGCAGTCGAGGGGTCACTTTGCCATGAAATTTTCGGGGTTTTTCGCAGGTTTTCTTCCGGAATGGTATTTTTGGTTTTTGGGGCAGGGTTCAGGCTGCATTTGAAGCTAACGTTCAAGTCTCTAGTCTCCGTGGTTTTGGAGATGGAGCCTTTTGAAAAAGTGCAAGTTTGACCCCTCTAGCTGCTCAAATAACGAAGTTACAGGCACTTTTATATTTGGCAGTCGAGGGGTCACTTTGCCATGAAATTTTCGGGGTTTTTCGCAGGTTTTCTTCCGGAATGGTATTTTTGGTTTTTGGGACAGGGTTCAGGCTGCATTTGAAGCTAACATTCAAGTCTCTAGTCTCCGTGGTTTTGGAGAAGGAGCCTTTTGAAAAAGTGCAAGTTTGACCCCTCTAGCTGCTCAAATAACGAAGTTACAGGCACTTTTATATTTGGCAGTCGAGGGGTCACTTTGCCATGAAATTTTCGGGGTTTTTCGCAGGTTTTCGTCCGGAATGGTATTTTTGGTTTTTGGGGCAGGGCTCAGGCTGCATTTGAAGCTAACATTCAAGTCTCTAGTCTCCGTGGTTTTGGAGATGGAGCCTTTTGAAAAAGTGCAAGTTTGACCCCTCTAGCTGCTCAAATAACGAAGTTACAGGCACTTTTATATTTGGCAGTCGAGGGGTCACTTTGCCATGAAATTTTCGGGGTTTTTCGCAGGTTTTCTTCCGGAATGGTATTTTTGGTTTTTGGGGCAGGGTTCAGGCTGCATTTGAAGCTAACATTCAAGTCTCTAGTCACCGTGGTTTTGGAGAAGGAGCCTTTTGAAAAAGTGCAAGTTTGACCCCTCTAGCTGCTCAAATAACGAAGTTACAGGCACTTTTATATTTGGCAGTCGAGGGGTCACTTTGCCATGAAATTTTCGGGGTTTTTCGCAGGTTTTCGTCCGGAATGGTATTTTTGGTTTTTGGGGCAGGGTTCAGGCTGCATTTGAAGCTAACATTCAAGTCTCTAGTCTCCGTGGTTTTGGAGATGGAGCCTTTTGAAAAAGTGCAAGTTTGACCCCTCTAGCTGCTCAAATAACGAAGTTACAGGCACTTTTATATTTGGCAGTCGAGGGGTCACTTTGCCATGAAATTTTAGGGGTTTTTCGCAGGTTTTCGTCCGGAATGGTATTTTTGGTTTTTGGGGCAGGGTTCAGGCTGCATTTGAAGCTAACATTCAAGTCTCTAGTCTCCGTGGTTTTGGAGATGGAGCCTTTTGAAAAAGTGCAAGTTTGACCCCTCTAGCTGCTCAAATAACGAAGTTACAGGCACTTTTATATTTGGCAGTCGAGGGGTCACTTTGCCATGAAATTTTCGGGGTTTTTCGCAGGTTTTCGTCCGGAATGGTATTTTTGGTTTTTGGGGCAGGGTTCAGGCTGCATTTGAAGCTAACATTCAAGTCTCTAGTCTCCGTGGTTTTGGAGATGGAGCCTTTTGAAAAAGTGCAAGTTTGACCCCTCTAGCTGCTCAAATAACGAAGTTACAGGCACTTTTATATTTGGCAGTCGAGGGGTCACTTTGAAATGCAATTTTCGGGGTTTTTTCGCAGGTTTTCGTCCGGAATGGTATTTTTGGTTTTTGGGGCAGGGTTCAGGCTGCATTTGAAGCTAACATTCAAGTCTCTAGTCTCCGTGGTTTTGGAGATGGAGCCTTTTGAAAAAGAGAAAGTTTGACCCCTCTAGCTGCTCAAATAACGAAGTTACAGGCACTTTTATATTTGGCAGTCGAGGGGTCACTTTGCCATGAAATTTTCGGGGTTTTTCGCAGGTTTTCGTCCGGAATGGTATTTTTGGTTTTTGGGGCAGGGTTTAGGCTGCATTTGAAGCTAACATTCAAGTCTCTAGTCTCCGTGGTTTTGGAGATGGAGCCTTTTGAAAAAGTGCAAGTTTGACACCTCTAGCTGCTCAAATAACGAAGTTACAGGCACTTTTATATTTGGCAGTCGAGGGGTCACTTTGCCATGAAATTTTCGGGGTTTTTCGCAGGTTTTCTTCCGGAATGGTATTTTTGGTTTTTGGGGCAGGGTTCAGGCTGCATTTGAAGCTAACATTCAAGTCTCTAGTCTCCTTGGCTTTGGAGAAGGAGCCTTTTGAAAAAGTGCAAGTTTGACCCCTCTAGCTGCTCAAATAACGAAGTTACAGGCACTTTTATATTTGGCAGTCGAGGGGTCACTTTGCCATGAAATTTTCGGGGTTTTTCGCAGGTTTTCGTCCGGAATGGTATTTTTGGTTTTTGGGTCAGGGTTCAGGCTGCATTTGAAGCTAAAATTCAAGCCTCTAGAATTCGGGGTTTTGGAGAAGGAGCCTTTTGAAAAAGTGCAAGTTTGACCCCTCTAGCTGCTCAAATAACGAAGTTACAGGCACTTTTATATTTGGCAGTCGAGGGGTCACTTTGCCATGAAATTTTCGGGGTTTTTCGCAGGTTTTCTTCCGGAATGGTATTTTTGGTTTTTGGGGCAGGGTTCAGGCTGCATTTGAAGCTAACATTCAAGTCTCTAGTCTCCGTGGTTTTGGAGATGGAGCCTTTTGAAAAAGTGCAAGTTTGACCCCTCTAGCTGCTCAAATAACGAAGTTACAGGCACTTTTATATTTGGCAGTCGAGGGGTCACTTTGCCATGAAATTTTCGGGGTTTTTCGCAGGTTTTCGTCCGGAATGGTATTTTTGGTTTTTGGGGCAGGGTTCAGGCTGCATTTGAAGCTAACATTCAAGTCTCTAGTCTCCGCGGTTTTGGAGATGGAGCCTTTTGAAAAAGTGCAAGTTTGACCCCTCTAGCTGCTCAAATAACGAAGTTACAGGCACTTTTATATTTGGCAGTCGAGGGGTCACTTTGCCATGAAATTTTCGGGGTTTTTCGCAGGTTTTCTTCCGGAATGGTATTTTTGGTTTTTGGGGCAGGGTTCAGGCTGCATTTGAAGCTAACATTCAAGTCTCTAGTCTCCGTGGTTTTGGAGATGGAGCCTTTTGAAAAAGTGCAAGTTTGGCCCCTCTAGCTGCTCAAATAACGAAGTTACAGGCACTTTTATATTTGGCAGTCGAGGGGTCACTTTGCCATGAAATTTTCGGGGTTTTTCGCAGGTTTTCTTCCGGAATGGTATTTTTGGTTTTTGGGGCAGGGTTCAGGCTGCATTTGAAGCTAACATTCAAGTCTCTAGTCTCCGTGGTTTTGGAGATGGAGCCTTTTGAAAAAGTGCAAGTTTGACCCCTCTAGCTACTCAAATAACGAAGTTACAGGCACTTTTATATTTGGCAGTCGAGGGGTCACTTTGCCATGAAATTTTCGGGGTTTTTCGCAGGTTTTCGTCCGGAATGGTATTTTTGGTTTTTGGGGCAGGGTTCAGGCTGCATTTGAAGCTAACATTCAAGTCTCTAGTCTCCGCGGTTTTGGAGATGGAGCCTTTTGAAAAAGTGCAAGTTTGACCCCTCTAGCTGCTCAAATAACGAAGTTACAGGCACTTTTATATTTGGCAGTCGAGGGGTCACTTTGCCATGAAATTTTCGGGGTTTTTCGCAGGTTTTCTTCCGGAATGGTATTTTTGGTTTTTGGGGCAGGGTTCAGGCTGCATTTGAAGCTAACATTCAAGTCTCTAGTCTCCGTGGTTTTGGAGATGGAGCCTTTTGAAAAAGTGCAAGTTTGGCCCCTCTAGCTGCTCAAATAACGAAGTTACAGGCACTTTTATATTTGGCAGTCGAGGGGTCACTTTGCCATGAAATTTTCGGGGTTTTTCGCAGGTTTTCTTCCGGAATGGTATTTTTGGTTTTTGGGGCAGGGTTCAGGCTGCATTTGAAGCTAACATTCAAGTCTCTAGTCTCCGTGGTTTTGGAGATGGAGCCTTTTGAAAAAGTGCAAGTTTGACCCCTCTAGCTGCTCAAATAGCGAAGTTACAGGCACTTTTATATTTGGCAGTCGAGGGGTCACTTTGCCATGAAATTTTCGGGGTTTTTCGCAGGTTTTCGTCCGGAATGGTATTTTTGGTTTTTGGGGCAGGGTTCAGGCTGCATTTGAAGCTAACATTCAAGTCTCTAGTCTCCGTGGTTTTGGAGATGGAGCCTTTTGAAAAAGAGAAAGTTTGACCCCTCTAGCTGCTCAAATAACGAAGTTACAGGCACTTTTATATTTGGCAGTCGAGGGGTCACTTTGCCATGAAATTTTCGGGGTTTTTCGCAGGTTTTCGTCCGGAATGGTATTTTTGGTTTTTGGGGCAGGGTTCAGGCTGCATTTGAAGCTAACATTCAAGTCTCTAGTCTCCGTGGTTTTGGAGATGGAGCCTTTTGAAAAAGTGCAAGTTTGACCCCTCTAGCTGCTCAAATAACGAAGTTACAGGCACTTTTATATTTGGCAGTCGAGGGGTCACTTTGCCATGAAATTTTCGGGGTTTTTCGCAGGTTTTCTTCCGGAATGGTATTTTTGGTTTTTGGGGCAGGGTTCAGGCTGCATTTGAAGCTAACATTCAAGTCTCTAGTCTCCGTGGTTTTGGAGATGGAGCCTTTTGAAAAAGTGCAAGTTTGACCCCTCTAGCTGCTCAAATAACGAAGTTACAGGCACTTTTATATTTGGCAGTCGAGGGGTCACTTTGCCATGAAATTTTCGGGGTTTTTCGCAGGTTTTCTTCCGGAATGGTATTTTTGGTTTTTGGGGCAGGGTTCAGGCTGCATTTGAAGCTAACATTCAAGTCTCTAGTCTCCGTGGTTTTGGAGATGGAGCCTTTTGAAAAAGTGCAAGTTTGACCCCTCTAGCTGCTCAAATAACGAAGTTACAGGCACTTTTATATTTGGCAGTCGAGGGGTCACTTTGCCATGAAATTTTCGGGGTTTTTCGCAGGTTTTCTTCCGGAATGGTATTTTTGGTTTTTGGGGCAGGGTTCAGGCTGCATTTGAAGCTAACGTTCAAGTCTCTAGTCTCCGTGGTTTTGGAGATGGAGCCTTTTGAAAAAGTGCAAGTTTGACCCCTCTAGCTGCTCAAATAACGAAGTTACAGGCACTTTTATATTTGGCAGTCGAGGGGTCACTTTGCCATGAAATTTTCGGGGTTTTTCGCAGGTTTTCTTCCGGAATGGTATTTTTGGTTTTTGGGACAGGGTTCAGGCTGCATTTGAAGCTAACATTCAAGTCTCTAGTCTCCGTGGTTTTGGAGAAGGAGCCTTTTGAAAAAGTGCAAGTTTGACCCCTCTAGCTGCTCAAATAACGAAGTTACAGGCACTTTTATATTTGGCAGTCGAGGGGTCACTTTGCCATGAAATTTTCGGGGTTTTTCGCAGGTTTTCGTCCGGAATGGTATTTTTGGTTTTTGGGGCAGGGCTCAGGCTGCATTTGAAGCTAACATTCAAGTCTCTAGTCTCCGTGGTTTTGGAGATGGAGCCTTTTGAAAAAGTGCAAGTTTGACCCCTCTAGCTGCTCAAATAACGAAGTTACAGGCACTTTTATATTTGGCAGTCGAGGGGTCACTTTGCCATGAAATTTTCGGGGTTTTTCGCAGGTTTTCTTCCGGAATGGTATTTTTGGTTTTTGGGGCAGGGTTCAGGCTGCATTTGAAGCTAACATTCAAGTCTCTAGTCTCCGTGGTTTTGGAGAAGGAGCCTTTTGAAAAAGTGCAAGTTTGACCCCTCTAGCTGCTCAAATAACGAAGTTACAGGCACTTTTATATTTGGCAGTCGAGGGGTCACTTTGCCATGAAATTTTCGGGGTTTTTCGCAGGTTTTCGTCCGGAATGGTATTTTTGGTTTTTGGGGCAGGGTTCAGGCTGCATTTGAAGCTAACATTCAAGTCTCTAGTCTCCGTGGTTTTGGAGATGGAGCCTTTTGAAAAAGTGCAAGTTTGACCCCTCTAGCTGCTCAAATAACGAAGTTACAGGCACTTTTATATTTGGCAGTCGAGGGGTCACTTTGCCATGAAATTTTAGGGGTTTTTCGCAGGTTTTCGTCCGGAATGGTATTTTTGGTTTTTGGGGCAGGGTTCAGGCTGCATTTGAAGCTAACATTCAAGTCTCTAGTCTCCGTGGTTTTGGAGATGGAGCCTTTTGAAAAAGTGCAAGTTTGACCCCTCTAGCTGCTCAAATAACGAAGTTACAGGCACTTTTATATTTGGCAGTCGAGGGGTCACTTTGCCATGAAATTTTCGGGGTTTTTCGCAGGTTTTCGTCCGGAATGGTATTTTTGGTTTTTGGGGCAGGGTTCAGGCTGCATTTGAAGCTAACATTCAAGTCTCTAGTCTCCGTGGTTTTGGAGATGGAGCCTTTTGAAAAAGTGCAAGTTTGACCCCTCTAGCTGCTCAAATAACGAAGTTACAGGCACTTTTATATTTGGCAGTCGAGGGGTCACTTTGAAATGCAATTTTCGGGGTTTTTTCGCAGGTTTTCGTCCGGAATGGTATTTTTGGTTTTTGGGGCAGGGTTCAGGCTGCATTTGAAGCTAACATTCAAGTCTCTAGTCTCCGTGGTTTTGGAGATGGAGCCTTTTGAAAAAGTGCAAGTTTGACCCCTCTAGCTGCTCAAATAACGAAGTTACAGGCACTTTTATATTTGGCAGTCGAGGGGTCACTTTGCCATGAAATTTTCGGGGTTTTTCGCAGGTTTTCGTCCGGAATGGTATTTTTGGTTTTTGGGGCAGGGTTCAGGCTGCATTTGAAGCTAACATTCAAGTCTCTAGTCTCCGTGGTTTTGGAGATGGAGCCTTTTGAAAAAGTGCAAGTTTGACCCCTCTAGCTGCTCAAATAACGAAGTTACAGGCACTTTTATATTTGGCAGTCGAGGGGTCACTTTGCCATGAAATTTTCGGGGTTTTTCGCAGGTTTTCGTCCGGAATGGTATTTTTGGTTTTTGGGGCAGGGTTCAGGCTGCATTTGAAGCTAACATTCAAGTCTCTAGTCTCCGTGGTTTTGGAGATGGAGCCTTTTGAAAAAGTGCAAGTTTGACCCCTCTAGCTGCTCAAATAACGAAGTTACAGGCACTTTTATATTTGGCAGTCGAGGGGTCACTTTGCCATGAAATTTTCGGGGTTTTTCGCAGGTTTTCGTCCGGAATGGTATTTTTGGTTTTTGGGGCAGGGTTCAGGCTGCATTTGAAGCTAACATTCAAGTCTCTAGTCTCCGTGGTTTTGGAGATGGAGCCTTTTGAAAAAGTGCAAGTTTGACCCCTCTAGCTGCTCAAATAACGAAGTTACAGGCACTTTTATATTTGGCAGTCGAGGGGTCACTTTGCCATGAAATTTTCGGGGTTTTTCGCAGGTTTTCTTCCGGAATGGTATTTTTGGTTTTTGGGGCAGGGTTCAGGCTGCATTTGAAGCTAACATTCAAGTCTCTAGTCTCCGTGGTTTTGGAGATGGAGCCTTTTGAAAAAGTGCAAGTTTGACCCCTCTAGCTGCTCAAATAACGAAGTTACAGGCACTTTTATATTTGGCAGTCGAGGGGTCACTTTGCCATGAAATTTTCGGGGTTTTTCGCAGGTTTTCGTCCGGAATGGTATTTTTGGTTTTTGGGGCAGGGTTCAGGCTGCATTTGAAGCTAACATTCAAGTCTCTAGTCTCCGTGGTTTTGGAGATGGAGCCTTTTGAAAAAGTGCAAGTTTGACCCCTCTAGCTGCTCAAATAACGAAGTTACAGGCTCTTTTATATTTGGCAGTCGAGGGGTCACTTTGCCTTGAAATTTTCGGGGTTTTTCGCAGGTTTTCGTCCGGAATGGTATTTTTGGTTTTTGGGGCAGGGTTCAGGCTGCATTTGAAGCTAACATTCAAGTCTCTAGTCTCTGGGGTTTTGGAGATGGAGCCTTTTGAAAAAGTGCAAGTTTGACCCCTCTAGCTGCTCAAATAACGAAGTTACATGCACTTTTATATTTGGCAGTCGAGGGGTCACTTTGCCATGAAATTTTCGGGGTTTTTCGCAGGTTTTCGTCCGGAATGGTATTTTTGGTTTTTGGGGCAGGGTTCAGGCTGCATTTGAAGCTAACATTCAAGTCTCTAGTCTCCGTGGTTTTGGAGATGGAGCCTTTTGAAAAAGTTCAAGTTTGACCCCTCTAGCTGCTCAAATAACGAAGTTACAGGCACTTTTATATTTGGCAGTCGAGGGGTCACTTTGCCATGAAATTTTCGGGGTTTTTCGCAGGTTTTCGTCCGGAATGGTATTTTTGGTTTTTGGGGCAGGGTTCAGGCTGCATTTGAAGCTAACATTCAAGTCTCTAGTCTCCGTGGTTTTGGAGATGGAGCCTTTTGAAAAAGTGCAAGTTTGACCCCTCTAGCTGCTCAAATAACGAAGTTACAGGCACTTTTATATTTGGCAGTCGAGGGGTCACTTTGCCATGAAATTTTCGGGGTTTTTCGCAGGTTTTCGTCCGGAATGGTATTTTTGGTTTTTGGGGCAGGGTTCAGGCTGCATTTGAAGCTAACATTCAAGTCTCTAGTCTCCGTGGTTTTGGAGATGGAGCCTTTTGAAAAAGTGCAAGTTTGACCCCTCTAGCTGCTCAAATAACGAAGTTACAGGCACTTTTATATTTGGCAGTCGAGGGGTCACTTTGCCATGAAATTTTCGGGGTTTTTCGCAGGTTTTCGTCCGGAATGGTATTTTTGGTTTTTGGGGCAGGGTTCAGGCTGCATTTGAAGCTAACATTCAAGTCTCTAGTCTCCGTGGTTTTGGAGATGGAGCCTTTTGAAAAAGTGCAAGTTTGACCCCTCTAGCTGCTCAAATAACGAAGTTACAGGCACTTTTATATTTGGCAGTCGACGGGTCACTTTGCCATGAAATTTTCGGGGTTTTTCGCAGGTTTTCTTCCGGAATGGTATTTTTGGTTTTTGGGGCAGGGTTCAGGCTGCATTTGAAGCTAACATTCAAGTCTCTAGTCTCCGTGGTTTTGGAGATGGAGCCTTTTGAAAAAGTGCAAGTTTGACCCCTCTAGCTGCTCAAATAACGAAGTTACAGGCACTTTTATATTTGGCAGTCGAGGGGTCACTTTGCCATGAAATTTTCGGGGTTTTTCGCAGGTTTTCGTCCGGAATGGTATTTTTGGTTTTTGGGGCAGGGTTCAGGCTGCATTTGAAGCTAACATTCAAGTCTCTAGTCTCCGTGGTTTTGGAGATGGAGCCTTTTGAAAAAGTGCAAGTTTGACCCCTCTAGCTGCTCAAATAACGAAGTTACAGGCACTTTTATATTTGGCAGTCGAGGGGTCACTTTGCCATGAAATTTTCGGGGTTTTTCGCAGGTTTTCGTCCGGAATGGTATTTTTGGTTTTTGGGGCAGGGTTCAGGCTGCATTTGAAGCTAAAATTCAAGCCTCTAGCCTTCGGGGTTTTGGAGAAGGAGCCTTTTGAAAAAGTGCAAGTTTGACCCCTCTAGCTGCTCAAATAACGAAGTTACAGGCACTTTTATATTTGGCAGTCGAGGGGTCACTTTGCCATGAAATTTTCGGGGTTTTTCGCAGGTTTTCGTCCGGAATGGTATTTTTGGTTTTTGGGGCAGGGTTCAGGCTGCATTTGAAGCTAAAATTCAAGCCTCTAGCCTTCGGGGTTTTGGAGAAGGAGCCTTTTGAAAAAGTGCAAGTTTGACCCCTCTAGCTGCTCAAATAACGAAGTTACAGGCACTTTTATATTTGGCAGTCGAGGGGTCACTTTGCCATGAAATTTTCGGGGTTTTTCGCAGGTTTTCGTCCGGAATGGTATTTTTGGTTTTTGGGGCAGGGTTCAGGCTGCATTTTAAGCTAAAATTCAAGCCTCTAGCTTTCGGGGTTTTGAAGAAGGAGCCTTTTGAAAAAGTGCAAGTTTGACCCCTCTAGCTGCTCAAATAACGAAGTTACAGGCACTTTTATATTTGGCAGTCGAGGGGTCAATTTGCCATGAAATTTTCGGGGTTTTTCGCAGGTTTTCGTCCGGAATGGTATTTTTGGTTTTTGGGGCAGGGTTCAGGCTGCATTTGAAGCTAAAATTCAAGCCTCTAGCCTTCGGGGTTTTGGAGAAGGAGCCTTTTGAAAAAGTGCAAGTTTGACCCCTCTAGCTGCTCAAATAACGAAGTTACAGGCACTTTTATATTTGGCAGTCGAGGGGTCACTTTGCCATGAAATTTTCGGGGTTTTTCGCAGGTTTTCGTCCGGAATGGTATTTTTGGTTTTTGGGGCAGGGTTCTGGCTGCATTTGAAGCTAAAATTCAAGCCTCTAGCCTTCGGGGTTTTGGAGAAGGAGCCTTTTGAAAAAGTTCAAGTTTGACCCCTCTAGCTGCTCAAATAACGAAGTTACAGGCACTTTTATATTTGGCAGTCGAGGGGTCACTTTGCCATGAAATTTTCGGGGCTTTTCCCAGGTTTTCGTCCGGAATGGTATTTTTGGTTTTTGGGGCAGGGTTCAGGCTGCATTTGAAGCTAACATTCAAGTCTCTAGTCTCCGTGGTTTTGGAGATGGAGGCTTTTGAAAAAGTGCAAGTTTGACCCCTCTAGCTGCTCAAATAACGAAGTTACAGGCACTTTTATATTTGGCAGTCGAGGGGTCACTTTGCCATGAAATTTTCGGGGTTTTTCGCAGGTTTTCGTCCGGAAAGGTATTTTTGGTTTTTGGGGCAGGGTTCAGGCTGCATTTGAAGCTAACATTCAAGTCTCTAGTCTCCGTGGTTTTGGAGATGGAGCCTTTTGAAAAAGTGCAAGTTTGACCCCTCTAGCTGCTCAAATAACGAAGTTACAGGCACTTTTATATTTGGCAGTCGAGGGGTCACTTTGCCATGAAATTTTCGGGGTTTTTCGCAGGTTTTCGTCCGGAATGGTATTTTTGGTTTTTGGGGCAGGGTTCAGGCTGCATTTTAAGCTAAAATTCAAGCCTCTAGCCTTCGGGGTTTTGGAGAAGGAGCCTTTTGAAAAAGTGCAAGTTTGACCCCTCTTGCTGCTCAAATAACGAAGTTACAGGCACTTTTATATTTGGCAGTCGAGGGGTCACTTTGCCATGAAATTTTCGGGGTTTTTCGCAGGTTTTCGTCCGGAATGGTATTTTTGGTTTTTGGGGCAGGGTTCAGGCTGCATTTGAAGCTAAAATTCAAGCCTCTAGCCTTCGGGGTTTTGGAGAAGGAGCCTTTTGAAAAAGTGCAAGTTTGACCCCTCTAGCTGCTCAAATAACGAAGTTACAGGCACTTTTATATTTGGCAGTCGAGGGGTCACTTTGCCATGAAATTTTCGGGGTTTTTCGCAGGTTTTCGTCCGGAATGGTATTTTTGGTTTTTGGGGCAGGGTTCAGGCTGCATTTGAAGCTAACATTCAAGTCTCTAGTCTCCGTGGTTTTGGAGATGGAGGCTTTTGAAAAAGTGCAAGTTTGACCCCTCTAGCTGCTCAAATAACGAAGTTACAGGCACTTTTATATTTGGCAGTCGAGGGGTCACTTTGCCATGAAATTTTCGGGGTTTTTCGCAGGTTTTCGTCCGGAAAGGTATTTTTGGTTTTTGGGGCAGGGTTCAGGCTGCATTTGAAGCTAACATTCAAGTCTCTAGTCTCCGTGGTTTTGGAGATGGAGGCTTTTGAAAAAGTGCAAGTTTGACCCCTCTAGCTGCTCAAATAACGAAGTTACAGGCACTTTTATATTTGGCAGTCGAGGGGTCACTTTGCCATGAAATTTTCGGGGTTTTTCGCAGGTTTTCTTCCGGAATGGTATTTTTGGTTTTTGGGGCAGGGTTCAGGCTGCATTTGAAGCTAAAATTCAAGCCTCTAGCCTTCGGGGTTTTGGAGAAGGAGCCTTTTGAAAAAGTGCAAGTTTGACCCCTCTAGCTGCTCAAATAACGAAGTTACAGGCACTTTTATATTTGGCAGTCGAGGGGTCACTTTGCCATGAAATTTTCGGGGTTTTTCGCAGGTTTTCGTCCGGAATGGTATTTTTGGTTTTTGGGGCAGGGTTCAGGCTGCATTTGAAGCTAACATTCAAGTCTCTAGTCTCCGTGGTTTTGGAGATGGAGCCTTTTGAAAAAGTGCAAGTTTGACCCCTCTAGCTGCTCAAATAACGAAGTTACAGGCACTTTTATATTTGGCAGTCGAGGGGTCACTTTGCCATGAAATTTTCGGGGTTTTTCGCAGGTTTTCGTCCGGAATGGTATTTTTGGTTTTTGGGGCAGGGTTCAGGCTGCATTTTAAGCTAAAATTCAAGCCTCTAGCCTTCGGGGTTTTGGAGAAGGAGCCTTTTGAAAAAGTGCAAGTTTGACCCCTCTAGCTGCTCAAATAACGAAGTTACAGGCACTTTTATATTTGGCAGTCGAGGGGTCACTTTGCCATGAAATTTTCGGGGTTTTTCGCAGGTTTTCGTCCGGAATGGTATTTTTGGTTTTTGGGGCAGGGTTCAGGCTGCATTTGAAGCTAAAATTCAAGCCTCTAGCCTTCGGGGTTTTGGAGAAGGAGCCTTTTGAAAAAGTGCAAGTTTGACCCCTCTAGCTGCTCAAATAACGAAGTTACAGGCACTTTTATATTTGGCAGTCGAGGGGTCACTTTGCCATGAAATTTTCGGGGTTTTTCGCAGGTTTTCGTCCGGAATGGTATTTTTGGTTTTTGGGGCAGGGTTCAGGCTGCATTTGAAGCTAACATTCAAGTCTCTAGTCTCCGTGGTTTTGGAGATGGAGGCTTTTGAAAAAGTGCAAGTTTGACCCCTCTAGCTGCTCAAATAACGAAGTTACAGGCACTTTTATATTTGGCAGTCGAGGGGTCACTTTGCCATGAAATTTTCGGGGCTTTTCGCAGGTTTTCGTCCGGAATGGTATTTTTGGTTTTTGGGGCAGGGTTCAGGCTGCATTTTAAGCTAACATTCAAGTCTCTAGTCTCCGTGGTTTTGGAGATGGAGCCTTTTGAAAAAGTGCAAGTTTGACCCCTCTAGCTGCTCAAATAACGAAGTTACAGGCACTTTTATATTTGGCAGTCGAGGGGTCACTTTGCCATGAAATTTTCGGGGTTTTTCGCAGGTTTTCGTCCGGAATGGTATTTTTGGTTTTTGGGGCAGGGTTCAGGCTGCATTTGAAGCTAACATTCAAGTCTCTAGTCTTTGTGGTTTTGGAGATGGAGCCTTTTGAAAAAGTGCAAGTTTGACCCTTCTAGCTGCTCAAATAACGAAGTTACAGGCACTTTTATATTTGGCAGTCGAGGGGTCACTTTGCCATGAAATTTTCGGGGTTTTTCGCAGGTTTTCGTCCGGAATGGTATTTTTGGTTTTTGGGGCAGGGTTCAGGCTGCATTTGAAGCTAAAATTCAAGCCTCTAGCCTTCGGGGTTTTGGAGAAGGAGCCTTTTGAAAAAGTGCAAGTTTGACCCCTCTAGCTGCTCAAATAACGAAGTTACAGGCACTTTTATATTTGGCAGTCGAGGGGTCACTTTGCCATGAAATTTTCGGGGTTTTTCGCAGGTTTTCGTCCGGAATGGTATTTTTGGTTTTTGGGGCAGGGTTCAGGCTGCATTTGAAGCTAAAATTCAAGCCTCTAGCCTTCGGGGTTTTGGAGAAGGAGCCTTTTGAAAAAGTGCAAGTTTGACCCCTCTAGCTGCTCAAATAACGAAGTTACAGGCACTTTTATATTTGGCAGTCGAGGGGTCACTTTGCCATGAAATTTTCGGGGTTTTTCGCAGGTTTTCGTCCGGAATGGTATTTTTGGTATTTGGGGCAGGGTTCAGGCTGCATTTGAAGCTAAAATTCAAGCCTCTAGCCTTCGGGGTTTTGGAGAAGGAGCCTTTTGAAAAAGTGCAAGTTTGACCCCTCTAGCTGCTCAAATAACGAAGTTACAGGCACTTTTATATTTGGCAGTCGAGGGGTCACTTTGCCATGAAATTTTCGGGGTTTTTCGCAGGTTTTCGTCCGGAAAGGTATTTTTGGTTTTTGGGGCAGGGTTCAGGCTGCATTTGAAGCTAACATTCAAGTCTCTAGTCTCCGTGGTTTTGGAGATGGAGGCTTTTGAAAAAGTGCAAGTTTGACCCCTCTAGCTGCTCAAATAACGAAGTTACAGGCACTTTTATATTTGGCAGTCGAGGGGTCACTTTGCCATGAAATTTTCGGGGTTTTTCGCAGGTTTTCGTCCGGAAAGGTATTTTTGGTTTTTGGGGCAGGGTTCAGGCTGCATTTGAAGCTAACATTCAAGTCTCTAGTCTCCGTGGTTTTGGAGATGGAGCCTTTTGAAAAAGTGCAAGTTTGACCCCTCTAGCTGCTCAAATAACGAAGTTACAGGCACTTTTATATTCGGCAGTCGAGGGGTCACTTTGCCATGAAATTTTCGGGGTTTTTCGCAGGTTTTCGTCCGGAATGGTATTTTTGGTTTTTGGGGCAGGGTTCAGGCTGCATTTGAAGCTAACATTCAAGTCTCTAGTCTACGTGGTTTTGGAGATGGAGGCTTTTGAAAAAGTGCAAGTTTGACCCCTCTAGCTGCTCAAATAACGAAGTTACAGGCACTTTTATATTTGGCAGTCGAGGGGTCACTTTGCCATGAAAATTTCGGGGCTTTTCGCAGGTTTTCGTCCGGAATGGTATTTTTGGTTTTTGGGGCAGGGTTCAGGCTGCATTTTAAGCTAACATTCAAGTCTCTAGTCTCCGTGGTTTTGGAGATGGAGCCTTTTGAAAAAGTGCAAGTTTGACCCCTCTAGCTGCTCAAATAACGAAGTTACAGGCACTTTTATATTCGGCAGTCGAGGGGTCACTTTGCCATGAAATTTTCGGGGTTTTTCGCAGGTTTTCGTCCGGAATGGTATTTTTGGTTTTTGGGGCAGGGTTCAGGCTGCATTTGAAGCTAACATTCAAGTCTCTAGTCTCCGTGGTTTTGGAGATGGAGCCTTTTGAAAAAGTGCAAGTTTGACCCTTCTAGCTGCTCAAATAACGAAGTTACAGGCACTTTTATATTTGGCAGTCGAGGGGTCACTTTGCCATGAAATTTTCGGGGTTTTTCGCAGGTTTTCGTCCGGAATGGTATTTTTGGTTTTTGGGGCAGGGTTCAGGCTGCATTTGAAGCTAAAATTCAAGCCTCTAGCCTTCGGGGTTTTGGAGAAGGAGCCTTTTGAAAAAGTGCAAGTTTGACCCCTCTAGCTGCTCAAATAACGAAGTTACAGGCACTTTTATATTTGGCAGTCGAGGGGTCACTTTGCCATGAAATTTTCGGGGTTTTTCGCAGGTTTTCGTCCGGAATGGTATTTTTGGTTTTTGGGGCAGGGTTCTGGCTGCATTTGAAGCTAAAATTCAAGCCTCTAGCCTTCGGGGTTTTGGAGAAGGAGCCTTTTGAAAAAGTTCAAGTTTGACCCCTCTAGCTGCTCAAATAACGAAGTTACAGGCACTTTTATATTTGGCAGTCGAGGGGTCACTTTGCCATGAAATTTTCGGGGCTTTTCGCAGGTTTTCGTCCGGAATGGTATTTTTGGTTTTTGGGGCAGGGTTCAGGCTGCATTTGAAGCTAACATTCAAGTCTCTAGTCTCCGTGGTTTTGGAGATGGAGGCTTTTGAAAAAGTGCAAGTTTGACCCCTCTAGCTGCTCAAATAACGAAGTTACAGGCACTTTTATATTTGGCAGTCGAGGGGTCACTTTGCCATGAAATTTTCGGGGTTTTTCGCAGGTTTTCGTCCGGAAAGGTATTTTTGGTTTTTGGGGCAGGGTTCAGGCTGCATTTGAAGCTAACATTCAAGTCTCTAGTCTCCGTGGTTTTGGAGATGGAGCCTTTTGAAAAAGTGCAAGTTTGACCCCTCTAGCTGCTCAAATAACGAAGTTACAGGCACTTTTATATTTGGCAGTCGAGGGGTCACTTTGCCATGAAATTTTCGGGGTTTTTCGCAGGTTTTCGTCCGGAAAGGTATTTTTGGTTTTTGGGGCAGGGTTCAGGCTGCATTTGAAGCTAACATTCAAGTCTCTAGTCTCCGTGGTTTTGGAGATGGAGCCTTTTGAAAAAGTGCAAGTTTGACCCCTCCAGCTGCTCAAATAACGAAGTTACAGGCACTTTTATATTCGGCAGTCGAGGGGTCACTTTGCCATGAAATTTTCGGGGTTTTTCGCAGGTTTTCGTCCGGAATGGTATTTTTGGTTTTTGGGGCAGGGTTCAGGCTGCATTTGAAGCTAACATTCAAGTCTCTAGTCTCCGTGGTTTTGGAGATGGAGGCTTTTGAAAAAGTGCAAGTTTGACCCCTCTAGCTGCTCAAATAACGAAGTTACAGGCACTTTTATATTTGGCAGTCGAGGGGTCACTTTGCCATGAAATTTTCGGGGTTTTTCGCAGGTTTTCGTCCGGAATGGTATTTTTGGTTTTTGGGGCAGGGTTCAGGCTGCATTTGAAGCTAAAATTCAAGCCTCTAGCCTTCGGGGTTTTGGAGAAGGAGCCTTTTGAAAAAGTGCAAGTTTGACCCCTCTAGCTGCTCAAATAACGAAGTTACAGGCACTTTTATATTTGGCAGTCGAGGGGTCACTTTGCCATGAAATTTTCGGGGTTTTTCGCAGGTTTTCGTCCGGAATGGTATTTTTGGTTTTTGGGGCAGGGTTCAGGCTGCATTTGAAGCTAACATTCAAGTCTCTAGTCTCCGTGGTTTTGGAGATGGAGCCTTTTGAAAAAGTGCAAGTTTGACCCCTTGCTGCTCAAATAACGAAGTTACAGGCACTTTTATATTTGGCAGTCGAGGGGTCACTTTGCCATGAAATTTTCGGGGTTTTTCGCAGGTTTTCGTCCGGAAAGGTATTTTTGGTTTTTGGGGCAGGGTTCAGGCTGCATTTGAAGCTAACATTCAAGTCTCTAGTCTCCGTGGTTTTGGAGATGGAGCCTTTTGAAAAAGTGCAAGTTTGACCCCTCCAGCTGCTCAAATAACGAAGTTACAGGCACTTTTATATTCGGCAGTCGAGGGGTCACTTTGCCATGAAATTTTCGGGGTTTTTCGCAGGTTTTCGTCCGGAATGGTATTTTTGGTTTTTGGGGCAGGGTTCAGGCTGCATTTGAAGCTAACATTCAAGTCTCTAGTCTCCGTGGTTTTGGAGATGGAGGCTTTTGAAAAAGTGCAAGTTTGACCCCTCTAGCTGCTCAAATAACGAAGTTACAGGCACTTTTATATTTGGCAGTCGAGGGGTCACTTTGCCATGAAATTTTCGGGGTTTTTCGCAGGTTTTCGTCCGGAATGGTATTTTTGGTTTTTGGGGCAGGGTTCAGGCTGCATTTGAAGCTAAAATTCAAGCCTCTAGCCTTCGGGGTTTTGGAGAAGGAGCCTTTTGAAAAAGTGCAAGTTTGACCCCTCTAGCTGCTCAAATAACGAAGTTACAGGCACTTTTATATTTGGCAGTCGAGGGGTCACTTTGCCATGAAATTTTCGGGGTTTTTCGCAGGTTTTCGTCCGGAATGGTATTTTTGGTTTTTGGGGCAGGGTTCAGGCTGCATTTGAAGCTAACATTCAAGTCTCTAGTCTCCGTGGTTTTGGAGATGGAGCCTTTTGAAAAAGTGCAAGTTTGACCCCTTGCTGCTCAAATAACGAAGTTACAGGCACTTTTATATTTGGCAGTCGAGGGGTCACTTTGCCATGAAATTTTCGGGGTTTTTCGCAGGTTTTCGTCCGGAATGGTATTTTTGGTTTTTGGGGCAGGGTTCAGGCTGCATTTTAAGCTAAAATTCAAGCCTCTAGCCTTCGGGGTTTTGGAGAAGGAGCCTTTTGAAAAAGTGCAAGTTTGACCCCTCTAGCTGCTCAAATAACGAAGTTACAGGCACTTTTATATTTGGCAGACGAGGGGTCACTTTGCCATGAAATTTTCGGGGTTTTTCGCAGGTTTTCGTCCGGAATGGTATTTTTGGTTTTTGGGGCAGGGTTCAGGCTGCATTTGAAGCTAAAATTCAAGCCTCTAGCCTTCGGGGTTTTGGAGAAGGAGCCTTTTGAAAAAGTGCAAGTTTGACCCCTCTAGCTGCTCAAATAACGAAGTTACAGGCACTTTTATATTTGGCAGTCGAGGGGTCACTTTGCCATGAAATTTTCGGGGTTTTTCGCAGGTTTTCGTCCGGAATGGTATTTTTGGTTTTTGGGGCAGGGTTCAGGCTGCATTTGAAGCTAACATTCAAGTCTCTAGTCTCCGTGGTTTTGGAGATGGAGGCTTTTGAAAAAGTGCAAGTTTGACCCCTCTAGCTGCTCAAATAACGAAGTTACAGGCACTTTTATATTTGGCAGTCGAGGGGTCACTTTGCCATGAAATTTTCGGGGTTTTTCGCAGGTTTTCGTCCGGAATGGTATTTTTGGTTTTTGGGGCAGGGTTCAGGCTGCATTTTAAGCTAACATTCAAGTCTCTAGTCTCCGTGGTTTTGGAGATGGAGCCTTTTGAAAAAGTGCAAGTTTGACCCCTCTAGCTGCTCAAATAACGAAGTTACAGGCACTTTTATATTTGGCAGTCGAGGGGTCACTTTGCCATGAAATTTTCGGGGTTTTTCGCAGGTTTTCGTCCGGAATGGTATTTTTGGTTTTTGGGGCAGGGTTCAGGCTGCATTTGAAGCTAACATTCAAGTCTCTAGTCTCCGTGGTTTTGGAGATGGAGCCTTTTGAAAAAGTGCAAGTTTGACCCTTCTAGCTGCTCAAATAACGAAGTTACAGGCACTTTTATATTTGGCAGTCGAGGGGTCACTTTGCCATGAAATTTTCGGGGTTTTTCGCAGGTTTTCGTCCGGAATGGTATTTTTGGTTTTTGGGGCAGGGTTCAGGCTGCATTTGAAGCTAAAATTCAAGCCTCTAGCCTTCGGGGTTTTGGAGAAGGAGCCTTTTGAAAAAGTGCAAGTTTGACCCCTCTAGCTGCTCAAATAACGAAGTTACAGGCACTTTTATATTTGGCAGTCGAGGGGTCACTTTGCCATGAAATTTTCGGGGTTTTTCGCAGGTTTTCGTCCGGAATGGTATTTTTGGTTTTTGGGGCAGGGTTCAGGCTGCATTTTAAGCTAAAATTCAAGCCTCTAGCTTTCGGGGTTTTGAAGAAGGAGCCTTTTGAAAAAGTGCAAGTTTGACCCCTCTAGCTGCTCAAATAACGAAGTTACAGGCACTTTTATATTTGGCAGTCGAGGGGTCAATTTGCCATGAAATTTTCGGGGTTTTTCGCAGGTTTTCGTCCGGAATGGTATTTTTGGTATTTGGGGCAGGGTTCAGGCTGCATTTGAAGCTAAAATTCAAGCCTCTAGCCTTCGGGGTTTTGGAGAAGGAGCCTTTTGAAAAAGTGCAAGTTTGACCCCTCTAGCTGCTCAAATAACGAAGTTACAGGCACTTTTATATTTGGCAGTCGAGGGGTCACTTTGCCATGAAATTTTCGGGGTTTTTCGCAGGTTTTCGTCCGGAATGGTATTTTTGGTTTTTGGGGCAGGGTTCTGGCTGCATTTGAAGCTAAAATTCAAGCCTCTAGCCTTCGGGGTTTTGGAGAAGGAGCCTTTTGAAAAAGTTCAAGTTTGACCCCTCTAGCTGCTCAAATAACGAAGTTACAGGCACTTTTATATTTGGCAGTCGAGGGGTCACTTTGCCATGAAATTTTCGGGGCTTTTCGCAGGTTTTCGTCCGGAATGGTATTTTTGGTTTTTGGGGCAGGGTTCAGGCTGCATTTGAAGCTAACATTCAAGTCTCTAGTCTCCGTGGTTTTGGAGATGGAGGCTTTTGAAAAAGTGCAAGTTTGACCCCTCTAGCTGCTCAAATAACGAAGTTACAGGCACTTTTATATTTGGCAGTCGAGGGGTCACTTTGCCATGAAATTTTCGGGGTTTTTCGCAGGTTTTCGTCCGGAAAGGTATTTTTGGTTTTTGGGGCAGGGTTCAGGCTGCATTTGAAGCTAACATTCAAGTCTCTAGTCTCCGTGGTTTTGGAGATGGAGCCTTTTGAAAAAGTGCAAGTTTGACCCCTCTAGCTGCTCAAATAACGAAGTTACAGGCACTTTTATATTTGGCAGTCGAGGGGTCACTTTGCCATGAAATTTTCGGGGTTTTTCGCAGGTTTTCGTCCGGAATGGTATTTTTGGTTTTTGGGGCAGGGTTCAGGCTGCATTTGAAGCTAAAATTCAAGCCTCTAGCCTTCGGGGTTTTGGAGAAGGAGCCTTTTGAAAAAGTGCAAGTTTGACCCCTCTTGCTGCTCAAATAACGAAGTTACAGGCACTTTTATATTTGGCAGTCGAGGGGTCACTTTGCCATGAAATTTTCGGGGTTTTTCGCAGGTTTTCGTCCGGAATGGTATTTTTGGTTTTTGGGGCAGGGTTCAGGCTGCATTTGAAGCTAACATTCAAGTCTCTAGTCTCCGTGGTTTTGGAGATGGAGCCTTTTGAAAAAGTGCAAGTTTGACCCCTCTAGCTGCTCAAATAACGAAGTTACAGGCACTTTTATATTTGGCAGTCGAGGGGTCACTTTGCCATGAAATTTTCGGGGTTTTTCGCAGGTTTTCGTCCGGAATGGTATTTTTGGTTTTTGGGGCAGGGTTCAGGCTGCATTTTAAGCTAAAATTCAAGCCTCTAGCCTTCGGGGTTTTGGAGAAGGAGCCTTTTGAAAAAGTGCAAGTTTGACCCCTCTAGCTGCTCAAATAACGAAGTTACAGGCACTTTTATATTTGGCAGTCGAGGGGTCACTTTGCCATGAAATTTTCGGGGTTTTTCGCAGGTTTTCGTCCGGAATGGTATTTTTGGTTTTTGGGGCAGGGTTCAGGCTGCATTTGAAGCTAAAATTCAAGCCTCTAGCCTTCGGGGTTTTGGAGAAGGAGCCTTTTGAAAAAGTGCAAGTTTGACCCCTCTAGCTGCTCAAATAACGAAGTTACAGGCACTTTTATATTTGGCAGTCGAGGGGTCACTTTGCCATGAAATTTTCGGGGTTTTTCGCAGGTTTTCGTCCGGAATGGTATTTTTGGTTTTTGGGGCAGGGTTCAGGCTGCATTTGAAGCTAACATTCAAGTCTCTAGTCTCCGTGGTTTTGGAGATGGAGCCTTTTGAAAAAGTGCAAGTTTGACCCCTCTAGCTGCTCAAATAACGAAGTTACAGGCACTTTTATATTTGGCAGTCGAGGGGTCACTTTGCCATGAAATTTTCGGGGCTTTTCGCAGGTTTTCGTCCGGAATGGTATTTTTGGTTTTTGGGGCAGGGTTCAGGCTGCATTTTAAGCTAACATTCAAGTCTCTAGTCTCCGTGGTTTTGGAGATGGAGCCTTTTGAAAAAGTGCAAGTTTGACCCCTCTAGCTGCTCAAATAACGAAGTTACAGGCACTTTTATATTTGGCAGTCGAGGGGTCACTTTGCCATGAAATTTTCGGGGTTTTTCGCAGGTTTTCGTCCGGAATGGTATTTTTGGTTTTTGGGGCAGGGTTCAGGCTGCATTTGAAGCTAACATTCAAGTCTCTAGTCTCCGTGGTTTTGGAGATGGAGCCTTTTGAAAAAGTGCAAGTTTGACCCTTCTAGCTGCTCAAATAACGAAGTTACAGGCACTTTTATATTTGGCAGTCGAGGGGTCACTTTGCCATGAAATTTTCGGGGTTTTTCGCAGGTTTTCGTCCGGAATGGTATTTTTGGTTTTTGGGGCAGGGTTCAGGCTGCATTTGAAGCTAAAATTCAAGCCTCTAGCCTTCGGGGTTTTGGAGAAGGAGCCTTTTGAAAAAGTGCAAGTTTGACCCCTCTAGCTGCTCAAATAACGAAGTTACAGGCACTTTTATATTTGGCAGTCGAGGGGTCACTTTGCCATGAAATTTTCGGGGTTTTTCGCAGGTTTTCGTCCGGAATGGTATTTTTGGTTTTTGGGGCAGGGTTCAGGCTGCATTTTAAGCTAAAATTCAAGCCTCTAGCTTTCGGGGTTTTGAAGAAGGAGCCTTTTGAAAAAGTGCAAGTTTGACCCCTCTAGCTGCTCAAATAACGAAGTTACAGGCACTTTTATATTTGGCAGTCGAGGGGTCAATTTGCCATGAAATTTTCGGGGTTTTTCGCAGGTTTTCGTCCGGAATGGTATTTTTGGTATTTGGGGCAGGGTTCAGGCTGCATTTGAAGCTAAAATTCAAGCCTCTAGCCTTCGGGGTTTTGGAGAAGGAGCCTTTTGAAAAAGTGCAAGTTTGACCCCTCTAGCTGCTCAAATAACGAAGTTACAGGCACTTTTATATTTGGCAGTCGAGGGGTCACTTTGCCATGAAATTTTCGGGGTTTTTCGCAGGTTTTCGTCCGGAATGGTATTTTTGGTTTTTGGGGCAGGGTTCTGGCTGCATTTGAAGCTAAAATTCAAGCCTCTAGCCTTCGGGGTTTTGGAGAAGGAGCCTTTTGAAAAAGTTCAAGTTTGACCCCTCTAGCTGCTCAAATAACGAAGTTACAGGCACTTTTATATTTGGCAGTCGAGGGGTCACTTTGCCATGAAATTTTCGGGGCTTTTCGCAGGTTTTCGTCCGGAATGGTATTTTTGGTTTTTGGGGCAGGGTTCAGGCTGCATTTGAAGCTAACATTCAAGTCTCTAGTCTCCGTGGTTTTGGAGATGGAGGCTTTTGAAAAAGTGCAAGTTTGACCCCTCTAGCTGCTCAAATAACGAAGTTACAGGCACTTTTATATTTGGCAGTCGAGGGGTCACTTTGCCATGAAATTTTCGGGGTTTTTCGCAGGTTTTCGTCCGGAATGGTATTTTTGGTTTTTGGGGCAGGGTTCAGGCTGCATTTGAAGCTAAAATTCAAGCCTCTAGCCTTCGGGGTTTTGGAGAAGGAGCCTTTTGAAAAAGTGCAAGTTTGACCCCTCTAGCTGCTCAAATAACGAAGTTACAGGCACTTTTATATTTGGCAGTCGAGGGGTCACTTTGCCATGAAATTTTCGGGGTTTTTCGCAGGTTTTCGTCCGGAATGGTATTTTTGGTTTTTGGGGCAGGGTTCAGGCTGCATTTGAAGCTAACATTCAAGTCTCTAGTCTCCGTGGTTTTGGAGATGGAGCCTTTTGAAAAAGTGCAAGTTTGACCCCTCTAGCTGCTCAAATAACGAAGTTACAGGCACTTTTATATTTGGCAGTCGAGGGGTCACTTTGCCATGAAATTTTCGGGGTTTTTCGCAGGTTTTCGTCCGGAATGGTATTTTTGGTTTTTGGGGCAGGGTTCAGGCTGCATTTTAAGCTAAAATTCAAGCCTCTAGCCTTCGGGGTTTTGGAGAAGGAGCCTTTTGAAAAAGTGCAAGTTTGACCCCTCTAGCTGCTCAAATAACGAAGTTACAGGCACTTTTATATTTGGCAGTCGAGGGGTCACTTTGCCATGAAATTTTCGGGGTTTTTCGCAGGTTTTCGTCCGGAATGGTATTTTTGGTTTTTGGGGCAGGGTTCAGGCTGCATTTGGAGCTAAAATTCAAGCCTCTAGCCTTCGGGGTTTTGGAGAAGGAGCCTTTTGAAAAAGTGCAAGTTTGACCCCTCTAGCTGCTCAAATAACGAAGTTACAGGCACTTTTATATTTGGCAGTCGAGGGGTCACTTTGCCATGAAATTTTCGGGGTTTTTCGCAGGTTTTCGTCCGGAATGGTATTTTTGGTTTTTGGGGCAGGGTTCAGGCTGCATTTGAAGCTAACATTCAAGTCTCTAGTCTCCGTGGTTTTGGAGATGGAGGCTTTTGAAAAAGTGCAAGTTTGACCCCTCTAGCTGCTCAAATAACGAAGTTACAGGCACTTTTATATTTGGCAGTCGAGGGGTCACGTTGCCATGAAATTTTCGGGGCTTTTCGCAGGTTTTCGTCCGGAATGGTATTTTTGGTTTTTGGGGCAGGGTTCAGGCTGCATTTGAAGCTAACATTCAAGTCTCTAGTCTCCGTGGTTTTGGAGATGGAGCCTTTTGAAAAAGTGCAAGTTTGACCCCTCCAGCTGCTCAAATAACGAAGTTACAGGCACTTTTATATTTGGCAGTCGAGGGGTCACTTTGCCATGAAATTTTCGGGGTTTTTCGCAGGTTTTCGTCCGGAATGGTATTTTTGGTTTTTGGGGCAGGGTTCAGGCTGCATTTGAAGCTAAAATTCAAGCCTCTAGCCTTCGGGGTTTTGGAGAAGGAGCCTTTTGAAAAAGTGCAAGTTTGACCCCTCTAGCTGCTCAAATAACGAAGTTACAGGCACTTTTATATTTGGCAGTCGAGGGGTCACTTTGCCATGAAATTTTCGGGGTTTTTCGCAGGTTTTCGTCCGGAATGGTATTTTTGGTTTTTGGGGCAGGGTTCAGGCTGCATTTGAAGCTAACATTCAAGTCTCTAGTCTCCGTGGTTTTGGAGATGGAGCCTTTTGAAAAAGTGCAAGTTTGACCCCTCTAGCTGCTCAAATAACGAAGTTACAGGCACTTTTATATTTGGCAGTCGAGGGGTCACTTTGCCATGAAATTTTCGGGGTTTTTCGCAGGTTTTCGTCCGGAAAGGTATTTTTGGTTTTTGGGGCAGGGTTCAGGCTGCATTTGAAGCTAACATTCAAGTCTCTAGTCTCCGTGGTTTTGGAGATGGAGCCTTTTGAAAAAGTGCAAGTTTGACCCCTCTAGCTGCTCAAATAACGAAGTTACAGGCACTTTTATATTTGGCAGTCGAGGGGTCACTTTGCCATGAAATTTTCGGGGTTTTTCGCAGGTTTTCGTCCGGAATGGTATTTTTGGTTTTTGGGGCAGGGTTCAGGCTGCATTTGAAGCTAACATTCAAGTCTCTAGTCTCCGTGGTTTTGGAGATGGAGCCTTTTGAAAAAGTGCAAGTTTGACCCCTCTAGCTGCTCAAATAACGAAGTTACAGGCACTTTTATATTTGGCAGTCGAGGGGTCACTTTGCCATGAAATTTTCGGGGTTTTTCGCAGGTTTTCGTCCGGAATGGTATTTTTGGTTTTTGGGGCAGGGTTCAGGCTGCATTTGAAGCTAACATTCAAGCCTCTAGTCTCCGTGGTTTTGGAGATGGAGCCTTTTGAAAAAGTGCAAGTTTGACCCCTCTAGCTGCTGAAATAACGAAGTTACAGGCACTTTTATATTTGGCAGTCGAGGGGTCACTTTGCCATGAAATTTTCGGGGTTTTTCGCAGGTTTTCGTCCGGAATGGTATTTTTGGTTTTTGGGGCAGGGTTCAGGCTGCATTTGAAGCTAACATTCAAGTCTCTAGTCTCCGTGGTTTTGGAGATGGAGCCTTTTGAAAAAGTGCAAGTTTGACCCCTCTAGCTGCTCAAATAACGAAGTTACAGGCACTTTTATATTTGGCAGTCGAGGGGTCACTTTGCCATGAAATTTTCGGGGTTTTTCGCAGGTTTTCGTCCGGAATGGTATTTTTGGTTTTTGGGGCAGGGTTCAGGCTGCATTTGAAGCTAACATTCAAGTCTCTAGTCTCCGTGGTTTTGGAGATGGAGCCTTTTGAAAAAGTGCAAGTTTGACCCTTCTAGCTGCTCAAATAACGAAGTTACAGGCACTTTTATATTTGGCAGTCGAGGGGTCACTTTGCCATGAAATTTTCGGGGTTTTTCGCAGGTTTTCGTCCGGAATGGTATTTTTGGTTTTTGGGGCAGGGTTCAGGCTGCATTTGAAGCTAAAATTCAAGCCTCTAGCCTTCGGGGTTTTGGAGAAGGAGCCTTTTGAAAAAGTGCAAGTTTGACCCCTCTAGCTGCTCAAATAACGAAGTTACAGGCACTTTTATATTTGGCAGTCGAGGGGTCACTTTGCCATGAAATTTTCGGGGTTTTTCGCAGGTTTTCGTCCGGAATGGTATTTTTGGTTTTTGGGGCAGGGTTCAGGCTGCATTTTAAGCTAAAATTCAAGCCTCTAGCTTTCGGGGTTTTGAAGAAGGAGCCTTTTGAAAAAGTGCAAGTTTGACCCCTCTAGCTGCTCAAATAACGAAGTTACAGGCACTTTTATATTTGGCAGTCGAGGGGTCAATTTGCCATGAAATTTTCGGGGTTTTTCGCAGGTTTTCGTCCGGAATGGTATTTTTGGTATTTGGGGCAGGGTTCAGGCTGCATTTGAAGCTAAAATTCAAGCCTCTAGCCTTCGGGGTTTTGGAGAAGGAGCCTTTTGAAAAAGTGCAAGTTTGACCCCTCTAGCTGCTCAAATAACGAAGTTACAGGCACTTTTATATTTGGCAGTCGAGGGGTCACTTTGCCATGAAATTTTCGGGGTTTTTCGCAGGTTTTCGTCCGGAATGGTATTTTTGGTTTTTGGGGCAGGGTTCAGGCTGCATTTGAAGCTAACATTCAAGTCTCTAGTCTCCGTGGTTTTGGAGATGGAGGCTTTTGAAAAAGTGCAAGTTTGACCCCTCTAGCTGCTCAAATAACGAAGTTACAGGCACTTTTATATTTGGCAGTCGAGGGGTCACTTTGCCATGAAATTTTCGGGGTTTTTCGCAGGTTTTCGTCCGGAAAGGTATTTTTGGTTTTTGGGGCAGGGTTCAGGCTGCATTTGAAGCTAACATTCAAGTCTCTAGTCTCCGTGGTTTTGGAGATGGAGGCTTTTGAAAAAGTGCAAGTTTGACCCCTCTAGCTGCTCAAATAACGAAGTTACAGGCACTTTTATATTTGGCAGTCGAGGGGTCACTTTGCCATGAAATTTTCGGGGTTTTTCGCAGGTTTTCGTCCGGAATGGTATTTTTGGTTTTTGGGGCAGGGTTCTGGCTGCATTTGAAGCTAAAATTCAAGCCTCTAGCCTTCGGGGTTTTGGAGAAGGAGCCTTTTGAAAAAGTTCAAGTTTGACCCCTCTAGCTGCTCAAATAACGAAGTTACAGGCACTTTTATATTTGGCAGTCGAGGGGTCACTTTGCCATGAAATTTTCGGGGCTTTTCGCAGGTTTTCGTCCGGAATGGTATTTTTGGTTTTTGGGGCAGGGTTCAGGCTGCATTTGAAGCTAACATTCAAGTCTCTAGTCTCCGTGGTTTTGGAGATGGAGGCTTTTGAAAAAGTGCAAGTTTGACCCCTCTAGCTGCTCAAATAACGAAGTTACAGGCACTTTTATATTTGGCAGTCGAGGGGTCACTTTGCCATGAAATTTTCGGGGTTTTTCGCAGGTTTTCGTCCGGAAAGGTATTTTTGGTTTTTGGGGCAGGGTTCAGGCTGCATTTGAAGCTAACATTCAAGTCTCTAGTCTCCGTGGGTTTGGAGATGGAGCCTTTTGAAAAAGTGCAAGTTTGACCCCTCTAGCTGCTCAAATATCGAAGTTACAGGCACTTTTATATTTGGCAGTCGAGGGGTCACTTTGCCATGAAATTTTCGGGGTTTTTCGCAGGTTTTCGTCCGGAATGGTATTTTTGGTTTTTGGGGCAGGGTTCAGGCTGCATTTTAAGCTAAAATTCAAGCCTCTAGCCTTCGGGGTTTTGGAGAAGGAGCCTTTTGAAAAAGTGCAAGTTTGACCCCTCTTGCTGCTCAAATAACGAAGTTACAGGCACTTTTATATTTGGCAGTCGAGGGGTCACTTTGCCATGAAATTTTCGGGGTTTTTCGCAGGTTTTCGTCCGGAATGGTATTTTTGGTTTTTGGGGCAGGGTTCAGGCTGCATTTTAAGCTAAAATTCAAGCCTCTAGCCTTCGGGGTTTTGGAGAAGGAGCCTTTTGAAAAAGTGCAAGTTTGACCCCTCTAGCTGCTCAAATAACGAAGTTACAGGCACTTTTATATTTGGCAGTCGAGGGGTCACTTTGCCATGAAATTTTCGGGGTTTTTCGCAGGTTTTCGTCCGGAATGGTATTTTTGGTTTTTGGGGCAGGGTTCAGGCTGCATTTGAAGCTAACATTCAAGTCTCTAGTCTCCGTGGTTTTGGAGATGGAGCCTTTTGAAAAAGTGCAAGTTTGACCCCTCTAGCTGCTCAAATAACGAAGTTACAGGCACTTTTATATTTGGCAGTCGAGGGGTCACTTTGCCATGAAATTTTCGGGGTTTTTCGCAGGTTTTCGTCCGGAATGGTATTTTTGGTTTTTGGGGCAGGGTTCAGGCTGCATTTTAAGCTAAAATTCAAGCCTCTAGCCTTCGGGGTTTTGGAGAAGGAGCCTTTTGAAAAAGTGCAAGTTTGACCCCTCTAGCTGCTCAAATAACGAAGTTACAGGCACTTTTATATTTGGCAGTCGAGGGGTCACTTTGCCATGAAATTTTCGGGGTTTTTCGCAGGTTTTCGTCCGGAATGGTATTTTTGGTTTTTGGGGCAGGGTTCAGGCTGCATTTGAAGCTAAAATTCAAGCCTCTAGCCTTCGGGGTTTTGGAGAAGGAGCCTTTTGAAAAAGTGCAAGTTTGACCCCTCTAGCTGCTCAAATAACGAAGTTACAGGCACTTTTATATTTGGCAGTCGAGGGGTCACTTTGCCATGAAATTTTCGGGGTTTTTCGCAGGTTTTCGTCCGGAATGGTATTTTTGGTTTTTGGGGCAGGGTTCAGGCTGCATTTGAAGCTAACATTCAAGTCTCTAGTCTCCGTGGTTTTGGAGATGGAGGCTTTTGAAAAAGTGCAAGTTTGACCCCTCTAGCTGCTCAAATAACGAAGTTACAGGCACTTTTATATTTGGCAGTCGAGGGGTCACTTTGCCATGAAATTTTCGGGGTTTTTCGCAGGTTTTCGTCCGGAATGGTATTTTTGGTTTTTGGGGCAGGGTTCAGGCTGCATTTGAAGCTAACATTCAAGTCTCTAGTCTCCGTGGTTTTGGAGATGGAGCCTTTTGAAAAAGTGCAAGTTTGACCCCTCTAGCTGCTCAAATAACGAAGTTACAGGCACTTTTATATTTGGCAGTCGAGGGGTCACTTTGCCATGAAATTTTCGGGGTTTTTCGCAAGTTTTCGTCCGGAATGGTATTTTTGGTTTTTGGGGCAGGGTTCAGGCTGCATTTGAAGCTAAAATTCAAGCCTCTAGCCTTCGGGGTTTTGGAGAAGGAGCCTTTTGAAAAAGTGCAAGTTTGACCCCTCTAGCTGCTCAAATAACGAAGTTACAGGTACTTTTATATTTGGCAGTCGAGGGGTCACTTTGCCATGAAATTTTCGGGGTTTTTCGCAGGTTTTCGTCCGGAATGGTATTTTTGGTTTTTGGGGCAGGGTTCAGGCTGCATTTTAAGCTAACATTCAAGTCTCTAGTCTCCGTGGTTTTGGAGAAGGAGCCTTTTGAAAAAGTGCAAGTTTGACCCCTCTAGCTGCTCAAATAACGAAGTTACAGGCACTTTTATATTTGGCAGTCGAGGGGTCACTTTGCCATGAAATTTTCGGGGTTTTTCGCAGGTTTTCGTCCGGAATGGTATTTTTGGTTTTTGGGGCAGGGTTCAGGCTGCATTTGAAGCTAAAATTCAAGCCTCAAGCCTTCGGGGTTTTGGAGAAGGAGCCTTTTGAAAAAGTGCAAGTTTGACCCCTCTAGCTGCTCAAATAACGAAGTTACAGGCACTTTTATATTTGGCAGTCGAGGGGTCACTTTGCCATGAAATTTTCGGGGTTTTTCGCAGGTTTTCGTCCGGAATGGTATTTTTGGTTTTTGGGGCAGGGTTCAGGCTGCATTTTAAGCTAAAATTCAAGGCTCTAGCCTTCGGGGTTTTGGAGAAGGAGCCTTTTGAAAAAGTGCAAGTTTGACCCCTCTAGCTGCTCAAATAACGAAGTTACAGGCACTTTTATATTTGGCAGTCGAGGGTCACTTTGCCATGAAATTTTCGGGGTTTTTCGCAGGTTTTCGTCCGGAATGGTATTTTTAGTTTTTGGGGCAGGGTTCAGGCTGCATTTGAAGCTAAAATTCAAGCCTCTAGCCTTCGGGGTTTTGGAGAAGGAGCCTTTTGAAAAAGTTCAAGTTTGACCCCTCTAGCTGCTCAAATAACGAAGTTACAGGCACTTTTATATTTGGCAGTCGAGGGTCACTTTGCCATGAAATTTTCGGGGTTTTTCGCAGGTTTTCGTCCGGAATGGTATTTTTAGTTTTTGGGGCAGGGTTCAGGCTGCATTTGAAGCTAAAATTCAAGCCTCTAGCCTTCGGGGTTTTGGAGAAGGAGCCTTTTGAAAAAGTTCAAGTTTGACCCCTCTAGCTGCTCAAATAACGAAGTTACAGGCACTTTTATATTTGGCAGTCGAGGGGTCACTTTGCCATGAAATTTTCGGGGTTTTTCGCAGGTTTTCGTCCGGAATGGAATTTTTGGTTTTTGGGGCAGGGTTCAGGCTGCATTTGAAGCTAAAATTCAAGCCTCTAGCCTTCGGGGTTTTGGAGAGGGAGCCTTTTGAAAAAGTGCAAGTTTGACCCCTCTAGCTGCTCAAATAACGAAGTTACAGGCACTTTTATATTTGGCAGT
Organism: Chloromyia formosa; assembly: GCA_964017055.1. Classification (NCBI taxonomy): domain Eukaryota; kingdom Metazoa; phylum Arthropoda; class Insecta; order Diptera; family Stratiomyidae; genus Chloromyia; species Chloromyia formosa. Next base: position 36,617,245 of record OZ024815.1, read on the forward strand.
CGAGGGGTCACTTTGCCATGAAATTTTCGGGGTTTTTCGCAGGTTTTCGTCCGGAATGGTATTTTTGGTTTTTGGGGCAGGGTTCAGGCTGCATTTGAAGCTAAAATTCAAGCCTCTAGCCTTCGGGGTTTTGGAGAAGGAGCCTTTTGAAAAAGTGCAAGTTTGACCCCTCTAGCTGCTCAAATAACGAAGTTACAGGCACTTTTATATTTGGCAGTCGAGGGTCACTTTGCCATGAAATTTTCGGGGTTTTTCGCAGGTTTTCGTCCGGAATGGTATTTTTGGTTTTTGGGGCAGGGTTCAGGCTGCATTTTAAGCTAAAATTCAAGCCTCTAGCCTTCGGGGTTTTGGAGAAGGAGCCTTTTGAAAAAGTGCAAGTTTGACCCCTCTAGCTGCTCAAATAACGAAGTTACAGGCACTTTTATATTTGGCAGTCGAGGGTCACTTTGCCATGAAATTTTCGGGGTTTTTCGCAGGTTTTCGTCCGGAATGGTATTTTTGGTTTTTGGGGCAGGGTTCAGGCTGCATTTGAAGCTAAAATTCAAGCCTCTAGCCTTCGGGGTTTTGGAGAAGGAGCCTTTTGAAAAAGTTCAAGTTTGACCCCTCTAGCTGCTCAAATAACGAAGTTACAGGCACTTTTATATTTGGCAGTCGAGGGGTCACTTTGCCATGAAATTTTCGGGGTTTTTCACAGGTTTTCGTCCGGAATGGTATTTTTGGTTTTTGGGGCAGGGTTCAGGCTGCATTTGAAGCTAAAATTCAAGCCTCTAGCCTTCGGGGTTTTGGAGAAGGAGCCTTTTGAAAAAGTGCAAGTTTGACCCCTCTAGCTGCTCAAATAACGAAGTTACAGGCACTTTTATATTTGGCAGTCGAGGGGTCACTTTGCCATGAAATTTTCGGGGTTTTTCGCAGGTTTTCGTTCGGAATGGTATTTTTGGTTTTTGGGGCAGGGTTCAGGCTGCATTTTAAGCTAAAATTCAAGCCTCTAGCCTTCGGGGTTTTGGAGAAGGAGCCTTTTGAAAAAGTGCAAGTTTGACCCCTCTAGCTGCTCAAATAACGAAGTTACAGGCACTTTTATATTTGGCAGTCGAGGGTCACTTTGCCATGAAATTTTCGGGGTTTTTCGCAGGTTTTCGTCCGGAATGGTATTTTTGGTTTTTGGGGCAGGGTTCAGGCTGCATTTGAAGCTAAAATTCAAGCCTCTAGCCTTCGGGGTTTTGGAGAAGGAGCCTTTTGAAAAAGTGCAAGTTTGACCCCTCTAGCTGCTCAAATAACGAAGTTACAGGCACTTTTATATTTGGCAGTCGAAGGGTCACTTTGCCATGAAATTTTCGGGGTTTTTCGCAGGTTTTCGTTCGGAATGGTATTTTTGGTTTTTGGGGCAGGGTTCAGGCTGCATTTTAAGCTAAAATTCAAGCCTCTAGCCTTCGGGGTTTTGGAGAAGGAGCCTTTTGAAAAAGTGCAAGTTTGACCCCTCTAGCTGCTCAAATAACGAAGTTACAGGCACTTTTATATTTGGCAGTCGAGGGGTCACTTTGCCATGAAATTTTCGGGGTTTTTCGCAGGTTTTCGTCCGGAATGGTATTTTTGGTTTTTGGGGCAGGGTTCAGGCTGCATTTTAAGCTAAAATTCAAGCCTCTAGCTTTCGGGGTTTTGGAGAAGGAGCCTTTTGAAAAAGTGCAAGTTTGACCCCTCTAGCTGCTCAAATAACGAAGTTACAGGCACTTTTATATTTGGCAGTCGAAGGGTCACTTTGCCATGAAATTTTCGGGGTTTTTCGCAGGTTTTCGTTCGGAATGGTATTTTTGGTTTTTGGGGCAGGGTTCAGGCTGCATTTGAAGCTAAAATTCAAGCCTCTAGCCTTCGGGGTTTTGGAGAAGGAGCCTTTTGAAAAAGTTCAAGTTTGACCACTCTAGCTGCTCAAATAACGAAGTTACAGGCACTTTTATATTTGGCAGTCGAGGGGTCACTTTGCCATGAAATTTTCGGGGTTTTTCGCAGGTTTTCGTCCGGAATGGTATTTTTGGTTTTTGGGGCAGGGTTCAGGCTGCATTTGAAGCTAACATTCAAGTCTCTAGTCTCCGTGGTTTTGGAGATGGAGGCTTTTGAAAAAGTGCAAGTTTGACCCCTCTAGCTGCTCAAATAACGAAGTTACAGGCACTTTTATATTTGGCAGTCGAGGGGTCACTTTGCCATGAAATTTTCGGGGCTTTTCGCAGGTTTTCTTTCGGAATGGTATTTTTGGTTTTTGGGGCAGGGTTCAGGCTGCATTTGAAGCTAACATTCAAGTCTCTAGTCTCCGTGGTTTTGGAGATGGAGCCTTTTGAAAAAGTGCAAGTTTGACCCCTCTAGCTGCTCAAATAACGAAGTTACAGGCACTTTTATTTTTGGCAGTCGAGGGGTCACTTTGCCATGAAATTTTCGGGGTTTTTCGCAGGTTTTCGTCCGGAATGGTATTTTTGGTTTTTGGGGCAGGGTTCAGGCTGCATTTTAAGCTAAAATTCAAGCCTCTAGCCTCCGGGGTTTTGGAGAAGGAGCCTTTTGAAAAAGTGCAAGTTTGACCCCTCTAGCTGCTCAAATAACGAAGTTACAGGCACTTTTATATTTGGCAGTCGAGGGGTCACTTTGCCATGAAATTTTCGGGGTTTTTCGCAGGTTTTCGTCCGGAATGGTATTTTTGGTTTTTGGGTCAGGGTTCAGGCTGCATTTGAAGCTAAAATTCAAGCCTCTAGCCTTCGGGGTTTTGGAGAAGGAGCCTTTTGAAAAAGTGCAAGTTTGACCCCTCTAGCTGCTCAAATAACGAAGTTACAGGCACTTTTATATTTGGCAGTCGAGGGGTCACTTTGCCATGAAATTTTCGGGGTTTTTCGCAGGTTTTCGTCCGGAATGGTATTTTTGGTTTTTGGGGCAGGGTTCAGGCTGCATTTGAAGCTAACATTCAAGTCTCTAGTCTCCGTGGTTTTGGAGATGGAGCCTTTTGAAAAAGTGCAAGTTTGACCCCTCTAGCTGCTCAAATAACGAAGTTACAGGCACTTTTATATTTGGCAGTCGAGGGGTCACTTTGCCATGAAATTTTCGGGGTTTTTCGCAGGTTTTCGTCCGGAATGGTATTTTTGGTTTTTGGGGCAGGGTTCAGGCTGCATTTTAAGCTCAAATTCAAGCCTCTAGCCTTCGGGGTTTTGGAGAAGGAGCCTTTTGAAAAAGTGCAAGTTTGACCCCTCTAGCTGCTCAAATAACGAAGTTACAGGCACTTTTATATTTGGCAGTCGAGGGGTCACTTTGCCATGAAATTTTCGGGGTTTTTCGCAGGTTTTCGTCCGGAATGGTATTTTTGGTTTTTGGAGCAGGGTTCAGGCTGCATTTGAAGCTAAAATTCAAGCCTCTAGCCTTCGGGGTTTTGGAAAAGGAGCCTTTTGAAAAAGTGCAAGTTTGACCCCTCTAGCTGCTCAAATAACGAAGTTACAGGCACTTTTATATTTGGCAGTCGAGGGGTCACTTTGCCATGAAATTTTCGGGGTTTTTCGCAGGTTTTCGTCCGGAATGGTATTTTTGGTTTTTGGGGCAGGGTTCAGGCTGCATTTTAAGCTAAAATTCAAGCCTCTAGCCTTCGGGGTTTTGAAGAAAGAGCCTTTTGAAAAAGTGCAAGTTTGACCCCTCTAGCTGCTCAAATAACGAAGTTACAGGCACTTTTATATTTGGCAGTCGAGGGGTCACTTTGCCATGAAATTTTCGGGGTTTTTCGCAGGTTTTCGTCCGGAATGGTATTTTTGGTTTTCGGGGCAGGGTTCAGGCTGCATTTTAAGCTAAAATTCAAGCCTCTAGCCTTCGGGGTTTTGGAGAAGGAGCCTTTTGAAAAAGTGCAAGTTTGACCCCTCTAGCTGCTGAAATAACGAAGTTACAGGCACTTTTATATTTGGCAGTCGAGGGTCACTTTGCCATGAAATTTTCGGGGTGTTTCGCAGGTTTTCGTCCGGAATGGTATTTTTGGTTTTTGGGGCAGGGTTCAGGCTGCATTTGAAGCTAAAATTCAAGCCTCTAGCCTTCGGGGTTTTGGAGAAGGAGCCTTTTGAAAAAGTTCAAGTTTGACCCCTCTAGCTGCTCAAATAACGAAGTTACAGGCACTTTTATATTTGGCAGTCGAGGGGTCACTTTGCCATGAAATTTTCGGGGTTTTTCGCAGGTTTTCTTCCGGAATGGTATTTTTGGTTTTTGGGGCAGGGTTCAGGCTGCATTTGAAGCTAACATTCAAGTCTCTAGTCTCCGTGGTTTTGGAGATGTAGGCTTTTGAAAAAGTGCAAGTTTGACCCCTCTAGCTGCTCAAATAACGAAGTTACAGGCACTTTTATATTTGGCAGTCGAGGGGTCACTTTGCCATGAAATTTTCGGGGCTTTTCGCAGGTTTTCGTCCGGAATGGTATTTTTGGTTTTTGGGGCAGGGTTCAGGCTGCATTTGAAGCTAACATTCAAGTCTCTAGTCTCCGTGGTTTTGGAGATGGAGCCTTTTGAAAAAGTGCAAGTTTGACCCCTCTAGCTGCTCAAATAACGAAGTTACAGGCACTTTTATATTTGGCAGTCGAGGGGTCACTTTGCCATGAAAATTTCGGGGTTTTTCGCAGGTTTTCGTCCGGAATGGTATTTTTGGTTTTTGGGGCAGGGTTCAGGCTGCATTTTAAGCTAAAATTCAAGCCTCTAGCCTTCGGGGTTTTGGAGAAGGAGCCTTTTGAAAAAGTGCAGGTTTGACCCCTCTAGCTGCTCAAATAACGAAGTTACAGGCACTTTTATATTTGGCAGTCGAGGGGTCACTTTGCCATGAAATTTTCGGGGTTTTTCGCAGGTTTTCGTCCGGAATGGTATTTTTGGTTTTTGGGGCAGGGTTCAGGCTGCATTTGAAGCTAACATTCAAGTCTCTAGTCTCCGTGGTTTTGGAGATGGAGCCTTTTGAAAAAGTGCAAGTTTGACCCCTCTAGCTGCTCAAATAACGAAGTTACAGGCACTTTTATATTTGGCAGTCGAGGGGTCACTTTGCCATGAAATTTTCGGGGCTTTTCGCAGGTTTTCGTCCGGAATGGTATTTTTGGTTTTTGGGGCAGAGTTCAGGCTGCATTTGAAGCTAACATTCAAGTCTCTAGTCTCCGTGGTTTTGGAGATGGAGCCTTTTGAAAAAGTGCAAGTTTGACCCCTCTAGCTGCTCAAATAACGAAGTTACAGGCACTTTTATATTTGGCAGTCGAGGGGTCACTTTGCCATGAAAATTTCGGGGTTTTTCGCAGGTTTTCGTCCGGAATGGTATTTTTGGTTTTTGGGGCAGGGTTCAGGCTGCATTTTAAGCTTAAATTCAAGCCTCTAGCCTTCGGGGTTTTGGAGAAGGAGCCTTTTGAAAAAGTGCAAGTTTGACCCCTCTAGCTGCTCAAATAACGAAGTTACAGGCACTTTTATATTTGGCAGTCGAGGGGTCACTTTGCCATGAAATTTTCGGGGTTTTTCGCAGGTTTTCGTCCGGAATGGTATTTTTGGTTTTTGGGGCAGGGTTCAGGCTGAATTTGAAGCTAAAATTCAAGCCTCTAGCCTTCGGGGTTTTGGAGAAGGAGCCTTTTGAAAAAGTGCAAGTTTGACCCCTCTAGCTGCTCAAATAACGAAGTTACAGGCACTTTTATATTTGGCAGTCGAGGGGTCACTTTGCCATGAAATTTTCGGGGTTTTTCGCAGGTTTTCGTCCAGAATGGTATTTTTGGTTTTTGGGGCAGGGTTCAGGCTGCATTTTAAGCTAAAATTCAAGCCTCTAGCCTTCGGGGTTTTGAAGAAGGAGCCTTTTGAAAAAGTGCAAGTTTGACCCCTCTAGCTGCTCAAATAACGAAGTTACAGGCACTTTTATATTTGGCAGTCGAGGGGTCACTTTGCCATGAAATTTTCGGGGTTTTTCGCAGGTTTTCGTCCGGAATGGTATTTTTGGTTTTTGGGGCAGGGTTCAGGCTGCATTTGAAGCTAAAATTCAAGCCTCTAGCCTTCGGGGTTTTGGAGAAGGAGCCTTTTGAAAAAGTGCAAGTTTGACCCCTCTAGCTGCTCAAATAACGAAGTTACAGGCACTTTTATATTTGGCAGTCGAGGGTCACTTTGCCATGAAATTTTCGGGGTTTTTCGCAGGTTTTCGTCCGGAATGGTATTTTTGGTTTTTGGGGCAGGGTTCAGGCTGCATTTGAAGCTAAAATTCAAGCCTCTAGCCTTCGGGGTTTTGGAGAAGGAGCCTTTTGAAAAAGTGCAAGTTTGACCCCTCTAGCTGCTCAAATAACGAAGTTACAGGCACTTTTATATTTGGCAGTCGAGGGTCACTTTGCCATGAAATTTTCGGGGTTTTTCGCAGGTTTTCGTCCGGAATGGTATTTTTGGTTTTTGGGGCAGGGTTCAGGCTGCATTTGAAGCTAACATTCAAGTCTCTAGTCTCCGTGGTTTTGGAGATGGAGGCTTTTGAAAAAGTGCAAGTTTGACCCCTCTAGCTGCTCAAATAACGAAGTTACAGGCACTTTTATATTTGGCAGTCGAGGGGTCAATTTGCCATGAAATTTTCGGGGCTTTTCGCAGGTTTTCGTCCGGAATGGTATTTTTGGTTTTTGGGGCAGGGTTCAGGCTGCATTTGAAGCTAACATTCAAGTCTCTAGTCTCCGTGGTTTTGGAGATGGAGCCTTTTGAAAAAGTGCAAGTTTGACCCCTCTAGCTGCTCAAATAACGAAGTTACAGGCACTTTTATATTTGGCAGTCGAGGGGTCACTTTGCCATGAAAATTTCGGGGTTTTTCGCAGGTTTTCGTCCGGAATGGTATTTTTGGTTTTTGGGGCAGGGTTCAGGCTGCATTTGAAGCTAAAATTCAAGCCTCTAGCCTTCGGGGTTTTGGTGAAGGAGCCTTTTGAAAAAGTGCAAGTTTGACCCCTCTAGCTGCTCAAATAACGAAGTTACAGGCACTTTTATATTTGGCAGTCGAGGGGTCACTTTGCCATGAAATTTTCGGGGTTTTTCGCAGGTTTTCGTCCGGAATGGTATTTTTGGTTTTTGGGGCAGGGTTCAGGCTGCATTTGAAGCTAAAATTCAAGCCTCTAGCCTTCGGGGTTTTGGAGATGGAGCCTTTTGAAAAAGTGCAAGTTTGACCCCTCTAGCTGCTCAAATAACGAAGTTACAGGCACTTTTATATTTGGCAGTCGAGGGTCACTTTGCCATGAAATTTTCGGGGTTTTTCGCAGGTTTTCGTCCGGAATGGTATTTTTGGTTTTTGGGGCAGGGTTCAGGCTGCATTTTAAGCTAAAATTCAAGCCTCTAGCCTTCGGGGTTTTGGAGAAGGAGCCTTTTGAAAAAGTGCAAGTTTGACCCCTCTAGCTGCTCAAATAACGAAGTTACAGGCACTTTTATATTTGGCAGTCGAGGGTCACTTTGCCATGAAATTTTCGGGGTTTTTCGCAGGTTTTCGTCCGGAATGGTATTTTTGGTTTTTGGGGCAGGGTTCAGGCTGCATTTGAAGCTAAAATTCAAGCCTCTAGCCTTCGGGGTTTTGGAGAAGGAGCCTTTTGAAAAAGTGCAAGTTTGACCCCTCTAGCTGCTGAAATAACGAAGTTACAGGCACTTTTATATTTGGCAGTCGAGGGGTCACTTTGCCATGAAATTTTCGGGGTTTTTCGCAGGTTTTCGTCCGGAATGGTATTTTTGGTTTTTGGGGCAGGGTTCAGGCTGCATTTTAAGCTAAAATTCAAGCCTCTAGCCTTCGGGGTTTTGAAGAAGGAGCCTTTTGAAAAAGTGCAAGTTTGACCCCTCTAGCTGCTGAAATAACGAAGTTACAGGCACTTTTATATTTGGCAGTCGAGGGTCACTTTGCCATGAAATTTTCGGGGTTTTTCGCAGGTTTTCGTCCGGAATGGTATTTTTGGTTTTTGGGGCAGGGTTCAGGCTGCATTTGAAGCTAAAATTCAAGCCTCTAGCCTTCGGGGTTTTGGAGAAGGAGCCTTTTGAAAAAGTGCAAGTTTGACCCCTCCAGCTGCTCAAATAACGAAGTTACAGGCACTTTTATATTTGGCAGTCGAGGGTCACTTTGCCATGAAATTTTCGGGGTTTTTCGCAGGTTTTCGTCCGGAATGGTATTTTTTGGGTTTTTGGGGCAGGGTTCAGGCTGCATTTGAAGCTAAAATTCAAGCCTCTAGCCTTCGGGGTTTTGGAGAAGGAGCCTTTTGAAAAAGTTCAAGTTTGACCCCTCTAGCTGCTCAAATAACGAAGTTACAGGCACTTTTATATTTGGCAGTCGAGGGGTCACTTTGCCATGAAATTTTCGGGGTGTTTCGCAGGTTTTCGTCCGGAATGGTATTTTTGGTTTTTGGGGCAGGGTTCAGGCTGCATTTGAAGCTAACATTTAAGTCTCTAGTCTCCGTGGTTTTGGAGATGGAGGCTTTTGAAAAAGTGCAAGTTTGACCCCTCTAGCTGCTCAAATAACGAAGTTACAGGCACTTTTATATTTGGCAGTCGAGGGGTCACTTTGCCATGAAATTTTCGGGGCTTTTCGCAGGTTTTCGTCCGGAATGGTATTTTTGGTTTTTGGGGCAGGGTTCAGGCTGCATTTGAAGCTAAAATTCAAGCCTCTAGCCTTCGGGGTTTTGGAGAAGGAGCCTTTTGAAAAAGTGCAAGTTTGACCCCTCTAGCTGCTCAAATAACGAAGTTACAGGCACTTTTATATTTGGCAGTCGAGGGGTCACTTTGCCATGAAATTTTCGGGGTTTTTCGCAGGTTTTCGTCCGGAATGGTATTTTTGGTTTTTGGGGCAGGGTTCAGGCTGCATTTGAAGCTAACATTCAAGTCTCTAGTCTCCGTGGTTTTGGAGATGGAGCCTTTTGAAAAAGTGCAAGTTTGACCCCTCTAGCTGCTCAAATAACGAAGTTACAGGCACTTTTATATTTGGCAGTCGAGGGGTCACTTTGCCATGAAATTTTCGGGGTTTTTCGCAGGTTTTCGTCCGGAATGGTATTTTTGGTTTTTGGGGCAGGGTTCAGGCTGCATTTGAAGCTAAAATTCAAGCCACTAGCCTTCGGGGTTTTGGAGAAGGAGCCTTTTGAAAAAGTGCAAGTTTGACCCCTCTAGCTGCTCAAATAACGAAGTTACAGGCACTTTTATATTTGGCAGTCGAGGGGTCACTTTGCCATGAAATTTTCGGGGTTTTTCGCAGGTTTTCGTCCGGAATGGTATTTTTGGTTTTTGGGGCAGGGTTCAGGCTGCATTTGAAGCTAACATTCAAGTCTCTAGTCTCCGTGGTTTTGGAGATGGAGCCTTTTGAAAAAGTGCAAGTTTGACCCCTCTAGCTGCTCAAATAACGAAGTTACAGGCACTTTTATATTTGGCAGTCGAGGGGTCACTTTGCCATGAAATTTTCGGGGTTTTTCGCAGGTTTTCGTCCGGAATGGTATTTTTGGTTTTTGGGGCAGGGTTCAGGCTGCATTTGAAGCTAACATTTAAGTCTCTAGTCTCCGTGGTTTTGGAGATGGAGGCTTTTGAAAAAGTGCAAGTTTGACCCCTCTAGCTGCTCAAATAACGAAGTTACAGGCACTTTTATATTTGGCAGTCGAGGGGTCACTTTGCCATGAAATTTTCGGGGCTTTTCGCAGGTTTTCGTCCGGAATGGTATTTTTGGTTTTTGGGGCAGGGTTCAGGCTGCATTTGAAGCTAAAATTCAAGCCTCTAGCCTTCGGGGTTTTGGAGAAGGAGCCTTTTGAAAAAGTGCAAGTTTGACCCCTCTAGCTGCTCAAATAACGAAGTTACAGGCACTTTTATATTTGGCAGTCGAGGGGTCACTTTGCCATGAAATTTTCGGGGTTTTTCGCAGGTTTTCGTCCGGAATGGTATTTTTGGTTTTTGGGGCAGGGTTCAGGCTGCATTTGAAGCTAACATTCAAGTCTCTAGTCTCCGTGGTTTTGGAGATGGAGCCTTTTGAAAAAGTGCAAGTTTGACCCCTCTAGCTGCTCAAATAACGAAGTTACAGGCACTTTTATATTTGGCAGTCGAGGGGTCACTTTGCCATGAAATTTTCGGGGTTTTTCGCAGGTTTTCGTCCGGAGTGGTATTTTTGGTTTTTGGGGCAGGGTTCAGGCTGCATTTGAAGCTAAAATTCAAGCCACTAGCCTTCGGGGTTTTGGAGAAGGAGCCTTTTGAAAAAGTGCAAGTTTGACCCCTCTAGCTGCTCAAATAACGAAGTTACAGGCACTTTTATATTTGGCAGTCGAGGGGTCACTTTGCCATGAAATTTTCGGGGTTTTTCGCAGGTTTTCGTCCGGAATGGTATTTTTGGTTTTTGGGGCAGGGTTCAGGCTGCATTTGAAGCTAACATTCAAGTCTCTAGCCTTCGGGGTTTTGGAGAAGGAGCCTTTTGAAAAAGTGCAAGTTTGACCCCTCTAGCTGCTCAAATAACGAAGTTACAGGCACTTTTATATTTGGCAGTCGAGGGGTCACTTTGCCATGAAATTTTCGGGGTTTTTCGCAGGTTTTCGTCCGGAATGGTATTTTTGGTTTTTGGGGCAGGGTTCAGGCTGCATTTTAAGCTAAAATTCAAGCCTCTAGCCTTCGGGGTTTTGGAGAAGGAGCCTTTTGAAAAAGTGCAAGTTTGACCCCTCTAGCTGCTCAAATAACGAAGTTACAGGCACTTTTATATTTGGCAGTCGAGGGGTCACTTTGCCATGAAATTTTCGGGGTTTTTCGCAGGTTTTCGTCCGGAATGGTATTTTTGGTTTTTGGGGCAGGGTTCAGGCTGCATTTGAAGCTTACATTCAAGTCTCTAGTCTCCGTGGTTTTGAAGATGGAGCCTTTTGAAAAAGTGCAAGTTTGACCCCTCTAGCTGCTCAAATAACGAAGTTACAGGCACTTTTATATTTGGCAGTCGAGGGGTCACTTTGCCATGAAATTTTCGGGGTTTTTCGCAGGTTTTCGTCCGGAATGGTATTTTTGGTTTTTGGGGCAGGGTTCAGGCTGCATTTGAAGCTAAAATTCAAGCCTCTAGCCTTCGGGGTTTTGGAGATGGAGCCTTTTGAAAAAGTGCAAGTTTGACCCCTCTAGCTGCTCAAATAACGAAGTTACAGGCACTTTTATATTTGGCAGTCGAGGGGTCACTTTGCCATGAAATTTTCGGGGTTTTTCGCAGGTTTTCGTCCGGAATGGTATTTTTGGTTTTTGGGGCAGGGTTCAGGCTGCATTTTAAGCTAAAATTCAAGCCTCTAGCCTTCGGGGTTTTGGAGAAGGAGCCTTTTGAAAAAGTGCAAGTTTGACCCCTCTAGCTGCTCAAATAACGAAGTTACAGGCACTTTTATATTTGGCAGTCGAGGGTCACTTTGCCATGAAATTTTCGGGGTTTTTCGCAGGTTTTCGTCCGGAATGGTATTTTTGGTTTTTGGGGCAGGGTTCAGGCTGCATTTGAAGCTAAAATTCAAGCCTCTAGCCTTCGGGGTTTTGGAGAAGGAGCCTTTTGAAAAAGTGCAAGTTTGACCCCTCTAGCTGCTGAAATAACGAAGTTACAGGCACTTTTATATTTGGCAGTCGAGGGGTCACTTTGCCATGAAATTTTCGGGGTTTTTCGCAGGTTTTCGTCCGGAATGGTATTTTTGGTTTTTGGGGCAGGGTTCAGGCTGCATTTTAAGCTAAAATTCAAGCCTCTAGCCTTCGGGGTTTTGAAGAAGGAGCCTTTTGAAAAAGTGCAAGTTTGACCCCTCTAGCTGCTCAAATAACGAAGTTACAGGCACTTTTATATTTGTCAGTCGAGGGTCACTTTGCCATGAAATTTTCGGGGTTTTTCGCAGGTTTTCGTCCGGAATGGTATTTTTGGTTTTTGGGGCAGGGTTCAGGCTGCATTTTAAGCTAAAATTCAAGCCTCTAGCCTTCGGGGTTTTGGAGAAGGAGCCTTTTGAAAAAGTGCAAGTTTGACCCCTCCAGCTGCTCAAATAACGAAGTTACAGGCACTTTTATATTTGGCAGTCGAGGGTCACTTTGCCATGAAATTTTCGGGGTTTTTCGCAGGTTTTCGTCCGGAATGGTATTTTTTGGGTTTTTGGGGCAGGGTTCAGGCTGCATTTGAAGCTAAAATTCAAGCCTCTAGCCTTCGGGGTTTTGGAGAAGGAGCCTTTTGAAAAAGTTCAAGTTTGACCCCTCTAGCTGCTCAAATAACGAAGTTACAGGCACTTTTATATTTGGCAGTCGAGGGGTCACTTTGCCATGAAATTTTCGGGGTTTTTCGCAGGTTTTCGTCCGGAATGGTATTTTTGGTTTTTGGGGCAGGGTTCAGGCTGCATTTGAAGCTAACATTTAAGTCTCTAGTCTCCGTGGTTTTGGAGATGGAGGCTTTTAAAAAAGTGCAAGTTTGACCCCTCTAGCTGCTCAAATAACGAAGTTACAGGCACTTTTATATTTGGCAGTCGAGGGGTCACTTTGCCATGAAATTTTCGGGGCTTTTCGCAGGTTTTCGTCCGGAATGGTATTTTTGGTTTTTGGGGCAGGGTTCAGGCTGCATTTGAAGCTAAAATTCAAGCCTCTAGCCTTCGGGGTTTTGGAGAAGGAGCCTTTTGAAAAAGTGCAAGTTTGACCCCTCTAGCTGCTCAAATAACGAAGTTACAGGCACTTTTATATTTGGCAGTCGAGGGGTCACTTTGCCATGAAATTTTCGGGGTTTTTCGCAGGTTTTCGTCCGGAATGGTATTTTTGGTTTTTGGGGCAGGGTTCAGGCTGCATTTGAAGCTAACATTCAAGTCTCTAGTCTCCGTGGTTTTGGAGATGGAGCCTTTTGAAAAAGTGCAAGTTTGACCCCTCTAGCTGCTCAAATAACGAAGTTACAGGCACTTTTATATTTGGCAGTCGAGGGGTCACTTTGCCATGAAATTTTCGGGGTTTTTCGCAGGTTTTCGTCCGGAATGGTATTTTTGGTTTTTGGGGCAGGGTTCAGGCTGCATTTGAAGCTAAAATTCAAGCCACTAGCCTTCGGGGTTTTGGAGAAGGAGCCTTTTGAAAAAGTGCAAGTTTGACCCCTCTAGCTGCTCAAATAACGAAGTTACAGGCACTTTTATATTTGGCAGTCGAGGGGTCACTTTGCCATGAAATTTTCGGGGTTTTTCGCAGGTTTTCGTCCGGAATGGTATTTTTGGTTTTTGGGGCAGGGTTCAGGCTGCATTTGAAGCTAACATTCAAGTCTCTAGTCTCCGTGGTTTTGGAGATGGAGCCTTTTGAAAAAGTGCAAGTTTGACCCCTCTAGCTGCTCAAATAACGAAGTTACAGGCACTTTTATATTTGGCAGTCGAGGGGTCACTTTGCCATGAAATTTTCGGGGTTTTTCGCAGGTTTTCGTCCGGAATGGTATTTTTGGTTTTTGGGGCAGGGTTCAGGCTGCATTTGAAGCTAAAATTCAAGCCACTAGCCTTCGGGGTTTTGGAGAAGGAGCCTTTTGAAAAAGTGCAAGTTTGACCCCTCTAGCTGCTCAAATAACGAAGTTACAGGCACTTTTATATTTGGCAGTCGAGGGGTCACTTTGCCATGAAATTTTCGGGGTTTTTCGCAGGTTTTCGTCCGGAATGGTATTTTTGGTTTTTGGGGCAGGGTTCAGGCTGCATTTGAAGCTAACATTCAAGCCTCTAGCCTTCGGGGTTTTGGAGAAGGAGCCTTTTGAAAAAGTGCAAGTTTGACCCCTCCAGCTGCTCAAATAACGAAGTTACAGGCACTTTTATATTTGGCAGTCGAGGGTCACTTTGCCATGAAATTTTCGGGGTTTTTCGCAGGTTTTCGTCCGGAATGGTATTTTTTGGGTTTTTGGGGCAGGGTTCAGGCTGCATTTGAAGCTAAAATTCAAGCCTCTAGCCTTCGGGGTTTTGGAGAAGGAGCCTTTTGAAAAAGTGCAAGTTTGACCCCTCTAGCTGCTCAAATAACGAAGTTACAGGCACTTTTATATTTGGCAGTCGAGGGGTCACTTTGCCATGAAATTTTCGGGGCTTTTCGCAGGTTTTCGTCCGGAATGGTATTTTTGGTTTTTGGGGCAGGGTTCAGGCTGCATTTGAAGCTAAAATTCAAGCCTCTAGCCTTCGGGGTTTTGGAGAAGGAGCCTTTTGAAAAAGTGCAAGTTTGACCCCTCTAGCTGCTCAAATAACGAAGTTACAGGCACTTTTATATTTGGCAGTCGAGGGGTCACTTTGCCATGAAATTTTCGGGGTTTTTCGCAGGTTTTCGTCCGGAATGGTATTTTTGGTTTTTGGGGCAGGGTTCAGGCTGCATTTGAAGCTAACATTCAAGTCTCTAGTCTCCGTGGTTTTGGAGATGGAGCCTTTTGAAAAAGTGCAAGTTTGACCCCTCTAGCTGCTCAAATAACGAAGTTACAGGCACTTTTATATTTGGCAGTCGAGGGGTCACTTTGCCATGAAATTTTCGGGGTTTTTCGCAGGTTTTCGTCCGGAGTGGTATTTTTGGTTTTTGGGGCAGGGTTCAGGCTGCATTTGAAGCTAAAATTCAAGCCACTAGCCTTCGGGGTTTTGGAGAAGGAGCCTTTTGAAAAAGTGCAAGTTTGACCCCTCTAGCTGCTCAAATAACGAAGTTACAGGCACTTTTATATTTGGCAGTCGAGGGGTCACTTTGCCATGAAATTTTCGGGGTTTTTCGCAGGTTTTCGTCCGGAATGGTATTTTTGGTTTTTGGGGCAGGGTTCAGGCTGCATTTGAAGCTAACATTCAAGTCTCTAGCCTTCGGGGTTTTGGAGAAGGAGCCTTTTGAAAAAGTGCAAGTTTGACCCCTCTAGCTGCTCAAATAACGAAGTTACAGGCACTTTTATATTTGGCAGTCGAGGGGTCACTTTGCCATGAAATTTTCGGGGTTTTTCGCAGGTTTTCGTCCGGAATGGTATTTTTGGTTTTTGGGGCAGGGTTCAGGCTGCATTTTAAGCTAAAATTCAAGCCTCTAGCCTTCGGGGTTTTGGAGAAGGAGACTTTTGAAAAAGTGCAAGTTTGACCCCTCTAGCTGCTCAAATAACGAAGTTACAGGCACTTTTATATTTGGCAGTCGAGGGGTCACTTTGCCATGAAATTTTCGGGGTTTTTCGCAGGTTTTCGTCCGGAATGGTATTTTTGGTTTTTGGGGCAGGGTTCAGGCTGCATTTTAAGCTAAAATTCAAGCCTCTAGCCTTCGGGGTTTTGGAGAAGGAGCCTTTTGAAAAAGTGCAAGTTTGACCCCTCTAGCTGCTCAAATAACGAAGTTACAGGCACTTTTATATTTGGCAGTCGAGGGGTCACTTTGCCATGAAATTTTCGGGGCTTTTCGCAGGTTTTCGTCCGGAATGGTATTTTTGGTTTTTGGGGCAGGGTTCAGGCTGCATTTTAAGCTAAAATTCAAGCCTCTAGCCTTCGGAGTTATGGAGAAGGAGCCTTTTGAAAAAGTTCAAGTTTGACCCCTCTAGCTGCTCAAATAACGAAGTTACAGGCACTTTTATATTTGGCAGTCGAGGGGTCACTTTGCCATGAAATTTTCGGGGTTTTTCGCAGGTTTTCGTCCGGAATGGTATTTTTGGTTTTTGGGGCAGGGTTCAGGCTGCATTTGAAGCTAACATTCAAGTCTCTAGCCTTCGGGGTTTTGGAGAAGGAGCCTTTTGAAAAAGTGCAAGTTTGACCCCTCTAGCTGCTCAAATAACGAAGTTACAGGCACTTTTATATTTGGCAGTCGAGGGGTCACTTTGCCATGAAATTTTCGGGGTTTTTCGCAGGTTTTCGTCCGGAATGGTATTTTTGGTTTTTGGGGCAGGGTTCAGGCTGCATTTGAAGCTAACATTCAAGTCTCTAGTCTCCGTGGTTTTGGAGATGGAGCCTTTTGAAAAAGTGCAAGTTTGACCCCTCTAGCTGCTCAAATAACGAAGTTACAGGCACTTTTATATTTGGCAGTCGAGGGGTCACTTTGCCATGAAATTTTCGGGGTTTTTCGCAGGTTTTCGTCCGGAGTGGTATTTTTGGTTTTTGGGGCAGGGTTCAGGCTGCATTTGAAGCTAAAATTCAAGCCACTAGCCTTCGGGGTTTTGGAGAAGGAGCCTTTTGAAAAAGTGCAAGTTTGACCCCTCTAGCTGCTCAAATAACGAAGTTACAGGCACTTTTATATTTGGCAGTCGAGGGGTCACTTTGCCATGAAATTTTCGGGGTTTTTCGCAGGTTTTCGTCCGGAATGGTATTTTTGGTTTTTGGGGCAGGGTTCAGGCTGCATTTGAAGCTAACATTCAAGTCTCTAGCCTTCGGGGTTTTGGAGAAGGAGCCTTTTGAAAAAGTGCAAGTTTGACCCCTCTAGCTGCTCAAATAACGAAGTTACAGGCACTTTTATATTTGGCAGTCGAGGGGTCACTTTGCCATGAAATTTTCGGGGCTTTTCGCAGGTTTTCGTCCGGAATGGTATTTTTGGTTTTTGGGGCAGGGTTCAGGCTGCATTTGAAGCTAAAATTCAAGCCACTAGCCTTCGGGGTTTTGGAGAAGGAGCCTTTTGAAAAAGTGCAAGTTTGACCCCTCTAGCTGCTCAAATAACGAAGTTACAGGCACTTTTATATTTGGCAGTCGAGGGGTCACTTTGCCATGAAATTTTCGGGGTTTTTCGCAGGTTTTCGTCCGGAATGGTATTTTTGGTTTTTGGGGCAGGGTTCAGGCTGCATTTGAAGCTAACATTCAAGTCTCTAGTCTCCGTGGTTTTGGAGATGGAGCCTTTTGAAAAAGTGCAAGTTTGACCCCTCTAGCTGCTCAAATAACGAAGTTACAGGCACTTTTATATTTGGCAGTCGAGGGGTCACTTTGCCATGAAATTTTCGGGGTTTTTCGCAGGTTTTCGTCCGGAATGGTATTTTTGGTTTTTGGGGCAGGGTTCAGGCTGCATTTGAAGCTAACATTTAAGTCTCTAGTCTCCGTGGTTTTGGAGATGGAGGCTTTTGAAAAAGTGCAAGTTTGACCCCTCTAGCTGCTCAAATAACGAAGTTACAGGCACTTTTATATTTGGCAGTCGAGGGGTCACTTTGCCATGAAATTTTCGGGGCTTTTCGCAGGTTTTCGTCCGGAATGGTATTTTTGGTTTTTGGGGCAGGGTTCAGGCTGCATTTGAAGCTAACATTCAAGTCTCTAGTCTCCGTGGTTTTGGAGATGGAGCCTTTTGAAAAAGTGCAAGTTTGACCCCTCTAGCTGCTCAAATAACGAAGTTACAGGCACTTTTATATTTGGCAGTCGAGGGGTCACTTTGCCATGAAATTTTCGGGGTTTTTCGCAGGTTTTCGTCCGGAGTGGTATTTTTGGTTTTTGGGGCAGGGTTCAGGCTGCATTTGAAGCTAAAATTCAAGCCACTAGCCTTCGGGGTTTTGGAGAAGGAGCCTTTTGAAAAAGTGCAAGTTTGACCCCTCTAGCTGCTCAAATAACGAAGTTACAGGCACTTTTATATTTGGCAGTCGAGGGGTCACTTTGCCATGAAATTTTCGGGGTTTTTCGCAGGTTTTCGTCCGGAATGGTATTTTTGGTTTTTGGGGCAGGGTTCAGGCTGCATTTGAAGCTAACATTCAAGTCTCTAGCCTTCGGGGTTTTGGAGAAGGAGCCTTTTGAAAAAGTGCAAGTTTGACCCCTCTAGCTGCTCAAATAACGAAGTTACAGGCACTTTTATATTTGGCAGTCGAGGGGTCACTTTGCCATGAAATTTTCGGGGTTTTTCGCAGGTTTTCGTCCGGAATGGTATTTTTGGTTTTTGGGGCAGGGTTCAGGCTGCATTTTAAGCTAAAATTCAAGCCTCTAGCCTTCGGGGTTTTGGAGAAGGAGCCTTTTGAAAAAGTGCAAGTTTGACCCCTCTAGCTGCTCAAATAACGAAGTTACAGGCACTTTTATATTTGGCAGTCGAGGGGTCATTTTGCCATGAAATTTTCGGGGTTTTTCGCAGGTTTTCGTCCGGAATGGTATTTTTGGTTTTTGGGGCAGGGTTCAGGCTGCATTTGAAGCTAACATTCAAGTCTCTAGTCTCCGTGGTTTTGGAGATGGAGCCTTTTGAAAAAGTGCAAGTTTGACCCCTCTAGCTGCTCAAATAACGAAGTTACAGGCACTTTTATATTTGGCAGTCGAGGGGTCACTTTGCCATGAAATTTTCGGGGTTTTTCGCAGGTTTTCGTCCGGAATGGTATTTTTGGTTTTTGGGGCAGGGTTCAGGCTGCATTTGAAGCTAAAATTCAAGCCTCTAGCCTTCGGGGTTTTGGAGATGGAGCCTTTTGAAAAAGTGCAAGTTTGACCCCTCTAGCTGCTCAAATAACGAAGTTACAGGCACTTTTATATTTGGCAGTCGAGGGGTCACTTTGCCATGAAATTTTCGGGGTTTTTCGCAGGTTTTCGTCCGGAATGGTATTTTTGGTTTTTGGGGCAGGGTTCAGGCTGCATTTTAAGCTAAAATTCAAGCCTCTAGCCTTCGGGGTTTTGGAGAAGGAGCCTTTTGAAAAAGTGCAAGTTTGACCCCTCTAGCTGCTCAAATAACGAAGTTACAGGCACTTTTATATTTGGCAGTCGAGGGTCACTTTGCCATGAAATTTTCGGGGTTTTTCGCAGGTTTTCGTCCGGAATGGTATTTTTGGTTTTTGGGGCAGGGTTCAGGCTGCATTTGAAGCTAAAATTCAAGCCTCTAGCCTTCGGGGTTTTGGAGAAGGAGCCTTTTGAAAAAGTGCAAGTTTGACCCCTCTAGCTGCTGAAATAACGAAGTTACAGGCACTTTTATATTTGGCAGTCGAGGGGTCACTTTGCCATGAAATTTTCGGGGTTTTTCGCAGGTTTTCGTCCGGAATGGTATTTTTGGTTTTTGGGGCAGGGTTCAGGCTGCATTTTAAGCTAAAATTCAAGCCTCTAGCCTTCGGGGTTTTGAAGAAGGAGCCTTTTGAAAAAGTGCAAGTTTGACCCCTCTAGCTGCTCAAATAACGAAGTTACAGGCACTTTTATATTTGTCAGTCGAGGGTCACTTTGCCATGAAATTTTCGGGGTTTTTCGCAGGTTTTCGTCCGGAATGGTATTTTTGGTTTTTGGGGCAGGGTTCAGGCTGCATTTGAAGCTAAAATTCAAGCCTCTAGCCTTCGGGGTTTTGGAGAAGGAGCCTTTTGAAAAAGTGCAAGTTTGACCCCTCCAGCTGCTCAAATAACGAAGTTACAGGCACTTTTATATTTGGCAGTCGAGGGTCACTTTGCCATGAAATTTTCGGGGTTTTTCGCAGGTTTTCGTCCGGAATGGTATTTTTTGGGTTTTTGGGGCAGGGTTCAGGCTGCATTTTAAGCTAAAATTCAAGCCTCTAGCCTTCGGGGTTTTGGAGAAGGAGCCTTTTGAAAAAGTTCAAGTTTGACCCCTCTAGCTGCTCAAATAACGAAGTTACAGGCACTTTTATATTTGGCAGTCGAGGGGTCACTTTGCCATGAAATTTTCGGGGTTTTTCGCAGGTTTTCGTCCGGAATGGTATTTTTGGTTTTTGGGGCAGGGTTCAGGCTGCATTTGAAGCTAACATTTAAGTCTTTAGTCTCCGTGGTTTTGGAGATGGAGGCTTTTGAAAAAGTGCAAGTTTGACCCCTCTAGCTGCTCAAATAACGAAGTTACAGGCACTTTTATATTTGGCAGTCGAGGGGTCACTTTGCCATGAAATTTTCGGGGTTTTTCGCAGGTTTTCGTCCGGAATGGTATTTTTGGTTTTTGGGGCAGGGTTCAGGCTGCATTTGAAGCTAAAATTCAAGCCTCTAGCCTTCGGAGTTTTGGAGAAGGAGCCTTTTGAAAAAGTGCAAGTTTGACCCCTCTAGCTGCTCAAATAACGAAGTTACAGGCACTTTTATATTTGGCAGTCGAGGGGTCACTTTGCCATGAAATTTTCGGGGTTTTTCGCAGGTTTTCGTCCGGAATGGTATTTTTGGTTTTTGGGGCAGGGTTCAGGCTGCATTTGAAGCTAACATTTAAGTCTCTAGTCTCCGTGGTTTTGGAGATGGAGGCTTTTGAAAAAGTGCAAGTTTGACCCCTCTAGCTGCTCAAATAACGAAGTTACAGGCACTTTTATATTTGGCAGTCGAGGGGTCACTTTGCCATGAAATTTTCGGGGCTTTTCGCAGGTTTTCGTCCGGAATGGTATTTTTGGTTTTTGGGGCAGGGTTCAGGCTGCATTTGAAGCTAAAATTCAAGCCTCTAGCCTTCGGGGTTTTGGAGAAGGAGCCTTTTGAAAAAGTGCAAGTTTGACCCCTCTAGCTGCTCAAATAACGAAGTTACAGGCACTTTTATATTTGGCAGTCGAGGGGTCACTTTGCCATGAAATTTTCGGGGTTTTTCGCAGGTTTTCGTCCGGAATGGTATTTTTGGTTTTTGGGGCAGGGTTCAGGCTGCATTTGAAGCTAACATTCAAGTCTCTAGTCTCCGTGGTTTTGGAGATGGAGCCTTTTGAAAAAGTGCAAGTTTGACCCCTCTAGCTGCTCAAATAACGAAGTTACAGGCACTTTTATATTTGGCAGTCGAGGGGTCACTTTGCCATGAAATTTTCGGGGTTTTTCGCAGGTTTTCGTCCGGAATGGTATTTTTGGTTTTTGGGGCAGGGTTCAGGCTGCATTTGAAGCTAAAATTCAAGCCACTAGCCTTCGGGGTTTTGGAGAAGGAGCCTTTTGAAAAAGTGCAAGTTTGACCCCTCTAGCTGCTCAAATAACGAAGTTACAGGCACTTTTATATTTGGCAGTCGAGGGGTCACTTTGCCATGAAATTTTCGGGGTTTTTCGCAGGTTTTCGTCCGGAATGGTATTTTTGGTTTTTGGGGCAGGGTTCAGGCTGCAAGTCTCTAGTCTCCGTGGTTTTGGAGATGGAGCCTTTTGAAAAAGTGCAAGTTTGACCCCTCTAGCTGCTCAAATAACGAAGTTACAGGCACTTTTATATTTGGCAGTCGAGGGGTCACTTTGCCATGAAATTTTCGGGGTTTTTCGCAGGTTTTCGTCCGGAGTGGTATTTTTGGTTTTTGGGGCAGGGTTCAGGCTGCATTTGAAGCTAAAATTCAAGCCACTAGCCTTCGGGGTTTTGGAGAAGGAGCCTTTTGAAAAAGTGCAAGTTTGACCCCTCTAGCTGCTCAAATAACGAAGTTACAGGCACTTTTATATTTGGCAGTCGAGGGGTCACTTTGCCATGAAATTTTCGGGGTTTTTCGCAGGTTTTCGTCCGGAATGGTATTTTTGGTTTTTGGGGCAGGGTTCAGGCTGCATTTGAAGCTAACATTCAAGTCTCTAGCCTTCGGGGTTTTGGAGAAGGAGCCTTTTGAAAAAGTGCAAGTTTGACCCCTCTAGCTGCTCAAATAACGAAGTTACAGGCACTTTTATATTTGGCAGTCGAGGGGTCACTTTGCCATGAAATTTTCGGGGTTTTTCGCAGGTTTTCGTCCGGAATGGTATTTTTGGTTTTTGGGGCAGGGTTCAGGCTGCATTTTAAGCTAAAATTCAAGCCTCTAGCCTTCGGGGTTTTGGAGAAGGAGCCTTTTGAAAAAGTGCAAGTTTGACCCCTCTAGCTGCTCAAATAACGAAGTTACAGGCACTTTTATATTTGGCAGTCGAGGGGTCACTTTGCCATGAAATTTTCGGGGTTTTTCGCAGGTTTTCGTCCGGAATGGTATTTTTGGTTTTTGGGGCAGGGTTCAGGCTGCATTTGAAGCTAACATTCAAGTCTCTAGTCTCCGTGGTTTTGGAGATGGAGCCTTTTGAAAAAGTGCAAGTTTGACCCCTCTAGCTGCTCAAATAACGAAGTTACAGGCACTTTTATATTTGGCAGTCGAGGGGTCACTTTGCCATGAAATTTTCGGGGTTTTTCGCAGGTTTTCGTCCGGAATGGTATTTTTGGTTTTTGGGGCAGGGTTCAGGCTGCATTTGAAGCTAAAATTCAAGCCTCTAGCCTTCGGGGTTTTGGAGATGGAGCCTTTTGAAAAAGTGCAAGTTTGACCCCTCTAGCTGCTCAAATAACGAAGTTACAGGCACTTTTATATTTGGCAGTCGAGGGGTCACTTTGCCATGAAATTTTCGGGGTTTTTCGCAGGTTTTCGTCCGGAATGGTATTTTTGGTTTTTGGGGCAGGGTTCAGGCTGCATTTTAAGCTAAAATTCAAGCCTCTAGCCTTCGGGGTTTTGGAGAAGGAGCCTTTTGAAAAAGTGCAAGTTTGACCCCTCTAGCTGCTCAAATAACGAAGTTACAGGCACTTTTATATTTGGCAGTCGAGGGTCACTTTGCCATGAAATTTTCGGGGTTTTTCGCAGGTTTTCGTCCGGAATGGTATTTTTGGTTTTTGGGGCAGGGTTCAGGCTGCATTTTAAGCTAAAATTCAAGCCTCTATTTTTCGGGGTTTTGGAGAAGGAGCCTTTTGAAAAAGTGCAAGTTTGACCCCTCTAGCTGCTGAAATAACGAAGTTACAGGCACTTTTATATTTGGCAGTCGAGGGGTCACTTTGCCATGAAATTTTCGGGGTTTTTCGCAGGTTTTCGTCCGGAATGGTATTTTTGGTTTTTGGGGCAGGGTTCAGGCTGCATTTTAAGCTAAAATTCAAGCCTCTAGCCTTCGGGGTTTTGAAGAAGGAGCCTTTTGAAAAAGTGCAAGTTTGACCCCTCTAGCTGCTCAAATAACGAAGTTACAGGCACTTTTATATTTGTCAGTCGAGGGTCACTTTGCCATGAAATTTTCGGGGTTTTTCGCAGGTTTTCGTCCGGAATGGTATTTTTGGTTTTTGGGGCAGGGTTCAGGCTGCATTTTAAGCTAAAATTCAAGCCTCTAGCCTTCGGGGTTTTGGAGAAGGAGCCTTTTGAAAAAGTGCAAGTTTGACCCCTCCAGCTGCTCAAATAACGAAGTTACAGGCACTTTTATATTTGGCAGTCGAGGGTCACTTTGCCATGAAATTTTCGGGGTTTTTCGCAGGTTTTCGTCCGGAATGGAATTTTTTGGGTTTTTGGGGCAGGGTTCAGGCTGCATTTGAAGCTAAAATTCAAGCCTCTAGCCTTCGGGGTTTTGGAGAAGGAGCCTTTTGAAAAAGTTCAAGTTTGACCCCTCTAGCTGCTCAAATAACGAAGTTACAGGCACTTTTATATTTGGCAGTCGAGGGGTCACTTTGCCATGAAATTTTCGGGGTTTTTCGCAGGTTTTCGTCCGGAATGGTATTTTTGGTTTTTGGGGCAGGGTTCAGGCTGCATTTGAAGCTAACATTTAAGTCTCTAGTCTCCGTGGTTTTGGAGATGGAGGCTTTTAAAAAAGTGCAAGTTTGACCCCTCTAGCTGCTCAAATAACGAAGTTACAGGCACTTTTATATTTGGCAGTCGAGGGGTCACTTTGCCATGAAATTTTCGGGGCTTTTCGCAGGTTTTCGTCCGGAATGGTATTTTTGGTTTTTGGGGCAGGGTTCAGGCTGCATTTGAAGCTAAAATTCAAGCCTCTAGCCTTCGGGGTTTTGGAGAAGGAGCCTTTTGAAAAAGTGCAAGTTTGACCCCTCTAGCTGCTCAAATAACGAAGTTACAGGCACTTTTATATTTGGCAGTCGAGGGGTCACTTTGCCATGAAATTTTCGGGGTTTTTCGCAGGTTTTCGTCCGGAATGGTATTTTTGGTTTTTGGGGCAGGGTTCAGGCTGCATTTGAAGCTAACATTCAAGTCTCTAGTCTCCGTGGTTTTGGAGATGGAGCCTTTTGAAAAAGTGCAAGTTTGACCCCTCTAGCTGCTCAAATAACGAAGTTACAGGCACTTTTATATTTGGCAGTCGAGGGGTCACTTTGCCATGAAATTTTCGGGGTTTTTCGCAGGTTTTCGTCCGGAATGGTATTTTTGGTTTTTGGGGCAGGGTTCAGGCTGCATTTGAAGCTAAAATTCAAGCCACTAGCCTTCGGGGTTTTGGAGAAGGAGCCTTTTGAAAAAGTGCAAGTTTGACCTCTCTAGCTGCTCAAATAACGAAGTTACAGGCACTTTTATATTTGGCAGTCGAGGGGTCACTTTGCCATGAAATTTTCGGGGTTTTTCGCAGGTTTTCGTCCGGAATGGTATTTTTGGTTTTTGGGGCAGGGTTCAGGCTGCATTTGAAGCTAACATTCAAGTCTCTAGTCTCCGTGGTTTTGGAGATGGAGCCTTTTGAAAAAGTGCAAGTTTGACCCCTCTAGCTGCTCAAATAACGAAGTTACAGGCACTTTTATATTTGGCAGTCGAGGGGTCACTTTGCCATGAAATTTTCGGGGTTTTTCGCAGGTTTTCGTCCGGAATGGTATTTTTGGTTTTTGGGGCAGGGTTCAGGCTGCATTTGAAGCTAACATTCAAGTCTCTAGTCTCCGTGGTTTTGGAGATGGAGCCTTTTGAAAAAGTGCAAGTTTGACCCCTCTAGCTGCTCAAATAACGAAGTTACAGGCACTTTTATATTTGGCAGTCGAGGGGTCACTTTGCCATGAAATTTTCGGGGTTTTTCGCAGGTTTTCGTCCGGAGTGGTATTTTTGGTTTTTGGGGCAGGGTTCAGGCTGCATTTGAAGCTAAAATTCAAGCCACTAGCCTTCGGGGTTTTGGAGAAGGAGCCTTTTGAAAAAGTGCAAGTTTGACCCCTCTAGCTGCTCAAATAACGAAGTTACAGGCACTTTTATATTTGGCAGTCGAGGGGTCACTTTGCCATGAAATTTTCGGGGTTTTTCGCAGGTTTTCGTCCGGAATGGTATTTTTGGTTTTTGGGGCAGGGTTCAGGCTGCATTTGAAGCTAACATTCAAGTCTCTAGCCTTCGGGGTTTTGGAGAAGGAGCCTTTTGAAAAAGTGCAAGTTTGACCCCTCTAGCTGCTCAAATAACGAAGTTACAGGCACTTTTATATTTGGCAGTCGAGGGGTCACTTTGCCATGAAATTTTCGGGGTTTTTCGCAGGTTTTCGTCCGGAATGGTATTTTTGGTTTTTGGGGCAGGGTTCAGGCTGCATTTTAAGCTAAAATTCAAGCCTCTAGCCTTCGGGGTTTTGGAGAAGGAGACTTTTGAAAAAGTGCAAGTTTGACCCCTCTAGCTGCTCAAATAACGAAGTTACAGGCACTTTTATATTTGGCAGTCGAGGGGTCACTTTGCCATGAAATTTTCGGGGTTTTTCGCAGGTTTTCGTCCGGAATGGTATTTTTGGTTTTTGGGGCAGGGTTCAGGCTGCATTTTAAGCTAAAATTCAAGCCTCTAGCCTTCGGGGTTTTGGAGAAGGAGCCTTTTGAAAAAGTGCAAGTTTGACCCCTCTAGCTGCTCAAATAACGAAGTTACAGGCACTTTTATATTTGGCAGTCGAGGGGTCACTTTGCCATGAAATTTTCGGGGCTTTTCGCAGGTTTTCGTCCGGAATGGTATTTTTGGTTTTTGGGGCAGGGTTCAGGCTGCATTTTAAGCTAAAATTCAAGCCTCTAGCCTTCGGAGTTATGGAGAAGGAGCCTTTTGAAAAAGTTCAAGTTTGACCCCTCTAGCTGCTCAAATAACGAAGTTACAGGTACTTTTATATTTGGCAGTCGAGGGGTCACTTTGCCATGAAATTTTCGGGGTTTTTCGCAGGTTTTCGTCCGGAATGGTATTTTTGGTTTTTGGGGCAGGGTTCAGGCTGCATTTGAAGCTAACATTCAAGTCTCTAGCCTTCGGGGTTTTGGAGAAGGAGCCTTTTGAAAAAGTGCAAGTTTGACCCCTCTAGCTGCTCAAATAACGAAGTTACAGGCACTTTTATATTTGGCAGTCGAGGGGTCACTTTGCCATGAAATTTTCGGGGTTTTTCGCAGGTTTTCGTCCGGAATGGTATTTTTGGTTTTTGGGGCAGGGTTCAGGCTGCATTTGAAGCTAACATTCAAGTCTCTAGTCTCCGTGGTTTTGGAGATGGAGCCTTTTGAAAAAGTGCAAGTTTGACCCCTCTAGCTGCTCAAATAACGAAGTTACAGGCACTTTTATATTTGGCAGTCGAGGGGTCACTTTGCCATGAAATTTTCGGGGTTTTTCGCAGGTTTTCGTCCGGAGTGGTATTTTTGGTTTTTGGGGCAGGGTTCAGGCTGCATTTGAAGCTAAAATTCAAGCCACTAGCCTTCGGGGTTTTGGAGAAGGAGCCTTTTGAAAAAGTGCAAGTTTGACCCCTCTAGCTGCTCAAATAACGAAGTTACAGGCACTTTTATATTTGGCAGTCGAGGGGTCACTTTGCCATGAAATTTTCGGGGTTTTTCGCAGGTTTTCGTCCGGAATGGTATTTTTGGTTTTTGGGGCAGGGTTCAGGCTGCATTTGAAGCTAACATTCAAGTCTCTAGCCTTCGGGGTTTTGGAGAAGGAGCCTTTTGAAAAAGTGCAAGTTTGACCCCTCTAGCTGCTCAAATAACGAAGTTACAGGCACTTTTATATTTGGCAGTCGAGGGGTCACTTTGCCATGAAATTTTCGGGGCTTTTCGCAGGTTTTCGTCCGGAATGGTATTTTTGGTTTTTGGGGCAGGGTTCAGGCTGCATTTGAAGCTAAAATTCAAGCCACTAGCCTTCGGGGTTTTGGAGAAGGAGCCTTTTGAAAAAGTGCAAGTTTGACCCCTCTAGCTGCTCAAATAACGAAGTTACAGGCACTTTTATATTTGGCAGTCGAGGGGTCACTTTGCCATGAAATTTTCTGGGTTTTTCGCAGGTTTTCGTCCGGAATGGTATTTTTGGTTTTTGGGGCAGGGTTCAGGCTGCATTTGAAGCTAACATTCAAGTCTCTAGTCTCCGTGGTTTTGGAGATGGAGCCTTTTGAAAAAGTGCAAGTTTGACCCCTCTAGCTGCTCAAATAACGAAGTTACAGGCACTTTTATATTTGGCAGTCGAGGGGTCACTTTGCCATGAAATTTTCGGGGTTTTTCGCAGGTTTTCGTCCGGAATGGTATTTTTGGTTTTTGGGGCAGGGTTCAGGCTGCATTTGAAGCTAACATTTAAGTCTCTAGTCTCCGTGGTTTTGGAGATGGAGGCTTTTGAAAAAGTGCAAGTTTGACCCCTCTAGCTGCTCAAATAACGAAGTTACAGGCACTTTTATATTTGGCAGTCGAGGGGTCACTTTGCCATGAAATTTTCGGGGCTTTTCGCAGGTTTTCGTCCGGAATGGTATTTTTGGTTTTTGGGGCAGGGTTCAGGCTGCATTTGAAGCTAAAATTCAAGCCTCTAGCCTTCGGGGTTTTGGAGAAGGAGCATTTGGAAAAGTGCAAGTTTGACCCCTCTAGCTGCTCAAATAACGAAGTTACAGGCACTTTTATATTTGGCAGTCGAGGGGTCACTTTGCCATGAAATTTTCGGGGTTTTTCGCAGGTTTTCGTCCGGAATGGTATTTTTGGTTTTTGGGGCAGGGTTCAGGCTGCATTTGAAGCTAACATTCAAGTCTCTAGTCTCCGTGGTTTTGGAGATGGAGCCTTTTGAAAAAGTGCAAGTTTGACCCCTCTAGCTGCTCAAATAACGAAGTTACAGGCACTTTTATATTTGGCAGTCGAGGGGTCACTTTGCCATGAAATTTTCGGGGTTTTTCGCAGGTTTTCGTCCGGAGTGGTATTTTTGGTTTTTGGGGCAGGGTTCAGGCTGCATTTGAAGCTAAAATTCAAGCCACTAGCCTTCGGGGTTTTGGAGAAGGAGCCTTTTGAAAAAGTGCAAGTTTGACCCCTCTAGCTGCTCAAATAACGAAGTTACAGGCACTTTTATATTTGGCAGTCGAGGGGTCACTTTGCCATGAAATTTTCGGGGTTTTTCGCAGGTTTTCGTCCGGAATGGTATTTTTGGTTTTTGGGGCAGGGTTCAGGCTGCATTTGAAGCTAACATTCAAGTCTCTAGCCTTCGGGGTTTTGGAGAAGGAGCCTTTTGAAAAAGTGCAAGTTTGACCCCTCTAGCTGCTCAAATAACGAAGTTACAGGCACTTTTATATTTGGCAGTCGAGGGGTCACTTTGCCATGAAATTTTCGGGGTTTTTCGCAGGTTTTCGTCCGGAATGGTATTTTTGGTTTT
This sequence comes from Chloromyia formosa, assembly GCA_964017055.1. Lineage (NCBI taxonomy): Eukaryota > Metazoa > Arthropoda > Insecta > Diptera > Stratiomyidae > Chloromyia > Chloromyia formosa. The sequence goes on from OZ024815.1 coordinate 36,645,193, forward strand.
TGGGGCAGGGTTCAGGCTGCATTTTAAGCTAAAATTCAAGCCTCTAGCCTTCGGGGTTTTGGAGAAGGAGCCTTTTGAAAAAGTGCAAGTTTGACCCCTCTAGCTGCTCAAATAACGAAGTTACAGGCACTTTTATATTTGGCAGTCGAGGGGTCACTTTGCCATGAAATTTTCGGGGTTTTTCGCAGGTTTTCGTCCGGAATGGTATTTTTGGTTTTTGGGGCAGGGTTCAGGCTGCATTTGAAGCTAACATTCAAGTCTCTAGTCTCCGTGGTTTTGGAGATGGAGCCTTTTGAAAAAGTGCAAGTTTGACCCCTCTAGCTGCTCAAATAACGAAGTTACAGGCACTTTTATATTTGGCAGTCGAGGGGTCACTTTGCCATGAAATTTTCGGGGTTTTTCGCAGGTTTTCGTCCGGAATGGTATTTTTGGTTTTTGGGGCAGGGTTCAGGCTGCATTTGAAGCTAAAATTCAAGCCTCTAGCCTTCGGGGTTTTGGAGATGGAGCCTTTTGAAAAAGTGCAAGTTTGACCCCTCTAGCTGCTCAAATAACGAAGTTACAGGCACTTTTATATTTGGCAGTCGAGGGGTCACTTTGCCATGAAATTTTCGGGGTTTTTCGCAGGTTTTCGTCCGGAATGGTATTTTTGGTTTTTGGGGCAGGGTTCAGGCTGCATTTTAAGCTAAAATTCAAGCCTCTAGCCTTCGGTGTTTTGGAGAAGGAGCCTTTTGAAAAAGTGCAAGTTTGACCCCTCTAGCTGCTCAAATAACGAAGTTACAGGCACTTTTATATTTGGCAGTCGAGGGTCACTTTGCCATGAAATTTTCGGGGTTTTTCGCAGGTTTTCGTCCGGAATGGTATTTTTGGTTTTTGGGGCAGGGTTCAGGCTGCATTTGAAGCTAAAATTCAAGCCTCTAGCCTTCGGGGTTTTGGAGAAGGAGCCTTTTGAAAAAGTGCAAGTTTGACCCCTCTAGCTGCTGAAATAACGAAGTTACAGGCACTTTTATATTTGGCAGTCGAGGGGTCACTTTGCCATGAAATTTTCGGGGTTTTTCGCAGGTTTTCGTCCGGAATGGTATTTTTGGTTTTTGGGGCAGGGTTCAGGCTGCATTTTAAGCTAAAATTCAAGCCTCTAGCCTTCGGGGTTTTGAAGAAGGAGCCTTTTGAAAAAGTGCAAGTTTGACCCCTCTAGCTGCTCAAATAACGAAGTTACAGGCACTTTTATATTTGTCAGTCGAGGGTCACTTTGCCATGAAATTTTCGGGGTTTTTCGCAGGTTTTCGTCCGGAATGGTATTTTTGGTTTTTGGGGCAGGGTTCAGGCTGCATTTGAAGCTAAAATTCAAGCCTCTAGCCTTCGGGGTTTTGGAGAAGGAGCCTTTTGAAAAAGTGCAAGTTTGACCCCTCCAGCTGCTCAAATAACGAAGTTACAGGCACTTTTATATTTGGCAGTCGAGGGTCACTTTGCCATGAAATTTTCGGGGTTTTTCGCAGGTTTTCGTCCGGAATGGTATTTTTTGGGTTTTTGGGGCAGGGTTCAGGCTGCATTTGAAGCTAAAATTCAAGCCTCTAGCCTTCGGGGTTTTGGAGAAGGAGCCTTTTGAAAAAGTTCAAGTTTGACCCCTCTAGCTGCTCAAATAACGAAGTTACAGGCACTTTTATATTTGGCAGTCGAGGGGTCACTTTGCCATGAAATTTTCGGGGTTTTTCGCAGGTTTTCGTCCGGAATGGTATTTTTGGTTTTTGGGGCAGGGTTCAGGCTGCATTTGAAGCTAACATTTAAGTCTTTAGTCTCCGTGGTTTTGGAGATGGAGGCTTTTGAAAAAGTGCAAGTTTGACCCCTCTAGCTGCTCAAATAACGAAGTTACAGGCACTTTTATATTTGGCAGTCGAGGGGTCACTTTGCCATGAAATTTTCGGGGTTTTTCGCAGGTTTTCGTCCGGAATGGTATTTTTGGTTTTTGGGGCAGGGTTCAGGCTGCATTTGAAGCTAAAATTCAAGCCTCTAGCCTTCGGGGTTTTGGAGAAGGAGCCTTTTGAAAAAGTGCAAGTTTGACCCCTCTAGCTGCTCAAATAACGAAGTTACAGGCACTTTTATATTTGGCAGTCGAGGGGTCACTTTGCCATGAAATTTTCGGGGTTTTTCGCAGGTTTTCGTCCGGAATGGTATTTTTGGTTTTTGGGGCAGGGTTCAGGCTGCATTTGAAGCTAACATTCAAGTCTCTAGTCTCCGTGGTTTTGGAGATGGAGCCTTTTGAAAAAGTGCAAGTTTGACCCCTCTAGCTGCTCAAATAACGAAGTTACAGGCACTTTTATATTTGGCAGTCGAGGGGTCACTTTGCCATGAAATTTTCGGGGTTTTTCGCAGGTTTTCGTCCGGAATGGTATTTTTGGTTTTTGGGGCAGGGTTCAGGCTGCATTTGAAGCTAAAATTCAAGCCACTAGCCTTCGGGGTTTTGGAGAAGGAGCCTTTTGAAAAAGTGCAAGTTTGACCCCTCTAGCTGCTCAAATAACGAAGTTACAGGCACTTTTATATTTGGCAGTCGAGGGGTCACTTTGCCATGAAATTTTCGGGGTTTTTCGCAGGTTTTCGTCCGGAATGGTATTTTTGGTTTTTGGGGCAGGGTTCAGGCTGCATTTGAAGCTAACATTCAAGTCTATAGTCTCCGTGGTTTTGGAGATGGAGCCTTTTGAAAAAGTGCAAGTTTGACCCCTCTAGCTGCTCAAATAACGAAGTTACAGGCACTTTTATATTTGGCAGTCGAGGGGTCACTTTGCCATGAAATTTTCGGGGTTTTTCGCAGGTTTTCGTCCGGAATGGTATTTTTGGTTTTTGGGGCAGGGTTCAGGCTGCATTTGAAGCTAAAATTCAAGCCACTAGCCTTCGGGGTTTTGGAGAAGGAGCCTTTTGAAAAAGTGCAAGTTTGACCCCTCTAGCTGCTCAAATAACGAAGTTACAGGCACTTTTATATTTGGCAGTCGAGGGGTCACTTTGCCATGAAATTTTCGGGGTTTTTCGCAGGTTTTCGTCCGGAATGGTATTTTTGGTTTTTGGGGCAGGGTTCAGGCTGCATTTGAAGCTAAAATTCAAGCCTCTAGCCTTCGGGGTTTTGGAGAAGGAGCCTTTTGAAAAAGTGCAAGTTTGACCCCTCCAGCTGCTCAAATAACGAAGTTACAGGCACTTTTATATTTGGCAGTCGAGGGTCACTTTGCCATGAAATTTTCGGGGTTTTTCGCAGGTTTTCGTCCGGAATGGTATTTTTTGGGTTTTTGGGGCAGGGTTCAGGCTGCATTTGAAGCTAAAATTCAAGCCTCTAGCCTTCGGGGTTTTGGAGAAGGAGCCTTTTGAAAAAGTTCAAGTTTGACCCCTCTAGCTGCTCAAATAACGAAGTTACAGGCACTTTTATATTTGGCAGTCGAGGGGTCACTTTGCCATGAAATTTTCGGGGTTTTTCGCAGGTTTTCGTCCGGAATGGTATTTTTGGTTTTTGGGGCAGGGTTCAGGCTGCATTTGAAGCTAACATTTAAGTCTCTAGTCTCCGTGGTTTTGGAGATGGAGGCTTTTGAAAAAGTGCAAGTTTGACCCCTCTAGCTGCTCAAATAACGAAGTTACAGGCACTTTTATATTTGGCAGTCGAGGGGTCACTTTGCCATGAAATTTTCGGGGCTTTTCGCAGGTTTTCGTCCGGAATGGTATTTTTGGTTTTTGGGGCAGGGTTCAGGCTGCATTTGAAGCTAAAATTCAAGCCTCTAGCCTTCGGGGTTTTGGAGAAGGAGCCTTTTGAAAAAGTGCAAGTTTGACCCCTCTAGCTGCTCAAATAACGAAGTTACAGGCACTTTTATATTTGGCAGTCGAGGGGTCACTTTGCCATGAAATTTTCGGGGTTTTTCGCAGGTTTTCGTCCGGAATGGTATTTTTGGTTTTTGGGGCAGGGTTCAGGCTGCATTTGAAGCTAACATTCAAGTCTCTAGTCTCCGTGGTTTTGGAGATGGAGCCTTTTGAAAAAGTGCAAGTTTGACCCCTCTAGCTGCTCAAATAACGAAGTTACAGGCACTTTTATATTTGGCAGTCGAGGGGTCACTTTGCCATGAAATTTTCGGGGTTTTTCGCAGGTTTTCGTCCGGAGTGGTATTTTTGGTTTTTGGGGCAGGGTTCAGGCTGCATTTGAAGCTAAAATTCAAGCCACTAGCCTTCGGGGTTTTGGAGAAGGAGCCTTTTGAAAAAGTGCAAGTTTGACCCCTCTAGCTGCTCAAATAACGAAGTTACAGGCACTTTTATATTTGGCAGTCGAGGGGTCACTTTGCCATGAAATTTTCGGGGTTTTTCGCAGGTTTTCGTCCGGAATGGTATTTTCGGTTTTTGGGGCAGGGTTCAGGCTGCATTTTAAGCTAAAATTCAAGCCTCTAGCCTTCGGGGTTTTGGAGAAGGAGCCTTTTGAAAAAGTGCAAGTTTGACCCCTCTAGCTGCTCAAATAACGAAGTTACAGGCACTTTTATATTTGGCAGTCGAGGGGTCACTTTGCCATGAAATTTTCGGGGCTTTTCGCAGGTTTTCGTCCGGAATGGTATTTTTGGTTTTTGGGGCAGGGTTCAGGCTGCATTTTAAGCTAAAATTCAAGCCTCTAGCCTTCGGAGTTTTGGAGAAGGAGCCTTTTGAAAAAGTGCAAGTTTGACCCCTCTAGCTGCTCAAATAACGAAGTTACAGGCACTTTTATATTTGGCAGTCGAGGGGTCACTTTGCCATGAAATTTTCGGGGTTTTTCGCAGGTTTTCGTCCGGAATGGTATTTTTGGTTTTTGGGGCAGGGTTCAGGCTGCATTTGAAGCTAACATTCAAGTCTCTAGCCTTCGGGGTTTTGGAGAAGGAGCCTTTTGAAAAAGTGCAAGTTTGACCCCTCTAGCTGCTCAAATAACGAAGTTACAGGCACTTTTATATTTGGCAGTCGAGGGGTCACTTTGCCATGAAATTTTCGGGGTTTTTCGCAGGTTTTCGTCCGGAATGGTATTTTTGGTTTTTGGGGCAGGGTTCAGGCTGCATTTTAAGCTAAAATTCAAGCCTCTAGCCTTCGGGGTTTTGGAGAAGGAGCCTTTTGAAAAAGTGCAAGTTTGACCCCTCTAGCTGCTCAAATAACGAAGTTACAGGCACTTTTATATTTGGCAGTCGAGGGGTCACTTTGCCATGAAATTTTCGGGGTTTTTCGCAGGTTTTCGTCCGGAATGGTATTTTCGGTTTTTGGGGCAGGGTTCAGGCTGCATTTTAAGCTAAAATTCAAGCCTCTAGCCTTCGGGGTTTTGGAGAAGGAGCCTTTTGAAAAAGTGCAAGTTTGACCCCTCTAGCTGCTCAAATAACGAAGTTACAGGCACTTTTATATTTGGCAGTCGAGGGGTCACTTTGCCATGAAATTTTCGGGGCTTTTCGCAGGTTTTCGTCCGGAATGGTATTTTTGGTTTTTGGGGCAGGGTTCAGGCTGCATTTTAAGCTAAAATTCAAGCCTCTAGCCTTCGGAGTTTTGGAGAAGGAGCCTTTTGAAAAAGTTCAAGTTTGACCCCTCTAGCTGCTCAAATAACGAAGTTACAGGTACTTTTATATTTGGCAGTCGAGGGGTCACTTTGCCATGAAATTTTCGGGGTTTTTCGGAGGTTTTCGTCCGGAATGGTATTTTTGGTTTTTGGGGCAGGGTTCAGGCTGCATTTGAAGCTAACATTCAAGTCTCTAGTCTCCGTGGTTTTGGAGATGGAGGCTTTTGAAAAAGTGCAAGTTTGACCCCTCTAGCTGCTCAAATAACGAAGTTACAGGCACTTTTATATTTGGCAGTCGAGGGGTCACTTTGCCATGAAATTTTCGGGGTTTTTCGCAGGTTTTCGTCAGGAATGGTATTTTTGGTTTTTGGGGCAGGGTTCAGGCTGCATTTGAAGCTAAAATTCAAGCCTCTAGCCTTCGGGGTTTTGGAGAAGGAGCCTTTTGAAAAAGTGCAAGTTTGACCCCTCTAGCTGCTCAAATAACGAAGTTACAGGCACTTTTATATTTGGCAGTCGAGGGGTCACTTTGCCATGAAATTTTCGGGGTTTTTCGCAGGTTTTCGTCCGGAATGGTATTTTTGGTTTTTGGGGCAGGGTTCAGGCTGCATTTTAAGCTAAAATTCAAGCCTCTAGCCTTCGGGGTTTTGGAGAAGGAGCCTTTTGAAAAAGTGCAAGTTTGACCCCTCTAGCTGCTCAAATAACGAAGTTACAGGCACTTTTATATTTGGCAGTCGAGGGGTCACTTTGCCATGAAATTTTCGGGGTTTTTCGCAGGTTTTCGTCCGGAATGGTATTTTTGGTTTTTGGGGCAGGGTTCAGGCTGCATTTGAAGCTAAAATTCAAGCCTCTAGCCTTCGGGGTTTTGGAGAAGGAGCCTTTTGAAAAAGTGCAAGTTTGACCCCTCTAGCTGCTCAAATAACGAAGTTACAGGCACTTTTATATTTGGCAGTCGAGGGGTCACTTTGCCATGAAATTTTCGGGGTTTTTCGCAGGTTTTCGTCCGGAATGGTATTTTTGGTTTTTGGGGCAGGGTTCAGGCTGCATTTTAAGCTAAAATTCAAGCCTCTAGCCTTCGGGGTTTTGGAGAAGGAGCCTTTTGAAAAAGTTCAAGTTTGACCCCTCTAGCTGCTCAAATAACGAAGTTACAGGCACTTTTAAATTTGGCAGTCGAGGGGTCACTTTGCCATGAAATTTTCGGGGTTTTTCGCAGGTTTTCGTCCGGAATGGTATTTTTGGTTTTTGGGGCAGGGTTCAGGCTGCATTTGAAGCTAACATTCAAGTCTCTAGTCTCCGTGGTTTTGGAGATGGAGCCTTTTGAAAAAGTGCAAGTTTGACCCCTCTAGCTGCTCAAATAACGAAGTTACAGGCACTTTTATATTTGGCAGTCGAGGGGTCACTTTGCCATGAAATTTTCGGGGCTTTTCGCAGGTTTTCGTCCGGAATGGTATTTTTGGTTTTTGGGGCAAGGTTCAGGCTGCATTTGAAGCTAACATTCAAGTCTCTAGTCTCCGTGGTTTTGGAGATGGAGCCTTTTGAAAAAGTGCAAGTTTGACCCCTCTAGCTGCTCAAATAACGAAGTTACAGGCACTTTTATATTTGGCAGTCGAGGGGTCACTTTGCCATGAAATTTTCGGGGTTTTTCGCAGGTTTTCGTCCGGAATGGTATTTTTGGTTTTTGGGGCAGGGTTCAGGCTGCATTTTAAGCTAAAATTCAAGCCTCTAGCCTTCGGGGTTTTGGAGAAGGAGCCTTTTGAAAAAGTGCAAGTTTGACCCCTCTAGCTGCTCAAATAACGAAGTTACAGGCACTTTTATATTTGGCAGTCGAGGGGTCACTTTGCCATGAAATTTTCGGGGTTTTTCGCAGGTTTTCGTCCGGAATGGTATTTTTGGTTTTTGGGGCAGGGTTCAGGCTGCATTTTAAGCTAAAATTCAAGCCTCTAGCCTTCGGGGTTTTGGAGAAGGAGCCTTTTGAAAAAGTGCAAGTTTGACCCCTCTAGCTGCTCAAATAACGAAGTTACAGGCACTTTTATATTTGGCAGTCGAGGGTCACTTTGCCATGAAATTTTCGGGGTTTTTCGCAGGTTTTCGTCCGGAATGGTATTTTTGGTTTTTGGGGCAGGGTTCAGGCTGCATTTGAAGCTAAAATTCAAGCCTCTAGCCTTCGGGGTTTTGGAGAAGGAGCCTTTTGAAAAAGTGCAAGTTTGACCCCTCTAGCTGCTCAATAAACGAAGTTACAGGCACTTTTATATTTGGCAGTCGAGGGGTCACTTTGCCATGAAATTTTCGGGGTTTTTCGCAGGTTTTCGTCCGGAATGGTATTTTTGGTTTTTGGGGCAGGGTTCAGGCTGCATTTGAAGCTAACATTCAAGTCTCTAGTCTCCGTGGTTTTGGAGATGGAGCCTTTTGAAAAAGTGCAAGTTTGACCCCCTCTAGCTGCTCAAATAACGAAGTTACAGGCACTTTTATATTTGGCAGTCGAGGGGTCACTTTGCCATGAAATTTTCGGGGTTTTTCGCAGGTTTTCGTCAGGAATGGTATTTTTGGTTTTTGGGGCAGGGTTCAGGCTGCATTTGAAGCTAAAATTCAAGCCTCTAGCCTTCGGGGTTTTGGAGAAGGAGCCTTTTGAAAAAGTGCAAGTTTGACCCCTCTAGCTGCTCAAATAACGAAGTTACAGGCACTTTTATATTTGGCAGTCGAGGGGTCACTTTGCCATGAAATTTTCGGGGTTTTTCGCAGGTTTTCGTCCGGAATGGTATTTTTGGTTTTTGGGGCAGGGTTCAGGCTGCATTTGAAGCTAACATTCAAGTCTCTAGTCTCCGTGGTTTTGGAGATGGAGCCTTTTGAAAAAGTGCAAGTTTGACCCCTCTAGCTGCTCAAATAACGAAGTTACAGGCACTTTTATATTTGGCAGTCGAGGGGTCACTTTGCCATGAAATTTTCGGGGTTTTTCGCAGGTTTTCGTCCGGAATGGTATTTTTGGTTTTTGGGGCAGGGTTCAGGCTGCATTTGAAGCTAACATTCAAGTCTCTAGTCTCCGTGGTTTTGGAGATGGAGGCTTTTGAAAAAGTGCAAGTTTGACCCCTCTAGCTGCTCAAATAACGAAGTTACAGGCACTTTTATATTTAGCAGTCGAGGGGTCACTTTGCCATGAAATTTTCGGGGCTTTTCGCAGGTTTTCGTCCGGAATGGTATTTTTGGTTTTTGGGGCAGGGTTCAGGCTGCATTTGAAGCTAACATTCAAGTCTCTAGTCTCCGTGGTTTTGGAGATGGAGCCTTTTGAAAAAGTGCAAGTTTGACCCCCTCTAGCTGCTCAAATAACGAAGTTACAGGCACTTTTATATTTGGCAGTCGAGGGGTCACTTTGCCATGAAATTTTCGGGGTTTTTCGCAGGTTTTCGTCAGGAATGGTATTTTTGGTTTTTGGGGCAGGGTTCAGGCTGCATTTGCAGCTAAAATTCAAGCCTCTAGCCTTCGGGGTTTTGGAGAAGGAGCCTTTTGAAAAAGTGCAAGTTTGACCCCTCTAGCTGCTCAAATAACGAAGTTACAGGCACTTTTATATTTGGCAGTCGAGGGGTCACTTTGCCATGAAATTTTCGGGGTTTTTCGCAGGTTTTCGTCCGGAATGGTATTTTTGGTTTTTGGGGCAGGGTTCAGGCTGCATTTGAAGCTAACATTCAAGTCTCTAGTCTCCGTGGTTTTGGAGATGGAGCCTTTTGAAAAAGTGCAAGTTTGACCCCTCTAGCTGCTCAAATAACGAAGTTACAGGCACTTTTATATTTGGCAGTCGAGGGGTCACTTTGCCATGAAATTTTCGGGGTTTTTCGCAGGTTTTCGTCCGGAATGGTATTTTTGGTTTTTGGGGTAGGGTTCAGGCTGCATTTGAAGCTAACATTCAAGTCTCTAGTCTCCGTGGTTTTGGAGATGGAGCCTTTTGAAAAAGTGCAAGTTTGACCCCTCTAGCTGCTCAAATAACGAAGTTACAGGCACTTTTATATTTAGCAGTCGAGGGGTCACTTTGCCATGAAATTTTCGGGGCTTCTCGCAGGTTTTCGTCCGGAATGGTATTTTTGGTTTTTGGGGCAGGGTTCAGGCTGCATTTGAAGCTAACATTCAAGTCTCTAGTCTCCGTGGTTTTGGAGATGGAGCCTTTTGAAAAAGTGCAAGTTTGACCCCTCTAGCTGCTCAAATAACGAAGTTACAGGCACTTTTATATTTGGCAGTCGAGGGGTCACTTTGCCATGAAATTTTCGGGGTTTTTCGCAGGTTTTCGTCCGGAATGGTATTTTTGGTTTTTGGGGCAGGGTTCAGGCTGCATTTGAAGCTAAAATTCAAGCCTCTAGCCTTCGGGGTTTTGGAGAAGGAGCCTTTTGAAAAAGTGCAAGTTTGACCCCTCTAGCTGCTCAAATAACGAAGTTACAGGCACTTTTATATTTGGCAGTCGAGGGGTCACTTTGCCATGAAATTTTCGGGGTTTTTCGCAGGTTTTCGTCCGGAATGGTATTTTTGGTTTTTGGGGCAGGGTTCAGGCTGCATTTGAAGCTAAAATTCAAGCCTCTAGCCCTCGGGGTTTTGGAGAAGGAGCCTTTTGAAAAAGTGCAAGTTTGACCCCTCTAGCTGCTCAAATAACGAAGTTACAGGCACTTTTATATTTAGCAGTCGAGGGGTCACTTTGCCATGAAATTTTCGGGGCTTTTCGCAGGTTTTCGTCCGGAATGGTATTTTTGGTTTTTGGGGCAGGGTTCAGGCTGCATTTGAAGCTAACATTCAAGTCTCTAGTCTCCGTGGTTTTGGAGATGGAGCCTTTTGAAAAAGTGCAAGTTTGACCCCCTCTAGCTGCTCAAATAACGAAGTTACAGGCACTTTTATATTTGGCAGTCGAGGGGTCACTTTGCCATGAAATTTTCGGGGTTTTTCGCAGGTTTTCGTCAGGAATGGTATTTTTGGTTTTTGGGGCAGGGTTCAGGCTGCATTTGAAGCTAAAATTCAAGCCTCTAGCCTTCGGGGTTTTGGAGAAGGAGCCTTTTGAAAAAGTGCAAGTTTGACCCCTCTAGCTGCTCAAATAACGAAGTTACAGGCACTTTTATATTTGGCAGTCGAGGGGTCACTTTGCCATGAAATTTTCGATGTTTTTCGCAGGTTTTCGTCCGGAATGGTATTTTTGGTTTTTGGGGCAGGGTTCAGGCTGCATTTGAAGCTAACATTCAAGTCTCTAGTCTCCGTGGTTTTGGAGATGGAGGCTTTTGAAAAAGTGCAAGTTTGACCCCTCTAGCTGCTCAAATAACGAAGTTACAGGCACTTTTATATTTAGCAGTCGAGGGGTCACTTTGCCATGAAATTTTCGGGGCTTCTCGCAGGTTTTCGTCCGGAATGGTATTTTTGGTTTTTGGGGCAGGGTTCAGGCTGCATTTGAAGCTAACATTCAAGCCTCTAGCCTTCGGGGTTTTGGAGAAGGAGCCTTTTGAAAAAGTGCAAGTTTGACCCCTCTAGCTGCTCAAATAACGAAGTTACAGGCACTTTTATATTTGGCAGTCGAGGGGTCACTTTGCCATGAAATTTTCGGGGTTTTTCGCAGGTTTTCGTCCGGAATGGTATTTTTGGTTTTTGGGGCAGGGTTCAGGCTGCATTTTAAGCTAAAATTCAAGCCTCTAGCCTTCGGGGTTTTGGAGAAGGAGCCTTTTGAAAAAGTGCAAGATTGACCCCTCTAGCTGCTCAAATAACGAAGTTACAGGCACTTTTATATTTGGCAGTCGAGGGGTCACTTTGCCATGAAATTTTCGGGGTTTTTCGCAGGTTTTCGTCCTGAATGGTATTTTTGGTTTTTGGGGCAGGGTTCAGGCTGCATTTTAAGCTAAAATTCAAGCCTCTAGCCTTCGGGGTTTTGGAGAAGGAGCCTTTTGAAAAAGTGCAAGTTTGACCCCTCTAGCTGCTCAAATAACGAAGTTACAGGCACTTTTATATTTGGCAGTCGAGGGGTCACTTTGCCATGAAATTTTCGGGGTTTTTCGCAGGTTTTCGTCCGGAATGGTATTTTTGGTTTTTGGGGCAGGGTTCAGGCTGCATTTGAAGCTAACATTCAAGTCTCTAGTCTCCGTGGTTTTGGAGATGGAGCCTTTTGAAAAAGTGCAAGTTTGACCCCTCTAGCTGCTCAAATAACGAAGTTACAGGCACTTTTATATTTGGCAGTCGAGGGGTCACTTTGCCATGAAATTTTCGGGGTTTTTCGCAGGTTTTCGTCCGGAATGGTATTTTTGGTTTTTGGGGCAGGGTTCAGGCTGCATTTGAAGCTAACATTCAAGTCTCTAGTCTCCGTGGTTTTGGAGATGTAGGCTTTTGAAAAAGTGCAAGTTTGACCCCTCTAGCTGCTCAAATAACGAAGTTACAGGCACTTTTATATTTGGCAGTCGAGGGGTCACTTTGCCATGAAATTTTCGGGGTTTTTCGCAGGTTTTCGTCCGGAATGGTATTTTTGGTTTTTGGGGCAGGGTTCAGGCTGCATTTGAAGCTAACATTCAAGTCTCTAGTCTCCGTGGTTTTGGAGATGGAGCCTTTTGAAAAAGTGCAAGTTTGACCCCTCTAGCTGCTCAAATAACGAAGTTACAGGCACTTTTATATTTGGCAGTCGAGGGGTCACTTTGCCATGAAATTTTCGGGGTTTTTCGCAGGTTTTCGTCCGGAATGGTATTTTTGGTTTTTGGGGCAGGGTTCAGGCTGCATTTGAAGCTAACATTCAAGTCTCTAGTCTCCGTGGTTTTGGAGATGGAGGCTTTTGAAAAAGTGCAAGTTTGACCCCTCTAGCTGCTCAAATAACGAAGTTACAGGCACTTTTATATTTAGCAGTCGAGGGGTCACTTTGCCATGAAATTTTCGGGGCTTCTCGCAGGTTTTCGTCCGGAATGGTATTTTTGGTTTTTGGGGCAGGGTTCAGGCTGCATTTGAAGCTAACATTCAAGTCTCTAGTCTCCGTGGTTTTGGAGATGGAGCCTTTTGAAAAAGTGCAAGTTTGACCCCTCTAGCTGCTCAAATAACGAAGTTACAGGCACTTTTATATTTGGCAGTCGAGGGGTCACTTTGCCATGAAATTTTCGGGGTTTTTCGCAGGTTTTCGTCCGGAATGGTATTTTTGGTTTTTGGGGCAGGGTTCAGGCTGCATTTTAAGCTAAAATTCAAGCCTCTAGCCTTCGGGGTTTTGGAGAAGGAGCCTTTTGAAAAAGTGCAAGTTTGACCCCTCTAGCTGCTCAAATAACGAAGTTACAGGCACTTTTATATTTGGCAGTCGAGGGGTCACTTTGCCATGAAATTTTCGGGGTTTTTCGCAGGTTTTCGTCCTGAATGGTATTTTTGGTTTTTGGGGCAGGGTTCAGGCTGCATTTGAAGCTAAAATTCAAGCCTCTAGCCTTCGGGGTTTTGGAGAAGGAGCCTTTTGAAAAAGTGCAAGTTTGACCCCTCTAGCTGCTCAAATAACGAAGTTACAGGCACTTTTATATTTGGCAGTCGAGGGGTCACTTTGCCATGAAATTTTCGGGGTTTTTCGCAGGTTTTCGTCCGGAATGGTATTTTTGGTTTTTGGGGCAGGGTTCAGGCTGCATTTGAAGCTAACATTCAAGTCTCTAGTCTCCGTGGTTTTGGAGATGGAGCCTTTTGAAAAAGTGCAAGTTTGACCCCTCTAGCTGCTCAAATAACGAAGTTACAGGCACTTTTATATTTGGCAGTCGAGGGGTCACTTTGCCATGAAATTTTCGGGGTTTTTCGCAGGTTTTCGTCCGGAATGGTATTTTTGGTTTTTGGGGCAGGGTTCAGGCTGCATTTGAAGCTAACATTCAAGTCTCTAGTCTCCGTGGTTTTGGAGATGGAGCCTTTTGAAAAAGTGCAAGTTTGACCCCTCTAGCTGCTCAAATAACGAAGTTACAGGCACTTTTATATTTGGCAGTCGAGGGGTCACTTTGCCATGAAATTTTCGGGGTTTTTCGCAGGTTTTCGTCCGGAATGGTATTTTTGGTTTTTGGGGCAGGGTTCAGGCTGCATTTGAAGCTAACATTCAAGTCTCTAGTCTCCGTGGTTTTGGAGATGGAGGCTTTTGAAAAAGTGCAAGTTTGACCCCTCTAGCTGCTCAAATAACGAAGTTACAGGCACTTTTATATTTAGCAGTCGAGGGGTCACTTTGCCATGAAATTTTCGGGGCTTTTCGCAGGTTTTCGTCCGGAATGGTATTTTTGGTTTTTGGGGCAGGGTTCAGGCTGCATTTGAAGCTAACATTCAAGTCTCTAGTCTCCGTGGTTTTGGAGATGGAGCCTTTTGAAAAAGTGCAAGTTTGACCCCTCTAGCTGCTCAAATAACGAAGTTACAGGCACTTTTATATTTGGCAGTCGAGGGGTCACTTTGCCATGAAATTTTCGGGGTTTTTCGCAGGTTTTCGTCCGGAATGGTATTTTTGGTTTTTGGGGCAGGGTTCAGGCTGCATTTTAAGCTAAAATTCAAGCCTCTAGCCTTCGGGGTTTTGGAGAAGGAGCCTTTTGAAAAAGTGCAAGTTTGACCCCTCTAGCTGCTCAAATAACGAAGTTACAGGCACTTTTATATTTGGCAGTCGAGGGGTCACTTTGCCATGAAATTTTCGGGGTTTTTCGCAGGTTTTCGTCCGGAATGGTATTTTTGGTTTTTGGGGCAGGGTTCAGGCTGCATTTGAAGCTAAAATTCAAGCCTCTAGCCTTCGGGGTTTTGGAGAAGGAGCCTTTTGAAAAAGTGCAAGTTTGACCCCTCTAGCTGCTCAAATAACGAAGTTACAGGCACTTTTATATTTGGCAGTCGAGGGGTCACTTTGCCATGAAATTTTCGGGGTTTTTCGCAGGTTTTCGTCCGGAATGGTATTTTTGGTTTTTGGGGCAGGGTTCAGGCTGCATTTGAAGCTAAAATTCAAGCCTCTAGCCCTCGGGGTTTTGGAGAAGGAGCCTTTTGAAAAAGTGCAAGTTTGACCCCTCTAGCTGCTCAAATAACGAAGTTACAGGCACTTTTATATTTAGCAGTCGAGGGGTCACTTTGCCATGAAATTTTCGGGGCTTTTCGCAGGTTTTCGTCCGGAATGGTATTTTTGGTTTTTGGGGCAGGGTTCAGGCTGCATTTGAAGCTAACATTCAAGTCTCTAGTCTCCGTGGTTTTGGAGATGGAGCCTTTTGAAAAAGTGCAAGTTTGACCCCCTCTAGCTGCTCAAATAACGAAGTTACAGGCACTTTTATATTTGGCAGTCGAGGGGTCACTTTGCCATGAAATTTTCGGGGTTTTTCGCAGGTTTTCGTCAGGAATGGTATTTTTGGTTTTTGGGGCAGGGTTCAGGCTGCATTTGAAGCTAAAATTCAAGCCTCTAGCCTTCGGGGTTTTGGAGAAGGAGCCTTTTGAAAAAGTGCAAGTTTGACCCCTCTAGCTGCTCAAATAACGAAGTTACAGGCACTTTTATATTTGGCAGTCGAGGGGTCACTTTGCCATGAAATTTTCGATGTTTTTCGCAGGTTTTCGTCCGGAATGGTATTTTTGGTTTTTGGGGCAGGGTTCAGGCTGCATTTGAAGCTAACATTCAAGTCTCTAGTCTCCGTGGTTTTGGAGATGGAGGCTTTTGAAAAAGTGCAAGTTTGACCCCTCTAGCTGCTCAAATAACGAAGTTACAGGCACTTTTATATTTAGCAGTCGAGGGGTCACTTTGCCATGAAATTTTCGGGGCTTCTCGCAGGTTTTCGTCCGGAATGGTATTTTTGGTTTTTGGGGCAGGGTTCAGGCTGCATTTGAAGCTAACATTCAAGCCTCTAGCCTTCGGGGTTTTGGAGAAGGAGCCTTTTGAAAAAGTGCAAGTTTGACCCCTCTAGCTGCTCAAATAACGAAGTTACAGGCACTTTTATATTTGGCAGTCGAGGGGTCACTTTGCCATGAAATTTTCGGGGTTTTTCGCAGGTTTTCGTCCGGAATGGTATTTTTGGTTTTTGGGGCAGGGTTCAGGCTGCATTTTAAGCTAAAATTCAAGCCTCTAGCCTTCGGGGTTTTGGAGAAGGAGCCTTTTGAAAAAGTGCAAGATTGACCCCTCTAGCTGCTCAAATAACGAAGTTACAGGCACTTTTATATTTGGCAGTCGAGGGGTCACTTTGCCATGAAATTTTCGGGGTTTTTCGCAGGTTTTCGTCCTGAATGGTATTTTTGGTTTTTGGGGCAGGGTTCAGGCTGCATTTTAAGCTAAAATTCAAGCCTCTAGCCTTCGGGGTTTTGGAGAAGGAGCCTTTTGAAAAAGTGCAAGTTTGACCCCTCTAGCTGCTCAAATAACGAAGTTACAGGCACTTTTATATTTGGCAGTCGAGGGGTCACTTTGCCATGAAATTTTCGGGGTTTTTCGCAGGTTTTCGTCCGGAATGGTATTTTTGGTTTTTGGGGCAGGGTTCAGGCTGCATTTGAAGCTAACATTCAAGTCTCTAGTCTCCGTGGTTTTGGAGATGGAGCCTTTTGAAAAAGTGCAAGTTTGACCCCTCTAGCTGCTCAAATAACGAAGTTACAGGCACTTTTATATTTGGCAGTCGAGGGGTCACTTTGCCATGAAATTTTCGGGGTTTTTCGCAGGTTTTCGTCCGGAATGGTATTTTTGGTTTTTGGGGCAGGGTTCAGGCTGCATTTGAAGCTAACATTCAAGTCTCTAGTCTCCGTGGTTTTGGAGATGTAGGCTTTTGAAAAAGTGCAAGTTTGACCCCTCTAGCTGCTCAAATAACGAAGTTACAGGCACTTTTATATTTGGCAGTCGAGGGGTCACTTTGCCATGAAATTTTCGGGGTTTTTCGCAGGTTTTCGTCCGGAATGGTATTTTTGGTTTTTGGGGCAGGGTTCAGGCTGCATTTGAAGCTAACATTCAAGTCTCTAGTCTCCGTGGTTTTGGAGATGGAGCCTTTTGAAAAAGTGCAAGTTTGACCCCTCTAGCTGCTCAAATAACGAAGTTACAGGCACTTTTATATTTGGCAGTCGAGGGGTCACTTTGCCATGAAATTTTCGGGGTTTTTCGCAGGTTTTCGTCCGGAATGGTATTTTTGGTTTTTGGGGCAGGGTTCAGGCTGCATTTGAAGCTAACATTCAAGTCTCTAGTCTCCGTGGTTTTGGAGATGGAGGCTTTTGAAAAAGTGCAAGTTTGACCCCTCTAGCTGCTCAAATAACGAAGTTACAGGCACTTTTATATTTAGCAGTCGAGGGGTCACTTTGCCATGAAATTTTCGGGGCTTCTCGCAGGTTTTCGTCCGGAATGGTATTTTTGGTTTTTGGGGCAGGGTTCAGGCTGCATTTGAAGCTAACATTCAAGTCTCTAGTCTCCGTGGTTTTGGAGATGGAGCCTTTTGAAAAAGTGCAAGTTTGACCCCTCTAGCTGCTCAAATAACGAAGTTACAGGCACTTTTATATTTGGCAGTCGAGGGGTCACTTTGCCATGAAATTTTCGGGGTTTTTCGCAGGTTTTCGTCCGGAATGGTATTTTTGGTTTTTGGGGCAGGGTTCAGGCTGCATTTTAAGCTAAAATTCAAGCCTCTAGCCTTCGGGGTTTTGGAGAAGGAGCCTTTTGAAAAAGTGCAAGTTTGACCCCTCTAGCTGCTCAAATAACGAAGTTACAGGCACTTTTATATTTGGCAGTCGAGGGGTCACTTTGCCATGAAATTTTCGGGGTTTTTCGCAGGTTTTCGTCCTGAATGGTATTTTTGGTTTTTGGGGCAGGGTTCAGGCTGCATTTGAAGCTAAAATTCAAGCCTCTAGCCTTCGGGGTTTTGGAGAAGGAGCCTTTTGAAAAAGTGCAAGTTTGACCCCTCTAGCTGCTCAAATAACGAAGTTACAGGCACTTTTATATTTGGCAGTCGAGGGGTCACTTTGCCATGAAATTTTCGGGGTTTTTCGCAGGTTTTCGTCCGGAATGGTATTTTTGGTTTTTGGGGCAGGGTTCAGGCTGCATTTGAAGCTAACATTCAAGTCTCTAGTCTCCGTGGTTTTGGAGATGGAGCCTTTTGAAAAAGTGCAAGTTTGACCCCTCTAGCTGCTCAAATAACGAAGTTACAGGCACTTTTATATTTGGCAGTCGAGGGGTCACTTTGCCATGAAATTTTCGGGGTTTTTCGCAGGTTTTCGTCCGGAATGGTATTTTTGGTTTTTGGGGCAGGGTTCAGGCTGCATTTGAAGCTAACATTCAAGTCTCTAGTCTCCGTGGTTTTGGAGATGGAGCCTTTTGAAAAAGTGCAAGTTTGACCCCTCTAGCTGCTCAAATAACGAAGTTACAGGCACTTTTATATTTGGCAGTCGAGGGGTCACTTTGCCATGAAATTTTCGGGGTTTTTCGCAGGTTTTCGTCCGGAATGGTATTTTTGGTTTTTGGGGCAGGGTTCAGGCTGCATTTGAAGCTAACATTCAAGTCTCTAGTCTCCGTGGTTTTGGAGATGGAGGCTTTTGAAAAAGTGCAAGTTTGACCCCTCTAGCTGCTCAAATAACGAAGTTACAGGCACTTTTATATTTAGCAGTCGAGGGGTCACTTTGCCATGAAATTTTCGGGGCTTTTCGCAGGTTTTCGTCCGGAATGGTATTTTTGGTTTTTGGGGCAGGGTTCAGGCTGCATTTGAAGCTAACATTCAAGTCTCTAGTCTCCGTGGTTTTGGAGATGGAGCCTTTTGAAAAAGTGCAAGTTTGACCCCTCTAGCTGCTCAAATAACGAAGTTACAGGCACTTTTATATTTGGCAGTCGAGGGGTCACTTTGCCATGAAATTTTCGGGGTTTTTCGCAGGTTTTCGTCCGGAATGGTATTTTTGGTTTTTGGGGCAGGGTTCAGGCTGCATTTTAAGCTAAAATTCAAGCCTCTAGCCTTCGGGGTTTTGGAGAAGGAGCCTTTTGAAAAAGTGCAAGTTTGACCCCTCTAGCTGCTCAAATAACGAAGTTACAGGCACTTTTATATTTGGCAGTCGAGGGGTCACTTTGCCATGAAATTTTCGGGGTTTTTCGCAGGTTTTCGTCCGGAATGGTATTTTTGGTTTTTGGGGCAGGGTTCAGGCTGCATTTGAAGCTAAAATTCAAGCCTCTAGCCTTCGGGGTTTTGGAGAAGGAGCCTTTTGAAAAAGTGCAAGTTTGACCCCTCTAGCTGCTCAAATAACGAAGTTACAGGCACTTTTATATTTGGCAGTCGAGGGGTCACTTTGCCATGAAATTTTCGGGGTTTTTCGCAGGTTTTCGTCCGGAATGGTATTTTTGGTTTTTGGGGCAGGGTTCAGGCTGCATTTGAAGCTAACATTCAAGTCTCTAGTCTCCGTGGTTTTGGAGATGGAGCCTTTTGAAAAAGTGCAAGTTTGACCCCTCTAGCTGCTCAAATAACGAAGTTACAGGCACTTTTATATTTGGCAGTCGAGGGGTCACTTTGCCATGAAATTTTCGGGGTTTTTCGCAGGTTTTCGTCCGGAATGGTATTTTTGGTTTTTGGGGCAGGGTTCAGGCTGCATTTTAAGCTAACATTCAAGTCTCTAGTCTCCGTGGTTTTGGAGATGGAGGCTTTTGAAAAAGTGCAAGTTTGACCCCTCTAGCTGCTCAAATAACGAAGTTACAGGCACTTTTATATTTAGCAGTCGAGGGGTCACTTTGCCATGAAATTTTCGGGGCTTTTCGCAGGTTTTCGTCCGGAATGGTATTTTTGGTTTTTGGGGCAGGGTTCAGGCTGCATTTGAAGCTAACATTCAAGTCTCTAGTCTCCGTGGTTTTGGAGATGGAGCCTTTTGAAAAAGTGCAAGTTTGACCCCTCTAGCTGCTCAAATAACGAAGTTACAGGCACTTTTATATTTGGCAGTCGAGGGGTCACTTTGCCATGAAATTTCGGGGTTTTTCGCAGGTTTTCGTCCGGAATGGTATTTTTGGTTTTTGGGGCAGGGTTCAGGCTGCATTTGAAGCTAAAATTCAAGCCTCTAGCCTTCGGGGTTTTGGAGAAGGAGCCTTTTGAAAAAGTGCAAGTTTGACCCCTCTAGCTGCTCAAATAACGAAGTTACAGGCACTTTTATATTTGGCAGTCGAGGGGTCACTTTGCCATGAAATTTTCGGGGTTTTTCGCAGGTTTTCGTCCTGAATGGTATTTTTGGTTTTTGGGGCAGGGTTCAGGCTGTATTTGAAGCTAAAATTCAAGCCTCTAGCCTTCGGGGTTTTGGAGAAGGAGCCTTTTGAAAAAGTGCAAGTTTGACCCCTCTAGCTGCTCAAATAACGAAGTTACAGGCACTTTTATATTTGGCAGTCGAGGGGTCACTTTGCCATGAAATTTTCGGGGTTTTTCGCAGGTTTTCGTCCGGAATGGTATTTTTGGTTTTTGGGGCAGGGTTCAGGCTGCATTTGAAGCTAACATTCAAGTCTCTAGTCTCCGTGGTTTTGGAGATGGAGCCTTTTGAAAAAGTGCAAGTTTGACCCCTCTAGCTGCTCAAATAACGAAGTTACAGGCACTTTTATATTTGGCAGTCGAGGGGTCACTTTGCCATGAAATTTTCGGGGTTTTTCGCAGGTTTTCGTCCGGAATGGTATTTTTGGTTTTTGGGGCAGGGTTCAGGCTGCATTTTAAGCTAAAATTCAAGCCTCTTGCCTTCGGGGTTTTGGAGAAGGAGCCTTTTGAAAAAGTGCAAGTTTGACCCCTCTAGCTGCTCAAATAACGAAGTTACAGGCACTTTTATATTTGGCAGTCGAGGGGTCACTTTGCCATGAAATTTTCGGGGCTTTTCGCAGGTTTTCGTCCGGAATGGTATTTTTGGTTTTTGGGGCAGGGTTCAGGCTGCATTTGAAGCTAACATTCAAGTCTCTAGTCTCCGTGGTTTTGGAGATGGAGCCTTTTGAAAAAGTGCAAGTTTGACCCCTCTAGCTGCTCAAATAACGAAGTTACAGGCACTTTTATATTTGGCAGTCGAGGGGTCACTTTGCCATGAAATTTTCGGGGTTTTTCGCAGGTTTTCGTCCGGAATGGTATTTTTGGTTTTTGGGGCAGGGTTCAGGCTGCATTTTAAGCTAAAATTCAAGCCTCTAGCCTTCGGGGTTTTGGAGAAGGAGCCTTTTGAAAAAGTGCAAGTTTGACCCCTCTAGCTGCTCAAATAACGAAGTTACAGGCACTTTTATATTTGGCAGTCGAGGGGTCACTTTGCCATGAAATTTTCGGGGTTTTTCGCAGGTTTTCGTCCGGAATGGTATTTTTGGTTTTTGGGGCAGGGTTCAGGCTGCATTTGAAGCTAAAATTCAAGCCTCTTGCCTTCGGGGTTTTGGAGAAGGAGCCTTTTGAAAAAGTGCAAGTTTGACCCCTCTAGCTGCTCAAATAACGAAGTTACAGGCACTTTTATATTTGGCAGTCGAGGGGTCACTTTGCCATGAAATTTTCGGGGCTTTTCGCAGGTTTTCGTCCGGAATGGTATTTTTGGTTTTTGGGGCAGGGTTCAGGCTGCATTTGAAGCTAACATTCAAGTCTCTAGTCTCCGTGGTTTTGGAGATGGAGCCTTTTGAAAAAGTGCAAGTTTGACCCCTCTAGCTGCTCAAATAACGAAGTTACAGGCACTTTTATATTTGGCAGTCGAGGGGTCACTTTGCCATGAAATTTTCGGGGTTTTTCGCAGGTTTTCGTCCGGAATGGTATTTTTGGTTTTTGGGGCAGGGTTCAGGCTGCATTTTAAGCTAAAATTCAAGCCTCTAGCCTTCGGGGTTTTGGAGAAGGAGCCTTTTGAAAAAGTGCAAGTTTGACCCCTCTAGCTGCTCAAATAACGAAGTTACAGGCACTTTTATATTTGGCAGTCGAGGGGTCACTTTGCCATGAAATTTTCGGGGTTTTTCGCAGGTTTTCGTCCGGAATGGTATTTTTGGTTTTTGGGGCAGGGTTCAGGCTGCATTTTAAGCTAAAATTCAAGCCTCAAGCCTTCGGGGTTTTGAAGAAGGAGCCTTTTGAAAAAGTGCAAGTTTGACCCCTCTAGCTGCTCAAATAACGAAGTTACAGGCACTTTTATATTTGGCAGTCGAGGGGTCACTTTGCCATGAAATTTTCGGGGTTTTTCGCAGGTTTTCGTCCGGAATGGTATTTTTGGTTTTTGGGGCAGGGTTCAGGCTGCATTTTAAGCTAAAATTCAAGCCTCTAGCCTTCGGGGTTTTGGAGAAGGAGCCTTTTGAAAAAGTGCAAGTTTGACCCCTCTAGCTGCTCAAATAACGAAGTTACAGGCACTTTTATATTTGGCAGTCGAGGGGTCACTTTGCCATGAAATTTTCGGGGTTTTTCGCAGGTTTTCGTCCGGAATGGTATTTTTGGTTTTTGGGGCAGGGTTCAGGCTGCATTTGGAGCTAACATTCAAGTCTCTAGTCTCCGTGGTTTTGGAGATGGAGCCTTTTGAAAAAGTGCAAGTTTGACCCCTCTAGCTGCTCAAATAACGAAGTTAGAGGCACTTTTATATTTGGCAGTCGAGGGGTCACTTTGCCATGAAATTTTCGGGGTTTTTCGCCGGTTTTCGTCCGGAATGGTATTTTTGGTTTTTGGGGCAGGGTTCAGGCTGCATTTTAAGCTAAAATTCAAGCCTCTAGCCTTCGGGGTTTTGGAGAAGGAGCCTTTTGAAAAAGTGCAAGTTTGACCCCTCTAGCTGCTCAAATAACGAAGTTACAGGCACTTTTATATTTGGCAGTCGAGGGGTCACTTTGCCATGAAATTTTCGGGGTTTTTCGCAGGTTTTCGTTCGGAATGGTATTTTTGGTTTTTGGGGCAGGGTTCAGGCTGCATTTTAAGCTAAAATTCAAGCCTCTAGCCTTCGGGGTTTTGGAGAAGGAGCCTTTTGAAAAAGTGCAAGTTTGACCCCTCTAGCTGCTCAAATAACGAAGTTACAGGCACTTTTATATTTGGCAGTCGAGGGGTCACTTTGCCATGAAATTTTCGGGGTTTTTCGCAGGTTTTCGTCCGGAATGGTATTTTTGGTTTTTGGGGCAGGGTTCAGGCTGCATTTGGAGCTAACATTCAAGTCTCTAGTCTCCGTGGTTTTGGAGATGGAGCCTTTTGAAAAAGTGCAAGTTTGACCCCTCTAGCTGCTCAAATAACGAAGTTACAGGCACTTTTATATTTGGCAGTCGAGGGGTCACTTTGCCATGAAATTTTCGGGGTTTTTCGCAGGTTTTCGTCCGGAATGGTATTTTTGGTTTTTGGGGCAGGGTTCAGGCTGCATTTTAAGCTAAAATTCAAGCCTCTAGCCTTCGGGGTTTTGGAGAAGGAGCCTTTTGAAAAAGTGCAAGTTTGACCCCTCTAGCTGCTCAAATAACGAAGTTACAGGCACTTTTATATTTGGCAGTCGAGGGGTCACTTTGCCATGAAATTTTCGGGGTTTTTCGCAGGTTTTCGTCCGGAATGGTATTTTTGGTTTTTGGGGCAGGGTTCAGGCTGCATTTGAAGCTAAAATTCAAGCCTCTAGCCTTCGGGGTTTTGGAGAAGGAGCCTTTTGAAAAAGTGCAAGTTTGACCCCTCTAGCTGCTCAAATAACGAAGTTACAGGCACTTTTATATTTGGCAGTCGAGGGGTCACTTTGCCATGAAATTTTCGGGGCTTTTCGCAGGTTTTCGTCCGGAATGGTATTTTTGGTTTTTGGGGCAGGGTTCAGGCTGCATTTGAAGCTAACATTCAAGTCTCTAGTCTCCGTGGTTTTGGAGATGGAGCCTTTTGAAAAAGTGCAAGTTTGACCCCTCTAGCTGCTCAAATAACGAAGTTACAGGCACTTTTATATTTGGCAGTCGAGGGGTCACTTTGCCATGAAATTTTCGGGGTTTTTCGCAGGTTTTCGTCCGGAATGGTATTTTTGGTTTTTGGGGCAGGGTTCAGGCTGCATTTTAAGCTAAAATTCAAGCCTCTAGCCTTCGGGGTTTTGGAGAAGGAGCCTTTTGAAAAAGTGCAAGTTTGACCCCTCTAGCTGCTCAAATAACGAAGTTACAGGCACTTTTATATTTGGCAGTCGAGGGGTCACTTTGCCATGAAATTTTCGGGGTTTTTCGCAGGTTTTCGTCCGGAATGGTATTTTTGGTTTTTGGGGCAGGGTTCAGGCTGCATTTTAAGCTAAAATTCAAGCCTCTAGCCTTCGGGGTTTTGAAGAAGGAGAGTTTTGAAAAAGTGCAAGTTTGACCCCTCTAGCTGCTCAAATAACGAAGTTACAGGCACTTTTATATTTGGCAGTCGAGGGGTCACTTTGCCATGAAATTTTCGGGGTTTTTCGCAGGTTTTCGTCCGGAATGGTATTTTTGGTTTTTGGGGCAGGGTTCAGGGTTCAGGCTGCATTTTAAGCTAAAATTCAAGCCTCTAGCCTTCGGGGTTTTGGAGAAGGAGCCTTTTGAAAAAGTGCAAGTTTGACCCCTCTAGCTGCTCAAATAACGAAGTTACAGGCACTTTTATATTTGGCAGTCGAGGGGTCACTTTGCCATGAAATTTTCGGGGTTTTTCGCAGGTTTTCGTCCGGAATGGTATTTTTGGTTTTTGGGGCAGGGTTCAGGCTGCATTTGAAGCTAACATTCAAGTCTCTAGTCTCCGTGGTTTTGGAGATGGAGCCTTTTGAAAAAGTGCAAGTTTGACCCCTCTAGCTGCTCAAATAACGAAGTTACAGGCACTTTTATATTTGGCAGTCGAGGGGTCACTTTGCCATGAAATTTTCGGGGTTTTTCGCAGGTTTTCGTCCGGAATGGTATTTTTGGTTTTTGGGGCAGGGTTCAGGCTGCATTTTAAGCTAAAATTCAAGCCTCTAGCCTTCGGGGTTTTGGAGAAGGAGCCTTTTGAAAAAGTGCAAGTTTGACCCCTCTAGCTGCTCAAATAACGAAGTTACAGGCACTTTTATATTTGGCAGTCGAGGGGTCACTTTGCCATGAAATTTTCGGGGTTTTTCGCAGGTTTTCGTCCAGAATGGTATTTTTGGTTTTTGGGGCAGGGTTCAGGCTGCATTTGAAGCTAAAATTCAAGCCTCTAGCCTTCGGGGTTTTGGAGAAGGAGCCTTTTGAAAAAGTGCAAGTTTGACCCCTCTAGCTGCTCAAATAACGAAGTTACAGGCACTTTTATATTTGGCAGTCGAGGGGTCACTTTGCCATGAAATTTTCGGGGTTTTTCGCAGGTTTTCGTCCGGAATGGTATTTTTGGTTTTTGGGGCAGGGTTCAGGCTGTATTTTAAGCTAAAACTCAAGACTCTAGCCTTCGGGGTTTTGGAGAAGGAGCCTTTTGAAAAAGTTCAAGTTTGACCCCTCTAGCTGCTCAAATAACGAAGTTACAGGCACTTTTATATTTGGCAGTCGAGGGGTCAGTTTGCCATGAAATTTTCGGGGTTTTTCGCAGGTTTTCGTCCGGAATGGTATTTTTGGTTTTTGGGGCAGGGTTCAGGCATCATTTGAAGCTAACATTCAAGTCTCTAGTCTCCGTGGTTTTGGAGATGGAGGCTTTTGAAAAAGTGCAAGTTTGACCCCTCTAGCTGCTCAAATAACGAAGTTACAGGCACTTTTATATTTGGCAGTCGAGGGGTCACTTTGCCATGAAATTTTCGGGGCTTTTCGCAGGTTTTCGTCCGGAATGGTATTTTTGGTTTTTGGGGCAGGGTTCAGGCTGCATTTGAAGCTAACATTCAAGTCTCTAGTCTCCGTGGTTTTGGAGATGGAGCCTTTTGAAAAAGTGCAAGTTTGACCCCTCTAGCTGCTCAAATAACGAAGTTACAGGCACTTTTATATTTGGCAGTCGAGGGGTCACTTTGCCATGAAATTTTCGGGGTTTTTCGCAGGTTTTCGTCCGGAATGGTATTTTTGGTTTTTGGGGCAGGGTTCAGGCTGCATTTGAAGCTAACATTCAAGTCTCTAGTCTCCGTGGTTTTGGAGATGGAGCCTTTTGAAAAAGTGCAAGTTTGACCCCTCTAGCTGCTCAAATAACGAAGTTACAGGCACTTTTATATTTGGCAGTCGAGGGGTCAGTTTGCCATGAAATTTTCGGGGTTTTTCGCAGGTTTTCGTCCGGAATGGTATTTTTGGTTTTTGGGGCAGGGTTCAGGGTGCATTTGAAGCTAACATTCAAGTCTCTAGTCTCCGTGGTTTTGGAGATGGAGCCTTTTGAAAAAGTGCAAGTTTGACCCCTCTAGCTGCTCAAATAACGAAGTTACAGGCACTTTTATATTTGGCAGTCGAGGGGTCACTTTGCCATGAAATTTTCGGGGCTTTTCGCAGGTTTTCGTCCGGAATGGTATTTTTGGTTTTTGGGGCAGGGTTCAGGCTGCATTTGAAGCTAACATTCAAGTCTCTAGTCTCCGTGGTTTTGGAGATGGAGCCTTTTGAAAAAGTGCAAGTTTGACCCCTCTAGCTGCTCAAATAACGAAGTTACAGGCACTTTTATATTTGGCAGTCGAGGGGTCACTTTGCCATGAAATTTTCGGGGTTTTTCGCAGGTTTTCGTCCGGAATGGTATTTTTGGTTTTTGGGGCAGGGTTCAGGCTGTATTTTAAGCTAAAACTCAAGCCTCTAGCCTTCGGGGTTTTGGAGAAGGAGCCTTTTGAAAAAGTTCAAGTTTGACCCCTCTAGCTGCTCAAATAACGAAGTTACAGGCACTTTTATATTTGGCAGTCGAGGGGTCAGTTTGCCATGAAATTTTCGGGGTTTTTCGCAGGTTTTCGTCCG
Organism: Chloromyia formosa; assembly: GCA_964017055.1. Classification (NCBI taxonomy): domain Eukaryota; kingdom Metazoa; phylum Arthropoda; class Insecta; order Diptera; family Stratiomyidae; genus Chloromyia; species Chloromyia formosa. Next base: position 36,671,343 of record OZ024815.1, read on the forward strand.
GAATGGTATTTTTGGTTTTTGGGGCAGGGTTCAGGCATCATTTGAAGCTAACATTCAAGTCTCTAGTCTCCGTGGTTTTGGAGATGGAGGCTTTTGAAAAAGTGCAAGTTTGACCCCTCTAGCTGCTCAAATAACGAAGTTACAGGCACTTTTATATTTGGCAGTCGAGGGGTCACTTTGCCATGAAATTTTCGGGGCTTTTCGCAGGTTTTCGTCCGGAATGGTATTTTTGGTTTTTGGGGCAGGGTTCAGGCTGCATTTGAAGCTAACATTCAAGTCTCTAGTCTCCGTGGTTTTGGAGATGGAGCCTTTTGAAAAAGTGCAAGTTTGACCCCTCTAGCTGCTCAAATAACGAAGTTACAGGCACTTTTATATTTGGCAGTCGAGGGGTCACTTTGCCATGAAATTTTCGAGGCTTTTCGCAGGTTTTCGTCCGGAATGGTATTTTTGGTTTTTGGGGCAGGGTTCAGGCTGCATTTGAAGCTAACATTCAAGTCTCTAGTCTCCGTGGTTTTGGAGATGGAGCCTTTTGAAAAAGTGCAAGTTTGACCCCTCTAGCTGCTCAAATAACGAAGTTACAGGCACTTTTATATTTGGCAGTCGAGGGGTCACTTTGCCATGAAATTTTCGGGGTTTTTCGCAGGTTTTCGTCCGGAATGGAATTTGTGGTTTTTGGGGCAGGGTTCAGGCTGCATTTTAAGCTAAAATTCAAGCCTCTAGCCTTCGGGGTTTTGGAGAAGGAGCCTTTTGAAAAAGTGCAAGTTTGACCCCTCTAGCTGCTCAAATAACGAAGTTACAGGCACTTTTATATTTGGCAGTCGAGGGGTCACTTTGCCATGAAATTTTCGGGGTTTTTCGCAGGTTTTCGTCCGGAATGGTATTTTTGGTTTTTGGGGCAGGGTTCAGGCTGCATTTGAAGCTAAAATTCAAGCCTCTAGCCTTCGGGGTTTTGGAGAAGGAGCCTTTTGAAAAAGTGCAAGTTTGACCCCTCTAGCTGCTCAAATAACGAAGTTACAGGCACTTTTATATTTGGCAGTCGAGGGGTCACTTTGCCATGAAATTTTCGGGGTTTTTCGCAAGTTTTCGTCCGGAATGGTATTTTTGGTTTTTGGGGCAGGGTTCAGGCTGCATTTGAAGTTAACATTCAAGTCTCTAGTCTCCGTGGTTTTGGAGATGGAGCCTTTTGAAAAAGTGCAAGTTTGACCCCTCTAGCTGCTCAAATAACGAAGTTACAGGCACTTTTATATTTGGCAGTCGAGGGGTCACTTTGCCATGAAATTTTCGGGGTTTTTCGCAGGTTTTCGTCCGGAATGGTATTTTTGGTTTTTGGGGCAGGGTTCAGGCTGCATTTTAAGCTAAAATTCAAGCCTCTAGCCTTCGGGGTTTTGGAGAAGGAGCCTTTTGAAAAAGTGCAAGTTTGACCCCTCTAGCTGCTCAAATAACGAAGTTACAGGCACTTTTATATTTGGCAGTCGAGGGGTCACTTTGCCATGAAATTTTCGGGGTTTTTCGCAGGTTTTCGTCCGGAATGGTATTTTTGGTTTTTGGGGCAGGGTTCAGGCTGTATTTTAAGCTAAAACTCAAGCCTCTAGCCTTCGGGGTTTTGGAGAAGGAGCCTTTTGAAAAAGTTCAAGTTTGACCCCTCTAGCTGCTCAAATAACGAAGTTACAGGCACTTTTATATTTGGCAGTCGAGGGGTCAGTTTGCCATGAAATTTTCGGGGTTTTTCGCAGGTTTTCGTCCGGAATGGTATTTTTGGTTTTTGGGGCAGGGTTCAGGCTGCATTTGAAGCTAACATTCAAGCCTCTAGTCTCCGTGGTTTTGGAGATGGAGGCTTTTGAAAAAGTGCAAGTTTGACCCCTCTAGCTGCTCAAATAACGAAGTTACAGGCACTTTTATATTTGGCAGTCGAGGGGTCACTTTGCCATGAAATTTTCGGGGCTTTTCGCAGGTTTTCGTCCGGAATGGTATTTTTGGTTTTTGGGGCAGGGTTCAGGCTGCATTTGAAGCTAACATTCAAGTCTCTAGTCTCCGTGGTTTTGGAGATGGAGCCTTTTGAAAAAGTGCAAGTTTGACCCCTCTAGCTGCTCAAATAACGAAGTTACAGGCACTTTTATATTTGGCAGTCGAGGGGTCACTTTGCCATGAAATTTTCGGGGTTTTTCGCAAGTTTTCGTCCGGAATGGTATTTTTGGTTTTTGGGGAAAGGTTCAGGCTGCATTTTAAGCTAAAATTCAAGCCTCTAGCCTTCGGGGTTTTGGAGAAGGAGCCTTTTGAAAAAGTGCAAGTTTGACCCCTCTAGCTGCTCAAATAACGAAGTTACAGGCACTTTTATATTTGGCAGTCGAGGGGTCACTTTGCCATGAAATTTTCGGGGTTTTTCGCAGGTTTTCGTCCGGAATGGTATTTTTGGTTTTTGGGGCAGGGTTCAGGCTGCATTTGAAGCTAACATTCAAGCCTCTAGCTTTCGGGGTTTTGGAGAAGGAGCCTTTTGAAAAAGTGCAAGTTTGACCCCTCTAGCTGCTCAAATAACGAAGTTACAGGCACTTTTATATTTGGCAGTCAAGGGGTCACTTTGCCATGAAATTTTCGGGGTTTTTCGCTGGTTTTCGTCCGGAATGGTATTTTTGGTTTTTGGGGCAGGGTTCAGGGTGCATTTGAGGCTAAAATTCAAAACTGTAACCTCCGAGGTTTTGGAGATGGAGCCTTTTGAAAAAGTGCAAGTTTGACCCCTCTAGCTGCTCAAAAAACGAAGTTACAGGCACTTTTATATTTGGCAGTCGAGGGGTCACTTTGCCATGAAATTTTCGGTGTTTTTTGCAGGTTTTCGTCCGGAATGGTATTTTTGGTTTTTGGTGCAGGGTTCAGGCTGCATTTGAAGCTGAAATTCAAGTCTCCAGCCTCCGTGGTTTTGGAGATGGAGCCTTTTGAAAAAGTGCAAGTTTGACCCCTCTAGCTGCTCAAATAACGAAGTTACAGGCACTTTTATATTTGGCAGTCGAGGGGTCACTTTGCCATGAAATTTTCGGGGTTTTTCGCAGGTTTTCGTCCGGAATGGTATTTTTGGTTTTTGGGGCAGGGTTCAGGCTGCATTTGAAGCTAAAATTCAAGTCTCTAGCCTCCGTGGTTTTGGAGATGGAGCCTTTTGAAAAGTGCAAGTTTGATCCCTCTAGCTGCTCAAATAACGAAGTTACAGGCACTTTTATATTTGGCAGTCGAGGGGTCACTTTGCCATGAAATTTTCGGGGTTTTTCGCAGGTTTTCGTCCGGAATGGTATTTTTGGTTTTTGGGGCAGGGTTCAGGCTGCATTTGAAGCTAAAATTCAAGTCTCTAGCCTCCGTGGTTTTGGAGATGGAGCCTTTTGAAAAGTGCAAGTTTGATCCCTCTAGCTGCTCAAATAACGAAGTTACAGGCACTTTTATATTTGGCAGTCGAGGGGTCACTTTGCCATGAAAGGCTAAAATTCAAGTCTGTAACCTCCGTGGTTTTGGAGATGGAGCCTTTTGAAAAAGTGCAAGTTTGACCCCTCTAGCTGCTCAAAAAACGAAGTTACAGGCACTTTTATATTTGGCAGTCGAGGGGTCACTTTGCCATGAAATTTTCGGGGTTTTTCGCAGGTTTTCGTCCGGAATGGTATTTTTGGTTTTTGGGGCAGGGTTCAGGCTGCATTTGAAGCTAAAATTCAAGTCTCTAGCCACCGTGGTTTGGAGATGGAGCCTTTTGAAAAAGTGCAAGTTTGATCCCTCTAGCTGTTCAAATAACGAAGTTACAGGCACTTTTATATTTGGCAGTCGAGGGGTCACTTTGCCATGAAATTTTCGGGGTTTTTCGCAGGTTTTCTTCCGAAACGGTATTTTTGGTTTTTGGGGCAGGGTTCAGGGTGCATTTGAAGCTAAAATTCAAGTCTCTAGCCTCCGTGGTTTTGGAGATGGAGCCTTTTGAAAAAGTGCAAGTTTGACCCTTCTAGCTGCTCAAATAACGAAGTTACAGGCACTTTTATATTTGGCAGTCGAGGGGTCACTTCGCCATGAAATTTTCGGGGTTTTTCGCAGGTTTTCGTCTGGAATGGTATTTTTGGTTTTTGAAGCAGGGTTCAGGGTGCATTTGAAGCTAAAATTCAAGTCTCTAGCCTCCGTGGTTTTGGAGATGGAGCCTTTTGAAAAAGTGCAAGTTTGACCCCTCTAGCTGCTCAAATAACGAAGTTACAGGCACTTTTATATTTGGCAGTCGAGGGGTCACTTTGCCATGAAATTGTCGGGATTTTTCGCAGGTTTTCGTCCGGAATGGTATTTTTGGTTTTTGGGGCAGGGTTCAGGCTGCATTTGAAGCTAACATTCAAGTCTCTAGCCTCCGTGGTTTTGGAGATGGAGCCTTTTGAAAAAGTTCAAGTTTGACCCCTCTAGCTGCTCAAATAACGAAGTTACAGGCACTTTTATATTTGGCAGTCGAGGGGTCACTTTGCCATGAAATTTTCGGGGTTTTCGCAGGTTTTCGTCCGGAATGGTATTTTTGGTTTTTGGGGCAGGGTTCAGGCTGCATTTTAAGCTAAAATTCAAGCCTTCAGCCTTCGGGGTTTTGGAGAAGGAGCCTTTTGAAAAAGTGCAAGTTTGACCCCTCTAGCTGCTCAAATAACGAAGTTACAGGCACTTTTATATTTGGCAGTCGAGGGGTCACTTTGCCATGAAATTTTCGGGGTTTTTCGCAGGTTTTCGTCCGGAATGGTATTTTTGGTTTTTGGGGCAGGGTTCAGGCTGCATTTGAAGCTAACATTCAAGTCTCTAGTCTCCGTGGTTTTGGAGATGGAGGCTTTTGAAAAAGTGCAAGTTTGACCCCTCTAGCTGCTTAAATAACGAAGTTACAGGCACTTTTATATTTGGCAGTCGAGGGGTCACTTTGCCATGAAATTTTCGGGGTTTTTCGCAGGTTTTCGTCCGGAATGGTATTTTTGGTTTTTGGGGCAGGGTTCAGGCTGCATTTGAAGCTAACATTCAAGTCTCTAGCCTTCGGGGTTTTGGAGATGGAGCCTTTTGAAAAAGTGCAAGTTTGACCCCTCTAGCTGCTCAAATAACGAAGTTACAGGCACTTTTATATTTGGCATTCGAGGGGTCACTTTGCCATGAAATTTTCGGGGTTTTTCGCAGGTTTTCGTCCGGAATGGTATTTTTGGTTTTTGGGGCAGGGTTCAGGCTGCATTTGAAGCTAACATTCAAGTCTCTAGCCTCCGTGGTTTTGGAGATGGAGCCTTTTGAAAAAGTGCAAGTTTGACCCCTCTAGCTGCTCAAATAACGAAGTTACAGGCACTTTTATATTTGGCAGTCGAGGGGTCACTTTGCCATGAAATTTTCGGGGTTTTCGCAGGTTTTCGTCCGAATGGTATTTTTGGTTTTTGGGGCAGGGTTCAGGCTGCATTTGAAGCTAACATTCAAGTCTCTAGCCTCCGTGGTTTTGGAGATGGAGCCTTTTGAAAAAGTGCAAGTTTGACCCCTCTAGCTGCTCAAATAACGAAGTTACAGGCACTTTTATATTTGGCAGTCGAGGGGTCACTTTGCCATGAAATTTTCGGGGTTTTTCGCAGGTTTTCGTCCGGAATGGTATTTTTGGTTTTTGGGGCAGGGTTCAGGCTGCATTTGAAGCTAACATTCAAGTCTCTAGCCTCCGTGGTTTTGGAGATGGAGCCTTTTGAAAAAGTGCAAGTTTGACCCCTCTAGCTGCTCAAATAACGAAGTTACAGGCACTTTTATATTTGGCAGTCGAGGGGTCACTTTGCCATGAAATTTTCGGGGCTTTTCGCAGGTTTTCGTCCGGAATGGTATTTTTGGTTTTTGGGGCAGGGTTCAGGCTGCATTTGAAGCTAACATTCAAGTCTCTAGCCTCCGTGGTTTTGGAGATGGTGCCTTTTGAAAAAGTGCAAGTTTGACCCCTCTAGCTGCTCAAATAACGAAGTTACAGGCACTTTTATATTTGGCAGTCGAGGGGTCACTTTGCCATGAAATTTTCGGGGTTTTTCGCAGGTTTTCGTCCGGAATGGTATTTTTGGTTTTTGGGGCAGGGTTCAGGCTGCATTTTAAGCTAAAATTCAAGCCTTCGGGGTTTTGGAGAAGGAGCCTTTTGAAAAAGTGCAAGTTTGACCCCTCTAGCTGCTCAAATAACGAAGTTACAGGCACTTTTATATTTGGCAGTCGAGGGGTCACTTTGCCATGAAATTTTCGGTGTTTTTCGCAGGTTTTCGTCCGGAATGGTATTTTTGGTTTTTGGGGCAGGGTTCAGGCTGCATTGAAGCTAACATTCAAGTCTCTAGCCTCCGTGGTTTTGGAGATGGAGCCTTTTGAAAAAGTGCAAGTTTGACCCCTCTAGCTGCTCAAATAACGAAGTTACAGGCACTTTTATATTTGGCAGTCGAGGGGTCACTTTGCCATGAAATTTTCGGGGCTTTTCGCAGGTTTTCGTCCGGAATGGTATTTTTGGTTTTTGGGGCAGGGTTCAGGCTGCATTTGAAGCTAACATTCAAGTCTCTAGCCTCCGTGGTTTTGGAGATGGTGCCTTTTGAAAAAGTGCAAGTTTGACCCCTCTAGCTGCTCAAATAACGAAGTTACAGGCACTTTTATATTTGGCAGTCGAGGGGTCACTTTGCCATGAAATTTTCGGTGTTTTTCGCAGGTTTTCGTCCGGAATGGTATTTTTGGTTTTTGGTGCAGGGTTCAGGCTGCATTTGAAGCTAAAATTCAAGTCTTCAGCCTCCGTGGTTTTCGAGATGGAGCCTTTTGGAAAAGTGCAAGTTTGACCCCTCTAGCTGCTCAAATAACGAAGTTACAGGCACTTTTATATTTGGCAGTCGAGGGGTCATTTTGCCATGAAATTTTCGGGGTTTTTCGCAGGTTTTCGTCTAGAATGGTATTTTTGTTTTTTGGGCAGGGTTCAGGCTGCATTTGAAGCTAACATTCAAGTTTCTAGCCTCCGTGGTTTTGGAGATGGAGCCTTTTGAAAAAGTGCAAGTTTGACCCCTCTAGCTGCTCAAATAACGAAGTTACGGGCACTTTTATATTTGGCAGTCGAGGGGTCACTTTGCCATGAAATTTTCGGTGTTTTTCGCAGGTTTTCGTCCGGAATGGTATTTTTGGTTTTTGGGGCAGGGTTCAGGCTGCATTTGAAGCTAAAATTCAATTCTCCAGCCTCCGTGGTTTTGGAGATGGAGCCTTTTGAAAAAGTGCAAGTTTGACCCCTCTAGCTGCTCAAATAACGAAGTTACAGGCACTTTTATATTTGGCAGTCGAGGGGTCACTTTGCCATGAAATTTTCGGGGTTTTTCGCAGGTTTTCGTCCGGAATGGTATTTTTGGTTTTTGGGGCAGGGTTCAGGGTGCATTTGAAGCTAAAATTCAAGTCTCTAGCCTCCGTGGTTTTGAAGATGGAGCCTTTTGAAAAAGTGCAAGTTTGATCCCTCTAGCTGTTCAAATAACGAAGTTACAGGCACTTTTATATTTGGCAGTCGAGGGGTCACTTTGCCATGAAATTTTCGGGATTTTTCGCAGGTTTTCGTCCGAAATGGTATTTTTGGTTTTTGGGGCAGGGTTCAGGCTGCATTTGAAGCTAACATTCAAGTCTCTAGCCTCCGTGGTTTTGGAGATGGAGCCTTTTGAAAAAGTGCAAGTTTGACCCCTCTAGCTGCTCAAATAACGAAGTTACAGGCACTTTTATATTTGGCAGTCGAGGGGTCACTTTGCCATGAAATTTTCGGTGTTTTTCGCAGGTTTTCGTCCGGAATGGTATTTTTGGTTTTTGGGGCAGGGTTCAGGCTGCATTTGAAGCTAAAATTCAAGTCTCCAGCCTCCGTGGTTTTGGAGATGGAGCCTTTTGAAAAAGTGCAAGTTTGACCCCTCTAGCTGCTCAAATAACGAAGTTACAGGCACTTTTATATTTGGCAGTCGAGGGGTCACTTTGCCATGAAATTTTCGGGGTTTTTCGCAGGTTTTCGTCCGTAATGGTATTTTTGGTTTTTGGTGCAGGGTTCAGGCTGCATTTGAAGCTAACATTCAAGTCTCTAGCCTCCGTGGTTTTGAAGATGGAGCCTTTTGAAAAAGTGCAAGTTTGATCCCTCTAGCTGTTCAAATAACGAAGTTACAGGCACTTTTATATTTGGCAGTCGAGGGGTCACTTTGCCATGAAATTTTCGGGATTTTTCGCAGGTTTTCGTCCGGAATGGTATTTTTGGTTTTTGGGGCAGGGTTCAGGCTACATTTGAAGCTAACATTCAAGTCTCTAGCCTCCGTGGTTTTGGAGATGGTGCCTTTTGAAAAAGTGCAAGTTTGACCCCTCTAGCTGCTCAAATAACGAAGTTACAGGCACTTTTATATTTGGCAGTCGAGGGGTCACTTTGCCATGAAATTTTCGGGATTTTTCGCAGGTTTTCGTCCGAAATGTTATTTTTGGTTTTTGGGGCAGGGTTCAGGCTGCATTTGAAGCTAACATTCAAGTCTCTAGCCTCCGTGGTTTTGGAGATGGAGCCTTTTGAAAAAGTGCAAGTTTGACCCCTCTAGCTGCTCAAATAACGAAGTTACAGGCACTTTTATATTTGGCAGTCGAGGGGTCACTTTGCCATGAAATTTTCGGTGTTTTTCGCAGGTTTTCGTCCGGAATGGTATTTTTGGTTTTTGGGGCAGGGTTCAGGCTGCATTTGAAGCTAAAATTCAAGTCTCCAGCCTCCGTGGTTTTGGAGATGGAGCCTTTTGAAAAAGTGCAAGTTTGACCCCTCTAGCTGCTCAAATAACGAAGTTACAGGCACTTTTATATTTGGCAGTCGAGGGGTCACTTTGCCATGAAATTTTCGGGGTTTTTCGCAGGTTTTCGTCCGTAATGGTATTTTTGGTTTTTGGTGCAGGGTTCAGGCTGCATTTGAAGCTAACATTCAAGTCTCTAGCCTCCGTGGTTTTGAAGATGGAGCCTTTTGAAAAAGTGCAAGTTTGATCCCTCTAGCTGTTCAAATAACGAAGTTACAGGCACTTTTATATTTGGCAGTCGAGGGGTCACTTTGCCATGAAATTTTCGGGGTTTTTCGCAGGTTTTTGCCCGGAATGGTATTTTTGGTTTTTGGGGCAGGGTTCAGGCTGCATTTGAAGCTAACATTCAAGTCTCTAGCCTCCGTGGTTTTGGAGATGGAGCCTTTTGAAAAAGTGCAAGTTTGACCCCTCTAGCTGCTCAAATAACGAAGTTACAGGCACTTTTATATTTGGCAGTCGAGGGGTCACTTTGCCATGAAATTTTCGGGGTTTTCGCAGGTTTTCGTCCGGAATGGTATTTTTGGTTTTTGGGGCAGGGTTCAGGCTGCATTTTAAGCTAAAATTCAAGCCTCCAGCCTTCGGGGTTTTGGAGAAGGAGCCTTTTGAAAAAGTGCAAGTTTGACCCCTCTAGCTGCTCAAATAACGAAGTTACAGGCACTTTTATATTTGGCAGTCGAGGGGTCACTTTGCCATGAAATTTTCGGGGTTTTTCGCAGGTTTTCGTCCGGAATGGTATTTTTGGTTTTTGGGGCAGGGTTCAGGCTGCATTTGAAGCTAACATTCAAGTCTCTAGTCTCCGTGGTTTTGGAGATGGAGCCTTTTGAAAAAGTGCAAGTTTGACCCCTCTAGCTGCTCAAATAACGAAGTTACAGGCACTTTTATATTTGGCAGTCGAGGGGTCACTTTGCCATGAAATTTTCGGGGTTTTTCGCAGGTTTTCGTCCGGAATGGTATTTTTGGTTTTTGGGGCAGGGTTCAGGCTGCATTTTAAGCTAAAATTCAAGCCTCCAGCCTTCGGGGTTTTGGAGAAGGAGCCTTTTGAAAAAGTGCAAGTTTGACCCCTCTAGCTGCACAAATAACGAAGTTACAGGCACTTTTATATTTGGCAGTCGAGGGGTCACTTTGCCATGAAATTTTCGGGGTTTTTCGCAGGTTTTCGTCCGGAATGGTATTTTTGGTTTTTGGGGCAGGGTTCAGGCTGCATTTGAAGCTAACATTCAAGTCTCTAGTCTCCGTGGTTTTGGAGATGGAGCCTTTTGAAAAAGTGCAAGTTTGACCCCTCTAGCTGCTCAAATAACGAAGTTACAGGCACTTTTATATTTGGCAGTCGAGGGGTCACTTTGCCATGAAATTTTCGGGGTTTTTCGCAGGTTTTCGTCCGGAATGGTATTTTTGGTTTTTGGGGCAGGGTTCAGGCTGCATTTGAAGCTAACATTCAAGTCTCTAGTCTCCGTGGTTTTGGAGATGGAGCCTTTTGAAAAAGTGCAAGTTTGACCCCTCTAGCTGCTCAAATAACGAAGTTACAGGCACTTTTATATTTGGCAGTCGAGGGGTCACTTTGCCATGAAATTTTCGGGGTTTTTCGCAGGTTTTCGTCCGGAATGGTATTTTCGGTTTTTGGGGCAGGGTTCAGGCTGCATTTGAAGCTAACATTCAAGTCTCTAGTCTCCGTGGTTTTGGAGATGGAGCCTTTTGAAAAAGTGCAAGTTTGACCCCTCTAGCTGCTCAAATAACGAAGTTACAGGCACTTTTATATTTGGCAGTCGAGGGGTCACTTTGCCATGAAATTTTCGGGGTTTTTCGCAGGTTTTCGTCCGGAATGGTATTTTTGGTTTTTGGGGCAGGGTTCAGGCTGCATTTGAAGCTAACATTCAAGTCTCTAGTCTCCGTGGTTTTGGAGATGGAGCCTTTTGAAAAAGTGCAAGTTTGACCCCTCTAGCTGCTCAAATAACGAAGTTACAGGCACTTTTATATTTGGCAGTCGAGGGGTCACTTTGCCATGAAATTTTCGGGGTTTTTCGCAGGTTTTCGTCCGGAATGGTATTTTTGGTTTTTGGGGCAGGGTTCAGGCTGCATTTGAAGATAAAATTCAAGTCTCTAGCCTCCGTGGTTTTGGAGATGGGGCCTTTTGGAAAAGTACAAGTTCGACCCCTCTAGCTGCTCAAATAGCGAAGTTACAGGCACTCTTATATTTGGCAGTCGAGGGGTCACTTTGCCATGAAATTTTCGGGGTTTTTCGCAGGTTTTCGTTCGGAATGGTATTTTCTGTTTTTGAAGCAGGGTTCAGGCTGCATTTGAAGCTAACATTCAAGTCTCTAGCCTCCGTGGTTTTGGAGATGGAGCCTTTTGAAAAAGTGCAAGTTTGACCCCTCTAGCTGCTCAAATAACGAAGTTACAGGCACTTTTATATTTGGCAGTCGAGGGGTCACTTTGCCATGAAATTTTCGGGGTTTTTCGCAGGTTTTCGTCCGGAATGGTATTTTTGGTTTTTGGGGCAGGGTTCAGGCTGCATTTGAAGCTAACATTCAAGTCTCTAGCCTCCGTGGTTTTGGAGATGGAGCCTTTTGAAAAAGTGCAAGTTTGACCTCTCTAGCTGCTCAAATAACGAAGTTACAGGCACTTTTATATTTGGCAGTCGAGGGGTCACTTTGCCATGAAATTTTCGGGGCTTTTCGCAGGTTTTCGTCCGGAATGGTATTTTCGGTTTTTGGGGCAGGGTTCAGGCTGCATTTGAAGCTAACATTCAAGTCTCTAGCCTCCGTGGTTTTGGAGATGGAGCCTTTTGAAAAAGTGCAAGTTTGACCCCTCTAGCTGCTCAAATAACGAAGTTACAGGCACTTTTATATTTGGCAGTCGAGGGGTCACTTTGCCATGAAATTTTCGGCGTTTTTCGCAGGTTTTCGTCCGGAATGGTATTTTTCGTTTTTGGGGCAGGGTTCAGGGTGCATTTGAGGCTAAAATTCAAGCCTCCAGCCTTCGGGGTTTTGGAGAAGGAGCCTTTTGAAAAGTGCAAGTTGACCCCTCTAGCTGCTCAAATAACGAAGTTACAGGCACTTTTATATTTGGCAGTCGAGGGGTCACTTTGCCATGCATATTTCGGTG